>OY728163.1:176022906-178522906 GCA_963277665.1 Viscum album | reverse complement strand
ATGTAAGATTCTAGGATCAGATATTGGAAAATAAATAGGGTAGAAGATGGAAACAATTCAAAAATATATCAAGGTATCCCAAATTTGAAAAAAGAGATATGTAGAAAATAGTCTATGGGACCTAGAGTTTAAGGTTAGTAACATGGTATTCCTCTACATATCTCCATGGAAGAGGATCTTGAGATTTAGGGTGTAATGGACTCTATGTCCCAAGTACATAATCCCCTTCAGGATCTGTCATCATATTGGAGTTGTATCCTATTGACTACCACTTCAACCTACCACATGTCAAGTGCGTGATATATTCCATGTATCCCTCTTGAGGAAGTACATACTAGATCCCTCACACAAACTAAATTCTTATTTCATAAATTAAAATTTCAGAATGATCTTTCATAATAGGAGAAGATAGTGGTGATCTTATATTTTAGAGAAAAACTTCTACGCAACAAGACTACTCACCTGCTCAAAGTAGTATAGTGTAACTGTAAGTATAAAAATGAAACATGGGAACTAGAGGAAGTGATAAAGGAAAAGAATACACTCCTATTTTTAGCTTAGAATAGAAAATAAAATTTCATGGTTCAAGTTTCTTAAGGGGGGAATAATGTAACGATGATGAATTCTATAAATGAAATTCTCTTATTATAATTCTACAATACAGTATAATCACATAAATGCACATTAAGAACATAAAACAATCTATATAAGTGAATAATTAATGAAATAAAAGGCATTTCTAGAAGTTAAGAAACATGCACAGAAGTTATAGTAAATTGACCATTGGAATAGTAACATGAAACTTAAGAATAGTAAACCCAATAATTTAAAAGTAACCTCATAAATGAATGTATAAATAAAATTTATCCATCTTATAAGTAATAATAAGATATAAATATATCATATTATAAGTAAATAAATATTTTAAAAATTATTAATTATGTGTTGGTATTTTTGAAATTCATATATATTTATTTAAGATTTTGTGAATAATTTAATAATTTATAAGAATATTTATTTTGATAAAATTTACTAAGAAATTACTATTTTATGTCTTATTATTATCAATTACTTTATGAGACATTAGTTAATTTTACAATGTTTTATAAAATCAGTTATAATTACAAAATCTGTATTTTTCAAGTAAATTATTAATTTAATTAAAAACTAAATGTATCGTATTTAGAATATTATTTAGATAAAATGGTGTTAATTTTTGAATTTTACCCATTAAAAATTTAGTATGATGATTTTTTTATTTTTTCAAAATACTTTAATTTTTTGTGAATTATAAAATACAATAATTTATAGTTTATATATATATATATTATGTGGTAAATAAACTATTCATTGATTCATGGGTGATATAAGTAGAATTGGTTTGAAATAACATGATCTAATTAATTTAGTTCATATCAATAATCAACATTATTTCTTGTATTGAGAAAAATAATCAACTAACAAATTAAATAATGAGAAAACACCCCTCTTCTTTATTATAAATACCACCCCTCACCACCTCCTCTCATAAAAAATATGCATCATTAATACTTGTAAACATTATACTGAAATATCTTCTCTTGTCCCTCCCCAACACCCAGGAAATTTTGGACTTAATAAAAGACCAAAAGAAATCCCTTATTGGGGTTCTCAAGAAGAAGGAATCAAGAGGTAAAACCTTATTTCTTTTCTTTTAATTTATTTTCAAGTTCCTTAATTTTATTTTTCCATTCTCACCTACCCTCATAAAAATGGTATGATAACTATAGAATCATAAATATGCTATATTTTTATATTAAAATTTAATAATTCATCATCATATCTCTTATCCCTCTTTTTTTTACTTAAAATGAAAACATCATTCCTGATGTGTTGATTTTTCACATTCAAGGATAGTGAAGTTTTTAATTTCCATTACTGTATTCAAGGATAGTCATGAAAACATTTTTATGGTTGAACCAAATTATAATATATTAATTATATCTTATGTAATGTTCTAGAATCATTTTTTACCAATGACATTAAATTATAAAAAAATGAGTATTTTGTGATAGAAAACTACAAAAATAAACCCAAAATATTGTCATTAATTATTTATCTAATGATTAATCTTCATGAAATAAAACAAAATGATAAATATAACCAATTTAATATCTGTAATATCTTTAATAACATATAATTCTAATTCTGGATAATTATACGCACTTTAAAAAAAATTTGTACATGTATACAAATAAATAAATCATGAAAATTAAGGAAAACACACTCCTTAGCTATGAAATTGATTCTCTTCACCCATTAAAAGAGCCATAAATGAAATTAATGAATTTATAATAAATCAAATACATGTAGAAAACGTTTTGGAAATGTTAATAAATGAATGTAATTTGATTATCCATGACATTAAGATCAAGTTAAGATCTCCTTCGAACTCATGGTAAGGGATTCTACCCAACCCTCCAATATTTCTTCAGGTTACTCTTTCTTTATATTTAACCAAATGAAGTTTTATATTATTTTTAGTTACATATTATAAATTATGATTATGTGTCCCAAAATAATGTATGAATATCCATTAATCCTTTTTTTAAAGTATATACAAGTTTTTAAAGGGTTCCCTACTCAATTATTCCCAATAAGTTTGCCAGATTTTAGAGAACTTCTCAAACTCTTACCCAATTTCAAGTGCACACCATAATATATTTTAATCCACCACTGGTTTTTTAATCTATAATTTTATTATGAAATATCTCTTGGTTCACTTCAGGTTTAACATAAAATGTTTTTCCTTTTTCTGCTTTAAATTCACTTTAATATTTTCTTTAAACAACACTTAAATGTTTTAATTATAAAGTTTCTTAAATGCTATTTTTACATGTTATCAATTATGTTCGAATTAACTAATAGTGATTAATTCATAATTTATATTATAAATTTCCATTTAGGACTCAATTACTTTCTTTCATTGACACTTTTATGATACATCTATTTATTATGCTTCATGACATGATTATTATACCCAATTCATTCCATGTGTAACCCTTATATATATGCTTGCTTGTTTTTGTATGACTCATTTTGTGGAAACAATATTCATGAACATGTTATGATGAGTGCACTCAAATATCCATCCAAATAATTGGGTAATGTTTAGTCTAGTGAGACAATATGTGCAATAGTCTTGGTGTTTATCCTTGACTAATGCTCCATGTGCAACACTCTTGGTGGTTTTCCTTCAATCGTGATCCTATATGTGAAACAAGCCTTGACTCATGATAAATTCATGCTTTATATTGCAGACACATTTATAGGATTCCATGATTATATGATTACATGTTCAATATGTTATTTTTATTTATTATTAATAATGTTACATCCTATTTTATATCATTATTTTATTCATTCTAACCCATGTTCTATGCTTTAATGGATGATATATAAAGAAATGTTTTATATAGTACTATGTTTTCAGTTTTATATTCCTTGTCATTAAGAAACTAGACTTTATGATCATTGGATTGTAATTTGATAGTTAATTATGATTAAAATAATGTAATGATATGTGTAAAGGATAGGGTTTCTATAACTGGGCATAATTAGGACACGATTCAAGTATAATAAAATGTGGGGAAAGGAGGTGGTGAGATATTGAATTTATAATGGTAAAGAGGGGTGTTTCTTATTATTTTATTTATTTGTTTCTTATTTTGGATCAAGACTATAAATAGTGAAGATTATTATAACTATGTATTGTAACTATTTCATGTAATTTATAACTAATGGTTCTTAAATCAACCATACATAATCCATGAATCAATAATTCATGTATTTAGCTTATACCATAAATTACTGCATTTCTCTATTCTTCAAAAATTCAACTATTTCTAAAAAATCCCAAAAATTCATCCTAACCATTTATTAACATGTAGAATTAAAAAATGTCGTCCATTTTATGATAATAATTTTCTAAATATGGTAAATTTAAATATAAATTAAAATACTAATTTATTTTAAAAATACCAAATTTGAAATTGTAACTGATTTAATAACACTTTGAAAAATTAATTAAGGCCTCATTAAATTATTTTATAATCATAAGAGAATAAAATATAAATTTGGTAATACATTTTATGAGAATAAATTTTATTTTAAATTATTTTATTAATTATAAACTTTTAAATAATCATTTATTTTTTTCAAAAATATTATCACATAATTTATCATTTCTATATCAATAATTTACTAATACTATGATATAATGATATAATATTTTCATTTATAGCGTGGAAAAATTTTATTTATACACTCATATGTGAAGTTAATGTTCTATTAGTCTATGTTTCTTAATTTATATAAATACCTATTGTTTAATTTATTATTTATTTATAATGTTTGTATTGTTTTCCCAATGTGATTTTATGTAATTTATAATAAATAAATTAATAATTAAAATAGAATTTTCATTGACAAGATTCGAGGTACTTACAATACTTATGGAAGGTCGTGATATTTTTTCAAGTTTTAGGAACCAATGTTGTCATAGAGGCATCACAAGATTGTGAATGGGCAGGGTGGATAAAACTAAAATCATCATGGATGATATTGTACCACTCGTTAAAATATGGGAGGGTTCACCCAAATTGATAATACTCTTGGCTGGCATCCCTACACCTTATAATTCATATATCCTCAATATATAGGGGATATGGGTGAGATGGAATCTCCTGAAGAATGAATTTAGAATCAATATTAAAGGATCATGTATTTCTAAGGTCATGCGGGGGTGTGGTTCATGACAATAAAGGGGTGGGGTTTTTTGATTTCTGTGATGCATACTAGTATAAGAGAATCTCATATAGAAGGGGTTGTGCGATGCAGAAATATGTTGAGTTCTGCAACTTTTACAATATCTTGTTGGAGTCTGTGGAAGCATAATCAAATGATATGCACGGTTCATTGTGTTGAAAGAATCAAATTACATGGACCATAAGAAAAATAACTAAAAAATGAAAAAGGATTTTAGACTCAGGGGTGGACCTTAGTCATACTTTCGTGAGGGGAACAAGGTTTCATATTTCCTTATTTTTAGGGAAACTAAGGAGAATCAAAGTTTTCTATTTTCTAAATAGGGTTTCTCATATAGGAATGTGTATGTTTTTCTAGGGAGTATGCACATAGTCTCAATTAATTTATACCACATTAACATTTTTCATTCATTTACACTTCCCAGCCTAAAATTAAAAATTTAATACTTGAGGTCAATCTTGATAAATGATAAGATTATTTCATAAAATGGTTTCCACATAGTAAAAATTAAATCATATTCCCCATGATAAAATAAGGATAAATTACACTAATAATATCATTAATATTATGATATCAATTATATAACATTCCAAAGGTTTTTTGTATTTTACTCATAAAATAAGATATGTGTATAAATGATATATGTCATAATGAAGAAAAAGTAAGATAAAAACCACCTACTACATGGGTTATAATTGATCCATAAACACCATTAAAGAGAGGTACTAAAATTCATAGTTAAATACCCATAACTATTTTGAGATTAATCATAAAATAAATTCAATTTCTATATATACACCTCAAATAATAAATCGCGGTGAATATGGCATGTCTCTCACAGAAGTTAAAAAAGTGACACATAAATCCATTACTACATTAGTAGTCCTTTAGTTCACAATCCCAAAAAAATATTAACCTAAATTGAAACATTAAAATCACTAAAATATGTATAATCATGATATAAAATGTCCAAGGGGAATTATATACACCACACAAAATAAGTGATTGATGAATTTTCATGTGTCTCAAAGAAATAAAATAATCACCAGAAATCCCTTACCTTAACAATTGATTTCTTTATTACATGTTCGTAACTGTGGTATAATAATTTTATGTTTATTATAAATCTATTAAATAACTATACATACATATATGATACTATATATGTTTTATAAATTACATTTTATTACCCATTTCTTAAAAATTCCACACAAAAGTCACATTATAGGAAATGATTTTTTTTCATGTATGTTTTGATTTAATATCGTTGAAACTATTACATTAGTCATTCTTAAAACATCCCCATAATGTTAAACATGATTTAAATATAATTTATTTTCATTATATATTTATATATATTTATAGTGATCTATAAAAGTTAGAAACAGAAAACTGAACTCATTGTTCATAGAGATGGTCAAATGTATATACACATCAATTTTCTTTCCATTTTCTCATTAGAATGATTAAAAGAAAAATAAATAATATATTAAAATTATTGATTAATTATTATCTCATATATTTCTCATATATTCGTTAAACAAATCCTTATTACCTTTCATATAAAACATGAATGAATCACATCACTTCACGATGTGGTAGTCCATTATGCAAACGAACGACGTTATCCTATTCCCATGGAAAATAAGATATGAAGTAAAAAAGGGGTCAAGTTTATACAATAACAATAATATAGTAAATATCATATATAAATAATAAATATATAATTATATCCATCCATGAGATGTGGTGATGGAGAACAAAAAATATTGGTCCGTACGGCGGTAGTTCTCCATACAATCAACTGATGTTTTCATAACCCATTTGATGGAAGATGATATATTATTATGTTATTAAATTAAAATAATATAATATTAGTAAATTAAATATATTTATTTTATTATATTATCATTTTTTAAAATTTATTTTAATTGGGTGTAGGATAAAATGAAATAAAGTTCTTGGTTAAGGATTTTACATCTTCTTCAGAAAAATTCTTCAGTTTTCACCAAAAGGCTTCTTAAGTAGTATTTATTATCAAATAAGGGATAAAATGAATAGATGAATTAATTAATGAATATATTTTCATATTTATTATCATAAAAATGGTTTTGGAATTCATAATATTATTGGATAAGGGGTGTCCTTTTATAAGTATTTTGAGTGAAATACTGGTATTTTTTAAAAGAAAATGGACCACCAACGCTTTTTACATGCCACAATGCTAAAAAATGGAACATATTAATTAATAAAAGATATAAGATGAAAATAAATCCAGATAATCTATGTTAAACAAGTTTTTGGGAAATTTTTATCCCTTAGAATTTAAGTTTAACCCCTTGTAATCCCAACTTTAACTTAACCGTGGTAAATAAATATTATTTCTTTTACAATTCATTATGGAAAAAATTAATTTTACCTAAGTATATAATATAAATTATTTTTATTATAATCATAAAAACATTTAATTCAAAGTTAATCTCACATACTCGAGGCGAAAATGGGTTTTCAAAGTGAAACATGTTTAAAAGATTAAAATTTTTTTGTTTCTAGATTCAGTATGAAAATCATTAAAATGAACTTAATTAGATTAATTAAAATAATTTTAAATTTAAACAAATTATTTTTTTAAAACAAAATATAAATTCTTCAATGGAAAATGAATTTTTAAATAAAACCCAATTTTTTCACCATTAATCGAAAAGTTGTCTTTTTAGAAAAATTTAAAGATTTCACCCCATGTCCATTTTGAAATATTGAATTCCAATTTTAAATTTATTTTGAAAGAAAATTCATTAATTTTTATAAACTTATTTTCAAATAGTAGTGAAAATGGTTACCATTTTTCATTTTTAAAAAATAAAATTTTATGGAAAATTTTGATTTATTTATATATCTTTTTCTAGAAAAAACATATGTTGTATTTTAAAATTTTGATTGAATATATAATATTTAAGTTTATAAAAAATCATTCAATTTTCTTAAAAAAATATTTGACGTAAAATATATTTTTGAGTATAAAAAAAATCTCTGGAAAATATTTCATTCATTTTCAAATAGTTTTTTATTTTTTATTATAATTAATTGGTCACCAATAATTCAGTTTATATACATGTGTAAACTATATATATTCATAATTTTGTTAATCATAGTCATACCTTCTATGCCAAAGGAAAATAGATAATTATAATTTTAAATAATAATATTTTAATAGTATGTTATGTTTCATTTAAACTCAATGTTGCATTTAACGCAAGATAAACTCATTATTTTTTCTAATGCAAGATAAACATAGCATTTTATGTAATGAAAAATATCAAAATGAATAAATTTATTTGAAAAATTAATGTCACAAAATATCATGGGTTTTATAACTTTTATAGTTTATTAGTGATTTGAAGGACACGTTATAATAATTATAAATCAATATAATAAGATATAAAAGAAATGGACCAGTGAATGAATGTTTTATGAAGTTTTTAATTTCAAATCGCCTCTATATTATCTTTTTATAATGCTAAATTTTGTAATGATGATTTATTATAAATATTTTTAATAGAATGGAGAAAATATATTTCCAAAAAACTATATTGTAAATATCATATTTATCAATTAAATAAATTTGAATAACTATCCATTGAAGTTGGGGATGACAAATTAAATATGTCGTTCATGGAATTGGTAGTTCACATGAAACATAGGTGAAATTTATATTTCCAAATTGAGGGATGAAAATGTATATAATTATTTTTATAATCCCATAATCATATTTAATTATTTTATTAATAAATATCAATTTATATTTGAATTAATAAGATAGATTTGTAGTTGTTGGATGTAGAATAATACTTTAATGAACCCTATAATAATAATTACATCCTCATTGGATACCCTCCTTTAGATCACTTTTAATGAATTCATATATTTGTATTTTTGTATTCCTAAAACCACTAAGATTTGTTTAATAGATTTTATGAGGTATTATTTATGGTAATGGTTAAGAAGTGATTCATAATTTGAGTGGTTATGTGAGATTATGGATGCCTTAATTTTTATTTTAGAGGGGATTTAATTTTATAAAAACTCATAATAAAAAAAAATTCAATTTCCTAAAAAGATGAACCAAATTAGAAACAGGTTGAAGATATGATAAGTAAGTTGTATATTCTAGTGAAAATGTCTAATAGGGACCTATGTTTTTTGATATTTTAATCACTATCCCTTACAATAACCCCCCCCCCCCAACACATTTATCCTTTACTATCATAACAAACATATACCACAAAATTTTATATTTATGATCAAAAATAAAAATGATCATATTAGTAATATTTAATATAATGATTAATAATTTTAAAAACGTTTTATTCAAATCAATTTAACAAGGTGAAAAAAATGAATTTTAATAGAATTATATAGAATGTGAGGAAAAAATATTTTTTGGAAAATTATTACATAAATTAATAAAATGGGTTTTCTCTAAAATCATATATACTTTTGATTTATAAGATATTAATTAATTAATTAATAATATAAGGAGGGTTATTTGGGATTTAAATTAATAAAAATATTATATTTAACCATCTAACAACTCAATTAAATAAATTTAATAAACAATATGTTTTTATAAAATATAACCTATATTCCAAAATTTTGAACATAGTTTTATAAATTAAACGTTTTAATTTATAATTTATTATTTTATCCCATAAATGATTTTTTAGTCCTGAAAAAGGAACAATTTTTATTTAATTCATTCATATATTGTATATTGTTCATAAAAGTTATGGAATTTGTAAAAAAAATTCATTATCCTCCTAATGAATAAACCATTAATAAACATTCTAAAAATTCACCAAAACAAAGTATTTACATGATGAATTATGAAATTAATTTCATTTAATCATTTTCAAAGTTCAAAATTTATAATTTCATTCTATAAATAAAACCATGTGATAAATGGAAAAAACTCTTCATCTTGAATAAAAATTTTATTAATTTTCGATTGAAATAAAATATTCTTGTTTTATATATTCATAGAATTGTTTATAGAATTATTGTAATAATAAATTTTAATATTAATTTATTAAATTAACATGAATATCTATTTATAACATATTTAATAATTAAATATTTATTTTAGTAGTTCAAAATGAGAAAATATATTAAATAAATTTACATATCCATTAAACGGAACATCCCATATGAGATATAGTAAAATTATATATATATAATTTCTATTTAATTGGTTATATAACATCCTGTGAGATATTATATAAATATATATACATATTTATACAAAATATATAATCTATTATTAAAAATCATGGCATTTTCACATTCTCCCCTCTATAGTAATTATGTCCCATGACATTGATTTGTTATTAAAAAATTAATGTATCTTCACATAAGATTAATATTAAATGTATATTTTGTTAAAAAACTAATTTTTTTATTTAAGAAAATGAAATTTAAAATTTATTAAATAAACAACAATGAATCTCTAAATGTTAATTTTTAAAAATAATACTTTCGATGGGATTTGTATTACAAAAGATTCCCTGGAAATTTGGATAATGTTTTACACATTAGACATAATAAATTTATATTCCATTTTAATATATAAAATTCTATCAAGACATAGTGAATGAGAAAATTTATTCTTCCATGATTTCAATCTATTTCTTAAGTGAAATTACATCCTTCTATTTGAAATTTATATCAAAATACACCATTTATTTACTTAATATTTCAAATAATGGTATCTGTAAATAATTTTTTTCATTATTAATATAAAATATAATTTATTAATGGATCTTGAGATCCCCTAAATGGTAGTGATATTTTTTTATGAATAATTTTATGAAAAACTATTCTTATAATTTCAATATTTTCCCTAAAACTAAAATGGAATGTATAAATAAATACAACACCTAATTGAATTATATAATAAATTAATAGGGAATTCCATTATTATAAAAAACCAACTATTTATAATTCATTATTTAATTCATCATCCACTAATCCCCTTTTATATATTTAAAAAATTAATTAAGCCCAAAAATTAGGATCATTTCGAAGTCATCCATAGGTACTACAATAATGTTTGATACTAAGGACTATATGTGCATCTTAATTGATATTGTGTGATATATTTTCATGGAACAATATTTTCATTTGTTGTATTGCTAAAAAACGCCTAAATATAAGTTTTTGGGGTTGATACAACATTCATAATAAACATAAAAGATATAAATGTGTGTACAGACCCCGTATGAAATAACTCAGTAGCTATTTTTGAGTTTATGATTCAAGTGTATATTATTAAATCATTCAACGCATTAATATAAACTGTAGTGGGGAACTGGGCTTCACCCAAGCGTTTACGCGGCGCCGGCCCCCGTGGGGAACTGGGCTTCACCCCTTGGGTGGGCCTGGGGAAGGTAGGGGATTCTCGGGCCACTGCATGCCTGACCGCGTACCCACTCGGGGGCTGGGCCATCACCCGCTTTGTTTCCCGGCCCCTACCTTTTATGTACAATAAAGAAAAATAATCTGTAGTAAAAAAATAAGCATGGATATCCATCATGGTCCTTTTCAGAGGAAAATTACCATTATTCTGGGTTATGTACTTCATATAGTTCACTATAATTATACCATTTAAGTAGATGATATTGGTGTCATTTTTTCATTAAATTAATGATCCTTATATCCTTTATTTGCATACTTATAATGTACTCCCATGCACTTAAAGATAATACCTGGTTATTTTATTCAACTATTATTACATGATGATAATGTTTTTCTTACCTTATATATTTCACTACTTTTTTCGTTACATAGTGATCACTGATCCTCTTTTTCACTTATTTCCCCAAAAAAATATAAGACATAGTGATTTCCTTTTCTTCCATGATGAAACATGAAACTATATCTGCATATGATGAAAATTTTTGAGAGTGTTATATCCTTAAAAGGCTTTTCATTATCCCATTAATAGAAATGATCAATATCTATTTATATATTTTAAGCATAATTTAAGGCATGTCTTACTAACATTGTAATGCCAGTCTCTTTAATTAAATAAAATTCCTCTTCCCATAGTATAAAATATAATAATTTCCTTTCTAAATCATTTCATTTCTTGTGGGGGAAAAGTTTTAGCAATATTATTTCCCTAAAAGTCCCTCATTATATATACCTTATCACCTCTTCCTCAATAGTATTATAAATGAATTTCTAATATTGACATGTATATCTATCAAACTAAACATGACTAAATAAATATTATCTCTTTTATTGATCCACAAATCGTGAAATATATTTTTGAGTGACTTGATCAATTATTCATCATTTCATGATGTTTTAAAATATTAATTATTTAATGAACTAGATTATCTATATTCAAATCATATTATAAATACCATTCTAAATATATTTAAATTTTATTCAAATAAAAAACATTCCTTATAGACATACACTATAGGGAAATTCCTATAAAGATTACGAGTGTCAAAACAATTTCTCTTTCTTCTAGAATGAACCATTTTTAAACAATAGAATACACTTAATTAGATTATAACATTATGAATATTGAATCACATAAAATAAACCCCACTATATTAGAATAGATTAAGACACAAGTGGATAGTGAATTTTGTTTCATTTAAAACATGATAGAAATAATACTTTCCTCTTAATATTATATATATTATTTACACCTCTCCTTATGAAAAATAAGAAAATAAAAATAAATGAATTAGTAAACACAATGATATCCAGTGGTTTAGGGTACAATAATCCATGATTCCCCTCAAAAAATGGTTTCTCTATGATTTTGGTGTTATTCTCTAGCATGTCGTTTTATAGGCTCCCATGTAACTAGGTATAGTAATTTTTCACTATATAAAAATTACATTACAGCCCCTTATAAATTTTTTATAAGGAATTAAAATATCCCCAAATTTTTACAAGAATATCACACATCAAAATGATTGAGTAAAATTAATTTACAATTCAAATGTAAATATATTATGATGAATATATTGAATACTCATTCATCTCACAATTACAACAGCAACTAAAAAATGTAATAGTCTCCAATAAAATGAAATAATAAAAATATACTCTAACATAAAATAAAATTTAATTAAAATATCATAGTAAAAACACTACGAAGACAGGAATATATTTATGTCTCCAAAGATTCACTCTGATATTTGATTTTTGTAAATAAAGAAAAATATTAAAAAAATAAAGACAGTAGCTGCAACAGCTAAGTTGATCAAACAAATAATAATCAAAACATGTATGTCACAAAGGTGTAGGTCTATAGGTGACAACACATTAATATTTTCTAATACTCATCTATATCTCCATAATAATAAAATTTGTATCTTTAGAATAAGAACATATCATTATTTAATATGACATTGGAATTCTATTCGGTCAAACAGATAAAAAAATATTAGATAATAAATTGAAAATATTTGAATTTAATGTTCCTAAAGAAAGTCTAAACATCACATATAAATAGGAATGATTTAATACATTAAATATAAACCGTGAAATAAGTCTTTAAATATATTTAAAGAGATATATAATTTTGAAATCATTATTGTAGAAAACCTAGAAATGATTCATAATTCAAAACTCTGTAACATACCATGTAAAACGTAGGTTTTCTATGTGTAGAAAAAATCTTAAAAAGTATAGTTGATAGATAATGTTTCATTTCAAACATATGGATGATGAACCACGTGTTTGTTGCACACACATAAGGTTATATAAAAAATTAGGCTTCCCAATCCATAAGTTCATTCCAAACATAGGTTTTATGATCTATAAGTTATTCTTAAAATATAAGGTACTAATATTTTTTCCATAATTCTTCAGAACAAATACAAAATACATATTATTTTAAGAGTCATATATTCTTCCATGATTTTATGATCAAAAATTTCCATCATAATATAATAATTATTACAATGAATATTATCCAGAAATTCACTTACTATAACTTCACTAATAACATATATGTGGGTGTATGTGAGCATAACAATCAAAATTAAATCAACAAATCTATTGAATAAAGACATGGCCAATAAAACCCCCCTTCTTTATGATAAAAACCCCATAAAACCAGTATTAACATATAAATTAATGAGAAATAAAAATTTTAAATTATGGGAATAAATATATTTAATGTATATTTATTCTTCGTAATGAAAATTATTTTTATAATGAAATTTATCCCATATATATATTATATTTTTGACATATATATTTCCCAACATTTCAAGCAATTATTCTTAAAAATTATCATGTTTTTAAAAATCACTCCTTAAATTTCTCTATATATTTTCCCCCCATTTTGTGAAATCGAAAGGATATTAATAAAAAATTAATTTACATTTGACGTAGAAAAAAATATAAAATATAATGATATTAAAAATGAGAGGACTGAAAAAAAAATCAGATAAATATAGGGATTTGTATTTTAATAAGCTATGGTGGATGGAAATAATTGAGTCTTTTGAAATGGTTAAATAGTTATATTTTATCTCTAATTATTTAACTCTTTTACTAATAATAGTTAGAATTATTTAGGATAGTTCTATTCTCCTTTGGAAATATACATATCTAGGATTCATTGAAGATAATGATAAATTTTTAACAAAAATATATTTTTTCTAGTAAATATAAGACATAGTAACATATTCACATTGTATTTTAACAATTTGACTTATCATCCCCAATTAAAATGCATCAAAGTATTCTTTAGAAATTTGGATTTCTCACATGCTTTGAAACTTTCATTAAAGGGTATAAAAATTATTTTGAAATAGAAGTTTTTCCACCTCTACATAAGATATTCAATACATTTTTATATTGTAATTATGCTTAAATACATTTCATTCAAAATATTAACGATAGGTATGAACTCTATAAATATCATTCCATAAATAAAAATTTAAGTCGTTTTAACTACTGGTTATTCAAAACCATGGATTTATATCAATTTTCCAAAAAATCTTTCTAAGAAATACTTAATAAAAATCAAACTATTCCTTAAAAAGAGAATTCATTTCATCAGGAAAATAATTACTATCCTTTATGTTTTTTTAAAATCATATTAAAAAAAATCAAACAATCCAAACATTGAATTATTATCTTTTGAGAATAAAATTTATGTAAGATTTATTTCCACAGTATCTTCAAGACAATAAAACTACTTTATTCATAATTTATTGACTTTGGAATTTTAAGGGTGGAAGAAAAATGTTTTGAGATATTTTGAGAGAATGATATGGTCTGAAAGTTGAAGATATAAGGTTTGATTCTAAATATTTTAGGTGAAAATTTATATTATTGGGAGAAATGATGGAGTATTCATTTATGATTTTTCAGTTGAAAAGAAAATTTTACATAAAAATACTATTTTGAGAGAAAAACATTACATAATTAAATAAAATTTAAATGGAAATTAATTTTCAAAAATAGTTTTTCGAAATTAATGTTAAATTACAAACTTAGTTTTAAAATAAATAAACTTATATTTCATTTTTTTTATTTGAATTTAATAGAATAATGTTGTATGCACTCCCAATAAATTATAAATCTTCCCAACTAAGTAATATTAAAATGACATATGAAAAAATGATTATAGAAATAACAAAATAAGATAAATTTTTTACATATATGAAAGACATTTTTCATTTTTTACATATCTTAATTTTAAATTATATAATATTTAAGGAGTATGTATTATTTAATAAAAATAGCTCTAACATATTCATTAATCAAATAAAATAATAGATTGAGAATTTATCAAGAGTTTAAATATAAGGATAATTAAATATAGATGGAAAATGTTATAGTTTTTAATGTTTTTCATGCCTATATAAAATAGTTATTCCATTTAAATATAATATTAAAATATAAATGAAATACATTCTTGATTAATGGTTCTGTCTCTAATGAATTTTCAATTCAGAATAATATGAATTAGAAATTTAATAAATTTTAATATTTTTCATGTAGACTCTTAATTATATAAAAATGAATTACAATGGTTCATATATTCAAAATATCAAATATAAGTTCTTTTTGGTAACCATATGCTTCTGGGTCCATTAGTGTTAACAAATAAAGATTTAGGTCACCAAATGTGTTTTCATTGATCCGAGACTCCATAATTATAGCTATATATTTATTTTAAATAAGGAAAATTATGTATAGATAAAATATTATGATTAGTAAACTAGTATCCATTATTAAAATGTATGTTTATTCTATATTGACACAATTAAATAGTGGATATTCTCTTTCCTTTTGAATCAGGAACAAAATAATTTCTATATAATTCGGATTTCTTCCATTACATCGAATCCCATGAATAATTTTTTAATTAGGTTCATTTTCACCATGAATATTATTAAAATATTTATCTCTTATTATAAGCATGAAATTTGGTTTTAAAAGTATTAACTTCTTTTATTTTTCCACAATATTATTTTAAATAAAAATACCAGAACATTAGGAATAATTCAATATTAAATCAGACATCTATTTAGATAGAAATTCTTTATCATTATAAGTAGTATCATAATATTTTCTATGTTCTCTGTGATCATTTTTTTATTATTCAAATTTATCTTGAATAATAGAACAATATTTTTTATATGCATTATAAGAAAAAACATTTAAATCAAAATTTTGAGTGTAAGAAGTGTGTACCACATCAGCATGATCCATAAGAAATCTATTAACCATTTTATTTTCATACCCATATTCAGAATTTATATTGTATTTACTACATGATTCAGAATTAGAACTCCAGTTAATTTTCATTAAATTGTTACCTTTTATTTTATAATTATATTTCATTTATTATTTAATCCTGTGATAGATGCGGTTTAAGTATCCTTTGTACATATATTCATTACATTTATTGTATTTATTCATTCTTCAAAACTTTTTATACAATTTTAAAAATATTTTTTCATGATATAATAACTCTTTTCATAAATTTGGATAATTTCAATTTTATGATTCATTCATAGTGTTTTATATTAATCATATTTCTTTTTGATTGAAATATTATTTCTATCTTTGGATTACATATTTGCTTCATAAATCATCAAGGTTCCAATAAGTTTTTTCATTGAAAATTATTTGACTTCTTTGGATTGATAAATACGATTAGATATTCAATTCCACATAGAAAAAAAAATTATGTGTACCTTTAAATTAATCTTTTTGTTTAATTGTCTCTCCCAAGTAAGTAATTTTGTTGAAATATTCTATCAATCTTCCATACAAATGTGTAATGATTTAATATTCGTGAATCCAGAATGTATTAAATTTCAATTTTTTAGTGTTTTTCATTATTTTTATGAAATTATCAATTCCATCATAGGAAAAAAGAAATGTTCTTATAAAAAAAATTTATGGTAGGACACTAAGAGATTCGATTAAATACATTAGTTACTAATCCCCATAAAATATAATTCATAGATATATAATTAATATCATATTGTTTCTCTTCACCATCATTCATTTTTTCTAGATCTTATTATATAATTTCATAGGCTTGACTGCATTTAAATAAAATCATACACATAGATGTTTCAAATAAATAATTATGAATTCTTTCCAACATCCATAATTATCACCATTAAAATAAGGTGCATGGATCACCAACATACCTTCAATCCCATGATATTTATATTTATCTAGATAATTAACTCTAACTATTTTGAGTTATAAGAAATATAAAATCTTTATTCTATCTTCTAATAAAAATTGTGGGTATCATGTTCAAACAACATATTAATCATTGTTCTCAAAAAAATATCCAACAGATATTTTATTCTGATTCAAATTATTTCATTAGGATAAAAGGGAAATTATTTTTAGATTAATAAATAAATAAATAGATACTATCCACTTATACAAATTTATATATTGGAATAGTATATATGGGGACATAAGAGGCAGTGGATAAGTTTCCCTTAAAAATGATAGAAATAATACACCCCCTTGAAATTGAAAATATTATATCATTATTTCGTAAAGTAATGGAATTAATGGAAAAAATAAAGAAAATAATATAGAAATGTATAATAGTTCTGAGAACAAATATCCCCTAGTCTACTCAATTAATTCGTTATCCTCTAGATTGGTGATATTCAATTGTAAGTCCTTTTTCTAGGGACCTCTAAAACTATACATAGGTAGTTGAAACAAAAAAATGATTTTATAGTGAATATTTGTTCTTTTACTAGGATCCAACAAATCGAAAACATAGTATAAAAAGATGACACTTCACCATGACTGAATACATGTAGTTTTCAATTCAACCGTAAATAGATTGGGATGAAGAGTTTGAATAATTGTTCAACTCACGATTGTATTAGCAACTAAAAAAATGAAATTATCTTTAATAAAACACATTAGATAAATATGTCTCAATTTCAAAAAATTCCTTAAATAGTAGTATAGAAAACCATAGGTTTATGATCAAACATGAATTTATCTAAAGTATAACACTGATATGTTCATTCTTGAACTATAGAAAAATGATATAAAAGAAATACAGTAGATGAAATAGCTAATTTTATTAAATAGATAAGAATAAAAAATGTATCTCTCTTAAGTATAGCTCTGGTGGAAAATACACATCATTATTTTCAAATGCACATTTTTATCATTAAAAAATAATATTTATAACTTTACAAGAACTACATTCTGGTATTTAATAAGATATTCAAATTAATTCTAGTTAAATAGCTCCATAAATATGTCATGATAGATATAAAATATTTAAATTCAATAGGTTTAATGAATGTCATAACTTCCCATAGAAATATGAATGGTTTAATTTTGTGAAAATAATCACTTGAATCGATCATTAAAAATATTTAACAAGATATTTAATTCGAGTAATATCATAATAAAAAACAATTAAAGAAAACATATTTTAGAACATCGTAATTGAACCTGTCAAACATTGGGTTTCTTAGCATATTGATAAACATCAATAATACATCTGATGTTATATAGTTGATTACACAATGTAAGGATGATAAACCATATGTTTTTCCATCAAACATAGGGTTAAATTAAAATGTAGGGCTTCTAATCCATTAATTCATTCTAAATTTATGGTCAAAAACTATTGATTGTTTTTATATATATAGTGTATTAATAATGTTTTCAAACGTCTTATACGCACATAAAAAATAAAAATTCTCTTACAAATAAAAAAAACTTCCATGGTATTAAGGTATTAATATGAATCAAGAATAAAATAATTATTCTAATGATAATTATCCCAAAATAGACTTATTGTCACTTCAATAGTAAAAGATATGTAGGTGGTTGAGAGCATCAAAATAAATATCAAATTAATGAAATTGTTAGATCAAAACATCCCCCCCAATATATGAGATGTATTATAGTAACATTTCATGAATACCCTAGCCACATTTCATAATTATTTTGATTAAAAACTATGTTCTTTTAAATCTTATATCAAGGGATTCTACTAAAATTTCATTGAAATAAACTTTAACATAATTGACTCTATTAAACCAAAGTTTGTGTTTAATACATAAAATTGGTGAAATATTCAAGAGATATCATCAGACTAGCCTGAATAGTTTAATAGTTTTAGGAGACAACAAACATACTTGATTTCCATGACACATTGGAAACATAAAATATGAAATTTATATATAATAGAAAAATTATTTTTTTTCCTTTCCATACATCATTTAATACATTCAATTATCTCTTCTTTGTACATTATGCAATGGAAATATAAATAAAGTGTGAACATAGATTTCCTTTAAGAGGTTTTTAATAATTAAATCTATTTTGAATAAAATAATAAAAAAAAATATAGTATACTAACTAATTAACTAGTATCAAATATAATGAATAACTTGTTAAAAAAATATATTCCTTTATGATTATAATATAGAAATAAAATGGACAATATTAACTAATTTATCAAATATAGAATTCATCATTTCAAATATCTTGGTATTTTTTTCGTGGACTTATCCAATACAATTTCAATAATGGGTATCCATATAGCCAACAAACCAATAATAAATAAGGAAATCTAACTAGTTTGTGTCAAAAGAGCCAATCAATATATCAAGGGGAAATATAATTCTATTCGCCCTCAATAATTTAAAAATCTCAATGTATTCTATATATATTGAATGAATAATACAATATTTATTCAATATATATTAGTAGTAAATAAATATATCTATCCAACAAATTATACAAAATATCGATATTCCAAATTCAATAAAATAATTATCTTGGTATATGTTATTCAATTAGAAATATATAAAATAATGGGTATATATTTAATACAATACATTATAGATATTGAAAATATCTATAGTACTAGAAAAAATAGACATGAATAATAAAAATAATGTCTAAAGTATGTTAGTGAGTGATAGAGTACACAACAACATGAAGTGACTGAACTCTGGATAAACATTGTTTGAATGGTAAAGTGAAAAAAATTTGGAAAGGGATAAAATGAGACTATAAATTCATTTTAAAATAATATTCTATATTAATGGGAATAAATCTCAAATACAAATAGAAAAATTTAACTAAAATTTTTAAAATATCATATATAATTCATTTATATCATATCTACAATAAATATGTTTAAATTTAAATAAAAAAATGATTCATGAGGTTTCAATTAGAAACATAAAATATTAATTTAGAAATAAATTATGATAATAGAAGCTTTAAAAGTAACTATTCTTTGGTACAAAAATGAGGAAAGGAAGATATAAATAAATAAAAGTGAAATAAAATCCATTTTCAATACTTTTAAGAATGTAATATCTTTTCTCCTTTTTGAATAAAATGGATGTAATGGAACAGACCTCTCTGGTCCATTACTTTGTAAAAATTTGATGTGGTCAAACAGGATGCGTGTTATAATAATAATTTTTGATAATAATAATTGATAATTGTGGCGTGAAAATACTTGGTGTTAATTAGATTAAATGGTTTTAATTTAATCATTGTGAAATAAAAGAAATAAAATTGAATGTATTCAATGAGGGGAGGTGCATGGTTTCATTTTGATTTTTTTAAATTTTAATAAATAATAAATTATGTGTGTAGTTGGCATATAATGGGAGGTGTAGGGAATAAATTATAATAAATGAGGTGCATGTAATAAATTCTAAAGGAATGAAATGCAAAGGGGAGACACGATGAGAGTCAATAATTATTATTATTATTAACGATAATGACGGTGACCCATTGATGAAATTGAAGTAGGATTTATTACAATTATATTAAATAATAATGGTAATGGTGGGTTTTAGTGTGTGGTTAATTAAATGGAATGGTTTTAATTTAACATGAGAATAATCATGGTAAACTAATTTAATGGGATTAAATTAGAACATTAAGGATGAGTGTTATTATTATTATTTTTATTAATAACAAAGCTAATGTGAGAAAGAAGATATGGGGCTTATTGGACATGGAATAAGAAAGGGGAGGCACAACTTTTGGATCATGAGGGAATTGTAGAAGAAAGAATTATATTGGAGAGAGAAAGAGTCTAAAGAAAATAAAGATTTAAAATTTAAAGCAATAAAATAAATAAGTTAAAAAAAGGAAATCAATAAAGGTGTAAATCGGTGATACGCCCTAAATTTGAGAGATTTTGTGTGTGGGATTTGGAATTGAAGAAAAAAATTGTTGAATAAAATAATAATAATATAACAATGTTATTATTAATTTTTTTGGGAAATCTGTGTTTCATCCATAACTTCTTTGTGTGACCTCGGATTGACAAACCTTTAGCAGCAGCGTAACCCTGAAATTATGATGGTCATTTTAAGACCAATGATGAATACATTTTTATGACTCATGTCTCCAGTCAATAAAACCCCTATTATTAATTGAATTTATTATTATCATTAAACGCATGGAAATCGCGTGATATGTTGTGTGTTGACCAGTCAAACAGTGTAACAGCTGTACGTTCACATCGTGTATTCATTAATACATGTTGCATACTGTTTTACCTTTTAGTTGCCTATATAAGAGAGGGTCATTTGTTATTTATGAACCCCTCTTCTTCTCTGCACGGTGATGCTCCCAGATAACCTAGAAGCCTTCCTTCTATCATCTTCATCCGGACTCCGATTATCGATCTGTCAGTGGCTGTGGGATCGTGTCGATGAGGCGAACATCATGCACCTTATTCCATTCCCTCTTCTTCTACTTCCTCTTCACAGTTTACTACTGAGGAGATTTATGATATATGACGAGAATGAAGCTCTTCAAAGAATGTCATCTTAATGGTACGTTATTCCCTGTTCTTATTCCTTCCTCGATCTCCTCTTTCTGTTCCTCCTTGCCATGCTATGAAAAGTGGCACATTAAACCTTAATGGAGTATCTCTTGGTTGTTAGTGCGGTTGTGCCGCAGCATCCACAGCAGGATATAGTCATCGGGAGGAGTGATCGAAATCCTCATAGTGGTTGTTCTCACAGAAAGACATCAAAACCTGTTTAGGTAGGGATCTTACCTTCATCTCTCTCTCTTTTGTGTATCATGCAGGGTGGGTATCCTCTTGTTTTCGTGAGATACGGTTGAACCAGTATATAAAAATAAGAACTGGTTAAAGAATGAGTTTGGGTAAAAAAAATTGATATTGTTGTTTTATTTCCATCAATGCTTATCCTTTTATTATGTTGTGAATTGAAAAGGCATATGACTACTGAAAATCACGGTCATTGGGGGCCTTTTATTGCGCAATTAAATGTTGCCCTGTTTTTCAGGATTGTTTTGTGGATGGAATTTAATAGAATGTGAAAATTGGTTAATCATGTAAAGTTGGCTGATTAAATTAATACATGGAACCCTTGTATGATCACCCTGATTAAACTAAATGAAAGAATGAATTTTTTGGGTGCTGGTTGGGGTGTAATTATGTGAAGGGGTGTTTCGTGGGTTGTTATGGTATGAGTATTGTTTCTGATGTGTTTGTGGTTATAGTGGTTGGCATCAGGGCTGCAGGGATGGGTTGTGCATATGAATAAAAGTGGAAGAGTTAACTAATGAATTGTGGGTCATGGTAGCTGATTAAATACATAAAATCAATGGAATTGATTGGATGATAAAAGAAAATGGTATTGTGTTGCTTGTGTTTTCCCAAACCTTTTTTGTGGTTGGCAGGGATATGTTTTACGAACGATTGATCTGATTTGGTTTTTTTAAGTTCCTTGGTAGTTAAAGAACTTATAAACTAAAACTGTTGAAACATGAAAATATTAATGGGGATTGGGGCTGTTTATTGTGTGCATACTTTCGAGGTAGAATTACAGATTCATGTGCTCAAATCATTTGTGTGGAAGCCTTAGGATGGGATGAGAGGTTGATATAATTATATAAATTTGTATGTTTTATGTTTCTTTACGCACCCCACCCATGATGAGCACTATGTGTTGAACACCAGTGGGGTGGGGGTGAGATTATCAAACATGTAAAGGATGGTTGGTTACTGTTCTTCCATGTTCTCCCTCTTCCAGGTTCTATAGCTTAAGATCCTTTGGGCAGGTTACAACAGATGTTTCCCAAGAGTCTTCAGGATGAGGACGTGATATGTTCCCAGGTGTCTTTAGGATGAGATGTGATGTGGTTCCTAGGTTCCTTGGGGATGAGATGTGGTTATGGTCAAGGATTGAGTGTTGGCAGGATACTATGAGCTTCGTATGGTCAGGTTGTGGCACTAACCCAAGCTTCGTATGGCCAGGTTGGGGCACTAGCACAGGAAGAGGGGGAAGAATCAGAGAGTTAGATGTGAGGGCTTGAGCAGTATTCAGGGGGAAGGTGGTGTGGGGTACCCATACTTTGATAATATCACTATACTACTCTATTGACCGATATTTGGTGAGTGTGGCTTGTAAGGTTGGGTGGATAGATTCCTTGCTAGGCTTTGGTTCCTTCTCTTTTCTCACAGGGAATTAGGATGTCTCCCCACCTTTGCACAAGAGCTTTAAGTTTTCCTACTGATTATACTTGTATGCTCACCCTACGTTTACTTTCATACTTTTAGGAGGACTCCAGGGACCGTGCGAGACCTTTCTAGTTGGGCGTTGGAGTTTTGTTGGTTGTAGTTTTTGTTTTTTTTTTTGTATCGTACTTAGGAGCTTTTCTTGTACTTGTAATTTTGTTTCTGTATTGTATAAAACATGCATATGGGTTTGGTTTTCGGTTTATTTTCATTTACATGTTCTTTTTTATTTTTGTGTTTGATTCATCCTATTTCCTGATCTTAAATAATAAAAAGGGTAATGCCTCCCATATTTGTGAAAACTCATACCCTTAGTACTAGTCGCCACTCTGGGGCCTACTGGAGGCGGGACTCAGAGGTCATTATCTCTATTTCACCATTCCCAGCTCAAGAGGGGAATCTTGGGTGGGAGGGGGTCATGATAATGAAAAAATAATAGTTTAATTTCAATTCATACAACATTAAAAACAATTCAATGTTTAAAAAGTAACATAATTATCTATGAATGATTATAGTATTTTTAAATTCCATTTTGGTGGAAAATTCCAAAAAACAACTCTCTTTTTTAATTTTAAAAAAAATAAAAAAATAACATGTCATGAAATCATTAAAAATTTTAATTTTAATCTTTTAAAAACAAGTTAACTATTTTTATAAAATTTGCAATAAATTATTGAAATATAAAAAAGAATATTAATGATAAAAAATAAACAATATAAGTATAATGGAAAATTATTTCTCTGAAATATTAAGAAATATGGCCATTATTTCTCATATATATATATATATATTATTTTAATTTATTGGAGTGACAAAGAGCGTAAAAATGGAAATAATATTTATAAACCCAATAAATAACCATGGAATATTAATATAGATGGCACTTAGAATAGAGTGAATATACGATTCCACATTGGTATGTTTACTATGGTAAAAGGTGTTATAAAATAGATAAAACATCACTATAATTCTCATGAAGGTATAGATTATATTTTTAATATTGTTCTAGACCCCCAATGTCATTTAATAGAATCTATGGTAATAGTTTTTCTGAGATTATTAAAACACGCATAATTATAAATTTTGTTTTCATAAAATAAATTGATTTTATTAACCAATATTAATGGGTATATTACTATTATTGAACTATTAAATAATTTTGAACAAAAAATTATGAAATTATATTATGTGTATTTAAATATAAATAATAATTTATGGAATAAAAATTATAACACCATTCATGTATGAGGTAAAATTGAACAAAATAAAAGAAATTTATAATATGTGAATGAATAAGAACATCCCATTTAATTATGAAAAATAAAATTTAGCATAAGAATAATGATTTCATTAATATGTTATTAATGTGAAAAATTAGTTCTATAAAAGGGTGTATGAATAGTATAAGTGGATGGAAATGGTATGATGTTATTATGCACTACATGTCACTATATTATCCTTTTAGGTGGCTAAATTCTATAATGATCATTCATTTTTAATATTAAGTTTAGAGTGGAAATATTATCATTAAATAATATTGATAATGTTAAAATATATTTTTATTAGTACACTTGTATAACTATCTATAAAATACAGTGATTAATCATCAAATACTTCATCCATGGATGTGGTAGTCTATTAATAACATGGGAGAGATTCTCATTTTATAAATGGATTGAGGAGATAGTAGATGATGGTTTTTTCATTTAAAAATTCATCTTTATTAAACAAATTTTATCGATTAAATTGTATTAAGATTGGAATAATATAATCGGATAAGTATGATGACAAAATAAACATAAAGGTACTTGGATAAAATAACAACATCTTCATAAAATATCTCTCATTATATTTTTCTATAAGCCTTCTTAAATTTGTCCTCTACTAAACCCAGAAATTCTAGGAAATGTAAAATATTGATTGGGAAGTATTTTTATAGGGATTTGTGGCGCTAATGTGTTTATTATGTGTGGATAATTAAGGATGTGCATTAAACATTTATAACTAAAAGTTGTGGTACTTTTTAAATTATAATGAATCATAAAAAAATTAATGTCATCTTAAATGAAAATGGAAAATATTCACTAAATTTGAATATAAAATAATGTATGATTGGAATCTAATGAATCTACTAGTTATAGAAAACTTGTTGTGATATTTTAATCATTAGACCATAATTTAAACCTCTCTTTGACTATTTTAACCTTCAACATACTGATCAACTTTTACCTTCATAACTTATTATAAAGATCAAAAATAAAATGAACCTTATTAACAAAGTATAATTTTGAAATTAAAATTATGAAATATATTTTGTTATATTAAACATAAAATGGTAGTAAAAATTAATTTCAATAAAATGATATGTATTTCCATGAGAAATCTGTTAGATACATTCCTTTTTTAAATAATCAAAATGAATTTACACTAAAATAATTTGTAGTACAAATTATTATGAAATTTATTGATTTATTATTAAATTATTCATTATTATTTGATACTTAGATCATGCCAATACCGAATGGCACCTTATATCCTTCCAATTAAATAGAGAGAACCCAATTTTTAAATAATAAAATATAACTCAAATTCAAAAATGTCAAGTACATATTCCCAAATTCAATATATTAATTTTAAATAATTTATTTTACACTGTAAATATATTTATGGTTGATAAAATGTTTTCATATATTATTATTTCATTATTATATCAGAATGATATCATAATAGTTAAAGTATTTGTAAAGACAAAAAATTTTTATTCATATAAAAATCAACCATTTCATAATAATATTAAAAATTCACCCAATGGTAATTTTAACCTGAAAAATTAAAAATGAAGTCATTTCCATCAAATTAAAATTAAAATGTTTAGCCTTATTACTTTTAAATAAAATATAACAAAAGAAAAATTAGTTTATTTAGATGAGAATCTATGTGTTTTCATATGAATAATCAAATTTATTATTTTATAAAATGATAATATTTTTTGTAAGAATATTGTAATAATAAATTTAATATAAATTTAATAAATAATAATTTATATCCATTTATAACATATATAATATTTAAATAATTATTTTTAAAGTTCAAAACAATAAAATATGTTATGGATGTTTAAATTACCTATAATAAAAACCTCTCCTATAATAAATAATAACATTAAATATTTAATGATTGTAAAATAGATTATATATCAAAAAATAAATCTTGAAATAAATATAATAAATTTTTTAAATTCAATATAAAAATTGGTATTAAAAATACATTGGTTTTCACCCCTTAAATCATCTTATTCAAAACACATCTTCAAAACCCATAATCAACTTACTTGATGTTTGAGGAATAGCTTCCTTATGTATCATATACGAACACAATAGTTAGACCACATAAAACCTTAACAATAATGGATTAATCACTATTAAATTTGATTTATAAAATTATTCGAATTTCATAATATCATATCATCCTCCCACATACATCCAAGATTTAATATCCACAGATTCTTCATCAATTCATACATCAAATGTATTATTTTTCATATATATTAATCCATGGTTGATCATATTCTCCATTATAGAGAAATATCCTGGGCCCACATAACATGTTACATAGGATGGATCACCACAATGTGGAGATCAATATAAAACCCACAAATGGAATTTCTCAATATTTACATAAAAGAGATAAATGATCAATGGGAATAATAGATGAAATGGTATATATTCATGAGATAGAAAAAAATACATAATGATAAACTGTAAATAACCAAATAAATGGTCATATCCAAAACCATATCTCCTTGTGAATAATTATCACAGTCATACTAACCCACTATGAATGAAACAAAGATACAGGGATGTCAATGAGAAACTTGATGCCCTTATCCTTTCTTGTTTCCTAAAAAACCAAATCTACAAATTACCAAACATATTAAAATGGTGTGAGGAAAAGTCCTAGTAGGATATCTTTATTTTTCTATAAAATTTATATCACTATGAAACTAGTAGTTTTATATTCAATAAAATAACAATTACAAATCACTTCCCATTAGAATTGCATTTTATAAAACATAATTCAGTTTCATCGACAATAATCCACATTCAAATCCATAATAATACGATGTCAATGATGTATGAATAATATAGAGAAGTGATCAAAAACATCATTTAGGTAATAATAACCCCTATTGGATCCACACTAACTATGGTTTCTAGATTTCCATATCCTAATCATCCCGAGATACCCATTTGATATATTTTCACAAAATGTACAAGAAAAACATGATCATAATTTTACCAAAAACATTCAGAAGAAAAGAATAAACATTCCAATTCATAAAAATTCATTATGGGTTCAAACCACCATTGATTCATTTCATAAAAAAATATGATGTTAAAAATCTATTTTAAAATAAAAACCCTTTATGAACCACATTAAAAGAGGAAAAATAATCAATTTCAAGTAATCAACCCTCAAACATTTAAGATCGATGTTTGTATGAATGAAAAAGTTTAATTCACAATAACGTAATGCAATTTATGAGCTATAACCACTTCATAGGAACCCCTATCGTTAAAAAAGAGAAAACTTATTCACATTAAAAAATGAGGATTCTAATCAAAGGTCTTTGGTCATCCAAAGGATAAATCCATATAAAATAATATAATCAATTCCCTCATAAAACCCTTTATGTCATGAAATGAAATTCCATTCACATTAATGTGGATTATAGGGAAGATATATTAAGGATATATAGAGAGAAAATAGGTAAAGTTAAGAGGAAATATGAACATACCTTCATGAGATCCACCAAAAATATCATAGGTTCCCCATGGAATCATGTAGAGAATCCTCAAGTTCAAAAAGTAGTGAATAGTTCAAGCTAATGGGGGATTATATGGGAATATATAAAAATGATATAAGTAATCAAGGTAATTATATAGTTTTATTAAACTCATACGGGGCGTATGGTTAGGCCACATGTATATAAGAATCATGTGATCCTCGTGCGGTAGTAATAGAACCTTAAAAACTGAAATACACATTAACATAGGAAGAGGAATATGGTAATTAAAATGTTCATTTAATAATTCAAATATCTACTAGAATAATAAAATCCATAAAAATGGGTTATTGCCTGATTACTAATAAATTTGTGCAGATCAGGAACATTTCATGTTTTCTTTAAAACTCTAAATATTTGGCCTTTGAATCCCAAATTCATATATAACATAAAAAATATAAAAAATAATTCCAATATTAATCTTAAATGTGACTCAAGGAAGGTAAAAATACTCCCCATTTTGAAATAATATTCTCCTAAATTGAAATCATGATATTAGACTTGTAAAAATAGAAGGCCATTTCTAATTAATTAGGGATTCCATACTAATGTCTCATTTTTATCCCAACCAAAATGCTATAGTAAATGGAAAAAGGAATTTTTTTTTACCATGGAACACCTTATCATGTTGATCCATAATTGTAGTTGGATTCTCAAATAAAAATGTGCATAGTACAATATCAATATACACCCCTTATATTACTTGTAAAGGATTCTATTATTTCCCATTTAATTGGTAAATATGAAAGACATCATGAATTTGCATCATGGGAGATGTTAAGTCTAACTGATAAGATACAATTCCATTTTGTTTTATGATCTAATTGTCCAAAAAAATTTGGTTACAAATTATCATGAATACCCAAATGATGATGTCTCTAATGAGGTGAACCCTAAGAAAGGCCCACTAACCAATATGGAACTCCAATTAGGAACAACAATGATCTTCAGAGGATTTTTCAAAACGCTGACAATCCATCATACTTTTTCTGATAAAATACACTTTCTCTTAAACTATTATTGATCAAAAAATTGTTTTACTCCAAAATCTACACAACATAATGGATAAATACACAGATTCATAAAAATTACTTCAAACGAAGATATTTTAATTGATGATTCATTACTAGAATTATAACATAACTATAAAAAGAAATATTTTTCCCCTAAACCATCAAAATTAAGTAAACATGTTTAATTAATATTCTTAATAATATGAATATCTCACTTGTTTTACCCTTCCATATAATCACAATAAGTCATTATTAATATCAATTTTGTTCCCATTTTCTATATAAAACCTTTCTAAAACATGGATATTTAATATGAAAGCTTGTTGGAAAGAACTGTAGAAGTTACATAATAGAGATATATGGCCAGCTAGAAAACAAATTTATGTGATCTTCCACCATTGTTTTCCTTCATAGATAGAAAATGAGATGATTATATGAGTCTATTGGTGATCTCTCAAATTGAAACTCTTCTACTAGGATTCAAGGGTAAAAACAATGAATTCTATGGTTTTATCATCTCACAATCACACTAGAACATATAAAGGATATAATAAAATTACATGCCTTTTTTTCAAAACAATAATCTTCTAAAAAGTAATGAACTATGATAATATGTCCACAATAGACCACTTCATCCCTAACCACCAACACTGACATATCATATCAGTATATATCAAGGTTCTCCAGTGTTTTCTAAAATAACTACACCAATTTAAACCATCCATAATATCTTTGCTCAGAGATATCAAAATGACCAATCTACCTAAAATATATAAGACACGACTGGGGGACCATAGAAAAACACCTATGGTATCCCATGTATTAAGTATTCACTAAAAAACTGATAATCATTTTCTATTTATTAAACAAGATGAATTAGATCCTAAATTAAATAATCATCTTTAAAAAAATATAATAACACATTCCCATCATCCTATTTAATATCCAAGATCATCTTAGTGAACAAACTCAAAAATGAACAATACTCCATTTATTCATTCATGGATGGATTTGATAAATTTATACTCAATGAATTATTGAGAACATTCCTTTTTCTAGTTATATATCCAATATCAAAGTAGACTGTAAAAATATATTCAACCTATAATCTCTAAAATAATTTTATGTCTCCCTATATGAGAACAGACACCAGTCTATTAGGATCTAAATACATAGTAGATCATTCACTCAGAGATAGTTGTGCCATGTCTTAATAGAATGCATCAATGTATCAAAATCCCTATCAGGAACGTGATATTTCTTCTTATGATGAAATAGTTGGAGAGAATTTTAGGCCACTATATGTGCCTCTGACATCAGAACACATCCTGAGAACATAACTAAGGAATCATTGAAATCATCACAATCTAATCTTTATTCTATAATAATGAAAATTAGAGTTGAATTCAATCTCACCATCTGTTCATAAAATATCCTTTGATATTATTTATTCAATTAAAAAATGAAACCCTTAGTATTGTTATAATCAATCATTGGGGAATAGAAATTATATTAAACTCATAGAATACATTTGAGATAACCTCCCAATAATGAGAAGTTCCAAATTTTTTAAACACTTCCAGTTTTCTCCTAAGGTATCACTACTTAATATTTTCTTTATTCATTGATCTTGTAATCTTATATATAATATGGAACAAAAAAATCACAATTTAAATATAAAATTCATGTTTAGAATTATTTATATTAAAAATACGTTCTTTAAATGTCATGTAGATGATATCCAAACAATCCATTTGATCCTCCTCTGACATGGAGTACACCATAATATCATTAATAAAAACAAGAACAAAAGAGTTCAAGAACTGAGGAAATAACTATTTCATCAAATCCATCAAGATAGTAGGGATACTATCAAGGGTAAATGGAATATCCAAATACCCAAAATATCCATACCTTATATTGATGTATACCTTAGGAATATCCAATTCTCATCTCATTTACTAATGGTAAGCTAAAAAAATACCAATCTTAAAAAATAAACAACCTCTATAGAGTTTATCAAATCGGTCATCAATCCTAGGACAATAATACTTGATTTTAATAGTGACCTAATTATTCTTTCAATATTCAACATAAATATGGGGGCCTCCATATAATTTTGTATATATATAACCAGTGAAGCCTATAATTAAACCCTAGGATGAATAAATTATTTTTTCTTAAGACTTTCCGGAAGACTTTTATACTTATCCAACTCAGTTGGGGTCATAAAATTAAATGACTATAGATTGGAACATATCCATGAAAACAAGCTAATAGTGAAATCAGTCTTTCTTGGGGAGGTAAAATAGAAAAATAATATATATATTTTTAGGGAAATGTTCTTAAAAAATACGATATAGAAAACAGACACTCTAGTATGAATCATATTCAAGCATATCTAAAATATGAAATGAGTTCATTTCAAGATCATAAAAAATAGACCCTACTCTATTAGAACTATCATCCTACAAACTATAAGATACTTCAGTAACCACATCATAAGATAGGAACTAAATACACAATTGATAACAATCGATATGCACTTCATAAAACCAAATAATACATTTTAATAAAGATGTGGATCATGTCTACATCAAGATCAAGAAAGTCCCACCAGACCATATGGACTGTGATCATAACTATGAACTCAATACATTTATAACCCTTGTAATTATTTTATCCCAATGTTGTGGATTGATCTATCATAAATGGAATAAGAATCAAGTGTAATCTCAACAAATCACTCAAACATGATGATATAAAAAATTATATACACAAATATAAAAAAAATATATAGGGCTACATTGGATAAAATATACATTGTACTTCCCATATTAGTCGATAATGATTCAGATTCCTCTATAACATAGTCTTCTATATAGATATGTTTGGAAAAGGATCCTCATAGATATTTCTTCCTAGAATTCATATATAACGTTTTAGGAGAATGTGATACACCACATGTTTCTATGTTATAATTATCCAATAATCCTTTAGTAAGAGTGGAGCTTCCTCTACTACTATGAAAACACATGTCATTAATATAATTTATTTCACGATTCATAAAATAAAGATACAAATAATACAATCATAAAAGAACATGACACCTAGTGTCTTTGAGTCAATGATTTGTATAAAAAACATGAAAATGGGTGAAAAAATATTATTTTAAAATTTACAAACATGCCATTATATTCTATTAATATTATAATATGGTGAGAGATATCTAGTGGTTTTAAAAAAGAAATGGGTGATCCAAAAATTCTAATAAAGTAATTGTAATTCTCTGACCCCATTTAAACAGAGTCAGTGCATTTTTTAATACATTGTCATGATTAACAAGAATCATGTCCAGAATGACCAATCAGTTTAGCAGTCTTAGAAAATAGATTATATATATGAATGTTACATTACAATTTCTAAAATTAAAAAAACATTATACTTTTAGAACACCATTATTCACCTAGTTTAACCATGAATATCAATCATAATACACTTTTTCTCATCCTGGAAAAAAATAAAACATAAGACAGGGGTGAGCTCATATGTTCAGTAAGGATAACAATATAGTGGAAAATATAATAAATAAGCATAAACATTTAAGACAATGTATAAGACTAAAATAAAATCCTTTTAAACATAAAAATTATCATAATAGATAAAAAATATATCAAATAATTCCATTTACTTATTCACATAGATATTCTAGTAGTTGAATACTCACATGTAATATCAATATTTAATTTCATAATGATAGAATTCATAATTCTAGATATCATAACCACATAGTCAAGGCCTCATTCTAAGACTAACAATAAATATTTTTTTCAAGGACATGTTCTAAGGCACTAGTTTGTCTCATGAGACCTACCGATGCATTGAGGAGGTATATCAGGCTCTACACGTCACATACTATGTCCAATTCATTCCTCATAAGAAAATGTTTAAACATAACATAAGTATTCATATTAAAACTAGCATACAAAATGTCAATACTTTAAACATAACCCATGAATTACATAAAAATATCACATCCACATTCAAACACATCATAACTGATTCAATACAATATGTAAAATTGTATTATAATAAATCAACCTCAATCAAGAATAATATCTAGTAAAGGATGTTGACATACTTGAAAATGATCAGTAAAACTCTTTGAGATAAATATGCCTTATTGTGAATCATTTAAAAGTAATTAATTTATAAAGAATGTAATTTAAAAGTGATTTCTTAATCAGTATGTACCATACCACTTTTAAACTTTTTAAAGGAATTAACATTTTAAAACAATCATGTCCATATAAATAAATAGTTAAAATCAATTTTAAAACATGGACATTAATTAAAAAGATTTAGAAAAATAAATCATTAAAATAATTAAAATGCGGATCTGGCTAAAGTGTACCTTAAAAAAAACCTTAAAATATTCATCTTGAAAACATTTTTATGAAACATGGACATTAATCATAAATATTTCCTAGTAAATACTTACGCATAAACAATCTCGGATAAAAATGAGATTGAGTTATTAACCCTTACCATGTACTTTTCATTGATCGAGGGTACATTTTACCTCCATTATAATGACTATAATATGTTATTAAATTACAATAGAACCATATTCTTATTTATGATATCATAATTGATTCATTTATGGATTTATACTACCTATTTAAAAATCATTTATAAGTTAAAATAACAATTCAGGTAATAATCACTTTCTTTATCATGTGTTCTAACTAATTATTATTTTTTTTAAAGGTTGGGGCCAAAACCTCATTTTATTATTAAATAAAATCAAATTCCTCTTTTAACTGGGTATATGGAGACCCATTACATAGCATGAAGGCCCAGTGGGCTTGTAGCCCATTACATTGCCCGTAGACCCAATTTTTTGGCCCAATGCCCATTCTGTGAATAGTAACCTACCTACTACAGTACTTGCACTGTATAGCCACTACTATAGTGCCCTACCACTACTACAGTACCCGCTTATCTATAGTACCACCACTGTTACAGTACCGCTACAGTACCCTGCGCCCAATGGGTTTTGAACCCCCCCATTTTTCATTTAGGATTATGGGGTTCTTACCACTAAGCTCTAACTTGTTTTTCTTGATCATATAACTTATATAATGATTTAATTTATTCAAAAATATAAAAATTTACTAATTTATCCTATATATTCTGAATATAAGTATGTATAATAGATTGATATATGAAATGGAAACACCTCTTATAGAGACGGTAGGAAGTGCGTACACATAAACGTTGTTTCCATTTTCATGTAGTATTGAATGAAAGTATGTGAATGAGATATATGTAAATATGTATATATATATATATCAATATAATTGTTATGTAATATATTACATAATTATTAATAATATATATAATTGTAATCATCTTTGAATGGTGAACGTGGAAATGAATCACATCACGATGTGGAGACGGTAATCCATACGTACGCACGAGCGACAATACCATTTTATTGATGATGAAATATTATGTAATTGGATTTTATATAATATATAAATAATCATTAACATGTTATATTTATTATTGACATCCATTATACTCATTATTATACCTAACCAAATAATGAAGTGTTGATTGACAAACTACACCACGATGCAGAGACGGTAAGTCGTATGTACACACTTATGCTGACTTTTCCATTAATAGGATGGATATAATAATTAATATAGTTGTAAAATATTTATAATAACATCACAGTGTGTATAATTTATTATAGTTATTATTTTGGTATGGAAACAACAATGAAAAATTAAGTGGAAGAAGAAAATATCTTTGAAAGAGGTGATGAAATTATTACCTCTTCTTCAGGTGCTTCCTTTTGATTTGATTAAAAGGGATCCCTATGTAGGCTTTGTGATCAAATTATGGCCTCTTGGTTTAATTAAGGGTAGTGGAGAATATATTTGAGCGAGTTTTTCTGAGCTAAATGGCTTTGGATGTGTGATTTTGAGGGAATGGGAAGTACCCTTTTATAAGAGAGGTGAGGGTCACTTTAGGACAAGCCTGAAATATTAATTTATTATAAAATAATATTTTTTTTATAATGGCTCCAAAAAGATTTCTTTCAAGGAAAAGGTGGGGATGGGACAAAAAATTCAACCAATAGGTTTAAGATAAGTTTTGGTCACCAAATTAACCTTATCTTTTAGATTTAATACTTAGTTAAATAGTTTAACTTTTATTATGTACTCCTGTATTATTATTATAAATGGTTAATAAATATACAATAAAAATACAAGAGAACCCCAAGTGGTTCCTTAATGACATATATAACCTTATATAAGTCTTCTGGATGAGACTTATATTTTTTGGAATATTATATCAATTAATAATATAGTATTTGTTTTAAAAACTCATTTATGTCAATTTTGACACTCTTTAGTATTTGGTTTTTGTGAAAGTAAAAAAAACATTATTAATTCAAAAATATATTAAATAAATACTAAAATGTAATATTAACCTATAAAATTAGTGGAATGCATCAAAGTTCTCAATTTACAATTATTTGGATATTTATAATATCAATTATTTTAATCTTTCTTTAATAAGGTAATTACCGCCACATCACTATGTCATAAAAAAAATCAGTTATTTAATGTCAAAAATATATAAATAAAATAAAATTATATATTATATTGCTTTATCTTTAAAATTAATATTTTTAGTCTAATTTATCATATGTATAACCCTATATTAAAAATGTTTTAGTTTTGAAAATTTGAATTTAATACTTTTAACTCTTCTATAAATAAAATAATAATAAATCTCATAATCTAATCCAAGTGGATCAAATAGTATCATATTTTATTTCAAATGTTTATTTTGGTCTCAAAACACTTATCCAATAGAATTAGGACATTTTTTAGGGTAATTATAATATCATTTTTACCTTTAATTATCATATTTACTTTTTACCGTGGTAAATAAAATTGAAAAGTTACGATTCACCAAAATTTAATTTCATCCTATTGAACCAAATTTTACTTACTGATGTAAAGCATGTCTCTCATATTTTTTAAATTCAATTCGTATAAGTGGTAAAATTATGATTTATGAAAATTTTAAATGTGCCTAGAATGTGGGTAAAAGATGTTAAAATGTTCAATAAAATTTTATACATTTAATTTTATTATAAAATGACACCAATTAATTAAATTGAACATATATAGGTATTATGTATCTATTATGACCTAAAATAAATTTAAATAAAACAAATAATTATTTCAAAAAAAGTTTTAATTAATAACAGAGTGTTTTTCCTTATTCATCAAAAATTGAATGTTTTCAGAAAAATACCAAAAATTAACCACAAACTAATTTTGATTTTCAAAATTCAAAAATGATTTCTATTTTACCAAATTCAATACCTATAATATGCATTACTTAATTTAAAATTTATACTCATATTAAAAACTAGAAACCGGGTTTCTAAGAAGTAAAAACTACCAAAATATTGATATGTGTTTATGTCAAATTTAAATATAAAATTACATCCAATAACCAACATTGGATTAAATGACAAAAATAAAATCCAAGTATAAATCCAAACCATTAAAATTTAAAATTTAACACTATAAATTATTTTGAATAAAAAAGTTGTTTTTAATTAAAATTTAGTACTTTTCACTCTCCATCAAAATAAAAAAGTTTTCTGAAAAATACCAAAAATTTATCAAAACTAAATTTTAATGTCCCTCTTTTAAAGAAAAATTTTATTTTGTCAAATTGAATATAAAAAGAGTCAAATATTGGATTTGAAAAGGGTTCACCATTAAAAGGTGGTAAAATTTCATTTTCTGAAAAATACTTCCATTATTTGAAAATTTTAATTTGATCATATATTATGTCTATGAAACACAAAATATGGATGTTAAATTTATATAGACTATATAAAATTCAAAATACAGTTAATACTATTCATAACCGCTTTTTGAATGACAAGTTTGGTAAGTTGTTATGCACTTGAACTCTATGTTGTGTGGAGCACAAGTTATTGAATTACATTAAATAGATTACGTACTATGAAATATTTGGGTTCTACATTCTCTCCTTCATTAATTAATTGAATCCTCACAATTTAAAATTGTTCATAAAAAAAAATGCTAATAAATAGAAAATATCTTTTTTGGAAAACCCATATCGGAATTTGAGTTAATAAAATTTAGTCTTAATAAGATGGAAATGGAAATGAAAATGTCACCACCAAATTATGATCTCGAATAAGAAAAAATTGGTAGAAATTAGAGACACATAATTAGAGGGAAAATGTAAATATTCATAAGGCGTGATTGAGGTCATCAATCACAAACAAGTGAACAATAAATCGAATTTTAAGGGCCTCAAAGCCATAAATCTATAATGATTTAAAATATCATCATTTTAACAAAACATAATGTATTAAGATAACAAATTTTTGTTTTTAATATAATTTCCCTAGTGTTTAAGGGGGAAAAAGATTTCTTGACAAAAAGAGTTCCATCCTTTAACTTTTTCTGCCACAAACTCATCTTTTACTCCAAAAGAGTGTAGAACTCTATTTTTTATTTATTTTACCTAATTTTATTGGGTTCCAAAAAAATTTATAATTCATATATTAGACCATTTTATAAAAAACTGCATTATACAAACTAGGAAATCACATAGGCTAGTGGTAAATGATTCACCCTTATCGCCCTTTGGTTGGGGATTCATGTCTCGTGGCCTTGCCGGACGTAATGGGTTGTTTCCTAACCTTCGGGTTATACTTTTTATAATAATCTAAAAATAATATTAAATTTTTTTTAACCTTAAACAATAGTATCCAATGTCTAACATAATCCATTCCAGCATTTAAACTTATCCAAAATACTTGTGTCTAAACTCACAGTGCAAAAAAATTATAAGGAAGGTCTATATAACATAATGAAGATCTCTTTTATCACATTACAACATGTGAATGCATTCATAATGTATTCTAGTAAAGCATGGTAACAACCTAAATTACCATAAAATATTATTGAATACGTTCATGCTTCCTTATTCTTTATAGAATACTGGATATACTTCTTAAATCCAAAAAAATGTTGTAAACTCCGACAAACAATTAATTAGTTCCAAGGTAGTCAAAAAAATCCAATATAATTTATCTAAATAAATAATCTATTATTCTAAAATCATTACCTCAGTATCAAGACTATTTTACTCTTTATCTTTCCCTCAACCATATATTTTCCAAAATGACCAATTTTCTATTGAGTCACATTTCCTAGTACCATTCAATCTCAAATCCATAATGAAATAGTATTACAGTATAATCCTTATTTATTTTTAAAATTCATATAACAAGTACATCATTGATACAACACTCAAATGACATAATTCTTTAATAAAAACATATGAACACCAATCATTCCTCTTCATCTGTGGTGGTATCAAAACTTGGTTATTATCTAATAGAATCCTTTTCGGTACACTCTGATGATTGGGACATTGATTCACATAGTGTCCCAACTCCTTGCAGATAAAGCATTGTTCATTTGAAACCTTTTTATTACCCCTGTAATAAAAAACTTGGTGTATGTTTTTCCACACTTATAACAAACTCACATTCCCTCCAAGCATTTACCAAGGTGATTCTTTCCACAATTATCACTTGTGGTTACATAATTCTTTCCCTTATTCTCTTTATCCATATTTTTATCTAACATCCTATTCTTCTCTTTATTACCTTCAAATCCATAGGACTCAGAGAATTCGTTACATACCTTATATACACATGATATTATTTATTCATATGATGAGAATACGTGGGAGACTATTTCCCTTCAAAATGTTTTCTTAAGACCATGAACGATATGACCTTATTACTCTTTAGATCATGCTTATTGATGGAGTTATCATTCCTTCTATTGGGAACCATTTCTAAATGAATACATACAATAGTCTAGATAATTTATTTATAATCATAAAATTTGAAAAATTACCAAAATTAATTGAAGATGTTCACACATATAGTATCATAATCATAAAAATGGTTTCTTTATTGATATATTTGCTCATAAATCCTTCATAATGGGTTGTAAATAAAATGTGAATTATCCTAAGTATACCCCCTAGTAATGTCAAAACAGATGTGTAGTAAGGCCCGTTGTCGTGTACCAGGATACCCCGGGTCAAGCCCGAAACTCTTTCTTAGAGTTTCCACTTCTAGTTACATCTGTTCCAGAACCACTTCCACTTGCAGTATCCAGACAAAGAAGCATTTCTTGGAAAACCAGCATAATATCTAAATTAGCAACAAATTTGGATGGTCTTGTATACTATTACTCAAAGTCTTTCTTAGTGTAATGTATCGTAACTAGAGTTTATCTAACTCTAGTTTCCTAGGTTATTGTTAAACATCCTCTAATACCAACTTTGATGCCCTAACCCTAGTTATCCAAAGTCAGTGCATTATTTTAATACATTGGAATTATTACAAGGAATGAAGTCCCGAAGGACTGATCAGTTTACCTTTCATGGAAAATAGATTACATATGTGAATGTCACATTAATGTTTCTAAAATAAAAAAAACATAAATAATTTATTGAGAACTCCATTACTCCCCATGATTATCCCTATATATAAATCATAATACATTTCTTCACATCCTAGAGTAAATAAAACATAAGGAAAGGGAGAGCTTAGATGCTTAGTAAGGATAACAATAGAGTATAAACTATCATAAATAAGAATAAACATTTAAGGAAATGTATAAGACTAAAACACAAGCCTTTTATTCTTAAATTTCAGCATAATATTGAAAGGATAAATAAAATAATTCCATTTACTAATTCACATGGTTATTATACTAGTTGATTACTCACATGTAATATCAATAGCTAATTTCATAATGATGGAATTTTTAATGGTGGAAAAAATAACAACATTTTCAAGGACTCAAGTTGAAACTAAAAATAAATATTCTTGTCAAGGCCTGGTTCCAAGACACTAGTTTGTCTCATGATACCTACCGATGTATCAAGGATCTATAGCGGAATCCACCCATCACTTACTAAGTCCAATGCATTCCCCAAATGAAAATGATGAAATATAACATAAACATTTGTATTAAAACTTGCATATGAAATGCCAATACATTTACCAAAACCCCTAATTTTTATAAAAATAGCACATCCATAGTAAGACATATCATAAATAATTCAATAAAATATGGAATATTGTATTATAATAAATCAACCACAATCAAGAATAATATCCAGTAATCGATGTTGACAAAGTTGAAAATGATCAGTAAAACTCTTTGAGAGGAATATCCCTTTTTGTGAAATCATTTATATCTCATGAATTTATAAAGGATGTTATTGAAAGGATATTTTTGAATCAAATATTCCCATACCACTTTGAAACATTTCAAAGTAATTAACATTTTAAAACAATCAAGTCCATATAAATAAATCCTTAAAATCATTTTTAAAACATGGATGTTAGATAAAAAGATTTAGAAAAATAAATCATTAGAACTTTTAAAATGTTGATCTTGAAAAAGAGTCCCTTCCACAAAACCTTAAAATATTAATTTTTAAAACATTGTTATGAAACATGGACATGGATGATAAAAATTTCCCAGTAAATAATAACACATAAACAATCTCGGATAAAAATGAGATTAAGGAATAAACCCTAACCTTGTACTTTCCTTTAGTCATGGGTACATTTCACTCTTATATAATTACCATTGTGTGTTTTTATATTATAAAAGAACTATATTCGTATTTAGGATATCATACATGATTAATTTATCTATTCATACTTCCCATTTAATAATAATGTCTATGTTAAAATAACATTTTGGGTAATAATCGCTTTGTTTATCATACGTTTAGCTTGTTATTCTTGATCATATACCTTATATCATGATTTAATTGATTACGGAATATAGAAAATTACTTATGTATCATATATATTCCAAATATAAGTATGCATAATATATATATATATGAAATATAAAATATCATTTATGGAGACGGTAGGTCGTACATATACATAAACATTGTTTCTGTTTCCATATCGTATTGAATGAAAGTAAGTGAATGATATATATATATATATATCCATTAGAATTATTATTTCATATATTAAATACTTATTAATAATATATATATTTATAATCATCGTTGAATGGTGAATGCGGAAATAGATCTCATCTCGTCGTGGAGACGGTAATCCATACGTATGCACCAATGACAATACCATTCCATTGATGGAGAAATAGTATGTAATTGGTTGGTATATCATATATACAGAATCATTAACATGTTATATTTATTATTTACATCAATTATACTCATTATTATACCCATTCAAATAATTAATTGTTGAATGACAAACTATGCCACGACATGGAGACGGTATGCTCTACGTACGAACGTATAGTGACTTTTCATTCATATGATGGATAGAATAATGAATATGGTTATACCAAATTTATAATAAACTCAGAATATGTAGAATGTGTGGGAGTTGTTATTTTAGTATTGAAACAACAAAGAAATAGGAAGTGCAAGAAGAAAAGAACTTTGAAAGAGGTGAGAAAATTATTACCTCTTCTTCGGGTGATTTCTTTCGATTTGATCAAAAGTGATCCTTAGGTCAGATTTCTGATCAAAGTAAGGCATATAGGTTAAATTTAGTGTAGTTGAGAAGATATTTTAGTAGGTTTTTTCCAAGTAAAATGGTTTGGATGTGTGATTATGCGAGAAGGGGAAGTACCCTTTTATAATATACGTGAGGGCCACTTTATGAAATGTTTGAAATATTAATTTATTATACAATCATATTTAGATTACAATGGATCAAAAAGGATTTATTTTGAATCTAAGGTGGGTATGATTCTAAAAAAACTCAACCAATTGGTTTTAGATAGGTTTATCTATCCATATTAATCTTATCTTTTAGATTTAACTCTTAGTTAAATAATTCAACTTTTACCATGTATTCTTGTATTATTATAATAAATGGTTAATAAGCATAATATAAAAAGCCAAAAGAACCCCAAGTTGTTCATTATTGACATATCTCCCCCTATCTAAGTCATTTGTCCAACCCTTAGAATTTTATGAATGTTATATCAATTAATAATAAAGTATTTGTTTTGAAAAATCATTTATGTCAATTTTGACACAATTTAGTATTTATTTTTTTGTGAAAGTCAACAAAACATGTTTACATCAAAAAATATAAATCTATTTTAACAGCATAAATTATTTTGATTAAAAACTTTGTTTTCAATTAAAATTTAGTATTTTCACTATTCATTAAAATATGAAATTTATCAGAAAAACAACTAAATTTTATCAAAACTAAATTTTTATATCCCGAATATAAATAAAAGTTTATTTTATAAGATTTAATAAATAAAAGTTTAAAATATGAGACTTAAAAAAATTTCTCGATTAAAAGGCGGTAAAATTGCATTTGCTGAAAAATACTTCCATTATCTGAAAAAATTGAATTTGTTCTTATATTATGTATAAGAAACACATAATATGGATGTTAAAATTATATTAAGTATATAAAATTAAAAAATATGTTGATACTATTCATAACCTCTTTTTAAATGGCTAGTTTGGTAAGTCGTGGGGTGCTCAAACTCGGTGTTGGGTGTAGTGCAAGTTATTGAATTATATTAAAGAGATAACATATTATGAGATTTTAGGGTGTTATAGGAATACTAAAAGAATAATATGATTAATATAATATTTTAAATTTAAGAGGCATATCGGGGTGACATAAAGGGTGAGAATTAGAAACATGAACATCAAATCATTGATATATGGTTATTATATCAAGGAAACATAGGAATGTTGAAACAACATAAAGCATGAGATCTTAAACATAATTAAATTATAACTATTATGAAATCAAAACATAGTCTAATTAAATTAACTACCCATGAACCATAAATAGTATTTCATGATATAAAAAAATTTTAAAATTCAATGGATATAAATATAATTGTTGGCCCACCATTCAAATTCGTATCATCTATATCAATTTTTCTTCAAATTGATCCAACAACAAAATAACTTATTTCTTAACATATAATATAAAGATTAAGTTGCATGAGATACTTATATAGAAGAACCAAATAAATGATGTATAGTTATATATATATGTGAAGACCTCTAATCTTAAATGAGGATGGTTATTCACAACACAAAATATGGGCATGGAAAAACAAAGGGTAATTTCAAATGATTAAATAGTGTACAAAATGGTTCATGGAAGTGTTTAATGATAGTAAAAGGTGGTGTATCACTACCTGGGAATCATAAGGGAATTAAATATATAGGTAAGAATATATTACAAGATGAAAATTATAAATCAAATGGTTTAATAGAAATAATTTTTTTAGAATAATAATGGAGAGGAGGGGAATACATTATGTTGATATGGTGCTTTTAAAATCTTTGTAAGATCATATTAAAAGATTAGTAACTCCCTCTAAGGGAACTATAAAGGTAAAGTTATAGAAAAATCATTATAAAAGTTCATTGAGTGATTATTAATGAGATTATGGGTGTTCTTTTATAGAAAATGGTTGGATAATTTTTTATTAATTTCTAAACATAGGTCTTGAACTCTAAGTGGTAAGATAATGAAAACCATAAAATGATTCCATGGATTTAACTATGGTTTATGATAATGTGGAGTGGTTTTTTAGGATATTAATACAAATCGTTGAATTAATACCATTGATGAGGTGGAAGTGAGCAATTTCAAAAAAAAATTAAAAACACAAAATATAATATATGTTTTGGATGCTTCATTATTGTTTTTTAATATTAATAAAATAACTTCAAAAAACATTCTTTTAAAGGGAAAATATATTTTTGGTCAGCTATTCCCATTATAGTTTTTATTATATCAAATTTATTCTATTAGGATATGATAATTCAAATTTTATTTTAAACCAAGTTTAATCAATACCCAAAAATTTGATTATCTCGGAAAAATTTGAACTAAATACCATTGGGTAATATTGATGTGACTATTTTAAAAATAATATATATTTTCCAAAAAATATTTTATATTTTGGATAATTAACACCTTTTCATAAAATTCTTATTTAACGAAAAATACTTATTTTTACAACCTTAACAGCTCATTAACCCTTATAATAATTATATTATGTCTAATTAAATTATACTATCATTTATATTTAAATTATTATTATTTTATAATTATACATCATGAAAATATCATTCATTTAATAATTAATAAAATTATCAAAAAATGTTTTTTAATGTAAACTAAATATTTCTGAAAAATACAATTTTACTTTAATTATATCCAAATATCATTATATAATAACATATATATAATAATAATTAAAGGGATAACTATAATTATTATTTTATTAAAAATAAAATTTAAAAAAATCATACTACTAGTTTTTAGATACATAACATCTTGTTATAGAAGTGTATGTCATAATGGTACAGTGTGCGGTGGTTCTATATTTTTTAGATCATTTAGTGAACATGGTTTGGGTTTTGATCTCTAAAAGTTTTAACTTCTCCTTTAAATGCATTCAATCATATTTCAATTGTTTAATATCATCTGGGTCTTGGTCAAGAGGAAATATAAGTGATTCCATATCCATTGAAAGCTCTAAAAAATTGGATTTATATGGTATGGTTGTACAGTTCAAGTACATCACTTCTTCTATCTAGAGCGTTTTGATATTATCATTACTTGTAATATATAATAATATTAACAATTACTGTAGAACTAATATATTATCAACACTTATGATTCTTAACTAAATTTTAAGTTTGAAAAACAAATATTCACTGACTTTTTTATTCTTTAAAGAAAATAATTTAATTATAGTGTATATGTTTTCTATAACTACATTACATAAGAATTGATTTATTCAATCAAAAGGGAATTTCATATATAAATTTTTGGGTTGTGAAATTTATCCCCATTTAGAAAATAGTTACGATAAATTTCATTTCTTACACTAAAACGGATGATGGTACTTCTACTTCATCACCTCTTCTGGTTCTCATGATGCCTTCTTAAACTTTTGGTTCAACCATTAAACATTGGCTACCTGATCTTTCATATCGCATATATCTATTTTCTATGATATAATATTTTCTTTGGTCTCTCATCATATGAATGACAATTTTACAATTGGACCTCCATTAGATTTACATCATATGATGGGTCTTGAATTTTCTTCCATAAAATAGATACACTGAACACATCATGTATATGAGATAAGTTAAGTGGTTGTTTTATTCTATAGACCATAGATCCAATGTGATTAAGAATCTCAATGGGGTCCATGTATCTATGACTAATATATTTTTTCTTAACAACCCTTATGACTCTTTTCAATGGTGATATATAGAGTAACACTATATCTTTGATCTCAAAATACATTCCACTTCAACTATTGTTATGTAATTCTTTCAAACATCCATGGATTTCACATATTATTGAAGGGGTTGGACCTTCTCAATCATATCATATTATATTGTATGTTCCATCATCTTAAACAATAAAAATTCATCATATCATGATATATCCTAGAACCTATTCCCTTACAATGCCTCATAAGGTTCCATTTGAATGCTAGAATACAAAATATTGTGATATGGAACTCCATTGGGGGAACACACTAATCCAATAATCCATAGAAATATATTAAACTAGATCACAAAAAATAATCTACAGTTTTAATGGTTATATTTGGTTGTTCATCTATCTGTGGGTGATAAGTAGTGGTGAAACATATCTTAGTATCCACTTCATGATGAAGTGTTCTCTAGAACATTAAGGATGACCTTGGATCGTGATTAGGTATAATGGATAGTTGTACTCCATTCATTCTTAACACTTCTCTCATGTATATCATTTCTAGTTTGTAAAGTGAGAAGACATATGTGACAAAAATTAAATTCTCTTACATTATATGGAGATAGAATACCACCCAAATGGTGTTATTACCTATTGATGTTTAGGGGTATTCAATGATGAATTCCATTGTTATATTTTCACATTTCTATACAATTAAAGTAAATTATTGCATCATACCCTTAAACATCAGTCATTTATCCTTAATGTGTTGGTATAAAAATAATCAAGATTTAAATTCTATAATATCTATCTATATTATATCCCACTATAAGTATTACTTCAGATCTTTATAAATCATAGTGAATCCTGGATGAAAAATGAAGTATGAGTTATGTGCATCATTTAGAAGTTCTATATCCAATTCTAGTTTTTTTGGGGCTCATATCTAGGTTCTAAAACATTTAATTCCATATTTATAAAAGTTGAACTCTGAAATATTCTCTACCATACTTTATAGATTTTCATTATCTTTTCTATCCTCATTGATCTTCTCATTAATGTATGTTTGAACAGTTATATAAGAAAGGTATGATAACATTACTATTAATATTACCATTTATAACCTTTTCATGTCCATGAAAATTATATTTCTATCAATTATCACTATGTATAGGGTTGTGATACCTTTCATACTTTGAGAATATACCACTTTATTTTCCATTTGAGGATGTTATTGGATAGACCTATCATAATCCATGATCATTAATAACCACCTACAATGGCACATATTGAGATCATTTCTTATTAATATACACCTAAATAATATATGATCTATATATATTTCACACTTATCCCCATATATATAATATCATAAAATTATTATTTTAATCATCACTAAAAAAATTCTAGATCATGGATCGGGATGTTATGTAAATGTATATTTAATTGGAGGGAGGAATATGTTATATGTTTTTCATTTTTCATGAGTACAAAACTAAAAAAATAATTTTGGAACATTTCATGACCTAACCTGATGGATTCTAAGATAGAACTACCCTATGACCACCCCCAATAGGATAGGGGCTAGTGACTATAACCTAGAATGAATATCACACACATGTATGGAATTAGACAAATCTACATATACAAACATATACAACTCCAAGCCCATAAAATACATAAATGTAATGAAACTAACAAAAATGCAATAATAAATCAATAATCCCATAACCATAGTGTGATATAAAGTACTGGAAAGAATAAAATTTCCAAATATATGTGCAACCATAATTGAAAAATAAATTCCAACCTGTTCAAAAGGAGGGGACTATTATCAAATTCAACACTGGTGCACACCTCGGTCTGTCTAGCCTAAACCTGCTCCACCTACTCCTAGTCCACAATGGACTCTGTAAAAAAGTATTTAATATTCTTAAGATAAGATACATGTAGGAGGATCCCATTTATAGTTCATCATTACAATACTGAGTAGTATACTGTAAAATAACCAAACACAAATCATATAGAGTAATATTCATATCTACTCAAGTATATATCTACAACACATGAAACAAGAATACAGATATATACAAAACAAAAGATACAAAATATCAAGGTAAATTCACAATTTTAATTCTAGTCAAGGTATCATTATTGAAGGCTCCAAATAGAACTAATTTGGGATAACAGACTCCACGAGTCAGATAACACTAATGACATCCATCCGAGATGTTCTTATCATCGGGTCCCACCATAAAATATACACATAATAAGTCCAGTGACAACAATACATAGATTAGGATCAAAAAATTCTGTAGGGTATACTGACAACTCAAGTTTGAATAACCTTCTATGTATAGGATTGGCGCTTACGTCGTGTCGGTCATAAAAATACTATAAATTCCACCTAGGTTAAGATTATGACAATGGATATCACTTTAGGCCTCAAATAAGGATTCTTACAACTCTATCAATAAATTCCCACTGATGGGATCCACATCCCATGTATAGGACCCAATTTTATAAGAAACCTCAAGAAAAGGACCAATGGAACACACATAACTGATACTAGTCCAAGGTAGATCGAACATGAACTCAATGAAGCAAAGCTAGAAAGAAATATGAATCAATCATATCCTCAAAAGAGTATATGGTTTTTCCCTAGGGGTACACAACATTTCTTACTAATTTTGGTACCACCCATGTCTCATGCTCACATGACATGTATGTTTTCTCATCACACATCATGTTCCCAGGTTACATGGCATGTAGAAGTATGGTCTTGCACTCAGCATGCAACCTGATCTTGACCATGTACTTTTCTAAGTATATGGCATGTGGATATGCATAAAATAAATGTAGGACCATAAAATATCCTGAGAGAGTAATCCCTATAAAGTCTGATTCATCTTCCTAGGAATATGAAGATTGTGGAATGACCCACATGGCATGAAACACTACATGGCCTCCTGGGAATATAATCCTTGTACTTTCTGTGTTGGTCAGCTATGGGTAACATAATGTGTGATACTTATCTCTGAGTGGAAACCCTGGTGACAAACCAATGGTCAGTACATGACATTTTTTCTTCCATTACATGTCGTATATATCAGGATTATCTAGATTACTAGATATCTTAATGTGGCTTCACCCACACTTGTTGATTTCCAAATATATAATATCATTATCTACGAAAAACATGGTTCTCAATATCTAGGAGCCCATCCATTACCCATAATCAGATTACATCTATTCTCATCTCTAGAGAATTGGACATCATTGTGCCTCTCTATTGCCACATAAAAAACCAAAACAAGAATCTCCAATATGACCAAATTCTCATACTGTCATTATGCATCATGATTCTATAATTGATCCCAAAACCAAATCTGTAGAAATTATTTTTTTACCCAATGATCGAATTTACAATGATCACTTTCTAGGTATTTTTCAAACCGTCGACCAAAATGACTTCCAATGATGATCACAAATAGAATAGCAGCATAAAACTAGAAAACATAATTAATGAAATTGATCACTACCCATGTTTTAATTGTTCATGATCCATATTTTTTAGAAATATGATGAAAATTAGTTAAACAAAATAAATCTTATCCAACAAATCCCAGATAAGAAAACCCATATCTAAAATATGATCCATCTACAAATCTATTGGTAGACAATTGATTCACATTTATTTTATGATAATAAAATGATATAATTCTAAAAAACAAAAATCCTACCCCAATTTTGATCGATCTATGATGAATAATGAGTCCAGATCATTTTCATTAGCGAGATATGTATTTTTATTGGCACACCAATGACCAAAGCATGATACATGGATCTGAAAACTCAATTTCTTCCATTAATCCTCCATGCTCTCTTTCTCAATTATCACTTTTATGAGTCTAACCATAAAAATTGGTTATAAAAAATATTTAAATATAAGGGGTTTGGTTTTTCTATCAATAAAATAAAATAATTAATTCAATAAATTTATTAAATTTATTTTCCTGTGACTGCACTTTAACCAAACACCTGGTGGTGATAAAGATTATGTCACACATAGGGTAAAACCAATTTTATAAACTCAGTGGTACCCTTTGATTTCCAATCCATGATTCTATTTGGGTGTTATTACATTTTTTAGTAAAACAATGTGTTCATGATTTAAATATACTAAATATATTTCAAAAATTAATTCTGGACACACCGAGCCTTAGGATATCACTCTACCTCAGTGACAAGATCAAGAAATATTATTAGAAATATTCCAATATATTTCAAAGAAAAAACAATAACATTACATTATTCCCTCCATTTAGTATTTTTGTCCCTAAAACCATGAACTTGGAAAATGGTGGTGATACTGAGCTTCGAACTGGGTTATATACTCCCATGAGCTCTCCCAATGGTTTCTTGTGATGTCAACAAACATTCCCCAATGAAAAAATAAAACACTTGACAACAATGGTTATTTCTCAAACAAGTACATAACATTAATAGATCCATGAAAAGTACACTCCACTCTCCCATCCCATGTCACCCAGGTTAATATTGTATAAGGAGTCATGAAAATACCTACTCAGCTATGATAAGCAGAGAACACCAAGAAACCAAAAAATGTTATAGTATTGGGGTTAAGTAGAACACTGCCTCACTAAACCCACACAAAAATAAGAACATAAATGTCACATGATCTCCAGAGATATCCTACCAACCTAGATAAAACTCTATAACTTAACAAATTCAAGGCCTCTGTCATCAATCCATTTAGGATTCTTGGTGTTTAAAATGAATTCATCAGCCTATGATGGTTGAATTATGACATATTCAACAATATATGTCACAAAAACATGTAACTAAGTGTTGTTATCCACTTCCTCCAACCAGTATAATAGAGTTATTAAATGTATATCATAAATGGACTTAAAAGGTGTTACTTTGGTGTTGGAGTGGTAATCATCATGATACACAAACCCCACTGATAGTAAATGATCCTTCTAGTTATGGCTCAAAACAAACATGTAAACTTGAATAATGGTCAGTAGAACTTGAACAATACAATTTTTACCTAGCAATGTAGATTGGGTAAAACGTTATGTCCAACTAAAATTGAGTCCCTAAAGGCTTCTCTCATCCTCTCACTAATATCTCTGTTAAGTAATTTTCCTAGTTTCAAATGATTGTTATGGGAATTCTATAAATCCATACTACCTCTTGTATGCACAAGTGTCACAACTCTCCAAAAATATCTAATGGTAACCACCCCCAACTAGGAGAGACAAAATATATTTATCTTCAAAACTCACTAATACTCCCTTGGCTGACCAACTAATGTTATAAGATCTTGGTACATCTTTAATTACAATAGATATACTACTAAGGTAAAATATCCACCTTTGAACCTCTTCTCGTATCATGATCAGAATCACAATCCATCTCTAGAAAAAAAATGGCGTGATTACCCCATCAAATAATTCTATTATAAATGTATCCATTAGATACCCAATCTTGAAAGATCTCACTATCAATATTCATAAGTCATTCCAACCTAACTCATTGAATAAGATAAGGGGTAACATCCATTTACTGGAGGTGCACTATACTATCCCCAGAAAAATATGAGTCAACTATAAAAAGTTCAACTACCCAATCATTTATCTTTAAAATTGTGGATGAAAAACCTCACTATGAGAATTTGATTCCATGGACACACCCTAGGTGGATCTTTAGATGAGGCCATAACAAACTCTATAGTGTCCACTACCACTACCATGCCTTTGAAGACATGTTTCAATGATAGAATCAACAATAGAATCCCTACGACTAGAACTACCATACCATGTCTAGAGGAATGCTTCTATATATATTATGATCAAACAAAGATGATGAGGAAATGAGGATACCATTGTAGATGACTACAAAAACTAAATCTAAGATTGGATAGTGATCTGGATCTCAAGGTTTGTGAACTCTGTAATGGCGTTCAACATTCCAAAGGGTATCACCAAGGACTCAATATAATTGAAGTGGCTCTAGGAAGAGATTATCTAGACACCAACCTATAAAACATAGAGATAGTGATAACCCATCCCGAGGTCAAAATGTGAAATCCACATCCCCCCCACCCATTTGGTAAAAAGGTTATTGATTCCCATGAGTGGATATTTTCCCTCATGTCACCTACTATAAGTGATACCAATCCAGACCTAACATCAAGAACCCATCTACCTATCCTGAAAACATCATCAGGATTACCAAAAAAACACTGTAGATCTTATAAATCCCCTTCCCTGTAGACTCATACAACCAAAACTCCATATCTCACAGCTACAAGAAGTTATTTTATATGATAGAACATATATCAATTCATACCAGGTGAAATTCCATGAAGAGAAAAAACTGTCAATGGTGAGTTAAAAACCACATGTCCTAAAAAAGGATTCACTTATAATCAACTACTATCAAAGAAACTAAAAACTCATAGCCTCTACTACTCCAAAGGTTTCACTAGATAACTAATAGGATTTCATTCATAACATCTTTCACATGGTCTCATCCTGGTCTACCTGGGATCAATCCATATCAATGGAGGAAAAATAAACCCTAAAAAATTGGAGGAACACTTATAATAACTGGTAGAAATCATCTAAGCATGGATGTTATGGAACAAATCAATATTGTGGAAAACAATCATCGATTATCACCACCACAATGATAAGATTTCATGTGAGTATTTCTATCTCCTCCTAGAGTCTAGTCACACATTCTGAAGATGTATGAAATCACTGATCCTCTCTAAAAATTCTTATAATACACAAGTTGAGAAAAAAGTGCCCTACTGGTATCACTCATTCTAAAATAGATGTTAAAATCAAGGAAAAGTGTATCATAACTTTATGTAAAAACAATAATAAGGGATGTAATGACACATGTCATACCGAAACCCCACTCAAAGCCTCTGCAAGTTTCTACCACTAAAAACTAAATCCTTACCTATCCCACTTGATTACCATGAATAGGTATTGATCCAAAACCTTGTCACATCATATGAACATAAACACATAAGTTATATAAATTCATCCCTCACACCTTGACACAATCGTCTTTGGGAGGTGCTAACTCACCCACCCATTTTTTGATCTCATATCAAGAACATGTCTTGTTGGGGCGGGGGGGATTTTCCATATTCCTAGCATGTCTAAAGTCACACCAACATCATAAAAATAGGACTCTACCAAAACTTCACATCAAAATATAAAAATATCCTAGACTAAACCACCATTGGATATGGGTCTCATCCAAGTGGGACATTCACACCATAGGTTCACGCATGTCCTCCATCATCTGAGAATGGGGTATAGACCACAATTTAACATAGGATATTTATAATTATGGAACTCATGACACACACTCAAAAAAGTTATTGCATCTACTTGTTACACCTTATCTAACTGATTCTCCATGGAGAAGATAGGTGGAAAGTTTTACCATTTGATTAGTTGGGACCCACATAGGCCAGAAACCCAGACCACTTCCTCGAGTAAAACCTCTACCGCCTGAGGGTATATCACTTCATAAAACATCAATGATCCCTACTGAAAAACTCTCATAACAAGATAATTTAGTGCATACCATCACCCTGTCCTAATAAAGATGTCAACTACTCAACATGTGGATGATCATCTTCATGATCCACAAAAAGGATACATGTTCTTCTAAAAAGGGGGTAACCCTGCGTGGTTCCTAACTAGAGAAAAGGGACTCATGTGTGGGTCCCTGAACTGAAACATCATTACTCATTTAGTTTTCATCATGATACCACCTCAGAACTATAGCTATATATTTTTATAAATTTATACTGAAAATTATCAATATGTACCATGATTATAGAGAATATTTGGGAAGCTGAATCAATAGGGAAATGGAAGCCAAAACCTATCCCAATATTATGCATGTACAAAATGTTTTCCTTTCAACCAGTTTATATATATATATATATACTTATCTAATAAGTAGGTTAGTAAGTTCATAGTGAATGGAAATTTTAGACATCACACCAACACTGGACAACCTATCCTAAGAGCCAATCTCGAGGATCTTTACCACTATCACCCTAGTTCCCAAAACCAAACCTCACTACAACAAAAAATAAACTCCAAACACTAATCCTACACCTAGGAACTATTATAAAACTTCTTTGATACCATTTTCTCATGACCCAACTGAAAGGGGCCTGATATATAACTACCACAATCTTGCCTCCAACACGCCATGGGTTGGAGACTAGCACCAAGAAGGCATATCACACACATTATAGGGATTATCCTAAAGTGCATGTACACACACACAAACACACATATCTAAGCCCATAAATTTTTAAAATATAAAAAACTTATAAAAATTTAGGGATACATCCATAATCTCACAAAAAGAGTATGATAAAATGTAATTGAATTAAAAAACGATCCAAATACATGCCCACCCAAAAATAGAAAGTAATATATGACTATATTAGGCGGAGGGGAATGCATTTAAATGAAACATTGATATACACCTCAGTATATCGATCCCAAAATAGATCCACGCTCTCCTAGTGCACAATGTACTATATAGAATGGTCGTCCATTTTCATAAGAGATGACACATGTGGGAAGATCCCATGTAATCTTGTTTTTTACAATACCCAGTATGACACTTCGAAATAACCATTCACAAAACATCAAGAGTAACACTAAGATCTACTAAGGTATATTTCTACATCACATACAATAAGAATTCCTACATATACTAAATAAAGGAACATTATATAAAGGTAAAGCCACAACTATAATGCTCATCCAAGAATTATTCTTGAAGGTTCCTTATAGAATTTGTATAGGAGAACACACTCCATGATCTAGATTTCCCTAATGTTATTTGTCCAAGATGAACTTATCATAGTGTCCCTCTATAAAATGTATACACTATATGTCTATAGAAAAAGATACATAAATGAGGATCACACCAATGGCCATAGGGTATACCAGAAACTCAATATGGAATAACCCACTAAGTAGTGGATTGACACCCATATGGTGTTCGTCAATAAAACAACAAGAAACCCACCTTGGGAAAGATAATGATAGAGGATATCACTCTGGGACTCATGAAAGGATTATAAAAACATAGTCAAAAAGTCCCACGTAAGGGATAACCATCGAATGTGTAGGATTTTATTCCATGATAACCCACAGGGAATAGACTAAGGGAACAAAATCTACAGATATTGGTCCAAGGAAGCTCACGCAGGCACTCAATGACATAGAGAAAATAAAAAAAAGGAATCAAACTTTTCCTCATACGTGTACAAGGCATGTACTTGGGGGTAAATAATGTGTCTCACTATGCCTGATACTACCCATGTCTTGATCTTAGATAACATTTACATTTTAGTAATACATGGTATGCCCTAAGGGTACACAGGGTGTAAAATTATGGGATGGAACTCAACATGTATCATGCCCATCCCCAAGTAATTGTAGATGTACCAGGTGTGTGGATCACCATACATGATGTGTAGAACTACTAAATATCATTGGTGTGAACTTCCTATACATGATGATCCATTTTTTGGGGTGTACATTGTATGTGGAATGACCCATATAGAGTGAAACTATACCAAACCTCCTAGGTGTGTACTCTGTGTACACACTGAATTGGTCATATAAGGGTAATATGTCATGTGACACATTTCACATAATGGTTGATCCTTATCTCTATGCATAAACCCTTATACCACACATGTGGTTAGTATATGGCATGTGTTATTGAGTTACACAATGTGTATATCAATATTTTTAAGACTCGCATATCTCTTCATGAAGCTTCACCCATGCCTCCCGATTTCCTTGGATATATTGACATAGTCACCAAAGAAAACATATTTTGATTCTTGTGATCCCATCCATAATCATTGGGTAGATTTTGTCCATTACCATAACTTGGGAATCAACCACTAGTATGTCAATCCACTAATGTACACCAAAATCTAACCAAGGATCAATAATATGACTACCATCACCTACTATAGCTACACATTAGAATTTCATAACCAATCTAGAAACCAGATATGTAGAAACAATCCATTGTGTCAATGGTCTAATGTAAAATGATAAATTTATATGTTTTATTTGAACGGTTTGACAAAATAAATGACAATGATGACACACATAAAATGGGTGGTGAATATCATGAAAATAAAGAATTAGTAGAAAACCTCATAAATGAGTTTATTGTCCATGATCTATCACTATTACAATATTGTTAAAAATTGAATAAAAAATTTCCCCCAAATCCTAGATAAAAAAACCATACATAAAATTTAACTAATTTGAAAATCAATCGTCTAGTCTATTGATTCACCTTCTCCATAGGATAATAAAAGGGGATAAATCTACCAAAACAACTTCCTACCATAATTTGAATTGAACAATAAAGAAGAAGGTATTTTTGTTTTCATCTTTGGTGATATATCTATTTTCCTTTACCCCTTAGATCGCCAAATCATGATCCATTGATCCATCATCTTGATTTCCACCAATAATCCTCTATGATATTTTAATCAATTAATAGGGTCATTACGGTAACCCTAAAAATTAGTTAAAATTGAATATTTCAAGAGGATAGGTTAAGTCACAGTATCAGTGAAATAAAATAAATAATTTACTTGATTTATTTTTTTTATTCACACATTATTTCACATTAACTAAAATCCTAGTGTCAAAAAAACATATTTCACACCTAGGGTAAAACACGTGTCTTGAACTCAAGGATTTCCTCATATTTCAGATCCAAATCCTTTTTTTGGATTTATTCCTTATTTTTAGTAAATATTCATGTGTGTGATAATAATATATATAATATATTTAGAAAATTAGTTTCGGGGACAAAGGGAATCGAAATATCATACCGCCTCAACACCTAAATTCAGAGATATTCATAGAAATATTCTAAATTCTTATATAAAAAACTTGGACATTACATGACATTTATATAGATCAAAAAACATTCCCTACAAGTGATAAATGTAACTACAAGTGTAGTAATTAGCCTCTTATTTAACTCATTAATTCCCTCCACACATTCACCAATCTAATAAAACTTTACTCTCTTTTGATTTCGATTGTTTATTGTGACTGAAAATTGTGGGAAGTCTCTCATAAAATTACTATAGTACCCATAAAATCCAAGGGAAAAAGAAATCTCCAACACATATATTGATCTAATAGATCCATTAATTTACACTATCTTTCATGGATCCACATATATCCCTTTTTTAGTGATAAAAATTTACAAAAATGTTACCTTCTCAATCCAAAACTCATATTTTATATAAATCACATATAAAGGTTCCATTCTCGATGTAATTAGATTAGCATAAAACTTATCCTCATGTTCCAATTTTTTTTATTACATAATAATATCATATCTAAATACTACCAAATTTTTTTGAGGTTATCCATAAATACTCAATCCAGTATGTCTATAAAGACAGTTATAGAATTTTTTAGTCTAAATGAAATCATTATGAACTGAAAGTTATTTTATATTTGACAAAAATTAATCTTGGGTATATCCTCTTTATTATCCAATACATGAAAATATATCGATTGGAGATCCAACAAATAAATTAATACAACATATATAGATGATAATAAAATTCATAACTAAATTGAAGAGGATAATTTTCAATTTCAAGATCATTTTTAGATTAGGATAATCAAGGTAAATGCACACTATACCATCCATCATCTGGAGAAAAAGTACTGATGCAGCCCACGATGAATCACTTTTGTGTATAAAACCATTATCTCAATAATTTTATGGCTTCTTCATTAGATATTAAAATGTAATAGTTGGAACTCTATATGGATTTTTGGATATTGGATAACCTCTATATAATTTTTTTAAGAATAACTAAACCACCCTTCATGGAGGAAGACTAAGATATTCATAAAGAAAATCAAAAATGTATTCACATAAAATTTGAAATTAATTAAGGAAAATATTTTCCTTAGTCTTAAAAATATAATCTATATATAATTTATCAAAAGAAAATAATAAAAAATATTGAAAAGATGATCCCAAAATAGATTCATACTTCTCCTTTTCATATGTATAGAATCAATGGGTGGTTCTTGGTAGAGAGGGAGATTTCCTTCTCTTGAAAAATATTCTTTTCTTTTTTCATAAAAAGAAAATACACACCCAGAATAGCATGTTATTATGAAAAAGGAATAAACATAAGGATTTTAAGAATTTTTTCCCCAAACTATTAATAGTGGATAATTTTTATTCCTAGGATTCAAGAATTATCCCATTTTATATTTTCTATGATATTTGGACTATAATTTTTAATTTTCTTTTTGTAAATTTCTACTAAAACATCATGATAAAAAAATTTATAGAACAATAGCCAAATAGGATATTTAATGATCATAAATGAAAAATAACGATGCTTTTCACTATTTTAATATTTTTTCCATCATTTAATTTAACCAAAATAATATTATGGATGATAATTTTAAGACTAATAAACAAATAAATAGAAAAATATGAATATTGAAATGAAAACTAATAAATGACATGTATTACATTACCTATAAATTTATGTGATTCAATAAATCTTATCCAGGTTCTATTACTTAAAATAATTCATAAGAATTATTATTACCATCATAATATTCAATAAAAGAATACTATTAACCAAAGAATATCCATAAAGAGTGTTTTTATAAGTGGAGTGTCTTATGACACTATTTCATACACTAGGTGATGCTCTAGTTAATATGAAATTCACACTTTTCAGGATTATTACCTATAATTAAAACTATTCCACAAACATGTCCACCTTCTAATATCTAGAAAGATATGAATTTTCATAGAAAACCCATCTCTCAATACTTATGAAAATTATTGGGATATTTTTTAATGTTTAGTTGTATCCCTATGGGTTTCTATAGGGATTTATAATCCTTGACTATAAAATAACAATGTTATTGTTTGATACAAAATATGACAACACAAGCCTTTCATATAGTTTTTTTAATTATTTAGTACATAAATATACTATTAATATAATCCCATTGGATCGTTTGGCCATTTTAAATTAGGTAATTGGATACATAACATAATAACATCTAAAATGGGAAAAACACCATCATCTAAAAAATCTAAAACATGTAATTATTTTCAAATGATCTTCAAATATTATAGGGATAAACTAGGGATGTACATTATAAATGGGGGAACTATAAAGACTAGTAAATTATTAATAAGATGAAAACAAAATGAAATTAATAATTATATGTCAAGAGGCATATAAAAAACATTAAAGGGTGAGAATCATAAAATTTTACAATGTAGTAGGATATATGGTGATAAGAGAAATGTAGTTTAAGAATGTTGGAATAACCAAAAACAGGAAATAATTCATTTGTGTTCCAGATTGGATATACAAACTAAAAACACTATTCATCACATTTAATAATATTATTAAGGAGCTCAGATAACATACATTGAAGTCCAAAATAAATGGAGGATCATTCTATATAGTTGAATACCCATTAGTGGAAATATGGATGAAGCTTTATAAAATATAATTTTGTCATGGAAAATCAAAAGATAATTTTACCATCATAATCAGTGTAAAAAAAAGATTTAGGTGACTGTCTAATTAGACAAAAAGGTGGTCTTCCATTACATTAACATAATAATTAAAATAATTTTTTTGTGTAAACTACATTATAAAATAAAAACATTGAAATCTAATTCCTTAAAAAAATAATGTACATGAATAAAAAGGAATAGGTAGATAATCCCACACCTAGATATTCCACTTCAAAAAGATTTGGAGGAGCTTCAAAAGAGATTTGGAAAACTATGGGAGGGAATCAAAGAGGGGGAAGGAGAATAAATTCATTATCAATGGGTTTATATTGATGTGTAATGAGGGTGTTGTGTGATAATAAATCGAATTAGTGTGCGGAATTATTTATTAATTTATAACCATTTCTTTTGTACTCTAAGTGATGAAATAATCAAAACTATGATCCCTAGTTTTGTTATTGGTTTATTCCAAATGGAGGTGTTTTTAATATTTCATTTTTATATTATCTGAAACCCTTAAAATAAAAAATTTAATTATTTTTAAGTTGATCATGTTCATAATTTTCTTTAAAAAACTAATAATATAATATATGTTTTTGAGGATTAGTTATTTCTTTATAAAAATTTAAAAAAATTACTTCAAAAATATTATTTTAAATTGGAAATTTATTTTTGGTATTTTATTGCCTTTATAACAATTATTACTAATATTTTTGAGCTATTATGATGTCATAATAGATACCATATATTTATATTATATTTGAAATTGACCCCAAAATTTGAATACCTCAGAAAAGTATGAAAAAATTATAAATGGATAATTTTAGTTTTTTGATTTCTGAAATAATATTTATTTTGAAAAAATTAATTTTAAAAATTTTGGAATGTATACATTTATAGACAAATAAATAATTTCATGAGAAAATTATTGATTATGAATTCAATAACTTTATAAACCTTTTAAAAAACCAAATTGGACACAATTGAATAATATTTTTAATTTTACATAAACATTTATTATTTAATATTAATATTTCTTGAATATATTATTTATTTAAAAAATAGGAAATTAATTAAAAATGTGTTTTAATTGAAACTAAATATTTCCTAAAAATAAAATTTTGGCATCTTTATATCAAAACATCATTATATAATGATATTTATAATTTAATAATCAAAGGGATAAATACAATATTTATTTTTTCAAAAATAAAATACAAAATAATTTTACTATTGTGATCTAGAAAAATATTGTAACTTCCCTGGCTTGGTTCTCCCTCATGTGGCCAAGATGGTTGGCTATGTGATGTCTGGTGAACCTCCCCATATTCTAGAGGATACCGACTAGAAGATAGGGTCTATATAATATAGTAGGGAGACTATACCCTTTAGTAAATGGTTAAAATGAAAGTAAAATATAATGATAGAGGAGCATAATTAATTGAAACAATATGAATAAATAGAAAAACAAACCAAATATAAGAAAGGAAAATAATAAAAAATCTAAATAATTAAATAATAATGAAATAATATGACAATTTTAAAAATTATTTATCTAAAATTAAAAAAATAAAAGACTAGGAAGACTCAAATAAATAATCCAAACCTTCATTTTCGAACCCCATGTCGATCTTATCTCCAAGATCCAACACATCCAACAAGCTGAAAATCAACAACAAGGTCACTTTCCCTTGTCCAATCCTACATCATTGAAATCTATTTGGGTAAGAATGGACTTATCATCCCGAGTGTTTGTAAAACTATCTAGGACCACACTACAGTGTCTCAAAAAATCCTTTTATCCAAACTAGTTTAAATACCCTGGGGGAGGGTGAATCAGGGTATGATAGGTTAAAACTACATCCTATACTGATCTTGTTTCGTTGTAAAAAGACATATCTCTATCTTTCCGACAACAATTTATGAACATAAATTAAAGCATGCACAAGTCACAACTGTATTACATGGTTCACCCCTATTGGGCTATATGCAAGGATCATTCAATGGCAATGTATCAATGTACCAAATCTACTAAAAACAAATTGGTGTTTAAAATTTTTGGAGAAAATTCTCTATCTCTCTTGGTTTAAAACCAATCCAAATTTGAAATCTTACTACTCTCTTAAATTATGTTTTTTCATCGATTCATTAGAAGATCCTTCTTTTATATCATGAATCAATATGTTTTACACCTCATTTAGTGTACCATTGAGTTCCAATTTTATCCATTTAATGAATTTTTCTTTACCATTGATGTACTAGGAAACATCAAGCAGTTGTGCAGACATAGGGTGACTTGGGCACAATATAATTCCTTGGCGCAAATTTTTTGTTTGCCATAGAAAACCAACTTTCTTGGAAATACCTTCTTATGTGAAAATCACTACTTTTGTGCCACTCCCTACATACACAAAACTCACTACATGCACACAACTCCCTACTTACTTGAAATTCAATAATTTCATGATTTAGAGATCATATTTTATCAAAGTGTTGAGAATCAAAAAATGAGGTGTATACACTGATTTATAGGAATTTGTGTCCTTACACACAAATTCACCCAAATTTTCCTTAAGTGCACATCTATCATTCGAACAAGTCTCTTTCACACAAACTCACCTACCATGAAAATACATATCTTGAGATCCCTACTTTAATTTCAAAAATATGAAGTAATGATGCTGAAAATTCATTTAGGGAAACCTTCTGGACCACCTTAACGCTTTTTCACATCTTTCTCTTCCAAAAACACCTTTATCTATTCTCTAATTTTTTGACCAAAAAATTTTGAATACACTAGGAAACATCATCACCTTTTATATGATCTTGTTTTACTACTTCCAAAAAATCTATTCCATTTTTTTGGATCTTTGTCAATATATCTTGTCCATAATATCTCTATAATTCCACAATAGGTCATGGAAACCCATTTTTTTAACAAAAACAATCATCCCAAAAATGTTACAGGGTTACCTTGAGGGATTTTTTTCCCAACACTCCTCCATTGGGTTTTTTGAAAACTCTTTACATTTGTATATATCATTAAATATTATTCAATCTTCTAGAAATATTTGATTCAAGCAATTTGGATGGAAAAAAATGGTTTACTCAATACACACTTTAATCTTTCATAATCCATGCTCACTATGAGAAATAAATAATGAAACATTCATCAATACATCATTTTATTATAAAACCCCTCAAATGAATTTCTCATTAACTCTGTCTGTCATGATATATAACCATTGATCAATCAAATTTAGAATCTTCATATTTAAAGCTCCTCCTACTTCATTACTTGGGTTCTCATGTTTTACAATGGATAATGATTTCCAAGATAAGATCTTATTGTTTCCTCATAACACAAAATTCTCATTGTGTCATAGAATAATTTCATGGTTTGTAAAAGACCTACATATTTTCTCCCCTTTAAGTTATAATTTATCTCCCTTGTCAGTGAAACCAAAGGTCACTTCTTTATGATGTGAAATAGGGTAAAGAACACATGTCAGTATATTTGGGAAAACCTACCATACCTCGGGGATAGGGGGCTCAAATACACACTTTTTCAAGAGTGGGGATCAACTAAACTCCCAAAACTATTTGATTCCTTTCAAACACTTATTTGGGTATGTCCTTTAAAATAATTTCCACAACTTGTAGTTTTATAGGCACATACTCTATCTTCACAAGAACATGATCTACCTTCTCTTTAATAAAGTGATATTTGATTTCAATTTTCTTTTTCTTTGAGTGATGGAATTTATTTTTTCTATGATATATAGCACATTAATTACCAAAATGGATTCCAATCAAATAGTTCACTTCCACTCCCATATCATCATGTTTTAGATTCATCCATAATAGTTAGGTGTGTTCTTGATTATCCATAATGTATTCAGGTTCTACAGTGCTCAATGAAATGAAATATTGTTTTATAATTAGCCAAGACATGTACATTCCAGCAAGATAGAATTCACAATCTGACGTTGAATTTCTATTATCTGTTGATCCCACCTAATCTGTATCTGTATATCACAATAACTCTTGCTGAGATTTTTCATTATACATCAAACTAAAATCCACCATGACCTTAATATACAAAAGAATTATTTTCACTGCAAAAACGTGACTTTCTTTGGGATTTATTTTATACAGTTCAACTTGAAATGTGACAAAAAAATATTTGGTTTTGTCACTCTTCAGAACAACATTCTTCTAATGATCTTCCTATATTCGGTGAAATTAACTAATTTTTCTTCACAATCCTATGATAGTTTCATTTCATTATCCATCAAATTAGTAATATGTTTGGAATTATCCATCCCAAACCTTCTTAAAAAATCATTGGTATATTTATATTGAGTAATAAATTTGGAATTATTTCCATGTGTCACCTTTAAATAAATTAAAAATGTCAGTTCACCAATCATTTACATTACAAACTCACATTTGGTAAATTCAAAAAATTGTGTCCACTATACCTTATCTGATCCACAAAATATTATGTCATTTACATATACCAGCATCATCATCATTTGATTATTTTTATTTTTTTCATAGAGATTTTAATCAAATCCTCCATATTGAAAACAAAGATTCTTTAAAAATTGACCTAGTCTTGAGTACCATTATCTTGGTGTTTGATTTAACCCATACATCACCTTATTTAGCTAAAAACACTATTCTAATTTATTTGAATGAGAAAAACACATCACTGTGAAATATATACTTCTTCTTCTAGATCCCCATTCACAAATTTTGGCATGAGATCCATCTAGAAAACTTTAATCTTTCTTTATACAGCTATGGGAAGAGTAATATGATTTTTTCTAGCCTTACAATAGGTGGAAACTCCTCATCCACATAGATACCTTGTATATGGGAGAAACGTTTTCACGCTAGTCATTCTTTGTTTCGAAACACTAAATCATCATCATTCTTCTGATTTTGAAATACCCATTTAGTCCAGAGGACATTCTTATTTGTTATCCTTGAAATAATCTCCCAAGTATGATTTTTCTTAATTTTTTGAAGCTCATCATTCATTGTCTAAATACAATTCTCATCTATAGCTTCTACATCAATAAATTTGGCCTTTTCTTGAGATATGAAGAATTCATGCTATAATGGTTTCATTCTTCTTATATGAATTGGTGATGTTTGATCACCAATTATATTTTTCCTGTCAATTTCAGCTAAACTATTTGGCTTCTATGAATATAAATATATAAATTATTCTTTTTCATTATCAGTATCATCTTCAGAGTTATCATATACCACTTCTTCCCCCCTCTATTTCTTACCTCTTCATTACTCCCATCAGGGAATTGTTCACTCTTTTGTTCAATATTCTGTTAATTTTTCACTATAGTGACATAATTGCTTTTAAATACTTTTCCCAACATCTTATTGAAGAATTTATATTCTTTTATTTTTACAATGTATCCATGTAATATCCTCTCATATACACATGACTCAAATTTTTCATGTTTCTCTTTATTGATAATAAAGAACTTATTTCCAAATATTCAAAAATATTTCAATAATGGAATATTTTCATACAACATTTCATATTGAGTATCTTTTTTCATTTGACAAAACATATCCCTATTAGATGTGTATACTAATATTAATACTGCTTAATTATAGAATTTATCTTCAAGGTCCTTTTTAAAAACATCATTCTTTCTATCTTATTGATCATCTGATTCCTCCTCTCAACCACTCCATTTTGTTGAGGAGTTTTCCCTGATGAAACATGAGGACTTATAACATGTTTCTAAATATAACATTCCAATAAATTATTTTAAATTTTCCACCATTATTAGTATGAAACTAAAGAATTATTTGTCCAGTCATCCTTTCAAATTCCCCCTAGTATATTTATATGTAACTGGACACATCTGTATTTTTGGAAATGAAAAATACTAATCCCATCCTTCTAAAATAATCAATGAAAAGAATATAACACCTATTCTCATCAATGTAACTTGGTGATATTGGTCCAAATACATCTACATGCACCAATTCAAGCACTCTAGATTACCTTTGTTCCTTTACCTTGTACATAATTCTGATGATCTTCCCTTGTTGAGAAGCATTACATGCATGAGTATGATCACAATATAGCATAGGGAAGTCCCTAGCTACATCAAATTTTACCATACCTTCCAGAAATGATTGGTATAAATGAAAAATTCATTTATGCCACAAAATGTTTTATTTCTATCCAGATAAGAAACAACATATCTTCTTCTCCACTTATAATTTATATATTCCTCTTTGTTCTTTTTCTCATTAGAATAATTGTACCATTTCTAACTTTCGTGATACACATATTCTTGGTAAATCATATAAAATTACTTGATTCATATAGTTGAATAACACTAAGAATGTAGTGACAGTGACCTTATACCACTAAGACATTAGTACATCTCATTTCTGTTCCCACAAACATGGAATTTCACAAGATAATTATCATCAATCATTCATCATTTCTAAATTTGAAAAGACCATATTTGTCAGATTTTGTACCTGTAACAAGATATTTAATTAATTTCATATGGGATTTGCAACCACTATCAACAATCCATACAGCAAAATTACTTGATGCTTTATGGTAAATTTCTACAACCATTACCTTCTTAGCTCCTTTCTTTCTGATCCAACATTTTTGAATTCCTACCCTATTTACATTAATAATCATGATCTTATTTAGGGTATGATGAACCAATATCATCTTGCAGAGCTAAAAATAAATTTTAATTTTTAGTGTACCTATTTATTCTTTGATTTTATACTTGTGACCACTTTGGTTCTCCTTTTCGACATTCCTCTACATAGTTGATGTACAATATCTAGCCATGTTCCCAAAACTGCCGCACAAATAACAATTTTATTCGAAAGAAATTCAATTACATTGATCTCTAGTTTGATTCTATTATTGTTTTTCTTCCCTTCTATATTTGTTGGCTATGGAACACACATTTTGTGAGTGTCCCATATTTCAACAATAATAACACCAAATGTAGGGTGAATTCCTGTATGTCACTTCTATACCACTAGTTATTCTATGGGTTCTCTGAGTATTCTAGTTCTTATTCGTACCCAAATAAATCTTCAATCTCAAAGATAGATCTAGTTGTCTGATACCAATATTCCTCGTTTTTTATTCCTTGTCAAGCCCCAAATCAGCATTAAAATTTTTACATGACTATTGATTCTTTTATATTGGACCTACATTCTCTAATTCTTCATATTACCTTAATCAACATATTTCTCGATAACATACCGAGAGTCAAGTGTTTCTATTTATTTCTTAAAATTTCATCATAGGATGGCTTTTTCTTCTTCTTCGTGTTTTTCAATGCGTTTGATTGTTTCATTCACTATGTTATTCAAACAATCAATCACAATTTTCTTTTCCTCTAATTTCAGTTTATTCTCACTATCTATTTTTAAGTCCTCTAGTAATGAATACTTTATATTATTAATTTTTTCCCTTAACTAAGAATTCTATTCTTCTTGTTTTTACATATAGAGTTTGGCTTCACAAACTACGTTGTTTGATTTCTTCATTTTTGTTCAAAAAAACCTATATCCTCAAGAGGATCATCTAATTCATACTTCATATAAACTCTTCCATCATATTATTATTCCTTAATATAAATTTTTTCCATTTACTGAGAGTTACTTACAACATCCACTATATCATTTTCTCCATGATATTTGTACTTATTTACCTCTTCAATCTCAGATTCATCTAAACTTTCATTTTCTTATGGAATAGGGTTATTCATTTTGAATAATTTTCTCTTCAAATATTTATTATTTTTTACATAGTTTGAATACGTTTTCATGTTAATTTCAACTACATCCACATCATCTTATTAAATGTTTTTTAGGAACCTTGATGTAAGATGTTAAATTGTTCCACATCGAAATAATTCTAGTGGAAGTTTCTCCTTGATCTTTTTTTCCCTCTTTATAGATTTAATGAAAGGTATGAAATTACCTCATCTGTCTCTTATTTTTTCGAAAATCATCAATTGTGAGTTTCTTCATGGCCTTGAATTCCACCTCTTTGGAAATATAATTATCCACAGACTCAATGTCCTCATTTCGTATCTCATTAACAAGAAAAGATTATTGTGCAAGCTATCCAGTTATAGATCTTTTTTATCTTTATCCTCCAACATGAAAAAATCATATTAAACTGATGGTGGAGTCTTTTCAATATGACCTTGATGATCATTACATCTTCAATAACTTCTCCAAGAACACAAATTTATTCCAAAACAACATTCACCATATCAAAGAATGCATCAATAGATTTATTGGGGTTCATTCTAAGATCCTTATATTTTTCTAGAGAACATTCAATTTTTCATCTCTAACTTTTGAATAACCTTCATAGATATTCAATATATTTTCCTATATTTCTGGAGTAGACATAAATGGAATCACCTTTGAAATATATTTTATTGGATAAGGCTTCTCCTGGTCCATTGAATACTATGGCATCATCATCCAAATCCCTTCAATCAGCAGCTGACAAAGCACCACTATCCAACTTTCTATAAATCCATGTGTTAATATTATATACACATCCTTACCTACGGATCATGAATAATGCTATATCTTATTCCATCATAATTTAAAATTGTTTCCATCGAAGATTATAATCCCTTTTGGATTAACAAACTCCATGAGAGAAACACTCAAAATGACCTCTACATTTGATACCATTTGTTAGCCCAACTAAGTTAAATACCTTGACGTTTGGTGAATCATGTTATGACATATTAAAATTATATCCCTTTAGATATTGTTTCATTATAAAAATAATCTTCTCTATCTTTTTGAAAATAATGATGGAAAAACAATTAATTCATGCAGAAGACACAACCATTTTACTTGGTTCACCCTTACTGGGCTATGTCCGAGGAGCATACAACAAAAATGTTTCGACGTAAGAAAGTCCAATAAAATCACAATACTGTTTACAATGTTAAGAGTATACTAACTAACCCTCCTTGTTTAAAACTAATCCCAATTTGAAAGATCACTACTGTCTCAACTAAAGTGTGCTCACTACTTCTTCAAAATAACATTCCTTGATTTCTTGTATCAATATGTTTTACACATCATTTAGTGTATCACTGAATTCTAATTTCATCAATTTGATGAATATCACTTTACCACAGATGTACTTGGAATATTCAATCTTTCACACAACCTTATGGTGACTTGAGGACAACATTAATGCCTTGCACACAATTTTTTCCTTTTTCATGGAAAACCAACTTACATGGAACTCCCTTCTTATGTGAAACTCAAAACTTGCATGTGAATTCCTGATTATGTGGAACACACTACTTGTCTATAACTCCATGCTTACACGCAACTCACTACTTTCACAATTTAAATCTTGAAATTTCTCTATATGTTTAGAATCAAAAAATTAGGGTGGTAGAAACTTATTTATAGAAACAATTTGACCCAACACGCACATCACACAACTTTTTAATGAGCGTACAATTAACTTTCAATAAAGTATCTTTTGTAAAAACTCTCATGTCATATAAATACATATCCTGAGCAAACTCCTTTCCTTTTCCATAAAATGATGTAACGAACCTAAAAAATTCCTTTTGCGCAACATTCTAAACAACCATAACACTGACATGAAACTTCTTTCCCCAAAATAGTTGTCTCTACTCTCCAATTTTTGGACAAAAAAAATTTGAAAACACTAATAAATAACATCACCTTGTATATGATCTTTTTATACCGCTTCCAGGTAATTCATTCCATTTTCTTGGATCTTTGTTAAAATATCTTGTAAAAAATTTCAATTTAATTCCACAATAAACCCTAAAACCCCATTTTTTCAACAAAAAGAATCAACTAAAAAATGATGTAAGGTTACCTTGAGGGATTTTTTCACAAAAAATACAATTTAATAAAATAGTGTATTCAATAAAGTAGAAAAAATGGTGTTAATATAATTATATAAAAATGAACATGTAATAAACCTACTAACCCCAAAGATATGAGTTCAAACCTGACACCATGAAAAACATCTTTAGTTCCCCTCTTAACATCATTATCTGATAGTATATCCTCCTGTATCAGGTAAGATCATCTAAGTCAGTGGATGATTATCATTCTGTGGATAAATTCCCCATAAAATATCTTCAAAAATAATCCTCTTCCCTAAAGATATCATAAATATCACCCTCACTCGTACTAGAATATCACCCTCTGGAATATCATAATCTATCCCTTTAGCTTATTAGAATCTATACCTCAGGATAATCAAAATATCACCCTCATGAATATCATAGGTCTTTACCTTAGGAATATTAGAATATCACCCTCAATCATATCAGAATCATTCCTTTACGAATATCAATAATCATCCCATCATTCATCAATCACATCATTGTTAAAAAAATGTTACGAAATAAAAATCACAAGGCTAAACTGACCATACCATATATATCATCATAATACACAATAAAAAATGATAAAATTATCATTTATCTATCCAAATTTATTCCAATACATAATATCCCAAATAGTAATCATAATTATGTCAAACTAGTTTTATTAATCATTTAAACCCATGGTTATTTAATATTTAATCTTTCCAAAATTATATAAGGTGATTCTACCATAAGAAGTCACACAATATATATTTTATTCGAGTTAATAATGTTAAGACAATATTTAATATTTTTTTCAAATTTATCATAGGTTTATAATATCAAGAAAACCACTCTGTAACATGTTTTAAAAAAATAACACATATCATGTGACAACAATTCTCAATCTCGATACCCAAGGACCAAATAATATTAAATTGTGGATTAGATAATTATTTCTACCTAACAATGCTTATACAATAAATTTGGTCACACATACACCTTTTTAGATAAATCAAACCTATTTCATATGCTATGGATTATTAAATCAGAAAAAATGGACTAGATTTAGACCACCAACCTATAATGAAGATAATTCCATGAAAAATCCCCACATTTGCAGTGCCTATTAAAGTGTTCATCCCCTTTAATAAGAACAATGAATTACATCAAGAGAGGATTTAGAAAATAGAGAAGAACCAGAAGTTGTAACATAAAAATCTAGTCCGTGAGGTTGATGATCCCACATGTTATAGATTTCAGATCAAAGAGGACTCCCATATGTCATCCGTAGAAGGTTTACCATTGATAAGGGGTTGATCAGAGGGTCTATAATCAAATATGAAGATTATATATAGAAAAAATTGATACTATAATGATTTTAAATAATTTGTGAATGAATGTTTCACTATATGGATTATATTCATGTTGTGTAAGTATAGATTTCTATTTTATTTATTTTTCCCAAAATCATATAGCCAAAAATTCTATAAAAACATAAATATATATATATATTATAATATTTGTAATGTGTTATTACAACATAATTTACTTTCTACGAAAAGTTTACAAGGTTTGTAAATATTTAAAAGGTGTTTAAAATTTATAGGGTGTTTAGTTTTTTAGGACATGTTCAAAGGGTGTGAATTAATTTAGTATGTGAATTAAATTCATGGTTTCTACACTAAACCATTCATGTAATGAATTGTGTTCATATATTGAATTTGTTCTACAAAAAAACACATGTCTTTATTCAATATACACCCCCACAACAACTAAACCATCCTGGATCTAGGACCGAAAAAACATGGTTTAAATTAAAGAATATCCAAATAAAATAGAGTTGAGAACACATTCAAATAGTGACATTTCTGAAAGAATATGTAATATTATAGCCTTCCATCCATATAACAGCTCGCCCCAACATACTCCATACATCACTATATGGTATTAGTAAATATATCTGTCCACTGATCTTGCACATAAAACTCTATCTCCTTGTACTTATATAAATAATTACCATGCTTCCATGTTTTCCTTCCCCTACAGATTCTTCACAATTATTTCTATGATACAGATCAAATACTCTTTACTGGATGTACCAACATCATGATCAACATCATCGAAATTTGTTACATGATAATGGTCTATATGATATATCTGATGCTATGATATATGAAACATGTCATTTAGGGAACTATAGCACTATGGAAGTGAAAATCAATACACCACTAGACCGACCCTTTCTATAATCTAAAATGCCCCAAAAAACCGGTTGTATGTTTCCATTACATTTTCGTATGGTGTTTTCCCAGCCTACGTGACACCCAAAGAAACACCCCATCACCAACCTCAAACTCCAATATCTTTATTCAATGAATTTTATATGATCTATATTGGATCTTTGTGGTTACAAACTAATTTCTGAACAACTGAACGAAATTATTCATCTCTTGTAAGATACTAGGCTCAATAGGTATTGACTTGCATGCCTCCAACCGAAAAAGTGGAAAACATTTCTTACTATATAAATCCTTAAATGGATCCATTTGGATAAAATAATGGAAGATGCTATTATTAGAAAAATCCATCAGTTGTAAATTCTTCTCCTATAAAAAACGAAAATCTAATATTCACTCTCGTAACATATCCTTCAAAATAAAAAATTTCTACTCATATTATCCTTTATTCTATGGATTGTATATTATACTCATAAGAACCTATGATCTCAAATACTTTTAAATAACATTCCAAAATTGAGATGTGAAATGAGGATCTGAATCAGAAATAATGCTCCATTAAACTCTATTGAAACAAAGTATCTCACCCACATATAGAATACATAGATCGTCAATGATGATGGTCTACCTGATAAGAAATAAGTTGAATAACATTATCAATTGAGCCATAATCACTTATTTTGTGTCATTCTTGCAATTTTTCTAGCATAATCATGTCAAAAAATTAATAGTGGAATAATATCACTCACACGCTATAATAGGAAGAGTTTTTAACTGCCCATTAGGCCTATATTGCTCAACCTTCACCTATTGATAGGTGAATCATATTTTCATGATTCACTATTTCTCATTTTCATCCCAGACCACTAGTGTTTTTAATTGAGGTCATGATACATCTTTTTTAGACACTTATTTACTGCATATTTAGAGGAATGAAACTCTGTCACTGTCTCTCCATCCAAACCTTTATGAACCCATACATGGACATGAAATAGAAGAAAATCACTTCCTATAAGAGACCATCCCACTAGTGTCTCCCTGTAAAATATGATACCTCTCATATATATTCCCTTCGAATCAGATAACTGATCACCTTAATTTGATAATGAAGAACTCTCATAAAAGGTGTTGAAGTTAGATCCACTAATCTCAGTCAGCACTGAACATCAAGATTCATATCTATAAATAGTTCCATCATCTTCTTCTCATTACAAGAATCATGTACTACGGTGGTCTATGCCATTCAGCTCAAGGTGTTGGTAATGACATTTCCTCTAGCCGATGTGTATGCTAGCTTGATTTCAAAATACAATAGGTACTAAACCGACTTACTTGATAAATGTTAATGTATCTCTAATAAAATATTTACTTAAGGATCTCATGGTCCATGTACACCACAAACCTATCATGCAAAATATAGTGTCTCCAAAATATCAGATTTTATACCAAGACTACTACCTTTAGATCTTAGGACAATTAATCTCATGTTGTATTAGCTATTTGGATCCATATGCAACCACAAGATCCTCCTACATCATAAAAACTCTGATTCCAACTCAAGATGTGTCATAGTTCAAGTTATATTCCTCAAATAGCATAGGTATGGTGAGTGTTGGTGTTGAGGTTGACCTTCCTCTAAGCTCCTGAATATCTCTCATGTAATCATCTGACAAAAAACCTTCACCCCTCTCTTGGTCACCTCAGAAATCATTTATGATAGATGGGATAATTCGTGGATGAAACATAGATAATAACCTGCTAAACACAAAAAATCTTAATCTTAAAGTGATTTTTTTCACTCCTGAAATACCCTGGCTACAACCATATCTGGTTCCACTAAACTCCAATCTACGAGATATCATAAACCAATAAGTTTGTTCTATAAATCTAGAAAATATATTAGGATATATTTTTGTAAATATGAATCTCCCTTAGTATACTTAGGATAATTTCAATATGTGGGGAATGATCTTCTATAGACTGGAAGTAGACTAATAAATCATCTATGAAAACTACAAAAAAATTATCTTTGAAAGGATGCAAAATATAATTCATCTAGACTATGAAAACTTTTAGTGCATTAATAAGACCAAAAAACTTCACTAAGAACTCATTTAATCCATACCCACTCAAAGAATAAGTTTTGGGTATGTCTAATGGTCCCAAACTCAAGTAATGGAACCCTAAAATCAAGTAAATCATAGAAAAAAATCATAAAACCTCTCAAATGATCGAAGAGATAAAAAATTATTGGAATGTGATACTTGTTTAGGAACAATATCTAGTTTTGTCTCTGATAATTCACACATATGCACAATGTCCAATCCGACTATTTTTTTTTGAAAATAACATGGGAAACTCAAGAAGATGTACTATGAATTAAAAAACCCTTGGCCACTATATCATAAACATGGAATTTCAACTCATGAATATATAATGGCGTCATCCTATAATGTAGTAATGAAAATAGATCTTCTCCCAGTACCAAATCAATCATGAAATCAATCTCCTACTTGGGTAGAAATATAGAGAACACTTTAAGAAAGACATCCTAAAAACATTCCACAAGTATAGGAAAAGTATCGTTATGCCTTCTTACATCACCCATAACATTAATTTTATCCATGTTATGTTATAATCAAATATTCATGGAATTTATTCTGTATGACTAGCATGATGATCCCACTAACCCTAGTGAGTATAGCTACCCCCACTTGGAGATATAAAGGTAACTATCATTTGATAAAAGATGATATGAGGATGTTATATAACTAGGAAATATATACCAATAATAAAATTGAACCCTATAATATATAATAAAAATAGTTCATAGAGGAAATGATATACATAAATTTCATGAGAACACTCCTTGGAGAACTTGATACCCTCTAACTGCCCTCCCAACAGCTTGTAAACCATCATGAACCCATGTATTCTCTCCTAACCCAAACCCAAACCATTAGAAAAAATAAAATATATAAAATAATTTGATGCTCCAATATCAAAAAATAATATAGTTTATTTTATACATGAATTTTACTTCTTATAGAATAAGGTCATACATCCAGACCGGTTGGAGATGATTGTATAGCATATAGCCAGAACACCCTAATGCCATGGACTCAAGTCATATTTCTTGATGTTGTTCCCTATGAGTGGTTTTGTTCCCCCTGTACAGGTTTACCATATCCCCTAACTTGTATTTATCACTTATTAGAACACTATCTACCAATATGATATGGGGAATCTAACCCCTTCCAGACATAGGGTTATATAATGATCCCCTACGTTTGTTTTAATATGGGAATTTCCCATAAAACTCCTAAATATTACTCAGTCCACCATAAGTACATCCATCCAAAGTAGGGTATGGACACTGAGGCCTCTTGTGTCCAAACCTTACACATTAATAACACTAAAATGGAACATGTTCATAAAATAGATTCTCACTTCCCTGTTGTATTTTCCCACTAATTCCTTGGAGATAACTATCATAGCGGTCATTTTTTACCACTAAAGGAATTGTTCCTGGATCATATTATTGAAATAATGAGGCCACTAAACTTGTCCTAACCCATATTAACTTACACAATTAGATCTTAACCCATCATATCTTCAGGAATACTAAAAAAATAGATTCACATATGGCCTAATCGCATAGTAAATTCCATCCTCAAAATAGCTCACCCTTATAATCTCATTAGTTATTAAGGATGGAGAAACGTGTTGTAGGTCGATTAAGCGACCAGTGTATTCCTTCACAGAAAACATACACCGTTCTAGGTGGATTATCTCTCAATACTTCTCATCCCTAAATGTATTTGGATAAATGTTTCTAAAAATTTGATTCCTTGATGTACTTCTAGGATAACCCATCTTGTTGTCCATCTTTCTCTAGAATTTCCCACCAACGGTTTGTAGATCCAAAAGGCATTTATGTAAAAAGATTTACCCTCCTTTCTGTGGGTGTCAAGAGGTAGTTGAAGATCATTTTGAATTACTATATCATTAAATTAGTTACTTGGGGGACTCACTACACATTTAACATAGGAAGATGTTGTAACTCCATGAGTTTTTATGAATTATTATTTTTGGATAAATTAAAATTATTTGAGGGGTTCTATTACAAGATACACTGAGATAATCTTGCTTTATTGGAAAATACATATTAATCATAGACTAAAAAAATAAAGAGTTTATATTTTCTTACACACAACACTATATTTATCTTTTGTTACAAAAATTATAGAGTTCCTTCAACGAATTTTGTAAAAATAATGTTCATGTTTTATTGAAGTACAACATATTACTAATAATATTTTTTAATATGATAGTTATCACCTAACTATAAGAATGATGGGAATGAATAGGATTAAATAAATTATGAAAAAAGTTTATTTTTCATATATTTATTAGTCCTTTATTAATTAAAATAAAATAATATTTATTTAAAAGAAAAATAATTTTCTTTCTAAAAAAACAATATCATTTATAAATGTCAAGTTAATCGTTATAGGCACACATATTTTAAAATTAAATTTTTTCACTATTAAAAAATTTATATAAAATAATAAAATTAATTATTTAATATGTAATATAAAAATTAGCATATGGTGAAGTTTTTTTATTTTTTTAAGTAGTATTTTTTTTGATGAATAGTGAAAAATACTAAATTTTAATTGTAAATTGCATTTTCATTTACATTTTTTATAATGATAAATTATAAATTAAATTATTTTTAAAATAAAATTAGTAAAATTATGAATATATTAATCAGATTCAGGTAATTTTAATCAATTTTATATTGAAATAGAATCTTAATTTTTTTACAGTTTTGATCATTTTTCCTCGTAAAATCTCACTTTCAGTTCATGACTATGTGATTAAATTTAAATTAAACTCTTCCACTTTTGGGAAATTAATTTAGAAAATTGAATTCCATAATTATAATAATAATAATATATGTATAATAAGGAAAAATTAATTTCTTACCTAATTCATTATTGAAAATAGTTAAAATTAATTATTGGATTAATGTAAAAACAAGTTTACAATGTAGTTATATATTGAATATAAGGTGTAAAAATTACCCCACACATTTAAAAACAAATTTTATGGGAATATTTAGACCCTTATGACATTTTTATATAATGTTATGTCTTTTGGGACACTTAATCCATGAATGTGACCCTTATAATATGTGAAGTAAAGAAAAAGACAAAAAAATGTAACTTTTAGGCTTTTAAAATCTATAATGATTTAGAATAAGAAAAAAATACATATGTTTTGTTATAAATATAATTTTAGATGATATATTATTTATTTATCATGATAATATGTTTCATTTTATTTTTTAAATAATAAAATTACATTAAATTTTTAAGAAACATCAATAAAGGAATTATTTAGTTAATAATTATCTAAAATAAATGATACAAAAAATATTAAAAGGGAAGAAAAATGAATGAATTATTGTATAACATAAATTTTTTATAGTAATATATCATTTTAAATATTTTTAAACATACTATATTAAAATTTCATCATTATCTTGTTATTTTTTAATTCAAATTGAATAAAAAATATCAAAATTGTCAATAATTTTATTTTTTAATAAATGATATTTTATGAAATGATTTAAAATTAAATGAAGTAACATATTCTCCCAATTATCTTCTAAATTTTATAAATATCAAATATGTTACATCCATGGATCATTTGATGATTTATAATGAATAAATTAACCCCTAAATAGTAAAAAAACATTTAGCCTGGCTCGAATTAAAGCTGTGTTTTCCCTTGTTATAAGTGTTTTTGTTAAAGTTAATTAACAAAACATATGTAATTTGTTTTCTATATATTAAATATATTATTTTATAATCATGGGTCATATATTTTATAAATAAATTTTACTTTAATTTAGTCATAGTGGTTAAATTACATAGAATATAAACTAGTTCCCATTTTGAAAAAATTGTAAAATTAGGTAGCATAAGTGTTATGGAACCAAATGATTAATGAATGGGTATAAATGTGTTTTGGAGGTTTCTATAGACCATATAATACATATAAAGATATCATTATATGTTTTTTAGTAATGGGAGGTAATATTAACCTCATAACTGTATATACATATAAGTATTTTCTAAAATGCCACTACTCCTCAACTATAAAAGGGAACTCACTATCCCCGAATCTCCAAACCACTAAATCCATCAGGATTAGTAAGGATATACCCTAATTACATCTTGTATTACCTACAATCATCTTAGAATCCTTATATTTTTGTAATGATTTTCTTTTGAAGGATTAAGTGAAAAACTAATGAGGATATCCAGAGAAGAGGTAATGTTCTTCTAAAAGAGTTTTTTTTTACTTCCTTCTCCACCTCCATCAATTATTTTGAGTTCATTATTACATAATAATATTATTATAATCTATATAAGTTTTATTATGATATGTTTAAAACCTAAAAATTGGTTACAAAATCATCATTCGTGTGTACAATGGACTGCCGCCTCATGAACTGATGTCGTTTGGTTTTCCCATACCACCATTCAAGGTTGTGCAGAATAATGGAATTAATTTTTATAGATTTTTTATATTATATATGTATATTTTTATTATGATTCTTTAATTTTTATATCACACATACCATCATGATTTTTATTTTGTGGGAATATGATAAATTTATTTGTGTGCACGATGGACTACTACCTCCCGAAGCGATGTGACTCGGTCATGCAAAACAACGAATATATTAAGGACTTATTTCATAAAAATAAGAAATATATATTAAATAATAATGATACCATAATGATAATATATATATGTAAATTATATTTCATTCTTTAAATATGAAAAGAAAATGGGAACAACATTCATGCGTACGTAAGACCTATTGTCTCCATGAACGGTGTATTCCATTTCATATCACCACATTTCAGGAAATACACTAAATAAGTATATAATAAATATATATGATATAAATATATATAATTCATTACATTCTATATATTATGAAACCATGAACAAATTAATTGGACCAAATATGATAACTCAAAACATGTACAAAAAATAAAGCGATTATTATTCAAAGCAAAACATTATCATGGGACTATTAATAAATGTGTAATAAAATATCATAATAAAATTATATATTTTATGATATAAATGAATATTTTTATTTGATATATTTATGTTAAACTTATAATTGTTATACATTATTTTTAAGGGGTATGTCATGATTCAAGACTTAACATATGGTATTTTTGTCTCACATTTTACTTTTGTGAGACACATGCTATATTCCCCACCTATATCTTATATGTGGCATAATTACTTCTAAAGAATGAAATTTATTATTATTATAATAAAATTTATTTTAATTTACATATTAATTGCAGGATATATCTTTTATGGGGTTTATGGTGCAAATGATACCACATCAGTAAAGGATTTTTGTCTCGGTTTTTTTACTTTGAGACATATGTTAAGACATCCATTTATATTTTTCCATGAGGTGTATATAAAGCGCCTCTAGAATATATTATCATAATTTATCTGTTATCATGATATTTTAAGCTCCATTTTATGTTTTTCCTTCATGGGTATTGTGATTCAATGTTACAAAATATGTAAATATTTATTTTACAATCTCAATATTTATTGGGATAGATTATGATTACATCTCAAATATTGATATACAATGATATACCTATCAAGATATCTAATGAAATTTCATATAATATGGTTATTCATGAAATATTTATGTATTGTTAACTTTTTCCCACTATTTGATACTAAACATAATTAAGAAAATATTTTTATGAAAATCCTATTATATTTCTCATTTTGGTCGTAAATCTTTTTTATCTAAAAATCATGTTCTATAAAAATGTTTTCAATTTTTTATTAGTCTATTATGATTTTAAATATACATTTTAACTATTTTTTAATTTTTTTAATTTTTTTTTTGAAGGAAGCTTCATGCCATTTCTCAAAACATTGCCAGTTTGGATTTTACCAAAAATGTGAAAAGAATAATCATTTTAACATGTACCACATAAATTAAATTTTGTAAGGTAAAGACCAATAATTTATTATAATAATCCTTTATATGTATTAAAATTTATTCAAAATTAGATAGTGTTTTCAAAATATTTTATTTATAAAAAATCATTTTTCTAGTAGGGGAGGATATTTTCCTCAAGAAATTATTTTTATAGTATTTAAAGAGCACATTATTGTTTTTAGAGTGAGTTTAAAAGAAATGGATTTTCAAAATGATTTATGTTTTATAAATTTATATTCAACGAAAGGTTATTTTCATTAATAAATGTTACAAGATATCTTTTAAAATACTTATATATCTAATATTACATCCTTTGAAATAATTTATCCTTTAATAGGGATATGATCTGATGACACCATTCTTTTTCATTATTTGAATTGTTTATTTTTAAGGTGAAAAGTTGTTTATGAATCATGTTTCTCTTCCATGGTTTATAACATGATAAAACACTTATTTAGTCTACTTATTTTCAAGGGATATTCAATTATGAAATTATTATGAAACCTGTATCTTTTCTACAGGTAATGATATGATAAAATTTTTTTGATACCCATTTCATTTTAGAGGTTTTGATATAGTGAATCTATATGATCATATGGAACACATATTTATTATTTAATTATTTTATGGGTGAGACCCATATATCACTTTAATGAATTTGGTAATGATAAATGATCTATGAGCTCAGAGGGTACACTGGTGATTAGATCAAAATGAAATATGAGAATGCATAGGTGATAATCCCATCCCAATAATGAGGGTACATATGTGATTATACCAATCTGAAAAAAAGTGGTTATACGGGTGATTAGCTAAAGTAAAAAATATGAGGGTAACTAGATATTATCCAAATCCAAAATATGAGGTTATATGTGTAACAACACAGGTATTTATAGATTAAATATTTTTCATTTCTATTATTATTTATGAAAAAAGATGTAAATTTTACCTTATAGGGGATGTTATTTCTAATAGTGTACTCAACATGCAATAATAGGTTTGTCTGAAATCTTATGTTTCATAAAACATTGAGTTATACCGAAAAATAATACAATATTATTATTATTTTAAATTTTATTTGACACCTATCCAATGGAATGGAAGGAATTAATAGTATTAAATAAATTTTGAAATATTTTTTAAACATTTTTAAATAATGATTCATTGGTTAAGAAATAAATATTAATAAAAATAAAAACCAATTGAATATAAAGTATGTGTTTTCATGAAAACCTTTATAAAAGAGAATAATTGTGTTTATAAAATTATATCACTCTATATATATTTCTATATGTGTAATATACAAAATGTAATGTTTTAAACTCATATTATATGTTTTCTAGATATGATATAAGAAGATATTCAATTTTTTGAATAAATTAATTATTTTTCTAAAAATTATGTTTTACCTCTTTTGATGGAGAACACTTTTTAAATTTATTTTTTCTCACTTTTAAATGTTATATTTTAACAAATAAACTTCTTATATAGAATAAAAATTTCAAAATTTACTTTGGTTGAAATTATTTTATTTTTCTGATGAAATTAACTTTTTAATGAATAGTGAATGAATACTACATTTTAATTCAAAACTTTATTTTCATATAATTTATTTACACTGAAATATTGTTATTTTAATTGGTTTTAAAGTCTAAATAGGATTATTTTTTATTAACTATGTCAATGATGTTCATTTTATGTAATTTAACTTTTAAATTGGATATCAAAACATGTTAATCATTTGATAGATTTTACTTCTTAAAAACTTGATTTTTGGTATCGATAAAGGGATTTAAATTTAAACTAATTTCTGAAACATATGTGTTTTGAATTTGGAAAAATGTATTTAATATTTGGAATCAGAAGTTCCAACTTGTGTGAATAGGTAGCTTTTATTTTTTGGATGTTATGAATAGTAACTTTAGTAATTATTTAATTTACCATGGTTAAAGGGTAAATCTGGAAAATAAGGGTTAAAAATATTATTATAATATTAAAATACACTAACACATGTAATAATACTATTGTATTAGATTTTTCTGACCATTTTTATCCTTCAGTCGATTTTGGGACCCCATGGAGCAATATGGGAGTGGTAATGACATTTTATAATAATTAATTTAAAATAAAGAGAAAAATAACATAAACATGTATCTTTTACTAAAACATTTTATAGGGTTATATAAGTGATATATAGGACAATAAGTTGTAATTATAAATCTAAAAAAAATTCCTATATCATGACATATTTTTTATATTTTTATATTTTAAATAAATAAATTTAATTATGACACAATGATGATGTAGTGATTGAATCATTAATAAGGGATTCAAATAAATGATATTATAAATATCCAAATAAATGTAATATGATTATTTTTAGGCCATAAACAATTTTTTTGGGTTATATTGACATGTTATCATTGAGTTAGTTTCTTTTTTTCCAAGTAATCAGGTTGTTATGAATTTGTAAAAAAGTTATGTATGAATAGTGTCCAAAATTGACATAATTCATAACTTAACATATAAAATATTTTATTTAATGATATTAAACTCCTAAAAATCTAATATTTGTAAAAATGGTTTATATATGTTCAAATATTTCATAAATGACTTTTTTATGTGTCTTTTGACATGTTATGTTAATTAAATTAAGCCCCAATGTGTAAATCGCATGATATCACTGTAAGATTAAAGTGGGTAAAATAAGGGTTAAACCAAAACAATAAGGATAAAAAAATATTAAAAACATGTAGAAAAATTATTTTATTACGTTTATTAGATCCTAAATCATACTATATAATAATTAAATTATTTTGGGAGCATTTTTGAAATAAATTTAATTTATAATAAATTAATATTTCAAGACTTTCCGAAAGTGCCCATCCACCAGCTTATAAAAGGAGACCACCACTACCAACTTACTCACACCACTAAATCCTTTTGTATAATCCAAAATAATTTCAAATAAGCTCCCAAAATCCCTCAATTCCTCCTATATTCCTTAATGTTGTCCAAAAGAAATTTTAGAGAGCCTTTTGGAACAAATCAAAAAAGTTACCTGATTTAGAGGTAACGTCTTTTATCCAGTTCCTTTCTTTATTTTCCTTCTCCACACCCTATTATTATCTTATTAATTGATTAAATAACAAAAAATTTATCCTCATTATACTAGTATGTGGTTATGAGATGTATTTTAACTAAAATAACACACACTTCCATCTAATGGATATGAACATATTGTTTCTGTGTACGGCGAACTATTGCGTCATAAAACGATGATTGTTCAATTTTACCCTACCTTATATCATGGTCTCCATTATTATGGTACTATAGTTATATATGATATATATTTTATTTATATTATCTATATTTTTATGTAAATTTTATTTACAAAATACCTTTATTCTTTCCATGATGTGTAAATATGATAATTTCATTTGAGGAAGTGTGGACTACCTCCCCCTCAAAGTGATATGACTCGTTAATGTTGTACATTGAACATATAAAGTATGGTTTTATTAATACTGTGATAAATAAAAGAAATAAATATAATATTGAAGTTATAATATACATTTATATCATTTTATTATTATTCTTTTTGTTTGGATAAGAAATGAAAGTAACGTTCATGCTTACATACAGCCTACCGTCTCCATTGAATGGTGCATTTAATTTATTATCTATAGATGTTATGTACTATTGTAAATACATATATAATGGATATATATATATGATATTAAAATCATGAATATCATTTTTTATATGGTTTAATTTTTACTACATGTATAATTTTTATCAAAATAATTTTATTTTCTACTCAAGTAGCGAATATCGACAAAATGACCGATATTTACATAAGTAATTATTTAATTTTAATAATATGGTAATAAGTGATATAAAAGGAATAATAAATTCAAAAATGGTTCTAAATCAAGTATAAATTAACTGATGTTTATTATTAATAAAGAACATGGAACATACTTGATGAATCAGACTCAATGTAAGGGACTTTATCTCAATCTCCTTTCATTGAGGCATATTTCGATAATATACACCTCCTTTAAAATTTTGTATAATAAAACACTTTGACTATTAATTTCATTAAAGGGATATTTTTCTATGAATAATTTTACTAAATGATAAAAGTAATGTTTTTAACGTAAGCAGTGACAACAACCTCTCCACCACTATAATAATTATTTGATATTTGTCTTCCTATATAATCCTTAATGTTTCTTTTATAGGAAAATGAATACCTTATTACCTTTTTGGTTGTTTTGGTATTGAAAGTGTTTTTCTTGAATTTATTGAGTATTTCAATATCTTTAAATTATTTATTGTGGTTGAAAATGAAATTTTATTAGGAAAATTATTGTATTTTCAATATTTTATGTGTTATGATAATATTATGGTACTTAGACATTTAGCAGTTGGTTACCTGATAATCCAATGACAGGTGGTTATGTGAAAAACCAAATGAATGGTTGTTCCTTGATAAACCAAGGACAAGTGGTTATGTTAAAACCCCAAATGTATTGGGTATGGAAGTCGGTTGTATTTAGTGATATGTGTAGAAGTTAAATGTATAGTTATTCCATTTAAGTACGTTTGTGTCCCAAGTTACTATTATAAATTTTATGTTTCTTTATATTGGATTTGTGGTACTATTTTGGTTCTACAAAGGGTAATTAATGAGCTTATATTTAGGGAAGTTTTTTTGATACTTCTTAAAGAAGAAAAGTATTAGTTTATGATAATTATTTCACAGTTTACATGTTTTCACAAAACAAATAGTTTTCATTCATTACATATCTCTTCCTAAGATTTTTATACTCTTCCTAGGTTTTGAAATGCTTTTCACATGACATAAAGAATAATATATTCAAGGATTATATAAAGGAAAAGTTATGCTATCAAAAAAAATAAATGATTTCATGTTTCTTTGTAAATATTTTTTGTGTTATAAAAAATAGACAGTGTGTAAAAGTTTCTTCTTATAAAATCTAAGTGGTTATGTATCAATTATAAACTAATTCTCTAAATCTATAAACCTGAAAAGATCATCATTGTAAATTAAATTCAAACTATTGTCTTAACTCAAAATTAAGTAGTGTTTAAGTCTAGAGCCTTATAGTTGGTATCAATGGTTGGTTTAGATAACATTAGGGGTTTGGTTCTTATTTAAGAATAAGTGAAATGTTTTATATAACCATATTTTTTATCATATTAGAAAGATTCATAGTTATTTTAGATAAACTGTATGAGTTTAAGATAACATGACCAAGTATATCTTAGTGTTTACCATCCTCATAAGATAGTATATGATTTTTTTAATGATATACTCACACTAACCTTTTTTTAGTAAATGGATGGATCTACTAGGCACTAATGTAACAATGGATGTAATGGAAATTGTATTGGTTTCATGAATAATCAACCGAATGAAATGGGGGCTCAAATTAGAATTTTTGTGGTTATTCATAACCAACTATCTGGAGTCCTGATTGACAACTCGAAACTTTATGATTTTCATTAGGCATCATATATGTGAGAAAATAATCCCTATGGAAGTTCTGTTAATAATAATAAATGAAATTATATTCAAAACCATATGTTTCAAGGAAGTGGAAAGAAACACCAAGGAAAATGTTTCAATGGGACAGAAAGATGTTACATATGTGGTAATGAAGGTCATAAATTAATAACATTCCACATAAAATGGTAGTGTATAGTTGACTCTAGGTGAGGGAAAGAATTTCATTCTGAGGGATCAATTGAATGATTTAAATGTGGTGTGCATAGTCAATAGGCAAATATATTTCTTATGAAGAGGGTTTAAGAATGAGATCAGTAGGACCCAAAAATATATGTTTTCTAATACCTAATGTCATTCCAATTGAAGATGAGGAAACTAAAAATGAACTATAAAAGGTATGGATTATTTCTTAGCTCATGTTTTGACATTATTAAAATCTAAGGACATTATGCATGATTTTATGTAGGAAATAAATATCAAGAATAAGATGGAAAAACAAGAATAAATGATCATGAAGAATGTTTGATGATTAAGATGTCAACATTTTAGGAATTGAAGAGTTATATTGGAGCTATTGATGATGATATGTTTAAATGTATTAATAATGGGATTACATTATAGGACTTCTAGTATTTGTAACCCTTAATTTGTTATATAAAAATGTTTATTGAGGAATAATTATCTTTTCTTTTGTAGATATAGTTTTAAAGAACCATTAGGGTTTATTTGATCCATGAATTTTTGGAAACTAAGGGTTTTTACTTTTTGGGATGCAAAATTTGAGGTATGAGATAACCTTTGAGGTTAGAATATGTTACAATTGTTTTCCAATATTTTATATCATTTTTTGATTTTATTAAGAATTATATAGTTTTAGGAAAAGTACATCCTACAGGAAGGGTAACAACCCTTTGCATCTGACAAGGTTGTAGCAATTGAACCCACAAACTAAGGGTGACAAGTACACATCACCTACCACTGGCCTATGTGAAGACCCTTGTTATTATAACTTATTCTCTTTAGTACAACTAATTTTATGGATCAAGATTAAGTTTATTTTGGGAACTTATACTTTATCAAATTTATATCTTTAGTATAGGAAAATCTTTTTGGTGATAAACCGATAAATGTTATTTTGAAGGATGTTCTCTATTTTGGGAACACTATATACCTAAGGAAAATTGGATAATATGAGAGTTTATTTTAAGAGTAATGGATGAATTTTAATTTGGAATAATCTATGTTTTTTTGTGGACAAATGGCAACTTGGGTTATTTATGGAAAAGATTAACCTATCATGGATAATATCTGATTAGGTAAATTACTTTTACGTATGATATATTAAAAGTATTATATGTTATTTGGTGATAAATTTTATGATTTATCATGGAAATCTATGTGATCAAATCACTCTTAGTTTTGTGTTTCAATATTAGTTGGATTATTTGGAGGAATTATAAGGACTTTTGTTTGTTGAATGATCTATGCAGAACTTGGGTATTACTATTGAATTTTGGAGATTCTGTAACATCCCAGGTAAATAAATAATATTACATTCTAATGTTTATCAATATTTGTAAATAAAATATTAATATTACTTTAAAGGGAACGCTATGCTCAATGGCGTACCCAATACGCAACAACGAGTTTCTTTGCAATCTTACGTTGCACTCTAATAATAAAATAATATTATTTTAAATGGTAGTTAACGCCTAGTCATTGTATTAGTGGAAATGAATAGAAATAACTATAATATGATTACATATGTTTGTTAAATGTTTTTATGCTTATCCAATAAAAGATAAATGCTTAAAATAAGAAAAGAATCCAATTTTAGGCATATATACTCTAATATTCACTAAAGGTCCACTTATCGCCTTTTTATGGAGAACCTTCATTAAATATAGTTTTGGTTACTATTATACATTCTACTGGACCAAATAAAATTCTTCTTTAGAATCGGGACATCAAAATTTACTTTGTGTAAATTTTTGGTATTTTTCCGATAAAGTTCATTTTTATGAATAGTGAAAATGTTGTATTTTAATTCAAAACCACTTTTTAATCTAATTTATTTATGTTATTAGATTATCTTTTGAATTTTTTTTAAAGTGAAATTAGAATATATTTTTACCATTTAGTCCAATAGTGATCATTGGAATTAATTTCACTTCGAAATTGGACTTAAACTAGGGTCAATCTTTTGATATATATTGTTTCATAAAAACACGCTATTTGTTCTGACAGCGAGAATTAATTATTGAATTAATTAATGTAACTTATATGATTTGAATTTTGTAAAAGAGACATCATTTTTGAATTTGGAATATCAAATATAGTTTAGAGTGAAGTTTTTGGTATTTTTCTGAAAAACTTCAATTTTTGATGAATAGTGAAACCACTAAGTGGTACTTAAAAAAACTGATTTTTCGTTTAAATGAAACTTTATCACTTCTGTGATTTGATTTTCAAAAATCTGACATACATGGTTGTCATTAGGAAGTAAAATGTGGTTCAATGGGATTAAAATAATTTTTTGGTGAATAGTAACTTTTATGTTTTTTAATCGCGATTAGAGGTAATTAGTGTGATGTAAGGTAAAAATGATATTATAATAAAATGAAAATAACTCTACACTTGTCCTAACCCCATTTTATGAGTCTTGTCCGACCAAAAAAACCCATGGGTCGATTTTTGGGACCCCATGGAGCCACTTGGGTAAGATAATGACATTAATGCCTTTTATTTAAAGTAAAAGTAAAAATGACACAAGCATGTATTGTTTTACTAAAAAAATTGTTACATGGGGTTATACAAGTCAGAATTTCACTATAAATATTCATTGGAATGTTAAAAATATTTCTTAAATCATAGTATTTTTTTATAATTTTTAGATATTAAATAAATTAAATTATTTATGACATCATGATGATGCAGCGATTACCTCATTATTTAACAATTTAAATAAAATGAAAAGATAATGTAAAATCTAAGACCTAAACTTGTCAAAAATATATTGTATGGGTATATTTCAAACCCTTGTCACCTTATCCTCTAATTATATCAATGTGGGACCTTTTAAATCCGAAACGCATTTCAAAATAAAGTAACATTTCTTTACTTTCCAAGAGTGCCCCTCCTCTCCTCTTATAAAAGGCCCCCACCTCTACCACCTTACCCACACATCTCAAGACTTTGGATCGACCAAACTCTTCCCATTTTGTCTCTCCACATCCCTCTCTTACTCCTAGAAGCCTCAATTTGGGAAGAAGTCTTCCCATGGAATCCTTTGAGCTCAAATCAAAAAGAGTTACCCGATTTTAAGGTAATGTCTTCACTTGTGTTCTTTTGTTTTATTTTGCTTCTCCAACCCCATAAACTCTTTTTATTCATTTATTTTGTAACAAATCCTGTATCTTAAATATACTAGGATGTTTTTATAAGATTTATTTGAGCTACACTTACACACACCTAAATCTAATGGTTAAAGAACATACTATTTCTGTAGATGGTGAATTTCTGCCTCACGAAACGATGATTGTTCAATATTCATTTAACACCTTCAAAGGTGGCCATTAATATGTCACTATATTTATATATGATGTATAATATTTTATTTTTTCCTTAAGCTTTTGTATTTTTCATTTATCGCATACCTTTATGGTTTCCATTATTGGTAAATGCAATATCTTCATTTTAGGAAGTGCGGACTACCGCCCCCTCAAAGTGATTTGATTCATTAATACCATATGTGGTACATATAAAGGATAGATTTAATAATATTATATATGATACCATACTATAATTATAATACTATTATGTATCATTATGTTTTAATTCCATTAAATATGAAATAGAAATGGAAGTAGCGTTCATACGTACATACGGCTTACCGTCTCCATGAACGGTGCATTTCATTTATTACCTCTAAATTTTATGTACTATTATAAATACATGTATATGCTGGATATATATGATATATATGATATCCAAATCATGAATATCATTCTGGATATAATTAACCTTTGACCACATAAACAACATGTAATTTTAAGAAGTCCATTTTTGACTTAAGTACTAAATATCGACAAAACGAACTTTATTAACTTAAATGATTACATATTGTTTATAACATGGAAATAATTTGTATAAAAGGAATTATAAAATTGAAAAAAAGTTCTTAAGAAATTATAAATTAACTTTAGTTTATTATTCCAGATATTAAAGTGTGATCGAGTCAAGTCGGATTTGAGGTAAGGGATCCTACCACTCTCTTTCTTTTTAAGAACACTCTTTTATGTCATTCCTTTTAATCACATCTTTCTTATGATTGGGATGTTGTTTTATATTAATCTTTTTTTACATTCTATGTTAATATGATGAGAGACCCTATTTGATCTCATCAATCCATTTTTGGACGTTTTATGTGGCGCCGTTAGGCTGCCGAATTTTCATAAGGGGATTTTCATCTCTCTTTTTATTCCCGTGAGATTCATGCTACATTGGACACTATTTCATTTTTGTGTGGTGTATGTACTAACCATTATTTTAATATTTTTATAATATACTCTCATTTATGGGTAGTTACATCTTCATTGTATGACCCTTCTTCAATGGGGTGTATGTTTCAAAAGTTTCCCAAATCGGTAAGGGAACCTTTCACACTCCTCTTTTAAAAAAAACTTATTTTGTTATTTACATATTTTTATTGGGATATGTTCGTCTATATCCTTATTGATGTAAATTTTATTTCCAAGTGATTAGATACCATTTTCTCTCTCATCAACTAATTTTATGAACTTTAAAAGTGACGTCATTAGGCTGTCGAATTTTACCAAGGGAACTTCTTAACCCAATTTCGATTTCTTTGAGTTCAACTTGTAGTTATTCAATATGTAATCCTATGAATATGTGTGAATGACCTCTGGTTGTTTTACACTTAATATCCACTTATATTGGGTGTATTTATACTTGTCACACATAATTATGTCACTGATTTATCCTTGCACTAATGACATGATCTTTGAATGGGATTACGTCTCAATTTCTCTTCCTTGAGACACTTCTTGATGATATGCACTTTTATTCTTTTAAAGTGTATATACAGAACCTTTGACATTCCATATCCATATTATGCTTATACTCAGGTCATTTAAATGTTTTGAAAATGTTATACTTTCATGTTTCTTATAATTCAAAGGTTCGAAATGGAAAAGGACTCTTTTATTAAAACATTGTTTTAAATGGTTTTAAAGGTCAATTCTTTTAAAACATTTATCATCCATGTCCATGTTTTAAAAATAGTTTTAAGGATTTATTTATATGTATATGAATGGATTAAATCCCTTTCAAAAGTTTCTAAGTGGTATTAAACACTTTAATTCTAAAATCTCGTTTAAATGCCTTCTTTTAATATTTTCAAAGTATAAAGGGATTTTTCTCTCACAGAGTTTTAATGATTTTATTAGATGTTTTTATTTATGATAATATCATGATGTGATCTACTGTGATTGAAATATAGAAATGTTATGTTACCTTTATTCATGTTTTATGTGATACGATTATGTTATGGTTCTTGGGCATTATTTATGAAGACGGGTGGTTCCGTGATAAACTGAGGGCGGGTGAGCCCGTGACATCTCTCCAATGCATTGAGTAACGCGAAGGAGTGAAATGTTAAGGTTTCTCTGAAGAGATTTATGGAATATACTATGATGTGTATTCCAAACATAACCAAGATGGTTACTCCATATGAAAGAATGTTATGAATGCCTCAAGTTACCTTTTATGTCTTATGATTTATATGATTTATTAATTATTTGATGAGGTATGTTAAAGTGATTATGTTTTATGGGTAAATTATGATTTCATTGATTCTTATGTATACATGTACTCATGTTTCCTTTCCATATTTTTATATCCCTTACTGAGTTTTTTATGCACATCCCAAGTTTTTTTGAAATGTTTTTTCACGGGCCATGGGAAAGTTACATGATATGATGATAGTGTCAAGGAAGTGTCAAGAAAGAATCCATGTTTTATTTTAAATATGTGTCCATTTATGGGAAAAATGAATACTATCTTTTATGTAACCACTTTGTTTATATGTGTAATTTAATGCAAGTTTTATGATCTAATTCTCTAATACTCTAAAATTGAAAAGATCCTCAATGTGTATTCTTGAAATATCTCAAGATTAAGTAATGTTTAAGTTTGGGGCCTTATAGTTGGTATCATAGGTTGGTTTAGATAACTTTAGAGGTTAGAGTTTTTTTTATGAAAAAGTGACAAGTTTTTTATAACTGCAATGGTTAGTATATTAGATGGAGTCATTATTTTGAAAGTTAGAATGAGTTTGAGATAAATTGGATAAGTATATCTTGGTGTTTATCTTCCTATTTATTATATGATGATTTTACTGATATACTCACACTGACCTTTTTGGTTTTCGTAAATGGATGGATCTAGAATGCACCAAAGTAACAGGGGATTTGAAGAAAATTGTGACGGTTTTATGAAAGAATAACTGAATTATATGGGAGCTGCAATGAGAACTCTTGTGGTTATCCTCAACCAACTGTCTGGAGTCATGATTGACCACCTGAACCTTATTAATTTTTATAAGGCATCATATATGCGAGAAACAAATCCCTACAGAAGGTCAAGTAATAATCATAAAGGTAAGTATGTTCAAAAACCTATGTGTCAAAGATGTGGAAAGAAACACATAGGAAAATGTTTCAAAGGTACAGAAAGATACTATATATGTGGAAATGAAGATCATAAAGCAAGAACCAGCCATGGAAAAAGGAAGCATCTAGTTGACTCTAGGAAGTGGAAAGAAGTGCTTTCTGAATGATCAATTGAATGTTTCAAATGTGGTGTGCATGGTCATTATGCAAACACTTGTTCTACGAAGAAGTTTCGGGAATGGGGTCACCAAGATCATAAAAATATTCATTTACCAATACCTAATGCCATTCTGGTTGAGGATGAAGAAAATGACAATGACCAATGAATGGTATGGATTATTTATTAACATATGTTTTCCTATTATTGGAATATTAGGATATAATTCATAATTTTGTTTATAGGAAATAAGTATTTCAGAATAATTTGAAAAGGAATGGTTAATGGATCATGAAGAATTTTGAATGAGTAAGAAGTCAACATATAATGGATTCAAGAGTTATGGTATATTTTAATATGGTGAAACTCTTAAATTTATTAAGTCTCTTTTGATGATGGAGTTACATTAGAAGACTTTTTTATAGTATATGTAACCCTGATGTTTGATATATAAAAATTATATTCAAGGAATAATTATCCTTTCTTTTGTGGATATAATTATAAAGAACCATTTGGGTTTATATGATCCATTAATTTGAGGCAATTACAGGTTAATGCATTTTGGGTTGCAAAATGAAAGTTATTAGATAACCTTTGTGGTTAAATTATGTTATGGTTATTTTTGAAGATTTTATATCTTATTGGGGAATGTTTTATATAGTTTTGGAGAAAGTACAACATGAAGACCGTGTGTGTAACATCCCAAGTAAGTAATGAATAATAGATATATTTATCTATGTCCATTTATTAATTAGATAGTTTTTTAGAGGCTTAAAATGAGAATAAATCCAACCTAAAGCATGAAATACTCTAATATTTTCAAAAGATTGTTTTACCACCTTTTGATGGAGAACCATTTTTAAATATATCTTTTGACAATTTTATAAGCTATATATTTCAAAATAAACTTATTCTTTATGATTGGGACATTGAAATTTACTTTGGATAAATTTCTTGTATTTTTCTGATAATGTTCATTTTTAATGAATAGTGAAAATTGTTGTATTTTAATTCAAAACCTTTTTTTAATCTAATTTATTTATATGATTAGATTATCTTTTTAATTGGTTTTATAGTGAAATTAGAATATATTTTTACCATTTAATCCAATAGTGGTCGTTGACATTAATTTCACTTTGAAATTGGACTTAAACTAGTGTCAATCTTTTGATATATATTGTTTCATAAAAACACGCTATTTGTTCTGACAGCGGGAATTAATTATTAAATTAATTATTGTAACTTATATGTGTTGAATTTTTTAAAATAGACGTAATTTTTTAATTCAGAATATCAAATATAGCTTAGGGTGAAGTTTTGATATTTTTCTGAAAAACTTCAAATTTTGATGAATAGTGAAACCACTAAGTGGTACTTAAAAAACTGATTTTTCGTTTAAATGAAATTTTACCAGCTCTGTGTTTTGGATTTCAAAAATCCAATATACATGGTTGTCATTAGGATGTAAAATGTGGTTCAATGGGATTAAAATAAGTTTTTTGTGAATAGTAACTTTTAAGTTTTTAATCGCGATTATAGGTAATTAGTGTAGTTTAAGGTAAAAATAATGTTTTAATAATATTAAATGACCTTGACGCATGTCCTGCCATTATTGGATATGTCATGGACGACCTATACAACCCATGGGTCGATTTTCAGGACCCCATGGAGCCACTTGGGTTAGATAATGACATTAATTCCTTTTATTTAAAGTAAAAGTAAAAATGACACAAACATGTATTATTTTACTAAAACAATTTTTACCTGGGGTTATAAAAGTTATATTTTTTACTATAAATATTAAATGTAAAGATAAAACTATTTCCTACATTATAGTTTTTTTTTTAATTTTTATACATTAAATAAATTAAATTAATTATGAAATAATGATGATGCAACGATTACCTCAATATTTAACGATTTAAATAAAATGAAAAGATAATATAAAATCTAAGAACTACACTTGTCAAAAACCTATTGGATGGGTATATTTAGAACCCTTATCACCTTATCCTCTAATTATATCAATGTGGGACCTTTTAAATCAGAAAATCATTCTAAAATAAAGTAATATTTTCTTACTTTCCAAGAGTCCCCCTCCTCTCCTCTTATAAAAGGCCCCCACCTCTACCACCATACCCACGCCTCTCAATCCTTTGGCTCGGCCAAAACCTACCCATTTTGTCTCTCCACATCACTCTATTACTCCTAGAAGCCTCACTTTGGAAGAAGTCTCCTCAAGGAAGCCTTTGAGCTCAAATAAAAAAGTGTTACCTGTTTTAATGGTAGTGTTTTCTCTTGTGTTCTTATGTTTTATTTTGCTTCTCCAACCCCCCTAAACTCTTTTTTTCATTTATTTTGTAAAAAAACCAGTATCATCAATATACTAGGATTTTTTTATAAGAAGTATTCTAGATACTCTTACACACACCTACATCTAATCGTTAAAGAACATATTGTTTCTGTGGATGGCGAATTTCTGCCTCACGAAACGATGATTGTTCAACACTCATATAACACCTTCAAAGGTGGCCATTAAGATGTCAATATATTTATATATGATATATAATATGTTTATGTTTTACTTAAGCTTTTGTATTTTTCATTTATGGTATACCTTTATGGTTTCCATTATGGGTAAATGCGATATCTTCATTTTTGGAAGTGCGGACTACCGCCCCCTCAAAGTAATTTGATTCATTAATACCATATGTGGTATGTATAAAGGATAGATATAATGATATTATATATGATATTATACTGGAATTATAATATACCTTTATATAATTATTATTTATTTCCATTAAATTATGGGATATAAATGAAAGTAGCGTTCATGCGTACGTACGGCTTACCGTCTCCCTGAACTGTGCATTTCATTTTTTATCCCCAAATGTAATGTACTATTATAAGTACATATATATAATAAATATATATGATGTATGTTACATCTAAATGATGAATATAATTCTGGAATTAAAATATACATATCTCTCATTTAGTTTTAATTCCATTAATATAACATAGAAATGAAAGTAGCGTTCATGCGTACGTACGGATTACCGTCTCCATGAACAGTGCATTTCATTTCTTACCTCTAAATGATTATGTAATGTTATAAATGCATGTATATACTGGATATATATGATATATATGGCATCTACATCATGAATATCATTCTTGAGATAATGGATATTTTACTACGTGAACAACTTGTAAATATAAGAAGTTCACTTTTGACTCAAGTACCAAATATCGACAAAATGACAGTTATTAACTTAAATGATTACATAATGTTCATAACACGGTAATAAGTGATATAAAAGGAATAATGAACTTCAAAAAGGTTCTTAAACAAGTATAAATTAACTCAAGTTTATTATTCAGGACATTAAAGAACGATCGAGTCAAGTCGGACCCGAGGTATGGGACTTCATCTCAATCTCCTTCCATTGAGGAATATTTTGTTTTATACACAACCTTCTTTTATACAGTGTATAAACCCCTTTGACTTTTACATTTATCCAAAAGGAATTTTTTTATATAAAGCATTTTACTAAACGACAAAAGGGAATGTTTTTATCGTACGTATGCGGCGACAACGACTTCTCTGACGTTGTGACCATTATTTGGGTTTCGGCTTCCTCTACAAGCCATACCTTTTTTAAATGAAAAATAAATACCATTTTTTACTTTTCCTTTATTTTGGTATTGAAAATTTTTTTCATAATGTTTTTATTATATCAATGTGTTGTATTGATATCTTGTGATTGAAATGTGGAAATGGTATGTTTCCTTTATGCCTATTTTATGTAATACGATTATGTTATGGTTCTTGGAAATTGTTATGAGATAGGTGGTTCCATGATAAACTAAGGGCAGGTGAGCTCGATATAGCTCTCCAATGCATTGGGTAACGCGAAGGGGTTAAATGTTAAGGTTTCTCCGAAGATATTTAGGGAATATACTGTGAAGGGTATTCCAAACGTAACAAAGAGGGTTACTCCCTACGTAAGAATGTTATGAATGTCTCAAGTTACATTTATGTCTTATGATTTCTATGATTTATTCATGATTTTATGAGGTATGTTAAATTGATTATGTTTTATGGGTAAAGTATGATTTCATTCTTATATATATATGAATTCATGTTTCCTTTCCATATTTTTATAACCCTTACTGTGCTTTTTATTCTCATCCCATGTTTTTGAAATGTTTTTCACAAGTCAAGGTAATGGTACATGATATGATGATAGTGTTAAGGATGTGTCAAGAAAGAATCCATGTTTTATTTTAAATATTTTTTCGTTGATGGGGAAAATGAATACTATCTTTTATGTAACCACTTTGTTTAAATGTTGAATGTAATGCAAGTTTTATGATCTAATTCTCTAAAACTCTAAACGTGAAAAGATCCCCAATGTGTAATCTTGTAATAACTCAAGATTAAGTAATTTTTAAGGCTGGGGCCTTATAGTTGGTATCAGAGGTCGGTTTAGATAACTTTAGGAGTTAGAATTCTATTAAATTATTATTTAAAAACATTTTTTTATGGTCAAATTGAAATGATATAGCATTTGAAGATTACCATGTTGCTTCTTCTAAGACATGTTTGTTCAGAATGGTTTTCTGTAGAGGAAATAGGGATGTTGTGCTAGGAAGGTATATATATGGAAATGAACTTCTAAATAAGAATCTTGAGATGGTCAGAATCATAATTAAACATTTTGCTGCGGTAATGGCTCAGTTGACTCAGGTGATAAAAAATGGTTGTGTTTACTGATGATATTTTGGTTTATTCAAAAGGTAAAGAGGAGCATAAATGTCATTTAAGGGTTATTTTTCAAACCTTAAATGAAAAGAAATTGTATGGGAAATTCATAAAGTGTGAGTTTTGGTTGAAAAAAATTTCTTTCCTTGGTGACATTGTTTCCAAAGATGGAATAACTGTTGATCCTGTAAAAACAGAAGTTGTGGAAGAATGGCCAAGACCCAAAAATGTAACTGAGATTCGTAGCTTCCATGGTTTGGCAGGCTATTACCGAAGTTTTATTAGAAATTTTTCATGGTTATCTAGTCTAATGACTAAGCTAACTCGAAAGGGTGTTAAGTTTATCTGGACAAAAGAATGTGATGATTGTTTTCAGGAATTGAAAAGAAGATTAGTGAATGCTCCAATTTTGGCACTACCTTCCAGGAATGGTGAGTTTGTTATCTACAGTGATGCTTCATTGAAAGGACTTGGTTGCGTCCTATTGTAGAATGATTAGGTAATTGCTTATGCTTGACGACAGTTGAAAACTCATGAGGTAAATTACCCTACACATGATTTGGAATTAGCTGCTGTTGTTTTTGCTCTAAAAATTTGGAGACATCATTTGTATGGAGTAAAGTGTGAAATATATACTGATCACAAAAGTTTAAAGTATATATTCACTCAGAAATAATTGAACATGAGACATAGGAGATGGCTAAAATTAATCAAGTATTATGGTTGTACAATTCATTACCATCCGGGAAAAGCAAATAAAGTGGATGATGCTTTGATTCGAAAAAGTAATGCTTCATTAACAATGTTGCATTTGGAACGTGATCCCTTGGGTAATGATTTGATGAACTTTGGCATAGAAGTTGTTGGTGCAGGATGTCCTTATATTTTGTTTTGGGTATTAGTGAAATCTTCTCTATCAGATAGAATCAAGCAAGCACAAGATCAAGACAGTGAGTTGCAGGAAAAGGTAGAGCTAGTTCAGAAGGGTAAGTTGTCTGAATTCAACATTGATAATGATTGTGTTTTGAGATTTGGGAAGAGATTGTGTGTGCCTTGTGATTCACAGTTGAAGAGAGAGTTGTTATGTGAAGCTCATAGTTCTCTGTTTTTAGTTCATCCAGGCAGTGCTAAGATGTATAGAGATCTTCGAGAGTATTACTGGTGGGATGGAATGAAAAGATACATTGCTGATTTTACTGTGAAGTGTTTGACTTGTCAGCAGGTTAAAGCAGAGTAGAAGTTGCCGAAAGGGATGCTTTAGCCTTTACCAGTGCCATAGTGGAAATGGGAAAATATATCCATGGACTTTATTGTGGGATTGCCGAAGACACCTCGAGGTAATAATGCAATCTAGGTTATTGTTGATCGCTTGACTAAATCTGCTCATTTCCTTGCTATACGAGATACTTTTTCCCTAGATCAACATTCTTGTTTGTATCTTAAAGATATATTCAGGTTATATGGAGTTCCCCTCTCCATTGTATCTGTTCGTGATCCGAGGTTTACTTCTAACTTTTGGAAAGGCCTTCAGAAGTCGTTGGGTACTGAATTAAATTTTAGTACAGCTTTTCATCCTCAATCAGATGGGCAGTCAGAACAAACAATCCATTCATTGGAAGATATGCTACATCCTTGTTCGATGGATTATCAGGGAAGTTGGGACCAACATCTTTCTTTGGTTCAATTTTCAGATAATAACAGTTTTCATTCCAGTATACAGATGGCACCATTTGAGGCATTATATGGGAAGCGGTGTCGAACTCCAGCTTTTTGGGATGAAGTGGGTGAAAGGAAGTTGATAGGACCGAAATTGGTAGAAGAGTTAGCAGAAAACGTTCAGCTGATACAGAGACACATGAGAACAGCTCAGAGCAGGCAGAAGAGTTATGCAGACAACAGGAGGAAGGATCTCTCTTTTGAGGTAAGTGATCGTGTCTTCCTCAAAGTCTCACCATAGAATAGTGTGATGCAATTTGGTAAAAAGAAAAGTTGAGTCCAAGGTTCATTGAACCATATGAAATTTTCGAAAGATTTGGATCAGTTGCATACTGAGTGAATTTACCTTCGAATTTATCTCAGGTGCACAATGCTTTTCATGTTTTGATGTTGAGAAAGTATATGCCAAATCCATCCCATGTTTTGAGCCCAGAGGTAGTTCAGTTGGAAGAGAATCTCTCTTATGAAGAACTACCAGTCCAGATTCTAGACCAAAGGGATAAAGTGTTGCGAAATAAGGTAATTCACCAGGTAAAGGTTTTGTGTAAAAACCATATGGTTGAAGAGGCAACGTGGGAATCTGAAAATGCTATGAGGGATAAATACCCCCACTTATTCGATAAGTAAATAAATTGCGGGGATGAAATTTTCTAAAGGGGGGAAGGATGTAACATCCCAAGTAAGTAATGAATAATATATATAGTTATATATTCTTATTTATGAATTAGATAGTGTTTTAGAGGCTTAAAATGAGAATAAATCCAACCTAAATCATGAAATACTCTAATATTTTCAAAAGATTATTTTACCGCCTTTTGATGGCGAACCCTTTTTAAATCTATCTTTTGACAATTTTATAAGCTATATTTTTTAAAATAAACTTATTATTTATGATTGGGACATTGAAATTTACTTTGGATAAATTTATGGTATTTTTCTAATAATGTTCATTTTTAATGAATAGTAAAAACTGTTGTATTTTAATTCAAAACCTCTTTTTAATATAATTTATTTATATGATTAGATTATCTTTTGAATTTGTTTTAAAGTGAAATTAGAATATATTTTTACCATTTAATCCAATAGTGTTCGTTGGAATTAATTTCACTTTGAAATTGGACTTAAACTAGTGTCAATCTTTTGATATATATTGTTTCATAAAAACACGCTATTTATTCTGAAAACGGGAATTAATTATTAAATTAATTATTGTAACTTATATGTTCTTAATTGTTTAAAATATACATCATTTTTTAATTTGAAATATCAAATATATCTTAGGTTGAAGTTTTGCTATTTTTCTAAAAAACTTCAATTTTTTATGAATAGTGAAACCACTAAGTGTTACTTAAAAAACTGATTTTTTGTTTAAATGATATTTTACAACCTCTGTGTTTTGAATTTAAAAAATCCAAAATACATGGTTTTCATTACGAAGTAAAATGTGGTTCAATGGGATTAAAATAATTCTTTTGTGAATAGTAACTTTTAAGTTTTTAATCGCGATTAGAGGTAATTAGTGTAGTTTAAGGTAAAAATAATGTTTTAATAATATGAAATGACCTTGACGCATGTCCTACCCTTATTGGATATGTCATGGACGACCTAGACAACCCATGGGTTGATTTTCAGGACCCCATGGAGCCACTTGGGTAAGATAATGACATTAATGCCATTTATTTAAAGTAAAAGTAAAAATGACACAAACATGTATTGTTTTACTAAAAAAAATTACCTGGGGTTATAAAAGTTATATTTTTGACTATAAATATTAAATGTAAATATAAAACTATTTCCTAAATTATAGTATTTTTTTATAATTTTTATACATTAAATAAATTAAATTAATTATGACATAATGATGATGCAGAGATTACCTCAATATTTAACAATTTAAATAAAATGAAAAGATAATGTAAAATCTAAGAACTACACTTGTAAAAAACCTATTGGATGGGTATATTTCGAACCCTTATCACCTTATCCTCTAATTATATCAATGTGGTACCTTTTAAATCAGAAAATCATTCTAAAATAAAGTAATATTTCTTTACTTTCCAAGAGTCCCCCTCCTCTCCTCTTATAAAAGGCCCCCACCTCTACCACCATACCCACACCTCTCAAGAATTTGGATCAGCCAAACCCTACCCATTTTGTCTCTCCACATCACTCTATTACTCCTAGAAGCCTCACTTTTGCAGAAGTCTTCCCAAGGAATCCTTTGAGCTCAAATAAAAAAGTGTTACCTGTTTTAATGGTAGTGTTTTCTCTTGTGTTCTTATGTTTTATTTTGCTTCTCCAACCCCCCTAAACTCTTTTTTTCATTTATTTTGTAACAAAACCAGTATCATAAATATACTAGGATTTTGTTATAAGAAGTATTCAAGCTACACTTACACACACCTACATCTAATCGTTAAAGAACATATTGTTTCTGTGGATGGTGAATTTCTGCCTCACGAAACGATGGTTGTTCAACACTCATATAACACCTTCAAAGGTGGCCATTAAGATGTCAATATATTTATATATGATATATAATATGTTTATGTTTTACTTAAGCTTTTTTATTTTTCATTTATGGCATACCTTTATGGTTTCCATTATGGGTAAATGCGATATCTGCATTTTTGGAAGTGCGGACTACCGCCCCCTCAAAGTCATTTGATTCGTTAATACCATATGTGGTATGTATAAAGGATAGATATAATGATATTATATATGATATTATACTGGAATTATAATATACCTTTATATAATTATTATTTCTTTCCATTAAATTATGGGATAGAAATGAAAGTAGCGTTCATGCGTACGTACGGCTTACCGTCTCCATGAACTGTGCATTTCATTTCTTATCCCCAAATGTAATGTAATATTATAAGTACATATATATAATGGATATATATGATGTATGTTACATATAAAAGATGAATATAATTCTGGAATTAAAATATAAATATCTCTCATTTAGTTTTAATTCCATTAATATGACATAGAAATGAAAGTAGCGTTCATGCGTACGTACGGCTTACCGTCTACATGAACAGTGCATTTCATTTCTTACCACTGTATGATTATTTAATGTTATAAATTCATGTATATACTGGATATATATAATATATATGGAATCTACATCATGAATATCATTCTTGAGATAATGGATATTTGACTACATGAACAACTTGTAAATATAAGAAGTTCACTTTTGACTCAAGTACCAAATATCGACAAAATGACCGTTATTAACTTTAATGATTACATATTGTTCATAACATGGTAATAAGTGATATAAAATGAATAATGAACTTGAAAGAGGTTCTTAATCAAGTAGAAATTAACTCAAATGTATTATTCAGGACATTAAAGAATGATCGAGTCAAGTCGGACTCGAGGTATGGGACTTCATCTCAATCTCCTTTCACTGAGGCATATTTTTTTTTATACACAACCTTCATTTATATGGTTTATAAACCCCTTTTACTTTTATGTTTATCCAAAAGGAATTTTTTTATATGAATCATTTTACTAAACTAAAAAAGAAAATGTTTTTTTCATACGTATGCGGCGACAATGACTTCTCCGCCGTCGTGATCATTATTTGGGTTTCGGCTTCCTTTACAAGCCATACCTTTTTTTAAATGAAAAATAAATACCATGTTTTACTTTTCTTTTATTTTGGTATTGAAAATGGTTTTCATAATGTTTTTATTATATCAATGTGTTGTATTGATATCTTGTGATTGAAATGTGGAAATGTTATGTTTCCTTTATGCTTGTTTTATGTGATACGATTATGTTATGGTTCTTGGGAATTGTTATGAAGATGGGTGGTTCGGTGATAAACTAAGGGCAGCTGAGCTCGATATATCTCTCCAATGTATTGGGTAACGCGAAGGGGTTAAACGTTAAGGTTTCTCCGAAGAGATTTTGGGAATGTACTATGAAGGGTATTCCAAATGTAACCAAGAGGGTTACTCCCTAAGTAATAATGTTATGAATGCCTCAAGTTACCTTTATGTCTTATGATTTCTATTATTTATTCATGATTTTATTAGGTATGTTAAAGTTATTATGTTTTATGGGTAAAGTATGATTTCATTCTTATGTATATATGAATTCATGTTTCCTTTCCATATTTTTATAACCCTTACTGAGCTTTTTATGCTCATTCCAAGTTTTTGAAATGTTTTTCACAGGTCAAGGGAATGGTACATGATATGATGATAGTGTCAAGGAAGTTTCAAGAAAGAATCCATGTTTTATTTTAAATATTTTTCCATTGACGAGAAAAATGAATACTATCTTTTATGTAACCACTTTGTTTAAATATGGAATGTAATGCATGTTTTATGATCTAATTCTCTAAAACTCTAAACCTGAAAAGATCCCCAATGTTTAATCTTTTAATAACTCAAGATTAAGTAATGTAAAAGGCTGGGTCCTTATAGTGTGACATCCCATCGCGTCAGACGAAGCTACGGGAATCGAACCCACAACCAAAGTGCAACTGGTATTTATCGCCTACCACTGGACTACGTGAAGTCCCTGGTTAGTTTGACTAATTCTTTTCAGTTGGATGATATTATGAATCTACAATTAGTTGATTTTGGGTTATCTATGGAAATTATTAACCTATCATAGAGGATATGTGATTAGGTTAATTACTTTTCAGTATGAGAGTTTAAGAGTAACTGATGTTATTTGGAGATAAATGTAAAGGTTTATCTTGGAAGACTATGTGATTAAATCCTTTAGAGATTTGGGTTTCAATCTTAGATTTGATTACTTTGAATAATTTTTATTGACAATTTTTTTATTGAGTGGTCTTTGTTGAACTTTGGGTATTGATTGAAATATTTTGGAGATTAAGAATAGATTTGTTTTAAAAAAAGGATTATCCTTTTTAGGTATTATCTGATCTTGTACTAACCTTTTTGGATTTGATTTTGGTTAATGTATAAGGACATTGGAAGTATACAGTTCTCTTTTTTGGATTAGGTGATTCTTGAGAAGTTGGTTATAGTACTCTTAATGCAAACAAGTCTTCCTAAATACTCGTCCTTTGGAGAAAATATGAGTTGGATTACGGAATCTAGTAAAAGTTGAAAGTCTACATGACAGGTAAGTATATTTTATTATGATTTAGTTACGCTCAAAAATAAATTCCTAAATTAAGTGTAACTTAAAACAAAAATTTTGTTTGTTAACTTTTCATACTAGGGAATCGAATACCGTTTAACCCATCACAAGTTTGTGATTTTCTTGTGGTTAAATTTCTCCTAGACATGTTTACTATCACTCTCCATCAGAACATGGCCCTTTTTTCCTCTATATCCATATTTTCATACTTGGAATCCTAGTATGGGTTAACTCGGGTGACCTTTGTACTTCTCTCCCATTCTTTTTAAGTGATAGTTTTACTGACTCTTGTTCCGATGTGGGACTTTCAATAGAGTTTCCAAGCCCAATTTTGAAATTGCGAGGAAGCAATTCCCAAAAGGGGGGAAGGATGTAACATCCCAGGTAATTGAATAATATTACATTCTAATGTTTATCAATATTTGTAAATAAAATATTAATATTACTTTAAAGGGAACGCTATGCTCGATGGCGTACCCAATACCCAACAACGAGTTTCTTTGAAATCTTACGTTGCACTCTAATAATAAAATAATATTATTTTAAATGGTAGTTAACGCCTAGTTGTTGTATTGGCAGGAATGAATAGAAATAACTATAATATGATTATATATGTTTGTTAAATTTTTTTACGCTTATCCAATAAAAGATAAATGCTTAAAATAAGAAAAGAATTCAATTTTAGGCAGATATACTCTAATATTCACTAAAGGTCCACTAATCGCCTTTTGATGGCGAACCTTCATTAAATATATTTTTGGTCACTCTTATACATTATATTTGACCAAATAAAATTCTTCTCTATAATCGGGACATCAAAATTTACTTTGTGTAAATTTTTGGTATTTTTCCGATAAAGTTTATTTTTTAATGAATAGTGAAAAATGTTGTATTTTAATTCATAACCTCTTTTTAAGATAATTTATTTATGTGATTATATTATCTTTTGAATTGGTTTTAAATTGAAATTAGAATATATTTTTACCATTTAATCCAATAGTGGTCATTGGAATTAATTTCACTTTGAAATTGGACTTAAACTAGTGTCAATCTTTTGATATATATTGTTTAATAAAAACACGCTATTTGTTCTGACAGCGGGAATTAATTATTGAATTAATTAATGTAACTCATATGTTTTTAATTTTTTAAAATATACATCATTTTTTAATTTGGAATATCAAATATAGCTTAGGGTGAAGTTTTGGTATTTTTCTGAAAAACTTAAATTTTTGATGAATAGTGAAACCACTAAGTAGTACTTAAAAAAACTGATTTTTTGTTTAAATGAAACTTTACAACTTCTGTGATTTGACTTTCAAAAATCCAACATACATGGTTTTCATTAGGAAGTAAAATTTGGTTCAATGGGATTAAAATAATTTTTGGGAGAATAGTAACTTTTATGTTTTTTAATTGCGATTAGAGGTAATTAGTGTGATTTAAGGTAAAAATGATATTATAATAAAATGAAAATAACTCTACACTTGTGCTAACCCTATTTTATGAGTCATTTCTGACCAATACAACCCATGGGTAGATTTTTGGTACCTCATGGAGCCACTTGGGTAAGATAATGACATTAATGCCTTTTATTTAAAGTAAAAGTAAAAATGACACAAACATGTATTGTTTTACTAAAACAATTTTTACATGTGGTTAAACAAGTCATATTCTTTACTATAAATAGTAATTGGAAATATAAAACTATTTCCTACATCATATTATTTTTTTATATTTTTTAGACGTTAAATAAATTAAATTATTTGTGGTATCATGATGATGCAGCGATTACCTCGTTATTTAACAATTTAAATAAAATGAAAAGATAATGTAAAATCTAAGACCTAAACATGTAAAAAACCTATTTTATGGGTATATTTCGAACCCTTATCACCTTATACTTGAATTATATCAATGTGTGACCTTTTAAATCCGAAACTCATTTCAAAATAAAGTAACATTTCTTTACTTTCCAAGAGTGCCCCTCCTCTCCTCTTATAAAAGGCCCCCACCTCTACCACCTTACCCACACATCTCAAGCCTTTGGCTCTGCCAAACCCTTAACATTTTATCTCTCCACGTCCCTCTATTACTCCTAGAATCCTCACTTTGGGAAAAAGTCTTCCCAAGGAAGCCTTTGATCTCAAATCAAAAAGAGTTACCCGATTATAAGGTAATGTCTTCACTTGTGTTCTTTTGTTTTATTTTGCTTATCCAACCCCCTAAACTCTTTTTATTAATTTATTTTGTAACAAATAAAGTATCTTCAATATACTATGATGTTTTTATAAGATTTATTCAAGCTAAACTTACACACACCTACATATAATGGTTAAAGAACTTACTGTTTCTGTGGACGGTGAATTTCTGCCTCACGAAACGATGATTGTTCAATATTCTTTTAACACCTTCAAAGGTGTCCATTAAGATGTCACTATATTTATATATGATATATAATATTTTATTTTTTTTCTTAAGATTTTGTATTTTTTATTTATGGCATACCTTTACTGTTTCAATTATGGGTAAACGCGATATCTTCATTTTAGGAAGTGCGGACTACCGCCCCCTCAAAGTGATTTGATTCATTAATACCATATGTGGTACGTATAAAGGATATATTTAATAAAATTATATATGATAACATACTGGAATTATAATACTATTATGTATCATTATGTTTTAATTCCATTAAATATGAAATAGATGTGGAAGTAGCGTTCATGCGTACGTACGGCTTACCGTCTCCATGAACGGTGAATTTCATTTCTTATCTCTAAATGTTATGTACTATTATAAATACATGTATATGCTGGATATATATGATATATATGATATCTAAATCATGAATATCATTCTGGATATAATTAACCATTGACCACATAAACAACATGTAATTGTAAGAAGTTCGTTTTTGACTTAAGTACTAAATATCGACAAAATGAACTTTATTAATTTAAATGATTACATATTGTTTATAACATGGCAATAAGTTGTATAAAAGGAATAATAAAATTTAAAAAAAGTTCTTAAGAATGTATAAATTAACTTTAGTTTATTACTCAGGAGATTAAAGTGCGATCGAGTCAAGTCGGACTTGAGGTAAGGGATCCTACCTCTCTCTTTCTTTTTAAGAACACTTTTTTATGTCATTCCTTTTAAGCTCATATTTCTTATGATTCAGATGTTATTTTATATTAATATTTCTGTATATTCTATTTTAATATTATTAAAGACCCTATTTGATCTCATCAATCCATTTTTGGAAGTTTTATGTGGCTCCATTAGGCTGCCGAATTTTCATAAGGGGATTTTCATCTCTCTTTTTATTCCCATGAGATTCATGATACATTGGCCACTATTTCCTTTTTTGTGGTGTATTTACTACCAATATTTTACTATTTGTATAATATACTCTCATTTATGGGTATTTACATCTTCATTGTATGACCCTTCTTCAATGGGGTGTATGTTTTGAAAGTTTCCCAAATCGGTAAGGGAACCTTTCACACTCCTCTTTTAAAAAAACTTATTTTTTTATTTACATATTTTTATTGGGATATGTTCATCTATATCCTTATTGATGTAAATTTTATTTCCAAGTGATGAGATACCATTTTCTCTCTCATCAACTAATTTTATGAATTTTAAAAGTGACGTCGTTAGGCTATCGAAATTTACCAAGGGAACTTCTTAACCCAATTCCAATTTCTTTGGGTTCAACTTGTGGTTATTCAATATGTCATCCTATGAATATGTGTGAATGACCTCTGGTTGTTTTACACTTAATATCCACTTATATTGGGTGTATTTATACTTTTCACACATAATTATGTCATTGATTTATCCTTGCACTAATGACGTGATCTTTGAATGGGATTACGTCTCCATTTCTCTTCCTTGAGACACTTCTTGATGATATGCACTTTTATTATTTTAAAGTGTATGTACAGTCCCTTTGGCATTCCATATCCATATTATTTCTATAATCAGGTCATTTAAATGTTTTTAAAATGTTCTACTTTCATGTTTCTTATAATTCAAAGGTTCAAAATGGAAAAGGACTCTTTTATTAAAACATTGTTTTAAATGGTTTTAAAGATTTATTCTTTTAAAACATTTATCATCCATGTCCATGTTTTAAAAATGGTTTTAAGGATTTATTTATATGGACATGAATTTTTTAAATCCCTTTCGAAAGTTTAGAAGTGGTATGGGACACTTTGATTCTAAAATCTCATTTAAATGTCTTTTTTTAAAATTTTCAAAGTATAAAGGGATTTTTCTCTAATAGAGTTTTAATGATTTTATTAGATGTTTTTATTTATGATAATATCATGATGTGATATCTTGTGATTGAAATATTGAAATGTTATGTTTCCTTTATGCAGTTTTTATGTGATACGATTATGTTATGGTTCTTGGGCATTGTTTATGAAGATGGGTGGTTCCGTGATAAACTAAGGGCGGGTGAGCCTATGACAGCTCTCCAATGCATTGGGTAATGCGAAGGAGTGAAATTTTAAGGTTTCTCTGAAAAGATTTTGGGAATATACTGTGATGGGTATTCCAAACGTAACCAAGAGGGTTACTCCCTATGTAAGAATGTTATGAATGCCTCAAGTTACCTTTTATGTCTTATGATTTCTATGATTTATTCATGATTTGATGAGGTATATTAAAGTGCTTATGTTTTATGGGTAAAGTATGATTTCATTGATTCTTATCTATACATGTAATCATGTTTCCTTTCCATATTTTTATATCCCTTACTGAGATTTTTATGCTCATCCCAAGTTTTTTTGAAATGTTTTTTCACAGGCCAAGGGAAAGGTACACGATATGATGATAGTGTCAAGGAAGTGTCAAGAAAGAATCCATGTTTTATTTTAAATATGTCTCTGTTGATGGGAAAAATGAATACTATATTTTATGTAACCACTTTGTTTATATGTGGAATGTAATGCATGTTTTATGATCTAATTATCTAAAACTCTAATCCTAAAAAGATCCTCAATGTGTATTCTTGAAATATCTCAAGATTAAGTAATGTTTAAGGCTGGGGCCTTATAGATTTAGAGTAGTATTTATTTTTATAAAGGATTATCATTTTTGGGGAATATCTTATCTTGTAAAAACCATTTTTGTTGTGATTAATGTCTAAAGATGGGTGGAAAATATATTTTATCTTTTGGGGATTATGTGACTCTCTAGAGGAAAGATGAGTGTGTGGTAGAAATTTATTAAATGAAGAAACTCTGCTTTTCATGAATGTATATTTTCTTATGTTCTGATCCTATGTTGTAAAATAATTCCTCAGATTTATGAAATGGATATTAAAACAAAAACATTTTCTATCTACTTTTCCTACTGAGAAATAAAATACCATTAAACCCATCACAAGTTTATGGTTTCTAGATTGTTAACTTTCTCTTGATCATGTTTTCTATCACTCTCCATCAGAACATGATGGCCAGTTTCTCTTCTATATCTATGTTTTAATACATGGAATAATAGTGTGTGTTGTATTTGGTCTCCTTTTTACTTAACTTTAATTCTTTAAAGAGATTGTTTTATTGACTCTTTTTACGATGTGGTATTTTCCATGATGTTTCTGAGCCAAATTTTAAAATTACAGGTACACAATTTGCAAAAGGGGGGAATAATGTAACAACCCAAGTCTTTATAAAATAATATTTTTTCATTTATATTAATATTTATGAATAATATTTTATTTTTATGTTAAAGGTGATGATTTTTATAATATCTTACTTGACACGTTACAATATGTTTCTCCGAAATCTTACGTTGCACACAACTTTGAGTTATACCAAAAAATTATACAATTATTTTATTACTATTTGTAATGGTAGTTAAAACCTAGATGTTGGAATTGTGGGAATTAATAGAATGAACTAAATTTTGATATATGGTTTTCACAGCTCTAAATAATGATTTATTGAATACCAAATTTATTAGAAATGGAAATAAAAACCAATTGAATTTAAAGGATGCATTTTTATGAAGACCTATTTAAAAGAGAACAATTGTGTTTATAAAATAATATCTTTATTTATTAATTTTAATATATTTTATAAATTAAGTGTAATGTTTTAAATTATCTTATATATTTCGTGATATGATATAAGAATAAATTCAATTTTTTGAATAAAAGAATTATTTTTCTAAAAATGCAGTTTTACCACCTTTTGATGGGGAACCATTTTTAATTTTAGTTTTTTTCAAATTTAAATTTTCTATTTGAAAAAATAATCTTCTTATATATAATATTAACATCAATATTTACTTTGTTTTAAATTTTGGTCTTTTTTTATGATATTTATTTTTTAATGAATAGTGGAAAAATGTAGCAATTTAATTCAAAACTGTTTTTTCATCAATTTTATTTATACAATTATATGGTAATTATAATAGGTTTTAATGGGTAAAAATGATTATTTTTTATCATTTATTCAGATGTTGGTTATTGGATGTAATTTTTCTTTTCAAGTTGGATATAAACACATGTCAATTTTTGATAGATTTTTCTTCTTAAAAAACTGATTTTTGTTTTGACAATAGGATTTAATTCTAAATTAATTTATAAAAATTTTGTGTTTTGAATTTGAAAAAATGGATTACATATTTGGAATCATAATGTCCAAATTTTGTGAATATGTTCCTTTTATTTTTGGACATTTTTAATAGTTACTTCAGTAATTATTTTATTTACCATGGTGAAAGGGTAAATCTCGAAGAAAGATTTTAAAAAATAATATAATAATAATATTAAACTACCATAACACATTTACTAATCCAATTTTATTCAATATGGACAACCATGTTCATCTTTCGGTCGATTTAGGGACCCCATAGAGCCAATTGAGAGTGATAATGACATTTTATAACAATTAATTTTAAGTAAAGAGAAAAATAACATAAACATGTATTTTTAGAGAAGAAAATTTATTTGGGGTTATATAAGTGATGTATTAAACAATAAATAATAATTATAAATCTAAAAATATTTCCTACATCATGATATTTTATTTATTTTTTTAAGACATTATGTGAGTTAATTTAATTATGACATAATGATGACGGAGTGAAGGATTCATTATTAAAGGATTCAAAAAAATGATTTTATAAATTTTAAAATAAATTTAATTATATTATTTTAATTTCATAAATGAATTTTATGGTTGATATTGACATTTTATACTTATGTTAATGCCTTTGGATGATGGAATCTGGTTGGTATTAATTTTTAAAAAACTCATGTATGAATAGTTTATAAAATAAACATAATTTATAATATAAAATATAAAATAGTTTATTAAATGATATTAACTTCATAAAAACTAATATTTTTTAAAATGGGTAATATAAGTCAGAATATGTCATAAATTTCATTTTTTTGGGTCGTTTGACATATTATGGTAAATAAATTAACCCACTATGTAAATAACACGATATCACTGTATGATTAAAAAGGGTAAAATAAGGGTTAAATAAATAAGAAAATGATAAAATAATAAAAACATCCTAAAAATTGTTTGATGATGGTTATTATAACTAAAATTATTTTATATTTGAATTAATGTAGTTTTGGAACTTTTTTAAACAAAATTGAATTTATAATAAATTAATATTTCAGGATTTTCATAAAGTGCCAATCCTCTCTCTTATAAAAGACCACCACCTCTACCAACTTTCAAACACCTCTAAATACCCTGATATTGTCCAATATATGCTCAAAAAAAATCCCAAAATTCATCCCTTACTCCGAGAATCATTACCATGTGATGAAAGCAATTTATGAAATTCTTTTGGCTCAAGTAAATAGAAGTTTCCCTATTTGGAGGTAACATTTTTTTCTCAAGTTCCTTTCCTTTATTTTCCTTCTCCATTCCTATGACATTCTTATTCTTTGATTACATAACAAAAAAATTATCCTCAATATTCTATGATGTTGTTATAAGATTTATTTGAACTACACTTACACATACCTCCATATAACGGATATGAACATATTGTTTCTTTGTACGGTGAACTACTGCCTCACAAAATAATGATTGTTCAATTTTCCCCTAACACCTCTCATGGTGTCCAGTATGATGGAACTCTATTTATATATTATATATATTATATTTATATTGTCTCTATGATTATGTAATTTTTATTTAAAACTTACCTTCATACTTTCCATGAGGTGTAAATACAATAATTTCATTTGATGGAGTGTGGACTACTTCCCCTTAAAGTGATATAACTCGTTCATGCTATACATGGAAAATATAAAGGATGGTTTTATTATACCTATAATACATAAATGAAATAAATATTACAATATTATTATAATATAAATTTTTATCATTTGATTATAATTCTTTTAGTATGAATAAAATTAATATAGCGTTCATGCGTACGTACGGCCTACCGGCTCCAAGAACGGTGAATTTCATTTCATATCTCCAGATGTTATAGACTATTATAAATACATATATAATGGATATATATATATGATATTTAAATCATTATTATCTTTCTTGAGAAGTTTTACTTTTAACTGCATGTACAATTTATATCAAAACAAGTTTGTTTCTGACTCAAGTATCAAATATCGAAAAAACGACTGATATTAACTTAAATAATTATGTAAATTTTATAGAATTTTAATAAGTGATATAAAAGGAAAAATAAACATGAAAAAGGTTTTAAATCATGTAAAAATTATCTTTTGTTTATTATTCTTGAAGAACAAGGAACATACATGACAAATTGGACTCAAGGTAAGGGACTTCATCTCAATCTCCTTTCATTGATGCAAATTTTTATTATATACACCTCATTTTATACTACTTATAATAAAACCATTTGATTTTTAATTTCATTAAAATGGAATATTTTTCAATGAATCGTTTTACCAAATAGAAAATTGAATTTTTTTAATGTATGTGGCGACAATTACCTCTCCATCGTCGTAATCATTATTTGATATTTGGTGTCCTCTATAAGACTTAATGTTTTCTTATAAGGAAAATAATTCCCTTATTACCTTTTTGGTTGTTTTTGTACTAATTTTTATTAAATGGATTGGGTATTCAATATCATGAAATTATTCCTGGTGATTCAAATGAAATGTTGTTAGTGAAATGTTGGTATTTTTAATATTTTATGAGTAATGATTATATAATGGTACATCAACATTTTATAGGTGGTTACATAAGAAACCAATGATGGGTTTTTACATGATAAAACAAATGACTAGTGGTTCCATGATAAATAAGGATTATTGGTTACATTACAACCTCCAATTCATTGGGTATGTAAGTCGGTTGTATGGTTATTCCATTTAGTGATATGTGTGGAAGTCAACCTTATAGTTATTCCATTTAAGTATGTTTATGTCCTAAGTTGCCTTTATACGTTTTATGTTGCTTTCTATGGGATTTATGGTAATTTTTTGGTTATAAGATGGCTAAGCAATGAGCTTATATTTAGTGAAGTGTTTTTTCTACTTCTTAAGGGTGAAAAGAATTGATTTATGATAATGTTTTCATAGATTACATGTTTTTTAAAGACTAACAGTTTTCATTCATAATTTATCCCTTACTGTGTTTTTTATGCTCATCGTATGTTTTGAAATTATTTTTCCCAAGACATAAGAGGAATAGAGTAAAGAATGGGATAAAGGAAAAGTTATTCTATTAAAACATAAAACTATGTAATGTTTTTTTAAAGAGTTTTTGTTTAATAAAAAATGGATTGTGAGTAGAAGTGCCTACTTGAAAAATTCAAGTTGTTATGTATCAACTATGACATAATTCTCTGAATCCTTAAACCTTAAATGATCCTAAATGTGAATTAAAGTCAAATTATTGACATAACTCAAGATTGAGTAATTTTTAAGGTTGGGGCCTTTTAATATGGGTGGTCATCCCATGAACATAATTAGGGAAGATTTTTGGTCATCTAAATCCCAAATAAGGCACATGGGTGGTTAGCCAATGCCGAACATGTTTTAAAAGTCTTGGTGGGTAGACATGACATAATTTTCTTTATTCTTATATATCTAGAAATATTCTATATATTATTCAATTATTTGGATCTCGTGGGTTATATTCTTGATTTATTTATGATTAATGTATCATGAATTAATAATATTTATGTAATGACTAATGATTATGATATTTAATATGCAATTGATATTTTCCAAATTTCATGCTCATGTTCCCATATACATATGTTAACTTTATTCTTATGTATCTCTTTTATTTACCCTTATTTATCATTTGATCTCAACCTTTGTTGTGTTTTTTTACCTTGGCTATGAATAATGGTTTTATATAGGGTATTTCTATGAGTAGTACTATATGGAAATATATTTCTGGAAAACATCGATGATAATTCACTAGAAAAGATGATTGTATTACAAGTTTCCAATGTAACTAAACTATTATAGTTATGGGGAATGTGCTTGATTAATTTATTGAATATTCATCACAAAAGATATAATAACCATGTATGAGAATCCTAGGTTTATAAAGTTTGTATCAGATGAAATTTTTAGTTAGCCTTTATAAACTAGTATGAGAAAAAATTAGTGAGATCCTTTGGGAAATTTCTAAGGATATTTCTGGTGATGTCTCTAAGGATAAGTCTATGGTTAAGTCTATCCTCTAGATAATTTCCTATAATTTTGGTAAAGTATAGAGAATGTGGTTTATAAGAAATTAAATCCATGTGTATATACTACAATTGGATGTGGAATTGACATAGATATACCTAGTGGTAACAACCCCAAAAAATACCATATTGAGATAGACTCAATCCGGAACTCGAGCACGAAAACTAGCATTTCTATACACCAGGTTTAACACTCTTAGGTTATATTCATTGTGAATTCCCAAGATATTTAAAAACCATCATTATGGAATTAAATATATGATTAAAAATAAATAATTTAGGATAAACCTAAGGAATCATAGATTAAAATGGAGGTATTATGATTTATACATCGTATAAGTGATATTTTAGGATTATGTGGTTTTTACACTATGCTATTGGTTTTAATTCATTTTTCGAACCACATGGAATCATGTTAACATTGAATTTGATGGAAATTTTAGTGACAACGAACAATAAAATTGGATGATGATAGGAGAGAATGATATTTTGATAATTCTTAATCAGCTATTGTGATATATGATTAACAACATGAACATTAGTAAGCTTCTTAACATGTTGAATAAGAGGAATATTAACTTTTATTAAATTTCATGTATTAATGAAAATATTGGAATGAATACTCATATTTATACTCATCAAGTAGGTGGGAACAAAAACCTGAAGCAAAATCACAAATGGAGGAGAAGATTTTATTTACAAGGAAATAGGGTTCCTAGACTGACAAATTATCAAGGATTATAATGCCTTATCTTTGGATAACATGGGAATTACCTAATTGAAATTATTAAACAAAGAATCATCCTTTATAAAAAAATAAGGCCATATTCCTTTCCAATAATTTAAGTGGATGAGTTAAAGAATTTATTTATTTATATTCAATAATATTGAATTAAGAAATATATAATAATTGTTCAATATATTTTTTTCATTAAAGATTTGTATAAATATGTTTAATGATAGTGATAGATAGGAAAGAGATTTAATTTAATGGTGATATTTTCATTATGGGGAGGTACCACATAATATGTTCTGTGTGCTACGAAAATGGTGTTTAGATTGGATAAAGAGATGATTGACTTGGATAAACTAAATTGGATTGTACTGATTACCATGTAACTGATTAATTATTTTTTGAAAAAGTGGTCTATGATATTGTTGATGGAGTTTACAACATTCTATAATTTAAAGAATATATCCAATAGACTATGTTATATGTAATGAGTTATGAATCATGTATGTTTTCAATATGGTTTTATGGTAATTGAAGTTATTACCATGTTTCATGAGAATACATGATGAAGCTATTCACAAATTTGGAATGTGACAATCAATATCTACATTATGATATATGGGGGAACAATGTTAAGATGATTTTGATAAAATTTTTGACTATCTTTCTAATGTTTTGAATTTTTATCATTCTAAATGATTAAAAGTATAACCATTATGAAATATTTTACGTTAAAATTTGAATGTGTTTTTAGAGATTAATGTTTTGAAATATGAAGATTCTTTCATATTTGATAATATTTGAAAACAATTTTTTGTTATGATTACTAAAGATATACAGAATGTATTATCATTCTATTTATGGACCTTATGATCCATTAGTTCTTTAGAAACATAAAATTCACCTTCATCTCTTGGAGTAATAATAAAGTAAATATTAATCGAGGTTCAACCAATGGATGATATTTTTCATATAAAATGAATTGAAATCAATTATGTGTATATTCTTGTGAAAATTCTATACCTTTATGAAAAGGTTCTTGAAATATAATTTTGTTCTATTATCATCATTTTTGATGATATCAATAACCTTTATTATCTTATTTTATATATGGATTTGTTATCAATGACTCTATCCTTACCATTTTCCCTATCACTCTCCAACAATATTTGAGTGTTAGTTTCCTCTTCATTGCCCATGTTTTCACTTCCCTCTTATATTCTCCTTTGTGGAAATGTTGTTATGAGTTACTTTGGGTAACCATTATGTTTCCAATATTGCAATATAAAAGGATGTTTTATTATTCATTTTTAAGATGTGTATTTCTATTAAAGGAACATTCATGTATTCAACCATTTATTAAATATATGAATTTCATGAGAGAAATTAATTTTAAGGGGTGTAGAATGTAACACCATGAGTTTTAATGATTTAATTTTTTTTGGATAAATTAACATTATATGATAGAATAAATTACACACTACACTAAGATAATATATATTTATACAAAACAACTTGTTCTGAATTTTTCACATGCAAGACTAAGTTTATATTACATTACTTGCAACATAATGATTGTCTTGTATAACACACAATACTGATTTCCTTAAATTTCTTGAGTTACACGCAAGACTAAGATTTAAAAACCAATAATATATTATTAGAATTACTATATAATATGATAGTTATCAAATAGCCATATGAATAGTGGAAATGAATAGGATTATATAACATATGAAAATGTGTATTTTTGATATTTTTATTAGTTATCTACTGATTAGAAATAAAATAAGAATCATTTAAAAGAAGAAAAAGTTTTCTAAAAAACAATATATTTTCAAAAAGTCAGGTTAATCATGTCTGGAAAATTAGTTTAAAATTAATCTTTTAAATGTTTAAAAAAATATTTTATAGAATAAAACTCAATTTTTATAGAATAATTTCAAAATTATATTATGGTGAATTTTTGGTATTTTTGAGAAGTTTGTTTTGGTGAATAATGAAAAATATTAAGTTGTATTTGAAAAATATATTTTATTTTTATTTATATATAATGTTAAATTATTTTTAAAGTATAATTAGTTCAATTATATATATATATATATATATCTAATTTTGTTTATTTTAATCAATTTCTTGTGGAAGAAAACTTTGCTAAATTTTGATCAATTTTTTCATCTTAATAACCCAATTTCTCATCACACAAATAATATTAATTTTAAGTAAATATTTTCCACTTTATTGAATTGATTTTGGAAAAATACATTCAATATTTATAACCATCATAATTTATAATTTCTATTAAGTGAATCTTAATCTTTTACCAAGTTTATTAGTGAAAAATACAAAAATAATTATAGTGATCAAGGTAAAAAAAGTTTACTTATTTGTCAAACCTAGAACATAAGGTATAATAATGTCCTAAAAAATTTCCAAAACACATTTTCTTGACATATTTAGACGGTTATGAAATTATGATCAAATATTTTGAGTCTTTGGGAGATATTTCCATGAATGTGACCCATATAATAAGTTATGTAATAAAAAATTCATAAATTATATCTTTCATCCATTTAATTTATATAAAGATTTATAATAGGAAAAAAATTACATAAGCTCAGTTATGAATATTATTTTGGAATAAAAATGATTTTTTATCATCATAATTAATTTTTATATTTTAAATTTAAGTTAATTATATATAATTATTTAGAAACACAGTTGTGAGAATTGTTTAGTTAATAAATTACATATAGAAACGATAGTATAAATATTTAATGTGATTTAAATTGAATGCATTTTTAGCTTCCATATATTTTTTTATGAATATATAATATTAAATAGGTGTTAAATTAATATATTCAAATTCTATCATTGTCTATATATTTTTAAATTCAAATTAATTATAAATTGTCAAAATTGAAATTAATGTAATTTTATAATAAATAACAAGTTATTAAATGAGTAAAAAATTTTATAAAATAAAATATGCATCCATGTGATTATGAAATGTAATAAATATAAAATATGGTCCATTAATTTTCCAATTTACCTTTTATAATGAAAAAATAATCCCCAAAATATTAAAAAAAAATTATAATTGTTAGGGTTAGATCTGTATGTTTTCACATTACTTGAGCTTATTTTAAAATATATTTCCAAAATTTATATGGTTTTTATTTTATAATTTAGATATTATATATAATAACTATTGGGATAAAATTTTCTAAATAATTCTCACTTTAATTTAGTCCTAAAAGATTAAATTACTATGGTTATAAAACGAGTTACCATAAAGAAAAACAAACATGGTAAAATAAGGAACCTTATAAGTTTAGGAACAAAATGTTTAAAACATGTGTATAAATGTATGAAAAGGGTTTTTATCTACCATATAATCCATATAAACCAATAATTATCAATTTTATAGAAATGTTTGATAATATTTACCTCCCAACTCTAAATACTTTTGATTATTTACCATAATTCCACTTCACCTCAACAATAAAAGGGGGCTCACTCTCCGCCATTATTTATACCTCTTATGACATTTGGTGCTACCATTCATGGAAATATTACTTCTAAACATCTATATACTTGTCCAATTATCATTATTATAGGTATAAAAAATACATTGAAGGTGTTAATGCAACCCTAAGTAGGATACCCAAAGAAGATGTAATTTTCTTTTGAAAGAGTTTTTATTTTACTTCCTTCTCCACATCCTTCAATTATTTTATATCAAGATTATAAAAAAACATAATTATCATATATATATTAATTTTTTATTATTATAAGTTTACAAAAATAAACTACAAACACATCCATCAAATGGTCTATTAAATCATCTTTCATGTGTACTATAGACTACCACCTCACAAACTGATTTAATTCATTTTTCCAATACCACCTTTAAAGGATGGTCATAATGATAGAAATAATATATATATATATATGATATTTATTATATTTATTATATTTATTATATTTATTATATTATAATTATTATTTAATTATTATATAAAACATTACATTATGATATCAATTTTGTGGGAATACAATAATTTCTTTCGTGTGTAAGGTTTACTACCACCTCACGAAGCAAGGTGACTCATTCATGCAATAAGTGAATGTATTAAGTATGAGATTAATGAAATATGATATATATATATATATCATTATAATATACTACAATGATAATATATATATATATATATTACTTTTCTTTCTCACAATATGATAAAGAAAGGTAAACATTACTCATGCATACATACGGTCTACCGTTTCCACAAACGTTGTATTTCATTTCTTATCAAAACAATTTATGGAGTACTCTAAATAAATTATAATGAATATATATGATGTTTATAACATTGTTTATATTCTATATATTATTAATCAATGATTTAAGTGAGAGGATAAAAAATGAAATGTCAAAATGTGTATAAATAACAAAGCGGTTATTATCAGAAACATAACATTAACAAGGAATTACCATTAAACGGGTGTTAAAATATCATAATAAAATAATACATGATATGATATACTTGAATATGTTTCTTTTATATGTTCCTAATAAACTTATATTTATTATATAAGAATTTTTAATTAGTTTTAAAAGAGTCAATATTTAAGGTACGAGATTTTCGTCTATCTTTTTTACTTTTGTACGACACATGATAAATCCACCACATATTTATTATATGTACTACATATATTTCCCATTAATTTATTTTAGTAAGATTATAACAAAATTTATTGGTATTTTTATTTCAATTTTAGGATATCTATTTCATGGTGTTTACGGTTCAAATATTTCAAATCGGTAAAGGATTTTGGTCTCAATTTTCCTTCTTTGAGATCTGTGTTGTGATATGAGCTTATATTATTTCATGGGGTCTATGTACAAACCATTTGACATTTAATGTAATTAATTTATGTTTTCTCATGATATTTTATGTTCTATTTAATTTTATTCCTTCATGGGTATTGTGAATTTATGTTACAAATATCAGAAGGATTTATTTTTCAAACTCATCATTTATCAAGATTTTTTATGATTAATTATAAAATGATGAAATATAATGATATTACTATAACTTTTTCAAATTAATTATATTATACTACTATTAATTATGATATTTTCATGTAATGTTACCATTTTTACACTATTTTTTACTTAATAAAATAAATAAAATATTTTTTTAATCCAAATTTATTTATACATTTGGTTAGAAATATGTTTTCTTTCAAAATAATTTTTTCTCAAATAGTTTTGAAAAATTATTTATTACTCACTTATGATTTTTAAAAGAAATTTTACCAACGTTTGAATTTTTTACACAAATATATTTAATGGTATCTTTATGTCATTTTCCAAAATAATTATCATTTTTATTTAATAAACAAAATTAAAGGATTATTAATTTTAATATTTATGGAATTAAGGGAATTTTCTAACATCATGAATAATAATTTAATAAAATATTAATTTATATGTTTATAAAGTTATTTAAAAACAAAAAATGGGTTTCAAAATGTTTAATGTTTTAAATATTTTTTTTTAAATCGGAAGGCATATATTCCTCCAGAAATGTATTAAAATGTTTTTAAAGATTACATTATAAGTTTTAAAAGTGTTTTTCAAAGAATAGAATTTTTAAAAGGATTTGTGTTTTAAAATTTATTTTCAAAGAATTGTTATTTTCATTAACAAATGTTCCACGTTATCTTTCAAAATCCTTCTCATTATAATATTAAATCATTTGATATAGTTTTTGTTGTGCTAGATATATGATCTAAGGAATCGATTATTATTATTTATTTTAATGGTTTATGCTTAAGATTAAAAGTTTTTTATGAAACCCATTTCTCTTCCAAGGGATATACCATGATAAAACATTTATGAAACCTAGATAGTTTCATGTGATATTCTATTTTTAAATTATTATGAAAAAAACTCTTTTCCAGAGGTTATGATATGATAAATTGTTTTTGATACACATTTCATTTCATGGGATATGATATGATGAATTTTAATTATCTTGGGGAACACATATGTATGTTTTCGGTATGTGTCAAGTGGTACCTATAACTCATTCGAATGCATTGGGTAATGGTAATTGTTATATGAGATTATAGGATATAAATGTGTTTATCCCATTTCCCAAGATGAGGGTACATAGGTGATTATCCCAATATCCTAGATTAGGGTACGCAGGTGATTAGACTAATCCCTAAGATGAGGGTGCACGAGTGATCAGCAAAAACCCAGATATGAGGGTACATTTGTAACACCCCGACCCCAGAAGCCTGGAGCTAGTGCATTATTTTAATACATTAGAATGATTACAAGGAATAATGTTCTGAAAGACCGATCAGTTTTGGGAGAATTTTAAAATAGATTACATACATGAACGTTACATTACACATTCAAAAATAAAACACAACGTGAATAATCCTTTGATAATTCCATTAATCCCAAAGATTTACCCTTCATAACAATCATAATACACTTCATGGAATCCTTGGAAAATAAAAAATAGGAAAGGGGTGAGATCAAACACCCAGTAAGAGTAACTAATATAGTGGAAGATAACATAAGCATTAGTCTTGGTGAATAATTGAAAACACATGCATTTACTAATAATAAATATGAATACCTTATAGTAGGAATATGATCTGAGTAAATAATTCCACAATAAAACATATTCATGGGTATTATAATAGTAAAATAACTAAATGAACCATCAATATTATTTTCATAATTAGGTAATTTATAATGTCGGACATTCTGAAGTATCTTGTCAAATCCTCAGCCAAGATGTCTAAAAATGATTTAGGCCTCAGCCAAAACCATATATCAAATTGGGAAAGGTCTCGGCCAATTCCATGAATAATTGTATCATGAGACCTACTAATGCACCGAGGAGCTATAGTAGGCTCCACCCATCACATACTAAGTCTAATACATTCTTCATATAGAAAGGTTGAAACATAACATAAACATTCATATTAAAAATAGCATAAGAAATGTCAATAATTTAACCATAAACCATTAATGGTATAAAAATAACACATCAACAGTAAAACATATCACAAAACCTTAGATATAATATGAAATATTTTTATTATAATAAATCAACTTCAAACAAGTGTAAAATTTATCAAAGGATGTTGAAATAGAGAAAATCAAAACTATTTGAAGGAAATATCTCGTTGTATTTTGAAATCATTTAAGAGTCACATAATTATTAAAGAAAACACTTATTTTGAAAATATTCTTATAAGCTTTTAAGGTAACCTTTTATGATGTTATAATGGTGGAAAAAAGTCACACCCGCCGTATAAGTTAAAAAAACATTCTCACTTTAATTTTGTCGAAAAGGTCATAAAGTACCTTGATTGGAAAATGAAGGAAAGAATACTTTCAAAACTTATAAGTTAAAATAAAGTTATATTGACTTTAACATGTAGTCTTGTAAATATCACAAATGTTTAGAAATACATTTTTAAGAAAACACGGATGTGGATGATAAAGAGGTCCCAGTAGATACTTACATAAAAACAACCTCAGATAATAAAGAGATTGTGAAATTAACCATAACCATATACTTTTCCATGTTCTATATAGAGACCCAAAGCTTAATGTACATGGATATTACATTACTTTTGAGTATTAATTAATACATAACAAAAACAGACACTCAAGGACCGTAATAGTTTAGTGTCTTTGGAATCTTGGAATATAATCTTCTAATCATGGTGAAAGATCTTCAACATCTCCCATAAAGATCTTCCCCTTTTGTTTTCTTATCTAAAACATTTATTTATATCCTGGGAAAAATAAAACATAAAAATGGTGAGCTCAAATTCTCAGTAAGGGTATGAATGGATAAAATAAATCAAACCATATATATTTGAACTTAAAAAAACATGAACATAAAGTTTAAACATCAAAATCATGAGTTGTGAAATAAATTTTGGCAGTACCTAAGGCATAGATTGTAGTGGAACATCAATCATGATAAAATATAATGGGAATAAAACATTTAATTGTGGAATCCATTAAGCACATGATATGATTTCCATAGTAGCTAAGTCATTGCTTCCAATACCATCATAGTGGACAAAGTCTATTATTGAACCAGGTTTACTTGTTGTTCCAGCCCTGTATTACTGAACTGGATTCACTTTCCATTACAGCCATGTCTATCTCATCAGATATAAATATTTACCCAATGAATTGAAGGGAGATATAGGTCTCACCCATCTCATATTTAAATCACTCTTATGTGTGCCACAACACAATCATAAATCTTGTATCATAACCCAAAGAATAAAATGTGTTTCATAAACATCATCCCATCTTAACATAATCCATATAAAACAAATGGATACATTTCATCATAATAAAAATAAAATCATTCAAATAATAGATACATTATACTTAAAACATAATCGTACTAAATAATTTCATCTTATATGGGAAATAGTTTTGAATAAATACTTGAAATGAATTCTTGACGAAAATATCCTTTCTTCTTCAAAATCGTTTTCCTTTATCAAAATGCTGTGTGATTTTAAAAGAAAATAATTTTGTTGAAAATAATCATGAAATATTGTATAGGAAGTTTCATTGAAATAAGGAATTATGAAACTATAAAAATTAGTTCATGCCATATAAGTTAAAAAAACATTCTCCTCATACATTTAATGGAAAAGTAAAAAAGTACCATGTATGGTAAACAAAAGAAAGATTCCTTCCATAACACAAAGTAAAAGTCAAAGAGGGATAAACATGAAATTAAAAATACATGGAATAATATTAAACACTTTATGAAAAACATTTTATGATTATGGATGAAAAATATAACCCCAGTAAATACTTATATATAAGCAATCTCGGATAAAAATGAGATTGCAAAATTATCCCTTACCTTTGGACTGATATGCTTTATACGTATTTGAACCTACTATATAATGATTTAAATATTTTCATTGACTTATTCAATAATAATAGTAATTATTATGATATCATATATGATTCACTTAGGTCTTTATATTACCCGTTCATTTGTCAATTCCATGTTAAAGCAATGTTTTGGGTAATATTTGTTTCATTTATCGTACATGTTTGGACTTGTTGTTCTTGATATTATTATTAATTATATCCTGATTTAATTACTTCCAGAATTTAAAACATGATTTATATATCATTTATATTCAGTATATAAATATTTATATAATAGATAGATAAATGAAATAAAACACATTGTTCATGGAGATGGTAGGCCGTACGTACGCATGAATGTTGTTTTCCTTTCCTTATTGACTTGAATGGAAGTAAGTAGTTGACACATATATATATATACATAAATAAAGTAGAATTATTATTTCATATATATCATTATTATTCATTATATATACTTTATAATCATTCTTGAATGGTTAACATGGAGAATGAATCTCATCGCGTCGTGGAGACGGTAATCCTTACGTACACACGAGCGATGATATCATTCCCATTATTATTGAATGGAATTAGAGTGGATGATATAATATCTTCGAATCAGTATGATGTTATAATTACCATATATATTTATTCTTTACACCATTATACCCATCCATTTAAGGTGGTGGTGGAAAAACATATTACACCATGGCGTGGAGACAGTATTCTGTACGTACGCATTCGCGGTGATTTCTTTTTCCGTAGGATGGGTAGAAGGTGAAATGGGGTTATTTAATATTTATAATAACATATAATTAGGTTATCTATACTGATTTTATTACTTTATAATGAAACAACTAAAGAATATGAAGTAGAAGAATAATTAAACATGAAAGAATCGGGAGAAGAGATTACCTCTTCTACGACGCGCCTCCTCTTAACCTCCTCTTAGGGCACTAAAGTTGGTCTTTGAAGAAGACCAGGACCTCTAGTAGGTTTCTATGGAAGTGTAGAAGTGCAATGGGTACGGTTTTTCCAAGCGTGAAGGCTCAAATTTGTGTGAAGAGGAGAGGGAGGAGGTGCCCTTTTATAAGGGAGGAGAGGGGCACCTATGAAAACATAAGAAATATTAATTTATAATAAATTCCAACCCCACTTGAAAACCTCAAAAAATAACTCAATTCGAAGATGAGATGATATAGGGTTGTAATATCATCAACCAAAAAAATTTATACATGTTGTGAATTTATTTTAAACCTTATCAAATTGATGTATCCTTATTTAATCTATTTAATTTTATATGTGGTAATAATATTCTAAATTTTAAATTGTTATAAATAATTACTTATGTGTTGTGAATTTTCCATATTTGGATACTTTATGAAATTTTAGACCATATAAATTTAAATTTATAATTTTTAAATATTTTTGTGATTTTTAAATAATTTTATAATATGTTATTTTTATAAAATAACAATAGTGTCAATTTTGACACTATTCATTTATTTGAATTTAAATAAAATCATCACAGAGGATATATTCGAACCAAAATATTTAATAGATTCCAAATATGAAATATTCATATATAAAATTCGTGGATAAAATTAAATATTTCATATAATATTTATATTAATATTTTTAAAACCATTTTTTAGATATTTCAATCAATAAAATAATTTCAACATCACAATTGTGTCATCATTAATGAGATTTATTTAATCCCTAAAAATTCCAAATAAATTCACATGATGTATATAATTTTATTATATTTCTTTATACTATTCATGTTCGAAGTTCTATGAATTGTATCACTAAATTAAAATTATTACACTTATAAGATATAAGAGAGTGACATGTTCTCACTTTCTTTGGTTTTAATTATAATTATATCATTTTCATGGTCAATAGTCCATGAAACGAATCTCTTCTAACCCTTAGGTGATATGGGTCGACTTTTATTCATCCAAATGAATTTTGGTAGGTGTTAGGGTTATTTTATAATCTTATTATTACCCTTAATTACCCGATTTACCTTTAGCTGTAGTAAATAAAAATTACCTCAGTTACTATTCATAAGGTCAAAAAAATAAAAGTAACCTATTAACATAATTTGGACCCACTGAATCCAATTATGGAATCCATTTTTCAAAATTCAAAACACAGAAGTTTCAATAATTAATTTAAAATTAATCCCATTGTTAAGAAAACGGGTTTTAAAAGTTAAAACATTGTCAAAGATTGAAATGTTTTTTACCTATGAATTCAAGGTAAAATCAATGATAATGCAATAAATTATATTAAATGGTAAATATATATTATATATATACTTTAAAACCATTCAATATTATAATTTAACCATATAAATTATTATGATGAAAAAAGTTGTTTATAATTAAAATATAGAGAGTTTTTACTATTCATTAAAATATGAAAGTTATCAGAATAATATGAAAAATTTATCCAAAGTAAATTTTTATATCCTGACTCTAGATAATAATTATTTTATTTTGTCAAATTTAACTTATAAACATGTAAAAACTATATTTAAAGTGGGTGCACCATCAAAAGGCGGCAAAACTGCATTTTTTTTTAAATACTTCTTTTATCCGAAAAATTGATTTTGTTCTCATAACTCATTCTGGAAAATGTGTAAGATGAATTATAATGTTATAAAATTAAAAATATTGTTAATACTATTCATAACTACTAGTTCATAATAATATTATAATAATATATCGTTGTTTAGTGAAACTCGGTATTGCGTACAACACACGTTATCGAGGAAGGTCGCTCAGGCATGAAACACAAGCCAAGAATAGTGTTGCGTATACTAAAAGCTAATATGGTGTTGCGTATAGTGAAATATAATCTTAGTGTAACATACAACAAAATACATCAAAGAAATTAAAAATAATATTTCTCATAAAATTTCGGGGTGTTACATTCTGCCCCCCTTAAAATGAATTTCTCCCTCAAAATTCATCGGGGTTAAAAATGGTTTTCTACTTGAAAGTTTCTTTCATAGAAACACACATCATAAAAAAGGAATACTAAAACATCATTTTATAAAGTAATGTTAGAAACATAATGGATACCCAAAGTAACTCATCATAGGGTTTCCACATACGAGAATATAGGTGAAAATAAGGATATGGAAGAGAAATCTAACCATCATGTTTGGATGAAGAGTGGTAGAGAACATGGCTATGAAAAATCCAAAAATAACAAAGACATAAATTTTTGATGGTATAAGGTACCATCTGATTCATTAGATATGAGGGAACTGGGATAACATTTTTGGTTTTCAAGATCATTTCCCTAATGTTGACGAATTTTTGAATTAAAAGATATACTTACTTGATTTTGGTACAATCTCAATGTTGCTCAAGCCTTGAACGATTTCCACTTCATCTCTTAAAGAAATGAAGTTGAATTTGTATTTTGTGAAGTTTTAGCAAATCATATGATAGAATGATAGGTCATTCCATCTGTCTCAAACATAAGGTTAGCAAAAGTTATATACATATGTCCATCTATGGTGAGATTAATCATATATGGTTTCAAAAATGGACTTATACTTCATATATCATGTCTCTTAATAAAATAAAATAAGTTTCTACTAACCAGGGACTTCTTGTATGTCATTGGTAGGCGATAAAGTCATGTTTCACTTCAGTTGTGGGTTTGATTCTCATAACCTTGTCCCACGCGATGGGTTGTCTCCCATCCTACGAGTTGTCCTTTTTATTAAACTACTGTATTATAACACTCCTGAAATAACATCGAAAAAAGGTTCTATCCTTAAACAATATTATCTTATGTTTAACATAATCCATTTTAAATCAATAGGCTTATCCAAAATACTTCCATCCAAGCTCATAGTATAAAGAAAACGATTACTAGAAATGTCATCATCCAAGCATGTGAATTATATCATTTATCATATGGTATATCTTGTTGGTCGCATTCCAAACATGTGAATACCTTAATCATGTATTCTCTTGAAAAATGAATACCCATTGAACCTTAGTGAAAACATTAATGTTGTCAAAAGTTAACTCTTTCTACATACCAGAATCCCAAAAAAATCTATTTACTCAAATCATGATATCACTTTGTCCTTTTATCAGTCATGAGCTCATGAATACTATCAAACATATTATTTTCTCTTTATCCCTTCATTATGCACATATCATCTTCTTTCCAAAAATATTTCAATCACTTTTAATGGTTACCGGTACCATAATATTTTAAACCACAATAAACCAATACATAGATATTCTAATATTCCACGATACTATAAATGAGATACCACAACATTATTTTGGAATGCAATTATATAAACACTTAATCATTCCACCACATCGTTGTCGTAATCAACATCACCAATAGTGATCGCATGTGACTTCCCTTTTTCCTTTACCTTAAGTGGTTGTTTATGTCAATCATCATTAACCCTTGGATTAGGGCATTGGTTAGCATGATGCCCCATTTCCTTGCACTTGTAGCATTGAAGTGTTGGTGGTGCGTTCTCTGTAGTCTTTTCTTTATTCACATCATTAGCTACCCTTTTTTCATTACTTCGACACTCAGATGCTTGATGACCTTATTTTCCACACTTAAAACAATTTCTAGTCCCTTTAAGACAATCTCCACCATTCTTATTTCCACACTTTGAGCATAAATAAACATTCGCCTTCTTTTCACCATTTTTTTGAGATTTTTCCTTGAACTCCATCTTTTGTTTCTTGTCAAAACCATGAGATGGATATGTAACACCAACTTCCAGTTCTACCTTGATAGCACAATGCTCAATTTATTCATAGGTACTGAAGTATCTTATAGATAATTCTCTTCTAAGACTTGGTTTTAATCTATTGAAGAATCGATCAAGTTTACTTTTAGTTTGGATGATAAATCCAGATGCATACCTTGAAAACCTTGTAAAAGTCACTTCGTATATACCAATAGATTCATTATCCTTTTACTTAAGCTCAAGGAAATCCTTTTCCATCTTTGTTCAAATAATACAAGGGAAGTACATATTGAAAAATAAGTTCTTGAACTCATCCCATTCCATGGATTCAATTTCATCTTGTGGCCTCGTATTCTAAATTAGAGTCACCCATTGGTCTGCTTCACCTTCTAAACAGTAAATATCCCGAATGAATTTTTTATGTTTCGAGCAGCAAAGTACGGAAAATATCTTTTCAATGGTACTGATCCATTATTTATCAATAAGTGGATCAGAAGACCCACTGAAAGAAGGTGGATGTTTCCTCATGAAGCACTCAATAAAATATTGTTCCTTCTCTGCTCATTTGGATGTCAAGAATAATTTATAGCCTTTTTAAGTACAGAAATAAGATTTTTCACTTCATATCCAATAAAATTGGTTTGTTCAGAAGGAAAATCACTGCATTGTCCATTTCAATGATCAACATGGTTTCTTCAGGTTCCAGTCATCGTCTAAAACCCAAAAAGAACAGTGTGAGAGGCAAAAATCATGCTAGGAAAACAATATAATAAAGGGTGAGTAACTTCAATATATAACATCTTAGGGTTAATTCAAAGATATTTACCGTAATTCTAGAACTATAACCTATACTTATACCTAACCTTAGATACATCCCTAGGCATACCATAGAAATATCTATAGGCATCTCACTAAAGTTTTCACATCCTAATTTCCAAAGGTTAACTAAACCTTCACTCTGATACCAACTGTAGAGACCCAAAGCATGACGTACATAGTAATTACATTAAATTTGTGGAATACTTAATACATAACAAAAATATACACCCATGTAACATAATAGTTTCGTGTCTTTGGAAACTCAGAACATAATCTTCTAATCATGGTGAAAGATCTTCAACATCTCCCATAAAGATCTTCCCCTTTTGTTTTCTTTCCTAAAACCTTTCTTTATATCCTGGTGAAAAGAAAACATAAAAAGGGTGATCTCAAATTCTTAGTAATGGTATACATGGAGAAAATAACACAAACCATATACATTTGAAGTTAAAAAAACATGAACATAATGTTTAAACATCAAAATCTTGATTTGTGAAATAAATTTTGGCAGTACGTAAGGCATAGATCATAGTGGAACATCAATCATGATAAAATAGCATGGGAATAAAACATTAAATTTTGTAATCCATTAAGAACATGATATTATTTCCATAGTATCCAAGGCATTGCTGCCAAGACCATCATAGTGGACAATGTCTCTTACTGAACCTTGTTTACTTGTCGTTCTAGCCCTGTATTACTGAACTGGATTCACTTGTCATTCCAGCCATGTATATATCATGAGATATAAATATTTACCCAATGTATTGGAGGGAGATATATATCCCACCCATCTCATATTGAAATAATTATTACGTGTTCCACAACACAATCATAAATCATGTATCATACCCCAAATAATAAAATGGGTTTCATAAACATCATCCCATATTAACATAATCCATATTAAAAAAATGGATACATTTCATCATAATAAAAATAAAACCATGAAAATAATAGATACATTATACTTGAAACATAATCATACTAAAAAATGTCATCTTATATGGGAAATAGTTTTGAATAAATACTTGAAATGAATTCTTGAGGAAAATATCATTTCTTCTTTAAAATCATTTTATTTTCTCAAAATTCTGTGCGATTTAAAAAGAAATGAATTTTGTTTAAAATAATCATGAAATATTGTAGAGAAAGATTCATATAAATAAGGAATTATGAAACCATAAAAATCCATACATGTCATGTAAGTTAAAAAAACATTATCCTCGTACTTTTAACGGAAAAATCAAAAAGTACCACATATGGTAAACAAAAGAAAGATCCCTTCCATAACACAAAGTAAAAGACAAATAGGGGTAAACTTGACATTAAACATACATGGAATAATATTAAACACTTTATGAAAAAAAATATGGGCATGGATGAAAAATATAACCCCAGTAAATACTTACGTATAAACAATCTTGGATAAAATTGAGATTGCAAAATTATCCCTTACCATAGGTCCAATATGCTTTGTACATATCTGAACCTCTTGTATAATGATTTAAATAATTTCATTGAATTATTCTAGAATCATAGTAATTCTTATGATATCTTATATGATTCACTTAGGTCATTATATTACCTGTTCATTTGTCAATTCCATGTTAAAGTAATGTTTTGGGTAATATTCGTTTCATTTATCATACGTGTTTGGACTTATTGTTCTTGATATTATTATTTCTTATATCATGATTTAATTACTTCCAGAATGTAAAACATGATTTATATATCATTTTTATTCAGTATATATATACATATATATATAATAGATAGATAAATGAAATGAAACACACCGTTCATGGAGACGGTAGGCCGTACGTACGCATGAACACTGTTTTTCTTTCCTTATTGACTTGAATGGAAGTAAGTAGATGACATATATATATATATATACATAAATACAGTAGAATTATTATGTCATATATATCATTATTATTTATTATATATACTTTATAATCATTCTTTAATGGTTAACATGGAGAATGAATCTAATCGCGTCGTGGAGATGGTAATCCGTACGTACGCATGAGGGATGTTATCATTCCCATTATAATTGAATGGAATTGGAGTGGATGATATAATATCTCAGAATTATTATGATGTTATAATAACCATATATAGTTATTCTTTACACTATTATACCCATCCATGTAAGGTGGTGGTGGAAAAACATATTACACCATGGCGTGGAGACGGTATTCCGTAAATACGCACGCCCGGTGATTTCGTTTTCCGTAGGATGGATAGAAGGTGAAATGAGTTTGTTTCATATTTATAATAACATATAATTATGTTATTTATACTTATTTTATTACTTTATAATGAAACAACTAAAGAAGAGTAAGTAGGAGAATAAAAAAACTTGAAAGAATCGGTAGAAGAGATTACCTCTTCTTCAACGCGCCTCATCTTAACCTCCTCTTAGGGCACTAAATTTGGTCTTTGAAGAAGAAAAGGACCTCTTGTAGGTTTATATGGAAGTTTATAAGTGAAATAGTAAGGTTTTGGATGATCTTGAAGGCTCAAATTTGTGTGAATATTAGAGGGCATTGGTTCCCTTTTATAAGGGAGGAGAGGGGCACCTTTTGAAACATATGAAATATTAATTTATAATAATTTCCAACCCCACATAAAAACATCCAATAATGACTCAATTAGAATATTATATGATATAGGATTGTAATATCATAAACCAATAAAATATATACATTTTGTGAATTTATTTTAAACCATATCAAATTGATTTATCCTTATTTAATCTATTTAATTTTATTTGTGGTAATAATATTATAAATTTAAAATTGTTATAAATAATTACTTATGTGTTATTAATTGTACATAATTGGATAAATAATGACATTTTAGACCATATAAATTTAAATTTATAATTTTTAGATATTTTTGTGATTTTTAAACAATTTTATAATATGTTATTTTTATAAAATAATAATAGTGTCAATTTTGACACTATTCATTTATTTGAATTTAAATAAAATATACACAGAGGATATATTCGAAAAAAAAATATTAAATATATTCCTAATATGTCATATTAATTTATAAAATTCGTGGATCACATTAAATAGTTCATATAATATTTATTTTAATAATTTTAAAACAATTTATTTGATATTTCAATCTATAAAATAATTTCAACATCACAATTATATCATCATTAATGATAATTATTTAATCCCTAAAAATTACAAATAAATTTACATGATGTATATAATTTTATTATAATTATGTAGACTATTAATTTTCTAAGTTTTATAAGTTTTATCACTAAATTAAAATTATTACACTAATAAGTTATAAGAGAGTGACATGTTGTCACATTCTTTGGTTTTAATTATAATTATATAATTTTCATGGTCAATAGTCAATGAAATGAATCTATTCTAACACTTAGGTGATATGGGTCGACTTTTATTTATCCAATAGAATTTTTTCAGGTTTTAGGGTAATTTTATAATCTTATTTTTACCCTTAATTACCCGATTTACCTTTAGCTGTACTAAATAAAAATTACCGTAGTTACTATTCATAATGTTAAAAAAATAAAAGTATCATATTAACATAATTTGGACCCACTGAATCCAAATATGGAATCCATTTTTCAAAATTCAAAACACATAAGTTTCAGTAATTAATTTAAAATTAATCATGTTGTTAAGAAAATAGGTTTTAAAAGTTAGAACATTATCAAAGAATGAAATGTTTTTTACCTATGAATTCAATGTAAAATCAATGATAATGACATAAATTATATTAAATGGTAAAAATATATTATATTTATACTTTAAAACCATTAAATATTATAATTTAACCATATAAATTATTACGATGAAAAAAGTTGTTTTTAATTAGAATATAGCATGTTTTTACTATTCATTAAAATATGAAAGTTATCAGAATAATATGAAAATTTTATCCAAAGTAAATTTTTATATCTTGATTCCAAAGAATAATTTTATTTTTTCATATTGAACTTATAAGCATGTCAAAAACTATATTTAAAGTGGATGTTCCATCAAAAGGAGGCAAAACTGCATTTTTTGAAAAATACTTCTTTTATCCGAAAAATTGATTTTGTTCTCATAACTCATTCTAGAAAATGTGTAAGATTAATTATAATGTTATAAAATTCAAAATGTAGTTAATACCATTCATAATGGCTAGTTCATAAAAATATTATAACAATATATTGTAGTTTATTGAAACTCTGTATTGGGTACAACACACACTATCGAGGAAGGTCGCTTTTGCATGAAACACAAGCCAAGAATAGTGTTGAGTATACTATAATCTAATATGGTGTTGAGTATAGTGAAACCTAATCTTGGTGTAGCGTACAACCAAAGACATCAAATAAATTAAAAAGAATATTTCTCATAAAATTTCGGGGTGTTACAGTCTAGGGTATGTTAACCTTTGGTATAATAGTTAAATCATTGATATTAAATTATAAAATAATCATATACATAAATATAATATCATATATGATCTTCAAATATATCTTTGATAATAATATTTTAGTAGTATCATCGTTTCAAGTGTTAACTGATTTGTTTTCCTTTATATGCTTGGTTATGTAAGCCATGTTTGTTATGAATAGGATATATTTGATTGATATCCTCAATAATATTAAGTTCCCAAACATTATTTTTAATCATAAAATGAAAATTATTCTTGAATGATTATGATGGGGAATTAATCTCATCGCGTTCGTGGAGACCGTAATCTGTATGTGCGCACAAGTAAATATATCATTATATTGATGGTGAAATCGCATGTAATTGGATGGTATATCATATATACAGAATCATTACCATGTTATATTTATTATTTACATCAGTTATAATCATTATTATACCCATCCAAATAATAAAGTGTTTGAATAATGAACTACACCGCGACGTGGAGATGGTAATCTGTACGTACGTAGGTATGGTGACATTATCATTTATAGGATGAACAGAATAAATAATATGGTTGTAACATATTTATAATAACATAACAGTATGTAGAAGGTACTATATTTATTATTTTGGTATGGAAACAACAAGGAAAGATGAAGTAGAAGAAGAAAAGAACTTGAAAGAGGGTGGTGAAATTATTACCTCTTCTTCGGGTTTTTCCTTTTGAGTTGATCAAAAGGGCTCCATAAGTTGTATTACTGATCAAAGTAAGGACACTAGGTTGAAGTCTGAGAATTTAGAAAGGTATTTGGGTAGGTTTGGCCTAGCCAAATGGCTTTGGAGATGTGAAATTAAGAGATGGGGAAATGCCCTTTTATAAGAGAGGTGAGGGTCAATTTAGGAAAACCTTGAAATATTATTTTATAATAAAATAATTTTCGGTTTCTAATGGATCTGAAATGATTTATTTCTCAAATAAGGTGGGGATGGGTCTAAAACCACTCAAAAAATAGGTTTTAGATATGATTCGGACACCATATTAACCTTATCCTTTAGATCTAACTCTTAGTTAAATAGTTTTTCTTTTACCATATCTTCTTATATTCTTACACTATATGGTTAATAAAATTATACTAAACTTCCAAGAGAACCTCAAGTGGTTCATTAATGACATATATAATATTATTTATGACCTTTTTCTGAACCTTATATTTTAAAGAATATTATATAATTTAATAATATAATATTTTTTTTTAAAACTCATTTATGTCAATTTTGACACTTTATTATTTAGTTTATGTGAAAGTCATCACAACTTGATTATTTCAAAAAATATACATTGAATAAATCCTAACATGTCATAATAACCTTAAAAATTCGTTTATGTCATAAAAACTTTTAAATTATATTTATTTTAATATTCATAATACAATTTATTTGATTCTTTCATTAATAAGGTAATTACTGCATCGTCATTGTGTCATAAATAAATTTAATTATTTAACGTCCAAAAATTATAATTAAAATATAAATATGTATAAAATTGTTTTATATTTATAATTAATATTTATAAACGAAAATATATCTTATATAACACCCAATAAAAATTATTTTACTAAAAGATATTTGTTTATGTCATTTTTGTCTTTCATTTAAATTAATTAATATAAAGTGTCATTATCACTCTCAAGTGGATCCATGTGGTCCCAAAATCGACCCAAGGATTTCCATTGTCAATCATCTATCAACAAATAGGAATAGGACAAATTTTATGGTAATTTAATATTATTATTATAATATTTTTTTACCCTTATTTACCAGATTTACCCTTTAACTGTGGTAAATAAAATATTTACTAAAGTAAATATTCATAATGTCTAAAAATAAAAGTCACCTATTTTCACAATTTAAACTTCATGATTCCAAATATGGAATACATTTTTTCAAATTCAAATCACAGAAGTGGCAGAAATTAATTTAAAATTAATTCTGGTTGTTAAAGCCAAAAATCGGGTTTTTAAAAAGCAAAAACTATCAAAGGATTGACATGTGTTTATATCAAATTTATATGTAAAATTACTTATAATTACCTAAATTTTATTAAATGATAAAAATATAATCTAATTATACTTTAAAACAATTAAAATTCATAACTTAACCCTATAAATTATTTCGATTAAAAAAGTTGTTTTCAATTAAAACATTGTATTATTTACTATTCATCAAAATATGAAAGTTATCAGAAAAGTACAAAACAATTATACAAACTAAATTTTTATGTCCCTCTTATAGAGAATAATTTAATTTCATTTATTTTAATATATAAAAGTGTCAAATATTGGTTTTAAAAATGGTTTTCCATTAAAATGTGGTAAAATTGCATTTTTTGAAAAATACTTCTTTTATCAGAAAAAATGAATTTGTTCTTATATTAAGTATAAGAAACACATAATATGGTTTTTAAAATTATATAGAGTATATAATATTCAAAATTCAGTTAATACCATTTATAATCACTTTTTGAATGACTAGTTTGGTAACTTGTGGTGCGCTCGAACTCAGTATTTCGTGTAGCATAAGCTATTGAATTACATTAATGAGATAACATACTATGAAGTCTTAGGGTATTACATTCTCCTATCCTTGAATAAATTTCATCCTCTCCATTTGAAATTATTCTTTTAAAATAAGAGGTTGAAAATAGAAAATACCATTGTGGAAAACCCACATCGTAAATAGGGTTAAATAAATTTAGTCTTAATAAGATGGAAGGGGAAATGAAAAAGTCACCACCAATATAGGGTTTTGAATAAGATAACATTGGTGGAAATTATAGACACATAATTGGAGGAAGAATTAAATATTTATAGGGAGTGATTGAGGTCATCAATCACAAACAAGTGTAAAATTGAGGGCCTCAAACCCGTCAATCTAAGATGATTTAGAATATCATCGGTTCAACAAAACCTAATGTATTAGGATAACGCATTTTTGGTTTTAATATACCTTACCTAAAGTTTAAGAATTTATTTATTCATAGAATAATAATATATATATATATATATATATATATATGACAAGTAGAATTCCATATTTTAACAAACTTCTACAAAAAACTCAGCCTTCACTCCAAAAGATAATAGAACTCAAAAATATTATATTTATCCTAATAATATAAGGTTCCAGACATAGACCATGAATACAACTAATTTATAATAACCAGGGTCTTCTTATAGGCTAGTGGTAGGTCATAAAGCCTTTTCGCACTTTGGTTGTGGGTTCGATTCCTGCATCTTTGTCCGACTGGATGGGTTATCGCCCGACCTACTAGTTGTCCTTTTTCTAAAACTATAGTATTATAATATTCCAAAAATAATCTTAATAATTTCTATCCAAAGTTCAACTTAATCCATTCCAACCTTTATAGCATTCCAAAATACTTCTTCCCAAATTCTCCCTAAAAGGTTTATAAATTCAAAAATCAATTGTAACATCAGATTCCCTAAAAAATGTAAAGTTTCTCTTATTGTCACAAAATGAAAATATGATTACCTTCGTCATATTAAAACCTTAACAAAAAGTACTATAGTACAATCCTTATATATATCACATTTTTCTTATACCCATAAAATAATTCTTAAATCCAAAAAACACAAATACATTAATTATTCCACTTTAACAGTAGTAACAACATAAGCTTGGCCTTTCTCCCTTGGCCTTTTTTGAGATAAGTTTCCTTGGATCTTAGGACATTAATTTGCATAATGACTCATTTCTCTACAAGTGTAGAATTCAACATTGAACCCATCTATCTTTCCCTTGCAATCACGATCCTATTGACCATTTTCTCCACAATTATAACAAACTCTCATTCCTTTTATACAGGCACAAGGGTGCTTCCTTCCAGAATTATCATAGGGTGGAAACTCAACTCTTCCCTTCTTCCCTGTTTCCTTATTTATTTTCCAAGAGTGTTCAACGGATCTATTCTTTTCTTTCTTTGCTTTAAAGTCATGAGACTTAGAGAATTCATTTTCTATATTGATAGCACATGAGACAATATCTTCGTACGATGAGAAGGATTGTGAGACTAATTCTAGATGAAGAAATGGTTTTAACCCTTCAAATAAATGATTAATCTTACTTCTTGGGTTACATATATAATCTGAATCATGACTTTCTAACCTTGTAAAGTTAGCTTTATACTTTGCAACATTCTCATCCTTCTTTTATCTCAAACTCAGAAATTGTATTTCTCTATCTGCTCGATAGTCATGAGGAATGTATTTTTCTAATAAAATATCTTTAAACTCCCTCCATTCCATACATTATACTTCTTCATCCTCCTTTATGTTTTGAATTAATGACCACCATTGATCGGCATCTCTAGTGAGGCGATAAACTTCCATGACAACTTTGTCCCTTTCGCTACTACCCAAAGCATGAAACATTTTCTCTATAGAAATTATCCATTTCTGAGCTAAAAATGGATTTGTAGACCCATTGAATGTTGGTGGTTGTTTCCTTGTGAATCGGTATAACATTTATTCTCCACGTTGTGGATCAGGTTTCTCCTTACATGTAAGGTTATTATTCATAACCGAAGTGAGTAGTCACAGTATGGTGATAAGTTGATCAGCACTAGTTGCATCACCATCTCCACTATAATTATCATGAGTATAAGGGTTGTCCTTACATGAATTTTGTGCATTGATATGGTTTCCATTATTTCCACTAGGTACCATTTCTAAACAATGGCATACAATATATTAGTTTTTGAATCGCAATACGTAATTCCAAACTTATAAAACACAAAACAAAAATTGAATAGTTTATGGATATAATCCATAATCATAAAAAATTTATTTTAGGAATTATACTCTCATAAATATTTCATAATGGTTTGTAAATAAAATGTTAATTATCCTAGGAATATCCCCCAGGTGTGTCATAACCAAGAGTGCAGCAAGGCCCATTGTCGTATACCAGGAATCCCCAGGTCAAGCCCAAAACTCCTTATAAGAGTTTTCACTCCAAAGTACATCTCTGGAAGAGCATCCTCTACCTCCTCGTATCCAGAAAGGGATGTATTCTTGAAAAATACACAAAATATCTACATTACAAAATTTCAAGATATTTCTTCTATACTAATCCGCAAAGTATATCTTATGGAAATGTTTCCTAATCAGAGTTTATCTAAATCTAATTTCCGAGGTTATTTCTAAACATCCTCTGATACCAACTATAATTCCCCAACCCCAGAAGCCCAAAGCTGATGCATTATTTTAATACATTGGCATTATTACAAGCAATCAAGTCCCAAAAGACCAATCAGTTTAACAATCTTGGAAAATAGATTACATACATGAATGTTACATTACACATTCAAAAATAAAACCCAATGTAAATGATACTTTTAGAATGACATTAATCCCCTAGCTTAACCATGCATATCAATCATAATACACGTCATGGAATCCTGGGAAAATAAAACATAATAAAGGGGTGAGCTCAAACACTTAGTAAGAGTAAGCAATAGAGAGGAAGATAACATAAACATTAGCCATGATGAATAATTGAAAACAGATGCCTTTATACATAATAAACATGAATACTTTATAGCCATAATATGAGATGAGTAAATAATTCCATAATAAAACATAGTCATGGGTATTCTACTAGTTGAATAACCACATGATCCATCAATATTATTTTCATAATGAGGTAATGCATAATGTTGGGCATTCTGAAACATCCTATCAAGTCCTCGGCCAAGACGTCTAAAAATGATTTAGGCCTCATCCAAAACCATATATCAAATTGGGAAAGGCCTTAGGCAATTACATGTCCAATTGTCTCATGAGACCTACCAATTCACTGAGGAGCTATAGCAGGATCCACCCATCACATACTAAGTCCAATACATTCCTCATATGAAATGGTTGAAACATATTATAAACATTAGTATTAAAACTAGCATACAAAATGTCAATACTTTAACCATAAACCATAAATGGAATAAAAATAAATCATCCATAATCAAACATATCATAAAACCTTAAATACAATATGGAATATTTGTATCATAATAAGTCAACTACAAACAAGTGTAAACATTATCAAAGGATGTTGACATAGATGAAATCAAAACTATTTTAGAAAAATATCACTTTCTATTTTGAAATAATTTAAGAGCCACATAATTATAAAATAAAACATTTATTTTGAAAATATTTTTATATTATTGTAAGGGAATATCCAATTATGTTATAATGGTGGAAACTTTTCGCACATGTTGTATAAGTTAAAAATATTCTTACCTTAATTTAGTCGAAAAGGTCATAAAGTATATAGTTTGGAAAAAATGGAATGATTCATTTAAAAACATATAAGTTTAATTAAGGGTATGAATGACTTTAACACATAGTCTAGTAAATAGTAAAAATGTTTTGAAATACATTTTTAAGAAAACACGGATGTGGATGATAAATAGGTCCCATTAGATACATACGTAAAAACAACATTGAATAATAAAGATATTGTGAAATTAAACCTTACCTTGTACTTTTCCTTGTTCGAGGGTATGTTAACCTCTTGTATAATAGTAAAATAATTTTTTTTTAAAATTATACAACAATCATATAAATAAATATGATATCATATATGATTTTCTAATATTTCTTTGTTATTAATATTTTAGTAGTATCATCGTTTCGGGCTTTAACTGATTTGTTTTCCTTTATATGATTGGTTATGTAATGCAAGTTTTTTTTGAATAGGATGTATTTGATTCATATCCATAATTATATTAAGTTCTTCAACATTATTTTTAATCATAAAAAAAATTATTCTTGAATGATTACGATGGGGAATGAATCTCATCGCATTCGTGGAGACGGTAATCTGTACGTACGAACGAGTGACTATATCATTTTATGGATGGTGAAATAATATTTAATTGGATGTTATATCATATATAAAGAATATTTAACATGTTATATTTATTATTTACATTAGTTATACTCATTTTTTTACCCATCCAAATAATGAAGTGTTTGAATAACAAACTACACCACGATGTGGAGACGGTAAGTCGTACGTACTCACGTATGATGACTTTGTCATTTACAGGATGGATAGAATTATTAATATGGTTGTACCATATTTATAATAACATAAAAGTATGTATAAAGGTACTGAATTTATTATTTTGGTATGGAATCAACAAATAAAGAGGAAGTGGAAGAAGAAAAGAACTTGAAAGAGGGTGGTGAAATTATTACCTCTTGTTCAGGTGTTTGTATTTCAGTTGATCAAAAAGGCTCCATAAGTTGGGTTTTGGATCAAAGTAAGAACTATAGGTTAAGTGAGGGAATTTGGGAAATTATTTGGGCAGGGATTGGCTGAGCCAATTGGATATGGAGATTTGAAATTAAGAGAAGGGGAAGTTCCCTTTTATAAGAGATGTGAGGGTCACTTTAGGAAAACCTTAAAATGTTATTTTATAATAAATTCATTTTCAGTTTCTAATGGATCTAAAATGAGTTATTTCTAGGATAATTTGGGTATGGGTCGAAACCCACTCAACCAATAGGTTTTAGATATGTTTATATCACCATATTAACCTTGTATTTTAGATTTAACTCTTAGTTAAACAGTTTATCTTTTACCATGTCTTCTTGTATTCTTACACTATGTGGTTAATAAACTTAATCTAAACTTCCAAGAGAACCTCAAGTGGTTAATTAATGACATATATAATATTATTTAATCCGTTTGTATGAACCTTATATTTTTATAAATATTATATAATTAATAATATAATATTTGTTTTAAAAACTCATTTATGACAGTTTTGACACTATTTAGTATTTGGTTTATGTGAAAGTCATCACAACTTGATTACTTTTAAAAAGATACATTTAATCAATAATAACATTTCATTTTCACCTAGAAAATTCGTGTATGTCATAAAAACTTTGAAATTATATTTATTTTAATATTTATAATACCATTTATTTGATTCTTTCATTAATAAGGTAATTAGTGCATCATCATTGTGTCATAAATAAATTTAATTATTTAATTTCTAAAAATTATAATTAAAATTCCATTATGTATGAAATCTTATTATATTTATAATGAATATTTATAGTAAAATAGATAACTTATATAACACCTTGTGAAAAAAAATTTACTAAAAGATTTATGTTTATGTCATTTTTGTATTTAAATTAATTAATATAAAGTGTCATTATCACCATCAAGTGGCTTCAAGTGGTCCTCAAATCGAACCAAGGATTTACATGGTCTAATATTTATCAACAAATAGGAATATGACACATGTTAGTGTAATTTGATATTATTATAGTAATATTTGTTTACCCTCGTTTACCAGATTTACCCTTTAACCATGTTAAATAAAATATTTACTGAAGTAAATATTTATAATGCCCAAAAAAAGTTAAATATTTACACAATTTGGACCTCCTGATTCAAAATATGGAATGCATTTTTCCAAATTCAAATCACCAAAGTGGCAGAAATTAATTTAAAATTAATTCTCATTGTGAAATCCAAAAAGTGGGTTTTTAAAAAGTAAAAACTATCACAAGATTGACATGTGTTTATGTCAAATTTAGATGTAAAATTACTTATAATGACCTAAATTGTATTAAATTATAAAATATAATTTTATTACACTTGAAAACAATTAAAATACATAATTTAACACTATAAAATATTTCGATTAAAAAATTTGAATTCAATTAAATCATAGTATTTTTCACTATTCATCAAAATATGAAAGTTATAAGAAAAGTACCAAAAATTTATCCAAACTAAATTTTTATGTCTCGCTTAGAAATAAGAATTTAATTTCATTAAATTAAAAATATAAAAGTGTCAAATATTTGTTTTAAAAAGGTTCCTCCATTAAAAGGCGGTAAAATTACATTTTTTAAAAAATACTTCTTTTATCTGAAAAATTAATTCATTCTTATACTATGTATAATAAACACATAAAATGGATGTTAAAATTATATATAGTATATAATATTCAAAATTAAATTAATATTACACATAACCACTTTTTGAACGATGAGTTCGGTATGTTGTGATGCGCTCGAACTCGGTGTTGCGTGTAGCGTAAGCTATTGAATTACATTAATGAGATAATGTACTATAAAATATTGGGGTGTTACAAAATTAGTTATTTTCCCAATACTAAAGATGAAGGTATATGGGTGGTATGTCAATACTAGAAAATTAGGGTACATGGGTGGTCAGCCCATGCCCGAAGTTGGTACATCGGTAGTCAGCCTAAGCCTAGTATGTTATGAATGTCTTAGTGGGTATCCTTGAAATAAGATTTTATATGGTTATGTGTCTTCATAAATTCTATGTATTATTCCTATGTTCTTCTCTCGTGTATTATATTCTTTATTAACTAATGATTCATGTCTTATGAACTACCAATTTTTATTCAATGACACATGATTGTGACCACTAATATGCTATGAATATTTTTCAAATGGTATGCTCATGTTTTCATATCATTTTTTGTGTTATTTTTATGTTTATCCATTATATACCCATACTGAGGACTTGAGATCAACCTATATAATGTTTCCATTCCCTAGATTGTGAATAATGGTTTTATATAGGGAATGTCTATGGGGAGTTCTAGATGGGAAGATCTGGGTGAGAAACATTGGTAACCATTCACTAGATTAGTAGATTGTGTTCCAAGATTCCAAAGGCAGTAAACTATTATGGTCAACAAGAATGTTTTTTTGTAATGTATTGAATATTTTTCTTAAAGTATATAATATTCATGTATGAGAATATTAGGTCTCTATAGATTCTATAGTTAAAACCTTCCCATCAACTCAGATATCAAAAGCATGGTGCAAAAAGTATCCTCCTCCATGGATCACATGTCCCTCATGATGGTATTATGAAGTTGAACATCCATATGATTCTCAAGAGCTATCACAAGATACATCTTAACTGCATTAGGATTGTGATCATTTACTGTCTCCAAATTCTCTATTAAAAGGAAAAAAAGGGGGAATTTCTCTACAAGAAAACACAATCCTTATAAAAATGGATAACAACACATCCAACCTCAATAGTTGATAGCAACCAAAGAAGACCAGCTTACGGCCTCTTTAAACATGTCTTATGAAATTAATTAGTGTAACCTAATATTATATTTATTTCTTTTTTAAATATATATAACATATATCTTTTTTCAAAGTTAATACAGGAGAATATGCCACATGAAATAAGCCTATCCATATCATGAACAATGCAGATCAATATATATCTCTATATGACTATCATGATGCATGAGTACTCATCTCATGCCACACCAAGACACAATAAAAAAATTATATAAAACAATAAAATCACAAAATTTGTGGATTACCTATGGTGAAATAAAATCAAACTATAATAAGATAACATCATGAACAACAATCCCATCCTAGGGAAATAAAATTTCCCCCAATACATGAGTTAGCTACTCCCATGAATAATCTCATTACCAAGTCCCAACACATACTAGTCTCATTTTTACCTTTCAACATAATAAATAAATATAAAAGAAACATGATCCTCGGATGACACTATGTAATGTTCCTAACCTAGTGCTCCACCAATTGACAAATCTGGTTGAATACATGACCATAGGCATGCCTCCCCTTATATTGTAGGCTCAAGACCAGCTGTACGAGTCTGGGGAATATATTGACGAGACTAAAATATCTGGTAAAAATATGAAATGATAGAGTAAAATATTAGAATATTAGAGGAAATAATATAAACAATATGAATAAATAAACAAGCATCCTATCATAATAAAAGATAAACTAATTAAATACAAATAATGAAAGAATAATTTAATGATAAGATGAATATACTAAATGACATGATGAACATAATAAAAATAATAGACTAGGAAGACTCAAATATAAACTTCAAAACCCCAGTCACAAACCCCATGTTAGTATTGTCACTAAGATCAAAACCATCCAAAAATCCACAAATAATCAATAATGTACCTTTTCATTATATTTTCCTACATCATTGAAATCTACTAGGGTGCCAAATAGAGGCCCATCCATGGTTTGAGTACAACTCAATAGGTCAATAAATCCATTTCTAAATAAATCCAGTCTTCGAATATGTCGTATCAAAAAAATATATAATAATATTTTGTTTGATTAATTAATTAATACCACCCATGTAATAAAACTTCTAACCCTTATGATATGTTTTAACACCCAAGTCCAGCTAAATATACTTCGACACCCTATCAAGAATCCCTAACTGAGTGTAGATCCTCTTTCATCAGGGTGGATTAAGTGTTTTGGTAGAAGATTATATTTCTATTTTTGAATCACTAATAACATATTGTAAATAGATGGCATTTTCCCTCATGCCAACTAGAAACTCACCCTAAGGCATACTATAATATCACCATCAAACATATCAGAATCTCACCATTAGGTATTTCAAAATATCACCCTCAGTCATATAATATTCTCAGCCTCATGCATATCATAATTCTCTCCCTCTTGCATATCAGAATCTCTCCCTCATACATATTAGAATCTAACTGTCATGAATATTAGAATCTCACCCTCTATCATACAAAAAAATTCACTCAATCATCCATAATATTAGTTTCAAATAGACACAAAATATAAACACACAAAATCATTGGAAAAATGCACACATACTAGATATATGTTCATAATACATAATGATAAATTAATAAAATTATCATTCATCTAACTGAATATAATACTTTAATTTATGTCTCTAATCATCCTCATATTTATATCAAACCTATTTCAATCATTATTTATCCACATTTTTATTAAACATATCATTTAACCAAAATTAACCAAGGTTATTTTACCATTAAAAATCACATAATTTATATTCTATGAAAATTAATAAGGTTAAGAAAACAATTAATCAATTTTTCTAATTTTTTATAAAGATTTAATGTCTATAAGACCATATAAAAACAAATTACAAGGATGGAACACCTATTGGGTGGTCACAGGTCTTTGTATCTATGCTTATGAACCTAATGTGATACAATTTATTCATAAAAATGGTTTAATATTTATTATGGATTATCCAATTAATTTGCTAAAGTTCATAGCATCCTATCACAATAACACCTATTGCATATTCTATGGATAATTATATCATAAAAAGGATTATATTTAGACCAACCACCTTGAAAGAAGATAATTAATAGAAAAATTATCATTTCCATGGTAGTGATCATCTTTTTAATTCCTTTCAATAAGAACCATATGTTCTATTAGAAATAGATCAAGAAGAAAAAAGATGAATTGGAAGCCACCCCTTAATTTTTTTTCCAAAGGTCCATGATTCAATTTTTTCTATCTTAGAGATCAATGAAATCTCTAATACTTCATCCAAATAAGGTTTTTATTAGATAATGTATTTTTCTAAGGGTTTGTAAGATAATATAGAGGTCCACTATAGAAAAACATAACGCTTGAGAGGTTTAAAGTAATATAAGAGTGGATTTTTCATGATGTGAATAAAATTAATGTAATATAGGTTTCTATTTATCTTTTTTGTTTCTTCTAAAATATCATTTCTAGTAATTCAAAAAAACATAAATATATATTACACATCATGTAATGTGTTTTCATGACAATATTTAATTTTCATGACATGTTTATAGGGTGTGTAAATATTTACTTGGTGAGTAAATTTTACATGGTGTGTAATTATTTATGACATGTTCATAGGGTGTGAATTAATTCAAACTATGAATTAAATTCATGTGGTCTACCATAAAAAAATTCACATCGTGAATTGTTTTCAGGACGTGGATTATTTTTACAGGCATAACACACCTCCATAGACCTTCTACACCCCACTAACACTTAACCCATCCAAAACCAAGGCTTAAAAATATAGAATTAAATTAAATAAAACCCAACTCAAGGAGATTTAACTAAATATTTAAACAAATATGTACCATTAAAAAGATTATATCTTACATATAACCCCTTATTTTAGAAGTATGTTCCCTCTGGGTAAGGTGTGTGAATGTGGTACTTCTTTTGGTGTGGTTTATAAAAAATTATTTGGGTGGTGATACATAAAATAATTATAATATCACATAGATAGTTTCTCTCCTATTTCATTAGTTGAATATCATGTTGGTCATGGGTAAAGCCCAATAATTCCATGTCTTTTGGAAATCTAAGAAAAATGGGAATCATAGGGAATGCTTCTGCTATTCAATCCAATTTCTTCTTCCATATTGGTAAATTATATTTTATCATAACTTATAACATATAATAACAACAATGGTCATAGATGAATGGATATATTATAAATAATTATGATATTTAATATTATTTTAGGTATAATAGTGAAATTATGGATATATTACATGGTTGATCAAAATAAAAATCGAAATAAATTTCATGTTTTTTCTATAGCTACAAAACATAATAAAGATTATATTTAACTATAAGGGTATATCATTTATATATTTTTAGGTTGTTACAAATTCCTTGATATGTTCTTCTGTAAAAATTCATATAGAGATTAAATTTTCAACAATGATGGAACATGTTTTGTGCTACAATATAATCAGGTTAAGTATTATTATGTATCCAATATGGATAGAAAATAACCCTATTCTAAATCAAGTATGCCCCTCTATTTACCCCGAATATAATGTGATCACCCTTATTGCACTTTATTTTTTGGCTAGACGATAGCCTCTGGCTTCTGAATACTACAATAGATTCTCCACCTAAAATCATATTCCTATATAAGTATACCTCATCCATAGGGGAATTATTAGCCACCTGAAAAATGGTTTGTAGCACAATAGAATCAAAATTGAAAGAATATCGTCTCACAAAACAATCTCAAATATCTTTACAATAAAGTAGAATATTGAAATAATATGAGATGATATCTGAACTGACTCAGTGAAATGAGTAGTATACTCCTTAATGGAACATTCCCATTACTATTGGGTAAAACATAATTGATTATTCATTACAAGAAATGTATCAGGATAATTATATTGATTTAATACCTTCTTGGAAATTTTCCATGTTTGATTCTCCGGAATCTTATATTTCACAATATAGACACACCATTTCCTTCATATATATTAGTCATATACATCAAGAATCCCATATTTAAGCCCTTTGTAGTCCTTATGAAGTGATAATTCCTCTAATTATCTTCAATCCACTCTTCATGTTATTTTTTTCCTATATTATGAAAAACTATTGGTGGATTTTTTTGGGTAAATAATGAACTATGATACACTTCCAATTCCTAGTTTTTGACATCCTTATCATAGAGAGAAAATATTTTATTAATAAATTATTCTTCTAATGAAGGATTTACATGGGGTTTTTTTAGAGTATAATTTGTTGAAGATTCCTATCATTAATTTGGAAGTTTTTATCACGATGGAATTATCTATCAAATTTAAAATTTAACACAACATTTTATTTAGAATATACCTCTACATTAAAAAACATTAAAAATATAATTTATAAACATTAAAATATAATAATTTAATGCATTAATAGATTCTATATTGAAAATTAGGGGAAAATATGCTTTGTCATAACAAGCCGTAAAACCAAATTTATATTAATAACCCAAGAAATTTTCAATGTATGATAGAAAATCCTTTTATACTCTTGTAATCTAAGATTTATTTGTGAATGTGAAAAGGATGAGAACACATTCATAGTAACCGCTAATGTTCTCATTTTTATCACTCTTATCTACCAAAAAACCCAAACTAATACTTAGAAGTGTCATAACACTAATATCTAGGAAAATCCTTAAATGCCATTATCCATTTAACCACCCCATGTAGGTATAACATGTACCCAATTATGGATCATCACCTAGTGGAGATTGAAAAAAAATCACAAAATGCAAGCATCATGTATAAAATAAAAGAAATAAATGATCAAATTCCATCATGGGAGAACTCATATATATCCAATAGAGAAAAAAACAATGCTAACGTATAAATAGGAAAAAACCAAATACAAGATCAAAGCCAAAAACACATATCTATGTTAACATACATCACCACTATCCTTACCTTTTATAAAAGAAACAACAATGCAGTGAATCAAGAATGATAAACGATTCGCTTCCCATAACTTGTAACCTGTAATACCAAATCTTCATATATCCAAAGTCAAATACATGGTGTGAGTTAATTTCCAAGTAGGATAAAACCATATATTTAAAATTTCTATCACAATGAAACCATTAATGATATCTTTTAAAAAAAATGAAAATAAATCCCCTATGAAACAACTTTTTATAAAATCTCCTTTACTTTCCTTTGAAACAATCTATATTCAATGCCTCTAAATTAACAAGATAAAACAAACTTATAAATTTGGATCATTAATAAAAACCATACATAATGTAAATATGTAAAAGGTAAAATCATAAATCATTACACAAAGAATAAAATCATGAACAAGTAGGCGTATAGATTTTGAGAATACGTATTTGGGAATATATAGGAGCACTAAGAATGAATAATGTGAATTATATGATATTGAGTCCTTCTATAGTCTATTGGTATCACTATCCTAACCCCTAGTGGTCTTATACCTTATAATATTTTAATATGTCTATAACTAACTACCCCAATGCTTCTTAAGTTCTATGTTTTTAAAATCATATATATAAAACATTCTAATAATTTCATATTAAATTACACATGAAAAAAATCACTAATCCCCTGAGTAGAAATCATTTTTAGAGTTAAAACCATCATTTTAAAATTTCATCGAACAAATGATGTTAAAAAACTATTTTTAATATTAAAACAAATTAAAACCAACTTTACATGCCAACCAATATAGAATTTCATAAAATCACTCTAATACATATCAAATTAATTATTTTAAAAAAAATAATTTACAATAATATCATGTAATTATAGTTATATAACCACTATATAGAGATTCCTAGATTAATAACAGATTTAACTTATCTAGATTTTAAAATGGGGATTAGAATTAGAGGGATGGTTTCCTCAAAAGACTAGATCAATAAAAAAAAATTCTCATTATATCCTATAGATTAGTAAATCACAATACATTTGGGTTCTTACAGGTCAAGGAGAAGAGAGATCGAGGTTAAATCTAGAGAAAAGGGGATATTTCATGTGGGTCACTGAACATGTATAATGGAAATCCACCCAATTAATTGATAATCACCATGAAATGAAGGTTAAGGTACTCAATAGAATCAAGTATGGACTAGTACAATCTATTGATGCATTTAAAGTAGATTATTCTTAAAAACAATAATGATCATTTTTATTGTCTAATTTTATGAATCTTTTATAGGGCACCTAGTTGGGATTCATAGTGAAAAAACCCTGGAATAATTGTTTGTCAGATACTATGCTATGAAAACCAAAAACCATCTTCACCTAAGAATAGTCTCACATTTATAAAAACTATGCCTAAACCATGAAAATTGATACCAAAACCAATTGATCTGTATGGAATGGTTATTTTAAGGTTCCCACAAACTATATTTAGATAGTGTGGATGGCCTATATTAAAAAAATCTATACATTTTCGACTACCAACTCATGAAACTCTTTATAAAATCAAAATGGTTAATCTAAGAAGAAAACACACCTACATTCAAGAGGGAATACTATACTCTAAATATAATATATTATAATATAAAAAACATAAATTAAAAACCCTTTTGAATGTTTGTGATGTCTAAATCTACGAAGAATGGTTCAAGAATATAATTTATTGAACTCTTGAAAACTTAAAAAATCTATAAAATTTATTTTTTTTTAAAAATTATCATACATGTCTCATATATCTTACACCAAAATATTTTCATTTTTGAAAAGATATCTTACAGGACACAACATCTTATGCACCACACTAAAATATTTTATATGGAAATATTCATATGAAAAACACAAAACATTTACACTTAACTGAATCTCTTTTTCATAACTAAAATATCATATATGGGTCAAAATATATCATACACAACCAATTGAGTGGTATATATGTACTCATATTTGACCTAATTTTTTTCTCTATGTCCCCTATATGGATGTAACTATGGAACATGAATATTTATTATAGAAAAATTGTGTAATGATTATTCATTTCCCATATATAGACAAGCCTATGGTAAATGATTTTTTCTCCCTACTAATATGAGATGATATTATATAAATGTGGTTATATTTTCATATATAATGGATATTTGGTTACAACCACTATAGATTTGAAAATTAGTTCAATTTATGTTTCTCCAATTTAAAATTTATCTTCAATGGAAAAATAAAACTATAATCTGAGGTAAATTATTTTATTTTAGTCAAACACATAATTTTTATTATTAATAATATTATTTTTCATTATTTTCATACATTATGAAAATCCTAAATGAACCTTATGTTATGGTAGTTTAATATGGGTTCGGCGGAGATCGATTATCAGGTACCTTTTACTCACACACTATAAATATCAATAGGGATACATATAGACTCTATCGTATGTGATAAGGGAATGGTAAAGGTCAAACAAAAAATTATTCATAGGTCTTGGATACTATGGGCTTAATAAATTATATGTTCCTAGTGATTGATGGTCCTGCTAAATTAGATAATGTTGTTTTATCTCTCCTTTTAATCATTATGTATTGGAGTATAAAAGTTTACATGAATTGTTAATAATTTTTATTGTCCCTTATAATTTTTTTTAAAAATATTTGGGCTTGTATTATACCTTCTTTTACACACACATACCCAATATATTTCTAGTGTATATTTTGGATGGGTGTTCTTATTATTTAATAATGAAAATTTATGATGAATAAACCTTTCAAACAATATTTTATTAATCTTTGACTATTTACATTAGAATATAGTGGTTTGGAATCATACCTTACATATTTTTATAATTTGAGCTAGGCCATGGGATTTATATATAATCATTAAAGAATAATGTGTGTTTATGTGTTGGTAGGAACAGTTTCAATTATATTGGAAATAAGAATGTTTGAACTCATCATGTGTGCCATATATATATATATATATATATCCAATATAGTTATAGTTGAATAATGAGTTTATAGGTAATTTTGAACATTATTTTTATTTCGCCCACAAGATAAATAAACTCAAAGTGGGGGTGAATTATGGTCTTTATTTCTTCTTCTCATATATTAGATATTTTACTTATATTATAATGAATAATTTAACCCTATCAAACATTAAAAACACTTTAAATATTATGATATTGAAAGTAATGTGATCAGATGTGTATTTTACTTGTTTCAAAACCAAGGGATAGTTAAAGAAGCATATTTTAAAGTTGTATCAATGTACTGGGGGTTAATAATAAATAGATTAGATGATATATTTGTTTTGAAAGGGGTTTGTGTTGATCCTAAAAAAATCACTCTTATATACTTTTTCAAAATGCTTTGGATAAGGAATATCATGACACACGATTGAAATTTCATATAAGGATAGTTTAATAAAAAAATAGACAAACTAGTACTATAATATTGTCATCATTAAAAATATTTTTCTCTTTAACGTCATAATATTCAAGGAAGTGTCTTTTTTATCATATTATTCTCAAGATTATCAATATTTTTATTTCTTTTGTTTTTTAAATCTAAATTCATCATTATATTAGGGAATTATTTCCCTTGAAATTCATGTTATCTCGGATTCCCCAACCCCAAAATCCTAGAGCCAATACATTATTTTTTTTACATTAGAATGATTAAAAAAATAAAATACCGAAGGATTTGTTAGTTTAATATTTTTTGAAATCATGATTACACACATGATAACCATAATATATTGGGAAATAGAAAATACAAACATAATTCATAAAAAATGAAATAAACATCATCCTTGAAACTTATTCAAATGATTCCTCTTCATCACCTAGGGAAATAAAACATAATAAGGGTTAACTAAAATTCTTTGTATGGGAATTTAAAGTGAAAGAAATAATGAATTGATGAAAAAAATTGACATGGGAAGGTAAATGACTGATAAAAGATTCCATTAAAATAACAATATAATGCATAATTAATATAGAAAGGTAAAAAACTGAAACACATTACATTTAATCAATAAACTAATTATGAAAATCATTCGTATGTATATCTATAAGGACTTGGACTTAAAACATTACATAATATTAAACTAAATGAATAATTCACATTGAGGATATTTTCAAGTTTAGAGTTTTAAAGAATTAGGACATAACTATTACATATCAAAATATTACAAAGTAGACACTTCTACTCAATTTCCATTTTTTTCATAAAATAAAAACTCTTAAAAAGAAACATGTATAGTTCAATGTTTTAGATAGCATGTTTTTTCTTGATCACATCCTTGACCCTATTCATCTTTATGTCCTGTGGAAAACATTTCAAAAACTTGGGATGAGTATAAAAAGCTCAGTAAGGGATACACAAATAAGGAAACTGTTAGTTTTTTCAAAACAACAAGTAAACCATGAATACTTAATCATAAGTAATACTTTTCACCTTTATGAAGTAGTAAATAAACTTCACTGAATAAAAAATCATTACTTACCCTTTTGTAACCAAAATATTACCATAAAACCCATAAAAAGAACACATAATATATAAAGGTAACTTAGGACATAAACCTACTTAAATGGAATAACCATACGGTCAACTCCCACACATATCACTAAATGAAAGAGCCATATGGCCGACTTCCATACTCAATGCATTGGAGGTTATAACGTAACCACCCATCCTGGTATTCATGACACCACCCGTCATTTGGTTTATCACGTAACCACCCATCAAATGTCCAAGTACCATTATAAAATCAAAAGAAATAAAACAAATATAAAGGAAAGAAAACATTTCCACATTTCAATCACAATATATCACTTAAAAATATTGCTATAACAAATCCATTATCAAAACCATTTTTAATATCAAAATACATAATAGAGTATATGGTATTTATTTTCTTTTAAAAACATTACCGCTTGTTGAGGAATCCAAAGATCAAATACTACTCACGGCGGAGGAAAGGTCGTTGTCACCGCGTATGTTAAAAGAAACATTCCTTTTTTCTGTTTAGTAAAACACTTCGTAGAAAAATATTCCCTTTGAATGAAATGAAATTTCAACGGTGTTTATACAATGTATAAAAGAAATTCTTTTATTAAAACAAAATATGCCTCAATGAAAGGATATTGAGATGAAGTCCCTTACAAATACGGTATCCTTAGATTAAGGATAAATCAATTACATAATTATGTGTGAAAAATATAAATACACCCAATATAATTGGATATTATGTGTAAAAAAATCATAGTTCATCCACACATATTCATAGCATGACATAATCAAGGAGTATAGGTTTAACCCAAAGAATTGAAATTTGGTTAAGAAGTCCCCTTACAGAAATATGACAGCCTAACGACATCACTTTAAAATTCATAAAATGAGTTGATGAGAGATAAAAAGGGTATCTCATCACTTGGACATACAATTTACATCAATAATGATATATAAGAACATATCCCAACATAATAAGATGTAAATTAAAAGACCTAACAAAGAGAAGACTTTTTAAAAAGAGGAGGGTGAAGGGTTCCCTTACCGATTTGGGTGACTTACAAAACGTACACCCCATGAAAGAAGGATCATACAATGAAGATGTAAATACCCATAAATTAAATTATTTTACACAATGAATATAATCATGGTCAGTAAATACACCACACAAAAGGAAATAGTAGAAAATAGAGCATGAATCACACGGGAATAAAAAGTGAGATAAAAACCCCTTACCTCGCTGTAATAAATCGAGTCATATGACCAAAAGATAATAACCACCAAATTAATTATAGAACACCATGAATATAAATAAAATCAGGATAATATATATCAATTGTCAGTACACAATACCCCATATTCCATAAATAAGTGGCGAATAATGAAAATCTCACGGAATTAAAAGTGAGATAAGAAATCACTTACGAAAATTCGGCAGCCTAACGGCGCCACTTAAAACTTCCAAAAATGGATTGATGAGGTAAAATAGGGTCTATCATCATATGAAAATAAAAATTAAAGTAATATTAATAAAAAATAACATCCCCCAACATAATAAATATGATCTTAAAAGAAATGACATAAAACAGAGTACTTAAAAAGAAAGAGGTAGGATCCCTTACCTCGTGTCCGACTTGACTCGATCATTCTTTAATCTCGTGAGTAATAAACTAAAGTTAATTTATAATTTTTTAAGAACATTTTTCAAGTTTATTGTTCCTTTTATATCACTTATTTCCATTTTATAAACATTATGTAATCATTTAAGTTAATAATGTTCATTTTGTCGATATTTAGTACTTAAGTCAAAAATGGACTTCTTATAATTACATTTTGTTCATGTGGTCAAAGGTTAATTATATACAGAATTATATTCATGATTTGGATATCATATATATCATATATATCCAGAATATACTTGTATTTAAAATAGTATATCACATTTATAGGTAAGAAATAAAATGCACAGTTCATGGAGACGGTGAGTCGTACGTACGCATGAACGCTACTTCCATTTCTATTTCATATTTAATGGAATTAAAACTTAATGATACATAGTAGTATTATTATTCCAGTATTTTATCATATATAATATCATTAAACCTATCCTTTATACATACTACATATTTTATGAACGAGTCATATCATTTTGAGGGGGCGGTAGTCCGCACTTCCTCAAATGAGATTATCATGTTTATACATAATGGAAACCATAAAGGTTTTCTATATATAAAAAAATACAGAAGCATAAATAAAACATAAACATAATATATATCATATATAAATAAAGTTCCATCATAATGGCCACCATGAGAGGTGTTAAAAGAATATTGAACGATCATCGTTTCGTGAGGCAGTAATTCACCACCCACAGAAACAATATGTTTTTTAACCATTAGATGGAGGTGTGTGTAAGTGTAAGTAGAATCCTTTTCCTAACAACATCCTAGTATATTGAAGATATTTTTGTTATTATGGGATCAAATAATAATATTTTAGTGGTGTGTGAAGACGGAAAATAATAGAAAGAAACTTGAGAGAATACATTACCTCTAAATTGGGTAACTCTTTTTGATTTGACCTAAAGGCTTCCATGCAAAGCCTTCTGCCCAAAGTGAGGCTTCTAGGAGTAAGGGAGGGATTTGGAGAGATAATATTAGTAGTGTTTGGATGATCCAAGGGCTTTAGAGATGTGGGTAAGAGGGTAGAGGTGAGGTATTTTTATAAGAGGGGGGAGGGGCACTCTTGGAAAGTAATGAAATATAAATTTATTATAAAATGTTTTTCAAATTAGAATGGTTCCAAAAAATTATATATTTCAAGGAAAAGAGGATAATGGGTATAAATACACTCAAACAATAGGATTTAGACAAGTTTAGGTCATATAATTCACCTTATATTTTCATTTTAATCCTTAGTTAAAATTAATAAATCTTACCACGTCTTTTTTTATTTTCTAACTATAAGGTCATAATAATTACTTTAAAATGCCAATAGTCCCATAATTGTATAAATAATGATATTAGTAATATATTATATGTCGTTTCAAAGAATAATATATTTTTTATACTATTATACCATTTAATAAAATAATATTTGTTTTAAAAACTCATTTATGCCAATTTCGACACTATTTCGTAGTTGACTTTTGATAAGGGCATAAAAGCTTTATTCCTTCGAAATAAAAGCATTAAAATATATTTTAAAAGACATAAATATCTATAAAATTCTTGGATATCATCCAAATATTCAAAACAAAATTATCTTTACACTTATAATATCATATATTTAAATATTTCATTAATGAGGTAATAACTGCATCATCATTATGTCATAAATAAATTTATTTATTTAAGTTCTAAAAATAATAAATAAAATACCATGATGTAGGAAATATTTTTATCTTTCAAATGACTATTTATAGTCAAAGTGATCATTTATATAAACAAAATTAAAATTTTATTACTTAGGTATTACATACTTTTATTATATTTCCCTTTCTTTAAAAATAATATGATAAAAGGTCACTATCACACAAAAGTGATTTCATGGGGTCCCTAAGTTGGAACAAGGAATTAAATGGTCATCCATGACACCACCAATAGCATTATGACACATGTTGTGGTCATTTTATATTATTATGATTTTATTTTATTACCCTTAACTACCCGATTACTAATTAAACACGATAATTAAGGATAATTACCATTGTTACTATTTATGATGTCCAAAAACAATAGTATTAATTAAATAATTTGGACCTTATGATGCTTAATATAGAATCCATTTTACCAAATTTCAAACACAGAAATTGCAGTAATTAATTTAAAAATAATTTCTGTTGTCAAAACAAATAGCGTGTTTTTAAGAAACAATATCTATCAAAAGATTGACAATTTTTTATGTACAAATTCAAATTAAAATTAATTATAATGATCACCATTGGATTAAATGGTAAAAATATATTCTAATTACACTTTAAACCCAATTAAAAATATAATTTAACCATATAATTATGTTTGATGAAAAAGCAGTTTTGAAGTAAAATGTAGTATTTTTCACTATTCATTAAAAAATGAACATTGTTAGAAAAATACCAAGAATTTATCCAAGGTAAATTTCAATGTCCCAATTATAAAGAAGGATTTTATTTTGTCAAATATAACATATAAAATTGATAAAAATTAGTTTTCAAAAGGGTTCACCATCAAAAGGCGGTTAATCGACCTTTTAAAGAACATTAGAATATTTATGTTTAAAATCAAATTATTTTCTTTATTTAAGCCTCTAACTTTTATTAGATAAATTTAAAAATATTTAACAAACATATATAATCATTTTTTAGTTAGTTTTGTTCATTCCTGCCATTACAACATCTAGGCGTTAACTATAATTTAAAATAATATTATTATATTATTAGTGTGCAATGTAAGATTTCAAAGAAACTCATTACTAAGTTTTGGGTACACCATCGAACATAGAATCTCCTTTAAAGTAATATTAATATTTAATGCATTAATTTTAATAAATATGAAAATTTCATATTCTTTATTTACCCGGGATGTAACATCCTTCCCCCTTTTGGGAATTGCGTCATCACAATTTTTAAAATTAGGCTCAGAAACTTCATTGAAAGCCCCACATTAGAAAAGGAGTAAATTAAACTATCACTTTAAAAGAAAGAAAGAAAATTACAATGGTCACCTGAGAAAACAGATACTAGGATTCCTTGAAAACATGGATATGGAAGAGAAAACAAAGGTTCAAGTTCTGATGGAGAGTGATAGAAAACTTGTTTAGGAGAAAGTTAACCACCAGAAAATCACAAACTTGTAATGGGTTAAAGGGTATTTGGTTCCCCATTATGAAAAGTTAATAGAAAAGATTTTTGTTTTAAGTTACTTTTCATTGAGGAAATTATTTATGAGATTAACTAAAACATAAGTAAACATACTTACTTGTCATGTAGACTTTCATCCCTTACTATATTTCTTACACAAACTCATATTTTCTCCAAAAGATGAGTACTTAGGATGACTTGTTCACATTAGGAGCGCTATAATCAACTTCTTGAGAATCACCTATTCCAAAAAATTGAACTATATATTTCCCATGTTTTTAGACCTTAACCAAAATCAAATTGGTTAGTACAAGATCAGATAATACCCAAAAAGGGATAATCTTTTACAAAAAGAAAAAACTACTCTTAAACTCCAAAAAAATTTAAACAAAACCTATAGTTCAACAAATACCATTCAATAAACTATTGTCCATAAAATTATTCAAAAGTAATCCAAACTATGATTGAAACCCAAATCTCATAAGGATTTAATTACATAGTATTCCAAGACAAATCTTAACATTTATCTCCAAATAACATTAGTTACTCACAAAGTCTCATATTGAAAATTAATTAACCTAATCACATATTCTCCAGGATAGGTTAATCATTTTCATAAATAAAACAAATCATAATATCTCCACAATAAAAACATTGATTCTTCCAAAATAAAATTTCAACCATTATACCATAATTGAAATCCCAAAGTATTCTATTTTCCTTAGGGATATAGTGTTTCCTCAAAAGAGAGAACATCTTTCACCACAACCATTATCACTTAATTACCAAATCATTTTCCTATACTAAGTATATCCATTTGATAAAACATAAATTCCCAAAATCAACTTATTATTGTTCCATAAAATAATTTTACTAAAATAATAAGTCATACTAACTAGGAACTTCATGTAGGCTAGTAGTAGGCGATGCGCCCTTATCGCCCTTCGGTTGTGGGTTCGATTCCTACGACCTTACCAGATGCGACGAATTGTCACCTATCCTACGATTTTTCCTTGTTATAAAACTCAAAAATAACCCTAACATGTTTTAACCTAAATGGTTTCCTTATACCTCTCATTTTCATCCAAATTCATTATGATCTCAACATCTTAATTCTTGAAGTCTTATTTCACCACCATAAGATAAAATAAAATGATCCCCAAAATGAAGAACATCATACCTTGATCATGGTGTACATTTGGTTTCATCGTCATCTTGTTCACGTAGGTAGAAAGTACATTCATTGCAACAATGATTAAATATCCTTAAAAATCATTTGCTTCCTCCATCCAAATACACATTGTACAACATAGATCATATGGGTGTTCACAGAAAAACTGTTTTGGAAAATAATCATTTATGACATATAATTTCAAAAAATATGATAAAACATGATTTCTATAAAATAGTCACACCGGATTTGAGTTGAAACTTTCAATTAATGTTACTTTTAAAATACCATGGGTATTTTTAGAGAGACTATATTGTAAAATCAAATATAAGTAGGTTGCGCAAGGGTCTCCTTCTTCAGCACCTTTTTTAAAATCAAAATATTCTTCAAAATCTTGTGTTAAGGTAAAATATTTGAAAATGACTTCATAATATATACCTTTCTTGAAAATATGAGAATATTGTGAAAATAGTATTTGTCTAAATACAACCAATGATCCACGATGATAACGAGGTATAGTGGAGTTGTTTTATATCTCAAACAACTTCTTGCAAATGATTTGTATGCTAGAAAAAGTTTCACAATTATCCGAACATAACTTTGCAATAATTATCGCAAGCATGTCCTCAAGAAGAGATAGAAATGTCATTTGAGATCCTCCTCCTTCCATTTGTAACTGACATTACTTGATCTGAAAAAAATTATAAAACTAGGATTTAACTAAAATAATAGACATATGGACTAACCATGTGTATAATGAAAACTTCTAATCCTTAAAGTTATCTAAACCGACCATTGATACCAACTATAAGGACCCGGCCTTAAAAAATTACATAATCTTTAACTAAATGAATAATTCACAGTGATGATATTTTCATTTTTAGAGTTTTAAAGAATTAGGACATAACTATTACATCTCAAAATACTACAAAGTAGACACTTATACTCAGTTTACATTTTTTTCATAAAATAAAAACTCTTAAAAAGAAACATTTATAGTTCTATGTTTTAGATAGCATGTATTTCATTGATCCCATCCTTGACCCTATTCGTCTTTATGTCCTATGGAAAACTTTTCAAAAACTTGGGATTAGCATAAAAAGATCAGTAAGGGATACACAAATAAAGAAACTATTATTTTTTTCAAAACAACATGTAAACCATGAATACTTAATCACAAGTAATACTTTTAACCTTTATGATGTATTAAGTACACTTCACTGAATAAAATATCATTACATACCCTTTTGTAACCAAAATATTACCATAAAACCCATATAAATAATACATAACATAAAAAGGTAACTTGGTACATAAACATACTTATATGGAATAACCATACGGTCAACTCCCACACATATCACTAAATAAAATAGTCATACGGCCGACTTCCATACCCAATGCAATGGAGTTTATAACATAACCACCCATTTTGGTATTCATAGCACCACCTGTAATTTGGTTTATCACATAACCACCTTTCAAATGTCTAATTACCATTATAAAATCATAATACGTAAAACAAATATAAAGGAAAGAAAACATTTCCACATTTCAACCACAATATATCACTTAAAAATATTTCTATAACAAATACATTATCAAAACTATTTTCAATACCAAAATACATAAAATAGTATATGGTATTTATTTTCTTTTTAAAACATTACGGCTTGTTGAGGAAGCCACAGATCAAATAATACTCACGGCGGAGGAAAGGGCGTTGTCACCGCGTACATTAAAAGAAACATTCCTTTTTGTCATTTAGTAAAACTATTCATAGAAAAAGATTTCTTTTTAATGAAATGAAAATTGAAAGGTGTTTATACAGCATATAAAATAAATTCTTGTATTAAAACAAAATATGCCTCAATGAAAGAAGATTGAGATGAAGTCCCTTACAAAGGTGGTATCCATAAATTAAGGATAAATCAATTACATAATTATGTGTGACAAATATAAATACACCCAATATAAGTGGATATTATGTGTAAAAAATCATAGTTCATCCACACATATTCATAGCATGACATAATCAAGGGGTATAGGTTTAACCCAAAGAATTGAAATTGGGTTAAGAAGTCCCCTTACAAAAATTTTACAGCCTAACAGCGTCACTTTTAAATTCAGAAAATGAGTTGATGAGATATAAAAAGAGTATATCGTCACTTGAACAAACAATTTACAGCAATAAAGATATATAAAAACATATCCCAACATAAGAAGATGTAAATTAAAATACCTAACAAAGAGAATCCTTTTTAAAAAGAGGAGGGTGAAAGGTTCCCTTACCGATTTGGGTAACTTTCGAAACGTACACCCCATGAAAGAAGGATCATACAATGAAGATGTAAATACCCATAAATTAAATTTTTTTACACAAATAATACAATCATGGGTAGTACATACACCACACATAAGGAAATATTGGAAAATGTAGCATGAATCTCACAGGAATAAAAAGTGAGATAAAAAACCTCTTACCTCACTGTAATCAATCGAGTCGTATGACCAAAAGATAATAACCAAAAAATGAATTATAGAACACCATGAATATAAATATAATAATGATAACATATATCAATTGGTAGTACACAATACACTACATTCCATAAATAAGTGGTGAATAATGGAAATCTCATGGAAATAAAAGTGATATAAGAAATCCCTTATGAAAATTTGGCTGCCTAACGATGCCACTTAAAACTTCCAAAAATGGATTGATGAGATCAAATAGGGTCTCTCATCATATGAACATAAAAATTATAGTAAGCAGAATATAAAATAACACCCCCAACATAAGAAAGATGAGCTTAAAAGAAATGACATAAAAGAGAGTACTTAAAAAGAAAGAGAGATGTAGGATCCCATACATCATGTCTGACTTGACTCGATCATTATTTAATCTCATGAATAATAAACTAAAGTTAATTTATACTTGCTTGAGAACCTTTTTCAAGTTTATTTTTCCCTTTATATCACTTATTTTCATGTTATAAACATTATGTAATCATTTAAGTTAATAATGTTCATTTTGTCGATATTTGGTACTTAAGTCAAAATGGACTTCTTATATTTACATGTTGTTCATGTGGTCAAAGTTTCATTGTATCCAGAATGATATTCATGATTGTGATATCATATATATAATATATATTCAGAATATACATGTATTTATAATAGTACATAACATTTAGAGGTAAGAAATGAAATACATCGTTCATGGAGACGGTAAGTCGTACGTACGCATGAACGCTACTTCCATTTCTATTTCATATTTAATGGAATTAAAACATAATGATACATAGTAGTATTATAATTTCATTATTTTGTCATATATAATATCATTAAACATATCCTTTATATGTACCACTTATGGTATGAACGAGTCATATCACTTTGAGGGGCGGTAGTCCACACTTCCTCAAATAAAATTATCCTGTTTACACATAATGGAAATCATAAAGGTTTGCTATATATAAATAAAATACTGAATAATAAAGAAAAAATAAACATGATATATATCATATATAAATATAGTTCCATCATAATGGCCACCATTAGAGGTGTTAAAGGAATATTGAACAATCATCGTTTCGTGAGGTAGTAATTCCCCACCCATAGAAACAGTATGTTCTTTAACCATTAGACGGAGGTGTGTGTAATTTTAGGTAGAATACTTTTCATAACAAAATCCTAGAATATTTAGGATACTTTTTTTGTTATGTTATAAAATAATAAGAAGATAGTGGTGAGTGAAGAAGTAAAATAAAAGAAAGAAACTCGAGAAATACATTACCTCTAAATCGAGTAACTCTTTTTGATTTGAGCCAAAGGCTTCCTTGGAAAGACTTCTACCCAAAGTGATGCTTCTAGAAGTAATATAGGGATGTGGAGAGATAATAGAAGTAGAGTTTGGATGAACCAACAGCTTGAGAGGTGTGGGTAAGGGGGTAGAGGTAAGGTCTTTTTATAAGAGGGAGGAGGGGCACTCTTGGAAAGTCATGAAATATAAATTTGTTATAATATGTTTTTCAAATTAGAATGGTTACAAAAATGTTATATTTAGAGGATAAGAGGATAAGGGTTAGACATACACTAAAACAATAGGATTTAGACAAGTGGGGGTCATATAATTTACCTTATCTTTTCATTTTAACCCTTAGTTAAAATTAATAATTCTTACAACGTCTTTTTTTATTTTCAAACTATAAGGTCATAATAATTACCTAAAAATTCCAATAGTCCCATAATTGTATCAGTAATGATATTATTAATATATTATATTTAATTTGGTATAATATTAGATTTTTTAGACTATTATACCTTTTAATAAAATAACATTTGTTTTAAAAACTCATTTATACCAATTTCGATACTATTTGGTAGTTGACTTTTGATAAAGGCATAAAAGATTTTTTCATTAGAAATAAAAGCATTACCATATATTTTAAAAGTAATAATTATCTATAAAATCCATGTATATCTTAAAAAATTTCAAAACAAAATTATTTTTACACTTATAATATCATATATTTAAATCTTTCATTAATGAGGTAATAACTGCATCATCATTGTGTCATAAAAATTCTAAATAAAATACCATGATGTAGAAAATATTTTTAGATTTAAAATTAATATTTATAGTCAAATATATCATTTATATATACAAAATTAAAAATTTTTTACTTAGGTATTACATACTTTTATTATATTTCCCTTTCATTAAAAATAATATGATAAAAGGTCACTATCACGAAAAAGTGATTCCATGGGGTCCCTAAGTTGGCACAAGGCATCCCATGGTCGTCCATGACACCACCAATATCATTAGGACACATTTTGGTGTCATTTTATATAATTTTGATATTATTTTATTACCCTTAACTACTGGATTACTAATTAAACACGATAATTAAAGATAATTACCGTTGTTACTATTTATGATGTCCAAAAACAAAAGAGTCTTAATTACGTAATTTGGACCTTATGATTCCAAATATGGAATAAATTTTACCAAATTCCAAACACATAAATTTTAGTAATTAATATAAAAATAATTCCCGTTGTCAAAATAAATAGAGTGTTTTTAAAAAACAATATCTATCAAAAGATTGACAATTGTTTATGTCCAAATTCAAAGAGAAATTAATTATAATGACCACCATTTGATTAAATGGTAAAAATATATTCTAATTACCCTTTAAAATCAATTAAAAATATAATATAACCATATAATTAAGTTAGATGAAAAAGTAGTTTTGAAGTAAAATGCAGTATTTTTCACTATTCATTAAAAAATGAACATTGTCATAAAAATACCAAAAAATTATCCAAGGTTAATTTCAATGTCCCAATTCTCAAGAAGGATTTTATTTTTTCAAATATAAAATATAAAATTGATAAAAAGTAGTTTTAAAAGGGGTTCTCTATCAAAAGGCGATTAATCGACCTTTTAAAGAACATTAGAATATTTATGTTTAAAATCAAATTATTTTCTTATTTTAAGCCCTTATATTTTATTGGATAAATGTAAAAATATTTAGCAGACATATATAATCATTTTTTAGTTAGTTTTATTCATTCCCTCCATCATAAGGGCTATGCGTTAACTACCATCTAAAATAATATTATTATATTATTAGTGTGCAACGTAAGATTTCAAAGAAACTCATTGTTGCGTTTTGGGTACACCATCGAACATAGAATCTACTTTAAAATAATATTAATATTTAATTCATTAATATTAATAAATATGAAAATTTCATATTCTTTATTTACCCGGGATTTTACAATATCAATGAAAAAAAACATGGATAAATAATAATTGAGTATAAATGAGGGAAATGTCAAATTATTAGACTCCATGCAAGAGGTACATGATAAACTATACCTCAAAGACATTTCACAATATGGTAATAACTATTATTATTTGGAGAACTTATTAATCTCATGATAACCTCTTGACGCATCGAAGGTATATATAATGTATGGGCCCCACCCATCATTGCCTATCCAAACCATTCCTCATATTGAATAATCGAAATAGATAATAAAAAATAGAAATTATCATAAAATATACATTTTGAATAAATAATAATATTGAATAATCAATAATTTCTCATTGGAGGATAAGTGACAACATTGAATTTTGATATTTTCAGATGGAAATTCCATTGAATGATCATTAAAATATTCTTAGGGAATATGATCATTGAACTTTTTACCGTCTCCCATACCACTTTGAAACATTTTAATCATAATCCCCATGAAGTAATAACATTAAATGATACTTATAATATCTTGATAATAAGTATATTAATGATATAACATGTCAAAGGGTTGTATATATACCATATAAAAGTGAATTGGTGCATAATAAAAAATAAACCTCAATAAAATGTAAATTGAGACAAAATTTCTTACCTTGAGCCCAACTTTTCACATGTGTCATTATATTTCTAAATAATAAACTTATTTTAATTATTTAATTTATTCATAAAATTTTTAATGTTTATAATTAATTTAATTTTACTTATTATAATTTTTAAATAATAACATAAACAATTATATTTATGTTATGTGATTTGACTATGTAGACGCCGGAAAAGTCCGTTGTTCCCAAACGAAGCTCCGGATGCGGAAAGCGAGGTCATATTTGGAGTCGGAAGAATGTTTCGGAGGGCCCGGAGGCCTTGCGCGGAATTTCAGAGTTCTGCGCGCAAAGATGATGATCCGCGCGCAAAACCCCCGGGATGCGCGCAACTCCCTTGCGCGCCGTGCCCGATTCCGCGCCCGCGAGGAGAATTCCGCGCTCGCGCCTTGGATTCCGCGCCCGGGTTTGCCTATAAATACTAGGCGACCCCCAACGTTTCAAAGGTTGCTGGAAGTCGAACGGTCTCCCGCGCGCGCAATTCAACCCCTTCCGCGCGCAATGCCGATCTTCAGGTAACCTCCTTTATTTCGCGCAATAGAGCCTTGGGGTCCGCCTTCGCGCGCAATCCCCTTGGCTCATTTCCTTTGAATAAATTTCAACCCGAAGGCCTTTGCGCGCAAAAGAAGCCTCTTGCGTGCAATTGCCCCCCCGGGTGCGCGCAATCCAGCCCGATTGCGCGCACCCCCCATTTTCAAAGTGGCCATTCGTTAGAGAATGAGCCGTTGCCCCCGCGCGCTACCCGAAGCCCGGTGCGCGCAATCCCCATCATCCGCGCGCGAAGCGCTGGCCCAATTGCGCGCCAGCCCGCCGTTTTGCGCGCCGACTCGCGGTTTTGCGCGCAAAGCTCCTCTTTTGCGCGCAACCCGCCAGGGTCGCCTCCCTTGACCCCCTGAGGGTACCCGCCTGCGTGGCGCCCGATGATCTTCATCCTGGGTGCCCGCACCGTGCGTTGTCTTTCCGTACGGCCCTCCAGGCTTGCGCGAAGTGACACAGACCTATGTCCAGCATGACGTTAAACTGCCCATATGTCCAGCATGACGTTAAACTGCCCATACGTCCCGCATGACGTTAAACTGCGCATATGTCCAGCATGACGTTAAACTGCCCATATGTCCAGCATGACGTTAAACTGCCCATATGTCCAGCATGACGTTAAACTGCCCATATGTCCAGCATGACGTTAAACTGCCCATATGTCCAGCATGACGTTAAACTGCCCATACGTCCCGCATGAAGTTAAACTGCGCATATGTCCAGCATGACGTTAAACTGCCCATACGTCCAGCATGACGTTAAACTGCACACTCGTCCGCGCTGCAAGACGTTAAACTGCCAAGTGTTTCGTCCTCAACACACGACATTAAACTGTACTTCGTCCGGCAAGACGTTAAACCGTCCGCTTCGTCCTCAACACACGACGTTAAACTGTACTTCGTCTGGAAAGACGCTAAACCGTCCGCATCATTCGATCCCGTGCCTCGCACGTAGGGTCTCCCCCGGTTTGGATGTGGCCCCCACCCACTCGTCTCTGCAGGGATGTCGGGATTGTCCCGCTTTTGGGGCGATTTAATGGGAGCGGCTTTTCCCTACGGGGGCAGGGTATTACAAACCCCTAGTTTCTCGTGGGAGGCTGCACATGTGTATCTCCATTGCGCCTCCCCACTGCCGAAGCCAGTAGAGGGTCTGACTGGGATCGAGGTGTCTTCTGCTTTCGGTCCAAGTCCCTTCCAACTGAGTTTTGCAGCATTCGGGCTGCCCCAAGTGCGTAAGTCCTGACAGAATGAACTACGTGGACTTTGATCCCTGTCTTCTATACAGGGTACGTAGGAAGCCTCCCTGAGGTCCAAGCCCACCACCTGGTCGTCCCGGTCATATTTACGTCAGTTCGTCCATCAGTGGACCCCTCCAGGGTTCACGCTTGCGTCGATTCACCTATGAATCCGCCCCTGTGGGAGACTTCCCGCGTGTATCTCCGCGGTGCCTCCCCACAGCCCCCCCTTTCTATTTCCCCTTTTATCGTCCAGCATGACGTGAAACTGTGATCCACCCGGCCGTTCCATCCCCCTCTGTGCGAGGTGGTTCGGTTCAATCCTCCGCCCGGCGGCCTCGACCTCTTCGTGAGTCGGCTTACCGACGTCCAGCATGACGTTAAACTGTATACCCGAACTACGTTGACTTTGATCCGTGCCAACGCGCGGTACGTAGGAAGCCCCTATGGGGTCCAAGCTCTTCACTCCATCATCCATCCTGATCCTTACCCGGGCCGCCACATCCCGGTGGGGTCATGCCACTTCACTCCACTCCACGTTACTTGGGAAGCCGCCCATGTGCTGGCCCCAGCGTCGGAGGTTCCCCGCAAGGGGTTCTGTCATCTGATCCACTTTTCGTGTTGATCGGTCCGATGCCGTCCCCGCTGGACGTTAAACTCGCGGCATACCCCGTCTTAAACATGGGAATCTGAGGAAAACCTCAGGTGATACAGTTCCCCGCACCCAGTACGGGATGCCTCAGGCCATCATGCCTTCGAGAAGCCCTATTAGGGACGGAAGACATATGTGCAGAGCCGCAGTGTTACGACACGCCCCCAGCACCCAGAGCCACCCGGCCTTCTCACCGCAGGTTGCTGCCCCGCCCAGACTCCTTGGAGCATCCGGGCGGAAGCAGCGTAATTAACCGGTGTCCATGAAGATATGGCGCCGGGAACGAGATTCACGAACATTCTTAAGTCTATGAGGGAGACCCGGATTAGGCGACGAGTTCCGAGGAGACGTCCAAGGAAGGAGGAGCCGACATCCCATCATCCCGGTTTCGATCAAGGAGCAGACGCCCCTGAATAAGGGACGGATGCCGCCCGCCCTTGGAAAGCGGGACTGCGGGACCACAAACCGCGCGCCCATCCCCTCGGGTTGACGGGTGCACGCGCGAACGCGTCCTGGCGGAACAGCGTAACCCGACGCACATCCGCACCGAAACAGAAAAATGGTGAACCCGACGTGAATCTCTTCTCCTCGATACGAAGACCGATGGCTTTCAGAAGTGTTGGAAGACCGGCGTGTTGCCCGGCCAAGCATTCAGTCTTACCCGCCGGGGGCTGGGGAAGGGACATCGGGCACTCCGTCTCGCAACGTCGAGGGCCTGGGTTCCCCCCACGGAAGGCGTCGTGGCGCTAATGGTTGGTTGTCGATTCCTTTTTCCTGTCAGTGTTAATGGGTCATTCTCCCTGCTTTCAGAAATCAGGTCGCCCGATCCAGTGCCCGATCGCCACCCGCCCACTGGCGCAGAGGTAGGGGAAACACCGACGCGGCTACTCCGCGCGGTCCCGCCCGTTCCACAGCCGTCCCAGCAGCCGCAATTGCGGGACGACCACGCCCTCTCTCCCCCTCGGAGGTCATCCAGAGAAGGGTGATCAACACCCTGGTGCGGAGATACGAGGAAGAGGGAGTCATCCCCACTAGGGAAATGGCTCGCCTAGACCTTGAGGAGGCTGCGCCTCGCCACCACCGCCGCCCCCGAGGGCCGCGCAGGGAGGCACCGCTGCCTACCTCAACGTCCAATCGCTTCGGGAGTTTATCCCCGGAGCGCTCTGACAGTTCCCTTCCCTACGCGGATGAGGTGGAAGAGGCCCGGGATCACCCTATCCGGGATTCGCTCCAGGGATCTACGGTAAGGACTCCCGCCAGGCCACGGCGACACCGCCGCCAGGCCTCTCCAGTCGAAGAGCGGGCTCTCCACCTGCCCGCGCCGCTCATCCCGACTCGTCTGTCTCGACGCCAACGTCGGGCACGAGCGGAAGAGGATGCCCACCTTGGGGCTCTAGCAACAGCGGCCGCACTGGCCCAAGCCACTGCTGGCTCCAGTCGCCAGGCCTCTGCGCATCCTGAGCAGGGGAACTCCTATGCCCGACCCGGATCGAGGCCCCGACCGCCCCAAAGGCAGGTTGGGTTGACTCTCCCGGTTGCTGGCACTGGCAGTAGCCACCGCGGACCACCTCGCGGTAGCGCTATTCACCGGCAGGATCTACTCTGTGTGGTCGATCCAGGAGGCATGGGTCATCCCACCTTCCGATCCCGGCCCGGAGGCCTGCCCGGAGTCATCTCTCCCCGCGTCCCCTTTGATATCTGTCCCGGTGCCCCTCGCACCTTGGTTCCCAGTCCTCTTGGCCCCAGCACCAGTGCGGCTGGAGGACACCAGGACAGAGATCAGCCCTGCCCCGAAGAACCACCCAGGGGCAGGAAGGCAAGGCGTCGACGCCGAGGGAAGAATGTTACGGAATTCCGGACAGAGATCCGACCGGTTCGCTTCTCTGACTCAGAGGCGGAGTACGATTCGGCGACAGAGCCCCTTCCCCAATCCCGCCAGTCAAGGGCAGGGGTAGGAATGCGGCACGTCATCCTCGTGCTCCCCGAGAGCGAGATCGATATGATCCCCGCTTCTCTCCGAAGGTATATCCGGAGTAGCGAGGGCCTGGTAGACCCCCAAGGATCAAGCTTGCGGTTGGTACCGGCCCCTCCGGAAGCGCCTTCCGTCTCGGTCGGAGAAGCCGGAGATTTTTTCTGGGGACCGACGGTCGAACCACGATCTGGTGCACCCTCGGCGAGCACCGATGCTACGGCAGGATGTTCGCTCACCGGCCTGTCCTATCGTGATGTGGTAGCCAGGGCACCGCCACCCTCAGGGGGCGGCCCGGGATATGGAGGCCAATCGGCCTGTTCGCCGTATTCACCGCCGGCCAGCCCGTCAGCCCGGCGGCCTGCCTCGGCACCACTGCCGGTTCCCCGTCCGTTCCCAGCCATTGAAGAGGACCAGGGAGACCTGGGTCCCGAGTTTGAGTCGTGGAGCTTCTGGACCGTCCTTGCAGAGGGCCACTTCCCTGAGAAGTTTTGGCCAGTCGCAGGACCGGGCTTTGATGCACCCGAATCGCTCACCCCGGATGAGTTCGAATGCTTCCGCCGAACTCTCCGGGAGACTCACTCCCGTCTTCACTGCCTACAAATGCCATACCCCGGGAGTCAAGCGCACCTGGAGGATATTGGTGAGCAGTGCCGTCAAATTGACCTGGCCATGCTCCCCGCGGTTCGGCACCCCGGGTCATTTGGGCACCACGAGGCCCTCCAACAACGATGCGTTGAGTGCTTTCAAGTACTCCGCAAAGTTATCGAGGAAGCCACTCCCCACATGTATATCTGTGGATGGGGGCAGTACGCTGCCCTACGCTTCAGTGTGATTCGCCGACAGCCCGATTCGCTGGGTGGCCCTGAGGGTATATCCCCAGGGACAGAAACAGTCAATATGGCTGACCTGTCGGGAGGGGGGAACGACTTGGAACTTCTCGACGGGGGCTTCCCCCCCGAAGACAAGCCGTCGTCAGATCCATCAGTGAGAGTTACTCGTCATCAGAGGAACCTCCTGGGGCTCCCCGCACCCACTGAAGCACTGACGTTGAGCCGAAACGTCAGCAAAGGAAAAGAGCACAGCGAGGCTATAAGGCCCGCCGACCCATCTGCCTCCATGCAGAGGACAGAGGAGGATCCCGAGAAGGCTACGCTACGTCAGCAGCTCGCCGAACAGAAGAAGCTGGTTGACCAGCTCCTCGCCGAGCGCGCTGCAGAACGGCGGCCTGACTACGGTGATCCCAGGCCAGGACAGCAGGGACCGGAACAACCGCTCCTCGATGAGACTCTCCCGGGAAACCGTGATTACGCCGTGTTCGCCGACAGGAGAGAGGCCATTGCCTATGGCAAGAGGGCGCGGTATGTTTCGCCACACCCTCCCGAGCGGCGTGACTACCTGAGAGATCCCGCTCGGATTCCTCCCGCTGCCCCAAGGGCCGCTCCGCCAGCCATCCCACGAGCTGCCGAGTTCGACGACCCGGTCGACGACCCGATTGAAGGGCCGTGCAATGCGCTCGTGGTTAGAGATCCTCACCAGGACTGGAACCCATGTTCGGATGATCCGATGGCGGCACTCATCGCTCGCTTGGAGGCCTTGGAGACTCGGCAGGTGGCGATCCCACCGGACGGCAAGCCCTACCCAGCATGGGTGGATGACATGCCGGCGCCTCCGGGATTCGGGAATCCCACTTTCGCCCCCTTCAACGGAACTGGAGATCCGCCACAGCATTTAGCCCACTTCAACTCGAGGTGCGGGCCTATGTTGGGGACTCCGGCGCAGCAGGAGGCCGCTAAGCTTCGCTGCTTTGTTCAGACACTGGAAGGGCCAGCATTTGTCTGGTACAGCCAGCTCCCCGTCGGGTCGGTAACCAGCTGGGAGGACCTCCGTAGACAGTTCCTCTACCAGTTCAGTTCCACGACCCGGAAGACAAGTATCGCAGACCTCTTCAAGTGAAAGCAGAGGCCTGATGAGCGAGTCGCGGACTTCATCGCCCGATGGAAGGGTCTCACGTATTCCCTTGACATGCCATTGACTCAGGAGCAGTTGCTGACAATGTGCGTCGGGAACGTCAAGACCGAGCTGTTCCCTTCCCTGATTACTCAGAATTACCCCGGAGGGTTCAGGGACTTCTCAGACAAAGCTCAACGTCTTGAGGAAGCCCTGCAACAGGCCAGCCAGGCATACCCGCTGCCTCCTATGATTCCTGCAAGGAGAGTCAGCAGGGCTGAGCCCGCTGCTGTTGCCCAGATAGAGGCCCCCAGGCCGTTGGAGCTGCTGCCGGCGAGGCCAGCTCCACAGCCTCACAGGAACCCGCCTCCACGGGCTCAGTTCCCGGCCCAGCAGCGGCAGCCTCAGAACCGGCCGGCCCCTCCGCGTAATGTACCGCCGCAACCCAGGCGAGATAATCAGGGTCCACCTCCTCGGCAGGCCCCTCCAGCCCCTCGTCAAGACCACGCTCCCAGGGGCCCGCGACACCTGACTTACTCATTCCACGAGGATCAGGTCCCCGGTTATTTCCGGAGCGCCCTGGAGCAGAGGATTGTGCGACTGCCTGAGTGTTGGAAGCCAGAGGAGGCACATCTTACGAATAACCCCCGCTACTGCCCCTACCACCGGGCCCTGGGGCACACCATCCAGCGGTGCTATGTGTTTAAGGATTGGCTCCAAGACCAGATTAACAACAATGTAATCAGGTTGGGCCCAGCTCCAGCACAAGTGGCGGGCGTGTTCGTGGGATCAGATGACGATAGTGGCAACGAGGACGAATGGAAGCTGGTCTCCGACCGCGGATCCCAGAAGTACAATAACTGGATGGCCCGCAAGACGACCATTCGCGCCCATGGAATCATCCGTGCGCGCTTGAATCAGCCTGAGCCCCCAGAATCTGCGGGTGCTGCTTCGGCATCGTCGTCCCAGCCTGCCTCTTCCAAGAGGAGCAAACGGCGGCAGCGCAAGAAGGAAGAGTGCGCCCTGCCGGTTCCGCCACTATCCCGCACTCTCGGCGATTTCATGCCCCCGGAGATGGGGGTCCCTCCTCGGATCCGCCCGGTGATGGATGATTCGTCTGATGATGGTATTGGGTACGCTTCGGTTAATACCGTCGAGCTGGTAAACCCCTTTTCGGTTCCCGACGTTGAAGAACACCAGGTGGACCTCCCTAGTGTCCCCGGTCGTCGCCACCGTCGGAAGAACCGCAGCAACAGGAGTCGTCGGGGCACAGCCGTTGGTACCTCCAGCCAGGCCGTGCACGCCACTGAGACTAGGCAGCAGGCTCAAAATCGAGCTCAGCGCACGCAGCCCCCCCATCCGGGGATGACGGATTCGCCTCCGCCACTGTTTGTGGTGTGGGACCAGGCAGAACCGCCTCAGCCGCGTCGCGACCAGCTCCGCCCTGCCACAAGTCCATCCCGGCCTCCTGACTCTAGTACGGTGACCATTTCCCGGACTGCGACCAGTGAACAGCGAGATGCGCCAAGTACCAGTCGGCCGCCGATCCAACCGGCAAGGCCCGTCATGCCACCAACCGCAGAGCAACCTCCTGCAACCAGGGGCTCGCGCTTGGCCAAAAAGTATGATGTCCTGAAGCACTTGGCCGACATCCCAGCAAGGCTCTCCATCCTAGAGGCTCTGCGCATGTCATCTGAGATGCGCGAGGCACTCGCTGAAGCCCTGAAAAGCCCCCTCCAGTTTGAGACAGAGGTTGCGGCTGCAGAGGCCTTTCACGCCGAAATGATCGAGGACGCCGAATGTCAGGCAGTTATCTCGTTCTCTGGTAAGGATGAAGACCCTCCTATACAGGGACACATTCGTCCGCTGTATGTCACTGGCCAGTTCAATGGCCTTGAAGTCCGGCGTTGTCTTGTCGACACGGGGTCCGGGATTAACCTGATTCCAACTCGGACGCTCCGGAGATTGGGGTTGTCTGAGGATGACTTGATTCCCTCCGACCTCAGGATCCAGGGGTACGATCGCACCGAGCAAACCCCGGTCGGCAAGATACGTTTGAAGACCCAGTTCGGTGACTTGGTTGCCAACACCGAATTCATGGTGGTCTCTCAGGACACTGCGTATAACGCATTGATGGGCAGGCCATGGCTTCACCTTCACGCGGTGGTTCCCTCGTCATACCACCAGTGCCTCAAATACTCCCTTAATGGTCGAGTAGGTGTGCTTCAAGGAGATGCCTCTCCTTTTGCCTCATGTGAAGCCCGCTATCTGGACGCGGACTATTACAAGAGCAAGGATAAGCAGATCCTGGCAGGTGAGGTTGAGCCTGTCGCTGTTGCAAGCGATCCTTGGGCAAGTCTGGATGACGCTTACGTCCTCCCGATTCACCGGTTGGACGTGGCCATGGTCTCGACGGTCCGCGAGTCTCCTGATGAGATGGCCGCAACCGCCCGTGCCAGCACCAGTGGCCCAGCAGGATCTGGTAGCCCCAATGCAGTTTCCAACGCAGTCTCTCCCGTGGACGATCCCTCCCCGAGCGGAGAGGATATGGAAGACGCACCCCCAGCCTTTGAGGAGGGCGTCCCCGCCACAGTCGATGAGTTAATACAGGTGAACCTTGGAACCGAGGCCGATCCAAGACCCACATTGGTTAGTGCCGCCATGCCCTCTGAGGAGCGGCAGCAGTACGTGGACTTTCTCAGGCAGCACCGTGATGTGTTCGCTTGGAGCTATGACGAGATGCCGGGGCTAGATCCTCAGGTAGCCGTCCACCGCCTTGGTCTCCCGGCGAACCATCGCGGGTTCAAGCAGCCTCCCAGGAAGATGCACCCATCCCACGGTGCCATGGTTGAGGCCGAAGTTGACAAGCTTATCAAAGCCAACTTCGTGAGGGAAGTTCAGTACCCCAAATGGCTGGCCAACATTGTGCCGGTCAGGAAGAAGAACGGGCAGATCAGAGTCTGCATCGACTTCCGCGATCTCAACCGCCACTGCCCGAAGGATGATTTTCCCCTTCCAGTGACAGAGCTGTTGATTGATGCCACGGCAGGGTTCCAAGCCCTCTCCTTCATGGATGGATACTCCGGATACAACCAAATTCGGATGGCCCCTGAGGATGAGGAGTTCACTGCCTTCAGGGCCCCCCAAGGTACCTTTTGCTACCGGGTCATGCCTTTCGGCCTGAAGAATGCAGGTGCCACCTATCAACGGGCGATGCACCACATATTCAAGCCAATCCTCGGCACACTGGTGGAATGCTACGTCGACGACTTGGTGGTCAAATCGCGCCAGCGTCAGGACCATCTCAAAGATCTTGAGAAAGTGTTCAGCTTCCTCCGGTCTCGCTGCCTGAAGATGAACCCGTTGAAGTGTGCCTTTGGGGTCACCTCCGGAAAGTTCCTTGGATTTGTGGTAAGATACCAGGGTATTGAGATCGACCCAGAGAAAATCAGGGCGATTAGTCAGATGCCTCCCCCAGGTACCGTCCGGGAACTGCAAGGGTTCCAAGGCCACTTAGCCTATATACGCCGATTCATCGCGAATCTGGCCGGCAAGTGTAAGCCCTTTTCTCGGCTCATGAAGAAAGGTGCCACCTATGTATGGGATAAAGAGTGTCAGACCACTTTCGAGGAGATCAAGCAGTACCTGCTTCAACCTCCGGTTCTGATGCCGCCTGTATCCGGGAAGCCGCTGGTCCTCTATGTGACCGCCCTGGAACGGTCCCTGGGTGCCCTTCTCGCCCAGAAGAACAACGAGGGAACGGAGAATAGCCTCTATTACCTCAGTCGCATGCTCCTCGATGCGGAAGTTAGGTATTCCCCCATCGAGAAGAGCTGCCTGGCGCTCGTATTTGCCGTACAGAAATTACGGCACTACTTGCAGCACCATGAGGTACAGTTGGTTTCTCGGGTAGACCCGTTGAAATATATCCTGAGCCGACCTATGTTGACTGGCCGTCTAGCGCGGTGGGCTATGATTCTCCAGCAGTTCGACATCAGGTATGTGTCTCAGAAGGCCATCAAAGGGCAAGCATTGGCAGACTTTCTGGCAGCTCACCCGACCTCCGCGGATCAGCCGCTGGATCTAGGCTTTCCTGATGAGACCATTCTCTCGGTTGATCGAGCCGATCCATGCTGGCAGATGCACTTTGACGGTGCCTCCCGGAGCCCCACCGGTAGAAGACTCGATAATCCTAAGCTCAACAGAGTAGGCTTGGGTATCGTCTTCATTACCCCGGAGCGAGCCGTGCTGCCATACTCTTTCCTGTTGTCAGAGGGCTGTACCAACAATGAGGCGGAATACCATGCCCTCATCACCGGCCTCGAGTTGGCTCTCGAGATCGACGTGCCCCGTCTGTGCATGAAAGGGGACTCCGAGCTGGTCGTTAAGCAGATCAATGGCGACTACGTTGTCAGGAAGCCGGAACTTGTGCCATTGTTGGAGTGCACCCTCCTTCTGATGGCCCGGTTCCCTTCTCGGCCGGAAATTGTCCATGTTCCCCGGTCGCAGAACGGTCGAGCAGATGCTTTGGCCAGCCTCGCTGCGTCACTTGCGGAGCCTGAACAGGACAACCTGATCGTCCGCGTGACGCGCCGCAGGCTCATCGCTCCCATTATCCCGGAAGAAGATCGCGGCCCGTTGGTAAGTAACCTCACCACGGTTGCCCCTATGCCCGGAGCCCCGAGTACCCCAGATATGACAGTCGGATCAGCCCCTGATTGGAGGACGCCTTTGGTTGAGTACCTCCAACATGGCATTCTTCCATCGGATCGGGCCGAGCGCGAGCGAGTTCGACGCCGCGCATCGCAGTTCGTCCTCCAGAGCAGTCCCGGCCTGGAGCAGATCCTCTACAAACGCGGATTTGATGGTGTTCTCCTCCGTTGCCTTTAGGGAGTTGAGATCCCACGAGTCATGCAAGAGGTTCATGCTGGTTCATGTGGCGCCCACCAGACTGGGCCGAAGCTGTCCCACCAGATTCGGAGGTTAGGATACTTCTGGCCCTCCATGATCCATGACTGCATCGAGTATGCCAGGAGGTGCCATGCGTGCCAGGTTCATGCGAACTTTGTGCACCGGCCGCCGGAGCCTCTCCATACCACTAGGTATTCCTGGCCCTTTGCAGTCTGGGGACTGGACGTTGTGGGACCTTACCCGCCGGCGACAGCTCGCCAGTGCCGGTTCATTCTGACCGCCACGGACTTCTTCTCCAAATGGGCAGAAGCGATTCCGCTCAGAGAGGTCAAATCCTGTTCGATCGCTGACTTCGTGACCTCCAACATCATCTATCGATTTGGAGTGCCTCACGCTATCCTCACGGATAACGGAACCAATTTCCGAGCAGCCGAGTTGAAGAAGTTGTACGCCAAGTATAACATTCGCTCGAACCATACATCTCGTTATCATGCACAGGCGAATGGACAGATCGAGGCGTTTAACAAAACCCTCTCTAACATTCTGCAAAAGATGGTTGGTCAGAACAAGAAGAGTTGGCCGGACAAGCTCCCCAACGCCCTCTGGGCTTATCGGACGACGACTCGCAATTCCACCCAGATGACCCCTTATTCCCTGGTGTATGGAGCTGAGGCCGTCCTGCCCATCGAGATCCAGTTGCCGTCCTTGCGCACTGCGGTCTACGACCAGCAAGCGCCGGACAGAGTTGCTGAAGCCCGTCTAGTCGAGTTGGAAGCACTGGATGAGAATAGACTTCGCGCTTTGCACAACTTGGAGAGGCATCAAAGCAGAATGGCTCGAGCTTTCAATAAGAAGGTTCGCCTCCGCTCCTTCCTGCAGGGTGATCTAGTGCTAGCCCTAAGAGCACCAATGATCCCCGGCAGGAAGCCGCCCAAGTTGGAGCCCAAGTGGGAGGGACCTTTTGTTGTCCACAAGGTCTATCCCAATGGCGCGTACTCCCTAGCGACTATGGATGGTGAGCGTGTCACTCCTCCCACCAACGCTAGGTTCCTCAAGCAATACTTTGCCTGAGTGTCCGTTCGTCCCGCATGACGCTAAACTGCACTTCGTCCTGCATGGCGTTAAACTGCACCACGTCCTGCACGACGTTAAACTGCATTCGTCCAGGCTACAGGACGTTAAACTGTTCAGCATTCGTCCGCGCTTCAAGACGTTAAACTGCCAAGTGCTTCGTCCTGCATGACGCTAAACTGCACTACGTCCGAGCTACAAGACGTTAAACTGTTCAGCATTCGTCCTGCATGACGTAAAACTGCCCCTCAAGAACTACGTGCGGCTTGATTCCCATCCTTATGGGATACGTAGGACCGCCTGAACATTCATGTTTCAGGCCCAGCCCCACCCTTCGGGAATTTCCATCCCATCTCGGGCCCTTGGCCCAGTTTCCCCCGGGTGTGCGGCGTATGGTGTGAGCGCGGGGCTATGCCCTCATTCACGTCAGTTTGCTCGTCACGCTGTATGCCCCCCCCCACGTTTGGGGATGCCTTCTACTCCCCCCTTCTTTTTCCCTCATCGTCCTGCATGACGTTAAACTGCACTTCAAGAACTACGTATGGCTTGATTCCCATCCTTATGGGATACGTAGGACCGCCTGGACATTCATGTTTCAGGCCCAGCCCCATTTTCCGGGAATCCCTATCCCGCGTTGGGTCTCTGGACCAAGTTCCCCTCCTTTTTTGTGCGAGGCGTATCGCGTGAGCGGGGGATTATGTCCTCATTCACGTTGGTCTACTGGCCACGTCGTATGCCTCCCCCCGTGTGTGGGACCACCTCACACCCCTCATCGTCCTGCATGACGTTAAACTGCCTCTCAAGAACTACGTATGGCTTGATTCCCATCCCTATGGGATACGTAGGACCGCCTGGACGCTTGTGTTTCAGGTCCAGCCCCGTCTCTCGGTTGATCATGGGGATCTGCCCTCTTTTGGTTGCTCTCAGGGTGAGTCCTCCGACCCTTTCCGGAGATCTGTTAACATGTTTTGGGTACTTCGGTCTATGACTCGTAGTGTCAGATTCAATCCCGACAAGTCCTGTGTTACTTGTCAGGCCTCGCGCTTCCTCTTGTTCGAGCCTTCACTCAAAGGGATCCTCGTTAGTGGTTTGGGTACGATGCCTCAGTGCTCTCCCACCGCTCCGGGTCGATTTACCGGCGGGTCTTGGGCCGCAAATCGATATGAATCCTGCGATTGAGCGGTCGATGCTCGTTTGCTTGCCCCGTCTTAGGCTGACGCGATCGGATGTTGTGTTGCGAATGCGTCAGCAACATCCTTGATCGCCATGTCAGCTCTTTCAGGCTCTGAACATTGGTTGCGCAGTCCTCATCACACTCCGCCTTTGTGCGTTGTAGTGGAATCTTGACACTCTTTTCATACTGACCTTCAGTACACCTCTACACATTAGGCAGACCAACCAGGGTAATGATGTCGTTCGAGGCTCCCATGATCTGAGCACCAAGGATATATGCGGATATCCTCCCTAAGGGCCGTGCGTAGCTGGACCCTCGTCCCCATAAGGAGGAAGGAGTCGCCCGAACAATTGCGTTCTGGGCCCAGTATATCTGGAGGCTAGCATCTCTGCCCCTCGGGTGATGGACATACGCAGACCCCCATCCCAAGACTCTTCTCCTGGAATCGTGCGTGACCGCAGGGCTGGGTATGTTCCCACCTCCACCGTGTCCGCCGTACCGCGGTAAGCGGATTCCTCCATGGTCCGAACCACACGACCTTAAACTGTGTTGTCTGGTCCTACCACACGACCGTAAACTGTGATCGTCTTGGCCGCCCGACGAGAAAATGGCACTGCATCGTGATGTTCCCCTCAGGGGACACTCATGTTGGGCGCTGGTTAATAACCACGCCATTCATCAATGCCTTCCGTGGCTTGATTATTGTGGCGACGCCAGAGATTTCTCAATCACAGGCATGTCACCGCACAAAGAAAAACCATTCATCTTTAAGGACAAACAAGAAATATCAAATGCCGCTCCTTCTGTGTGCGAGGGTCAGACCCGCACTCTTCCCCGCGCTGGTGCCCGATTGTGTTGCGCCGCGCTTCAAGAACTACGTGTGGCTTGATTCCCATCCTTATGGGATACGTAGGAACGCCCGGATGTTTGAAACTTCGGGTCCAGCCCCCCACCTCTTAGAGATTCCCCCTTCTCTGGGGAATCCGCCGCCTTCAGGTCACCCTCAAGGTGTGTTCCCCGACCCCTTGCAGTGGTCCACCGGTGTCAAGAGTACTCTGGTTTATTGCCAGGAGGGTCAGGATCCGCTTGGTCAGGTTTCTTCCGCTTTTCAGGCTTCGTGCCCCATTTCATTCGGACCCACCGTCTACGCCCTGGGTGGAGCCCCCGTGAACGGTTCGGACACAATGCCTCAGTGCTCTCCCACCGACTCGGGCTGGTACCCCCAATGGCCTCGGGCAGCAAATCGATATGAATCCTGCGATTGAGCGGTCGATGCTCGTTTGCTGCCTCATTCCACCAACGGTTAGTGCGATATTGATGCTGCTTTTCCGCCACGGTCGGCAGTACTCCCATATCGTTACTCCGGTGCCCCCAGTCCTTGAGTGAATGGCCGCATGATTCACATTTTCCACCTCCCATTCTGACCAGGCGAAACCTCGACACTCTTGACACTATCCCTCAGTGCATCTTTGCATACCCGGGGGATGGGACCACGATGCGGCGTACTTTGAGGTCCTTATGGTCCGAGCTCTAAGACCTTAAACTAAGATCTCCCCTTATGGTCCGAGCTCTAAGACCTTAAACTAAGATCTCCCCTTATGGTCCGAGCTCTAAGACCTTAAACTAAGATCTCCCCTTATGGTCCGAGCTCTAAGACCTTAAACTAAGATCTACCCTTATGGTCCGAGCTCTACGACCTTAAACTAAGATCTCCCCTAAACGGGATTCTACGTCCTGCATGACGTTAAACTGCACTCTCAGAACTACGTGTGGCTTGATCTCCAGCCTGATGGAGTACGTAGGAACGCCCGGGCGTCTCAACTCGGGTCCAGCCTCAGGGGTCGTTAAGTCCCGCCCCTCCTCGTCGCCGGCCGTCTGGCCTGACTTCGGGTAGAGTGGTGCAGTTGTGATATTCTCCCCGATTCAGCTCGGGATGCCCCATCGCAAGGATGGGAAGCGACGGTTTCCTCGTCAGAGAGGTGCTGTCTGAGAATTGAGGTGACTCACGTCCAGATTAGTGCATCCGCCTAATACGTTTTCCCCACGGTGGCACAATTTTGAGAGCGTTGGATTCTGTCCGAACAAATCGTCACTTCGCCCCACGCTTCGCATGCCCTGTTGATCTGGATTTTCCACCCTTGTGTCTGAAGGAACCCCAAAGCGGTATTCATGATGACATGTGGTCCGCCTCCTGCAATATGAATGATGGCCTTTTTCGGTCCGTCTATTGCAGTTGTTATGGTCGATCCACTGTCCGCCTACCGTCTTGGGCATTTCCTGGAAGGCCGACCGTTGTGGATGTCTGGATTCGGGACACGCGATTCACCCTTTCTCATTTCCCTATGTTCGGATAAAATCTCAACGCCCCTAGCATTGTCCCGCTCGTGTGTTGGAACAGGTTGGGGGAATGGTACATTGATTAGGTCTGAGGTCTCCTTTCCTAGGAATGACCTCCCTCTTTTCTCCAGAAATCCAGGCCCAATTATGGATGCCTGATGCTTGGTTAACACTCCCGCAAGACAGTGAATTGTGGTTGAGCATATTAAACCGAAAGATGCAGATAAATATATTGATTCATACAGATGGATCAAAGTAGCGGAAGCAAATGTTTTGGGAATGGCAAAACAAAGCCCTTAGGGATTAGCGTGCTGAATGGGTCTTTCTAATGCCGCTACCCTTTGGCTGGTGGCCTCCAGAGCTGCTTCTCGCTCTCTGCGTGCCCTCTCTTCGTCGGCGGTCGCAGCACGCAGTTCGTCGATTCTGGCCTGTGCACGCTCCCGCTCGACCTGAATTGTGACCATCTGTTGGCCCGCCTCCGTCAGCTGTACTTGGGCGTCAACCAGCTGAGCTGCTAGTTGCTCCACAAGCTCGGTACACGTCGCGACGAAGGCCTCCTTCTCTGCCGCCTGCCCTTCGAGGCGCCGGACTTCCTGCTCCGCCGCGAGGAGCGCCCGCGTGCTCTCCGACATGTCCCGACTTTGTGTGACGTCGGCACGCCGGCAGCTCTCGCGCATCTTTTCGGCCATGAAATCACGGACCGTCAGATGGAGGCGTTGAGCATCAGCTCCCCCGGCACACAGGAAGCGCAGCCAGGTCTGAAGTGATCCCATGCGCCCCAGCCACTCTGATGGGTCTCGCTTGAGGAAGCGCTGGATGCACTTCCACCCCCTACGGCGCGTTATCCGGCTCTCCTCGACCGCCTCCGTGTCTGAGTCGTCCATCTCCTCGGGATCGGCAGGCCGGTAGGCAGGGAAGGCAGCCAGCAGGTCTGCTGCAGGGTCCGCCCCTGGGAGGTCCTCACGAGGGATAGGTTCCCCAACATCCGGGCGACCTTCTTCTCTCTCCCCAGTGGCGCTGACACCCTCGTCAGCCCCCAACCTCTCTCCGATGTCAGCACCACCGATGTCTGGAGCCCCTTGATCAGCAGTTGGTGGGGCCGGCTCGGTTTGGGAAGTCTGTTCCGGAGCAGGCGGCATGTCCACCACTGGTCCACTCGTAGATGGCCCGGGTTCGGCAACCCGACGAGCCTCCAATGTTGAGATCACTGCGCGGGGCATGCCATGGTTAGTCACGGATCGTCAACGGCAAGCACCAGCAGTAAAGTAGGGAGACTTACGGGAGTTCGGAGCGTCATCTTCCGCTATCCCGGCCGCCGCAGGAACAGTTGTAGCAGGGGACCCTTCCGCGCTTGTCAGTTCAATGATGGGTGTCTGGCCCCCGCCTTGTCCTGCTGGCGCCCCTCCTACTCCCGCTGAGGACGCCTGACCAACATCCGTGCGCTCCTGGGAAAGATGGAGAAATGGGTTAGAAGCTGCATAAGAGAATGGATGAAGCAGATTGAGTATGGATGGAAGCGGACCTCGAGGAGCTCAGTGACATCAACGTCGTCAGAGCCGGCCACCTTGCCGCTCTCCCGCGGACTCCCCTGATGGGATCTTCCCTCGGAGCCTTCATCCTCCCCCATTTCCTCCTCTTCCTCGGAGTCGTTGCTACTGTCGTCTCCTTCCGGCGGCATCTGTTCCGGAGCGGGCTCGAGACCGAGCATCACCTTCACCAGAAGGGATGGCTCCGCGCGCTGACCACGTTGGCGCGCGTACTCGTCCATGGCCGTCAGATACGCATACTGCCGGTTGAAGTCCACCCTGTCGGCAATGTGGAGGCGCCCGACCTCTGGCAGATGGATTCCTTCTCTGAGAATCTTTCGTCAGATGGCGTCGGTCCCCAGTGACTGCCGCAGGGTCATCCAGGCCGACCACAGCGCCGGGAAGACTGCATCGTGGGAGGGTTCGAGCAGACGTCTCACCTGCTTCCCGGGCCGCTCTTCGACCACCACGCGTGCCCCCTCTCTGGGCGCTGAGGTCGTGGCGGCAACTCGCGATGTGCCCGCCGCCGAAGTCCCTGCCCGCGCCGGCTCCGCTGCTTGGCGCGCCTCCGTTCTCCCCCATGTGGCGGCGCCTCGCCTCCTTCCTTGACGCCCGGTCTCCGCACGGGTAGCCTCGAGCCGCCGAACTAGCTTCCGCAAGAGCCCCTCGGGGTACGCGATGGCCCAGTGTTTGTTGTACATCTCGTTCCCCTCGTTGTTTGATTTTCATGATCACAATCACCTTTCTTTTTTTGTCTAACCTTGTGTTTTAAGTATTGTGGATGATAGGCAAGAGAACCCCAAAGGAATGGCCCAAGAAGAATCAAGAAGTGGACTGAAATTCAGTCCACCGGCCAACCGGTGTGATAGCACCGGCCAGCCGGTGGACCTGGCAGAGGCATTGCCCACTGCCAGGCTCCACCGGTCAGCCGGTGGCTTGACCACCGGCCAGCCGGTGGCACCCTGACTCAAGGCTGAGCCACTGCCTCCCCACCGGCCAACCGGTGGCCTCAGCACCGGCCAGCCGGTGGCACCCAGCCTCAACAGTGAGACCTACTGTCTCACCACCGGCCAGCCGGTGGCCTCAGCACCGGCCAGCCGGTGGCTCCTGGGCAGAACAAATTTCCATTCTCCAAGGCACCGGCCAGCCGGTGGCCATGCACCGGCCAGCCGGTAGACCAGTCAAACTAGCCGTTGGCTTTGACCAGTCAACTCCTTTTTGGCCTCCAACGGCTCCGAGGCCTTTTCCAACGGCTCCAAAGCCCTCCAACGGATACTTGAAGGTTCCTAGCCTATAAATAAAGGCCTAGGAAGCCCCGGAACGTCACCCAAGCCACCGGACACATTGTTGATCATTTTGGCGAAGCTCCGGCGGATTGTTCCAAGAGAACCCCAAGTGCTCCATCCATTTCCACATCCAAGAGCACCACTCAAGAAGCTTGGGAAAGCACGCTACATCAACTCCATCATCCAATTGGCGCCCAAGTCTTCCCAATCACGGTTTTTCGTGTTTTATTTATTTTGAGCTTCAATTTGAGTTTGTGCCTACAAACTCCCAATTTTCTCATCCCCTCTTTTCTTTGGGTTTCACATCACCACTAAGGTGTGACAAGGTTGCCAAGCTTTCCTTTAAATAGCTTGAGACATAGGTGAGCTATCCTTCACCTGTAAGAAGGATAGTGGGTTCTTGCTAAACCACAAAAGCAAGCTGTAATAGGTCCTAGTGCTACCTCAAATCCTAGTGGGTTTCTTGCTAAAACCATTGAAAAGCAAGCGGTAGGAATCTCTCAACGGTTGAGTTGGGAGCGGAGACGTAGGCCGGGTTTTGGCCGAACTCCGTTATCAATTTCGTGTGTCTTGCCTCTTTATTTCCGCTGCACCTTTACTTTGATTTTTAATTTGTTAATCAATTTTTTAAAAGGCAATTCACCCCCCCTCTTGCCATCTTTTCCTCGTTTGTTCCGACCCAACAATTGGTATCAAAGGGAATTTGAGTAATACCCTAACCCGGTTTCAAATTTAAGATCCTTTTTGATGGCTTCTACCGCTTCAACCTCTTACGCCCCCGAAGGACATTCTTTGGATCGTGCTCCATTCTTTGATGGAGCCGATTATACTTTTTGGAAAACCCGCATGACCACATTTCTTAAAAGCATTAGCTATCCAATTTATAGAATTGTTATGCATGGTTTTACGCTTTCCTCTCCCGATGAATCTCAATGGACCCCCGCCGACATTGCAAATTTCGAGCTTGATGGCAAAGCCATGAATGCTCTTCATTGCGGGTTAGATAGAAATGTTTTTGATCATATTTCTTCTTGCACATCTTCACATGATATTTGGAAATGTTTAGAGCTAACCCATGAAGGTACTAGCATGGCTCAAAAGCAAGAACCCGCTCGAAAGCTAGAACCCGATGCAAAATCCGTACCCGCTTGCCCACTTCACAAGAAAAGGGCCAAGAAAAAGGAGAAGAAGAAGGCTTCAAAGGCAACATGGAGTGATAGCTCCACCTCTTCATTCTCCTCCTTCTCAAGCGACCAAGGTACAAAATGCCTAATGGCAAAACATGAGGTAACATCTTCTGATTCCTCCTCCTCTTGTTCTTCAAATTCAAATTCTTTCAATCATATGTCATATGAAGAACTCTCACATGCTAGAGACCAATTAGAAAATGGTTTTCATGAGCTTTCTTCAAAATTTGTTGCTTTAAAAAAGTCTTTCAAAAAACTCTCCTCCGAAAAAGAACAACTTCTCAAAGAGAAGGAGGAGATGTCCCTCAAAATCCAAAATTTCCCAAATGTTGATTCTATGGAATCAACCATCAAAGACCTAAGGGAGACCCTAGCTAAGTTCACCCAAGGTGAACAAAATCTGTCCAAACTCTTAGGTTCTCAACGAGTATCTAGAACCACCAATGGACTTGGCTACACCAATATAGCTTCCTCCTCCCATGCACCCACTGTTTTTGTAAGGGGGAGCTCAAGTTTTAAATTTTGTAACTATTGCAAAAAACCCGGGCAACTAATCTATGAGTGCAATTGCAAAAATGCCCGGTACGGCCAACCCAAATCTATTTTCTATTCGGACGAATTTTATAGGAGAAGACCCGCCATGAGACAAGTTTGGATTGAAAAATCCCTTCTTGCGAGTCTCTCCGGGCCTAAAATCATCTCTTTTCAAAATCCCTCTCCCCGGTGATTTATTGTTTTTATTTAGGGGGAGTTAGGATCGTTTAAGCCCTTTTGATTTCATTTTCAAAATTTTCGATTCCAACTTTCAATTTCAACACTTGGTATCAAAATTTTCATTTCAAAATATTCAATTCAAATTTCAAAATTCAATTGGTTTTTGATTCAAAACTTTCAATTCAAACTGTTTTTCAAATTTTCATTTCAAATTCAAAAATTTCAATTGATTTTCAAATCCCATCTCTTGTTTTTCAAAATATCCCTCAATCAAGTTTTATGCCCCGTTCTATTTTGATAATCACAAAGGGGGAGAATTTCTTGATTGATTGGGGGAGAAACCTTTTCTATCATGCTTTGATTTATTTTCAAATTATCCTTTAAGTTTTTACATTGTTTGTTTCGGTGATTGTGATCATCAAAATAGGGGGAGATTGTTGTACATCTCGTTCCCCTCGTTGTTTGATTTTCATGATCACAATCACCTTTCTTTTTTTGTCTAACCTTGTGTTTTAAGTATTGTGGATGATAGGCAAGAGAACCCCAAAGGAATGGCCCAAGAAGAATCAAGAAGTGGACTGAAATTCAGTCCACCGGCCAACCGGTGTGATAGCACCGGCCAGCCGGTGGACCTGGCAGAGGCATTGCCCACTGCCAGGCTCCACCGGTCAGCCGGTGGCTTGACCACCGGCCAGCCGGTGGCACCCTGACTCAAGGCTGAGCCACTGCCTCCCCACCGGCCAACCGGTGGCCTCAGCACCGGCCAGCCGGTGGCACCCAGCCTCAACAGTGAGACCTACTGTCTCACCACCGGCCAGCCGGTGGCCTCAGCACCGGCCAGCTGGTGGCTCCTGGGCAGAACAAATTTCCATTCTCCAAGGCACCGGCCAGCCGGTGGCCATGCACCGGCCAGCCGGTAGACCAGTCAAACTAGCCGTTGGCTTTGACCAGTCAACTCCTTTTTGGCCTCCAACGGCTCCGAGGCCTTTTCCAACGGCTCCAAAGCCCTCCAACGGATACTTGAAGGTTCCTAGCCTATAAATAAAGGCCTAGGAAGCCCCGGAACGTCACCCAAGCCACCGGACACATTGTTGATCATTTTGGCGAAGCTCCGGCGGATTGTTCCAAGAGAACCCCAAGTGCTCCATCCATTTCCACATCCAAGAGCACCACTCAAGAAGCTTGGGAAAGCACGCTACATCAACTCCATCATCCAATTGGCGCCCAAGTCTTCCCAATCACGGTTTTTCGTGTTTTATTTATTTTGAGCTTCAATTTGAGTTTGTGCCTACAAACTCCCAATTTTCTCATCCCCTCTTTTCTTTGGGTTTCACATCACCACTAAGGTGTGACAAGGTTGCCAAGCTTTCCTTTAAATAGCTTGAGACATAGGTGAGCTATCCTTCACCTGTAAGAAGGATAGTGGGTTCTTGCTAAACCACAAAAGCAAGTTGTAATAGGTCCTAGTGCTACCTCAAAGCCTAGTGGGTTTCTTGCTAAAACCATTGAAAAGCAAGCGGTAGGAATCTCTCAACGGTTGAGTTGGGAGCGGAGACGTAGGCCGGGTTTTGGCCGAACTCCGTTATCAATTTCGTGTGTCTTGCCTCTTTATTTCCGCTGCACCTTTACTTTGATTTTTAATTTGTTAATCAATTTTTTAAAAGGCAATTCACCCCCCCTCTTTCCATATTTTCCTCGTTTGTTCCGACCCAACAATTGGTATCAAAGGGAATTTGAGTAATACCCTAACCCGGTTTCAAATTTAAGATCCTTTTTGATGGCTTCTACCGCTTCAACCTCTTACGCCCCCGAAGGACATTCTTTGGATCGTGCTCCATTCTTTGATGGAGCCGATTATACTTTTTGGAAAACCCGCATGACCACATTTCTTAAAAGCATTAGCTATCCAATTTATAGAATTGTTATGCATGGTTTTACGCTTTCCTCTCCCGATGAATCTCAATGGACCCCCGCCGACATTGCAAATTTAGAGCTTGATGGCAAAGCCATGAATGCTCTTCATTGCGGGTTAGATAGAAATGTTTTTGATCATATTTCTTCTTGCACATCTTCACATGATATTTGGAAATGTTTAGAGCTAACCCATGAAGGTACTAGCATGGCTCAAAAGCAAGAACCCGCTCGAAAGCTAGAACCCGATGCAAAATCCGTACCCGCTTGCCCACTTCACAAGAAAAGGGCCAAGAAAAAGGAGAAGAAGAAGGCTTCAAAGGCAACATGGAGTGATAGCTCCACCTCTTCATTCTCCTCCTTCTCAAGCGACCAAGGTACAAAATGCCTAATGGAAAAACATGAGGTAACATCTTCTGATTCCTCCTCCTCTTGTTCTTCAAATTCAAATTCTTTCAATCATATGTCATATGAAGAACTCTCACATGCTAGAGACCAATTAGAAAATGGTTTTCATGAGCTTTCTTCAAAATTTGTTGCTTTAAAAAAGTCTTTCAAAAAACTCTCCTCCGAAAAAGAACAACTTCTCAAAGAGAAGGAGGAGATGTCCCTCAAAATCCAAAATTTCCCAAATGTTGATTCTATGGAATCAACCATCAAAGACCTAAGGGAGACCCTAGCTAAGTTCACCCAAGGTGAACAAAATCTGTCCAAACTCTTAGGTTCTCAACGAGTATCTAGAACCACCAATGGACTTGGCTACACCAATATAGCTTCCTCCTCCCATGCACCCACTGTTTTTGTAAGGGGGAGCTCAAGTTTTAAATTTTGTAACTATTGCAAAAAACCCGGGCAACTAATCTATGAGTGCAATTGCAAAAATGCCCGGTACGGCCAACCCAAATCTATTTTCTATTCGGACGAATTTTATAGGAGAAGACCCGCCATGAGACAAGTTTGGATTGAAAAATCCCTTCTTGCGAGTCTCTCCGGGCCTAAAATCATCTCTTTTCAAAATCCCTCTCCCCGGTGATTTATTGTTTTTATTTAGGGGGAGTTAGGATCGTTTAAGCCCTTTTGATTTCATTTTCAAAATTTTCGATTCCAACTTTCAATTTCAACACTTGGTATCAAAATTTTCATTTCAAAATATTCAATTCAAATTTCAAAATTCAATTGGTTTTTGATTCAAAACTTTCAATTCAAACTGTTTTTCAAATTTTCATTTCAAATTCAAAAATTTCAATTGATTTTCAAATCCCATCTCTTGTTTTTCAAAATATCCCTCAATCAAGTTTTATGCCCCGTTCTATTTTGATAATCACAAAGGGGGAGAATTTCTTGATTGATTGGGGGAGAAACCTTTTCTATCATGCTTTGATTTATTTTCAAATTATCCTTTAAGTTTTTACATTGTTTGTTTCGGTGATTGTGATCATCAAAATAGGGGGAGATTGTTGTACATCTCGTTCCCCTCGTTGTTTGATTTTCATGATCACAATCACCTTTCTTTTTTTGTCTAACCTTGTGTTTTAAGTATTGTGGATGATAGGCAAGAGAACCCCAAAGGAATGGCCCAAGAAGAATCAAGAAGTGGACTGAAATTCAGTCCACCGGACAACCGGTGTGATAGCACCGGCTAGCCGGTGGACCTGGCAGAGGCATTGCCCACTGCCAGGCTCCACCGGTCAGCCGGTGGCTTGACCACCGGCCAGCCGGTGGCACCCTGACTCAAGGCTGAGCCACTGCCTCCCCACCGGCCAACCTGTGGCCTCAGCACCGGCCAGCCGGTGGCACCCAGCCTCAACAGTGAGACCTACTGTCTCACCACCGGCCAGCCGGTGGCCTCAGCACCGGCCAGCCGGTGGCTCCTGGGCAGAACAAATTTCCATTCTCCAAGGCACCGGCCAGCCGGTGGCCATGCACCGGCCAGCCGGTAGACCAGTCAAACTAGCCGTTGGCTTTGACCCTTCAACTCCTTTTTGGCCTCCAACGGCTCCGAGGCCTTTTCCAACGGCTCCAAAGCCCTCCAACGGATACTTGAAGGTTCCTAGCCTATAAATAAAGGCCTAGGAAGCCCCGGAACGTCACCCAAGCCACCGGACACATTGTTGATCATTTTGGCGAAGCTCCGGCGGATTGTTCCAAGAGAACCCCAAGTGGTCCATCCATTTCCACATCCAAGAGCACCACTCAAGAAGCTTGGGAAAGCACGCTACATCAACTCCATCATCCAATTGGCGCCCAAGTCTTCCCAATCACGGTTTTTCGTGTTTTATTTATTTTGAGCTTCAATTTGAGTTTGTGCCTACAAACTCCCAATTTTCTCATCCCCTCTTTTCTTTGGGTTTCACATCACCACTAAGGTGTGACAAGGTTGCCAAGCTTTCCTTTAAATAGCTTGAGACATAGGTGAGCTATCCTTCACCTGTAAGAAGGATAGTGGGTTCTTGCTAAACCACAAAAGCAAGCTGTAATAGGTCCTAGTGCTACCTCAAAGCCTAGTGGGTTTCTTGCTAAAACCATTGAAAAGCAAGCGGTAGTAATCTCTCAACGGTTGAGTTGGGAGCGGAGACGTAGGCCGGGTTTTGGCCGAACTCCGTTATCAATTTCGTGTGTCTTGCCTCTTTATTTCCGCTGCACCTTTACTTTGATTTTTAATTTGTTAATCAATTTTTTAAAAGGCAATTCACCCCCCCTCTTGCCATCTTTTCCTCGTTTGTTCCGACCCAACAGTGTTCGGCGTACTCGGTTGCCAAGCCTGCGTCAACTCCGGTAGGAGGGAGAGTGATGACGTCGCCAGAGCCGAAAGCGGCAAACATCAGCCACATCTGGCGAAGGACGCCAGGGTTCGTCTCCTCCCGGACAGCAGTGAATACCCTCTTCGGCATCCGTTGAAGGCACCCGAACTGCCTGGCGAAACGGGTCGGCACGTAAGGCTCGCAGATCACCTTCCCGTCGATCCGAGCCACGAGCACCCCGCCCCGCATGTTCAGGAAGTATTCATGCTGCTCCAGCGGACCCTGCCCATTGTCGATCATCTGGCCGACGGGAGTGGGGAACGGACTGAAGTTGAAGTTGGCATGATTGCCAATCCGAATCCTCACGCCCTACTCACTTAGGGTCATCAGAGCGACCCCCGCGATGTTCAGCAGGGAGGGTCGCAGGCCGTTGCCCGGAGGAATGATGGCGTTCGGAAACGTGTACCCACCGAGGTGAGCAGCCACCCAGCCGTGGAAGAACGGAAAGGGCCCACAGATCCTTCGTGGCGACCCCCCTCGTGAGATGCGTCCCAGGATGGCATACAGCCTCGCCAGCACTGGGACCCCGAGGTTGTATCTCTTGTTGGCGGCCATAGCGCCTGCCACCGCCAGTGTCGTCGGGCGAACGCCCATTCTCGCGTCCCGCACTGGCAGGAGCCACCCACTCAGAAAGGCGGCCAGGAACGCCGCGTACCATACGTTTGGGTCCCGGGCCTCGATGACGCGGTACCCCCATGAGCGGTAGTCGCCCGTCTCCAGGACCCGCCAGTACGACCCGTTCCGGCTCCTCTGAGCTGCGGTCGGGCACCGCTTCCCCCTGCCTGGCATCTTGACCGCCGGGTCATGCTCCAAGAACTGGCCGAACCATTCCTTGTAGGCTATGTCCTTCTGGAAGTCTTTGATCCCGAGCCGCTGCGTAGCCAGGTCAAGCAGATGCCAGGTCAGGATGGGAGTCCGTGACCTGTCCTCCCAGGTGTTCTTCGGTGGCAGGAACTCATCGTATTGGTAGCCCTCCAGCGGGATACCTCCGATGCAGTGGATGTCCCAGAGACCGATACCGACCTCCCCATGGTGAAGATGGAAGGTGTTGGTATCCGGAGACCAGCGGGTGAACAGCTCCGGCCCGAGCTCGGACTGCTGGTAGAAATGGAACTGCGACGTCCACACCGCCTCGAACAGGCCGATGTACCGCAGCTCCTCTGCGAAGTGATCGCAAGTGTGGCGTACCCAGAACGCCCAGGCCCACTCGCTGGTGAAATTGCCCCCAGACCGCAAGTCCCAGTCCTTCAGCCAGCCCTTGGTGTCGTCCGTGACGCTCTGGCGATATATGCTCGAGTAGAGGGCTGGAGAATTCTCCGCAGTAGGCTCACCCCCATCAATGGTTCGCGTCCTCGGGTTCAGGACATAGACATCCAAGTGTCTGGTCTCCCTGGCAGGATGCCCATTGTTGGTGATGTTATAGCGGAGAAGCTCGTCCTCCCGGGTCACCCAGGTCCGCGGCGCATCAATCTCGAACCCTGGCACCGGAACCTCATCTAGGATGCCGAAGTTCCAGAGCGGCAGGTTGTCCGACAGTGGATATGTCTTCTGGGCCGGCGTCAGTAAGTCGAACAAGGATTGATTGTTGGAAACAATCTCCTTGGCTCCTTAAACCTCCTCGTTCGTCGCCATCTCAGCCCTGCGAGTGGCGGCATCCCCCTCATTTCCTCTGTGCGCGGCCATCTCAGAAGTTTCGGGAGTTGTGCGGGTTAAGGGATGAAGCGTGCGGGATCGGACGAGGCTGGTAGAGAAGTTTGAAGGTTGGCGCGCAATCCAAGTGGACGGCGCGCAATTGGGAAGACTTTCGCGTAAAACCCCGGGTATTCGCGCAAAGGCAGAGCGAAATCCGGACGGGTTTGCGCGACGATCGGGCGAATTTCGCGCCGGAGAAGGCAATTTCGCGCACGAGAGCGTTGGAGCTTATCGCGCGGAAGGCCTGAGTACGGAACGCGGGACCCAGGGCCCCTATTTATAGGCGAGGCCGGGGTCCGCGCTGCGCGGAAAGCGCTTTGCGCGACCGCAGCGGCGAATTTCGCGACCAACGCCCCTTTTTGCGCGCCTAAGTCCCGCGCCGCCCAGGACTTCGGCATTCCGGCGTCTCCCTCGGAACCCGATCGTTGCGACCTCTCGCCGATCAGATTCCGAGGGGGGGCTTTTGTAGACGCCGGAAAAGTCCGTTGTTCCCAAACGAAGCTCCGGATGCGGAAAGCGAGGTCATATTTGGAGTCGGAAGAATGTTTCGGAGGGCCCGGAGGCCTTGCGCGGAATTTCAGAGTTCTGCGCGCAAAGATGATGATCTGCGCGCAAAACCCCCGGGATGCGCGCAACTCCCTTGCGCGCCGTGCCCGATTCCGCGCCCGCGAGGAGAATTCCGCGCTCGCGCCTTGGATTCCGCGCCCGGGTTTGCCTATAAATACTAGGCGACCCCCAACGTTTCAAAGGTTGCTGGAAGTCGAACGGTCTCCCGCGCGCGCAATTCAACCCCTTCCGCGCGCAATGCCGATCTTCAGGTAACCTCCTTTCTTTCGCGCAATAGAGCCTTGGGGTCCGCCTTCGCGCGCAATCCCCTTGGCTCATTTCCTTTGAATAAATTTCAACCCGAAGGCCTTTGCGCGCAAAAGAAGCCTCTTGCGCGCAATTGCCCCCCCGGGTGCGCGCAATCCAGCCCGATTGCGCGCACCCCCCATTTTCAAAGTGGCCATTCGTTAGAGAATGAGCCGTTGCCCCCGCGTGCTACCCGAAGCCCGGTGCGCGCAATCCCCATCATCCGCGCGCGAAGCGCTGGCCCAATTGCGCGCCAGCCCGCCGTTTTGCGCGCCGACTCGCGGTTTTGCGCGCAAAGCTCCTCTTTTGCGCGCAACCCGCCAGGGTCGCCTCCCTTGACCCCCTGAGGGTACCCGCCTGCGTGGCGCCCGATGATCTTCATCCTGGGTGCCCGCACCGTGCGTTGTCTTTCCGTGCGGCCCTCCAGGCTTGCGCGAAGTGACACGGACCTATGTCCAGCATGACGTTAAACTGCCCATATGTCCAGCATGACGTTAAACTGCCCATACGTCCCGCATGACGTTAAACTGTGCATATGTCCAGCATGACGTTAAACTGCCCATATGTCCAGCATGACGTTAAACTGCCCATATGTCCAGCATGACGTTAAACTGCCCATATGTCCAGCATGACGTTAAACTGCCCATACGTCCCGCATGACGTTAAACTGCGCATATGTCCAGCATGACGTTAAACTGCCCATACGTCCAGCATGACGTTAAACTGCACACTCGTCCGCGCTGCAAGACGTTAAACTGCCAAGTGTTTCGTCCTCAACACACGACGTTAAACTGTACTTCGTCCGGCAAGACGTTAAACCGTCCGCTTCGTCCTCAACACACGACGTTAAACTGTACTTCGTCTGGCAAGACACTAAACCGTCCGCATCATTCGATCCCGTGCCTCGCACGCAGGGTCTCCCCCGGTTTGGATGTGGCCCCCACCCGCTCGTCTCTGCAGGGATGTCGGGATTGTCCCGCTTTTGGGGCGATTTAATGGGAGCGGCTTTTCCCTACGGGGGCAGGGTATTACAAACCCCTAGTTTCTCGTGGGAGGCTGCACATGTGTATCTCCATTGCGCCTCCCCACTGCCGAAGCCAGTAGAGGGTCTGACTGGGATCGAGGTGTCTTCTGCTTTCGGTCCAAGTCCCTTCCAACTGAGTTTTGCAGCATCCGGGCTGCCCCAAGTGCGTAAGTCCTGACAGAATGAACTACGTGGACTTTGATCCCTGTCTTCTATACAGGGTACGTAGGAAGCCTCCCTGAGGTCCAAGCCCACCACCTGGTCGTCCCGGTCGTATTTACGTCGGTTCGTCCATCAGTGGACCCCTCCAGGGTTCACGCTTGCGTCGATTCACCTATGAATCCGCCCCTGTGGGAGACTGCCCGCGTGTATCTCCGCGGTGCCTCCCCACAGCCCCCCTTTTCCATTTCCCCTTTTATCGTCCAGCATGACGTGAAACTGTGATCCACCCGGCCGTTCCATCCCCCTCTGTGCGAGGTGGTTCGGTTCAATCCTCCGCCCGGCGGCCTCGACCTCTTCGTGAGTCGGCTTGCCGACGTCCAGCATGACGTTAAACTGTATACCCGAACTACGTTGACTTTGATCCGTGCCAACGCGCGGTACGTAGGAAGCCCCTATGGGGTCCAAGCTCTTCACTCCATCATCCATCCTGATCCTTACCCGGGCCGCCACATCCCGGTGGGGTCATGCCACTTCACTCCACTCCACGTTACTTGGGAAGCCGCCCATGTGCTGGCCCCAGCGTCGGAGGTTCCCCGCAAGGGGTTCTGTCATCTGATCCACTTTTCGTGTTGATCGGTCCGATGCCGTCCCCGCTGGACGTTAAACTCGCGGAATACCCCGTGTTAAACATGGGAAGCTGAGGAAAACCTCAGGTGACACAGTTCCCCGCACCCAGTACGGGATGCCTCAGGCCATCATGCCTTCGAGAAGCCCTATTAGGGACGGAAGACAGATGTGCAGAGCCGCAGTGTTACGACACGCCCCCAGCACCCAGAGCCACCCGGCCTTCTCACCGCAGGTTGCTGCCCCGCCCAGACTCCTTGGAGCGTCCGGGCGGAAGCAGCGTAATTAACCGGTGTCCATGAAGATATGGCGCCGGGAACGAGATTCACGAACATTCTTAAGTCTATGAGGGAGACCCGGATTAGGCGACGAGTTCCGAGGAGACGTCCAAGGAAGGAGGAGCCGACATCCCATCATCCCGGTTTCGATCAAGGAGCAGACGCCCCTGAATAAAGGATGGATGCCACCCGCCCTTGGAAAGCGGGACTGCGGGACCACAAGCCGCGCGCCCATCCCCTCGGGTTGACGGGTGCACGCGCGAACGCGTCCTGGCGGAACAGCGTAACCCGACGCACATCCGCACCGAAACAGACTATATTTGGTTTATGTGTCAAAAATGACTATGGTAGGTAAAATATGGATAAAGGGGTCGTTATATAAAAATATATAGAATAATAATAATGAAATAATTATCATATTTAGTCATCATTTATACTTTTAAAACCAATCATGGAATATGGGTATGAAAAATGAACCACCATTACAATCAAGGAGATGGTATATCGTACGTATGCATGAGTAATGATCCCATTTTTTAATGATCATTATTTAAATAGATTAAGTAAAATTATATATCTCTAAATTTATCATTATATATCTCCAAATTTATCATTATATAATAAAAAAAATTTATTTAATCATATTTACTTATAAATATAATTCTTGTGATTTAAAAGGAATCACACCATGTTAAGGAGGTGGTAGTCCACATGTCCATGACTGATGTTTTTAGATTTTTAGTGTGTCAATAGGGTGAGAAAGAAAATGAAATATTATATTTATAGAAATTTAATTATGTCATGAATAAAATAATTATATCATTTATGTCATATATTTTAAATTAATTCATCTATCATACATTCTATGTATAGTGTGAACAAATCACATCTCTTTCAGGAGGCGATACTCCACACATCCACAAACGTTGTTATTGTATTTACACAAAATGTAAAGTATAAATATATGTGTAAGAAAATAATTACATAATTGTAAATAAATATTATGTATCATATATATCATATATTAATATCTGTTTTATAATAACTCCTAACCATGAAATCTGGTAAAGGAAAAAATGAACAATCATCGTTTCATGAGGTGATAGTTCGATGTACACAAAAAAGGTAGGTTCATTACCCATTAGATAAAAGTATGTATAGATTTATGTTTAAAAAAAATCATAAAAAATATAATTATATATTTATTATAAAATTTTTATTATATAATCATTTGATAATAATAGTTTTGGGGTGTAGAATGAAAATAAAACAATTGATATTGAGGAGGAATATAACCTCTTATTTGGGAAACTCTTTTTTTTCACCAAAGGACTTCATTGGATAGATATATACACAAGGGGAGGAGTCTAGAATTAGGTTATTTATTTTTAGAATCTATTTGGGAGAAAAATTTTCAACATACTATGCCATGTGGGCTGTGAGTATGTTGGAGAGATGAGTGCATTTTTATAGTAGAGGCAGAGAGAAACTCTTGTAATTTTTTGTAAAGGGAATTCCACCCATGTTTTAACCATCTTAATTGGATCAAATAATGTTAAACTTTTATTTAATATGATTATATGTTATAAATATTTAATTATAATGACTTTTTTGGAAGGGTTATAGGTCATTTGGTCCCTTATGTTTAAGTTTCAGTCCCTTATTAAACTTAAATTCACATTAATCGTTATTAATTTGTTTTACTTTCACTAATAGTTTGGGTAAAAAATTGGTTCAAATTATTATAAATTATAAATTATTATGATTTAAAAGATTGATTCAATTTTTCCAAATTCAAATGATATATGTTACAGTACTTAATTTAAATATAATCTTGCAGACAGAATGATAATGTGAGTTTTCAAAGTAAAAACATTCAAAAGTTTCCCAAGTTTTCATATCTAATTTAAATGTGACAATGATTGTAATGGACTAAAATGGATTAATTTATATATAATTCATATAATTTGACACTAAAAAAATAATTATATTATAATATAACTATGTAAATTAATTAGATGAAAAAGAATTTTTGAAATAAATTTCCATGTTTTTCATTATTCATTAAAAAATAAAACATCACTGAAAAATAAAAACAACCCACCCTATCCAGATTTTTATGTTAAAATTTTTAATAAGAAGTTTATTTTTTACATATTTAATCAATAAAAAATCCAAAATTTGGATTTTAAATAGGTTCTCCATTAAAAGGTCTTAAAACTCCTTTTATAAAAATATAGGGTTTTATGTCAAAATTTAGTTTTTTATTAACTAATGTCTACTGAATCTGCTAGATAAATGTCAAAATATTTGATTTAATATATCATAAATAAATTTTATTAAAATTACCCTCTAATATTAAATAATTTTATTTATTAAGATAAGTCACCTTTTTACATAAAAATATCTTTTTAAAAAATCATTCCCCATATTTTCATTTGGTTTCTATATTAATTTCTTATTAATAGGTAACAAAAGAATTAGGCTATATATTTTCATAACTTAGTTAATATTATTCATAAAATTCAATCTAATAGCTAGGTTATATCATTTAATGTTAAATAATAATATATTTAATAATATATAATTGTGTGGTAAAACTAGGTCTTTCGTGTTATGCAAGTTATCGAGGAAAGTCAATATTTCATTTAATGGAAGCTAGCCTCCATGTTCCATGTAGGGAAAAGTAAAATTCATGTCATATGTAACATAATATTAAAATTATATTTTATATATAGGAAGATAGGAAAAAAATAAATTTAATCAAAAATAAAAATATTATAATGTCTTGGAGAGTCACATTCTCCCCACATTAAATAAATTGTGTCCTCATAATTTAAAATCGATCTTGGTAATAAAGGGATTAATATTTGAAAACAAACTATTTTTCAAAAGCCCACATAATAAACAGGGTTAATAATCAATCTTATAAATAATAGAGAAACAGAAGTACAATGGTCATGTAACTAGGTTCCCTTATAGGATAACATAGGATGGAAATGGAAAAAATGGATACAGAAGAAAAATGTTACAATCAAGTTCTAATGGAGATTTCAAGAGAAAATGTTCAGTTAAAATTTTATTACCACAAATCATTAGATGACGATTATGAAAAGTCCATTGATATAATAAAAATGACATTAAAAGGGCAAAATTTTTGTTTCAAGATAATTTTTCTTATAGTTCAAGAATTATTTCACTCTATAAGAATATATGTAAATATACGCTTACATTTCATAAAAAAAATACTATCCTTTAGTAATGTCTAGAAGTATTTCTACTTCATTTGTTATCACATGATGCATCATATGTGGAGTAACACATCAATCCCTATAACCTCATCCGAAGATCAACTTAATCCATATTATAAATGGATAACATTTAGAAAATATTATGATCCAACAATTTAGAAGGAAGGTCATTGAATTTCCAAATACAAGTTATCATTATCCTTAGATCAACATGAAGTAGCTCTTTAATCATCACAAATCAAATATTTTAACACCATATACATTTATTATACTAAATTATTGTCATAACATGAATTACCATAATAATTTATTAAGATCATGCATTTTTCCTTGTTCTTTAATTAAAATACATGTTACTTGATTTATTCCATATATTCAAAATTGTTATAAAATCCATTAATTATGGCATAAACCACATTATCAAAAAATAATTAATCATTTCCAAGGTAGTCATCACCTGTCCAAATAATTCATTTCATTATCAAAACAGCATTATCTGAACATTTTGAACATATTTATGATTATCTCTCACTAAAACATGTATTTTATAAAAAATTTAACTTTTTACTGAATCACTTTTCTTGGTTCCATTCAACATATGATCTAAAATCATTAATGAAAAATTATGGTAGTTAAATCCTTATAAATTTAATAATTTATATGATGATAACATCATCAATGAAATATTTTTACAACAGTTTTATTAGATCCAAATACATAATTATATTAATAATTCCACTTCAGTTTTTTCAATAACATATTATTTACCTTGATCTCTTAGATTTTTTGAAGGTATATTCCCTTGATGCTCGGGGAATTCATTCCCATAATGCCCCATATCATTGTAGTTGTGACACTAAATATCCATATTTTATGTCATCTATCTTTTTCCTAGTGACCCTTTTCTCTAAATTTAGAAAAAACTCTGAACCATTTCAAGCATTTTCCAGGGTGATTATTTCCAAAGTTATCAAATGTGGAAAAATAATTATTTAACTTCTTCCTTTTATCTATCATTTTCTCTTCCATTATCTTATTCTCATGATTTCCATTGAATCCATAGGACTTGTATGACATTTCTATTCCTTGATAGCACATTAAACTATTTTATCTTATAAAGGAAAGCTTTAAGACACAATTACCCTTCAGAGACTTGCCTTAAATCCTTAAAATAAATGATCAATCTTTCATCTCATGTTTAATATTAAATTCATAGGAAACTTTGATAACCTACTAAAGTTGGCTTCATAATCCATAACAATTTCTTCCTAATTTTTATTTAAACTAAGGAACTATATCTTCATGTCATATTTTTATCATGAGGGAAGTATTTATTAAAGAATGTCTCTTTAATATTTCTTTATTTAATTTGTTATATTTCTTCATCCTCCCTAGTATTCCATATCAATAACCAAAATTTTTCATAATATCCACTAAGATAATATAGAGGAATCTATCCGATAATGTGATCCAGAATTAGATAATATCATTTTGTAATAAGTTTCTCAATATAGGAATGGTTATGGGTCATAAACAGATTAAGACTCCCTAATATTCCCAAAACCTTCTCAGTTCAAATAAAATATATATTGGTTTCCTCAGTAAGGAAATCTCTACATTTTTTACCAGTTAAAATACCATTCTTCCTTTTAGGTGCCATTTCTAAATAATGGAATATACTAGATTTGATCATAATATTATGTAACATAATTTAAATTCCCAAAACTAGTGAAAAACTAATCATATTTTGAATTTTTTTCCAAAAATACAAACATGGTTTCTTTTGGGTATATATTTACTTTCAAACCCTTTAAAATGGTTGTAAAATAGTATTCAAATTATCCTAAACATATAAGTCCCACTATTTTATATTAGGTTATTCGACGTTAGGCCTGACATATCTTTTTAAATCTTTACTCATAGGTACATCAGTTCAATAATGACATTCACATGTATTATCCAAACATGGATGTATTTCTTGGAATACCCCCATAATCTCTACCTTAAAAAAATTCAAGGATTTTATTCGATACTTATCCTCAAATTCAATCACAGTGTCATGTCCCCTGATATATATTTTCTAAATCTAGTTTCCAAGGTTTCTTCTAAAATTCCATTGATATGAACTATAACGACCTGCCCAAGAAGGTCGAGGCTAGTGCATTGTTTTATTACATTAGCATGATTATAAGGAATCAAATTCTGACATGTCGATCAGTTTGGTAGTTTTGGAACACCAATTTAAATACATGATACCCATAATTCATTGGGTAATAGAAAATAAAAACATGATACATAATAAAATGAAACAAACAATATCCTTAAAAATCATTCAAAATATTCCATTTTATAACCCATGAAAAGGAAACATAATAAGGGTGAGCTCAAATTCTTAGTAAGGGTATGTAAAGTGGAAGCAATAATTGATCAGTGAGAATAAATAAACATGGATAGGTAAATGAATGATAATACATTCCATTAAAATAACTATATAATACCTAATCAATATGGAAAACAAATATAATTAAACTCCTTTCATTTAATCAACAAAAAATAAATGAAATGCATCCATAGATATGTCGATGAAAAATCTCATGGATAAATAATAACTAAGTCTAAATGAGCTAAATGATTAATAATTGGGAATCAAGTATGAGGAATAAGAAAACCTATATCATTATTTCCTTTCAAAAGAATGTTTAAAATATTATTATTTGGATAACTTATTTGTCTCATTATAACCTTTCAATGCATCAAAGTGCTATATAATATTTGGGCCCCTCTGTCATTGGTAGTCCAAATCATTCCTCATATCTAATAATAGAAAAAATAACATTCAATAAGTCTTATCAAAAAATAGTTATATTAAATAAATAATATGGTCTTATTGATAATTAATCAGTGGAGGATAATTACTAATATGGTTTATTGATACTGATGGATGGAAATTTCATTGAAATTTCATTAAAATATTCTTGAGGAAAATAATATTTAAACATTCCAAAGTGTCCCATAAAACATTGAAACATTTGAATAATAATACCCATGAAGAAATTACATCAAATGAAACTTATAATATCATGATAATAAGTATCTTCATGATATAACATGTTAAGGGTATTAAATACATCATATAAAATTGAATTAGGGCATAACAATATATAAGTCTCAATAGAATGTAAATTGAGACTGAATCTCTTGCATTGAGTGGGACTTTTCATGTGTGTCTTTATATTCTTGAATAATAAACTTATGTTATTTTTTTATTTCTTAATAACCATTTTCATTTTTATAATTTCTTTTAGTTTACTTATTACAATGTTTTTAAATAACTACTTAAACAATTAAGTTTGCGTCCAGTGTTAGGACCATAATCAGTTTATCTGTCAAAAATGACATTGGTAGGTCAACTATGGTCAAATAGATCATTGTATAAAAACATATAGAGTAATAATCATGAAAAAATAATTATATTTATTCAAAAATTATAATCTTAAAACCCACCATGAAATATGCATAAGAAAAAAGAACCAACATTACAATCATTGAGATGGTAGGTCATACATACGCATAAGTAACATTCCAATTTTTCAATAATCATTATATAAAGAGGGTAACTAAAATTTTGCATCTAAATAATGATAATTATATCATAAATACCATTTTATATAATAATATATACATAAATATATAATTTTTGTGTTGTAAAAGTAATCGAATAACGTTGAGGAGGAGGTAGTCCTTATGTCCACGACCAATTTTATCACATTTTTAGTGTGTGAAAAGGGTAATAAAGGATGTGGTATGTTATATTTACAGAAATGTAATTATTTCATGAATATGATATATATTTCATTTATTTCATGTATTTTTAATTAAAACCATCATTTATATATTCCATTTATATCATGAATGAATCAAATCGCTTTCAAGAGGTGGTAGTCCATACTTCCCCAAATGATATTATTGTAGTTACACAAAATGGAAAGTATAAATGTATGTGTTAAAAAATATATAAAGAATAATAAAGAAATATTAAGTATCATATATTTCATATATAAAGAGAATTTTCCTCATAATCCCCAACCATGAATGGTGGTAAAGGATAAACAAAGTATCATCATTTCGAGAGGTGGTAGTTCATTGTACACATAAACGGTAAGTTCATTACCGATTAAGTGGAAGTGTGTGTAAGTTTAGGTTAAACCCATTTCATAAATAAATATTAGTTTATATAAGATAAAATTTTATTATTTAATAATTTAATAAGAATAGTTTAGGAGTGGATAATTTATATAACACAAAAAATCTTGAAGAATAATGTTACCTCTTATTTCTGTAACCCCTTTTGGTTTGCACCAAAGTGACTCATTGTATGGATTAATCAAAAAATAAAGGATTCTAGGATTTGGGGAGGGATGTTGAGTAGATGTTTTGGTAGATATTGGCCCATCCTAAGTTTCTTGATATTTTTTAGGAAGTGGGAGGGATGAGTGCCTTTTTACATTAGAGGAGGTGTAGGACTCTTCTTTTTTTTGAAATAGAATCCCACCAAATTTTTTTCCAAGTAATGTGGATCCAATAATGGTAAAAATTATATCCAATATATTATATTTTCTAAATATGGACATCTAATTACTTTTGTACAAGTTCCTTGTCATTTTGGACATTAAGATTAAGGTTTAATCCCTTATTAATCTTAATTTCACCTTAAATGTTATAATTAATTTTAATTAATTTCACTAATATTTTTTGCCAAAATATAAGTTAAACTTATTATAAATTAATCTAATTCCAAATATGGAATTCATTATTTCAAATTCTAATCACAAATGTGGCATAAATTATTTTAAATTTAATCCCACTAATGGGATGACAATGTGGGGTTTTAAAGTAAAAATGTACAATAGTTTTTTTCATTTTCATATCTAATTTCAATTTTAAATGGTTTATAATGACCTAATTTGGATATATTGATATATAATTGATATATTGTTACTTTAAATCCAATTTAAAAGATAATTTAACACCATAAATAACTTAGATTAAAAATGGGTTTTGAATTAATATTTAGTATGTTTCGCTATTCATTAAAAAATGAAACATCACTTAAAAATTCAAAAACAAATGACCCTCACCTATATTTTATGTTACAATATCAAATATTATGTTTATTTTGACATATAAAATAAATTAAGGTTCCAAAAATATGATTTAAAATAGGTTCACCATTAAATGTTGGTAAAACTGGATTTATAAAAATTTATTTTTTTATGTTTAAAATTATGTTTGATCTTATCTTATTTATATCTAATCTATTAGATAAATGTGAAAATTATTATTTTATATATAATATATAAAATTAATTTAAATAATCCAATAACATTAATTAATTTAATTGATTATGAAAAATAACCTTTTACCCATTAAAATAGCCTTTTATAAAATCATTCCATTTATATTAATTTGGTATATATATTTATTTCTAATTAATAATTAACCCATTAATTCAACTATATATTTTTATAACTTAATTAATCTAATTCGTACCATTTAATGTTATATCTAGTTTATATCTTATTATATTTAATAATAATATTTTCAATAATATATTATGGTGTGGTAAAACTTTATCTTCTATGTTATGCAAGTAATCGAGGAAAATCATTATTTTGTGTAACTAAAGCTAACCATATTGTACCATATATAGAATTAAAAATATTATATCAAATGTAACATAAGTTTAACTTGGTTTTTTATATAGTAAAATCTGGGGAAAAATTAAATTTATTCTAAAAGGGAAGTATTGTAAAGTCTTGGGGTGTTACATTATCAATCCTACCAGCTATATCAACTTATTAGTACAATAAAAAAACCAATTAACCACCCATAAAATTATCTATACCTCCTTAATATTCAAAAAATACTTAGTAAAATTTATCTCTCATAAATTTAATCATTTACTTTATCATGGAATGAAATCTTGAGTCATGATGTATAAATCATCCCATAATATTAGGAGGTGGCCTAATTTCCATTATAATGGAAAATTAATGTTAAAATACCATAATTTGTTTGATGAATAACACATTTTTATTTCTCTAGGAATCAGAACTTGATCCCCATAGTTCTTATATATCAACCAACATGTCATGAAGTTTAACATTTCTTTGAGGTTGGATACTGGTAATGAATCCTTAATTGAATAACTAAAACTATGTCTTGGTCTAGTCATTGAAAAACATTTTTCTTTGTAGTAAGAACATTACCTTAAAAGTGATTCCTATATTTTTTCCCTATTACTTTATATTATGGAGATTCCCTAAAACATTAGCCTTTATAAACCATAATTACATGAGCATTCCTAACTGTCCTACACAATATGAATTTTTGTGTAATGTCCTAACCCAATGACTTCAAATAATGGAATTGTAAAACATAATTATTTGTTTTAAAAAAACATCATGTATATATTCTATTATTGATACTATGAATTATTTCATGGTGTGTAGCACTGTTCCAAAAAATTTAAATATACTCTTCAAAAAATACTTCTGGATATGACCTATCTGTTCAATAGCATGGTTTGTATTAGTTTGACATGCCAATGATTTGACATCAAGTATTTTCATAACATGACACTAGTCATCATAGTGTGACCTATGTTAGTTCCAGATATGAGAATTATTTCTCTATTGATCTTACACATAATATATGTTTCTTTCTTATAATTTTCTTATCCAATTAAAATTAAAAACAAATCCAATTTGATGACACTACAGTTGTAAAATTCTATGAATTTGGATTTAGTTATGAATTCATCAAAATAATTCTTAATCACCCACTCCCAATATATATTAATTCACATTTTTTATTTAATTCATAAAAGGACTCTCCACCTTTATCAATAAAATTAAAAGGGTTTTCTTATTCATAAACAAATCAAGAAGTCTTTAGTATTATTTGAAATACAAATATTAATCAATAAATTATTAAGGAATATGTGATTTAATTAATGTTGTAGGTTATAAGAGAATATTTCCAATTCATAAATAGTTTTTGGAAAATATGTTTTAGCCTTTACACTAACAATAACTCTCCCTACAGAGTGTCTAACCTCATCTTAAGACATAAAAAAAAGATAACCTTGTAGGGAAAAAAATTCTAGGATATAGAAATAGATATAAATGGTAGAGGGAAGATTCCAAACCTCCTCATGCTAAAATAAGCATTTGAACCCCATGGATTAAATGATTCTTCTAAAACATCGATGTGGCCAACAATTTTACAAAGGTATATTCCATGGGAATTTTTCTTATCACAATCAACAATTTAATTATTCCCAGCTAAACCTTTTAAATAATTAAATGATACCATATAATAGCATTATTAATTTTTGAAGTCTTCAATAGATTTATTATTAGTTGTATTATAATTTTGATGCCACATAGTTTTACCATGGTTAGTGCCACCTATTATCTAATATCCTTGAGTTTCTATTTCATCTTATAAAGTTTATTATAAACCATTATGTCTAATTTTTTATATTGAAAATACCTTAAAACATTTATAATATTTTTTTTCAAATCATGAATTCACTTTATTTAATTTCATGGATCATTATTTTTATGGTACTACACAATTTATTTGTAAGTCTTTCATAATAAAACCATATATTAAATAGTATTTATATCCACTTAGTGTCTATTTTTTAACAATAAAATGCATTTAAAAAGAATAATATATTATTTTCATGACTTATATTACATATTTTCATCATGAAATCATAATTATAAATATTGAACATTAAACCCTATAAAAAACATTTGTAAATATTGTATGGTTAATTAAATATAAAAAAAAGGACATGTATAATGAAGAAAACAAACCTGATTGTCCACTACAAATCCATGATATCATACAAAATAATTTACCTTTAATATAATAAAAATTTAGCTCTAATGATTGTTTACTCACTAATGAATTTGGTTTTACTATAAAAATTATTTAAAAAAACTATGTATAAGAATGTATAAGGAAAATATCATAATAATATGGGTTTTATAAAAAAAATAGGAGAACCAATGAAAAATAGTTTCTTAAAATAATACCTTTTCAGCCTTAATAGATTAGAAATTACATTAAATAAATTATTATTTTCTTACCTTAAGAAATAAATCAATTTCAATGAAAACTAATTAGAAAAAATAATAATTCAAATGCCTTACTTGAGAAATCATCTTCATAAAACCCTTAAAATAACCCTTATAGGAACCCTGAAAAAAGTAATAACCTTCTCTGTAAATCCAAATATAAATCTCTAGAGAATGTAAGAAATACCTTATGCATTTAAAAGCTATATTGGTCATACCCATCATTATAAACTATATACAAGTACTATAAAATACATTAATAACATATAATATTCTATTTTCATCATAATAATTCATAAAATATTTTTTTAACCAATATAAAGAATCATTTTCTATCCTTACATAAAATAAGGAAAATATATTTTTCTTATATATTATTTATTAAAAAATCTCAAAATATTGGAAAAAGTATTTTTACAAGTAAAAAAATACAATAGCCAAGTAAGAATATTGAACAACAACCAACATTATTGTTGAAAATTCCATTCATTCACTATGCAGTAAAAACATTCTTCTCACACCATTTTAAAAATGTGACTCATTTAGAAAATGACAAAAAGATCCCTTTTTAACCTTCATAATGAATGTAAAATAAAATATAAAAACACATTTACAACCATTTATGAGTAAATAAGACCCTTCATAAATAAATTTATGATGAATATGGATATGGAAGAAATGAGGTTGAAATTAAAACACAAAAATTGTTAATATATTTTTTTATGGAAAATCCCATATAACATGATATATTTGGAAGAAATGAATCATTTTATGAAAGGTAATTGTACATATTTCAAAACACATTAATATTTTTATAATGATGATAAAATAGATCCATAATATAGTTTATAAAAATAAAAAATATGTGCTTTAAAATGAAAAATTATCAATGACTGAGAATTGAGACTTGGAATCCCTTACCTTTAATAATTTCTAGTGTCATATGTTATATAACTTTTTCTTCATTAGAATACATTTTTTTTATTAAAATTAATGGAATTAGATAAGAGATTTTTGGTCACACTAATTGCTTAGTAATGGGGAAATGGATGCTTATAGGGGGATTTAGTCATATGTTTGAGAGAGAAAAATAAAATTGAGTTTTATTAGAAATATTTTAAATGAAACCCTTTTTATTGAAAAAATTAATGGATTTTTCATATATATTTATTCAATATGTTTCAATAATATAGTTATAAAACTCCATGTGTCATAAAAATGATAAATAGATGACATTTCTAACCATATATAATCTCACTTAATGATTTTTATAAATTTATAACTTTTATATAAATTTATCTATTAGTTTTTATAATAAAATATATTTAAATCCATTTTTTATCATCATGTTATGAATTTAGAAAGATCATGACTACTAAAAATTTTATATGGGATCAAATATAATATCACTTAACCTTTGAAAATATCTATTAAATTCATGGGATATAAAAACTCATCAAAATTTTATCATTTTTAATATTTTAATAAATTATATAATTTTTTTCTCTATTCTCCTAGAATTTGAGCCGTCATGGATTAAATTATGTTAACAATAATAGTAACATTAAAAAATTAATATTTTTTTAACATAATAATAATTTAATTTACTTCATTATTTGTAAGATCCATGAGTTTATCAAATTATGTTTTTGTTGAAGTTTTGGTTTTAGTATCTTATCTTTAGTTATACAAATGTTTCTCAGGTTCATGAGGAGGCTCGGGGGGTCTGTGGGTTTGGGACATGAATGAAAATAAAAAGTATCTTTTTGGGCATGTTTTAGGGTTTATGTATGGTTAGTGAAAAGCATGGAAAGTGAGGGTAGAACCCAGCTCTTTGAGATAGTGGCATGTCACATAGTTGAAGAACCATTTGTAAAATTTTTGGGGATCCCCAGTTAACGATACAACCCAACTTCCCTAGGAAAGTGGTTCATGTAATGTTTTTCCATGGTTTTGGAAAAAAATTTGAGTAAACCACGCGGCCCTATAAAGTTGGGAAAATTTATAAAAATTCAACTCCAAGTTTTATTTTTCTATCTCTAAATTTTCCTCAATTTCACCTATTACAACCCTAGGGATGATCCTCAGGGACCTAATCTCTCAATAGGTTATTTTCCTTCAATCCTAATACATTTGGAGAACTTTTGGTTGTTGATCAAACCCCTGAGTGAGTCTAATCCCTCTCTTGATTCTATTTTTGGTTTTAGGTTTTCATCCTTATCTTATCTTCATCTGAACCCCTAAAACACCTATTTTATGGTGAAATATAGGTTATATCTTTAATGGGTGGATGAATTTATATTTAGTTCTATGATCAATAGTGTTATCATCAATGAATTTGAGGTAGGTAGTATACAAATTATATCCCATAGTTTCGTTGTAGATTTGTTCATATTCAGTTTTGTTCTTCGTTATATAATTTTTTTTTATTCTTCCGGTGAGATTTAGTAAAATGGGATACTAAATGAGGAGTTGAAATCCTCATGATCTCCATGGGATGCATGGGGGATTATTTGACCAACTCAGGGCCACCCATAAGGTGTGCTGACGTCTATAAAGCTTGATATTGGAAAGGATAAGGGTAAAGTGGCACTGTAATAATGTAGATCCCAAGATGAGCATGTTAATACGTTAAATGGATTTTAAATAAGAGTATTGGTACTGTTTCAAGATTTATTTAATTGCATATGAGTTATTTTGGTTAATGTTTAAATATTTATTGGTCTATGAAATAAAAAGGGTAATTTGTTGATAACCTAGGGCTCATGAATAATAAATGCATTAATCAGTTTAATTTATACTTTTGTAAATGGACTATGAATTATATTATAAATTCTTAAAAGTCTTAGTTCATATGAAAATAGTGACCTTTTTAAATGTTTAATAGATAGGGAATTGAATAATGCATCAAATGGGATTTAAAAATGGAATTAATGAATATGTTAATTCAGTTAACATATAGGAATTAATGAATATGTTGAATGGTATAATACATGTAAATTATGTGGTATACCCAATAAATTAAATGTAATAAAGTGGTTATTTTGTGTGATATAATAATTTTACTTGAAATGAATAAGTTGTCAAATTCTTGTAAATTACAAAATAGAGAAATGGGATAATGTATATTAATGGATGAATATTATCTAATTTATGGGAATTGTGGAATATACATAATGGGTTATGGCATGAAAATGGGAATTGGGATAAATTTTGATGGAATTTAAATAGAAAAAGTGTTAATATGTTATGGAATAGTATTAATTCCCATGTGGATGGTTGTGGAATGTGTTTTCTATTTGTATTGGTTGTGATAAGTTATGTGTGTGGTGGTTGTATATATAAGCATGTGCACATGGCTTAGGAGATTGGGGTATTTACATGTTGTTTTACTCCCATGGGTAGAGTTATACGGATTTTCTAAACTCCACCTCAAAATTCACAGATTGGGGAAGGGCATAAGAGATCCATTCCCTTAATGGTTGCATTCCACCTATATCGAGGCTTTGAGGTAAGGATAATGTGTTGATGTGATGTGTTTATCCCTAGTGAGATAGGGTAATGATTTTTCCCTTATGAATATTGATTTATTACCTTAGACCCATGTGTATATGATGTATATGCCTAACCCATGGGACACATGATGAAATGAACTATATAATGAATATGTTTTTAATGATGAAAATTGTACTTATGTTTGAAATAGTGTAGGTAATGGCTGTTAAAAAAAGGAAAGTGAGTTGCCTTTTTGTTACTATATTTTATTTAGTATTTTCACGCACTGTATGTTATACTAGATATGTTTTAGACACTGTTGGTGTGGACTACTGAGTTGTACTCACACCCTTCTCATATTGCCTTCGGGTACCTGAGAATATCTGATGGTTACAGGTCAAGAAAAGGTTAAGGTCCACATACTATGGTGTTGAGTTGGGCATGTGACCCATATGATTGAGGATATGTACTTGGAGTCAAGGCCTGTTTGGGGTTCCATTATTATCTTTACTTTGGGTTTTGTTCAATGGAAGTTCTTAGCATTACATTATATATTATACTATTTTTTTATAGACTTGTACCCTATTTGGGAAATGGTATGATATGAATGTTCATTGGCTAATATATATTGTTTCCACTATTTCATTGTTATCTAATATGTATTACTCTAGTGTATAGGGTACAGTCCCCCTACATGACTTATTTGACCCACACTGCTTTTCAGAAACCTCTAGAGTATGGGGATACATGCCTGAGTTCATGTGATGACTCCGTTCGGGGGACCATTTTTTGGCTCTTGATTTTGGGACAATGCAAACTTGTATTTGAGATGTTATTATTTATGGTATTGTTATTTTGGGTGGTATATAGGAGGTTAGGATGTGTTAGACCTTATAAATGAACTCTTTCTTGGGAGTAGCTAACCCATGTGCGAAGAGAAAAATCCATGCCACCCAAGTAATGAATTATTGTTAATAATGTGTGTTGTAACAATTGAATGATATTTCACCATCGGGTGATGCACATGTTGTGTGATGTAATTATTTAATGATTTGTTTCTCATCGACGGAATGAAATGTGGATTTTCATTCATTCATTAGTTTAGGAACCTTAGGATATATGTGGCATGAATCATGATAGGCACATATGATATGGGAGTGTGAGACATAGAGAGTAGAATATAATTTATTTTATTGGGTAAATTTTCATAAAATTGTGTATAATAATGGTTATTCTAGTGGATATATAGAAATAATAAAAATTAATAGTTAAAGAATACTATGTATAAAGAAACGTTATGGTCGGGTTAAAATTTTGGGATGTGATAAATTGTAAAGATTAAATGGAGTCTAAAAGAGAATGATTTGTGTAGTGATGGTTAAATTGTTATTTTCCCAAAAAATGGTGTAAATGAGTTAAAATGATTATTGTAACAAGTTATTAAATAGGACGTTTAAAATGTGAGTGCTTGAGTTTAAAATTAGTGGAGTCGATTGTAATAGGATTTGTATTGACATTACATTTGGGAAAACTAGGTAGTGGGTATTCTTTGTGTTATCAAATTGACCCTTGTATGGGTAGTCTGGGGTAGTAATAGTGCCTAGTTTTAGACCATATACATGGGTTGTGAGGCCTTGCTAGTTAAGGTATGGCATAAGATATGTTAATAGGACACCCTAGGTAGATAATTGGCCTTTAGATCTTGAGACACAGTTTGGTAGTGTGAGTGTGGATACCCTCATGGGTCATGACTATATAGAGTGTATTCTATAACATAAGGATGGTGTATATATTTTTGTGACCTAGTGAGTAAGGACCTTCCGAGTTGTTTTTAGACCCCAAGGATGGTGTTTGTATCATATTTTCAATGTATGTGTATTCTTACATTTGGTGTGGAACCAAGAGTAAATGGTTTATTGGTGTGTTAGGCATAGGGGGTATCAAAAAAAGGGTGAGAGTTTAGTTTCCTAACAATGATTTGTTTGAGGCATTATATGCATGGTTTGGAAAGAGGACCAATGGATTTTACTTTTCATGACTCCATATTAGGGTACTGGTATTATTCTACTTTCAAGGTGTCCTATAAGATATTTCAGATGTTGTTCCTAGTGTTTTTGGGTATGTGTTTCATAAGTAGATATTTTTTATTTTTTCAGTGAGTCATGAATAGTATTACCTCAGGTTTGACCTTGTGGCCTAAGTGAGAAGGTTGATGGTTTGCTGATGTGTCTTGATTTGGGGTTACACATTAATATTTTCAGGGAAATTTGGGGTTACATCATGAGAGGATAAACCATCAATGCTGGTTCTCTTGGAATATGAACCATGGGTGATTCTTCATTGGTGGAATCAATGCATAATGAGTACCATAAAATTTCAATAAATGGTGTGGTTGTGTCCTGATATTTCATAGGGGAACTCGAGTGATTTTAGTTTCTTATAATGTTAGTTTCTAAGGGTTGAATCACATGGATTCTTGAGCCATCTATTTGGATGATGATTAATGGAGGTCTTGATGTTGTTTTTTATTGGAAGAGACAAGTGTGTCTGAGGCATGATTATATGATTTTTTGTTGATGGTGTCACCAAAGGTGAGGGTGCTCATGTGGCTGAGCTTGATTGTATGAATGGTTTGGGTGTTGGGTGAGATGTTTAGAATGCCTTGGAGCTGATGTGGATAATGGACTAATAGGTATGGTTTGTTGATTAATCGGGTGTTAGGCTATGCTTAAGCAAATGTGGGATTGTGAGAACTAAATGTAGTGTATGACTGGTGGTAGGAAAGTGTGAAACCATGTGGGTTCTAATGAGGTCCAGTTGTGGAAATGCACTTGGAAGGCACAATTTTGATCAAGTTAGAAATTTGTCGTGCCTTATAAAACCATTGAGGGAAGCATGGTCACGCGAGAGACCGTTGGTTTTATTGGTGAGGTAGACCATTGTGTTTTTGCATTTAACTATTAGGAGTGAACCTAAAGAGATAGAGGGGTGTGTTAGAAGTAGTTCTATAAGAAATTATGATTCATGGATTCTTCGTGGATTGTCATGGAGTAGTGGTGGGTCTTATTTGACAATCATGCCTAATAAGTTGAGATTATGTGTTAATGAGATGTTTGCAGTAGAGAACCCAGAGATCCTTGGTAGTTCGTGGTGTTCTATATTGGGAGGTGACACCAATAATGGATATTTTTGTGGTGTTCTTCAAAAACTTCATGTCATTCCTCATCTAGAGACGATCATGACCAACATCTTGACATGATCCTAGGTGTGTTGATAATATCTAGGCTTATACAAAGATACTTGAAGGAGTTTTGGTTAGATTAGGGACATCACAGATTTTATGCTTATTGGGGTGGTATATGTGGAGTAGAATAATGGGATGTACACCGTCGATGGTTTTGGGTGAGGTCCTTAGGATGGATCGGGTGTCTATGAATGTTGTGTGTTCTATTCAGGGAATCTAGGAATGGGCACTGGGTGATGTTAGTTTTCCCATTCTTGAAAATGTAGGAAAACTATTTCTATGTTTTGGGGATATAATTATGATCAATTGTATGCTATAGAAGTCACAATTCCTCATAGAAGGAAATGTTAAATACAATCCTAATGTGGGGAGTGATAATTCAGTCTTGGATGTAGAGAAGAGAATTTTGAATCGATGTATTGGCTCTATGATGCCAGTGAGGAACATATAAGGTTCACATTGGGTCTCTTAAAGAGGCTAGGTGGGCCTTGATTATGGTGGTTTTTTGATAAAATCGATGTCTTGGATATTAGGGTACTTCTAATGGAAATTCTAGGCTCCTTTTTTAAATCCATTGATGGGGGTGGTAAGACATGAAAATAGTTTTTGGAAAGATAGGTTGGTTTCTATAACTCCAAAAAATAGATTTAGGCTCGAGTAAGTGAATTTTGGTGGTATTGGAATGTCCTAATTTTTTAAGGAACCTTGGCCATGTGTTGTAATGCCATGCCCGTGGTGAAGCTAAGAATTCCATGATGGGTTAGTCAGGGATAGATCAACTCAGCTAGTAGTGGGGTGATGATGGGCAGAGTTGTAAATCACCTTCAGTGGATGTTTTTCATTTCAGAAGTATGTTTCAAATTTAGGAATGGGTGTAGTGAGAGTGACACATATCCAGAATGATGTTGTAGAGGAATGTCCCATTTAGTAATGAATTATTTTTCTGACTTAGTTCAAGTTGATCTCTATCCTCAAATAGATAGTGTCTGGATTGCCTCTCAGTGGTATCAATGGAAAGGCTATAGGCCAATGTAGGGAGAAGTCTGTTTGGATGTTCAAGCATGGTGAGTTGGGAAAATTTCAGGTATGATGTGAATGTTTAGCTGAAATTCTGGTAGAAATTAATTGAAAGTGGGGTTACAAATAGTGTAATATTATATAGGGAACCATAATGGGAAAGTGGTAGGTTGATTAAATGATCTGAGTTTCAGGTTATAGGTAATGGAGTGATCACGGTTCGAGTGAGTTTCCCCTGATAGAGAGTGTTGTCATGAGTTTAATTGGTTGAGTTCCTGGAGAGTTTGTTTTCATCATGGATGTATGGTTGTGCATTGGGATCATCGATACATGATTTTTTGATCAAATTAAGTCAAAAAATATGATTGGAAAGACTGTGTTTTTTTCTATTGGGTGATATCCTGTTTTGGTCACAGTTTGATTTTTCAAAACATAGTAAGTTGACTCCATGTGATTCGGGTTATGAGTTGCAAAGAGGATTAGACCGATAGGGTAGTTATTGGTTCCTCCACAATGGTATGATTTTTTTTTGTGAATATTATTTATGATATGAATTGGGAATTGTTTTCTATGTGTTTTCTATGATGTTCTAGTGGTCAATGTATAATTGATGTTTATGTGTCCTTTGATGAGTATCTAGACGGTGTTGTAGGTTGTGGTGAGGAAGTCTTCCAGGGAATGATCGTACCTTTGGTTCGGATTATATGGTAGAATTTTAATGTTAAATAGGGATCCTAGAAAAGAGGAATGAATTAGTTGTATTAGTGGTCAGATATTTTTCTTATTGAATCTCAGTGATGTTTGGGAATGTTGCATGAGGACGATCCATAATAATATGGAGAAGTTGTAAGATCCTAGATTTTCTCAATGTATTATTTTGTTTATGTTTTGATTTTTGTCTCTTATATTTGGTGACATAAATGATACCCATGTTCATGAGGATTCTCAATGGTGTTTCGAGGGTTTAGAACAAGAAAGATAATTAAAAAGGAGCTTTCTGTGCATGTTGCATTGTTTGCACACTGTTAGTGCCAACCATGCGAGGGGAGGTCTGAACTGTGCACTTTGAGATAGTGGCATATCTCATGGACGGAGAATAGTTAGAAAAATTTTCTAGGCCCCCTAGGTAATCATTAGAAACAAATTCTCTTGGACAATGGACCATGCATAGTTTGCACACAGTACTGGAAAACTGTGTGGGTTAACCGTGCGGCCCAGTAAAGTTGGGAAAATTTTCAAAAAATCCACCTCATGGTTTTATTTTATAACTCTTTATTCTCATCAATTTCAACTCTTTCAACCCTTGGGACAAATCCTAGTGACCCTTGATCCAAAAAGGTAATTATATTTTGATCTTAATCTATTTGGAACACCATTGGAAGAAAATTGAATCTCCAGGTGTGCATAATCCCTCAAATGTTTCTATTTTTGTTTACTATTTTCATCTTTCTATAATATTCATCCAAAGTCCTAAAAAAATATTTTTTCAGTGATATCTGGTTTGGGATTCCAAGGGTAGTTTAATCATTATCCAAGGCTATGATTAAGAGTTCCATAATCAATAGATTTTTGGTGGGTGTTCTACAATTTATATCCCATTATTTCATTATAGATTTGGGTATCTTCAGTTTTGTTCATGGTAATATCGAGTATTTATTTTAATTACCTTACTGTGATTGGTTAAAATGGGTGTCTAAATGATGAAATGAATCCCCATGACCCCCTTGGTATGCATGGAGGATGATTTGACCAATTTAGGACCACCCATAGGGTACACTAAAATCTCTTAACCTAGAAATTGGTAAGGTTGAGGGTAGAGTGGTCATGTGATAACGTATAGCATATGATAATCTTGTTAATAAATTAATTGGAGTTAAAAAAGTAGTATTGATAATAATTTATATATTTGGATAGTGTCATAACTGTACATTTGGTTTATTATTAATGAGTTATTTTCAATGAAATGAAAATGGTTTATTGTTTGATGGACCAAGGATTATGAATAATAAATGTGTTATTTGGGTTAATTGATATTATGGTACATGGATTATGAAATATGTAATAAATACCTAAGAGGGTTAGTGCATATGAAAATGGGGAACTTGTTAAATTGGAAATGGTTTGGGAATTGAAGAATGTTTCAAATGGTATTTCATAAGGGAATTAATGAATATGTTAAATGAGTTAACATATGGGAATTGATGAATATGTTTAATGGGTTAATATATTAAATTTATGGTGTATACCTAATGTATTGATTTTTATATAGTGGTTGTGTTGTATGAAATAATAATTATACATAAAATTCAAAAGTGGGGAAACACATGTGATGTGGTGAGTGGTATAAATGGGAAAATTTATGGTAAAAGATGAATTTTTAATAATTCATGGGAATTGTAATATATACATAATATGTTATGTCAATATAATGAGAATTGGGGTAAACATCTATGAAATATAAATGAAAAATGTGTTAATAGGTTATAGAATAATATTAAATCCCATGTTTATGGTTATAGAATGTGATTTTTATTTGTATTGGTTGTATTTGGTTGTGATACGGTATGTGTGTGGTGGTGGTATATATAAGAATTTTCACATGTCTTGGTAGAGTAGGGTATTGAAATGTGGTTCTATGCCCATTGGTTGAGTCATACTGAGGCTCTAAAATCCCCCCCAAAATGCATGGGTTAAGGAAGGGGCTGGAGTATCTATTCCCCTAATGGTTTCATTCTAACTAGATCGAGGCTTCGAGATGAGGATAATGTGTTTATATGATCTGTTTATCCCTAGTGATATATGGACTTGATTTATTCCCATATTCAGAGTGATTTATTTTCATATACCCACATGTAGATGATTAATATACCTAACCCATGGGACACATGATGAAATAGAATAAGTAATGCAGAAGGTTTAAATTATGAAAATGGTACTATTGTTGGAAATAGTTATGTCAAGGACTATTAACAAATGGAACTTCATTTTTCTTTTACTTAATCTCTTTGGAATAGAATTTTCATGCACTATCTATTAGAATGTATATTTTTAGACACTGTTGGTGGTGGATTATTAATTTTTACTCACACTATTCACAGACTATCGTTTGGTACCTGAGCAGATTTCATGGTTATAGGTCAGGATAGGGGATATGGACCCATTATAGGGTGTTGATTTGGGATTGGGAGATGAATGATTGAGGATCTAGACTTGGAGTCATGACATGGCCTTTTTGGGGGTTCTATAATTGTATTTACATTGGGTTTTTAATCACTTGGCACTACTTGGCATGACCTTAATTATTTTACTATTTTGTTATGGACTTGTACCATGTTTGGGAAACGGTTTCCTATTTATGATCATTTTATAATATATAATTTTCCTATATTTCATTATTATAGATCATGGATTGATCTTTTAAATAGGGTACAGTTTCCCACATGACTTCTTTTACCCTCTCCACTAGTCGGTAACCTATCGCGTATGGGAAGGCGTGCTGGAGGTCGTGTGACAACTCGACATGGGGCATCAGTTTAGTGTCTCCTGAGTCAGTGAAATTACATTATGACTATTTAATTTAATTTAGTATGTATATTTTCTCATATTAGTGTCATCAAATCTTATTTAATGTGTTACTTGGACTTTTATCGCCTAGCGCAAGCCTTGAACAAGAATTTGGATAAGTTTTTTATTATATAACTCCCATGTTAATAAATATTAGTCCATATCATCAATTACACATCAAATTAATTGATAACTTCTAGAAAACAAATTTCTTATCAAATATTATATTATGAAACCAAATGTTATTTTTCTAGTGTTGTGCATGCACTATGTCAACACTGAAAGTGAATTTCATATTTATAATGAAATAAAATTTATTTTATTTTTTATTAATTATTTTGGTATAATTTTTTTATTATATTATGATACATGATTCTATAAATAATATTTATAAATTTATATATCATATTAATGTCTCATAAATATCGTAAAATATACAATAATTTTAAAAAAATTATAAACATTCATTAAAAAATTATTATATCAGAAAAAAATCACATCAATATAACTATTAAATGATATATTAAAATAATATATTATTTATATAGAATAAGACTTATAAATTTTGATGTATATAATTTAAAAATATCCTCACAAAAGACAATACAATCCTTTTTTGGGTAATTAGTAGTTTTATAACATAAAATTACATTATTATCATTTATATCCTAATAACCATAATAAAATAAATAATAATTAAATAAATTCATTAAATTAATTAAATTATTTAATTAATTAATTATTATCCTTTATCAATAGTAAAGAATTTAATTTTTTAATATATAAATATAATTTGGTAACATAAAAACAATTGTATTGAAAATGTCTCTTTCAACATCAAATGATTTTATATTTTTTTCCAAAAAAATTAAACATAAATATACCTAATGAATATATAAAAATAATATATATATATATATAACATGTATATTTCCAACATCAGTATAAATAATGGTTATATTATAAATACCTACATAAATCATACATGATTTACTAAAATTAATTCATTTACTTCTCCCACATCATGTCTGTTATCTTCCAAATTATTTGACATGTTTCTATAACTTCATATGGATTTAAAATCATTATAGAGAACCAAAATTATAAATATTATATGTTTTTGTTTTTAATACCTATTCATTTACTCCACATATAAATATTTTTATATTTTTTTATATTGCGACCACATAATGTATTAGTGTTTATCTTTCAAAGTAATACTTTATTTCAATATATTTATCTTGGATTATTGTACATTCATGTTTCATTTATTCCATGATATGAAAAATAAAAGTAATAGAAAATAAATTTTTAAATATTGTAGTATTACATTGTATTACCATAATGAAATTATGTCCAAATAATTTTATCTCATCCACAAACGAAAGTGTTAAGTAATTTTAGAATCAATTCCAAGGAGTAGAAGAATAACAGTATGATCATGGAACGAAAATAATCTCAATATTTGAAAATAAATTTTTGGGAAAACCACATCATAAAACGGTATAATATAAATCATTAGAAAAATTTTAAAAGGTAAATATTAGTATAACCAATAAAAATTAATACGAGGGTGCCAAGATTAGAAAAATAATTTAATGAAATAAAAATATATATTCATATGTAAAAAATAATATCCATGGAATAAATCAAAATGAAAAATACATGTTCCTGGTAATTTCGATAACCACAAAACCATAAATTAGTTAGGGATAAAGAAGACAAAAAAATAATGGGATGCAACGGTAATAATATATTATTATTATTTCAAAAGCCTCTTCTTGTAGGTGAGTAATTATTTTAATAATAAGATACCAAAAAAATAAATTATAATTTCTTGATTTCATTCCATCCCAAAATATAATTTCATCCTTATGTTGTTCCTCGATCATTTTCCACAATGATCACATCTCTTAAAGTCTATAAATGGGTATACAAGATGAATTGTTTTTCCAGAATCACTAGGATTAACTTTTAATGGATTTCAAGATCCACAAAGGGATTAAAAATTTCATCACATGATTATATAAATTAATAAATATAGTAATTCGGTTAGAATGTGGAAAGGTAATATAAAATTTATTGAACTAATACATTAAACTAAAAAGCCGAAATAATAATACACAATTTTAAATAGTAAGCATTCCAAAAATAATTAATCTTAGAAACATGAAAATATACCTGAAGAAGTTTAAATCCCAAAAAACAAAAAAATACTTGATTAAATATTCTTTTGAGGTTAATTTAGAATTTCATTAAAAATATAGTCACTCAAAAATACATATACCAAAAATATATATGCCATAATAACATAAAATATAAAATATATTAATAATTTTGATAAATAATCTGAATCACCGTAAAGACAAAATAAATTCATATAAAATTTTGAAAGATAATTCAACAATTATTCATAAAGTAAAATCATTGTATATCCAAAAATATTTCCATTTACCATATTTATAAGTTGTTCCCAAAAATAGTTAACTTCTTTAACTATAACATTAATCACATAATCACCAAATAACTTATAAATCTAATAAACCAAATATTCCCAAAATGTAATAAATCTATTATCCCAATTAAAAATAATTACATCAAAATAAAATATCACAACAAACCTAATGGATATCAGTTCCATTAAACTTATGTCAACAAAATATACAACCATTATTCACTAAATAACATTTTCACTAATACACAGGTTAATTAAAAGGGTTATATATACCTAAATATTTATTAAAAGTCAATAAATGAATCCTAATATACTCTCATAACATAAAAATATATGGTGTATCAATTATGTTATAATTTTTATCATCCATAAATATATCACTATTCTATAACTCTTAAATACCTATATATTGACATATCAATCATTAATTTACTCCAAAATCCATTAACTAGGATTTTTCATCATATTCATTACTAAAATATTCCTATATTTAAATATTTAAATAATGTACCCAGATTCGTAATTATCATAATATAAGTCAAAATATAATCCATACCATTATATGACATTTATATTATCCTCATTTTCAACGATATTTTTATTAAACATTGTTAAAACTTTATCTGTACAGCATTGTAAATCCCTTCAGATGTGTTTCTTTTTCCTAAAATTTTCAAAGTCATTTTTATTGGATATTTTAAATATTTAAATGATTAAATAATTATTTATATTATTGGTTATAATTTTGGTTAATTTACAAAACAATTCTAGTTATTGTAAATTGTAATTTTTATGCATATTTTCAGTTAATGATTTTAATTTTTTATCATTGAGTTTTGTTAATTAGATATAGTATTTTTATCTATTTATTAACTTTTCTTAGATGATATAATTTATTTACTATTGTATTGTTTTAGGAGATATTTTTTCACCAGTATTACATCTAACAATGTCATATAAATATATTGGTTGATGAAAATCTAATAAAGGGGTCAAGTTACCATGAAAAATGGTAATTTTTAATTTTGGTCGATCCCCATGTTCGATTAATTATTTTGGTTTGGGAACATAGCATTTGGTGTTTAGCCCCCACATTTTAATATATCACTAGGTTTAGTAACCTATAATTTTTTAATAAAAAATACATTGGTGAATAGAACATTTGGAAATTTATCCCTATATTTGGAATTTGTACCTCCTGTTTTATAGCAAGATAATGTTTTTGATGGGTTCCTGAATCCAGATGAGTGATGAAAAGGGTTTCATGCTGAAATTATTTTCCCTTTGTTTTATATAGAACTAGATGGGTGAAATTTTCATAATCTCTATCCTAATTATGTTTTGGGATTTCAAACCCTAAAATAAGGGAGTTTACACCACACTAATATCTTTCCAAATTTGATATTAATGAACCAGAAGTCTCTTTTATGAGAAATGGATATGGTCATCTTAAATTTTCTTTATGGTGTTCACAGAATTCATTATAGTTTTTAATAAAGATATAATCAAATCATGATAATTATTTGATTGATCCTACATTATGAGTAAATTAATTTCACTTAAAATTTTTTATTGGTTATAAGGGGAAAATATTCATCAATTCTCGATTAGAGAAATGGAGTTTGAAAACCATTTAAGGGACACATATTGGGAAATTGGGCGATGAGTAGTTGATTCCTAAAGACATTGTTTCTTGAATTTAATTTTAGATAAATGGTGGATCAATGATTGAATGGGATAGAGACATATATCAGATAGGATATACAGTGGATGTGAAACAATAGAATTGGTAGTAGGAATTTAGGATGGAGAGGAGACCAAAAAATATTTTGGAGGGCTTAAAGAGGATCAGTTTCCAATAATTCCGGTAATGATTAATATTTTTGTTCTCTTGTAAATTTTCATAATTTCTATCTAGATTTTTAACATATATAACTATTGGATTCTAATGGGGACTTAATTATAATTTTTTATATCTTTTTTTCATAATTTTGATTGTCTACGTATTATTGAAATTGAAATTAAATCATTAATTGATGTTGGATTCTTCAATCAAATCATTAATCTTTTTCATATAATCTGAGAAAATCACATCAATAATTAGAGTGTGTCAATATATTCATAGTCCTTTTATAATCAATATGGGTATGTTTTTGAAGTTGTTCTAGTTTTTTAAAATATTTTAATCTACAATTGAGTATTGTGGGTATCTAGGGATTTGATTGTATGACTAGACACAATGATCATTTAGTGCATTATAATTTTACTACTATAAGGAGTATGTTAGTTAAGATATTAGATATTGAACTTTATATTATAAAATGAATTAAATTAATTAATATATATATATATATATATTCATTTATTTAGTTATAATTTTGATGTTCTTTTAAAAAAATGATGATTGATTGATCCATGAGAATTGGTAGTTCTATCCAATACATCATCATTCTTTTCGATTCACTTCTCACATATTATTCTTGTATCTTGTTGAATTATATAATTATTATTTACTTTTAGTTTAATTTTCATTAGTTTACATAATAAGTATTTCTTTTTTTTTTCTATAATAAATTTCCCCCTATAAATCTAATAGTATAAAAAATTTAAAAAATTCATGACAGATTGAAACATGTTAGGGGAAGTATCATTAGAAAAAACTCTAGGATCTGTTATAATTTAAAACATATGGGAATACCTGATGTATGTTTTATATAGACAATCTCAAAGTAAGAATTATTCATTTAAAACCATTTTTAAGAAGGATCACATGGAGTATGGTTAAAAAGTTAATTTTTTTACATAAACTTCATAAATAATTGTTTTACAAAAAAATATATTAAAAAAATTCAAATAATCACAATATAGATTATATTTCATGAAATAACCTTTATACTCCTTAATTAAAATATTATTACATTATATGATCTAGAAAAATTTAATAGTGGAAAAATAAACTAGTTATTAAATATGAAAATACATAAAAATATGAAATATCACAAAAAGAATCAGCAAAAACATATTTCATAAAAAAAGAACAAAATCAAAACAAACAAAAGGTTGTTGAACAAATAAAATTTAAGGAGATCACTACTCCTAAAATTTATAAACAACAAAATTATTTACTATACAAAGAAATATTCTCATTATTTATCATAGATCAGTCTTTATATATAATTTACAAATATTTTAGGGTCTCTTAGTTGAGGATCTATACAAACACATAAAATAATTAAACATTATGTGCATAACCATGAATATAGAAAGAGTTTTTAATGAATACTGAATCTGATTTAATTCTTATTTCACTTATATTAGGTTCCAAGGTGTGTTTCTTGTACTCCCAATCCAATTATATATGAACTTGGAACAAAAAAAATATTCCCTGAAAAATAATTCCCACCCTCTTAGATTTCATAACTTATAAAAGTTATATATGTTTTATAGAAGTTAAAAGTGAATAGTATTAATGTTTACTCGTAGAGATTTAAGAATTTTTTTCTAGATATCCTCATCAAAATATTCCCAATAAAATGTTATCTAATATTTTTATGAGGTATTTGGCTTGATGGTAAAGATCTTGATAGAAACTAATACCATAGGAGATATAGTTTCTATGACTCCCATTGATTCTACAAATATTAAATTTTATATGAATTTTTTTTGAATTTTTTTGTAGATATATGTTTTATTCATGAAAAACCTTTTATAGAAGTATCTAATTTAAATTTTGAATGTTTCTAAATTATGATTCAGTTTGGTGATTTCACCAACATGATGAGACAGATGTTACCCAACACTATATCTTCACAAAATCAACATGAACCAACGTTTTACACACAAATGAATTGTGTAATTTTTTATACTATTGATCATTTTAAATATCATCATGACAATTGTAAGATAATTCTAAATACTATAATGGGATTGTCCCTAGAAATATTTTCTATAGTAACCTTGCTATCAATTTCCCGACTAGACTATTGAATATAGATAATCCAACAATAATTTCATCTTACACTAGAAATATCCCTATAAAAATAGTCATAGTACTAATGATCAACCATATAGGTATTTATAATCCCAATACTCTAATAAACGACTGATGTATAGTCAAGATCATTTGGGTAACCAAGTTGGTGAGAATTCTCTTCTTTTAAGAATCATGGTAACCTAAAATTACAAAATTATCCAAAAAAAAATCAAATCTATATGAAATAGTTTATAGACCACAAGGAATTTTTCAACAATAAATATTGTTATTTCATAATGTGGTTACACAAATGGGTTAAGTGGAAACTAAAATTAGTAGTTTGGAACATCAATAAAATGGTAGTTTTCTATGAAATTTAATGTGAGCCCATAGGGAGAGATAATGTTAGTGCGGTAATTATATTACAACGAACTGAAATTAACACCCTAAATATGTTCAAAAAGAGAAAAGTACATAAAAATTAAAATCGCACTTTCAAAAAAATCACATCGTGAAATAGTTCTTGATCCTACTGAATCTGTTCATGAACATGCTATGAACAAACATAAAGAGAATGAAAACAAAATCAACAGAATGAAATTAATATTTTAATAAATTATATGTATTTTATAAATTTTATGGGATATTATAAAAGTATTAATAATTTTGAAAATGACCTAAAAATTGAAAAGGATCTACTACTTTATCCTATGGAAAGTCATCCAGTTAAAAATAATATTGATTCTGAAATAAAAAATAATTTTCTTAAACCCATTTGTAATATCCATGTTATCATATATTTGATAGATATTTGTGGAATATATCCCTATATATGGTATATTTATTAATAAAATGGTCACTTATAAACGAAAATTCATGGGAGGTGAGAATGTCAAATGGGGGAGGAATGTTTCCTCTATAATCCATCACACACTCTCTCTATACTAAATGAAAGGATGCAAGTATGTTATTTATTTCTTATGATATTGGAAATAATAAAATTTAGGATGCTATTTTAGATTTATATCCTCCATAAGTGTTATTCATTATTATGTATTTTCATCTATTCTAGTTGGAGAGTTCAATAATTATGGAATAATAATCACGTTGGGTAATTGAATTTTAGTTAAAGTAGCTAGATCCATCAAAGGTGTTTTGGTAAGGGTAAAATATATATTTTTAACAACTAAACTTTATGTAAAAGATAGTTAATATGGATGGGTTTTCATGCACTATACTTTTAAATTAGGTAGGCCATTTTGGTAAATGACTTTGGGTATAATAAATACTCATAAATAGACATCGCCTTTATAGTTTGGAGGTAAAATTCATAATTTTTGTATATTGGAATAAGTGAAGAAACCTATTGAATTTAATTATTTATAACATGATAAAAAAAATTTATTGGATTTTTTTATATTTATTCCCTTATTTAATTCAAAATATTAGACCAAATAATTCTTTTTCAAATGAACATTTTCCAAATAAAGAAGATTTTGGAACAATAAATTTCAGAATGCTCCTCTATTGATTTTAAAATCAAAAAATTTTCTAAGAAATATAAGTTATATTTTAAAAATTATGATCATGAATGTGTGGAAACTCAAAAAATTTCTATTTGAAATTTTTCATAAATTAATTAGATTTTTATTAAAATTTAAAAACATGCAATGTTATAGGAAATTGTATGTTACTATGTAAAAATTACACTCAAATTATTAAAATGAATTAAATTTTGTTGTATATGAAATTTAAAATGTAAATTTATTATTTATCTAATCAAACGTCATAAAATTCTTATGTTTTACACATAATTATTCTCCTATTATTAGGGAAGTGTGACCTCATTTTTTGAACATGAATCTAATTTTTTCATTATTTGAAACATATTCACTGCTAAATAAATGGTATATTATGTTTTTGGATTTTTTTGCTACTTAAACATTAAGGAATGATTTAGAGGATTAAAATAAATTCATAGAAACATTAAAACTCCTTTTGTTGGAACCGAACCCAATTACACTTGAACAAAATGGTTTTCATGATAATTTTATGTATGCCCACTTGGATGATCAATATAATTTTCCTATTATAAATTCACGTTGGATTTATATTGAATAAGAGAACCATTATTTATAGGTCCTTAGGAATAGTAGGAAGTCCATAGGTTTAAATTTAGATAAATTACATGGGATTATTCCTTTGGTGTGTATGAATATAATACTTTTATAGTCAAATTCCAAACCAATAAGACAATTTCAATAGATTTTGAATCTTAGCTTTCTTTAAGAGGTAAAAAATTAGGTGACTACCGTATTGGTTGTCGGTATAATTTACCTGATTTTTGATGGTCCGTGGGTATGTTCAAATTGTATTTTTTTATAAAATAGATGTTTCCGAATTTTCATGAATAAATTTAGATAATTATTTCCTATTAAATTTCCCAATAAGTGGAAGGTATGCATTTATTATAGGTGTCTAAACATAGTGACTAAGAAGGACCACTTTTCCTTTCTAATTCATGAACAAATCATGGAATGGTCATATGGTGAATCCCATTATTACATCCTAAAATGATTTTAAGACACCTTTAAATCCACATTTTCCTATAGGACTAAGAGAAAGGATCTTTACCTAACCATTTAGTACATATTATTATACAATAATGTCATTTGGAATATATTATATCAAAAATACATTTAAATAATATATTCTTATATTTTTTTCAATTTTCCGAGGAATGTATGTTGGTGTTTATAGAAGATTTTATACTGTATGGAACATCATTTTAGAGTTTTATTAGAAATTTTTGGGATGTGTATAGCTTTAATATTGAAATTAACCATTTTATGAGAATTGCGAAATTCCATTTTATTATTTTAGTGGAATTGTACATGATCATGAAGATTCTTAGAATGAAATTCATATAGAAAATTTGGGGGTTGATATTATGTATTACATTAATTTTCCTACAACCATGAAGGATGTTAGATTATTTCATAGATATACATGATTATATAAAAGTTTTTATAAGAATCTATCCTAATTACATTACCTTTAAAGGGAATTATATTGGAAGATATTCCTCTAATCAATGGTATAATGATTAAGGAAGAATTGATTGAACCTAAATAGAACATTTTGTTCCCACTAACATTTCATCCTCCTAATTATGAATTACCTTCTGATATGATGAATGGTGCTTCATAATTCCTTTTAGGGGTCATTATGAGGATGAGGCTTTAATTTAAAACCCATGTCATTACATAAGGTTCTTTAAATTTTGATTCGTCGGTAAGGAATTACCCCACAAAGAATGGAGATAATAGCCATTATTGTTTCCCTTGATAAGTATTTTTTCATTATTTTGGGATCTAATGTAGAGTTTATCACAAAAAATTATAATAAATTCTATATTTGGAAGACTTATCAGGAAAAACCATGGAAGATTATATGGATTTTGTTACTTTAGGGGTTCGATATAGAGATACAAGATAAGAAAGGGATTGAGAACACTATGATAGTTAATTAATTTAAGATAAATATATAATACTATATATAAAATTTTCAATTTGAATTTATTATATAGTTTTTTCCCATGAAGATGTTGTATTTAGTTACTATATTAAAGATTGAGTGATTTTCATATATAGTGGATTTTATTGTTCTAGGAAAATTTCATCACATTTTTTACAAAAAGAAAGTTTCTAAGTTGATTTTTCACTCTATGAAATTTTCCATGGATGATGATTAATTCTATCATATGAGAAGTTATCATATTGTCATGAATTTTGATTATTCCTATTCTATATGATTATACCATTGTTTGAGCTATGTAGGTCAGTTTTTTCTATAGAAAATATCTAGGATGGCGTTGTATTACTGAATAATTTGGCCCACTATTTTCAAATATTCCCTCACAATTTGTATTCTATGTAAATATTTAAATTCCAAGCATAACAAATCTCAATTACCTGATATTAAACAATTATCACTATTGATTTTTAATGTCTTTGAGGATTGAAGAATTGATTTTCTAGGCCATATTCCTAATTCCGTTACATGTTCCTGCATCCTTCTTGGGATAGACTGTGTGCCTAAGCTAAAAGAAACTATACCAACTAGAAATGTTTAGGATAGATTGGTGTCTTGGTTTTAAAAAATCATTTTTTTGGTTCTGGGATGCCAATTTTAATTGTTACGTACCGTATGAATTATTTCTCTAATAAGAAATTCGAATATTTATTGAATAGAAATATGTTTTTCATTAAGTGTCTACCACCTATTTTCCTCAAACAAATAGAATGGATGAAGTGTTAAATAGAGATATAAATCATATTATTAATGAAAAATTCAACATTATTAGGAAGTATTGGATTTTAATTCTTAACAATGCTTTGTGGGAATATAATATAACCTATAGGAGTCCAATAATGTTGTCACCCCACATGTTAGTTTAGGAGAAAAAATATTTTTACATGAAAATGTTATTTTGAAAAAATAATTTCACATTGGAGTAAAATTATATTTTAGAAAATCTATGATTAAGATCTTCCTGAGTAAATTCCATTCCATATGGTATAGTCCATTAATTATATCTAATATCTGTCTTTTTTATTCTATATAGATTATATATCTTGGGAAGTTTGTTCTATAAACTTTAAAAACATTATACAATAAAACTATTTTGAGAATAAATCATGGAACCACCTAGGGAGGAGTTCATTTTTTTAGAAATTTATTACCAAAAAAAATTCTAGCTTATATCATCCCTTGATATTATTTTTGTATATAATAAGTTTAGTGGAGGTAATAAACTTTTATTATGTTAAGTTATTAATTTATTTCACTGCTTTCTTCAGTTAAGGATGTGATATAGTTTTATAGAATTTAATGTTCTTACAGTTCACTTTGAATTATCTAAAAAATTACAGATGAGGTGTTATAAACATAGTAAAGAATAACATTTATAGTATGGGTGGATAATGAGAATATATAAAAAACTAAACTTTGATAAACCCCCATTAATTATTAAAATATGGTTATATTTTACTTGAATTGATATTTCTTGAATCAAATGTTATTTTTTTATTTCTAGGGAATTGAGTCTATCAAATAATAGAGAATTACATCAAATGCATGAAGGGGTGTATTTTTATTTTTTCAAAGTAGAATAAATATTTCATTTCAAGAGAGTTATATATTCTAATTCTTTTCCATCAAAACATATTTAAAAAAATATGTTTTCTGTTGTTAACATTACATAATTCCATTAGGTTTAATCTTTTTTTATTACATAATAAATACTAATTTTTAAATCATTTGAATTATAATTTATAAAATAATGCACCAATTGGAACATGATTTCAAATATTATTTTTTTGGAAAAATATTTTTGAATTTCTTATATCCCTGGTATAAGGCCTCGGCCTTAAACCTTACTTAATATTGAATTAAATAAATAATTCACGTTGAGGATCTTTTCAGGTTTAGAGTTTTAGAGAATTAGGACATAACCATTACATCTCAAAAGATTACAAAGTATACACTTCTATTAAGTTTCCATAAAATAAAAACTCTTAAAAAAAACAAGTCTAGTTCCATGTTTTAGATAGCATGACTTTTCCTTGATCCCATCCTTGAACCTATTGCACTTTATGTCCTGTGAAAAACATTTCAAAAACTTGGGGTGAGCATAAAAAGATCAGTAAGGGATACACAAAGAAAGGAAACTATTAGTTTTTAAAACAAAAAGTAAACCATGTATACTTTATCGAAGTAATACCTTCACCTTTATGAAGTAGTAACAACTCTTCTCTGAATAAAATATCATTACTTACCCTTTTGTAACCAAAAGATTACCATAAAACCCATATAAAGAACACAATACATATAAAGGTATCTTGGGACATAAACATACTTAAGTGGAAAAACCATACGGTCGACTTCCACACATATCACTTAATGGAATAGCCATTCGGCCAACTTCCATACATACTTAATGGAATATCCATACGGCCGACTTCCATACCCAATGCATTGGAGATTATAACGTAACCACCCGTCCTGGTATTCACGGCACCACCCGTCATATGGTTTATCACGTAACCACCTGTAAAATGTCCAAGTACCATAATTACACATAAAATATTGAAAATATAAACATTTCAGTAACAACATTTCATTTGAAATCACAATAAGTAATTCTAAGATATTTAATTAATCAATCCACTTTCAAAAACCATTTAAAAGATATTTTTGAATCAAAGTGTCCCATAACACTTTCAAGATTTTAATGGAATTACAATTTTAAAACATTAATGTCCATATAAATAAATATTGAAAACCATTTTGAAAACATGGACATTAAAGATAAATATTTAGAATAATAAATCTTTAAAACATTTAAAATGATTTTTTTTGTTAAAGAGTTTTTAACAAATCGAGAGGCTCTTGAATACAAATAATTGCGGAATAACATTTAATCCGAAATTTATAATATCATGAGAATAAAGGGATTCATGATATAATATGTCAAAGGACAGTATACACACCATATAAGAGTGAATTGGTGCATAACAACAATAAAGTCTCAATGAAAATGTAAATTGAGATGGAATCCATTATAAATATGGTATCCTTAAATTAAGGATAAATCTACCACATAATAATGTGTGAGAAATAAAAATACACCCAATATAAGTGGATATTAATTGTGAAACAATCAGGGGTCATTCACATATATTCATAGGATGACATGTTCAAGAAGTACAAGTTGAACCCAAAGAAATCGAAATTGGGTTAAGATGTTCCCTTGTAAAAATATGACAGCCTTACAGCGTCACTTCAAAATTCAGAAAATTAGTCGATGAGAGAGTGAATGGTATCTCATCACATGGAAATAAAATTTACATCAATAAGTATATATAACAACATATCCTAACATAATAATATGTAAATTAAAAGACATAACAAAATAAGTCTTTTAAAAAGAGGAGGGTGATAGGTCCCCTTACCGACATGGGTATCTTTCGAAACATACACCCCGTGAAAGAAGGTCAATACAACATTGATGTAAATATTCATAAATGAAATTATATTACACAATGAGTAAAATAATAGGCATTACATACACCACTCAATGTAAATTGTGTGTCAAATGTAGCATAAATCTCACAGGAATAAAAGTGAGATGAAAAATCCCTTACAAAAACTCGGCAGCCTAACGGCGCCACTTATAACTTACAAAAATGGATTGATGAGAACAAATAGGGTCTCTAATCATATTAACATAAATTTTACATAAATAGAAATATAAAAGAACATCCCCCAACATAACAAATAGGAGTTTAAAATAAGTGACATAAAGGAGAGCACTTAAAAAGAAAGAGAGAGGTTAGATCTCTTACGAAAATTCGGCAGCCTAACGACGCCACTCAAAACTTCCAAAATAGATTGATGAGAGAGAATAGGGTATATCATCATAAAAATTACAGTAAGATTAATATAAAATAACATCCCAATAATAAGAAATATGATCTTTAAAATGAATGACATAAAAGAGTATACTTAAAAAGAAAGAGAGGAGTAGGATCCCTTACCTCGGGTCCGACTTGACTCGATCGTTCTTTAATGTCCTGAATAATAAACTTGAGTTAATTTATACTTGATTAAGAACCTTTTTCAAGTTCATTATTCCTTTTATATCACTTATTACCATGTTATAAACATTATGTAATCATTTAAGTTAATATCAGTCCTTTTGTCGATTTTTGGTACTTGAGTCAAAAGTGAACTTCTTATATTTACAAGTTGTTCACGTAGTCAAATATCCATTATCTCGAGAATGATATTCATGATTTGGATATCATATATATCATATATATCCATCATATACATGTATTTATAATATTACATAATCATTTAGAGGTAAGAAATGAAATGCACCGTTCATGGAGACGGTAAGCCGTACGTACGCATGAACGCTACTTTCATTTCTATGTCATATTAATGGAATTAAAACTAAATGAGAGATATGTATATTTTAATTCCAGAATTATATTAATCATTTATATGTAACATAAATCATATATATCCATTTTATATATGCACTTATAATAGTACATTACATTTTGGGATAAGAAATGAAATGCACCGTTCATGGAGATGGTAATTCGTACGTACGCATGAACGCTACTTTCATTTATATCTAGTACTTTAATGGAAAGAAAATAATAATTATATAAAGTTATTTTATAATTCCATTATAAAATCATATATAATAACTTTAAATCCATCCTTTATACGTCCCACATAAGGCATTAACAAATCAAATCACTTTGAGGGGGCGGTAGTCCGCACTTCCTAAAATGAAATTATCGTGTTTAACCATAATGGAAACCATAAATTTATGCCATAAATGAAAAATACAGAAGCTTAAGTAAAACATAAATATATTATATATCATATATAAATATAGTGTCATCTTAATGGCCACCTTTGAAGGTGTTATATGAGTGTTGAACAATCATCATTTCGTGAGGCAGAAATTCGCCATCAACAGAAACAGTATGTTCTTTAACCATTAGATGAAGCTATGTGTAAGTGTAGCTCGAATACTTCTTATAGAAAAATCCTAGAATATTTAAGATACTGTATTTATTACAAAATAAATGAATAAAAAGAGTTTAGGGGGTTGGAGAAGCAAAATAAAACAAAAGGACTCAAGTGAAGACATTACCTTAAAATCGGGTAACTCCCTTTGGTTTGAGCTCAAAGGCTTACTTGGGAAGACTTCTGCCCAAAGTGAGGCTTCAAGGAGTTATAGAGGGATTTTTAGAGACAAAATGGGCAGGGTTTGTCCGAGCTAAAGGTTTTGGGAGTGTGGGTAAGGAGGTAGAGGTGGGGGCCTTTTATAAGAGGAGAGGAGGGGAACTCTTGGAAAGTAAAGAAATGTTACTTTATTTTAGAATGAGTTTCGGATTTTATTGGTCCCAAATTGATGTGTTTTGAGGATAAGGTGATAAGGGTTCAAAATATACCCATCAAATAGGTTTTGTACATGTGTAGGTCTTATATTTTATATTATCTTTCCATTTTATTTAAATCGTTAAATAATGAGGTCATCGCTGAATCATCATGATGTCATAAATAATTTAATTTATTTAATGTCTAAAAATTATAAAAAAATACACTGATGTTTGAAATCTTTTTATCTTTCCAATGACTATTTATAGTCAATATTTTGACTTGTATAACTCCATGTAAAAAAAATTTTAGTAAAACAACTCATGTTTGTGTCATTTTAATTTTAACATTAAATAAAAAGGTATTAATGTCATTTTCCAACCAAAGTGGATCCATGGGGTCCCCAAGTTGACCCATGGATTTTCTTGGTCGTCCATGACACATACAATGAGGGTAGGACATGTGTCTAGGTTATTTCATTTTATTAAAACATTATTCTTACCTTAAACTACACTAATTACCTCTAATCGCGATTAAAAACTTAATAAGTTACTATTCACCAAAAAATTATTTTAATCCCATTGAACCACATTTTACTTATTAATTACAATCATGTATGTTGGATTTTTGAAATTCAAAACACAAATATGGAAAATTTTCATTTAAAAGGAAAATCAGTTTTTATAAGTACCACTTAGTGGTTTCACTATTCATCAAAAATTGGAAGTTTTTCAGAAAATTGCCAAAAATTCACCCTAAGATATATTTGATATTCCAAATTCAAAAATGATGTCTATTTTAAAAAATTCAAAACATTTAAGTTGCATTAATTAATTTAATAATTAATTCCCGCCGTCAAAACAAATAGCGTGTTTTTATGAAACAAAATGTATCAAAAGATTGACACTGGTTTAAGTTCGATTTCAAAGTGAAATTAATTCCAACGACCACTATTGGATTAAATGGTAAAAATATATTCTAATTTCACTTTAAAACCAATTAAAAAGATAATATAATCATATAAATAAATTAGATTAAAAGGAGGTTTTGAATTAAAATACAACATTTTTCACTATTCATTAAAAATTGAACTTTTTCGGAAAAATACCAAAAATTTACAGAAAGTAAATTTTGATGTCCCGATTCTAAAGAAGAATTTTATTTTGTAAAATATAACACATAAAATTTTCAAAATGTGGATTTAAAAGAGGTTCTCCATCAAAAGGTGGTTAATCGACCTTTTAAAGAATATTAGAATGTTTACGCTTAAAATTGGATTCATTCGCATTTTTAATCCTCTAACTTTTATTGTAAAAAGTAAAAATATTTGACAAACATATATAATAATGTTTTAGTTAGTTTTATTCATTCCCGCCATCACAACAGCTAGTCGTTAACTACCATTTAAAATAATATTATTTTATTATTAGAGTGCAACGTAAGATTCCCAAGAAACTCATTGTTCTGTGCTAGGTACGCCATCGAGCATAGCATCCCCTTTAAAGTTATATTAATATTTTATTCACAAATATGGATAAATATAAAAATTTCATATTCTTTATTTACCTGGGGTGTTACATCCTACCCCCCTTTTGGGAATTGTGTCCTCGTAATTTTGAAATTGGGCTCAGAAACTTCATTGAAAGCCCCACATCGGAAAAGGAGTAAATTAAAATATCACTTTAAAAGAAAGAAAGGGAAGTACAAAGGTCACCCGAGTTAACCCATACTAGGATCCCATGTAGGAAAACATGGACATGGAGGAGAAAACATAGGGTCATTTTATGATGGAGAGTGATAGAAAACATGTTTAGGAGAAAGTTAACCACAAGAAAATCACAAACTTGTGATGGGTTAAACGGTATTCGATTCCCCAGTTGGAAAAGTTAATAGACAACATTTTTGTTTTAAGCTACTTTTCATTGAGGAATTTATTTTTGATCTTAAGGAATCATTCTTACTTGTCATGTTGACTTTCAACTTTTACTAGATTTCTTACACAAACTCATACTTTCCCCAAAAGATGAGTATTTAGGAAGACTTGTTCACATTAAGAGTACTATAATCAACTTCTAGAGAATCACCTAATCCAAAAAAGAGAACTATATACTTCCCATGTCTTTATACTTTAACCAAAACCAAAACCAAAAAGGTTAGTACAAGATCAGATAATCCAGAAAAGGATAACCCTTTATAAGAAGAAGACCTATTATTAATCTCCAAAATTTGTCCAAAAAACCCAAAGTTCAACGAGGACCATTCGATAAACAATTTGTCCATAAAATTATACAAAGTAAACCAAACTAGGATTGAAACCTAAATATTTGAAGGATTTATTCACATAGTTTTCCAAGTTAAATCGTAACATTTATCTCCAAACAACATTAGTTGATCTTAATGTCTCGTATTGAAAAGTAATTAACCTAATCACATATCCTCCATGATAGGTTAATAAATTTTCATAGATAACCCAAAATCAACTTACTATTAATTAATAAAATCATATAACTAAAAAGAATCAGTCAAACTAACCAGGGACTTCACGTAGTCTAGTGGTAGGTGATAAATACCCATTGCACTTTGGTTGTGGGTTCGATTCCCGCAGCTTTGTCTGACGCGATGGGTTGTCACACGGTCTGCGTGTTGTCCTTTTTCAAAAACTACATAATTCTTAAAACATTCCCCAATAACGAGTTAAAATCTTCAAAAATAACCATAACATAATTTAACCTCAATTTTATCTCATGACTTTCACTTTCCATCATAACATATAGTAACCCATAATTACCTCAAAAGTAAGGATCATATAAACCCAAATGGTTCTTTATAACTATGTCCACAAAAGAACAGATTACTATTCTTTGAATAAAATTTTCATATATCAAACATCAAGGTTACACATACTATAAAAAGTCTTCTAATGTAACCCCATCATCAAAAGAGACTTAATTCTCTTAAGAATTTCACCATAACTCTTGAAGCCCTTATATGTTGACTTCTTACTCATTCAACATTCTTCATGATCCATTAACCATTCCTTTCCAACTTATTCTAAAATACTTATTTCCTACAAAAAAAATCATTAATCATATCTTAAGATTCCAAAATAGAAAAAAAAAAGTTAATAAATAATCCATACCTTTGATTGGTCATTGTCAGTTTCTTCATCCTCAATCGGAATGGAATTAGGTATTGGTAAACAAATATTTGTATGATCTTGGTGATCCCATTCCTGAAACTTCTTCATAGGACATGTGTTTTCCTAATGACCATGCACACCACATTTAAAACATTCAATTGATCCCTCAGAAAGAACTTCTTTCCCTTTCCTCGAGTCAACTGGATGCTTCCTTTTTCCATGGCAGGTTCTTGCTTTATGACCTTCATTTCCACATCTATAGCATATTTCTGTCCCTTTGAAACATTTTCCTAGGTGTTTCTTTCCACATCTTTGACACATAGGTTTTTTAACACACTTACCTTTATGATTATTACCTGTAGTTCCATAAGGATTTTTTTCTCGCATATATGATGCCTTATAGAAATCACCAAGGTTTAGGTGGTCAATCATGACTCCAGATAGTTGGTTGAGGATAAACACAAGAGTTCTCATTGCAGCTCCCATATCATTCAGTTGTTCGCTCAAAAAACTGTCACAATTTCCTTCACATCCACCGTTACTTTGGTGCCTGCTAGATCCAGCCATTTACTAAAACCAAAAAGGTCAGTGTGAGTATATCAACAAAACCATCATTTACTAATGAGGAATATAAACACTAATATATACTTACTCATTCACTTTATCTAAAACTAGGACTCTTTCTGAAATCATAACCATTATGGTAATGTCACTTATGCTTAGAGAATACCCTAACCATTAAAGTTATCTAAACCGACCTCTGATACCAACTATAAGGCCCCGGCCTTAAACATTACTTAATATTGAATTAAATAAATAATTCAAGTTGAGGATCTTTTCAGGTTTAGAGTTTTAGAGAATTAGGGCATAACCATTACATCTCAAAAGATTACAAAGTAGACAATTCTATTAATTTTACATAAAATAAAAACTCTTAAAAAGAAACAAGTCTAGTTTCATGTTTTAGATAGCATGAATTTTCCTTGATCCCATCCTTGACCCTATTGCACTTTATGTCCTGTGAAAAACATTTCAAAAACTTGGGGTGAGCATAAAAATATCAGTAAGGGATACACAAAGAAAGGCAACTGTTAGTTTTTAAAATAACAAGTAAACCATGTATACTTTATCGAAGTAATACCTTCACCTTTATGAAGTAGTAACAACTCTTCTCTGAATAAAATATCATTACATACCCTTTTGTAACCAAAAGATTACCATAAAACCCATATAAAGAACACAATACATATAAAGGTATCTTGGGACATAAACATACTTAAGTGGAATAACCATATGATCTACTTCCACACATATCACTTAATGGAATATCCATTCGGCCAACTCCCATACATACTTAATGGAATATCCATACGGCCGACTTCCATACCCAATGCATTGGAGGTTATAACGTAACCACCCGTCCTGGTATTCACGGCACCACCCGTCATATGGTTTATCACGTAACCACCTGTAAAATGTACAAGTACCATCATTACACATAAAATATTGAAAATATAAACATTTCAATAACAACATTTCATTTGCAATCACAATAAGTAATTCCAAGATATTGAATTAATCAATCCACTTTCAAAAACCATTTAAAAGATATTTTTGAATCAAAGTGTCCCATAACACTTTGAAGCTTTTAATGGAGTTACAATTTTAAAACATTAATGTCAATATAAATAAATATTGAAAACCATTTTGAAAACATGGACATTAAAGATAAAGATTTATAATAATAAATCTTTAAAACATTTAAAACGATATTTTTTGTTAAAGAGTTTTTAACAAAATGAGGGGCTCTTGAATACAAATAATTGCAGAATAACATTTAATACGAACTTTATAATATCATGAGAATAAAGGGATTCATGATATAATATGTCAAAGGAAAGTATACACACCATATAAGAGTTAATTGGTGCATAACAATAATGAAGTCTCAATGGAAATGTAAATTGAGACGGAATTCGTTATAAATATGGTATCCTTAAATTAAGGATAAATCACCACATAATTATGTGTGAGAAATAAAAATACACCCAATATAAGTGGATATTAAGTGTGAAACAATCAGGGTTCATTCACACATATTCATAGGATGACATGTTCAAGAAGTACAAGTTAAACCCAAAGAAATCGAAATTGGGTTAAGATGTTCCCTTGTAAAAATACGACAGCCTTACAGCGTCACTCCAAAATTCAGAAAATTAGTCGATGAGAGAGTGAATGGTATCTCATCACATGGACATAAAATTTACATCAATAAGGATATATAAGAACATATCCCAACATAATAAGATGTAAATTAAAATACATAACAAAAGAAGTCTTTTAAAAAGAGGAGGGTGAAAGGTCCCCTTACTGACATGGGTATCTTTCGAAACATACAACCCGTGAAAGAAGGTCAATACAACAATGATGTAAATACTCATAAATGAAATTATATTACACAATGAGTAAAATAATGGGCAGTACATACACCACTCAATGGAAATTGTGGCAAATGTAGCATAAATCTCACAGGAATAAAAGTGAGATGAAAAATCCCTTACAAAAACTCGGCAGCCTAACGGCGCCACTTATAACTTACAAAAATGGATTGATGAGAAAAATAGGGTCTATCATCATATTAACATAAAGTTTACAGAAATATTAATATAAAATAACATCCTCCAACATAACAAATAGTAACTTAAAATAAGTGACATAAAGGAGAGCACTTAAAAAGAAAGAGAGATGTTAGATCTCTTATGAAAATTCGGCAGCCTAACGACGCCACTCAAAACTTCCAAAATGGATTGATGAGAGAGAATTGGTTCTCTCATCATAAAAATTATAGTAAGAGTAATATAAAAGAACATCCCAATAATAAGAAATATGATCTTTAAAATGAATGACATAAAAGAGTATACTTAAAAAGAAAGAGGGGAGTAGGATCCCTTACCTCGGGTCCGACTTGACTCGATCGTTCTTTAATGTCCTGAATAATAAACTTGAGTTAATTTATACTTGATTAATAACCTTTTCAAGTTCATTATTCCTTTTGTATCACTTATTAATATGTTATAAACATTATGTAATCATTTAAGTTAATAACAGTCGTTTTGTCGATATTTGGTACTTGAGTCAAAAGTGAACTTCTTATATTTACAAGTTGTTCACGTAGTCAAATATCCATTTTCTAAAGAATGATATTAATGATTTGGATATCATATATATAATATATATCCAGAATATACATGTATTTATAATATTACATAATCATTTAGAGGTAATAAATGGAATGCACCGTTCATGGAGACGGTAAGTCGTACGTACGCATGAACGCTACTTTCATTTCTATGTCATATTAATGGAATTAAAACTAAATGAGAGATATGTATATTTTAATTCCATAATTATATTAATCATTTTTATGTAACATAAATCATATATATCCATTTTATATATGCACTTATAATAGTACATTACATTTGGGGATAAGAAATGAAATGCATCGTTCATGGAGACAGTAATCCGTACGTACGCATGAACGCTACTTTCATTTATATCTCGTACTTTAATGGAAAGAAAATAATAATGATACAAAGATATTTTATAATTCCAGTATAACATCATATATAATAACTTTAAATCCATCCTTTATACGTCCCACATAAGGCATTAACGAATCAAACCACTTTGAGGGGGCGGTAGTCCGCACTTCCTAAAATGAAATTATTGTGTTCAACCATAATGGAAACCATAAAGGTATGACATAAATGAAAAATACAGAAGTTTAAGTAAAACATAAATATATTATATATCATATATAAATATATTGTCATCTTAATGGCCACCTTTGAAGGTGTTATATGAGTGTTGAACGATCATCATTTCGTGAGGCAGAAATTCACCATCCACAGAAACAGTATGTTCTTTAACCATTAGATGAAGGTGTGTGTAATTTTAGTTCTAATAATTTTTATAAAAACATCCTAGTATATTTATGATACTGTATTTTTTACAAAATAAATGAATAAAAAGAGTTTAGGGGGTTGGAGAAGCAAAATAAAACAAAATGACTCAAGTGAAGACATTACCTAAAAATCGGGTAACTCCCTTTGGTTTGAGCTCAAAGGCTTCCTTGGAAAGACTTATGCCCAAGTGAGGCTTAAAATAGTTATAGAGGGATTTGGAGAGACAAAATGGGAAGGTTTTGGGAAATCCAAAGGCTTTGGGAGTGTGGGTAAGGAGGTAGAGGTGGGGGCCTTTTATAAGAGGAGAGGAGGGGTACTCTTGGAAAGTAAAGAAATGTTACTTTATTTTAGAATGAGTTTAGGATTTTATTGGTCCCACATTTATGTTTTTCGCGTATAAGGTAATAAGGGTTCTAAATCCACCCATACAATAGTTTTTGGACATGTGTAGGTCTTAGATTTTACATTATCTTTCCATTTTATTTAAATCGTTAAATAATGAGGTCATCGCTTCATCATCATTATGTCATAAATAATTTAATTTATTTAAGGTTTATAAATTATAAAAAAAATACTCTGATGTAGGAAATATTTTTATCTTTCCAATGACTATTTATAGTCAAAAATCGGACTTTTATAACCCCATGTAAAAATTGTTTTAATAAAACAACTCATGTTTGTGTCATTTTAATTTTAACATTAAATAAAAAGGTATTAATGTCATTTTCCAACCAAAGTGGATCCATGGGGTCCCCAAGTTGACCCATGGATTGTCTTGGTCGGCCATGAAACATCCAATTAGGGTAGGACATGTGTCTAGGTCATTTCAGTTTATTAAAATATTATTCTTACCTTAAACTACACTAATTACCTCTAATCGCGTTTAAAAACTTAATAAGTTACTATTCACCAAAAAAATTATTTTAATCTCATTGAACCACATTTTACTTCTTAATGACAACCATGTATGTCGGATTTTTGAAATTCAAAACACCAAGATGGAAAATTTTCATTTAAAAGGAAAATCAGTTTTTATAAGTACCACTTAGTGATTTCACTATTCATCAAAAATTGAAGTTTTTCAGAAAATTACCAAAAATTCACCCTAAGATATATTTGATATTCCGAATTCAAAAATGATTTCTATTTTAAAAAAAAATTAAAACATTTAAGTTGCATTAATTAATTTAATAATTAATTCCCGCTGTCAAAACAAATAGCGTGTTTTTATGAAACAAAATGTATCAAAAGATTGACACTAGTTTAAGTCCGATTTCAAAGTGAAATTAATTCCAACGACCGCTATTGGATTAAATGGTAAAAATATATTCTAATTTCACTTTAAAACCAATTAAAAATATAATATAATCATATAAATAAATTAGATTAAAAGGAGGTTTTGAATTAAAATACAACATTTTTCACTATTAATTAAAAATTGAACTTTTTCGGAAAAATACCAAAAATTTACACAAAATAAATTTTGATGTCCCGATTCTAAAGAAGAATTTTATTTTGTCAAATATAACACATAAATTTTTCAAAAGGTGGATTTAAAAGAGGTTCTCCATCAAAAGGCGGTTAATCGACCTTTTAAAGAATATTAGAATGTTTATGCTTAAAATTGGATTCATTCGCATTTTTAATACTCTAACTTTTATTGTAAAAAGTAAAAATATTTGACAAACATATATAATACTTTTTTAGTTATTTTATTCATTCTCGCCATCACAACAACTAGTCGTTAACTACCATTTAAAATAATATTATTTTATTATTAGAGTGCAACGTAAGATTCCCAAGAAACTCAGTGTTGCGTGTTGGGTACGCCATCGAGCATAGTGTCCCCTTTAAAGTTATATTAATATTTTATTCACAAATATGGATAAATATAAAAAATTCTTATTCTTTATTTACCTGGGGTGTTACACCTGGAGTGTACTATTAAATTTCAAATTTCAAATTTCATTTGAAGAAATAATTTGTGTAAGCGTTTCTTCCCCCATGAATTAATCAATATATTTAATTTTGAACATAATGTGTGGTGGAGGGGACTTTAAGGTTCTTAGTTAAGAAAAAATAAATGAACCCATCATAAACTTCTTATATATTTTTTAGATTTTGAGTTCTTATAAATCAAATTTGAATTTTTCAGTGGGTGAAATTTTTCATTAATTTTAAGGTTTTAATTACATATAGAGTAGATAATATTTATTAACTTATGGATTTAATTGATAATATTATTTTTTATGCCCCCTTGAAAATGATTTTTTCGATCAAATTTTGGGAAAATTTTATACATAATTATCGTCATTGATCTTTTATATTTTGATTTAACTGTAATATATGAATCTAGTTATATTATGAAATTAAAATAAAATTATGGGATGAAATCTGTATTATTTATCTCATAATTATTTCTTCAATACATATTAGATAGTTTATTAATTACCCCAATAATATATCAGATAACCCCATTCAATTTAGTATCTTTTTATTTTAACCTATTAATTAATATGAGTGTATTTATTTGGATGTATAAAGATGTTTGGTAATACAGTAGGATGGAATTTTAATTTTTTTTAAATTAAAATTTTAATTTCCAATTTATGAAAATCTTATGTAAAATAGTAACCAATTTATCATTGAGAATATTCTTTTTAAGAGGATATTAACATTCCTCATCAAGAGAGAATATTTCAGGTAAAATATTTAAAAAATTTATAAATGGAATTTTTATTTTTTCAGTATTATGATTAATTTTGTTCTACTAAATTTGATCAATTAATTTATTAATGAAATGAAAAATATTAGTGTGGTGTGTTTGATACGGCCTATTTTTCAGGTCTCTTTCCAAATCATTATCATTTAATTTCCTCTATTTGAAAAGCATAAATTAGTTTACAAATGTTTAATAAATTTTTCTATCTAATATATTGAATGTTTATTCATTAATGTAAATGATAATGTTTATATTTATTTTTAATTGATGATTTGAATTTTTTTATTTATCCTCATGTTCCATGAATTTGATATTTAGTTTCTTTTTCTTTTACTTTAATATATTTGTTAACTTTTCACTAAAATGATGAATTATTTAGTATGTTATATTTTCTAGTGTAGTCGATCCATGGAAAATAATTCTTATAATGGCTCATTCATATTTTGATTAATTGAAATATATCAATAAATCTAGGTGATCGTTCCCTGTTGTGATTTTTAATTTATATTGATCACCAAATTTTAGTAGATTTTTTTTTGGGATCCTGGTGTTTTTTGTTTGAACCCCACATTTTAATCTAATGGTGGGTTCAGGAATCAAACATTTACTGATGAAAATAATGTTACTATACCCCTCATTTTGAAATTAATTTCCACGTTTGGATGTTGAACCTCGTGAAATATAATCTTAAAATTATTATTACTGCATTCTCTAATCCTCATGAGTGATGAACATGGGCTCTATTAGGATATCTCATTGCATCTATTTTCTCAAGGCCTTGATGTATGAACAATATCGAAGCTCAGTGAAAATGATGTATTGGGATAAAAAATCATCCCAACATGATTAAGGATGGTGCATTGATATGTAATCAATGTTGGGATTAATGAACCCAATGTCACGGGTATGAGAATGAATATATAATGCTTAATGTTTAATGTTAACGTTTCAAGAATTCAAAAATATTATAAAGAAGAGAGAATTGAGTAGGTATTGTTATCAGATTCATCTTATGTTATCACTTAGTCAATTTTAGATGCATTATCTACATCAGTTAGAATGGAAAAATACGAATCATTTCACTATATTAGAAAAATATGTGAAGGATCAACAAGATGATTCCCCTTTAGAAGTCGAGTTTTTCATAGGTGTTTTAGGAATTATTTATTTCAAAAGTGCTTTTTCAATAAAATGGGAGATCGTTTATCAAAAGGTATGGAAAGATGGATAAGACAAGATATAATGGGGAAGTTATGTAGTATAATATGTGGTAGGGATAGAGAATATAAATGATAACTAGAAGATATTTTGAGGGACTCTAATAGGATTTGTTTCCAATCATTTTGATGGAGATGAAGATTGGAGTTATCTCTTAAACATTGATCACGTTTGGCTATAGTTTTAGTGGTTAGAACTAGTGGATTCAAATTGTGATGAAATTTTGAGATTTATTTTTTATTTTGTTTCAAAAATATATTTCTATATAGATTATATAACATTAATGTGAAATAGTAAATTGTTGTTAAATTAGTTTATCACATTATTAATATTTTTCAATCATTCTGACAATAGAACATCTTTGATGTGAATGTGTCAATCTCTTGATGCATATTATATGTTCAAGACATGTAGGGGCATAAATTATATCCACTTATATTAATTTCTCAATAATTATTTGAGGATATTGAGTACATATTTCAGTTACTATTTCATTATACTCCGTGATTATTGTATGCATTGATTGTCTCTTACTAAATTGAGTTTATCTATTGTGACCTGAGAATTTTATCTTTACTTAATAATGTTAGTTAAATTAATGATTACGGATTTAAATATATGTGTTGATAGAGTTATAATTGTGAATTTAATTTAAAATAATTAAGAGATAATGATCCATTGAAATTTACATTTTTGTCCATTGCTTCTTCATTATATTTGATTCACAACTTAAAAAAGTTATAAAATATTGTTCAACTTTCTACTACATGATTACTTATATTTTAATCCACCTTATTTTAAAAAGTAATAATTTATTTATTACAGTTAAAAAATTATAAATTATAATATAATAGTATAATATTGTAAAAACATTAATAGTAAGAAACTCCATAAGGGATGTTTCATCTGAAACAACTCTAGGATCTGTTACACTACACAACATAGTTTAAAACATAAAGTATGATTTAAAGGGACTATCAAAAAACCATAATGAATCACACATCATTAGATTTTACCCTAAGATAAATATTTTTATAATTCTCATACTTTATATATTTGAAATATGGAATTCATATATTTGCAAGAACATTTTCCCCTTCATGTTGTTCACTAAAAACATCCTTTTTAAATGAAATTTTGTTTCTCTATGCCCTTACTTACTATATATAAGACATCATACCATTATGTAGATACATTTACCTAGGTACTTCTTCCCACATTCAATATACATGAGATGTTTAATATTTTACCTTCATGGTTGTTATAACCTAATTATTTATGAAACACTATTAATTTTTTACACATTGAATGACGAAACTAACATAGATTCAAGATTTTAATTATTACTTGGGATAATACATAAATATTTACCATAATATTTCTCACTATATCTCCCATTATATTCAGTTTCAAAGACCACATTATTCCTTAAAAATATTATTAAATTTCTACATCCTTGTTCCAACCATATATTGAAATAAAATTGGTTATTATGAATATATAAAACAAAATAATGTTATACTAGTATATGAGGATGATAAAAACTAATATATCATTAACCAAATAATATTATATTTAAACTATTTTATTTATCTAGAATTACCATAATTTTCCAAAACATACTAACCATTTTGGTAATAGTGTACTTTAAATTTATGTTCCAAATAACATCTTATCCTATAATGTTGTCTACACCCTTATCATAAAAACTAAAATGTCCCATCCTAAAAACATTACATACTCTTGGTTTAAAATAAATAATTTAATTTCATAAATATCATGCATACTACCATTTTAGTGTTTTAGATATTTAAAATATAACCATTAAATAATAAACACAAACATTACTTACTAGTCACTTCCATACATTATCCATTTTTTTCCTAACATAAATGTTTTATATTGAAAATATATTTTGTATTAATGAACTATCATCATGGTTCCCAACATTAATTCATGATTATACCAAATAATCCCTATACCTTTTACTTAAAAAACATGGGATGAGCCCCAACAGATCAATAAGTGACAAATAAAAAAAATTAGTCCATTTCAAATATATTAGACCATATTAGTTTTCCTTAAAAATAATAAACACTCATCTCTTATAATTATTTATTTATACATAAAATAAGTTGTACTAAATTTTTTCATGAAACTGTTTTTAATAATGTATTTTGGGAAACTAATAATCGTTATGGTTTCCTAAAAATACGATATCCTAGGGAAATATTTTTCTTAAAAACCTTAATTTTTAAACTTAAAGTGTGTAATCATTAAATTAGACAAAAGATTAATAATTTACCTTGTGAGATAAAAATATTTCCATGAAAAATGTACAAAAATAATTACAAAGTGATATGGGTTCTTTCAGACCTCATATTCATAGATACCTTATAAGAGCCTTTACACGAATCCTTACAAATGGGAATACCTCTTTAGTTAATTCCATCATAATTCTATTGAGATCAAAATAATTACCCAATGAATTGGAGTATTATATTGGGCTCTCCTATAATCATAAACAATGTTTAAGGACTGTAACTTATATAATTAACATAGAATATTTCATTTTAATCATAAAAAACTCATTAATATTCTTTAAAACCGCTACGAAAAATCATTTTTTAGTCTTTACATAGAATAGTGAAAATATCCTTCTATTTTGATAATATTTTAAAAAATTAAAATACAATGTGAAAATAATTTCTTTGAATATTAACACTGAGAATTTTAGAGTAATTTTGTGATTGAATAACTTCCATGATAGTGAAAAGATGTGTTAGTGTGATATAAATTAATAACATTCGTTTCATTACATGTATAAAAGGTACCTCATTTGGGTAAACAAAAAATATATTCCTTTTTCTAAGAATTGAAAATAATGTAAAAGGTAATAGAAAAATATTTTTATAAAAATGTTATGATTAAATAAGATAATATAATAAATATATGAAAAATCTTGATATGGAACAAAGATTCTGAAGGAATACCTAAAACTTTTTTAAATAGTTTTTAAGTAAAATACATAATATCTTGTTTACATTTTAACCAATGAATCATTGAAGTAAATAAAATTAAATGGATTTTTAAACTCTTTAATTTTTAGGAAATAATTATAAAATACAACCATATGGTATTTAATTAACAAAAAAATGATAACTATTTTTTAGAATATATGATGTCCCCATGTATGGGAATTGAGAATAGGAATCCCTTCCCTTAAATAAAATATAGAATCATATGTTCTTTGAATCATTATTTACCAAAAAAATAAATTAAATTGAGCTTATGGATATTGGATAATATGTTTGATATCGTAATAATGGATTTGTAACATCATAAAAGAAGTATAGAGTATTATTTTAGCAGGTATTTGAGTGAAAAATTGAACATTAGTTGGGTTATAAATAGTAAAAATGGGTTTCTTTTTGTACACAAACATCAATAGTTATTTCAAGAATATTTATTTTTTAAGGGTATAAAATGTAATTATAGATTTAAAAGTTCATATATATGGAATCCTGCCTTTATATTACATAACTATTCATTATATTATGCAAAAAAGAGGATCTTTAATGTCTAGTGTCTTAGAAATCAGGAACATAAAACATGAAAACAACATAAAATATTCTTATAATCCACTTTTAAGGATTCATAATAAAATCATAATATGTAAAAATACTTCATCTCATAACCTTGATACATACACCAAAGGAAAGGGTGAGCAGAAGGCCTTGTAAAGAAATTAAGGTAATCAGTTTACTTGTGATATCAATAAGAACTTGATGAAAACCACAAGACATGAGAAACATAAAAAGAGGAATATCATAATAAAAAGAACATGAATAAAAACATGAATATGTGACTATAAAATTTAATTTATACATTCTTGAACATACCACCAAGGGTCATTCCCAAGGTTTCATAAAAACATTTCCAAGGTTATTCACCAAGGTATCGTGAAACTTTTCATCTCTAGAGATTAATTATTTACCCAATGAATTGGAGTGATATCAGGGAGCATCCTTAATATAAATTTATTTTCATATGATCCACATATATCATAATCAAACATTTCATTAATAACCCAAATAGAATCAAACAAACTGTTTTGATGTCAAAATCGTGACATTTAAAAAGTAAATAAAAATAAGATCATTATGTCATTTATAACCCATGGAAATAGAGTGAGGTTTATATGTATGTTAATTCCAGAATCAAATAGATCAATTTTATATATTTATGAATACTCCTAGCAATGAAAATAGATTTGGTTATCCACATAAATAATACAAGAGAATTTATTCAGAAAAAGACAGAGATTTTGTGACGAAAATTATGCAGCATAACGGCTACATAACATCGTTTTAGAGATTATTAAAAAGATAGGGGAAAATGGTAAACCACTCATAAATAATTTATAACACATTATGGGTACATAATAAGTTCATGGTATGGGTATTTGGATGAAATACTACATGAAAAGTAAACATGAAAGAAAAGAGAAGATGTTATTTCTTTTACGAAAAAATCGGCAGCCTAACAGCATTGCCAAAAAAATAAAAAAATAAATTGATGAGAGGGTAAAGGGTATCTAATAATTTTGAAATAAAACTTACAGTAATAAAAATATATAATAACATATCCCCACATAATAATATAGAAACTAGAAGATATAACATAAAGTAAATCATGACTAAAAAGAGGAGGGTGAAAGGCTCCCTTACCTTGAAGAGTATCTTTGAAAGCTCAAATGTTGGGAACTTGGGGGGATTGAGGGAACCTTGGTAGGACTCCTTGGGAGGTATAAAGACCATATTTTTGTTGAGGAGGATTTTTGAATAAAATAAATGACGGAATGGCTAGGTACTTATAGGAATAATGGGGGAATATTTAATTAATTTCCAAGGGACAACTCATCGGTGGTATTTTCAAAACCATGGGATTTCCCATGGTATTATCCCATGGTATTGTCCACCTGGGACATCTCATAACATATATTAATATTCAAAATTCTAAAAGATCCATTAAATTATGTTTACATCATCAATGATGTCATTAAACACACGAAACTCAAAAATGTATTTTTACTTTTCACTGAAAATTCAACTATTTCCGAAAAATCTTAAAAAATCACCCTAACCTAATATCAATGCTCTGAATTGAAAAAATAAATCCATTTTATGGAATAAAAATTCTAAATATTTTTAATTTAATTTTTAAATAAAATTATTTTTTATTCAAAAAAACAACTTTAAAACTATAAATTATTTTATAACACCTTGAAAAGGTATTCAAGGTCACATAAAATTATAGTATGAACATAATAAAATAAAGTAACAATTTATGGTTACATTTTATGAAAATACATTTTTATTTTAAATTTTTAAATTAATTATAAAATTTTAATTAAAATATTTCTAACATACAAAAATACCAATAATTATATTATGACCATTTTTTTACTTTTAAGATGTCTAGATTATATTTATACATTCATGGGTTAAGTTTCTATTTTTTGGATGATTTACTATTCAATACTATTCATAAAGGTATATTACTATTAATACTTTACTATTCAATAAAAATTAATTTGATCTTATTAGACTCTAAATTTCTTTTTGGTCATAATTTTAGAAGACCATTTTCTAAAAATCATTTCACATTATTAATTATTTAATGTTTAAAAAATATTTTAAAATACCCCTTTTTCCAAAATTCATCAATAATATTAAACTTTATCTAACATTTATCCAGACATTTGAAATTCACAAATTTAACATAATAGTAAATAAAAATTTTATTTATACAAAAGGATTACACAATGTAACTACGGTATTGTTACATAGCCCCTTATAACACCAGCATAGGACCTAAGTGTAAGGTGTGCTATGGGGATAGAATCATGAGGCTACTCAGACAACATTGCCTCGAGTGGTGATATCTATCAGCTTGAACTTCTCCATTAGGCAATTCTGTTAAGGTTTCTTGGGCTTGGTCTAGAGAAAAGCCTAGAGATGATACCTCATTCCCAAGCTCTGACAGATGGGCTTCATATGACCCGAGTCTACTGGATGAGGCCAACGAATCTTCTTTATATATTAATTAACTAAGATCACTTGTATTTTTAAACAATAATTATAATGTTAAGAGTTTATTTTCCAACTGTCATATTGACCAATGGTTATATAACAGTCGAAACCCAATGGTATCACTTCATTAATTAAATGATATAGTTTTGTGTAGTATAAAATGAAATAACACACAAATTTAGGAAATAAATATTATTGAAAAGTTTGAGTCATTACATTCTTGCCCCTGTAAGAAATATTTTATCTGAAATTTTAAATCATACCCTATAAAGAGAAAAGGTGTTGGTGCTTCTACCTCATAGACTCCTCTGGTTTCACGTGGCTTATTCACTTTTTTGGTTCCACCACAACGCCTTAATAAGGTGGGTAGTCTTGTTACATAGAACCTTGTCTCTATGATCCAAGATCTCCTCTGGTTGTTCTTCATAAGATAGGTCATTTTCTAGTTGTACAACCTCTAAATGTAGTACATGTGAAGGGTTTGGTGTGTACTTTCTCAAGAAATATGCATGGCATACCTCATGAACGTGTGCTAGATTTGGAGGAAGTGTAAGCTGATAGGCCACTTCTCCTATGTGATTAAGGATTTTATAGGGTCCAATGTACCTAGGGTTGAGCTTCCCTTTTTTCCCAAACCTAATGACTCTCTTCCAAGGTGAAATTCCAAGAATGAATTTATCACCAACATCAAACTCTAAATTCCTTCGACGGTTGTCGAAAAAGCTCTTTTTTTCGACTCTGAGCAGCCTTAATGTGTTATTGGATGGCATGGACATTTTCTGTCATCTCCTGAACAAGATCAGGCCCAAGAAGTTTTCTCTCACTAGCTTTATGCCCACAAGTATGAGTTCTAAACCACATACCATATAGAGCTTCATAGGGTGACATTTGAATGTTATATTGGAATCTATTGTAGTAAGATAACTCAACTAAAGAGGTATGTTAATCCCATCCACCTTTAAATTACATTGAGCATGTTCTTATCATATCCTATATTGTTTGAATAGTCCTTTCAGATTGTCTATTAGTTTGGTGGTGATAGGTCATACTACAATTAAATTCAGTGCTTAGAACATGTTGAAGACTACTTTAGAATTTTGATGTGAACCTTGGATCATGGTCAAATATGATATAAAGTGGGACTCCATGTAGCCTTACCACTACCTTCATGTAAATCCTGGATAGTTGATCAAGAAATAAATCTTCCCAAATAGAGATAAAATGGGCAGTCTTGGAGAGATGGTCCACAATAACCCATATCACATTGTTTCCCTTGAATGTTATTAGGAGACCAATGATGAAGTCCAAAGTGATATTGTCCCACTTCCATGCTGGTATGGGTAGTGGTTGCAATACCACTTTAGGAATTTTTCACTTTTCCTTTACTTTCTGACATACCAACCACCTTGAAGTGTAGTCAGCAATCTCCCTTTTCATATTATCCTACCAATAATGATCACAAAGGTCCCAATACATTTTTGTGCTTCTAGGATTTATAGAGAAAGTAGATTTATGAGCTTCATTGATCATCTCCTTATTTATTTCCAAAATAGATGGAACACATAGTCTTGTATGAAATTTCAATCCACCTTCTTGATCAATATTGAACTCAAGAAACTTCCCATCCTTCATAGCCTCAAACTTCGTCTGTAACATAGGATATTCTTTCTGAGCATTCTTGATATTCTCTAATAATGATGGTTGAGAAATAATTTGGGTTAGGGTTGATGATGTCCCTTCCCTTATAATTCTCATGTCCAGCTTTACAAGGTCATTGATCAAAGGATTTTTTGAATCCTCATCATGGAAAGAACAAATGGATCTTTCATGCTTAATGCATCAGTGACTTTGTTTGCTCTTCTGAGATGATAATGAATTGAACAATCATAGTCTTTGAGAAGTTCCAACCATCTCCTCAACCTCTTGTTCAATTCATTTTGTGTGAAAATATACTTAAAACATTAATGGTCTGTGTATATATCACATTTCTCCACATAAAGATAGTGCCTCCATATCTTAAGAGAAAAAACGACCGCAGCCAGCTCCAAATCATGCGTAGGATAGTTCTTATCATCATTCTTCAACTGTCAAGATGCATAATAAATGAATTTTTCATTTTTCATGAGGACGCACCCAATCACTTTCATAGATGCATCAATAAAAATAATGAATTGTTCTCCACATGAGGGCTTAGTTAACACGGGTGCAGTAACCAATCTCTTCTTCAGCTCTTGGAAACATTCCTCACACTCCTTTGTCCAGATGAACATAAACCCTTTTCGATTTAACTTGGTTAATGGATAAGGAACTCATGAAAATTTCTTCACAGACCTCCTATAATATCCCAATAAACCAATGAAACTATGAATGTCAGTTATTGTTTTTATTAGAGGCCACTCCTCTACAACTTTTGTCTTTTCAGGGTCAACTGTTATTCCTTTATTAGAAAAAATTTGCCCCAAGAAAGAAACTTATTGCAACTAGAATTAAAATTTTATGAACTTTCAAAAAAACATTTCCTATTGTAGATTTTTCAAAATACCCCTTAGATGATCCTCATGCTCCTCGTGACTTTTGGAATATATCAGAATATCTTCAATAAAAACTACCACAAAGTTAACAAGGTTGTCATGGCCCAACCCGTACTAGGGCTCGAGCTGCAACTATCCCAAGATTGCCTCCATAGGCCAGGGGTTGGCTACTAGCACCGAAGGCACAACAAACTAGGGGAGGCCTTTTCCTAAGAAACTGTACACACACACACAACTAAGTCAATGCAGAAGTACAGAGTAAAGAGAAAACCAAAGTACAAACAACTATAACCCAACCACGGTCATGCATCAACTTCTAAATAGAACAAGTATAGTGCTGAAAAGTACTGAGAACAAAACTGAACAGAAAAAGGGAAAAACACGTGCCCAACTAGAAAGGTTCCACAACCCGACAATAGGTAAACGAAATTCAACAGCTGGTGAGTCTCACACCCAAAAATCCTCCTAAGACCACTGAATGCATCCCAAGATCTAGTTTCCTCTACACTCCTCTATAGTCTTGATTGACCTGTATGTCGTCTGCAAGGGCACACCAAGTACGGGCAAAGCCCAAGTAGGGGTGAGTATAAAGATACTCAGTAGGATGCCCTGAAAGCTCGAGGGAGCAACAAAGGATATACTAAAATGGTGAGAAGTAGACAGATCAAGAACAGTGTGAGAGTACAATAGAGTGAGTGCATCTTAACCCAACAAAATGAAGGAAGTAGACTCATCCAATCCAATAGGAGCTAGACACGGAAAGCACGTGGCATACCCCACACGTCTTCGCCCCTCCTAGAAGGATAGTAGCTGAACCCAAGGAGTGGTAACAAAATTAGGGTGTTTATATATATATATGCTCAATAAGAAACCTGAATGAGTGTGTAAGGGGACCTCTATCTCCAATCTCATCCTAGGAAAAGTCACCAACAGTTCTAAGGGTAGCCATCACTGATTCCCAAAAGTCTCGTATGGAAAAGTTGTCTCATCCCTAAACTGTACAACCAAGGGTAACACTCTGATAAACATGGAGAAAAGTCATTGACTAGACTCATGGAAAGGGGATAAGTCTGAAAGAATTCATCAGGTAACCCACTGCCCAGCCCAACTAGAGGGTAAACCCTAAAAGGTCATCGGGTAACCCACTGCCCAGCCATGCTGGAGAGTAAACCCTAAATTCAACGGGTAACCCACTTCTCATCCCCACTGTAGGGTAAACCCTAAGGTCAACAGGTAACCCACTACCCATCCCCCGATTGAGGGTAAACCATAAGTTCAATTGGTAACCCACTGCCTAGCCCCTGTTGGAGGGTAAACCCTAAGGTCAATGGGTAACCCACTGCCCAGCCACGCTGGAAGGTAAACCCTGATACGCTGGTGGGTAACCCACTGCCCAGCCCCGCTAGAGGGTAAACCCTGAACTGGTCCAATAACTTCGCTTTGCCCGTGCCACGCTGGGGAAGTCACTAACATCCCTATCGTGCGTTGGTTTGAAGTGCGTCAAGGGAACCTCCGACCAACACCCTATCATGTTTCCACATTTAATGAGATCTCAAAAGAGGCTCCACACGCCCAAACATATTTCACTATTGTTGTCCTTGTGGAAAAACACACGAGATAAACTATCTACTCCCTGGAAACAGACTCCTGGCAAAAATGTTATTCAACACTGCTTTACACGCATACTTCATCTCATGGGGCTCACACCTCGGTCCCAAAAAACATCAATCGAACTGCCCCTTCACGAGCTCTCAGAATAACATGCCAAATCGATTATTCATAGGCCCCAAATGTACGCCTGATGAAAAAGTCACAGTACGCTGCACACAACTTAAAAGACGGCATGTGCGGCCTACACCTCAGCTCCGGCTTCAATGCCAAAAACCACCCATGTTAACTTCGTCTCAATGCCATGGTCACAACTCCACTAACGGCACCTTAAAGGGACTTCGGATGCAGAAGCTACAACTCCCCACGTTATATGCAAACAGTGCCCTGTGGGGCCCACACTTTGACCCCAAAACATGTCACGCAGATCATAGAATTGTGTTCCTTGCAGATAATCACGCGACATAGGCTATTCATTTTCCTTGAATGGACTTATGAAGCATAAGTTGTAAAAACGTAGCATACATCCAAAATTCACCTCGTGGGGCCCACGACTTTAGCCCAAATTTTGGCAGGCGGATTGCGTAGTCATAATACCCTCATAAAAACAGTCATAAACGAGTGCTCAAACACTCCAGACGAATGTCGGGTGAAAATGTGGCATTTTACCATAAAACGTGTGAACCAGGCCCTATGGGGCCTGCACCATGTCTCCAACACGAATGCTTTGGAATGCATCTCAAAAAGTCCGCTCAAGGACTAGGGTCACACAGCCGCTGACAGCGCGTCAATCGGACATCCCTAGAAGGAGTTAGGTCCGACGCAAGATTAATTAATTAATTAATTACTCACATTAAGTGTGTCATGCCACCGAGCAACGAAACCAAGCCGCAAAGGTTCCGAACTAACTTTGGAAGGACCATCTCAACTCCAGGGCCACAGCACCTCTGATAGAATGTCAAACGGACCTCCAGCTCGTGAAATACGTCTTTCGTGACCTTTAATAATAATTTGATATTATTAAATTAAAGCATTCTGGGTTACCCACCTTCAGGCGCAGAACCCAGAATCCCCGAAACCCACTTCAAATAGTATGCCTCACCAACATGAACCTGTATCCATTGACAGCGTGTCAAACAGACACGCCGTTTAGATGTTACGGCCCACCGAACGCAAGGGGCCCAACCGGGCCGGTTCACCCCAGCTAGTCCGGTCCGAACCACCAGTCTGCAGCCCAGCTGCGGGTCCGGCCCAACTCACCACGGCCCACCAGCCGTGGCCCACTCCAGCAACACCGAACCCCCCTCGTGTTTTGTTCTTCAAGAAGACCGGCCCTTTGGCCAGTCTTCATCGCCCAACAGGACCTGCAAAGTGCGAGTCCTTGTCTTCTTTTCACACCCGAGGTCAGCGCCTTGGGTGCCCCCCCTTCCGAGCGCGGCCGGCCACCGCCGGACACCGGTGCCTCCGCCTCCCATAGCGCACTGCCGTGCTGCCCAGGATACAGACCTCGTCGCTCCTCCGGTCGCGCACCGCCCGCTCGACGTCGCCCGTACCGCCTGGTCCTCCGCGCCCCACCATCCCAGGCTTCACCACCCACACGAACCCACCTAGGTGCTCCCTACTTCACCAACCAAAGTATCTAGTGCTCCACTGCTCGACTATGCCTCGACCTGCCGCTTCCAACCAAAGTCGCTGGCTAACACCCGTCATCCGCACCAGCAACACCAGACACCGCCCCCTCGTCCAAACCCCTGGCTGCACCAGCTGCCTGACGCCCGACCTCCGGTCACCACCCTTTCTAGAGCCGGGGATTCCGACGACCGCTGCCACCACTATTCTGGCCCTATTTCAAAATCAAACATAGGTTTGGGATCCTTGGGACGAGGCCTTCATAGCGCCTTTCCCCAATCATCGATCTGACAGGATTTGTGTGTCTAAAAATCGGGATGATAAAAGCCCAAGATCTAGATTTATAACGGGTCTCGGATGATGGTCGTGTTCATTCGACCATCATCCCAATTTGAAAATTATAGAATTAAAACAATAAAAACAACCAAAAAATTCAGAAATTGATGACGGTGCTGATAGCCAATAAAAATCCTACCTCTAATCGGTCGTGTGTCGTTAGCGGCATGTCCACGACGCTCCTACTTTAATCTGCCAAGGTTCCGGCGGAGGTCGCTCCTCGATTTAGTGAAGCACGGCAAAGAACAGTGAAGAACAAGAGAGAGAGAGAGGAAGAGAGAGATAGATAGAGAAGAAGAAGAAGAAGAAGAAGAAGATGAAGAATGGGTTCTCCCCCTTATCTCAAGAAAATTTATAAAAACTCGCTGAAACGCCACCCATGGTCACGAATTCCAAAACCTCCACGCCTGCTTATTTTATATCGCGCCTAGGAAAAAACGCCCCATCTCGAACTCAACGGAAGTCTCAGATTTCCATTCTGAGACTTTGTTTGGAAGTTATTTGAAAAGAAAGTCAGTGTTAAAAAAATCACTAAGTCACTATTTCAAAATGATGATTTTTCCCCTAGGTGAAATCTCTCACAGCAGGCCCGCGCCCGTAACTTTCACACACCACCTAGTGTAAACAGCACGCTCTGGATGCAACCATGCCCTCGGATTTCCGATCTGACCTACCTTTTATGACAAAACACAACCCCGCCACATGCATAGTATTAAAACAATTAATATTTTTATAAAATTTAATCTGGGCACACCGGGCCTCAGAATCGCACGTCGTCTCAGCTCCTAGCTCAGGAAATATATGTAGAAATATTCAAATGTCTTTCAGGGAAAAAATCTGGTCTCTACAAAGGTATTAATTTATGAATCTATTCATCAAATCTATAAAAATAGCAGGTGAATTAGTCAGTCCTACGGGCATAACAACAAACTCATAATGCATATATCTTGATTGTAAGGCAGTTTTTGGAATATCTTCATTCTACACCCTCAATTGATGATAAACAGATTAAAGATCAATATTAGAGAAGAATAAAGCCCTATTAAGTTGGTGAAATAAGTCATAAATTCTTGGAAGAGGGTATTTGTTCTTCATTGTGATCTTTTTCAGTTCCCTATAATCAATGCATAGCCGCATCGATCCATTATTCTTCTTCACAAAGAGAATAGTTTCTTCCCAAGGAGACACACTCAGTTGAATAAACCCCTTCTCCAAAAGAAGTTGGATTTTTTTTTCTTTAATTATTCTAGTTCCACATCTTCTATCCTACAGGGGGTCTTAGATATCGAATGAGACCCAAGTATGAGTTCAATAGGGAACTCTACCTCTCTTTCTAGGGGAGGTTCAGGTAACTCCTTAGTAAATATGTCAATGTATTACTGGACAATGGGGACATTTTCTATCCTCAAACACTCATTTTATTATTCTTATTCATCGATAAACTCCATAAATAAGGATATAGGAGGTTCTTCTAGATAAATATCAGGTTGATATATCTCTCCTTGGAAGATAACTGTTTGTTTTCCATTCAAGACAATTGATATTTTCTTACTTCTGCATTTGATCTTAGAATTATACTTTGAGAGCTAGTTCATCCCTAGTATAATGTTGAATTCCAGAATGGGATGACTACTAGATTTGAGATAAGATTGTGCTTACTAAATTAAATACTAGATTTTCTAAACACTCGCGATGCTTGGATAATCCTACTAGGAGTCTTGACTGATAACTTTACTTTTAGGAAATCTGGTGGTGATTTTAGATTCTTTGCAAACATGGAGGAATTAAAAGAATGTTTAGAACCAAAATCAAACAAAGTACTTGTTATAATTGAGAGAACCAAAAGTGTACCTTCCACCACATCATTTTGCACTTAAACTTCATCCATAGTGATTTAAAAATCACAACCTTTCTTTGTTTTCCTATGTTGAGGCAGATGGTGGTTTCCCTCCACTACCCTTAGATTTGGACAGTGATTGGAAAAGAGCCCAAGTTGTCGACACTTATAGCATTGTACATTAGGTAGGTCTTGAAAAATATTCCCTTTTTCAGCAGTTTTGGGATGTTGTGGCTTCACTTCACTATGATAAATATGTACGATATGGCCATCTCTTCCACACTTGTAGCATTTCCCACTCCCGAGTAGGTAGTTCCCCGAATGCTTCTTCCCACATTTATTACATGTGGGACATTGTACTTGCTTTCCTCCTCTTACCTATTCAAAGATCCTCCCTATCCTTGGTTCCATAAATATGTTCTTTTCATAGGATTTATGAGACTATTTCATCTCACTAAACTCTAGTTTGACTTTCATTACACTTCACATGATCTCATCATATCTATCATAATCTCGATTGGCTATATTCTTAGGAAGATGAGGTCTCAGTCCACCGAAGAATCTATCAACCATACCATTTAAACCCATAACAAAGCTAGAGGTGTAATGTGAAAGCCTTGTGAAGGTCATCTCATAGATTCCCACAGATTCATTTCCATTATGCTTCATCTTGAGAAACTCCTTCTCCATTCTTGCTCTCATCAATCGAGGGAAATCCATGTTGAAGAAGATCCCTCTGAACTCTTCCCACTCCATAGCTTCAACCTCCACTCTTGGCCTCGTGTTCTTAATCGGTTCCCACCACTGATCAGCTTCTCCCTCTAAGCGATAGACATCCAGGGTGACCTTCTCTTTCTCTGAACAGTGGAGCACAGAAAATGATCTTCTTGATAGAGCTGATCTACTATTCTGCAATCAATTGGTTTGTAGATCCATTGATGGTTAGTGGTCATTGACACATAAAGGATTCAACATAATGTTGTTCCCTTCATGATGATATCATTTTATTAGCTTGATTCAAGTTATGTCCCATAACTTGAGTCATTTGGTTCATCATTCTCATGAAATTTTCCATTTTGGATTCCATCGAAGGGTCGTTAGCACATGGTCCATTGCGGTCACCATTTTCATGGTTCCCCCTATTTCCCACCATTTTCTAAAAGAATAAAACCATCGTAAGAGATTTATTAAATTTATGAATCTATTAACCATAAAGTATTTTAGGTCTTAAAACATCATGCTTTAAATAATTACATTTCTCTATAAATATTTCATAATGATTCATAAAAAGCTTATGATTAACCAAACTTATCCCTCAGGAGTGTCATAACCAAGAGTGCAGCAAGGCCCATTGTCATGTACTAGGATACCCCAGGTCAATCCCTAAAATCCTTGTCGGAGTTTTCAATCCTAGGTACATCTATGTCAGAGTCGCCTCTACCTGCTTCTATCCAGACAAGGATGTATTTTCTTGGTAAACCACTTACGAAATACTAACCAAAATATGAGGAATTTTATATGATATTTAAACATTTCTATAGGATTATTCATAAATTATTCATAGCCTAATTTCACTAAATAATTAAATTATCCTTTGATACCAACTATGGCATCCTGCCTTTATATTACATAACTTTTCATTACATTTTACAAACAACGGATCTTTAAAGTCTGGTGTCTTGGAAATCAGGAACATAAAACATGAAAATAACATAAAAATTCTTATAAACCATTTGTAAGGCTTCATCATAAGTTCATACTAAGTACAATTGCTTCATCTCATAACCTGGAGGCATACATCAAAGGAAAGGGTGAGCAGAAGGCCCAATAAAGAAATCAAGGTAATCAGTTTACTTATGATATCAATAAGAACTTGATGAAAACCACAACACATGAGAAATGGAAAAATAGGAATATCATAATAAAAAGAACATGAATCACAACTTGAATATTTGGCTACATAATTTCATATATACATTCTTGGACATTTCACCAAGGTTCATTCCCAAGGAGTTATAAAAACATTACCAAGGTTATTCACTAAGGTGTCGTGAAACTTGTCATCTCAAGAGATTAATTCTTTACCCAATGCATTAGAGCGCTATTAAATAAAACCCTTAATATTTATTTATTTTAATTTGATCCACATATATCATAATAAAAAAATCATAAATAACCAAAATGAAATCAAATAAATGGGTTCCATGTCAATATCGTGATGTTTAAAAAGTACATAAAAATAAGATCATTATGTCATGTATAACCCATGGAAAGGGAGTGAGGGTAATATGTATGTCAATTATGGAATCAAATAGAACAATTTTATGTATTGATGAATACCCTGAGAAATGAAAATATATTTGGGTATCCACATAAATAATACAATTGAATTTCCTGAGAAAAAAAGAGAGATTTTGGGACGAAAATTCTGCAGCATAACGGATACATAACATCATTTTAAAAAACATTAAAAAGACAAGGAAAAAGGGTCAACCAATAATAAATAATTCATAATAAATTATGGGTATATAATAATTTCATGGTGTAGGTATTTTAATGACATACCACATGAAAAGGAAACATGAAAGAAAAGAGAGGATGCTATTTCTTTTATGAAATATTTGACAGCCTAACGGCGTCACTAAAAAATTAGAAAATAAATCGATGGGAGTGGAAAGGGAATATAATCATTTGGACATAAAATATACAGTAATATGAATATATAAGAACATACCCCACATAATAATATGGAAACTAAAATAAATAACATAAAGTAAATCATGACTAAAAAAGGAAGGTGAAAGGTTCCCTTACCTTGAAGAGTATCTTCGTAAGCTCAAAGGTTGGGACCTTGGGAGGCTTGAGGGAACCATGGGAGGACTCCTTAAGAGGTATAAATACCATATAATCGTTTAGGAGGATTTTGGAATGAAATTAATGAGGGAATGGCTGGGTATTTATAGGAATAGTGTGGAAATATTTAATTAATTTCCAAGGGACACCTCATCGGTGGTATTTGAAAAACCATGGGTTTTCCCATGGTATTTGCCCATGGTATTGGCCACATGAGACACCTCATAACATATATTACTATTCAGAAGTCGAAAATATTTATTAAATCATGATAACATCATCAATGATGTCATTAAACACCCGAAACTCAAAACTGTATTTTTACAATTCACTGAAAATTCAACTGTTTCAGGAAAATCCCAAAAATTCACCCAAACCTAATATCGATGCTCTGAATTAAAAAACGAAATCCCTTTTATGAAAATAATTTTCTAATTATTTTTAATTTTATTTTTAAATAAAATTATTATTTATTCAAAAAAACAACTCTAAAACTATAACTTATTTTGTAACACCTTGAAAAGGTAATCGAGGTTCCACAAATTTATCATAGAACCATAGGAAAATAAAGTAATAATTTATATTTACATTTTATGAAAATACATTTTTATTTTAAATTATTAAATTATTTATAAAATTTTAATTAAAATATTTATGACATAAAAAAATACCAATGCTTATATTATGACCATTTTTCACTTTTATGATGTCTAAATTATATTGACTCATTCATGGGGGAAGTTTCTATTTTTTTGGATGATTTACTATTCATTACTATTCACAAGGGTATATTACTATTTATACATTTCTATTCACCAAAAATTAAGTTGATCTTATTAGACTCTAAATTTATTTCTGGTCACAATTATAGAAGACCATTTACTGAAAATCATTTCACAAGATTAATTATTTAATGTTTACAAAAATATTTTAAAATGCCACTTTTTACAAAATTCATCATTAATATGGAACTTCATCCTACTTTTATTAGGACATTTAAAATTAACAAATTTAGCATAATAATAAATAAATAAATTATTTATACAAAAAGATTACACAACGTAACTAAGGTCTCGTTACATAGACCCTTGTAACACCTACATAGGACCAAAGTGTACGGTGTGCTATGGTGATAGAATCTTGGGGTGGCTCAGACAACATTACCCGAGTGGTGATTTATATCATCTTGAACTTCTCCCTTAGGTTATTACGTTCAAAATTTACATGTTGAAGCTCAGCTTGGGCTTGGTCCAGAGGAAAGCCCAGAGATGCTACCTCTTTCCCAAGCTCTGACAGATGGGCTTTGTATGGCTTGAGTCCGCTGGATGAGTCCATTAACTCATCTTTCTGTATTAATTAAACAAGATCACTTGTATTTATAAACAATAATTATAATGTTAAGAGTTTATCTTCCAATGGTCATATTGACCAATGGTCATATAACAGTCGAAACCCAACGGTATCACTTCATTATTTAAAGGATATAGTTTTGTGGAGTATAAAATGAAATAACATACAAATTTAGGAAAAAAATATTATTAAAAATTTCAGGTCGTTACAATATAAATGGTAAATGGATTACATTTTATACAATATGAAATACCAATTGTTTATTTATATAATATTTATGTCTTTTAAATCAACAAATACAATATTTTTTATCGTAAAATATAGTTAAATTAATTTTCACTGTTTTCATCTTTCCTTTCTGTTAAAAATATCATCACATATGAATTTTTCAAATATAATCACTTACATTATCCCTTATCCCACCTAAATATCTATAAAATTCATTTCATATCTAAAATAATCTATATAAAATATTCTTAATTATTTTAATCATGATATACTTAATTTTTCTCATGTTTTCCTAATCATGGTGCCCTCAAGATGTAATTTTTTTAGAAAATTATACATATTTTTAAAATTTAAAATAAATTATTATAATAATATTATTATTTTAACTCCATAATGTTTAGTTAATTTCATTAAATTTTTATATTTACTCAATCTACTTCATGGAAATATTTTAATATGTTATTTTTACTTTTCCCATAATATGAAATCAGTACCCATTAATTTTGATACATTTATTGTCATATAATTCCAAAATTTATAAATATTATTCCACGTAATCAATTAAAAATCTTTTTAATCAATATTTTAAGTAAAATACTTCTTCCAAAAAAATTTCAATCTCTAGGAAATCAAATTTTACTTTTCTAGTACTACACAACCATTTATTCAAGAGAGAAAATGATTTTCATATTTTATGTGAAATAAATAATAAATTACAATTGGATATTTGTTTATAATGTTTATAGTAATTTACTTTACATGAGTCATTACACAACATTAAATAACTTTATATATTATTTATGTATTGGAATTATCCAAAAATATAGAGTATTTAATAAAAACATTTTATTATTCTCTAAAATTTAATCTATCAAGAAAAATTATAAATTCTACGATTAGAAAATTTTGAAATGATATTTTAAAACATTTTTATCTTAATTATAAAATAAAAATTATAAATTAATATAAATACAATATAATATCGATGCGAAAAATAAAATAAAGACCATTTTTTGGAAAATGTATTTCTAGTGTATAAAGTGATCTTACTCTATTCTATTCATAAAACCCATAATTAAATCAATGATTATTCATTAAATTAATTATAAAATTTAATTATTTGATTATAATAATTTATCAATATTGATAAATTTAATCTATTCATAAAAAATTACATTTTCACATATAAGAATAGTTTTATTTAAAAAATCTATTTTTTTCTAAAAAAAATTTATCTTTATTTCCATAAAATTAATTTTATATATGGTTTCACCTGGTGATAGAAAAAATATATTGGCTATTCCTTCTATTTTATATTTTCTCTACTAATTCTATTTTTTTCTTCAGTTATTCCCTAATTTTGATTCGTTTCTAGGTTTTATTATTGATTCTCCTTCTCAGACAGTCTTCTCTCCTAAAGTGATCTATTATTTCTCTAGGGTTTCTTACTTCATTAATCTCAACCTTTTGGTATTATCTTCTCTTATTCGGTCTCTTTTTGTCCTTCCTGATCAGGATTTATTTCTCTTTATGATCATGGATTTCTATCGAGGCCAAGTTATTCTCAATCACTTATCATTCTCCCATATAAAATATAGTAGACTACATTTCTGCATGTTGTAGTTTCTCTCTTGGGTGTTCGGGATGTGTTGGTAGATATATCCTCAATTTTCTAGGAGAGTCATTTGTTTTGGTCCCATGATGGCATTGGATTTCTCTTTTCATCAATTTTTTTGATTTGGTCCTTTTCTTCTTTAGTGATCTTTCATTCATGGTGGTTTTTTGGGTCCTAATTGAAGTTTGGTATCATGATGTTTTGGATATGTTCATGGTTTTCTTCTTTGTGGTGATAGAGTCTATAGAGGATTTAATTTGTGTGTGGTGCAAAGTACCCATATCCTTCAGATGTTGGAGGTTTAGCCTGGCTCCCTGGTCGCTAGATTCGCACAAGGGTAAGGAAAGTTCTCGATCAGCAGTTTTGCTCGAGCTCCATACTTTACCCCTGCCCTTCCAAAATGAAGTTCTTCTGAAGGCCATAAGGGATTATCTCAGGTCTATCTGTGTGTGGCCTATAACACCCTTTCCTATGAGGATGTTTTGATTCCTCTCATTTGTGTGGACCTGGATATTTCTCAACAGATTCTGGAGAAGATTTCTTTGAAGGTGCAGGGTGTGGAAGATAGGGATAAGGCCCTTGTGTTCCCAGTTTTTCCTAGCATCTTCTATTCCTGTAGTCTTAAGGGGAACTCCGGGTCTTTGTACAGAAAATACAGGTGTGAAGGCTCATGCTCATCTCCTAAGCCTCCTCTAGGAGGTGTCCTTATCCCTCCAAAGTTGGGTTCCTTAGGCGATTTCCCCGGTCAGGGCTCTGCCCCAGAATCAGAGGGTGCCCTGGTCCCTCCTACTTTTCGAGACCTTGGGGCTCAGTAACCTATCTCTCTAGCTTTTATGTCTCCATGCAAGGTTCTCAAGGTCTTCAGGCCTGGGGCTCCCCTCCTGCGGGTTTTTGTTCTCTCAGATGGCTTGTTAATCCCTCTAAAGCATAATGTTGGGTGGTTTGATGACAACCTCTTAGCCACATTCCTATCCTTTATGGATCTCCGAGTTTTCCATCTGTCTCATGAGCCCCTCCCTTCATGGTGTTTAGATCAGGATGTGGTGGATGGTGAGATTGTTCCTCCTTTCTCTCTGGTCATCTTCTCATTGGTTGGCCCACGCAAGCTTCTTAGTGGCGTTACAGAGGGTCCTACTCACTTTCCTTCCTCGACCCCAGGGATGCCGAAAAGGGTGAGAACTTCTTCCCCTCCTTTGTCCCCCATTTCTCATGTTGTTCCTATTTCTCTCTATGCCCAGGGATTCTCCCACCATGGCCAAGGGGTGTGCACGCATTCTCGTTTGAGATATCTTAGTAATGGATTCTCCTCTCAGTGCAAGAATACCGATGAGCCTCGGTCCAAATCTGAGCTGTTTTCTATTTAATGTTATCTTTACTTGTTTGGAACACACGTGGTGTGGATGCTAGAGTGAAGTCTGATTTAATTGTCTCTGATGTCAAGAAACACAAAATTTCTATTGTCAATGTGCTCAAGCATAAGAAGAACCTAACGAAGATCGGGGAGTTTAGCCGCAAGGTGAATTTGCAAGGTTTCATGAAAGTAGAGACAATCAATAGAAACATCTGGGTCTTTTGAAATAAGGAGGCTTCTTAGGATATGATTTCTGGGGGATATAAATTCACTACCTCTATGGTCACTATGGGTATAGAGTGCTTCTTCATGTCATTTGTTTATGGTAGTTGTGACGTCGTTGGTCGTCAGAGACTGTGGAATGAGCTTGGCCTTTTTTATCCGAAAGATCTCCCTTAGTTTGTGGTGGGGGACTTCAATACTATCCTTGACCCGGGGGAGAATAAAGGGAGATGGATTTTCCCCAACAATAGAGCCAGGAGTTTACGCATTTCATGGTGGGTAAGGGCCTTCTCGACCTGGGGTACTTAGGAACCTGTTTTACTTGGTGCAACTAGGGGAGAGGAAGGCGAAGATGGAGTAGAATTGACTGATGTCTTTCCAACTCATCCTGTATAAGAAGGTTTCTGAATGAAAAGGTCTCTCACCATTACCAGGGTATATCCAATCACTTCCCCTTGCTGGTCTCTCTTTCTTCTGGGAAGGATTTTATGGAGTCTTTCAGGTTCTACAACCAGTGGTCGTGTTGTCCTGGGTACCATCCACTAGATAAAGATCTGTGGGGAGAGCCTACATGCAGGCACACCTGGGTGGCCATCCATAACAGAGTCTAGCGGTTGAAGATCAGGCTTTAGAAATGGGCCATAGGACTCCCTCATTTTGAATAGGATGTAGAATACTTTAAAAAGAGCATTTTTTCCATGGAATCCAGACTCGAGGAGGTTTGGATTGATGTGGTGTTCGAATACTTATCCGTAAATAAAGCCTACTTGGCACTGATGATCCTTAAACAGAAATTTCTGGCTTGGGAGAGATCTTGGGAGAAATGGCTGCATGAGGGTGAAACAAATACCGCATGTTTTCAAGCCTTCATTGATTAAATGTGCCATAAGATCAAACCCAACATTCTTCTTGAGGATGGGACACACACTTAGGATGCAGAGACTATAGGGGGAATGGCGCTCAGCTTCTTCAGGGACCTTCTAGTTGGTCCTAATCCGAGGATTCTCGAAGGTTTTCCCAGTGACCATGCAGACTTCTGGGAGGAGATTACAAGGTAGGTCTCTCCCCTAAATAATGTTAGCATAGAGGGAATCCTGTATGAGGAATAAATTTATAAGGTGGTGATGAACCTTAATCCCAAGAGTGCTCCGGGACCAGATCGTTTCCCAGATTCTTTCTACAGAGGGGTGTGGGGTGTGGTTAAGGGGGGCATCTCAGTAGTGATTCAGGACTATTTCCGTGGGTGGAGCCTGACTTGGGTTGCTAGTGCGACCACCTTATCCCTCATTCTAAAGATTAAGAACCCTTCTTCATTTTCTCATTATCATCCAGTGATTTTATATAACTTCCCTTAAAATATTCTCACAAGTGTGATCAACCAGAGACTAGCTAATATCCTTCATTGGTGCATCTCCATCAAACAACATGGGTTTATTAGGGGCCACTCCATCTAGGGTTCTATCGCACTGGCATAAGAGGTGATGAGAGACATTAACGTCATGTACCACAGCTCAAACATGGTGATCAAATTAGATATGAAAAAAGCTTAGGATCAGCTTGAGTGGAGCCTTATTAAAAAATCTTTAGCAGCTATAGGGTTCTCAAGAAAGATTGTCGACCTCCTTTTTTGGAGCTTCAGCTCGTTGTGGGTGACAATTTACTTTTTTTGGAAAATCCATGGGTTCTTCAATGCTACGAGGGGCCTTCAGCAGGGAGACCCAATCTCTCCCATCATCTACATCCTGGCACAGGACATTCTCATTCATCTCATCAATCAAGGGATCTCTGATGAAGACTATCAGTCTTACAAAAGGAAGATGAGTATCCCTCAAATTACCCACCTGATGTTTGCAGATGATACGGTCATATTTATGAATAGAGGAAGGGACCCTGTTTGTGGCATCAGAAACATCCTAGATGTCTACTGCTATTGGAGCGGGAAAATTATCAGCAACACAAAAAATAACTTCTTCATCTCTCACATGTCCGCACCCAGTCGTATTTCCTCCCTGTGTAATCTCCTTAACATTCAACATGGTTACATTCCCATGGAGTACTTGGGTATTCCCATCTCCCCTGGCCAACTTTGGGTTTTCAAATTTGATTAGATTTTTAACAAGATAATGATCCACATTCTCAACTAGAAGAACCATTTACTCTCATTCGACGGCCGAATTGATATGGTTAAAAGCATGTTATCCGCCATTCCCATTCATGATCTGGATTCTATCTACGTGCCTCAAGGAGTCATCTCCACAATAGACAAGGTGCATTGCAGCTTTATATGGGATTCATTTTCTAAAGGAAAGAGTCACTGAGCTTTATGGGATAGGATGGAAAGACCCTATTTTGAAGGAGGTATCAATTTGAAGAGTCTATAGGGCATAATTCATTGCATGCATGAAAAGATCACATGGGAAATTCATGAGGATCAAATGCTTTGGGGAAATTCCATGACTTTCATTTGTGGGAACAATGTAGAGGTGGTTCTTGGCCAAGTCTCTCCCTTCTGGTTGATCATCTATATTCTTTCTTAGTCTCTCTAACAAATCTCTCTTTGGCTGGTTGGAATAGGGGACATTTCATTTTGGAGGTGTAATTGGGCAGGATCTGTTCTTGGATTCCCCGGTTGTTCGGCGCCTCTAATCTCATTTAAAGAAGCGATCCAATATCCATGGTTTAGGAGTAAAGATCTAGATGGAGAGAATCAAGAAATACTTGAGGACGTCGTCTTCAATGATGAGCCGGATAAATGTTAGTTTACTCCCTCTTCCTTAGGTTTTTTCACAGCCAGGGCCTTCTGACGAACGGCCCCTGCTCAGGTCACCCATGGGAGCTGGAATGAGGTATTGTGGTGTAAAATGATTCCTAGTAAGTTTAACTTTTTATCATTGAACATTAGGAATCAGGCCACTACCACTGACAAGAATATCAAAAATCTTGGAATCAGCATGGCTTCTCATTGCCATTGTTATAGCCATAGGCAGGGGGAGAGTTCTCATTACCTCTTTCATGAAGGGGATTGGGCTCAAGCAGTCTGGTCCGCCTATGCTGGCTATACATCCCTATCCTCTCAGAACCTCAGGGACACTCCTTTTATGGACAGATGGTTCCATGGTTCATTGGATAATGGTAAGGAACTAATGGCTCGGGTGGTGATTTATAATGTCGGGTACTGGAGCCTGTGGAATTCAAGAAACCAATCCAGATTCGATGGCCTAGTCTTCTCTAATAGGTCCATCTTATCGAGGACTCACTTCCTTATAGAAGAGTTGTCCTCACTCTTCTCCAAATGGTAGGGTGTTCCCTCTTTGCGGCTCTTTCATGTTAGGTCCCAAGATCAAATCCATTGTCTACCTCAGGTAAATTGGGTTTGTTGGCACCCTCCTACTGCAGTTCTTAAGTTAAACTTTGATGGGTCCTGTGTCGCGGGTTCAATGAGAGGCAGGGGAGTGGTTCGTGATCCTAAGGGTACTTTTTTATAGCCTATTCATCATTCTATGGTAATAGAACCCCTCTGCAGGTCGAGGCCAAAGCTCTGCTCACTGGTCTCACGATTTCTATGCAAGAGAACCTGGAAGTCTCTCAGGTGGAAACTGATTTTATGATCCTTCATGACTACCTAAGCAGGAAAGGTTCATCTCCTTGGTCCATAGCTTATACTGTTTGAAAATTCAGATCCCTACATGGTACCAGCATCTGTGTCTCCCACACTTGGCACTAGGGAAACATGGTCGCAGAATATTTGGCCTCTTTGGCAGATCAGAATTCCAGTAGTACTCATATCATCTCCTTTAGTTGTCTGAAACCTGAGGGTGTGAATCTGATCATAGGGGATGCCCTCAGCCTACACTACTTTATCCCTCCTTAGTTTGGGGATTTGTGTTCTCTCTCTTTGAAAATAAAATTGATATTGGATGGATGTGATAGTGGGATGGACGATGATGATGATAGTGGTTGGGGTTATGTAATTATGGTGGAATTTTTTGGTTGATAAATTAGTCTAGTCATTAAATATTCAATGTATGATTTCGTTTTAGGGTTTCATGATTTGTGGGGATTTCCATTAACATGACCATCTAGCAACATTCATTACATTTTATTAATTCACCTTTTGAATTTTGAATCTATGAATTTTTTCACTTGAATGTTTGTCTTGGTTATTAGTTATTGAATTATGAATATGTAATCATTTTCCCCTGGAATGTAGAACATGGATATTTTGAGGTTTCCCACATTACCCTAGAAAGTGGTTTTATGAAAATAATAAAAAAATATTTGGATGCTATATATATATACTCTAACATGATTTGTAAAATTATATTCATTTACTTGTCTTTCATGATGTCTACTATTTTCCTAATTCATTTCCTCCATTCCATAGTTTTAGTTCAAATACAAATCTTCAGGGAAAATAATGAGGAAAAATATTTTATCTTCTTTTGCTTATATATATATATATATATATACTCCATATATACCTTTATTCATAATGTTTCATATTACAACCTCTTAATATATTAGTGTTTATCTTTCATTGTAATGTTTTATTTATAAAAATGAATCATGATTCATTTTAGTTTGATGTTATATTTATATAAAACTATCAAAAATTATATATATGGAAAATAAATCCCAAAATATTTGGTTTTAAGAATTAAAATATGCTTCATCTTTACCAAGAATGTTTCCTTTCAGATTCTTCTTGAGCTAGCCAATACACTTTAATAAAATGAAGAATGATCTCCCAATTAGAGAATTTCTATCCAAAATGTCATATAAAAATCTACACCCATGTATTGAAATATTTCCTCTTCATTCCATTCATGATATATAATACCGTAATGATGTTTTCCTTGAGTATACCTTATGATCTTCTTCACCTAAAAAAATTCTCCTTTAGGGAAGATATTAAAACCTGGTGGCTTGGAACATTACAATGAATTTTTTTGGTCTCATTATCATGTGATACAGTAAAATTACCATCATCTTCTAGTTATGTTTTAGATAGATTAATTTCCCCCATCATTTATTCTCATCTTCATTCGAATCAATATTATTGATGAAAACATCTTGAAATATATCATCTCAAACAATTTTAGCGACTATATTTCATATTTATCTCAAGAAATAAATTTATAGTTACCACTATGGATTACATTAAGCCTATGAAAACATTTTAGATCCATGATCATGTACATTTTAAAATTTGATCTCATAATTTTGAGAAACTCTTCTATCAATTTACTCTTTTTCCTACAAATATATAATAATAATCATATATAATCACATTGAACTGATTATAAATGGTAAAATTGAAATATTAATTTTCATTTAATGATCCTATACTAAATTCTAGTTTCATAAAGAATGTATCTATCTTGGAATAACATTAATGATGTTCTAAATATATACTATACAATGCTATATTCATTCTAGATACCATTTATTAATCATTTCTATTTAGAAAACCCATTGGTTGATTAATTTATATCTCTTTCATGAGATTTCTATTTAAAAAAATTATCTTTAAATATATTTGGATGATTTTTTTATTTCATATGTATAACCTTAGATTGGTAGAATCTTATAGACTCTAGACCTGAAATTGGTGTTATTGTTTTTTCACATCATATTCTTCTACTTATGTATACCCCTTTTAATCAAGTCTTTCCCTATTTTCAGATCATGTATCTATACTCAACGTGTATATTTGTAAAAAACACTTTTTACCTAGTAAATTTTGATTTTTTGCTCAATCCATGGTTTTAAATGTTTTATTTATCAATTTTATCTAACCCCTTATTCATGACCTTGACCATGATTTATCCCTCACTACATCTTCAAATGAGATCGGCACAACATGATATAATGGACTGGTGCACTCTAAAATTATCATCCTTTATGTTTGTGTAGGATAATTTTTTTCATTGATTATTTATGACTAATTTACCACTAATCATGTTAAAAATTATAAAGTATCTGGATGAATATTTTCTGTAGCTTCTTCTTCTACTAATTCATTCATAAAAAAATTCTCACTTTTAGTACTATATGCAGTAATCAAATTTCTATCAAGTTATTTTTCAATGTTAATTATAACAGTCATATCGAGAATTATTGATATATTTAAATATTTTTTATTAAATATATCAGTGTTGTGTCTTCGATAAATATTTTTTATTTACTTTTTCTATCATTTATAGTCTTTAATGTTTATAGATTACACTAAAAAGTCCTTTTATATAGAAAATATCAATATTTCACTTGGCTTATATCCATGTTCTATATGTAAACCCATATACTTAACTCGTTGATGTTATTTATTATTGGATTTATTCCATTACTAATATCACATGTTTTAATCCTCTCTATAAAACTTACAAAAGACTAATTCTATTTGTAAAGAACAACATTCTTGTATTCTTTTTAAAAATAGTGACATTTTACTATTGATGAGAAATGTTTGTTTAACTTTTTTAACCATTTAATTTATTCACAAAATATATTTTTATATTTTTAATGTTAGTTTCAATCTTCTATTTGAATTGATTCTCCATCATGTATTGATTTATGTTCCCAATCTTACGATGCCAATGGTTATCCCCTTTCTTCAGAATATGAAAACAATTATTGTTCTATGATTATCTACTTCATAAATATTTCCATTGATTGTTCATTATTTTCTACAATGAAACTCAAATTTTTTTATTTGATATTGAATTCTTTTTAATGAGATTCCATGTCTAATTTGGAGTCATACATTTTAATGACATTGATAATATTTGGTCAAATTCCATCGAAATAAAATACACCAGTATTTTTTAAATCATCCACCCCTATCTTTTCATTCCAATTTAATTGTTTTTCAATGATCAATCCTTTCTATGTATATCCTTGTCTCCAACATGGATCTACACATTCTTCAGTATATTTAAATTTCTACTCATAAGTGATGGGTACCCTCTATCAATGATATATGTGTTACTGTTTTTGGTTCATTTGAGAGAAATTGACAAAAATATGATGATATAATTTTATATCTTCTAACTCAACTAGATTCAAATTTGAGTTGAGATACAAGGTGGTACAACCTGATTTTTATCATTATATTTAATTATATTTTACACTTTTTCCTCCAAAATATTGAAAATGTTTTTTTAATGGGATCTCATTTGTTTATTCAGCTGTCATTTTACTTGGACCCATTAGATTAGATTTTAATCCTATTATATTCCTATAATTGATTTCTTTATGACCAAAAATAGATCATTTGTAATAATAAAAATAAAATTAACATTTTGTCGAAATTTAGGATATGGTATCATCATTTGATGTTGAATCCATAATTTTTTCCTCCAAAATAGATTTCTAGTTCCATACACTGAGTCATAGTATAAACAATAAAACCAAAGAATTATAATTTAATAAATCTAATAATCATTCCATAACTCCCAAATTACATATCTATATATTGGGAGTACATTCTGTATTGTTGGTTTGGCCTTGATGATTGAGTGATTTCAAAAAAAAATCCTTTTTTTATGCAATTATTACAGGATACATTTATGTTTCAATGTCATATTCAGTCCCAACCATCTCCAATGTAATTGGCCAATGTTAATTTATGATTATCTAAAATTTCTTCAATACTCTCCTAATAAATCATATCAATTTATTTTAAAAAATGATGTATAATTTTCTTCTTGTCACTATTCACATTATATTTAACCACAAGACTCTTCTATAAGGATAAAAAAATTTCCTTGAGAGAACTGAATATCTTATTTATTTTAGCTGGGAATTAATATCATCAATTATTTTATCTCATTCATTGATTTATAAATTCAAATCAACTTATATTTCAGACATAGATTCATAGGCCTCGATATTTTCCACTACAATCTACATCCATATAATTCCTTCTTCAATTTGATAGAGGAACAGTATTTATTCCTCCAAAATTCCTCCCATATTTATGTTTTTATTTTATTAAATGTATAACTCTTCAAGAACCCCTTTCATTTCAAAATTTAAGTTAAAACTCCATTAGATATATTTCCATTTTCGTTATCAAAATTATTTCCATAAATGGATTCCCATATAATATCTTCCACATTAGAAAATAATTCATCCTAGTAATCTTCAATGAAATAGTTAACTTATTATTATTCATATTTGATAAAAAAATTGAATTAGTTTCTTTCATTTTGACCATCCATATTTTATGTTTAATCTCATTAAAAACCATAGTTATGGTGTTAATTCCACATCATTGTATGCTCTTTTTCCATCTTCCTTGTGATTTTTTCTAAAATATTTACAACCACTCCTCTATTATATTGGAAAAATATAAATTTACCTTTATTATATCTTTCTCTGTATTTGAATAATCTTATAATAGAAGAGATAAATTCAACACTTATATCCTCATCATTTTTCCATATTCCAAAGTCTTCTAATTCTAATTGGTTTTAAAAGTAGTTTATTTTCTTTAGAAAAGATGTATTGTAATATTTTACTAACTTCTCAAAAAAAACATATGTCTTTGAAGGTTATAAAGATTCATATTGAAAATATTATATTATTCAAAGGTTAATACAATTGGATTATATAGTGTAAGTATCCATCTAAGAATCACCTCCATAATAACAATTCATTAATATAATTTTCAATATCATGTATGGATCCCAAAACATTTATTAGTTCTTAAAATAAGGAATCTTTATTCTCATTGGATCCATTCATTATATAATGTATTTTAATTTGCAATACCATTAATTTAGCTTTTTAACAATTATATCTGCTTCATAAATTTTATTCAATATATAGAAAATTGGGTTAAATGATGTTCAATACACAACATTTATAAATATTTAGTTTTATAGCACTCGGGATATGTAATTTTTATCCTTTGCCTTATCATAAAATAGTTTATTATCTAATAAATTGTTGACATTTGGCTGGTATCACTGATGTTTATGCCATGAAAACAATAAATGAATACATCTCTCCTAAGATATAATAAGTGTGATATCCTGTGATTATTTTATGTAAGAATGTTACATTTAATGTGTAATGTCTTTTTTTCCATTAAAACCATTGAAATATATATAGTAATATTTTCAGAGCTGAGAGCTGATACAAAATGAGATTTCAAGGTCTCATGAGCTGAGAATTGTGATTAAGAAAATATTAAAGATAGTAATATCTCTCACACGTAGTCATCCTAAAAAACTAGAATATCTCTTGAATTGAGTCTTAGATCATAAATATTATGTCATCTTTGAGTTGATATAATGGGTTTTACCCTAGGGGTGACAAAACCGTGGAGCGCGTCAAATGATCGGGTTGGGTACAGTCATGGAGAATTTATAAATAAATTAATTTAAATTAGTTTAATTAATTTTTTTTAAAATGACATGAGTTTTCCTATAAATTTATAGTTATGAAAAGTCATAGGGTTGGCCATATTACCCTAGAGATTTTGAGGATATGTTGGATGAAAGATTGGAGAATGCAGTGGATTTTGATCAACAAAAATGGATCTTATTCACTGACACCGCATATGGATCTTACCATCGATAGTGATGTATGAGCATGATTTACTGTTGATTGACCCAAATTAATGTAGTTTGTTTTATTTATGTGGTTTCAACCAACTTATTTATCCAATGTTTAATGTAAAATATTTCTAATACCCAACAATTTATTCACTCATATATGGTCGATTTATTTTACTTTTGATTTAATTGTTTCTTTATTTTGTTATTCTATATAGATTTTATATTATATACAAATAGACCTTGGATAAAATGAAAATGTCCAAGGTTCATTCCTCATGTTTATTTTTAATAGTTTCCCCCATTTCTTCGTACATTCATCACATGAGATTTATTTTATCTATAGTTCGATGAATACTAAGTATTTGATCACTGCATAACCATTATTCAATGAAATATATCTATATCATGGGTACGGTTCGTGATTGATAGTGTGATTGAGGTGAAACAATTGAGGATGATAGGAGGTGAAGTGGTATCAGTCCAATAGATTCCATTTTCCCAGTGGATAAGCAACAACAATTCGGTATGGTGACAGTTCAGCTCTATGAACCAATTTACCATGCAAAAAGATACCCGACTTCTGAAAAGTTGTTAATTCAAGGGTAATTAATCCTAGTATTAGTGTTTCTTGGTGAGATCAATGGTGGAGGTGGGATATCTAGATGGTGGATGATGGATATAGGGGATCTAGATAATCTTGTGGTACACAGATTGTAATACATTATTACACACATTATGGGACCCCCAGTTGTGTGCTCAGGTTTCCACAGAAGCGATAAGGATCACACATTTTGTTATCCCAACCACAAATCATGTGGCCTTCATTTTTAAAAATTCTATGTATATCATAGGATACATTGGAATGAGTTGAGTACATAGGACAAGATATGTACTTGGACACATCGTGAGTACATGGGAAGAGAATTGTACATGGAAACAGCTAGGTGTACATGAGAACAGATCGAGGTACATGGGTTCGGGTAGAGGAACATAGTAAAACACATGGGGAAGTATGGATTTAGAGGTACACATCGTGTACCAAAATTTTCTCACTATGTACTTCCTCAAAGATTACTTAGAGCCCTTTGTCTTGTCCATACAGATGAGGTTTAGGTGAGTTTGATAACATGGTCCTTTCACACAAGTGTGCAATGTAAAATTATATCATAGTAACAATATTTTATCCCATATACCAGTGTAGTCTTGGATAGAGTTCAGTACATCACCCTATGGGAACAGGGTGGGATTTTCTATAATTCATTTGTGGGGTTCGTCTTATTGGTGTGTGAACCATGCATATAATATTGATCACCTATCCAGAAGGTGTTACTAGTATAGTTTTTACATTCTCCCAGAATCCCTAGGTGTGATCCCCAACATGGAGATGAGATATTTTTAGATCTAGTGAGTACTTATTATGTGGGGACCAATGATCATGTCATTTTCGATGAATGTCATTAGTGATAACACAACTCATAGAGTGAGTACTCTAGGAATGATAATTAGCTTTAAGACTCAAGAACTGTCATGTGATTGGTAGTATGGGTTGAAACCACTTGAGACCGGTTGTCTATAATGAATATATTTTGGTTTTTTATTACGGTATTGTTGTTATGAGATAACTATTCTTGATGATTTATGTTTAGTGATTTCAAGGTTTCCTGTTGGGTATTGGTATACTCATCCATGTATGGTCTATTCTATTACATGTCATGTAATATAGTGATGATGCCCATTTTATGGTGTCATTGGAGGATAAGAGGCGATAAAAGTGTAGTTGGGCTAGATAGACTGAGTTTTTATTCAAGTGGTTTCATTTGAAAGTGTTCCCCTCCTTCTGAGAATGTTGGACTCATTGTAGTTTTTTCCTTTTATTTTTACCCTTTATCACATTTAAAAAATTATATGAAAAATATAAAGTGGGATAGATTTTATTTATGAATTTTTGGTATCATTTAATTTTATTTTCTCATCTCTGTATGGGTTTAGAGACGTTTTTGGGTGTACAGTTATCGTAGGCTAATGACTCTAATGTATATTTTATGATAACTCTACACCAATTTCCATCCTCATCTCTTCGGATTTGGGATTAGTGTAGTTACATTCAGTATATATACAACGAGTTGGTACCTGATGGGTTAGCTCATGACAAAGTGGTTTTAGAGGAGTCTATTCTACCTTCAAACCATAACATATATTCTTATCTATATATGATATTGGTTTGGGATTTATTTTTAAATTTTTGATGTTTTTTGAATTTGGGTTTTAGTTCAGGGACTCCGTTGATGGGGCATTGACCGATGTATCTAAACACTATGACTCTGATAACCTACTTTTTGACTCATTACATGTAGATACAAGTTGGAAGACAAAATTGGTACATGATTGATATAGGAATGGGTTTTATTTCCATATCCTTATTGAGTCAAATCCATAGATATTATATTTGAATATATAATATCATATTTATTTTTGGATACCTCTACCAAGACTGTAAGATCCCAAATCTCCCTTAAGTAATGTTTTTGTATAAATTTCAATTTAGGTTTCTTATTTTTGTTAAATAAGATATTACCCAAGTTCATGTGAAGGTTTGAGTGTGTTATGGGGGTTTTGCAGCACAAAAAATGAGCAAAACAGGGTTTTCGGGCATGTTTCATGGTTTGTGCATGGTTTGGAAAACTGTGCGGGTAAACTGTACAACCCTGAAAAGTTGAGAAATTTACAAAAATTCCATTATGAGATTTTAAGATACACTCAGAATTTTCCTCATCCTCACATTTTGCAACCCTTGGAACGAACCAAATCTCCCATGATCTCCCAAGGGTGATTCTTCATTGATCCTAGGCCATTTGGAGTGCCATCAGTTTTAGATTGGAGATTCGGGTAAGGATAATCCCCTACTTGTTTCATTTTCTTGATTAGTGGTTGTATCTTTATCTTCTCTCTATATGAAGCTCTAAAACCATTCTTTTTCTGAGATATTGAGGTTAAATCTTCAAAGGGGGTTTATATTGGTATCTAAGGCCATGATTAAGGTTTTTTCCCCCAAAAAATCAATGTAGGTGGTCTAAAAGTTATATCCCATAATTTGTATTTAGATTTTTGAATTTGGGGCTTTAGTAATGTTCCCATTTTTAAGTGTTCTTGGTTCCATTAGTAAGATTTGGTATCTTGGGTGTAACCAAATTAACCTCTAATGGTCCCCATGGGATACATGGAGGATAACATGACATATTCTAGGGACACCTAGGGGTGATCTGATCCTCCCGAATGGGATAACATAAATATAAGGTGAAAAATTGAGTCATGATGATGTAGAGACTTAGTAGGTTTTTTAATTGGTTTATGTAATGAGTTAGAATGGATTGTGGTTAGTTATGTCAGATGTGGTTAAATGAAAAAGTATTTTTTAGTTGACATGTAAATGGGTTAAATGGGATTACTGGGAATATGATAAGGAATTATTTTTACATATTAATATGCCTAGTGAGATAGGTATGGGAAATGTGAATTGGGGTTAAATTGTTACGTGATATAAATGATGAATGTGTTAATGGGTTTTTTCATAATGTTAATTTCTAATTTAATGATATTGTTGTGATGTTGAAAATGATATTGGATATGATTTTTTGTGTTTAATTGTGGTAAGTGATAAATAATCATGTGCACATGGCTTGGTAGAGTTGGGTATAGACTTGAGGTTCTATGACCATGGGTCGAGTTGGACCGAGGTTCTAGATCCACCCCAAAATGCACGAGAAATAGTAGGGGAAGGAGTCATATTCTCCTCACAGTTGCATTCCACCTAGACTAAGGCTTTGAAGTCATGATAATGAATTTATTATAATGTGATTCTCGATGAGATTTGACATGATTTATTCCAATATTCCTTAAGAACATTGAACATTCCTAATCCATTAAACACATGATAAAAGGGTGAACTAGACCATAATATGCGTAAGTAGTGAACCTGGCTTTAAGGGAAGCATAACATAAAGTAACATAATCTATAATTGGTTATCGAATGTTTTTTCTTTTCTATGCCATTATTAATCACTTTAATGCACTATCTAGCTTGACTAGACATTTTGTAGACACCATTGGTGGTGGCCTATTGAGTTGTACTCACAACCTGTTCGGGTCGTCATTGGGTACCCGAACAGATTTCATGGTTGCAAGTTAGGAAAGATGAAATGGCCTTATGCATGAGAAGTGAGTTAGGATCGTTATGTTCATGGTTGAGGTCCATGACTATGATCTAGGACCATTTTGGGTTTCCTCCTTTTTTATTTTTGGGTTTTTTTCACTTGACACTTTACCATGGAATGACATATTTAAGGTTTATTTTTGTTTGTATTCCATTCGGTAAATGTTTTATTATGTATGTTATTGGTTGTTCTTATATTTTCTGCTATTTATATTGTGTTTTTATATGTATTACTCTAGTAAAGATGGTATAGTCTCCCCACATGACCTATTAGACCCTCACATCCAGTCGGAAACCTATGGAATATGGGGAGGTGCACTTGAGTTCAGGTGACGACCTTACACGGGGCAGCAGTTCAGTGGTTTCTAGGTCAGGTATGATACAATGTACTATTAGAGGAGTTCTTTTCTCTTTCATACTATTTGGGGATTGTAGATAGTATATTAGTACATTATCAGTACATGGTAATGAGCTCATTCCTGGGAGTAGATACCCCATGTACAATGGAAAACATATGTCACCCTGGGTGGGAATTGTTGTTCATGTTGTGTGTGGTAATATTTAATGAAATTTCACCATTGGGTGATGCATATGTGGTGTGATCTGATAGTTTTATGATATTTTCCTTGTTCCTGGACTTGAACGAGGTTTCACAAAATTGCATCACTTTAGGAACTTATTTATAAAAGTGACATGCATTGTATTTGGAAAACACATGAGATGAGAATATTGGGTATAAATAAGGGGATGCATTTGATTTCTTGAAATTAGTGAAAATTGGTATTAATGAAATGATACAAATGTGAAAAAAGGGAAGTGAAAATTATAATTAGTAATTAAAAATGGTTCCTAATAAATAAGTAAAAGTGGATTAACATGTTTCAAGATTAAATTATATTGTTGAAATTGTTTTGAATTGGGTAAAAGATAAGTCATGTAACTGCGTGAATTACATACCCATGTTAGCCATAGACTTAGAAGATATGGCCATGGGAACTTTTTCAGTTCTGACTGGGCACATTTGGGTAGAATGCGAGGAATGGTTTTTTAGTTATAGTGATGATTCTTCATTTATATTTTCAATAAATATTTATGGCATGTGTTCTAATGATTTGTTTGGTCCTGTGGAGAAATACCACCAAGTAGACATGTGCCTATTAGGTGACATGAGGGTGTTGCCGAGAATACCCCCCAGTAGTGAAGTAAGGGGACCTAGTGGTTCAAAATGATTGGGAAGAGTAGTTCCATGAGAATATCGCTCATTTTATGCAGATGATGGAATGGTACCCAGGATGGGTTACACTGGGTATGTTTGAGAGGTCAAAGGATTTTCAGCTACGGCACCCCCAACCTTTACAAGAGAGTGTGGGATAGAGGAAGAATAATTCTAGATAGAGACCATCCAAACTATTCTCAATAGTATAGAGACTCTTATTGGGAAGAGAGTTTTGTTAGCAGTTTATATGCTGATAGATCAAGCAAAGAGATGGTGTGACATCATGGTTCAGATGGAACAGGAAGAGGGAATTATGTAGAAATATTTCTATGAGAAGTGTATTGAAAACATTTACCTAGATACCTTGAGATATGAGAAGGATTCATATTGTATGTGGTTTACCCATGGGGTAATTTTGGTAATGGACTATGCTAGTTGTTTCATCGAGTTTCGATGCTTCATTCTGACATTGACAGGATATGAGGAAGATGTAGTGAAACACTTCTAGGATGGGCTGAGACACGAGATTAGGTTTTTCATAAATATATTCTACCTAAAAAGTTTTTCTAATGTGGTGGACCAAGCCATTATCCTAGAGGGGAACCTGAAGGAAGATTTGGGTAGTGATATTGTTGTGCTAGCTAGGTGGGAAAGTGGTGCGGCTTCTGAGAAAAGGAAGTCCCATTTTGGAAACATCCACCATAGTGGTAGTACACATGGTATTCATAAGAGGGGGTCAGCCTCATACAGTGGTGACCAGGTATTCTGTTATTAGTGTTGTAGGTTAGGGAACAGTATTTACAAGTGTCCTCACCCACCGGTCATGTGTCAAGCATGTGGAAGGCTAGGCGACTTGTAGAGGTTATGCAGAAACCCACGATAGTAGGGAAATGATGTTAGTCAATGATAGATTCTGATTGTAGGAAGGGGTGAAGTTCTCTATATCAGGATAGTATCTGGAGATCCACGGGTCATACTAGTAGAGGTGGTGCACATTGAACTAAAAGGAGAGGTCATACACACCAACATGGCAGTGCAGTGTAGGGTATATAGGTTAGAACTCATTATATAGGGGCAGGCCATCTCCATGCAGTCTAGACTACACCTGAAGGTGGTGAGGTGGGTCAGTCTACCATTTGAGGTACTATTCTTGTAGATTTCACACAAACTAGTACATTATTTGATACAGATGCTACACATTCTTTTATTTTTTTCTCAGTTCGTAGTTATGTTAGGATTAAATGTGGAAAGTGCTTGTGGAGTAATGTCACTTGATACTCCATTAGGGGTATTAGTTGAGGACAACAGGCAGTGTAAGATTTGTGCTCTAGAGGTTGGTGGATATCATTTTCAGTGATATATGTCTGTCCTAGGGATTTCATGTTTTAACCTAGTCATGGGGATGGATTGGTTGGTGTTATATCAAGCCCATATCGATTGTTATCGATGTTGGGTAATGTTCACATATCTTTATGGGGATACTCATGTCCTTCATGGCGATTAGGGTACTCAAGTGGGCCACACTAGGAATCTATACCAATAGTTGGAATAACTCACATCTCATGCGGCTTTCCTTATTTTATATGATTAGGAAAAATATTAGCCAGTTTTCCCTTCTACTATGGATCAGTTTCAGGATGTGTTTCTTAGGAACTACTTAGGATTACAATCTGGGAGAGATGATGTCTTCACAATTTAATTATTTCAAGTGGTGGAGCTTTTTTCCATTCTTTCATACCAAATGGCACCAATAGAGCTCCATGAACTTAAATATATGCTCGAGGAGTTGGAAATTTAGGGTTTTATCTATATTAATATGTCACCTTGGGGATCTCCTGTGTTGTTTGATAAGAATGATGACAGATCATTGTGTCAATGTGTCGATTATAGGATGATATACAAGATGATGGTTAAGAACTGATACCCTCTTCCGAGAATCAATGACCAGTTTGACTAGATCAATTATGAATTGGTGTTTTCTAAGATCCATTTGAGATCGAGGTACAATCAGTTAATGGTGTGACCTTATGGCATAACCCGAACATCATTCCGATGCAGGTATGGGTTGTATGAATTTTTGGTGATGTTGTTCATATTGACCAATATGATGGATGTGTTCATGGATCTAATGAATATGATATATTACCCATATCTAGATCAGGTTTTGGTTGCCTTTTTTGATGACATCTTGGGGTACTCTTGAACTGATGATGATCATTCCAAACACCATAACATAATCTTGAGTACAATAAGAGAGCATATGATTTAAGACAAGCTATCAAAATGTCAATTTTGGATTGATGAGGTGACCTTATGGGACATATAATTTTGGAGTCTGGATTTTTGGTGGATCAAGGGAAGGTGCAGGCTATGGTGTCATGGGATCATCCCAAGAACATTACTTATGTTTGTATTATTTATGGTTTTTGGGTTATTACTGATGTTTTATTTGATATTTCTCTCATTTGGAAGTGCTTCTCCCTAGATGAACCATGAATGGGTTATGTTTGAATGGTTAGAGGCTTGTGATAATGATTTTAGGAGCTAAATAAGTGGTTAACCATTGCACTGATTTTGATCTTACCTGAACCAATTAAGAAGTACACCTTGTTCTACAATGCAATAGGTGTTGGAATCAAGGAAGTGTTGATGTAGGATGATCGCATTTTAACTTGTGGGTCAAGGAAGTTGAGACAACATGAAATAAATTACCCTACTCATGACCATGAGCTAGACCATATGTTTCATTCATTGATGTGTAGGTGGAATTTCGTGTTGGGAGAACCCTTCATGATGTTTACCGACCATAAAAGTATCAATTATATATTCTCACAGTGGGATTTGAATCATTGATCAAGAAGGTTGGTAAAGTACCTAAAATCCCTCAATTTGGATTTGGTTTATACACTGGGGAAAGGGAATAGTGTGGCTGATGCTCTGATCTGGATGACTCAGAATTAGGTGGTTCAGGAATCCATTTCAAAGATGAAGATGAAGGCCTTGTTTTCTGAGATAAATTTTGAGGTACATGATAGGAATGGTAGAATTACTCTCACATCTATAACAGTTGAATCCATAATTTTGAGCTAATTTAATGAGAGTCAGCTGGTGGATCCAGAGTGCTTGTCTATAAAGGAAATCCTTAAAGATAATAAGTCGCCTTCTGGTTGAGATTTTTTTGCTGATGGGGTTTCTTATGTTCATGGTCATGTTGTAGTACTGACAGGTGTTTGAGATGAGTTAATGTGCTAGTTACACACATCCAAGTGGGAAGTGCATCCAAGCTTGACTAATATGTACAGTGATCTCCATAGGTAGTATTGGTGGGTAGGGAATTAAGAAATAAGTGGTGTGTTTTGTGGCATGATGCCTTAACTGTCAGTAGGAGAAGTATGAACATCAGTTTCCTGGAGGGTTGTTGCAGAAATTTACCATTCCGAAGTGGAAGTGGTATGTTGTAAAAATGAACTTAGTGGTTCGTCTTCTGAACATTACTTGGAAGAATGATGCAATATGGGTGGTTGTGTATCGACAGAAAACTATAGCTCAATTCTTAATGTTATAAGAGACTAACATAGTTGATCAATTGGTTTATTGGTATGTTTAGAAAATGGTTCAATTGCATGGGGTGCTAAGAACCATAGTTTCTGATCGGTATCCTTGATTCACCTCACTCTTATGGAATGGTTTAAAGAAGTCCCTTGGTACCCATGTTTTTTTATGTAAGGCTTATCACCTGTAGAATTATGGGTAGTAAGAACATATGATCCGGGTATTTGAGGAAATATTGACAGCTTGTGTGATGGATTTCAGTGGTTTGTGGGAATGGAACTTGTCGCTTGTTGAGTTATCCTACAATAACAGTTATTAGGATAAAATTGAAATGGATCATTTTGAATAACACTATGGGAGACTATGTAGATCTATGATTTGTTGGTTATTGGCTAGGGAGTCTGTTGTATTAGGAACAGGTCTTGTGCAAGATTCATAGGAGAAGTTTCTCTTGATTCTGAAAGTGTATGGAAACAACTCCAAGTGGGAATAATCCATACACAGATAGGAATCGCAGACCCCTTGAGTTTAGTGTGGGTGATAGTGAGTTTATTCAGGTGTTTCCAAGGCTGGGTCAACATTATATATGGAGGCAGGCCAAGTTTGCATGCATGTATGTGGGGTCATTTGATATTGTGGATAGGATTGGACCAGTGGATTACCAATTATCTCTTATGTAGTGATATATTTTAATGCATGATTTTTTCTTAGTTTCATATCTTTTTACATTATCTCCCTGATCCGTCTCATGTAATAAATGCTGATGATGTTGATCATGAGGATGATGCATCCTTTGAGGAGAATCTGGTTCATATTGTTAGTCATAGTGAAAAGGTCTTGCAAGGTAAGGTTGTGAAATTGGATGATGTTCTATGGAAGCATCAAAATGTCCCGGAGGAAGCATGGGAGTGAGAATCAGATATACGAGCCTAGTGGCCTGGTCACTTTTTTGGGGAACTCATGGTGCTTTGAAAGATAGACTCATGGATGAGTCATCGTAAGGTGGGGATTGTAAGATCTTTGATCTCTCATAAGGTATGTTTTTGTTTATGTTTCAATTTAAGTTCCATATTTTGGTTAAATAAGTGCATCCCCAAGTTTATGTGATGGATCAGGGGTGTTTTGAGGATTCAGGGCATGAAATAAGAGGAAAAAGGAGTTTCTAGGCATGTTGCACGATTTGAGCATGGTTAGAGGAAACCAAGAATAAATCCAAGGTAATCGTGAGAGGATTTTATTTTCATATAGTAGCAATCACACAGTTTTCACACTGTTTGGAAAACCGTGCAGGTAAACTGTGCAGCCTAGAAAAATTACGTAATTTACAAAAAATCCATTACGGTATTTTAATTTCCACTCAGGATTTTCCTCCTCCGTCCCTCTAGAAACCCTAGGAACGAACGAAAGCTCCCAATAGCTCCCAAGGGTGATTCTAATTTGGTATTAGGCCATTTGGAGTTCTATTAGTTGTGGATTAAAGATCTGGGTAAAGCTAATCCCCTTTGTGTTTCCTTTTCTTGATTAGGGTTTGTATCATTCTCTTTCTATATCTAAAGCTCTAAAACCCTTATTTTTACTAAGATTTAGGGTGAATCTTTGAAGGGGGTTTAGATCTTGATCTAAGGCCAAGATTAAGGGTTTGTTTGCCAATAGATTCACGGTAGGTGGTTTATAAGTTATATCCCATAGTATTTATTTAGATTTGTTCATGTTGGGCTTTATTCTTGTTCTCCTTTTTATATGTTATTGGTTCCATTTGAAATATTTTGTATCTTGGGAGTCCAAATGTTAAAATTAACCCCTCATGGTCCCTGTAGGATAGATGGGGATAACATGACTTAATCTGGGGAAACATATGGGGTACACCGATCCTCCCAAATGGTCTTACAGAAATATAAAGTGAGAAATCGACTCTTGATGATATAAAGACATAATGTGTTAGTTAAATGTTTTATGTAATGGATTAGAATGGATTGTGGTCAGTTTTTTCTAATGTGGCTAAAGGCTAATGGATTGTTTTTTTTGTCATGTAAATGGGATAAATGGGATTAATAAGAATATGATAAATAATTATGTTTACACTTGAATATTCTTAGTGATATGGTCATGGAAAATGGGAATTATAGTTAAATGGTTAACTGATATGAATGATGAATGTTTTACCAAAAAGATCACGAGTCAGGCAATCCTGCTCTCTATAAAATAAAATAAAAAGTTAAGAGTACAATTTTTTTTCAAAGAGACGGCCTGCAAAGGCGGGTATAAATATCCCCACGATAATCAGCTTGAAAAAGACTATTACAAAACTCAGGTGAGACAAACGACCAACTAGAACTCACCTCTAAAATTTCCCTCTTGGAGAGAGCATCCTAAACTTGATTGGACTCACGATAGATGTGTAAAACTTCAAGTAAAAGTGACTCTGCAAGTCATAGACATTCAATCCATGTAGACAAAATCGTCCATGGCACGTTCCTTGACTGATCCCTAAGAATCTAAACTACAACAGATGAGTTTGACTCAAGACATAGGTCATGCCAGCCATAGTGGACAACATATATGATTGCCTTTATCATCACATAGAGCTATACTTCAATTGTGAACCCATTGCCAATGAAGTGGAAGAAACAACCTTTAACAAAACCTCTGTTAGTACGGAAGACTCCACCACATCCGGAGGGACCCGGTGTTGGGACGGAGAGTGATGGAAAGAGGGGGGGTGAATTGCCTTTTAAAAAAGTTTAACAATTTGAGAAAAAGTTAAAGCGCAGCGGAAATAAAAGAGGCAAGACACAAAATTGATAACGGAGTTCGGCCTAAATCCCAAGCCTACGTCTCCACTCCCAACTCAACCTTTGAGAGATTTATACGACAGCTTTCTTTTTAATGGTTGTAGAAAGAAACCCACTAGACTTTAAGGAATCCTAGAAACCTATTACAGCTTGCTTTTTATTGGTTGTAGCAAGAAACCCACTAGCCTTATTACAGGTGAAGGCTAGCTCACCTATGACTCAAGTCTTTTACAGGGAAGACTTGACTAACCTCTTCACACCTTGAAGGTGGTGTGAAAACCCAAACAAAGGGAGGATGAGAGAAAGAAGGGTTTGTATGCACAAACTCAAAATAATGCTCAAAATGATAAAACAATAAAAACCGTAAAGAGGAGAAGTCTTGGGCACCAATGGATTGATTGGTGATGATGAAGAGCACTCCCAAGCTTCTATGGTGGTGCTCCTTGGTTGTGGAAGTGAGTTGGAGTAGGTGGGGATCCTTGAAGGAATGCGCCGGAGGTTCGCCAAATGATCGAAAAATGTTCCCGTGGGATACTATATGTTTCTGGGGCTTCCTAGTCCTCTATTTATAGGAGAGGAACACCCAAATGGCCGTTGGGGGTCTTCGGAGCCGTTGGAGAGGCCTTCGGAGCCGTTGGGAGTCAAAAGTACAAGTCTGGTCAAAGCCCAACGGCGAGTTTGACTGGGCACATCGGCTGGCCGGTGGTGTCTCACCAGCGGGCCGGTGGTCCACTGGCTGGCTGGTGACAATACCGGCTGGCCGGGGAGCTCACATCGGCTGACCGGTGGCTCTGGACAGAAACAATTACAACTGCCAGAGACCACCGGCTGGCCGGTGGGAATCCACCGGTTGGCCGGTAGACTCAGAGAGTCTACTTTCAGTCCTTCTTGGCCCAACTCCTTGGCAACCTTTTGCATATCAACAAAAACACTTGAAAACAAGTTAGAACAAAAAAAGAGTGATTGTGATCATTAAAATCCAAGAAAGTGGGGTACAACAATCTCCCTCTATTTTTATGATCACAATCACCAAAACAAGCAATGTAAAGGACTGAAATGAAAGGCATGCTTTAAAGGATAAATTGAAAAGTAAAGCAAATCATGAGAAATATTTCTCCCCCAATCAACCAAGGAAATCTCCCCCTTTTTGATTATCAAAATAGCACGGGGCATAAAAATTGATTGAAGGAAAGGATTGAAAAACAAGATAGAGATTTTAAACCAATTGAAATTTTTGAAATTTGAATTGAATGTTTTGAATTGAAAGTTTTGAATTGAAAGTTTTGAATTGAAAGTTTTGAATTGAAAGTTTTGAATTGAAAGTTTTGAATTGAAAGTTTTGAATTGAAAGTTTTGAATTGAAAGTTTTGAATTGAAAGTTTTGAATTGAAAAATGAAAAAAGGCTTAAACGATCCTAACTCCCCCTAAATAAAAACAACAAATCACCGGGGAGAGGGTTTTAGAACCGAGACAAGTTTTGGTCCGGAGAGACTCGCTAAAAGGGATTTTTCAATCCAAACTTGTCTTGTGGCAGGTCTTCTCCTATGAAATTCATCGTTAAAGGAAATGGTTTTGGGCCTTCCATACCGGGAATTTTTGCAGTCGCACTCGTAAATTAAGTGTCCTATATTTTTGCAATAGTTGCAAAATTTATATTGGGAGCTCCCCCTTACAAAAATAGTAGGAGCATGGGAAGAGGAAGCTTTCTTGGAATAGCCAAGCCCTTGGGTGGTTCTAGATATGCATTGGGAACCAAGGAGCTTCGAAAGGTTATGTTCACCTTCGGTGAACTTAGCTAGGGATTTCCTTAAATCCTTGATTGTTGATTCCATAGAATCAACATCGGGAAGGTTTTGGATCTTGAGGGACAAGTCTTCCTTCTCTTTGAGAAGTTGATCCTTTTCGGAAGAAAGAATTTTGAATTTCTTTTTTAAAGCAATAAATTTGGAAGAAAGTTCGTGAAAACCTTCCTCCAATTGATCTCTCGCATGTTGGAGATCCTCGTAAGATAAATGATTGAATGAATTGGAAGAACAAGAGGAAGAGGAGTCGGAAGAGGTTACCTCATGAAATGTCATTAGACATTTTTTACCGTTGTCTTTTGAGGAGGAGGAGGATGAGGAGGATGAGGAGCTATCACTCCAAGTGTCCTTGAATGCCTTTTTCTTTTCCTTTTGCTTGGCCCTTGTCTTATGGAGTGGGAAATCGGGCTTATAATGGCCTTTCTTGCCGCACCCATAGCATATTACCTCGGGCTCGGATTTTTCGTCGATTTCTTCCTTTCGAGCCTTGCGAGATTTCTTCTTTTTGTTCTTCTTCATGAATTTGTGCATCTTGCGGGCAAGGTTCTCGATTTCTGAATCGCCGCTTGAAGAGGAAGAAGATGAGGAGGAGGAGCTTTCTTCTTTTTGAACTTTGAAGGCGATGTTCTTTGGAGTTTTGATGAGTTTGTCTTCCTTTTCAGCTTGCCTCCTCATGGTGATCTCGTAGGTCATGAGGGATCCGATGAGCTCTTCGACCGGCATTTTCTTGACATCTTTTGCTTCTTGAATTGTCGTGACTTTCGGTGCCCATGAACTTGGTAAGATCCAAAGGATCTTCTTGACCATCATCTCTGCAGAAACATCATCTCCAAGAGACTTTCTCCCATTACAAACATCAGTAAAGCGAGTAAACATATCAGTAATATTTTCAGATGGATGCATGGTAAAAGACTCAAAATCTTGACGGTACATATCCAATCGAGTATCCTTAACTTTGTTGGTCCCCTCATGGGTAACCTCCAAAAGTTTCCAGATTTCATGAGATGAAGTGCATGTGGAAACTCGATTGAATTCATTACGATCAAGGCCGCAATGAAGAGCGTTCATGGCTTTGCCATCAAGCTCGAAATTTTTAATATCGGCTTGAGTCCATTTGGATTCATCGGGAGAAGAGAGAGAGTAACCATGCATGACAATTCTATAAATAGGATAACCTATACTTCTAAGAAAAGTAGACATGCGGGTTTTCCAATAGGTATAGTCGGTTCCATCAAAAAAAGGAGCACGACCCAATGAATAACCTTCGGGGGCGAAAGAAGATGAAGCCATCACAATGGATCTTGAATTTGAAACCGGTTAAGGTATTACACAAACACTTCCTCTGATACCAATTGTTGGGACGGAGAGTGATGGAAAGAGGGGGGGTGAATTGCCTTTTAAAAAAGTTTAACAATTTGAGAAAAAGTTAAAGCGCAGCGGAAATAAAAGAGGCAAGACACAAAATTGATAACGGAGTTCGGCCTAAATCCCAAGCCTACGTCTCCACTCCCAACTCAACCGTTGAGAGATTTATACGACAGCTTGCTTTTTAATGGTTGTAGCAAGAAACCCACTAGACTTTAAGGCAGCCTAGAAACCTATTACAGCTTGCTTTTTATTGGTTGTAGCAAGAAACCCACTAGCCTTCTTACAGGTGAAGGCTAGCTCACCTATGACTCAAGTCTTTTACAGGGAAGACTTGACTAACCTCTTCACACCTTGAAGTTGGTGTGAAAACCCAAACAAAGGGAGGATAAGAGAAAGAAGGGTTTGTATGCACAAACTCAAAATAATGCTCAAAATGATAAAACAATAAAAACCGTAAAGAGGAGAAGTCTTGGGCGCCAATGGATTGATTGGTGATGATGAAGAGCGCTCCCAAGCTTCTATGGTGGTGCTCCTTGGTTGTGGAAGTGAGTTGGAGCAGGTGGGGATCCTTGAAGGAATGCGCCGGAGGTTCGCCAAATGATCGAAAAATGTTCCCGTGGGCTACTATATGTTTCTGGGGCTTCCTAGTCCTCTATTTATAGGAGAGGAACACCCAAATGGTCGTTGGGGGTCTTCGGAGCCGTTGGAGAGGCCTTCGGAGCCGTTGGGAGTCAAAAGTACAAGTCTGGTCAAAGCCCAACGGCTAGTTTGACTGGGCACACCGGTTGGCCAGTGGTGTCTCACCAGCGGGCCGGTGGTCCACCGGCTGGCCGGTCCTGATCCACCGGCTGGCCGGTGCTCCAGGCAGAGAGCAAGCTCTCTGCCCAGGTTCTACCGGCTGGCCGGTGGTCAGCCACCGGCTGGCTGGTGACAATAACAGCTGGCCGGGGAGCTCACACCGGCTGACCGGTGGCTCTGGACAGAAACAATTGCAACTGTCAGAGACCACCGGCTGGACGGTGGGAATCCACCGGTTGGCCGGTAGACTCAGAGAGTCTACTTTCAGTCCTTCTTGGCCCAACTCCTTAGCAACCTTTTGCCTATCAACAAAAACACTTGAAAACAAGTTAGAACAAAAAAAGAGTGATTGTGATCATTAAAATCCAAGAAAGAGGGGTACAACACACGGTGCGCCAGAAGTCGCTCCGTCAACATTAACCTTCAACCATCTAGAGATAGGTGGAATCCATCAAACATGTTTCAGCATAAGTGGTTTTATCGCTATACCAATAACACCAAGGGATCTCAGCAATACAAGGTCAGATTCATCATTCCTCATGGTTCCAGTGTGAATGTTGGAAGCAGTATGGACCACACTATGAATAGCCAAAATACCAGCATGAACCGAGGGTGCAATGATTTTAAATATCAAGGAATTTCTTGCCTTCCATAAGAAATCCATCAGGCTGGCTACATCTACTAAGAGAATACCATGAACCTGCTCGCTGCACTTGGTCTTACAGATAGAGTGCAGCAACTCCTCAACAAAACCAGCGGGTAGACAGCAGTGGAAATTTTCCTACACATAATCCCATAACTTACAACTAAATATATAGGAGACAAAAATATGAGAGATAGTTTCATTGGCCTCCAAGCAGAAGGAGAAGGCCGCAGGCAGGTGCAGTCCAGTTCTCTGCAAAAGGGCCTGCAATGGTAGCCTCTGTTTCTAGATTTTCCAAATGAGCAATGAAAAGGCTGGGGGATAATGGGCTTATAAAAATCTGTAACCCACACTGGCGGATCAAAGGAAACACCACAGCGAGACCTGTAGTAATCCTTAGTGGTGAATATTCCATTCAAATTCGGTATCCATACCAAAGTGTCACAATCACTATAGGAGTATCTTGATATTTCAGTGCTAATCTGACTGGGAATCATGCTGCTACTTAAGGAGGTATTCTGAAAATCAGTAATGGTTATCTCTTTTAAGGGAGGAGTGATAATGGTGGAATCACATATGGGCCAAGATAGCCAAGGAGGAGTCCAGAAATTAAAGAGGGAATGTTTTCAAATAATTTATTTTGAACAGGCCATAAATTCAGCATAAGCCTACTTTAAAGAAGGCCAAACAGAAGAAAAAAGATAGTAAGCATACCCAGTGGAGAGTTTTTCAGCAAACCGGGTTTTAAGAAATTCCATGGAGTCATCTGACTTTGAGATCAAATTCCAAGTGAACTTACTAATAAGGGTGTCATTGAATAAGTGTATATCTTTGACACCTAGTCCACCCATGTGCATTGGTTTCACGCATTCTTTCTATGCAATGGTGATCATTTTCCTCTCATGGATCGAACCAGTCCAAATAAAGTTTCTGACTTTACAACTAAGCTATTTAATAAGTGTTCTGGGCAATCAATACAGAGATAAGGAAAAGACAAACATCGATGTAATCACTGAATTAACCAAACAAATCCTCCCTGCCTACGACATATTTTTTCCTTTCCAACTTTCTAACTAGTTTATAATTTTTAGAGAAATGTTTTCCAGATGACATATTTTAACTCTTCCCCAGAATAGAGGCACTCCAAGATAAGTGAATGGATGTGCTCCCCTTTTAACCCCAAGCTTCATAGCAACTCTATTCTGCTTCGATGTAGTGATTTCTCCACCAAACATAACGGATGACTTTCCCCAATTAATAACCTGCCCAACAACCTCTTCATAGTGTGAATAAATTCATTTAATAGAAGTGATAGTTCCTTTATCATCCCTCCCAAATAGCATAATATCATTAGTATAGAAGATATGTGAGGGAGCACACAATTCTCTCCCAAATATCATCCTATGATACCAGCTAAAATTTGCAAGATCCATGATTCACCAGCTTAAGTAATCTTCCACAATATAAAAAAGCATACCAAAGAGAGGGTCGCCCTACCTAACCCCTTGTGAACATTGAAATAATCCCATATTCAAACCATTGACAAGAATTGAGAGTCTGACACTTGATAGAATGAATGCAATAAGGTTAATGAACTTCTGTGAAAACACATGCATCTTAAGGAAGGTAAAGAGGAAGATTCATCTAATGGTGTCAAAATCTTTGGAGATGTCAATCTTCAGAGCCATGTTACTATCCTTTGAACTTCTTTTCATGGAATTGACACGCTCAGAGGCAGTGAAAGGACAATTTTGAATATTCCATCCTCGCATGAAACCATATTGATTTTTTGAGATAAGTTCCTTTGCAATGAAGCCCATTTGATGATTCGTGATATTTCTAATCATATTTGGTAAAGTGTTACCAATAGAAACCGGTCTGAAGTCCTTAATATCAATGGAATTCTCTTTATTAGGAATAAAAGCAAAGAAATTTGAGTTCATCCCAAAGGGCATAAAGGTTGATCTAAAAAAATCATTCACCACATTTGTAACCTCAATGTGTACAATGTACCAATAGTACATGAAAAAATTATTCGTGAAGCCATCAGGACCTGCCACACTGTCAATATTCAAAGAGAAGAGGGCATCATGAATCTACCTTGCCTTTGGAATGTCAACAAGCATTCTATTTTGATCATCCTCAATGGAGGGATCAAAACACCGAATAATTCTATCAGATTTATCCTCATCATGATCTGAATAAAGTTTCTCAAAATAATTTATAGCAGCATTAGCAATATCATTCTCAGAAGATAAGAGATGTCCCTCAATATTAAGTGCTTAGAGACTTCTCTTGGCCCTTTTCTCCCTATTAATGTAATGAAACAACCTTGAATTTCTGTCCCCATCTTTCAACTATTGAATATTAAACTAATTTCGTGCCAAAATTTCCTTCATGTCCAAAAGCTTATCCAGGTTTGATGCAGCCTTAATCTCATCCTGTGTTGGAAGATCCTGATGTAGATTCACTTGCTAAAAATTGGAAGAGCAATTTCAGCCTCTTTGATTTTATTATCAATGGTTGCAAAGGATTCTTTACTCCACTTCTTTAAACTTTCATTGACCAGCTTCAATTTTCATAAAAGAATATGAGAGGGACTACCCAAGTAATCATTTTTCCAATCCTCCAGAATAATTTCTCTGCAACCCGAAATAACATGCCAAGTGTTATTGAATTTAAAGGGAAGAGGTGTTTCCCTCATAGAAGGAGAACGAGCATCAACAAGGATGGGATTGTGATTAGAATTTAGTCTCATAAGGGTTATCCCAGAAACATCAACCGCCACATTCCTATCATCAACTTGAACAAAGCATCTATCCAATTTTTTTCCTATCTCCCATTAATAGTGTATCGACTCCACCTAATTTCAGATCTAGAAACGGATACCTCATAAAAACCACACCTATCCATAAGAACATTGATCCTGACAAATCCATTGAACGCAAGTGAAAATGGTGAAATAAACTATAATAATATTAAGTTGTGAACTTGGCATTAAGTGTAGAATAACATTAAATAATATAATCAAGAATATTTTATAAAACTATTTTCCTTTAATTTTCATTATTTATCAGTTACATGAACAATCTACTGTGATTGGATATTTTGTAGACAATGTCGGTGGTGGCCTATTGAGTTTTACTCACACCCTTCTTAGACCGTCGTTGGGTACCCGAGAAGATTTCAGGGTTGTAGGTCAAGAAAGGGGCAAGGACCTTATTCTTGAGATGTTTTTCAAGTTTGGTATGTGTAGGAATGAGATTCGGAACATAGATCCAGGACCATTTTGGGTTACTGTTGTTTTCATTTCTTTTGGGTTTTGTTCACTAGGAACAGTAGCATGGCATAAGATATTTACGATAGCTTTTGGTTTGGATCTCATTAGGGAAGTGTTTTACTATGTATGTTGGTGGTTGTTTCTACTGTTTTCACTATTTATATTATGTTCAGTTGTTTATTACTCCAGTAAAGTGGGTACAGTCTCCCCATGCGACCTGTTAGACCCTCACTGCTAGTTGGCAACCTCCGGCCTATGGGGACACATGCTTGTGGTCATGTGATGAATCATTTCAGGGAACCAATTTAGTGGATTCTAGGTTAGGGAAGTTACAAATACAAACATATATTATTCCATTGTATGATCACAAGGATGATTCGTAGAGTTGTGAGGAATTGGAATTGGGACCTGTACAAGATGGGGTACTTTTGGGTTGTTTTATTTTCATAATTCCACCAAATAAGCATCACTATTCCCCAATAGTACTAGCTAATGATTCTTATAGGATGGGTAAATTCCATGAGTTACATAGAAAGTGGCCTCACATGTTTTGGGGTGGCCTAAATTCCTGGGTGCCTAATGACTATATTGAGATAGTGACATCAGTTTTCCACCTTGGTAGGACACCTGTGTGATAAACAGAAATCCATGCAGCTTGTCTTTTTCAAGGCTTTACTAGGATATGATGGAGTGTTGTGACTCATCCACATGATAATAGATATTTATCCCTGTAATAATTGTAGTACCTATTTATGGTGGAGTTCTATCCAACCATATTAAAATTAGTATATGTGTAGGAGTTTCTATATTTATAATAGGGACACATGGTCATGGTGTAATATTCGAAAAGTTTTACAAATCTATCATGGATCTCCTAGTATATTGTTCAAGATCATTTCATTAGGTCATGGACCTCCGATTAGGGATTATGATGTTATATCAGGTATTAAATGATATCTCTTTACATTCACTCTTATGTTGGTGTGATCAAGTGGACTTTAGTTCTGAAAAGATTCTTGGTAGATTAGAGACCAATTGTGGGTGAGGGTAGTTCCCACTCAGTAGTTCGTAACTTGGAAACTGGTATCCAACCAAATTATTAGGGATCTGATAGTTCTAGACACATAAATATATGATCATATGAGAAAGGATTAGTGGTTCAATGATTCTTGGATGTATGGATTCTTCTGAGGGAGAGTCATTTCATCTCATGCGACAGTCGGGAACATTTAGCTCAAGATTATCTAACTTAATGAATAACTGATAGGGAGAGGTTGCACTGACTCTATTGGAGGAGAATAAGGTTTGATAAGGGAGGTCCATAGGGAATATAATGTGGGAGAGGAGTGGGTTGAGTGGTTGGAGGAGGTATATAGCTTTAATTATTTCCACCACTACTCCTAGGTGGTGTGTTCCAGACTTAGGGAGGTGGTGGGCATAGGTAAGGGTAGTTATTAGGAGAGTAGGACTATGACCTCAAGGATCTATGGATGATACATGATATGATCTATTAATTTTTTTACTTTATCTATAGTACTGATAAATATAGGTTTGATTCATTCCATTCTTTCAACTTCCCTAGTTTGAGAGTTAGAGATTTAGAAAGACCCCATAAATCAACATTTTCACTTGGAAACTCTGACTAGATGTGACACAATGATCAAAGAATTCATCCAATTGTGTGAAATGATTCTTGGATATAAGATATTTTTATGTGATCTCATTGTTGAAATGATGATGAAATATGTTTTCATAATTGATATAGACGAGGTATCTATAATTCACGCCCACACTGACTTATTCATGAAGATAATATGGTGTGTTCGTGGTGATGGGACTAAGCTTTCCTTTATGGGTGAGAAACAAAACCATGATGGTTAGGATGGGGTCATTCATAGGAGTGAACATTTTATTACTCTCTATTAATTTTTCATGTCTCTTGGAGCTGTGTATTCTAAGGGATACCAGTTTCATGTGGTGGTGGTGGATTATGTAGATGTCTTTTCTGAGGACGTGTCTGAATTACCTACCCATCGAGAGTTAAACATATGCATTGAAATACACCATATAGGTCTCTTGTTATCTACACCATCATGTCATGTGGTTCCAAAAAAGTTTCAAGAGATAAGGGTGCAGTAGGAGGACTTGCAGAAGAAGTGCTCTGTGAGACCCGGTGCCTCCCCTAGGCATCCCTAGTGTTATTTTCCAAGAATATGAAAGGGATGTTGAGATTGTGTATTGATTTTTAGAACCTAAACCTGATTTCCATGAATAATAATTATCCACTACTGATTATTGGTGACCTCTTGGATCCATTGAGAGGGGTGTGATGGTTCTCTATGTTTGACCTAAGATAAAGTTATCACCATCTACAAGTACATGATGAGGATATACATATGACAATATTTTAATGTTTCTATGACCACTATGATTACTTTTTGATTCCCTTTTTCATGATTAATTATCCCATAATGTTCATGGGAAACATAAACTAGATCTTTAATCCTTTATTTTATGATTTTTTGGTGGTCTCCATCGATGGTATCACAGTGTACTCGGTATCCGAGTTGGAGAATGCAAGATAATTGGGGATGGTTCTAGACACACTATTAAGGAACTATGTTTATGGTAATATCTCAAACTATCAGTTATGGATTTTGGTGGTACACTTTCCAGGACACATCATATTATCTTATGGTGTGCCAGTGTACCCAACCATGATTGAGGTAATGTTAGATTGGGAGACAACTCGGAGCATGATGGCGGTACGAAGATTCCTTGAGAATTGAGGTTAATATAGTATATTTGTTAATGATTTATCTATGATATCAACACTGTTTATTGGTTTAAACCATAAGGGGAAACCTATCATTTAGAAATAAATATTCTTTTGGGATTTTCAGGAGTTGAGTAAAAGGTTGATGAGTGCACCCTTATTGTGATTTTACAAGGAGGATGCCAAGTAAGTAGAGGTCAGTAATTATAATGTGATAGGACATATTGTTTTGATGATGTAGAGGGGGGAAGTGATTTTATATTGGTCTCATATGTTGATACTTCATGAATAGAACTACACAACCCATGTTCTTGAGTTATAAGTGGTAGTATTCACCTAGAGGATGTGGTGAATCTACCTTAGAGAAGAGTGGTTTATCATCCACTCTGAACATAAGTGTTTCATGTATATCTTATTTCATAAGGATCATAACATGAGATATAGGTGAAAAATATGATATCTACAAGACCATGACTTCAAGATAGTTTTACAACTATGAAGGGGAACATGGTTGAAGACACTCTCGGCAAGATATCTTGTTTTCATTTATTTGATGAGGTGTTGGAGCAGTTATCATTTATACAGTTTCACATAGATGAACAAGGATAGTGCCTCATATATTCCATTGATAGTTGTTACCATGCTAATTTTATAGCATCTAGAGAATATTTTCATCTTGATATCAAATGTGATAACTTACGTAGTTAGATATTGAAAATACATGCACCTAATTGATTTTCTAAATATGCAGATCACCTTATACATTTTAGAGGAGGGATAATGGTACATTTTTTGTTAAAGTAGGAGGTGATGGAGGTGTTTTATACATACCCTTATAGGTATATGAGAGTGTTTTGAAGATGTACCAGGACCTCTGACATTGATTATGGTTTCCATTCATAAGGAAGTTAGTAGAAATGTTTTTCTCTCAACACATCACTAGTTAGTTGGTGGAGGCTGTGTTCCAGGTTCTAGTGGGTTTATCTCAACCACTTAGGATGCTAGAGTGGAAGTGGGATGGAATATCCATTAAATTCACTGTGGGTTTACCACATACATCTATAGTAAATAATTCTATATGTGAGATCATAGACTGACTCACCATGTAGGACCACTTCTAGGATATGTGAGAGAATAGTTTAGTATAGAGCATCAGACACCTCTACATATAGGATATAGGTAATCTCTATAGAGTTCCATTAACCATAATTTTATATAATGATTCATACATCACGTCACAATTATGGATATGATTGTTGGAGGAATTTGTTACAATGATTTATTTTTTCATGTAATTTCACCCCCAAAATGATTTCTAGAATGAGTAAACCATTCAAATTTGGAAGGACATGTTGTGGTCTTTCATTTTATACTTTGTTCATAGATGGGAGGAGCACCAACCCATAGTGGTGTTTTCATACAACAATATCTACCATTAAACAATTGGTATGGAACCATTCGAGGCCTTGTATGGGTGACCCTACATGTCACTTCTTATTTGGAATGATCTAGGTGATCCAACACTCATGGGCCCAGATACATTGTTATATATAGTAGGGAATGTGAATATTATCCTAGAGTGGATGAGGACTGAATACAACCATCATAAGTCCTATGTGTACCAATAAAAGATTCCATTTTAGTTCAAAGAGGGAGACCATGTATTCCTAATGGTCTCACCTCAATGAGTATTATAAAGATTTGGATAGGGTGGAATGTTATCTCCGAGATTCATTTTACCTTTCCAAATACTGAATAGATTTAGTAAGTTGGTATACCACTTGGATCATCCACCATAGTTGAACTGGGTATATAATTACTTCCATGTGGCACAACATAGGAGGTATGATCATGACCTATCACATGTTATTTATTGGGGAGTGATTGACATCGAGTACAGATATACCATTTCAGATTACCTGATTAAGTTCGAGGATCAACATGATAGGATCCTCTATGAGTGATATATTCTATCAATTCATGTTTAGTGATGGCATGAGAATCTTCATGTGATCATCATAGAGTGGGATACCCATATGCGAGCTTAATACCCACAACAATTTAAGTATTCCATTTTTATTTTAGGGATGAAATGAACTAATGCGGGTGGAATATACTATGTAGGGTTATCCATATAATGCTTTGAAATATATCTAACAATATTTTAGGAGTTGTAAACTGAGATGTTATGGGATTCCAAGGTCTAGTGATCTGAGAATTGATATTTGAAAAGTATTAAATATATAAAAATATCACGTGTGTGTTGTTTTCCCAAATAAGTGGAATTTCTCTAGAAAGAATTCCCAATTAAGTAATATAAGGTTGTTGTTGAGTCCAAAGCATGGGTATTCTGATGGGTGTGACATAACCATGGATCAAATCTAATTCATGAGTTGGGAACCATCATGGGTTAATTCTTAAAGAAGTATATCAATTAAAGTAATTGATTTTATTAATTTTCTATGACCTGATTTTCATATAAATATGTATTTATGAAGAAATATATTTATTACCAGTATAATCATAATGATTTAGATGAGTTTTTGGAAGAGATATTATCAAATTCCATGGATACTGATTTATAACCAAATGTCATATTTTCCAATGAAAATTATAGATTCCATCAATGATAGTTACATAAAATCATTCTGCTACTATGAATGATCCAAATTGTGGGTAGATGCTTGATTTATGTTGTTTCACCACATTTAATTATCCCATGCCAATCATAGATTAACTATAATAAACATGAATTGATTTTTTCATCGATGTTGGATTTATTTTACGGTTGATTATACTTTTCATTCTTGATTATTCTCCTTTTCTTTTCTTTAATACGAGAATATATTATGTCCCAAAAAACAATGTATGAGTTTTGTTCCTTATGATTATTTTTAATGTTATTCTCTCCTATTTTATCTTACATTCATATAGGAAAATTCCATTAGCCCATGTTCATATGAATACTTGTTGTTTGATCATTTTGAAACCGTTATTTGGTTCATCAAATCAATTCTATGGGTGTAGTTCATAATCATGGGTGTGATCGAGGAGAAAAGTGGAGGAAGATAATAGGTGAAGTGGGATTGGAATGACAGATTCCATTTTTTTATGGATGAATGATAGTGGTTTAGTGTGGATACAGTTCGGCTCTACGTACTAATTTTTTGGTTGAATCAAAGAACTATTTCTAATGAGAGGTGAAGGTGAGGTTTGTCCAACCTCAGATCTGAGTTTCCTAGTGAGGTCAACTACAATGGATATAGATCTGAATGATATTTGAAGTATCCATGGGATCTGGGCATAATCCAGCATTACATTCCAATGGGGCCCCTAGTTGTAGTGTTAGGGTTTCTATGAAAGATATAAGTATCAAACACTATGTGGTCCCTACCACATTCCATGTGGAATTTGTATAGTAGCATGAAATTTGTCTCATAGGATACATGAGAACTACGTGAGTACATGGGCTAATCCTAGTACTCAGGAATGGCCTTAGCACATGGGTGGAGCTGTGTACTCTGACATGACTAGGTGTACATGGGCACAGACTAAGGTACACAGGAAAATGAAGAGGACCATAGGCGCAGACATTGGAAGGTTTAAATTTAGTGGTACATGAATTTTACCTTAAGTACACACCATGTACTTCCACATGTTTTTCATGGATCCCTTTATCTCATAATTACAGACTATGTTCAGTTCAGTTTGATACCTTTTTCCTTTACCGTGAGGGTGCGATGCAACATTACATCCTTGGAAAAATAGTTCGTTCCACTCTATGGGTGTATTATTGGATTGTATTTTAGTTAATCCCTCAATTATACCTAGGTGGGAACATCTATCATTACTAGGTTTGGTTTGTGGTATCTACATGACCACCATGCATAGGGTGCTCATCCCTTACCATGTAGAAAGATCCAATATGGTTTGTGGTGTCCCTCAATAGTATTGTGTGTAATCCTCTACATAGATAATGAAATCATCTGAGATCCAGTGAAAACTTCTTGGGCGGGGTCTAATGATCATTTCCTCTTAGATTAGAGTCACCAATGATAACGTATCTTGTGGAGTGAGTAATCATGGAATGGGCATTACAAAGAAGGATCGAGTAGTATCCTATGGCTAGAAGAATATTTGAGACCACTTGAGACGATTTTTCTATTATGAGTGTATCTGGGTATTTTTTTTACTTTATTGATGTTATGAGCCGACTACTCTTGAGGCTTTATGTTTAGTGTTTTCGGGGTGTACTATTTGATATTTTTATAATCACCCATGAATGGGATATTCCCCCATATTTCATGTCCTATGTGAACAATGGCCCTTTTAATGGTGGACTAGGAGGATAGGGAGTAGGTAGAGCATAGTTGGTAGATCAAGGTATTTTTTGGGTGGCTTCTTTTGGGACGGGTCCTCACCTTTTGAGTTGGTTGGACACTGTAGTTTTTTGTAGGGATTTTATTTGGACCCTTAATCTATTTTAGTACATTTGTAATACTATGAATTCATATAGTTATTTTTATTCATTATTTCATTAGTTTATTTTAATTCTCAAGATATTGTTGGATTACAGACGTGTCAGTATGTATAGGTAAATTAGTCTAATGCCTCTCATTTATGGGTTTTTCCAACTAGCCACTAGTTTTTAACACCTACCCTATTTGAGACGGGATCGGGGTACTCACACTAAGATTAACATCAGCCAAGAGGTCCTCAGTGAGTCGGGTTGTGACACGATGAACAAAGGAACCAATTTTTCATTGACTTCCTTCTACATCTAGGCTATATATTTGTCATGGAATATAATATGAGTCTTATAACAACTATTTCATGAACATTCCCAATGCACGCTATTAAGGGGTGATTTAGGTTATAGGATTATTCCATTCTTCAATACATATATTCTTATTACGTTTGGAGGTACAATACGAATCTATCAAACTTCAAAAAACCATACATCATCATCAGCATCATTTTGAATTTTTATTAAGAAAGGGATTGATACAACTGAAAGCCACCAATCCAAAAACAATGGAAAAACCCCTAAGGTGGTCGGTAATAGCGAAGTCTGAGGGCGTCCCCTTTAATAAATATGACCCCCTCAGGTTTCAAGGAGCTCACTGTATGATGACAGATTGGGTCAGAGCCCACAACCTCCAAAGAAGCGAGGTAGTCCGCGACTTGATTCCCCTCTCTTCATGTGTGTTTAACCTTGATGTTGTTACTAAGCTTTTCCCTTCATTTTCTGCTGATGTAATCAATGGACCACGGGGGTTGGAAAAAACCATTCAGGACATCATGAAGTATCTTGGAGTCGGTTTCCACCTCTTCAACTCGGACATTTTTGAGGTGGCAGATGAGAGCCCCATGAAAAAATCTTTTGCCTCAGCCTGAATGCGGGTCCCTTGGCCTAACATGGCAGAAAAATCCAGCACCACCGAGCCTTAGGCATTCCGCACAACCGCTACATCTCGAAGGATCCCCATGTTGCATGACGCATCTGTGTTGAGTTTAACACCTCTGGTTAGTGGGAACCAACAAACCCATTTCCCCATGTTGTTACAATTAATCTGCAGAGGAAAACGGGAGCTGACATGCAGTTTGCAAAGCGAGGGGGCCTCTTTCCAGTGGGTGACGAGCTTAGCCATATCCAGGAGGAGGGATTTGGTCCCGATGATGATGGTGTAGGCCTTGGCCATCACCCCTTCATGCCTTGATCTGTTGTGGGCCTACCATAAACTCCAGCATCCGGCCTGTAGGATTATAGTGCTGGCCATATTCTCCGGACCTCTATATCCAGAGCCATGAAACCACCTTTCCATGAAAGAGAGGTTGCTTAAGTGAGGGACGTAGAGACCTTTGAACTCCCCAATGAAGCTCCAAACAGCATCCGCTCATTCGCCATTGAAGAACAGGTGGTCCGCACTCTCCTCCTTGCAGTTTTGAGGACATGAGCAGCGTGACGCCAGAGGAATCCTGCAGCGTTTGATATTCTCCTCGGTTGGAAGGCCTCTGTTTCTGATTCCCCAGAATAAGAAGTTGAACTTGGAAGGCGTGGCTTTTCACCAAAAGATATCATTCCAGCTGTGAGGAGGATCCAGAAATCCCCGTGAGTGGCAGAAGTCCCGAGATGTGAGGGCCCCCAAGGAAGAAGTGGTGAAGACACATTTATCATTTTCATAGGACATGTCAATGATGTTGAAAGAGTTCCGTTGATCTTCTTCCAACACTGCCGTGATGAAGGAAGGGTGACTGCTTTCTTCCTTGAAAGAAATCGAGGGGTCAGGACATCCCGGGAAGCTGAGAACTTCCCCTGCCCAGTTTTAATGCCAGAATGACTTGTCTACCCTCCATATAATCCAGCGTGCAGACACATGTAGTTCTAGAATAAGGGGGAAGATAATGGCCCGGAACGGGGAACCGTGACCTTCGATTAACTCCATATTTCCAAACTGATAGGTATTAATTATTTGGCCCCACAGAGTGCGGTTTTCCAGGATTTCCCAGGAGATTTTAGCCTGCATTTACTATAGGGTATCCACGAGGCTTCGGACGTTAATACCCCCTTCATTGGCTGGTCTAGACATTCTCTTCTAGGAGTACTAGTGGCGTTTGCCCTCATCTTTGGTGTCCCAAATGAAATTATCCAAAATCTTCTCAATGTTGGCAATGGAACCCTTTGGAACTTTGATGGCGGAAAGTGCGTGAACAGTGGTAGTAAGGAGCACGCTGTTGATCAGCGCTATACGGCCCCCAAAAGTGAGGTATTTATTCTTCCAGTTGTGAATGTGGTCCACCATTTTTCTGGTGAGGAAGTCAAAGTCCCAAATGTGCAAGCTGTGTGGAGAAATGGGAGCCCCTAGATACTCCATTGGAAATCTCTTTGTTGCATGGAAAAGGCGATATAGACTGCTGACATCCGGTTGGGAGATAACCTGTTAAAGATGAAGAAGAGGCTCCTGTCCTTATTTATGAGCTGGCCACTCCCGAAGAAAAAATCATCTAGCACCGCGTTCAGTCCCCTAATTGACCTACTGCCTGCATTCATGGAAATGAGGGTGTTGTCCGCAAACATTAGGTGGGAGGTAGCCCAAGACCCCCTGCTCCTTTGGTAGGGCCGAATCTCTCCACTATAATGGATCCTCTGTATAAGACGGCTCAAGATGTCCTGGGAGATTATAAAGAGGCTTGAAGAGATGGGATCACCTTGTCTAAGACCGTGGGTGGCTTTGAAGAACCTGTAGGATTTCCCCATAAACATGAATGTTATCCATGAAGAGGAGAAGCATCTGAAAATGATATCAATGTTCCAAGGAGAGAACCCCTTACCTTCCAACACACTGTTAATGAATCCCCACTCCATCTGATCGAAGGCTTTTTTCATATCCTTCTTGATCACCACATTTGATCCACACGTTTTGAAGTTGAGGTCGCTAAACATTTCTTGGGCAAGCAATTTGGCTCCTTGAATCGATCTCCCTCGCACAAAGTCGTGTTGCTCTATGGCAATCCACCGAGGAAGATGGACATAGATCCTGACATTTAAGAGACCTGCTATTATTTTGTAAGAGTAGTTGCAAAGACTCACCGGGCAGTATTGCATGATAAAGGTGGGGTTCCATGTTTTTTGGAATAAGCTCCATAGAGGTGGTGCACACAACCCTCGGTAGGCTGCCTCCTCGAAAGAAAAATTGCATGGCCGAAGTGATATCGAACTTCACAATGTCCCACGCATCTCTGTAGAAGGAACTCGGGAAGCCGTCGGGGCCCGGGGCACTCTCCGTATCGAGGTTTTGAATGGCCTCTTTGATCTCTTTTTCCTATGGGATGGAATTCAGACATTCATATTCCTTGTTGGATAAGAAGTTGGATATCACATCGAATTAGTTGGTGTCTCTTCCTTGGTAGTCGTTGGGCATTCATGGGTTGGGCCCTAAAAGGTGGTTCTTGAAGAAATTGTGTGCCAGGTGGCCCACCACTGCACTGTCATTCGAATTGGTATCATCATCCAAATGTATGATGGGTTGCATCGGCCGTTGTCTTTCCTTCAAGCATGCATGGAACAAACTTGTATTCATATCCCCCTCCTTAAGCCATTTAATTAGTGACTACTCTCTTGCCAAGCGTTCCTGCTGCAGAATCCTTTCTGTGAGGTCTTCTTTCCTCTGAGTAAGCTCCTCAAAGGTAGGGTCGTCCCACACATCATCAAGTTTTCCTTCAAGTCATTCCCCCACCTGCATCAGCTCCTCCAAATCTTCATTGGGGGAAGAGTTCTCCATCTTCCATTCTTGAAGCCTAGGCTTCATACACCTAAGATTATTGTGAATGTCCACCCAAGAGTGGCCCTGGGAGGGCTCGTTCCAAACCGAATGGTCCAGAGAGACGAAACACAGCATTGAGACCAACTGTTGATAGAATCTGAAACACCCCTGAAGACCCTGACCTGATTCCGAATACACAAGGAGCGAGGAATGATCAGAGCGACCCTGCACCAAGTGTCTTACCATATATTTGGACAACAGAGAGGTGGCATGCAAATTGGCCAGGAATCACTCCATGCGACTCCACGAACGGCGAGGGCCCCTTTGATTGTTACACCACGTAAAAGGATCGCATTGGAATCCGAGATCCATGAGGCCCGTTCCCACCATGAACTCAACAAACTCCAAGCTAGCTTGACGCTGAAAGGGGCCCTTGCCTTTTCTCTCTTCCGAGATGGCCACAACATTGATGTCTCCCCCTACAACCCATGGGAGGGACCCGGATCAAAGGATGATAGTTCACTCCAAAGGCATTCCCTTTGGTGGTGGTCACATCATAAGGAGGCCGAAGTTGCCTTTGGAATCCTTAGTGGTGATGTATTGATCTCCAGCCTGGATTAAATCAACAGAGTAGGTATTATTCCAGAAGATCCATATGTACCTGTTCCAAGGTTCTGTATGCATGGGTCCATGCATTTTGATTTTTCAGGTGAAATCATTGATTCGGGAAGGGTTGAACTTGTTCTCTATAATTCCAACAATTGCCACTTTGTGTTTTTGGATGACTCAAGAGATAAATTACGTTTTAACCCTGGAACCTCGGCCACGGGCGTTCCAAAGAAGGATGGGAGTCATTGTAAGGATAGCGCTCTGGAACTGGCCCCAGAGCTCGAAGCCTTCGTGAGGATGGAGGACGAGCGGTCTTGGAGACTCCTGGAGTGGGATCGAGTGCATACTCCCCCTTTGAAGGAGATCACCTTGTCTTTGGGAGTAAAAGCATCAGGAAAGGTGAGGGGAGGAGGTCTGCAGGCCTTGGAGGAGGGAAAAGGGGAGCAATCGAGGTCCTTAAGACGTCCCCTATCTTCCTGACAAAGGCCAGAAACAGGAGGATACTAGCCAGTGGCATGCGGATTGTCTTGGACGGGGGAGGCCTTCCGAAGGACATCATCGGGTGATCTGGTGGACTAAGAACTAAGGCGGAGGGAGGGGGAGGCAACGCCCGAAGGGCTGCAGGGGAGGACCAGGGGAGGGTCAGGGAGGATTTCGGGTAGAGAAACTTGGGGTCCAGAGGGGAAAAAGCAGGGGGGGAGGGGCGGCCCTACATCCAGAAGGGGGGGCCAAGGGTGATAAAAGGAGGGCCTGATGACCAAATTTACTAAGAGGAAGCTAGCAAGTTGGAGTGGAATAGAGATGAGAATCCAGGCCTGAGGGGAGGGGGCTTAGCCATCATGGTGCTCACTTGAGGAGGGAAAAACTAGACATCTTCCGAGGGATAAACAGAGGGCGAGGGGGACGGCCTAGGAAGGGACACCGGAGCGCTGGGAGGGAAGCACGGGGCCCCTTAGCGGCTCTTTCAACTCACCTGGATAGAGGGGACCTGGAGATTGCAGAGAGCACAGAACCGGGGAAAGACTGGGTAGGATATATCTTGATTCCAACAAAAGCCATCCTGCACCCGGAGGACAAGACGCTCTGGAAGGGGGAGAGGGAGGACCAATTCCACGCACAAGCGAGCCGCCAAAGCAGTTGAACAACAACTAGTTCGGGAATCCAGGCCGAGGAAACCACCAAGGGCATCACCAATCGCACGCAAGAAGCCTTCATTCCGGAACCGGAGGGGGAGGCCTGGAAGGAGAATCCAGACCGCTGCTAGGGCTCTCTTTACCCGTGTGGGCGTCCATTTTGTAATTATTTTCTTAGGTTCATTATTAGGGTTTTTAAGAATGTTTATTTTTTTCATGGATAATGAATACTACCTCTTTCCCTAAAACAAAATCATTCCATATCAATTAAAAGTATCATTTTGTTTTCAATTTGACGATAAGGAAACATAATACTACTTTAATTATATATAATCTAAAAAATTAAATAGGAATTATCATTATATGTTATTTTTTTATAAGTTCATTCTTGAGCATAAAAACACATCTGTCAAAAATCTATTTTTAAATAAACAATGTATTTTTATATAAATGTTTTTAAAATTATCTATTTTTTTATTTATTGAAATTTATAGATTATATTATCAATAAAATATTTAAATATTAATTTTAAGTATTTCAAAATTTAGGTAAGTGATGTAAATGTAGTGTTATTATAAAAAACAAATTTTTCTAAAAACAGGTTTTCATTGTATTTGATTCACTTAATTAAATTTTATTTTTCCCATACATAGAAACTGAATATCCTAAAATGGATTTCATATTTAGATTCATAATAATTATTAAAATTTATTTTGGTATATATAATTTTTTATTGTAATGAAAAATAAAAAAGGGCAAAAAATCGCAATGGTTGAGTTAAAAAAACGTTTTAATGGGGGTTAAACTATGAGATAAGGTAAATACTTCCTTATAAACATGTATAATTATTATTTTATACAGGAAAAACAACCTTATCATATCATACCTTTGAATTCATGGTCATAAAGTGCAACTTCCAAAAAACTGTACCCTTATATAATTGAAATATTTTAAGAATTTCCATGTGTGACCTTCCACTCACATATAAAAGTGAACCTTTTATCTTTCCTTATACACACAATCTGGGCCTTATATATCAGTGAAGAACTACTATAAAACATTATTATACTCCTTCCCTTAATCCAATAACTTTCGTTATTCTCAAAAGACCAATCTTACTGGGCTTAATGTTAAAATCCAAAGGAGGTACTTGAAGGAACATTTATAAATCATAACTGATGTCTTTCAATTTTATTAATTATATACTTCTTCTAAACCTATTATATCCCTTATAACATGATGAATTTAGTGCTATAATTATGCCTATATGATAGTATTATGATTTAATACCCATATCCCATATGTTCTCTTCTAAATGGGAGGAAAAATATAACTTATGTGTATATATGGACTACCACCATCCCGTAGTGATACAATCCATTTTCTATCACCATCATTCATGGTTGGTTACAATGATGACTTAAATTTATATTTATATATATATATATGATATCTAGGATATAATAATGAATATTTAAAGGGTAATTATCATTTAAATTTTATTTTTTTCCATCAAAATTTGAAAACATCACTCATGCGTACATATTGAATATCATCTAAACAATGAGATGTAAATCATTTTCCATAATCACTTTCTACGAATGGTATTAAAATATTATATATGGATTTAATGTTATAATTATTAATTGATTATGATTTTGGATAACATTGAACCATGATCTATGCGTAGGTAACACAACCTCCAAACTGAAACATTCATGTAAAATGAAACACTTAACACTCTAAAACGATGATTTTAATAAATAAGTATTAATAAATGGGTGTTAAAATGTTATAATTGGTATTTAAATAATAGTATAAGTATGAATATTGTTATTTCATCTAATTATAATAAATTTTAATCTTATATGAGTTTATAGTTCTTATTAAGATTTTCAGACTTGACTTAAGTATTCTTTGTCTCGAATTTGTTTCCACGAGACATGATGATGTTTTGCACCTATTTTTGTTTTTGAGTTATATATGTAGATACCTTGACATGATAAATCATATATCATTATTAATTTTTTTTAATATTAAAATTCAAATTATTTCATTCAAGGGTATTTAATTAAAATTGTGGCCAAAGTGGTAGGGGTTACCGTCCCAAGTTGGCTTCATTGTGACATATGTGATGTTAAAAAACTCTACTATTTTATGAGTTGTTAAGATATCACCAATAATTTTTTTTATAAAATAATATTTATTTTAATGGTATTACAATTTTTATTTAATATAATTACATGCATCATAATTATGACTAAATACTTTTATATTAGTATGTGTTTTATGCGACAATCTCATTTTTACCTAGAATTTTTATGATTAAATTTATGACGATTAAATTATATGATCAATATCTCCAAAATATTATTTATTTTATTATTGAATTTTTATTTCTATATATTACATTTTTTCCATTAATTTTTCTTTCTTCAGGTACTCATGAATTTTAATAAATGTTTTAATCGAAAACTGACATGATTTCTCTCTTCGTTCAGGAGTCCTTTTCTTTCATGTTTATATTTTAAACAAAATGTTTTCAAGAATATATTTAATATTACCAAAAGATCAATTCATGTAAATTTAACCCATTTTTTAAATTCTATTAATATTTTTAAAAGAATAAATATTTTCAATTTTGGATTGTGGTACTTTTGATGTTTTAAAAAAAATGTGAAAGGAATCATTGTTTAAACATATACCACATGAATGGTTTTTCCTAGTATAAAGGCTTCTATTTTCATTGAAGAATCCATATCAAGATCCCATAGTTATGGTCAAATAAAATGTTACTCTTAATATTTTTTATTTTTTAATATTTTGTGTATGTTATTTCAAAATGAAAAGGTTACTTTCTTAAAATAATTATTACAATGGTTTTTAAAGATATCTCTATTTATAAAAACATCCTTTGATGTTTCTTATGACATTCTAGGTATATGATCCAATCATAACAACATCATTATTTCTCTCAATGTTTTATGATTATCATGATGAAATGTTTATGAAACCATTTTTCATGTAATAGGGAATTCTAAAATGAAATGATGAAAATTTATAACTATTTTCCAGTCATTTTTATGAATTATAATTATGTGAAGGGTGATCCTATTATATCTAATGATGATGATAGGGTCTGTTATACCCATCCAGTTAATTTGGTAATGATAATAGTGTTGATAAAAATCATATCTTATGATTGAGTTAATAAACTCATAACAGATGATGGAGTAAACTATATGGGATTTACTCTTAAGATAATGTTGAAAATGACTGTGCATGCATTTTAATTATTGGAATTTATTTAAAATGATTGTCTTGAGAGTGACCCCTGACTTCTAATGTGATTTTATATGCTTAGGTGTATGAAAAATACGTATGTATTATGATTATAGAACATTATCATGGATCATGATTGGATATTTATTATCTTACACACTTATATCATGTGTCTAATATTATGAAAAAGAATTATTCCTTGATTTATGATTAAGGTTATATTACTAATTGGATTGAATTATTATTTGTTATGATCATTTTATCATACCATTATTCTTATTTTATGATCACTTATTATAATTTATCGATATCTATTATTTTCACCCTTTCTAAGCATCTAAACTCAACTATTCATATGTTTTCTTTCCCATAATTATGAAGAAGGAGTTTATGTATAATATTCATAAGAAGGGAGCTAGTTTTGTATAATTTAATGGTAATTTATGTCGACATTTTAGGCGATAGTTTTTTATGTATTTGAGTTTCTAAATACACAAAGTCATTAACCTTTTTAATTTGTTTAAAAGGATTTGTAATGAATAACCATATAATGAGATGTAATATAATTGTATAAAATGTTTTGGTTGCTATAGATGGTATTAGAGGATGGTTTAGTTGAATATCAAAACTAAAATGATAAAACATTATTGGGAACCCTTTGGATAAGTCTAGATATCATAGAACATCCAATTTTATGGTATATAAAGATTTGAATTCTTATTAGAAAATACATCTATCTCTAGGTACATGTAAGGGGATGTAGTTTTTCCACTGATGGACAGAGGGGTAAAAACTCTAATTAAGGAGGATTATGTATTATCTCAATCATTACTAGTGTATGATGAGTGAGAATAATACTAAACAACTAAATAAACACTCATGTGGTATATTATAGGGTTAATTTACCTTTTTTAACCATAGTTAATGCTTTATAAAGACCGAGGATGACCAAGGATAAACCTAAGGTGTTCTAGATTGAAAATAAGGTGTAATGATTTAGATATTCTATAAACTATTTTAATTATTATTAAATTAAGCAATTAAATTAATGATGTTATATTTTCATGGAAAAATAATCTTATTTAGGAAGTGAAAGACGATAAAATAAATATATTGAGGTGGTGAAAGGAGCACTAAAATATAGAAGTATATTATTTTAGATTAGTTATGAAAATTCATTTATCCAATCAGAAGTATCTTGGAATGTAAATTTATATCCTTAATGATTAGATGTTAATGATTGCATGTGTAGTTTATGATTAGTCCCTAATTGAAGTTTATGGGAATAAAATTCTTGGGAATAATTTTTTCTCCCACTAGTTGAATTTGATGCGATTTTGGGAATGAAATATCTTTCATTATATAGAGCCCATATCAATTAATAAAGGATGGATTTCATGTTTTATATTCTAAAAAACAAATAACCATTATCAAAGTGAGGATATATATGAAGATACAATGTAAATTACACCCATTGCATGGGTATTGATTCCTATTAAAAGATATTGTTTATCTACGATGGTTGCAAAGAAACACAACATCTATTAAAAACCTATTATACATGAGTTTTTTATATCATTATAGAATATCATGATAGTCTTACTCAAAATAAGTAATTTTAGTTGTCAATATAACTCATACCCCATGCTACATGTATTTCAAAGACTTCATGTAGAATGTCCTAGATTGAGTTGCCCGATTTGAAGAATTATCTCTAGAATAATATAGATAAGTGATTCATTTGGACAATTTCATCAACTTGTGGTGAAAAAATTATTTTTTAGAAGAAATTTTGTCACACCCCGACCACGGACGTCCGTAATTTTTCTTCTTTCTTGGTCCCGGTTTAATTTTTTTTCGAAGATTAACTGCGATTGGCGGTTTCGCGCCGGTGCGCGGTCACTGCATCATTAGCGGTGACCGTGCGTTCAGCCCGGGTGACCGTGTATTCACCCAGCATGTTTAAATATTATAATCTTTATGCTGATATTTTATTATTAACGTTATCTAAGTTGTGTTATTAATATGATAGTTAATCTTATTTTTATATATGTTTATGTATGTTTTACATATATATATGTATAATAACGTATATATATACATATAGTTCTATATATGGTTTTGTATCTATATATCTTTATATGCATGAATGTAATGTATTATCTTTAAATTATTTTATTATTTGGTCAAAATAATTATTATAAGAATTAACTAATGTATTATTATTATTATTATAAGTTCTATTATTATTATTATGATAAATTTTATTATTATTGAAAGGTTTTATTATGATTATTAATATTATTATTTTTATCATATATATATATATATATATAAACCTATCCTAACCCTAGTCTCCCCGTAGCCGCCACCCCTTTCCTCCCCTTCTCCCTCCCCCCGTTTCCTTTTTTTTCGTTTTCTTCTTCTCCCTCCAGCCTCCTGGTCCCGACCTCCCTTCGACCCCATCCTCCCGCACCCCCCCGCTCCATCTTCGGCCGACCCGCACACACACCGCTCCGGCCTCATCATCCGCTGCTCCGCACCCAGCCGTCGGCCTTCCCTCCTTTCGGCGAACCAGTCCCGGCCTCCCCTTCGACCGGCGCCGCTCCTCTCCCTGCTCGCCGTCCCGAGCTCGCAGCGCCGGCCTCCTCCACCAGCCGACCGCCGGCCTCCGCCCTGCTCCTTCGCCTTGCGCCGCCGTCCCGGTTTCCCCGTACCGCGCCTCTTCCTTCCCCTCAGCCACACCCAGCGGCCGCTCCGACCTCCTCCCCGTTTCTCCCCTGCTCGCCGACCGCCCTCCTGCCTGTTTCGGCCACCCGACCGCCGCGCGCCCTCCTTGCCAAGCCGACCGCCGCGCGCCTTCCTAGCCAATCCGCCCCAACCGTGCGCCCCTCCGGCGCGTTTCCTCTGTCCGGCACCTGCACCCCCGACCTCCCCTCCTTCGCCGTGCTCCCCTCCCTCCGCCGGTGGTGAGTCTTTTTTAGTTTATTTATCTATTTATGTTTTATTTTCAACATTTTTATTATCATATCAATAATATTAATGTTGCCATTATTTTTATTCTTATTAGAATCTTGTTATTATTATTGTTATAATCATTATGTTAACAATAATAATAATATTATTATTATTATAATTACTATCATACTAATATTAATAATATTATTGTTATTATTGTTACTACATTATTATTATTATTATTATTATGAATATATTTATTATTGTTTTAATTATTATTATATTATGTTGTTATTTTTTTTAATATTATATTATGTTATTATTACTATTTTTATTATTATCATTATTATATTACGCTTATATTATTATTATCATTATTAAGTTAATATTATTATATTATTATCATATTATTATTGTTACTATTGTTATTATAATTATTACCATATTAATATTAATATTTTTATTATTACTATTATCATTATTGTAATTATTATTATTATTATTTAATTATCATATTATTATTATTATGACATTATTATTACTACATTTGGTTATTATTATTATGGATGTTATTATTATAGTATTATTATTCTATTGTTATTATATCATGCTATTATGATTATTATTATGTTATGGTTATTATTATTATTATTATTGTTATGTTATTACAATTATTATTATTAGTATGTTGTCAATAATGAGCTTGCTTAACGGCCTATTGTTTTAGGATCGGTTTGACGGCGCGGTACGGTGCGACCATTACGCAACAGGAGTTTTGCGCCGTGTCATTTCGTTCCGAGCTGCGTCTTGAGGTAGGTCTCCCTATGCACTTGCCTCTAAATTAAGAATTTATTTATTCCTTGTCCTTTTATTAAATTTCAGTAAATTTAAGAAAATAATATTAAGTAGTTTTTATAGTGTGGTGATTTGCTGATAACGCAAACTGTTTAATTCCAGCATTACATTAAAAGTGTTTTCTTGGTTTCAATCGTGGGATTTCATAGTAATGTCGCTAAATGGTTCTTCCTGAGTAACGAAAGACATGTTGAAATGGGGTTTTGAAATGTTTTTGGCATGTGTAAATTAGAAAATATACTGTTTATGGAAAATGGTGTTTTCTTATAACCTTGATCAGAGAAAACGTCGTGTGACCTTTTGAAATTGTTTTTTTTTTGGAAACTTTACGTGTGGTTCTTGGTTGACGAAAGATTTTTTCCCTTGTTGTGTTATTAAAAATGATGTTTTCTAGGTTGTGAAAGTTGGTTATGTTTTTGTTTGAATGTTTCCAAAAAGGGGTTTTTGCGAAAAGATTGGGTAATGACATTTATATTTTCAGAAAGGTATTTTTGACGTGCGTGAGTTTTGAAATATTGTTTGGGTGTGGAAATGGTGACTTGTGTGTGCGATATCTGGTTTGGCCTGCGATATGAGGAAGTAATATACTATGTGAATGTGAAGCTTGTTTGAGCACACGGGAAACCCTGGATATCTAGGTGGGCGGACTAGAACTAGTGTGCTAGTGAGCCGGATGGGTGTCGTCCCTGTTTCACTTAGCTGGATTGACGATTTCAACACTAACTAAACATATGATATCTGAGGGTCGTGGCCTTCTAAGCCACGTGTTCTGAGGGTCGTGGCCTTCTAAGCCACGTTTTCTGAGGGTCGTGGCCTTCTAAGCCACGTTTCACCGAGACACGAGGTTCTAGGGTCCCACGCGAGCTAGATGAACCTTAGGGGATTTACCCATAGTGCTCTACCATCTCTGGCGTGGTGCCTCCCGTCGGCATACGGGGGACCACTTGGGTGTGAGTGTGTGCGTGTGTGAGTATGTGTGTGTGTGTGTGAGTGTGTGAGTATGTGCGTGTGGGTGTGAGTGTGTGAGTGTGTGTGTGTATCCTTGGTTATTGCTGATAACTTCTGGCTTATTTTTACTTGCACTTGGTTTTCCTTGCCTGTTTACCTTTACTTGCACTTTTTTTCCCTACTTATTTACTTTCAGTCATCTTTCACAGCCTATACTGTTAGACTTTGGGAAAAATGGGTTTTCAAATGAAAATGTTTAATTCTCTTTGGGTGAGATTTGAAAATGTAACACTTTGCTTTTCAGAATGAGTTCAAAACTAATAAAAAGGGAATTAACCTTCAAAAAGGAATAAGGGAAATTCCTCGTGTTTGATTTTCAAGCAAAGAATTATGAAAACTTACTTTTATATATTTAGGTTCAAACCTGGATTATGTAGATTCTTTATTTACTGGCAGTGCATTGGGATTTGTTGTGGGGCTCACCTACTGAGTACTTTTGTGCTCACGCCTATCTTTTACCTTTTCAGTTGCAGGTTCCTTTTTGTTCAGGTTCTCCTGCTTGAGTCGCTCAGTGTGGGAGCGACGTTGGTTGTAGTTGGGTGGTGACCCGCGAGGTCACATGGAGGTATGTCGTGGTATAGTTTTGTTTGTGTCTTTAGTGTTTGTTTGTTTGTTTAGTTTATATTCATTCTTTCGATCCTGTTTTTAGCTTGGGCCGAAATCGTTCCCAACGATCAATTTTTAGTGCCCGGCACTTGTTTCCATCCCGGGGGGATCGGGAACGCCCCTCGGGACTTGCCGCGGACCGGCTCAGGTGACCGGTTCAGGGTCGACCCGGGCTGGTTCGTGACAAAATGGTATCAGAGGTGGTTCTTGTTATTTGGGTTGTCCGGTAGAAGGAGATTAGGACTGTCCGAACTCGAGGGGTAGGTACGGGAAGAGCGTCACGAACTCTTGCCCGCACTGATCCTCGAGTTACCAGGGGTAGTTCGGGAATTGTGTCCTTGTCTTTTCTGGTTTGTCTTGGATTGAGAGATGACAATGGAGGCAAGCCGACGTTACGTCGTAATTTCACATGGAGTAGTGACCCATGTGGAGTCCGAGTACGTGGTTTGAATTCCTCCTAGTGGTCGACGCTGACTTGGGACATGGCCCACTACCATGTCGCCAGGTTGAGTGTGACTACTAGTCCCTCATTTCAGTGATTGATGCAAATTTGGATGTTGTTTCCGTTTTGGTCTGTGTGAGTGCGTAGTTGGAAATGAAAAAGGGTTTTTGAAAATTTGACTGGTTTCTTTTAAAGGATTTTAAATGTATAAAATGGGTTTTGAAACTGAAATTTCTTGATTTGAAAATCTGTTGTTTGCTTGGAATTGGATAAGAATGATTTGGGTTGAAACCTCGGTTCCTCTTTATGAACGTTTGCACATGTGTGAGAATGCATGGAAAGTGTGTGTTGATGCACGTATGAATGGAATGTGGATGAAAACATGTGCAACGGTTCATGAGATTACCTGGGTGTGTTTGAAATTAACGCTTGGATTTGTTTCCTAAACTGGTTTTAAAGGGAAAATGGTTTTGGAAAGTTTTGGTTTGAAAGTGGATCGGTTTTTGGAAAGTGATCTTGAAAAAGGGTGGTTTTGAAATCAAAAATGAAAAGGGAATTTTAAAGAGGAGATTTTGTTTTGGGTTGTGTTGTATCTGTTTGGTTCTTGTGCTGACTGTTTTTGATGAAGACGCTTTTATTGATGTTGCTTCGATTTGATGTTGGTTTTGGCTTTGTGTTTTATATATCGCTCGGGAAATGCCGCCCAGAAAGGTCTCTAAGGATTCGGATATGTCATGCCCATTTTTAGTCCTCCTCAGACTCTGCCTATTCTCCATGGTGATCAGGGTCCGTTAGAAGCAGTGAAATGGCTCGAGGAAGTGGAACGTGTCTTTAGAATATTGGGAACTCCCGGTAGTGTTAAGGTCCGTGAAATTATGGAGTTGTTTGAGGGTCCAGCTCTAGACCAGTGGAAGATGGTTACCCCACCGTCAACGCAAGGTCAAGTGACGTGGGATGTCTTTAGAACCGTTTTCATCCAATGGTTTGTACCCGAGGAAGTGAAGCTGGAGAAAAAGAGGGAGCTTGTGCATATTCAACAAGGTCGACGGACGGTGAAGGCATATGTTGACCATTTTAAGGAACTAATTCCCTTTTCTCCAGATGTAGCATCACATGAGCTCATGAAGGCCTCTCCTTTCACTGGGGGTCTTCGTCCAGAGATCAAGAAGCGAGTCCTCCCTTATAAAAACCTTTGTTTCGAGAAGCTGATAGATGTAGCATTTTTGGCTGAGTTGGTTTCCGAAACACAATTGGTTAATACCTCAACGTCCCCTATTGTTCGTAAGAGTTCCCCCTCTGGTGAGGAAAAGGCGCTAGAGATACCTATTCCTAAGGAGTCATTCCCTTTGGTCCCAACTTCCAGTTCATCAGATCGTTCGATGGTATGCTTTCAGTGTGGTCGTTTCAGGCATTTAAAGCCGTCTTGCCGCAACCCTCCGAAGACGTGTCGTCGATGCGGTTGTCTGGGTCATCTGGAGAAGTTTTGTCGGAAGCGTCGCTTAAAGAGGACGTCGTGATGGGATAACGTCAGTACCTGACTGTGAGGCAGAAGATGCTTCAGCCATCAGAGCCCCAGCCACAAGTCTCGGGGTGAAGCTCGCGCACAGTCAGGAGTTCCCAGGGTTGTGAAGCCTTGGTCCAAGTTCTGTCTTCCGTGTTGACGGTGAAGCAATTAGAAACCTCTTCCATACTTGTTTTCCTGCTACTGAAGTTTCAACAGCGTTGTAAATGCGTAGTTTTTCTATAAAGTGATGATGGACTGGTTCTATGATAATCTAAGCGGACTTGTCGTGTGGAGGTGATATTCTAAATCGTGTGTCCTTCTTAAAAGTGTGTTTGACTCTCGTGTGGGTTGACCTCGTTTTAGTTATGTTTAAAATGTGGTTATGTTTCGTGGACTTCGGTGGATCATGTCTCCAATTTGATGTTGGTTAAGTGTTTTTCTATGGGTTTTCCTCCTAGGGTTGAAGGTTGTTGACTCTGGTCGAGGATTTAATGTCTTGACGGAGGTGTTGTTTTAATCGTGATAGAAGAGTTGGTTTGATTGGATTGGGAGTTCCCGCGTCGACCCCCCTTCCCGGGGTTTTCTATTTAAATGGTCATCTTTTCTGCACTAGTTAAGTTCTTGTGGTGGGGAGAACCCCTTCGTGTTCTCCCCTCAATCTCGGACCCCAGTTTTCTCTTGAATCGATCGGGTGTGACCTGTGTAGAGTAAGGTCATCCCCGAGAACCTCAGTTTCTTCAGTTCCTTTAGTTCTGTCTGGGCATAGACTTGGTTTTTGGCTGACTTGTGACCTGGTGACTTTCTGGGGGCAGAAAGTGTCTGTGGTGGGGAGAATTGTCACACCCCGACCGCGGACGTCCGTAATTTTTCTTCTTTCTTGGTTCCGGTTTAAATTTTTTTCGAAGATTAACTGCGATTGGCGGTTTCGCGCCGGTGCGCGGTCACTGCATCATTAGCGGTGACCGTGCGTTCAGCCCGGGTGACCGTGTATTCACCCGGCATGTTTAAATATTATAATCTTTATGCTGATATTTTATTATTAACGTTATCTAAGTTGTGTTATTAATATGATAGTTAATCTTATTTTTATATATGTTTATGTATGTTTTACATATATATATGTATAATAACGTATATATATACATATAGTTCTATATATGGTTATGTATCTATATATCTTTATATGCATGAATGTAATGTATTATCTTTAAATTATTTTATTATTTGGTCAAAATAATTATTATAAGAATTAACTAATGTATTATTATTATTATTATAAGTTCTATTATTATTATTATGATAAATTTTATTATTATTGAAATGTTTTATTATGATTATTAATATTATTATTTTTATCATATATATATATATATATAAACCTATCCTAACCCTAGTCTCCCCGTAGCCGCCACCCCTTTCCTCCCCTTCTCCCTCCCCCCGTTTCCTTTTTTTTCGTTTTCTTCTTCTCCCTCCAGCCTCCTGGTCCCGGCCTCCCTTCGACCCCATCCTCCCGCACCCCCCCCGCTCCATCTTCGGCCGACCCGCACACACACCGCTCCGGCCTCATCATCCGCTGCTCCGCACCCAGCCGCCGGCCTTCCCTCCTTTCGGCGAACCAGTCCCGGCCTCCCCTTCGACCGGCGCCGCTCCTCTCCCTGCTCGCCGTCCCGAGCTCGCAGCGCCGGCCTCCTCCACCAGCCGACCACCGGCCTCCGCCCTGCTCCTTCGCCTTGCGCCGCCGTCCCGGTTTCCCCGTACCGCGCCTCTTCCTTCCCCTCAGCCACACCCAGCGGCCGCTCCGGCCTCCTCCCCGTTTCTCCCCTGCTCGCCGACCGCCCTCCTGCCTGTTTCGGCCACCCGACCGCCGCGCGCCCTCCTTGCCAAGCCGACCGCCGCGCGCCTTCCTAGCCAATCCGCCCCAACCGTGCGCCCCTCCGGCGCGTTTCCTCTGTCCGGCACCTGCACCCCCGACCTCCCCTCCTTCGCCGTGCTCCCCTCCCTCCGCCGGTGGTGAGTCTTTTTTAGTTTATTTATCTATTTATGTTTTATTTTCAACATTTTTATTATCATATCAATAATATTAATGTTGCCATTATTTTTATTCTTATTAGAATCTTGTTATTATTATTGTTATAATCATTATGTTAACAATAATAATAATATTATTATTATTATAATTACTATCATACTAATATTAATAATATTATTGCTATTATTATTACTACATTATTATTATTATTATTATTATTATTATGAATATATTTATTATTGTTTTAATTATTATTATATTATGTTGTTATTTTTTTTAATATTATATTATGTTATTATTACTATTTTTATTATTATCATTATTATATTACGCTTATATTATTATTATCATTATTAAGTTAATATTATTATATTATTATCATATTATTATTGTTACTATTGTTATTATAATTATTACCATATTAATATTAATATTTTTATTATTACTATTATCATTATTGTTATTATTATTATTATTATTTAATTATCATATTATTATTATTATGACATTATTATTACTACATTTGGTTATTATTATTATGGATGTTATTATTATAGTATTATTATTCTATTGTTATTATATCATGCTATTATGATTATTATTATGTTATGGTTATTATTATTATTATTATTGTTATGTTATTACAATTATTATTATTAGTATGTTGTCAATAATGAGCTTGCTTAACGGCCTATTGTTTTAGGATCGGTTTGACGGCGCGGTACGGTGCGACCATTACGCAACAGGAGTTTTGCGCCGTGTCATTTCGTTCCGAGCTGCGTCTTGAGGTAGGTCTCCCTATGCACTTGCCTCTAAATTAAGAATTTATTTATTCCTTGTCCTTTTATTAAATTTCAGTAAATTTAAGAAAATAATATTAAGTAGTTTTTATAGTGTGGTGATTTGCTGATAACGCAAACTGTTTAATTCCAGCATTACATTAAAAGTGTTTTCTTGGTTTCAATCGTGGGATTTCATAGTAATGTCGCTAAATGGTTCTTCCTGAGTAACGAAAGACATGTTGAAATGGGGTTTTGAAATGTTTTTGGCATGTGTAAATTAGAAAATGTACTGTTTATGGAAAATGGTGTTTTCTTATAACCTTGATCAGAGAAAACGTCGTGTGACCTTTTGAAATTGTTTTTTTTGGAAACTTTACGTGTGGTTCTTGGTTGACGAAAGATGTTTTCCCTTGTTGTGTTATTAAAAATGATGTTTTCTAGGTTGTGAAAGTTGGTTATGTTTTTGTTTGAATGTTTCCAAAAAGGGGTTTTTGCGAAAAGATTGGGTAATGACATTTATATTTTCAGAAAGGTATTTTTGACGTGCGTGAGTTTTGAAATATTGTTTGGGTGTGGAAATGGTGACTTGTGTGTGCGATATCTGGTTTGGCCTGCGATATGAGGAAGTAATATACTATGTGAATGTGAAGCTTGTTTGAGCACACGGGAAAACCTGGGTATCTAGGTGGGCGGACTAGAACTAGTGTGCTAGTGAGCCGGATGGGTGTCGTCCCTGTTTCACTTAGCTGGATTGACGATTGCAACACTAACTAAACATATGATATCTGAGGGTCGTGGCCTTTTAAGCCACGTGTTCTGAGGGTCGTGGCCTTCTAAGCCACGTTTTCTGAGGGTCGTGGCCTTCTAAGCCACGTTTCACCGAGACACGAGGTTCTAGGGTCCCACGCGAGCTAGATGAACCTTAGGGGATTTACCCATAGTGCTCTACCATCTCTGGCGTGGTGCCTCCCGTCGGCATACGGGGGACCACTTGGGTGTGAGTGTGTGCGTGTGTGAGTATGTGTGTGTGTGTGAGTGTGTGAGTATGTGCGTGTGGGTGTGAGTGTGTGAGTGTGTGTGTGTATCCTTGGTTATTGCTGATAACTTCTGGCTTATTTTTACTTGCACTTGGTTTTCCTTGCCTGTTTACCTTTACTTGCACTTGTTTTCCCTACTTGTTTACTTTCAGTCATCTTTCACAACCTATACTGTTAGACTTTGAGAAAAATGGGTTTTCAAATGAAAATGTTTAATTCTCTTTGGGTGAGATTTGAAAATGTAACACTTTGCTTTTCAGAATGAGTTCAAAACTAATAAAAAGGGAATTAACCTTCAAAAAGGAATAAGGGAAATGCCTCGTGTTTGATTTTCAAGCAAAGAATTATGAAAACTTACTTTTATATATTTAGGTTCAAACCTGGATTATGTAGATTCTTTATTTACTGGCAGTGCATTGGGATTTGTTGTGGGGCTCACCTACTGAGTACTTTTGTGCTCACGACTATCTTTTACCTTTTCAGTTGCAGGTTCCTTTTTGTTCAGGTTCTCCTGCTTGAGTCGCTCAGTGTGGGAGCGACGTTGGTTGTAGTTGGGTGGTGACCCGCGAGGTCACATGGAGGTATGTCGTGGTATAGTTTTGTTTGTGTCTTTAGTGTTTGTTTGTTTGTTTAGTTTATATTCATTCTTTCGATCCTGTTTTTAGCTTGGGCCGAAATCGTTCCCAACGATCAATTTTTAGTGCCCGACACTTGTTGCCATCCCGGGGGGATCGGGAACGCCCCTCGGGACTTGCCGCGGACCGGCTCAGGTGACCGGTTCAGGGTCGACCCGGGCTGGTTCGTGACAAATTTGGATCAATGTGGCTCTTTATTTATTATCCAGAAAATAACTGGATCACAGTCAATAATAATTATCCTCTTCCACACATTGATGTTTTGTTATTTATATTATATGAAGAATAATATTTTTTCAAGATTTATCTTTTATCATGAAACTATCAGTTGTGGATAAAAAGTAAATACATACCCAATACTATATATCATTAGGGGAATGAACACTAGGAACATTTGGTGATTATACTTTATCTTTCTAATTCCACTACTATAATCATGGATTTATTGAATGGTGTATTTAGATATTACCATGAATAGTTTTTTTGTAGTATTTATAAATTATATTCTTTTATATTCGATGATTGAGGAATTGAATGAATATCACTTTAGGATTATACACTATATCCTATGGAATTTTATTTTTTTTGAAAAATTTATCATGATTTAATATAGGTTAAATAATGATTCATTTTTAGACATACAACAACAAGCATGAATATTCCTATGGGTCCATCAAAGACAGAAGTTGTCAAACAATTTCCTAGACTAACCAATGTGTATGAGAGTAATATTTTTCTAGGGGTATCCAAATATTGTCGATGTGTTGTAGTGGCTTCCTCCTAGGTATCTAATCTTATCACAATGTTATTTAGGATATGAGTAAAATTAATTTTGGATGGTGAATGTGAATAACATTTCAAGGAACTTAGGAGAATGTTAGTAAGTGTACATGTTATCACTCTGCCATGTAGAAGATAACTAGTCTTGATTTAAAATTATTGTAATATAACATGATTTTTTAAATATTTTTTTTTCAAATTAATTTATTCCTTTCAATATTCTGTATTTCACGTAACAAAGAATATAACTTGTGTTATATGAATATTATAAGTTTTAATTACGTTTCAAGTAATACAATGTTAATATATCACTACATGAATCAATTAGATTAGCTTTTAGTACACACAACACTATGTTTGGATTATTATATACACAATACTGAGTTCTGTTGGTAACTTTTATTATACGCAAGGGTGAGTTTTAGCGAACTAAAATATATTATTAATATTTTTATTAATATATTAGTATAGTCACCACATAGATGTTGAAATTGAAGTTATGAATAATATTAAAAAAATTAAAAATATGATTTAAAAATGTATATAAAATAAATAGTTTTTTATCATTTATTAGAAATGAATGAAAGAACTATTTGAAAATAAAGAAATTACATTTCTAAGAAAACTATTTTTCTATGTATGAAAACAATTTTCCTGATTAAATTAAACAAACCATTTTCAATGAATATTTAAATTAAAAATTTTATATTATATATTCAGTGACTCTTTTTCATACTCATCAAAAATATTTGTTAGGTATAAGATATGAATAGTTTGAATTTTATGAATAGAAAATGTATTTTTTTAAAGGCAATGTTACCACTATTTAATGGTGAACCCATTTTCAAATAATTTTTTTACACTTTTTTAATTTTTATTTTAAAAAATAAACATCATTTTTGGAATAAATATATCAAAATTTAGTTTGTGTGAATTATGTGAATTATTCTGAGAGGTTTCATTTTTTGATTAATATTGAAAAATACTGACTAACTGAAAATTATTATTTTTATCATGAAGCCCATTTTAATGGATGAGGGGGAACCCAAAATGGAATAAATTACATAAATTCATTAACATTGCCCCAACTATCCACAAGCCATCAAAAAACAAAACAAGACAACAAATGAAAGATCATCCCCATCATAAAAAACGTAATGTCCATCTTCCACATTCTCTTCACTGCTCGACAAGATATCCTGGGAAGATCTGCATCGGTCTGGTACCAATGAGAAAAGCCATACCCTCCAAAACGTCAAAATCTGAATAGCAATAATCTAGTGAAAACATCCTACTCTGAAACTCATCTAAAGTTCCCCTTGAATAAGGATCGGTTGTATAGGCCCTTGAACTCAGGCCACAAGTCACAACATCTCAGAACGTATAATAGAAAACCACCACATAAAACATTCACTAGGAAAACAAATTTAGCATTCAAAAAATCTTTAATGGCATTTTATGTATCCAAGATGACATAATCTTCACTAGAAGATAGCCTCGTTACAACGAAACCATGAGGTTCCCTCGAAACTGCAGTCGCATACAAGAAACCCGAAGAAGCTGGATACTCCATGATCTGAGAAGCCATGCTAACACCTCCCAAGGCAGGAAAACCCAACAACTACACCAAAAGAGAATCAATCAAGAGGGTGACCATGACAATCTAGACCAAAATTGCCTCTATGGGCATGAATCCAATTAGATCTGATCCATGGAGGAACCCACACCAATGGAAAAAATGAAAAGCCATGCACGAATCAAGAGGAACCTGCAAGGGCCGAAAACAAGGCCACCTCAGCAACATCGACCTCTCAAATCTCATAAAATCCCATTATCATCATCAAAATCACTCATGGAGACATCAAAAACCACCCAAGGAACTCACCATACCGGATCATGATGCATAGGACCGAAATGACCACCCTCATCATAGAAGACATGGAATTTGACCCATTCACCATGGATGACCTAGCCACCCTACCCCACGAAAGCATGACCACCCTTCACTGTGGAAGCACGACCTCCCCTTCCCACTAGATCTGAGCCACAAACAAACCACTTCTAACCTTAGAATATGTTGTGGATGATCTCATACCACCACACTACTAGATCCAATCCATAGATAAACCTAAAACCACCCTGAGACCTCACTGCGAATGAACGCACCCCCACAACACCACCAGATCTACGCCATGGATGAACCTCGCAACCTCCCAGAGACTCACAATGGAAGATCTCAAGACGCCACAGAATATCAACCCCCACTCTTCCAAATATGATCCCACATGAAAATCGTCACTACTGAGAGAGAATATACTATTCACTATGGATGATCACCCCAATGCGGAAGAATGACCACCCCACACCACTAGATCCGATCTAACACCAATGAACCACATTGTCACATGAGGACACCATGCAGTGAACTCACTGGGAAAACACCAAGGAGGAATCATGTCCCAACTGGAGATAGAGGAAAGGATGAGGATAATAGGGAAAACCAAAATCCATTGTGCTCCTTAGAGGCTCGTCTTCTCACCATCAAATAGCAAAAAATACAGAATTTTAATTGAAAAAAATATTTTCTTCTACTTAATTATATATTTAAATTATATTTTGATTTTTTTAAAGTTAATTTAGATAAATAGTAAATATATTATTCAAATATATATTATTGAATTCAATTTAATATTGAAATTTTATATTAAAAAAATTAAAACATTTGAACATTTTCACTTTGAAAACCCCATTGTTTTGTCCCGTTTGTGGGAATAATTTTAAATAAATTTTTGACTATTATGTGATTATAATTTGATAAAAATTAATTAAATATTTATATTAATACTAATTTTTAATTTTTAATAAGGTAATTGTTTTTTACCAATGATATTAGTGAATGTAAGTAAAATTAATTAGAGTGATTAATGTAAAAACAAGATTAATTAGTGGTTAAATGTTATCTTAAGGGGCCAAATACCCTAGAAACAAGTCCAAAATCCATTGTCTGTCCATATATAGTCCATATAATCTCATTTATTTAAAATTTATTATTATTGGAGGCACATGATGTAATGGAAAACTTTCAATAGTGTTTATCTTTTTATATTTACAAGAATGTCACTTCCCCTCTACTATAAAAGTAAACTCATCCCCACCCCACTTATTAAAGCCTCTCAAGCCCATTTTCATGGAAACAACATAGCCAAATATCCTCCTAAAATCCCTAAATTAATCAAAAAAATCCACCCTTTTGGAAGAAAAGTTACCAAGGAATCCCTTTGTTGCAAACCAAGACGTGTTATCCAAAGAAGAGGTAACATCCTTACACATGATCTTTTGTTTTTTTTTCATTATCCACCCACTAAAATCTAATTATTACGTGATTTTATAATAATGTAATTATCCTAAATATTATGATATGTTATTATGTTATTGTTTTTACCTACACTCAAACACACTTCCATCAAATTGGATATACAATCATTATTCATGTGTACGATGGACTACTGCCTCATAAACTAGTGTCACTCATTCTTCCATTTACACCATTCAAGGTTATAAATAATGATTTAATTCCTATTTTTATATGATATATATTATATTAATGATTAATTTATTCTTTTTGGAATATTATATATAACATACCTTCATTATTTTAAGTTTTTTTAAATATGATAACTTCATTTGTGGATGTTTGGACTACCGTCTCCTCAAAGTGATGTAATTCATTCAAAATTTACAAACAACTTATTGAGGATGTGTTTATTAAAAACATTTGAAATGAATTAAATAATAATTATACTCAAATTATAATATATACATATTTCTTTTAATTTCTCCTTTTCAATATGATAAGAAAATGGAAACAACATTCAAGCGTACGTGCAACCATCTATCTCCTTGAATGATGTATTCCATTTCAAATTTGTATATATTATAAATTATTATAGATCATAATAAAATTACTATATATGATCTTTATATCTATTTTTACATTCTATATGTAAGTAAATCATGATCTATGTATGATAATAAATAATAAAAAGTCAAAATATATACAAAAAACAAATCCAATATTACCCGAGACATAATATTAACATAAAAATTTGAATAAATGGGTAATATAAAGTAATAATAAAATAATATATGGTATTTATATAATAATATGACACAATGGTAAATTTATAATAATTTTATACTTATTTTACATGAGTATTGAATGTGTATGAAGAAAGTCAATACTTAAGGTAAGAGTTTTCTCATCTCACTTTTATTTCTGTAAGATATATGCAATATTCACCACTTATTCTTATTACGTGGAATATATAATGACATATGTCATGTTATATCATGAAATTATTATTTTTTTCATTACATTAAAATTTTCAATTTATGTTATCCTTTCATGTGAATCATGATTCAAAAGATACTCAAGTAGTAAGGGGATTTCAAGTCTCACTTTTATTTCTATGAGACATATGACTTATTCACCAATCATTTATTTTGTGTGTTGTATATACTGACCAATAATTTATTTTATTATTATTATTCATAAATTTATGGGTATCGACCTTTCCATTTTATGATCTCTATTTTGTGGGTTTTATGGTTCAAATGTTACCAAATATGTAAAGTATTTTATTCTCAATTTCCCATATTTGAGACAGATGTTTTGTTTTGAACATATATTATTTTATAAGGTGTATATAATACCATTTGGCATATTATATCATGAATATATTTATTTTCATGATATTTTAATCTTCATTTAATTTTTTCATCTCATGGGGATTATAAATCAATTTTATTAACATGGTAATGGTTTATTGTTACAGTGTCATTGTTTATCGAGAATGTTTTTGATTATGATTCCAATAATGAAATATTATAATTCATATATCAAGAAATATTTTGAATTTTATTATCCTTTTTTTATTTATGAAATCATCATATAAAGGTACCATTTTTACTCTATTTTTTACTTACTATGTATACAAAAATGTTTTTAATAAAATAAGACTTTATATTTCTCTTCGTATGGAAAATCTTTTTATTCTTAAAACATGTTTTCTAAAAATGGTTTCAAAAATATTTTTAAATGATCCCTTAATATCATTTTCATGTAAAAGGATTATAATGAAACGTTTTATTTTTTAATGTGTTTAAACGGGTTCTTAAAGATTTACTTAAATGTTATTTGGGTTATTTTAAAGAAAAAGGTTTTCGAAATGTTTTATTTTTTAAAAATAGTGTTTTAAATTGAAAATGATATTATCCTCAAGAAATTTTATAAACTATTTATAAAGAATAATTAATATGTTATTGGATTTATTTAAAAAAAGTATTTTGAGATTTTTTTATTCCTTAAAAAGTGATTTTCAATGAATGGTTATGTTCTTTATGAAATGCTCAATGTTATATCTAAAAATAATTATAAATCTAATATAGAATCCTTTGATAGAGTTTATTATTTAATATGGATATTTCCTATATATACCATTCAAAATATTTCTCTAAATGGGTTATGTTTTGATAACATGTTGTTTATGAAACCCATTTCTCTCTTATGGGTTATACCATGATAAATGGTAAAGAAATATGCTTTATTTCATTGGTTATGCTATGATGAAATGGGTTTGGAAACTATATATTTTCCATAGGTTATGATATTTTTAATTTTTTTGATATCCATTTCATTTCATTGGTTATGATATGATGTTTATAAAACCCATCTATTTTTATGGGTCATGTTATGATGAATATTTTTTTTATTGTGGCACATGTATAAATGATTTCATAATGTGAAAAGTAGGACCATTATAATAGTCAAGTGATATGTTTAATGATAAATTGTATATGAGGTGAATGGTTACATATGTTGTAGCCCAATCCTAAAAACAAGAGGGTACAGAGGTTATATCCCAATCTTGAAAACCATATAGAACAAGTGTTGTAGCACCATCCCAAAAACAATAGTGTATATGGGTTACAGAAAAAAACTCAAAAACAAGAGGCTACATGGGTTTTAGCCTATGAACAAAAACCAGATGGTATACGGATTATAGCACATGCCTAAAAACAAGAGGGTACGTGGGTTTTTATCCCATTCTCGAAGTAGGTACATTGGTGATTAGCCCAAGCCTAACATGTTGTCAGTGTCTTGGTCGGTATACTTGATATAATGTATTTAATTATTATATGTATTCCACAAATTCTATGTCTTAGTCTTATGTTATTATCTCATGGATTATGCACTTTTATTTCTTTATGATTCATGTCTTCTGAACTACCAATCATTATGTCATGACTCTTGATTTTGATCCTTTATATACAAGGTATGATCTTATAATTATATGATAAAGTTTTTACACCCCTTGTGCTCATGTTATGCTTACATATCTCTATTTTTTTACCCTTAATGATCATCTGAACTCACCATTTATTATGTTTCCTTTCCCCAGTTTATGAAGAAAGGTTTAAAGTAGGAGTACTAAATGGGAAGATAATTATGTGAAAAAATTTAGATAATTAAACAAGTTAGAATATTGTGTTCTATATTTTCAAAGGAACTAAACTATTATGGTCCTCAAGAATATACATTTGATTTGTTTTAAATTTTTATCTAAAATGATGTAATATTCATGTACGGTAATCCTGGGTCTTAATAGTTGGTATCAAAGGAATGGTTTATTTAACCTTTGGAAACTATGTTGAGAATAATTTAGGGAGATAAATATGGATATTTTTAAATATATTTCTAGGGATGCCTTTAAGGATCATACTATGTGGCGTAGATTAAAAAAGGTTTCATAATTTAGAAATATTATAATTGATTATTCCTATAAAAGTAGTTTTAAACTATGATAAGTATTGTTGACACAATGTTTTTTATTCAATGGAGGGATGTATAAGGGATTAGGTTAACATTGACTGCTTCATATATGGAATGTAGAGAAATTATGAAAATATATGTTTTTAAGGGAAATATCATGAATAGAATGAGGAATGAAACACAAATATTAGCTACACTACTGAAGATAAAGGGACCGTGAAAGAAATGTGAAATGTATGGGATGTTCTAATAGTATTTTTTACATTAAAAATAAAAATAATTATTAAATTGTGGTTGAAAAACCTTATGAAATTATTTATATTTCATGTTCCATGAATGGGGTATTAATGAATAATATTATGAAGCCTAAGTAATTTTTTAAGAATAAATTCATATTATTGAAGCATATATGTATTCAAATTCAAGAATTACAATATATGAACCATGAATTATATATTTTATACTAAGGATTTAAAAAAAACACTTAATGGTTCAGATGACATAGAAACTTTATTTAATGGAAAGGTGTTATTTTTATTAATGGAAGGTTAACCTTAATGAATTCTTGATATTGATAAAATTGTGTTTAAAATTGAGAAAGAGATGATTGATATAAATAAAAAATGTTGTATAGTGTCGATTATCATGGTATTAATTATTTTTTTTAAAGGTGATCCAAGTTTTAATGGTTGAAGTTTATAGCTTATTGGATTTAAGGATTATATCCATTAATCATTGTAATAAGAAAGCACAGATGTTTTACAAAATGATTCATAGTAATTAAGGAAATTAACATGATTCAAGAGAATATGCGATTAGGGTATTCACATTTTTTTAGTGTGACAACCATGAGATACATTATGATATATGGTGGATCGATGTTAAGATGATTTTGGGATATTATTTCTAGTGTTTTGAAATTTCAACTTTTTTTATTGTTACAAGGATAACCATTTATGGAATGGTTTATGTTAAACTTTAGATAAGGTTTTACATATTAAAGTATTATCTCTCTATACGGGGATTTATGCATATTGAATAACTTGTTATAATGATTTTACTATGATTATAACTAAAGATATATGGAATGACTAATCATTATATTGTATGATATGTTTATACATATAGAATAAAAAATTCACTTTAATTTCATAGAATAATATATGAAGTGTAAATAGATCAAGGTGAAACATAAGGGTGAGATTGTTATTATGAAATGGAATGAAATAAAGTAAGTAAATTTTCACATGAAAATTATTGAACTTTATGTTATGGGACTGGAAAAAAAATTCATGTTATCATCATTTTTTATTATATCAGTGACCTTTTTCAAGCCTCTTTGTGTTATGTATTAGAGATCATTAAATTTATTATAACGATGTTATCTATCACACTCCATAAGAACTTGATAGTTAGATTTATCTTATGTATCCATGCTTTCAATTTTAACCTATGTTATCCTACATGGAATCATAGTTATGAGTCTCTTTGTGAAACCATTATGTTTCCAACATTCCCTTTTTAAATGAAATTTTATCATTCATTTTTACAACATGGGTTTTTAAAAATGTAACTTTTAGGTATTAAACCATTGATAACCCAAACAATTTTCAAGGGTAAAATTACTTCTTTGGGGGTGGAATGTAACACCTTGAGATGTTTTGAAATATTTTTTCAAATTATTTTAATCTTTTCAATATTGTTTATTTCATGCAACTCATTATATATCTTGGGTTATATGAATGAACTATGTTTGGATTGCATTCCACGCAACACCAAGTTACTCTTGCACTACACTGAGCTCTTATATTAGCTGGTGGTAGATGAAACACAATTGTGGGATTGTTTTACACAAAATTCTGGGTTCTTTAAACAACTTACATTACACACAAGACTTAGTTTTATCGATCTAAAATTTACTATTAATAATAATATTAAAAAATTATTATAGTTACTACCTAGCTGTTGTAATGGAATATATGAATAATATTAAATAAATTGTGAAAAATATTATTTACACATGTATATAAAATTAATCCTTTGGTTAATAATTAGTATAAATAAATGTAAGAACTATTTGAAAGTAATGAAATTACTTTTCTAAGAAATCAATTTTTCTATGTACAAACACAATTCTTTCTCAATAAATTAAAAAACTATTTTTGATGAAAATTTTAAAATAAAATTTATATATTATATATTAAATCAATATTTTTAATACTCATCCAATAGATTTTATATGTATATGATAAGAATAAATTTATTTTTATAAATATGAAGATGTCTTTTCTAAAAAGGTAATTTTTCCACCATTTAATGGAGAACCCATTTTAAACCAAATTTTTCACAATTTTATAATTTTTTTATAAATTTAACTAAAATTTTATATAGGAATATCAAAATTTACTTTGTGTTAATTTTTAGTATTTTTATAAAAAGTACAATATTTGATGAATAATAAAAAATACTAAATTCTAATTCTAAACTGCATTTTATTATAAATTAATTCTATAGATAAATTATATATTAAATTGGTTTTAAAGTCAATTTAGATAAATATTAATTAAATTAATAAAATATAGGTCATTTTAATAAATTTTATGTTGAAATAGGATAAAAATGGTATTCATACTTTTGAACATTTTCCCTTTAAAACAACATGTCATTTCATCCAATCTTCAGGATTAATTTTTAATTAATTTCATTCACTTATGTGATTAGAATTTAAAAAAATGTATTAAATTTTTTTATTCATAATAAATTATGATTTCTATTATATTCAAATTAGTTTTTCACAAAAAATATTAGTGAAGGTAAGTAAAATTATTTACAGTGATTAAGGTCAAAAAAGTCTACTTAGTAGTTAAATAATTACTTAAGGGGGAAAATAACCTAGACACAAGTCAAAAATCCTTTTTATGGACTTATTTATAAATTAACTTCCCTTTTAAATAATAATGATGGTTTTTTAGGAACATTAGGTTAGGGAGGCCTCTCAACAATGTTAAACGTTTTATACTTATAAGAACACCACTCCACCTCTACTATAGAAAGGAACTAACCCCCCCTCTCCTGTTCACACTTGTCAAGCCTATTAGCCTGAAAAAACATGCCCAATATATATTCTCAACATCTCATCCTTCATTATATAATACTCCCACTTAGAATAAAGAAAACTATGGAATCCATTTGATTCAAACCAAGAGAAGTTACCCAAAGAAGAGGTAACATTTTTCGACAAGCTCTTTTATTTTATTTTCATTACCCACCGATTAAAATATTATTATTAAATGATTTTATAATAAAAAAAGTATCCTAATTATACTTATATGTTGTTATGTTACTGTTTTTACCTACACTCACACACACTTCCATAAAATGTGATACACAATCATCATCCATGTGTACAACGTACTACCACCTCGCAAACTGATGTCGCTCATTCTTCCATTTTCACCTTTAATGTTTGGAAATAATGATTAAATTTTTGTTTTTATATGATATATATGATATATATGTTTTATTTATATCTATGGATTTATTATATAAACATACCTTTATTTTTTCTAATTTTTTTTAAACATGATATGTATGTTTCTGGACATGTGGACTACCACCTCCTCAGAGTGATGTGATTCATTCACACATTACATAGAATTTATTAAGAATGGGTTTTTTAAAAATATACCAAGTTTAAGAAGTAATAATTATTATATAATTATAATATATATATATATTCATATATTTCTTTTACATTCATTCTTTCAATACAAAATGAAAATAGAAACAATGTTCATGTTTATGTACGCCATACTGTCTCCATGAACAGAATATTCCATTTCATATGTATATCATTTATAGATTGTTTTAAATAATTATATGAATAAAATAAATAATATTTATATCATTTTTAATGTTTATAAATATTTAAATCATGATATAAGAAAGAGGATCAAGAATAAAAATTTGAAAACTTATAATAAAAACAAAGTAGATATGACCTGAAACATAACATTAACATAAAAATATAAATAAAAAGATAACATAAAGTCATAATAAAATAATATATGGTATTATATATAATAATATGGTTCCATGGTAAATTTATAATAAACATATAATTATTATAAATTTCGTTTGAACATGTATGATGGAAAATAAGACTTAAGGTAAGGGTTTTCCCATCTCACTTCTATTTTAGTGAGATATGTGCTATATTCACCAAATATTCTTGTTGTGTTGTGTATATACTGCCATATGAAATGTTATATCATTAATTTCATTTATTTAATGATAATAAAAGTTTCAATTTCTGTTATTCTATCATGTAAATCAGGATTTAAAAGTTACTCATGTAGTAAATGGATTTATAGTCTAACTTTTTTTCTTCAATACATATACTATATTCTCCACTTGTTTATTTTTTGTGGTTTATATAATCACCCTAAATATATTATATTATTATTATCCTTATATTCATGGTTATTTACAGATCAATTTTATGATATATATTTTATACGGTTTATGGTTCAAAAGTTACCATATCAATAATGTAATTTATGTCTCAATTTTTCTTCATTGAGAAACATGTTTCATTACAAACCTATATTTTTCTACTATGTGTATATAATAAAATATGATGTGTGGTATAATTAATATCATTATTTTAATGTTATTTTAGTATAAATTTAATTTTATCCTTTCATGGTGATTATGAATAAATTTTACCTAAGAGGTAAAGGTTTATTGTTATAATCTCATCGTTTATGGAGATTGATTATGATTTTGATTCCATTAATGAAATATTATGATCCATATATTAATGTTAACATCATATAATGGTACCATTTTTCAACTAATTCATACATAATATGAATAAGAAAACATTTTTTAATAAAATTCATATTTATTTCTCTCTTTGGTCGAAAACCATTTTTACTCACCATCTATGTTTTCTAAAAATGGTTTTAAAAATGTTTTGAAATTATCACTTTATATCATTTTTAAGAAAAATAATTTTAAAGAAATTCATTTTTTTAAATGTGTTTAAAATGGTTCCTAAATATTACTTTATATGTTTTAAGGGTTACATATAAAGAAAAAGGTTTTCAAATTGTTTTATGATTTAAAAAGTATTTCTCAAAGTTGAAAGGATGTTTCCTACAAGAATGTTTTTAAAATTTTCTTAAAACATATTTTGTAATTTTTCTAAGTGGTTTTAGAAAATGGATTTTGAAAATGTTTTATTTATTAAAAAGTGATTTTAAATGAATGGTTATTTTACTTTATGAAATTCTCCATGTTATCTATAAAAATGTTTCTCTGCATAAGATTAAATAATTTAATATAGTTTATTACTTACTAGGGATATGATTCAAGGATACCATTAAAATTATTTCTATAAATGGTTTATGTTTTTAGAATACGATGTTTATGAAATCTTTTTCTCTTCTATGTGTTATATGATAATAAATTCTTATATAACCCGCTTCATCTCACATGGTATTCTTGGTTGAAATGATTATGAAACCTACATATTTTCCATAGGTTATAATACGTTGAAATGTTTTTTATACACTTTTTATTTCATGGGTTATGAGATGATGCTTATGAAGCCCATCTCTTTTTATGGGCCATGTTTTAATTATTTTTTTTCTTATTGCACATGTATGTATGATTTCATTTCATGATAAGTGAGATTTATATCCCCTTCCAGGGAATTGGGTAATTATAAATGGTATATAAGATCAAATGCGACATGGGATATATCCCAAGACCAAAAATAATAGGGTACCATGGTTTTACCGCAAGCCTAAAAATAAGACGATACAAGAGTTGTATACCAATCCAAAAAACAAGAGGGTATATAGGTTTTACTCATGCCAAAAATCAATAGGATATATGGGTTGTATCCTATGACCAAAAACAAGATTTTATACTGGTTATAGCCCATGCATGAGAAAAAAAGGTACATGGGTTGTTATCCCATGCCTGAAGTAGGTACTCAGGTGATTATCCAAATACTAACATGTTAGGAAGGTCCTGGTGGGTAGCCTTGACATAAGGTTTTCCATGCTTATATATATGCCCCTAATACTCTATCTTATGCCTATGTTATTCTATCATGTATTATTATCTTTTATTTATTTATGATTCATGACTTATGAACATCCAATCATTACTACATCACACTTTATTGTAATAATTGATATGTAGGGTATGATCATCTAATGTTATAATCATGTTATCGTACACTTATTCTCATGTTAAGCTTATGTATCTCTCTTATTTACCCTTACTAAGCCTATATTATCAACCTTTATTATGTTTTCTTTACCAATGTTATGAAGAAAAGTTTTATATAGGAGTAATAAATGGTATTATCTTTGTGGGAAATATTGTATATATTTCACCCATATATAAGATTATGTTCCATGTTTCCAATGAAACTAGACCATTACAATATTTGGGAATGTAATTTTTTAATGTGCTGAATATTCATCTAAAATGATTTAATATCTATGTATGTTATTTTAGGGTCTCTATAATTATATAGAGGCATTATCATTATGGGGAAAGGTGTTATATATATATATTGATCATAAAAGGGTAAATGATTTATTCACCTAGAAATATTAGATTATTTTCTTGATAATATGACTGAGTAGATTAATTATTATGAATGGGGAATTCATTCCATCCCAACAGAAGAAAAAAGGGTGGATAATTCATTTATTAGAGTGGACTATGCTATATTTTATATAATCTGGATCAAAAAAGATCAAATATTATAGTATTTTAAAATTATGGACATAATAATCATAAATCATGTGGAGAAATTTAATATGGATCATGTGAGTGTTCTATTATATATACATGTTATAATTTAAATGTAATAAATGGAAGTTGTGGAGAAATAATAAGGGGGAGTAATATTATTGAGTTGTACAATAAATTTCATGGAATGATATGGTTTTGGAACCATGTGTGTGTCTTGACAACACCTTAAATGAAGAATTTCATATTATAAGAAGATTGTATCTCTATAGTCTCTATTAATCATGGATGTGTCATGATTTATAGAGATATAAAAGAGTGTTTCAGGAGGGGATAAATGAAGAAATATATTTAATAGTATGTATATTAGTGTTTTTATGTTATAAATTTAAGGTTGATTAATTGAATTCTATTAGTATGCTAAAACAATTACTCACTCCAAAAGGTAAATCGAAAAATATCACCGTTGATTTCATCCACAGACTCCACAAAACATCAAATTCCCTAATGATATTTTTTTAGTTGATCTCCTTATAAATTCAACAAACTCTATTGTTATCATATAAATTTTTTCTCTTCATCATCATGTTATAATATTACTTAAGGATATGGTAATGCAACATGGAGTGTCACATTCTATTTTTTATAATATTGATATGATGTTTACCATGTTGTTTTGTTGAATACTTCATCATGACATGGATATAGGTTTGTTTTTTAGTACTCCCCATCATCCTCATATGTATTTTCTATTTCATAAAACCAAATATAAAAAACAATTGGATATATTGATATGATGTTCCCTATATTACAATGTTTTTTTGGATCCAAACCTTTCACATGTATAAAATTATTATTATAATAACTTTTATATGAGCATTAAGATGGTTTTATATGAATACTTCGATTTAATATAGTGTAAAACTATAAAAAATTGGGATTAATTTGAGGAAAAAATTTATTAGTCCTCGAGATAATTGAAAAAATAGAATAGATGTTTATAGACATTTAATAGTTAATAAATTCATCTTAGAGTTGACAAAAGATTTATGCTAAAAATATATAGCAATATATTGAATTTGATGTTGTTGGGAAGGAATTAATATTAATTACTCCATTGATAAAGTTAATGAGATTCATAAAAAATGAAACATTGAGACATATTTATATTAGTACCTTCATGATTCTTTATCAAGTATGGACTTTAGCTTAGACTTTTATGTTTCAACTAAACTTGTCTCATGTTCATGATTTGTTTTATATATCTCTTTTGAGAAAGTATATACCCAATCTTTCACATGTTATGAACTCATAGGATACACTACTAGAGAATTATATTTCTTAAGAGGAACAAGTATTAGAAATCATGTATTTTGGAAAAAAAATCTATGGAAAAATACTACTCACCAAGTTAAAGTTTATTAGAGGATTCAGATATTCATTGAAACAACATAGGAACTAGAGGATGTAATAAAGTAGAGTTATCCTAATTTTTTATCAGAGTGATATAATTTTAATGAATAAATTCTTTTTAATGTGGGTATAATATAGGATAAAAATATTTTATAAATATTTCTTTTCAAATAAACTTGAGTATTTGATAGCATGAATTACAAACAAATATGAGTCTCAATAAATAGTGATTTAGTAATACATAATAACCAACCTATTATATTTAATGGTATAAATAGTAGTAATAAATTAGGAAAAATATTTATAACAATTTTAAATAAATAAAATGTATTGATTAATTCATAATAAATAAGCAATAAGTGTTCAATAAATTAATTTTGTTATTAAAAAATATATTTTTGTAAAAAATTGATTTTATTAAATTTTCTGAATAGAAATTATAATTAAAATATAACATTTAAATATATTTTACTTGATAAAATTAATATCATTTATGAACTTATAAACTCAATATTTTTTCAGGGGGAATGTTTAGTATCGTTCTAGAAGATTTATTTTTCTGTAAAAAGTGAAAAAATAACCAATTTTTTATAAAATCACATTCCTTCAAGTAAGAGTAAAATTTTGATATGAATTTTATATTAAATTAAAATAATTCTAATTGAATTATTATTAATATAAACATAGTAGTCATCAATATACATCTTTATGGTAAATGTTCATTTGTGGGATTAAAAACACATTTGTTCTAAAAACTATTATTAAGGGACTAATATGTTTTTATCTTAATTATTCAATTTAATATATATTTATTAATGATATAAATTAAATTTAAGGACTTTATATTCATTAAAATATTTTAAAACTTATTTTATGGAATTTACAAAGAACATATGTGATGCAAATCTAGTGTTATACTTAAAAATGAAAGTTTTTTAAAACGTGTTTTTGTTGCGTTATGTGAGATTATTTAAATTAAATTTCAAAACCCTATAGAACCTAAATATATTAAAATGTATTATTTATTTTTAATCATAATAAATAATATAATTTCATAGGGTAAAAATGATATTGGGTTATAATTAATAGTAAAAATTAAAAACATTTGTTTCCACAGTTAGGTTTAAATAGGTTTACGGGGGGGGGGGGGGGGGTTACCAAAGACATAAAGTTAGTAATTCCACCCAAACTTTTATAATTCATTTTTAAGTATTTGAAAATTATAAAATTATAAATCCATTCCAATGGGAGAAACATTCATATATTAGGGATCTTATATTATTAAAATGTGTTTAACAAATTCTACATGTATCCCCTCGTCACTTATAAAAGTGAACCTATTCTCCTACAATATTCAGATAATTTAAGGATTATAAATATAAAAATATATACTCCAAAAAAATTATCGGATTCCTTCCCTTCACCCTAGAACTTATTTTATTATACTAAGTCCAATCATATAAGTAATAAGTTATACTACAACGAAGGTCTCCTAGAGAAGTGGTATAAAAATTACTAGAGCTATTTAAATTTTATTCCTTATTATACTATCATTAATCATGATGTATCCATAATAAAATTATGAATATAGTATCATAAATATAATAATATTCTATTAAGTATCGCATGTATGTGTGTGTGTGTGTGGACTACCATCTCCACGTAGTGAAATGATTTAATTCCCCTAAACATATTTCATTATTGGTTATTAATATAGATTCAATGTATTTACATTATATTAATTATATAATAAAACTTTTTAAAGGTGAAATATCATATACCATTCTTTCATTCCACCCCCCAAAGGGGTAAACATCACTCATGTGTACGTAGGGAATACCATCTCTACAATGAGATATAATTAATTTTTTATCATTACTTTATTTCAATGGTTATAAAAGTGTATAAATTACTAAATATTATACTTAATACATGATTAAGATTAAATGAATAAAGGAATAATGATCAATATCGAAGGACCATAAATTTAAAACTTAAAAATTCGAGAAAAACAATACATTTAACACATAGAAATAATGATTTTAATAAATAGTTATTAGTAAATAGTTTCTAAAATATTATAATTAGACCATATATAGAATTATAATATGAATATGGTTTTGGTATAAAAGAATGGTAGTTTCTATTTTATTATGTGGGAGGTTAGACCACATAAAAAATAAGAAAGATCCCATAAAATTACTTGATGATAATAGAAGACAAAATGTTTTGGATAGATAGTTCATATAATTTCATCATAATAAATTTATGAGTAAAATACCAAGTAAAACAGGATTATAAAAAATACATGCATATTTTATAATATTTTATTTATTATTCCCTTGAAATTAATCATATAAAATACAAAATTGAATACCATGAACATAGTGATATTGAGAAAAAATAAATCAAAGGGGATTTAGATACACCTCAGAAATGTTGATAGTTTTATAACATTATAAATGTCCCTAGGATGATAAATTGGGACAATAAACCCTTAAAATATTGGTATCTTTTGAATAAAATAAACACTAATGAAATTATTTGAATTGTAACATTAAATTTAGTTAAATAAGAATTATAAAAAATATAACATGTCAGGGGATTTGAATGTACACCTCATGAACACAAGTAGTTTCATAAAATCAAATGAGTCTCAATGAAAAAATAAATATAATGAAAGAATGTTTTTAAAGAAAACTAGATTTATTTCTCTTTTTCGTCGAGACTATTTTTCTTGGATGCCCATGTTTTCATTAAAATTAATTAAAAAATGTTTTTACTACTATGTAAAGTTGTATTAAATTCAGTTTTTCAGTGGATGAATTTTTGTAAAAAAATAAAAAAAAATATTTATAAATTTCTAAATAACGTACTTGATTTTCGAGAAATGTAAAATGCATCATTATTTTATCATGAAATACTAGAATAGATTTTCCCACCTTTGCAAATTCTATTTAAATCGAATAGATCATTTCATATTCCATTATTTAATATTCCAAAAAATATTTTCCTTACTAATTTTAATTTTTTTATATTTTAGATACGTGATTTGAAATGGAAATGTTTATTTCCTTTAATAAATATCACAGTGATTTTTTAATATTATTTCCTAAAATAATAACATCTATTGACTATTATTATTCTTTATATGGTATATGATCACATGTTACTATAATTTTACTTTCTCTGAATGGTTTAGGATTATGATGTTGAAATTTTTATGAAACACGTTTTCTTTTTATCGATTACTCTATGATAAAATGATGAATGTATTATGATATTGTGGCTAATGTATTCGTGGATTATGATTATGTGTTGGGAGAAACAAATAAAATCTTGGTGATGGTTTATTTTATTATAGTCTTAAAATTTATTTGGTAATGACAATGGAGTTGAGAAACTGCTAAGTGATGAATTAGATAATAAACTCACAAAGAGATTTTTCATTAAACTATATAGAAGTTACTCATAATTGAATTTTGGATATGATTAAGTAAGCTTTTTGAATTTTGGGACATTGGACACAATTATATTATTAGGTTTTAATATTGACTATAAAGTTGACATTCTATGCTTATGTGTATTCCAAAAACATATGTCTTATTCTTATGATATTTTCTCATGTATCATTATTGAATTTTCATAATTATTCACACATTTAACTTATGTAATAAATTTTGACACAACCTTATTTAATGATTTATTATTAATTAAATTTTATATATTATATCATGATAATTTTCTCATACTCGTATACTTACATTATACAAACTTGGGATCAAATTTTTTATATCTATTATATTTACCCTTATAGGGAATATGAGTCCATCCTTTTTATGTTTTTTACCCACATGTTATGAAGAGAAGTTTTAAGTATTTTGTTTCTAAGAAGGATGGTAATTATAAATAACTTAATGGGAAACAATTTTCATATTTTATATATCGATTTTTCATATATCCTTGTTTCCAATAAAAATAAAATTTTACATATTTTCCATGGATTGTAATGAAATATGATGAGTATTTATTTATTACGGTGTAATATATATGTATGTAATTTTTTCTCTCTACACATATAAGTATTATTCTACCAAAAATATAAGCTTAAATAATGTAATGGAATCATTGTTAAACAATATGTTCTTCTTCACATTGTGATTTTCAAACTATTTCCTCTAAGATTATAGTTTTATACTAATTTTCATAGTTGTTAACTCTTATTTTTTATTTCCTATCAATTTAATTCTAAATTAGTGGTTTATTTTTATTTAAATTAGTTCCATCTACCATTCCACCTATAAATAATAAATAATACTTTAAAACACACTATTATCCACTAATAAAATGTCTCAGATCTTTTAAATCTCCAAAAAATGAATACCATATTTTGATGACCCAGATATTGCAGCATCCTTGTCAGTCACACCTAGAAATACTATTTTATGGCATGCACATCATAAAAACATCATTTAGTTACATAATATTCATTAGAATGATATGTTATCAATCAAAAAATAGATCAAAAAATTATCTTTGAATGTATCATTTTAAATAATCATAGACAGTAACACGATCCTCTAATTTTTCTCAATCAATCAACATGTCATGACACTACAATTTTATTCATTGGGTGAAACTTCTAAGTCATATTGAATAAAAAAGAATGTTTCTCTAAATTTTGTTTTGAAATTACCCTCTCATTTATGGAATATGCCTCACACAGAAAGAGATGGTAAAATTTAGAATAAGTTTCATCGTCTAGTGGCATATCCTTTACAAACATTAGAATTAATTGAATCCAACTAAATATCTTACATGGTGTGACATTTCATTTAATTTAATGACTTAAATAATTTCAATATAGAAGATTAAAACATATAATTTGAATGAAATAATATAATATATAGATCCTATTCATAGTGAAAATCATAAAGGAACGGTGTATTGCTCTCATTCAATGATTCCCAATTACATCTCTCTAAATATATATGGGTTCTAAAACTCAGTTACAATAAAAGATTTATATCCTTATAAATTTTAAGATTATCAACCACAATGACATTTCTTGAATGATTTTATATATTGTAGTGTGGCGTACATTAGTTCTATAGATTTATAAAATATATCCGAAAATTATCCACATACTCCAATATTCTAAATATATGCTTCATGTCCACTCCTAATTGAATAAAATAAATCTTTACAACCAAAAGGTTAAATTTTTTATTTATCCAAATTTATTAAGGTCTCACACATTACCAATATCCACCTATAGAATGTTATTTTTATGGAGGCAAGTAACATTATTCTTTTCTATGTTTTAAGACTAATTTTAAGAATAATTTTCATATTTATATTAATTGAGATATTAATAAAAAATAAAAAATATTTTAATACTTAATTATTTCCTATTATTATATTGATTAATATTCAACTGGTTCATTTGAATAAGATATTACTTTTATTATTTATGTTATTAGGCTATCTAAGATTACTCTTGAAGTTTTTATTTTCAAAATCATTTGATTTATCATTTAAATATCCTTAAAACAAATTTTATGGAAATTTATTAATGTGATGTGGGTCAAAGTATTTTTTTCTATTAATTCATTTTGAATTTTATGAGGTTAATAAATGAATGAGTGGGTTGTTGTTTATTATATATATTTTAAATATCTTGGAAATAGTGTTGCACACTTATTTGAAAGGTAAGAAAAAAATTAACTTCTATTATTATAAAATGTTTTAAAAAATTATAAGTAAATAAAAATATATATTTTTTCTTCCATGATATTTATTTTATAGAGATAAAATTAATTAAAACATAGAAGTGTTTAATTTACACGATTTGTATAATTAATTTTATCGTGTAATCAGTTGAGTGATTGGCTAAAAATATTTTATAGTATATAATTGATTTCTAATATGTTTTATATCTTTATAACACTATCTAAGACTATTAATTTATATGATATGTTTTCCTAGGGTTTTAATTGGTGATTTGGAAAATGTTTTTGAAGTTATATTAAAAAATGATGAAGTATGTTTTTAGTTGAATAATAAATCATTATAATGTCTTCATAGATAATCTAGTAGGATTAAAGTTATTTAATTTATGATTAAAAAAATTTCTTTATTAGATTTATTGGGGTGATGATATTTTCATCATGATGTTTTAAAAAAGTTAGAAAACACTAGCCTTTAAATTTAGATTAGTAAATTATTCAAACTTATAAATATTATTTATGATTAAAATTCTATTCCGCTATATAGGTAAATAAAAATTAATTTATTTTAAAATAAAAATATATAATAATCAACCCTATAAGCAATTTGTTTCTTTAATATTTTTCAAAGTTTCCATTTTATTAAGAAACATTATCCGGGTAATTATTTGATGGTTATTTTAATGTTGATTCACCTATTGCATATAATTATAGTACAATTAATACATTTTGGTATCCATTTTATTATTATTTAACAATTCAAAAGACAGTAATCATTTTTCTACTTTTTCCCATCATAGTTATCAACATGTTATCTATTGTTTGATTTTATGTAAGAACTGTTTGTTCATTTATCTAAATGATTTTATATTATATTATAGGATTAGAGTATTGTTAAAACATTATTTTTTATTCATTTGGATTAATATTTTATTTTTATAGAAATATACTATTTTAAATTTTTTAAATTTTTTGTATTTTGAAAAAGAAAAACGAATTAATATGTTTTTTTTAATTTAAACATTCATTGAGTAATTTTTCTTTAACGAGGTTATGTGCATAGTTTTGTTTTAATATTATGTAATTTTGATCTTGTATCTAGAAAATTTTTATTCCTAGGGTTTCTCTATTTATTTTTAAAAATTATATGTATAATTTTACATTTTTTTCAGAATCTTTTGATTTATTAAATTATGATGATATGTGGTTAGTTATAATGTTGAGAAGGGTTGATAAACTATATATATTTAATTAAAATAATTTGAAAAAAAAAATACTTTTTTGATGAATAAAACACACTTAAATTATTTATTAAATTATTCAATTTTACGATTATTTTATGTTTAAATGGAAGTAAATAGTTTTTGTACTCCAAGATTATATTTTAAAAGTAATTTCAAGGAAGCCTTTTGGTAATATTGATACACTTTTTTGATTATTAACCATTATTTTATGAAAATTAAAGATCAATTTCAAGAGTAATATTTTAAAATATACAAAAAATATTTTTCTATAATAATTTTTTTTGTGAGAAAATGCCTTGGTAATGGTTTGTGACACTATGTTTATTTATAAAAATTAGAGTGTGTTTTCAAGCAATATTTTCCTTAAATTCTGGAATATTATCACTTATTTATATCAAATTTTATTTTATTTTTTTGAAAAAATAAAAAATTATTTTAGAAATTAATTAAATTAATAGTAATGGGGTATCTTATCTATTACAATTTATTTTGTTGGATTAATGGAATCTTAGGGCTTTTGAATTGTTTAATGTATAATATTTGGGAGCCAATTGACATATTTAATCATGACTGTATAGGTGTTAATTTTTTATAGATTTGTACATGATGAAACATTATTATCTTATTACATTCTTATGGATGTTAATTTAAATACTATGTGGAATTTTAAATGAATTTATTTATATATTATACTATAATGATTTAATCAATGTTTGGTTAATTAATATTGATAAATAGTATTGTTAAATTCAGTATTAATAAATGATTTAGTGTTTTTCGATAATGTGAAATAATTAACATAATTAATTATTATAATTTAAATAATATTGAATCATATTATTATAGAAAATGAGCATTATTGTTTTGAAACAATTTATAAAAAAAATTACTGATAGATGTAGGTTACAATATATTAAAATTTAACGTTTTTTATAACCTTATTATCTAATTATAAAAAATACAGTGTGTTCTTAAATGGAAAAAATAATATTAATTTTTTAAAGTTATTTGGAATTAATAACTACTGAAATATGCCTAAAAATATATGTAAAAAAGTTATTTTTTTCATCTCCATGATTTTTAGTCAATTTTTTTATTATATTATTCATTTAATTTGGGTGTTATTCAATGATGTAATTTAAATAATAATAATTCCAAATGTAAGACGTTTAGATAATCAAATGTTGATATTAAAACCCTTTTATGTTATGAATTCGATTAATAATACTCACTCCCAGTTAATTGTTTTTATTTGGAAATAGGAATATAACACTAATAAGTAAATTAGGGAGTATTTTAACGGGATATCCAAGAGAATCACCAATTATAATGTGTTTAAATTTCCGGGAGAGGGATCCTCAATTAGAAAACCGATTCTATATATAATTTTTCCCGCTATTATGGATGGGTAATCTATCACTATATTAACATCACAAATGGTGGGATGAATAATAACCCAATTTACTATCATCCAATACATTCTCTTAAGAAATATATAATTTTATAGTGGACTATGAATGAAAAAGACATAAAATTAAAAATAATATTTGATTCAGACTCAAAATGAGAAATTTTATTTCAGAGTTTTTTCACAGGAAGGCCCTTATATAAAGTGCCTTATACCCCACAAGAAATGGATTTCATCACCATATAATTCGTGAGAGTTTAGAGGGACCGAGCACCTAGAGTTTAAAGTAAATCACCACCCCTCATTTATCAAAATCAAGCCTATACCAATCATGTTTAATTTTTCACCATATTTGTAAGGCCTCTTTCATAACCACCATAACACATAATTATGAATTTATAAGAGAAAAATTTATATTTATGAAAATTTAGTGAAAATAGAATTATAATATTTCATGGCCTAAAATTTATAATTTCAAATAATTAATATTCATTTTTAAATTACAATATAAAAATAATCATAGAATGAATTTTTAAAATTTTTATTAGAAATAAATTTTATCATTAATTAAAAAACTAGTTTATGTCCAATAATTATTTTACATATAATGATGTTTTATAATATATATAATTATCTATTTATTGAATAAAATTTTGAAAAAATAATGACAAGATCATTTAGAGGTAAAAAGGGATATTTTACCAAAATCTAATTTTTTAGTGCATGATTTTATTCACTTTTAATTAATTAAATTAAATGATAATAATTAATGGATTAAATTAAATTCCATGATAATATATCTAGATATATGAATTTAAATTCATATAATGGTTGTTATTGGTTGAATGGTTTCAACAAGATAATCTTATGGATGAAAATTCATTTTCATGAAAAGTCATTTTGATCATGTTTTTTAGGTTTATATTAAATTAATTTCACTAACTTATATTAATAGAATTTTATAAAATGGTTTCCATGTATTTAATTAGATTTTATAAATTTTGAAATGTATTCCCTATAATTTATGGTCATTATATAAGATAAATATGGAAAAATTTACAACATTTAAGGATAAAGAGTGTTTATTAATGGTTAAACCAAATTTAAAAGGGTTAATATTGCCAATTTTTTTTAATTCATATTGGAAGAAGATTTTTATAAATGGTATAATCTTAAATTTTATATTTATTTAATTTTTTTTCTTCTAATTTTCCATGAATTTGATTTTATAATATTTTAAATCATGAAAAAATTACAAGTATAACACACACATCAATCATAAAATGGCATTTCCTCCCCTTACTTCTTCACTCAACTTAAGAAATTTAGTTTGACCATAACCTGAAAAAATATAATTGAAACATCATTATACACTATTGGACCATAGGAGACTGTGGCCACACTCTCTAATATTAATAATTTTAATAATAAAAAATCATGTTAATTCATATTAATCATGTTTAAAAAATTTCAATCATGATTATTTACATTTCAATATTTTCCATTATGATTATCTAGGATCTCATATAAATATTGTACATTCTGTTAATATTTATGTTATAAGATAGTCCAAACTAAAAATATTTTCTATGTTAAACAGACTGAAACTAACAGAAGAGATGAGATACCGACAATGCAGATGACCTACCGATGAAAATAACCTACCTATGCAAATAACTTACCAATGAAAATATCTTACTGATGTAGATGACCTACCGATGCAAATGAATTACTGACATAGGTGCCCCACCTATGAAAATGACCTACTGACACATATGACCTATCTATATAAATGACCTACCGACGTAGATGACCTACTGTTAGTTAAAATGACCTACTGATGCATAGTGCTACCAATGCAAAGACTCACCAATAGTTAAAATGAGTCACCAATGTAATGAGTCACCGGAGCATGGAAACACCAAAAAAATTACACACTTATGGAATGAGACACCAATTGAACGAGATACCAACCAAGGACTCACTGATAGACTTTAAAAAATTTCATTTATTTAAAATTATTTCTAACGGTCATATTTTGATTTTTTTAATGCGACTAATTAATTTAATTTATTTTTGTAGACATATTAAATGACGATTTAATAAATACGAGGTATTGTGTATACCTCAAACATGCACATTTTTGGGCTAAAATAATATATATACAACAAAGAGTATATGAATGAAACACACACACATGAAGAATCGCATAGAAATACATACACAAGAAGATATGAGTAGACCTCCCATGATCACAATACAGAAAAGAAGAACACATTAGGAATTTTTCATTCCTATTTTCTGTGGATTAGAGAACTATTGTTCATCAATGTTTCACCATATCTGCAACATCCAATAAATTTAAAGGAGAATAACATTGCACCCTTCTTGAAGACAAAACATAGTTCTCCACCACACTTTGTTTTCAATATCTTTTTCTAGAAGAAGAATCAAGCTTCAACTTTGATATATAAGACAATATATAGACAAATTTAATAACAATCAGAGCATCTCTAATCCATTCTTAATATATTCTTATCTGTTGTGTACTATTTAGCTAAACTTTCGAGTAGTGTGATTGTATTTACTAAAAACATACACTGTGTCTTGCACTAAACTGGAGGATACTAGATATCCTCAAATAATAGCCTTTTTATACTTGTTCATCCCATGAAGAACTGTGTAAGAGGACTTGTGTGACCAGGTTTTTTTTGTTCCCATGAAGAACTGTAGTATAGTTATTGTGACCCAAGTAGTATGTGTATTGTTGTGTTAACCCTTATCAAGGGTGTTGATCAAAATCATTATTTATATAGTTTTATTGGTAGAAGGTGATCAACAAGTGGAGAGGACTATGTCTCTGCTTGATACTGAACCTCTTGTTTTATATCTGATGTGTTTTCATTTTAGTCTTTCTCTATTTCAATTCATTTATCAGAAAACAATTTTTTTCTTTGATAGATAGTCTTGGATAGTATTTATAACTGTTTATCCTTATTAGAGTAGTTCCAAAATTTGTATCAATATCTCATATTGTTAAAACAATGAATTAAACAATATTCTAAGAAATTATTTGAATAGTCAAGATATTATAATTTTACAACATTGTTTAGCTAGCCAATTTTATATTTGATTTGGGGAGCATTTAAAATAAATATTTTAGTAGAATTTTTTTAGGAACTTGATACAACCCCTCTTGAGTGTCCTACTCTGACCAAAATTTGGTATTAGGGGATTTTTTTTCATGTTGTAGTTTTAAAAATTTTAATATTTTAATCTATTTTAAAATATTTTTCAACTGTGAGTTTAGTTGTATTTTAAATTTATTTAATTTTATATTAGTTCAAAATTTCTAGTTCTTTATAAGATTATTTCATTATTATCGATAATATATTAGAAGGTGATGCTACCAATAGACCTCTATTATTTAATGGAAGAAATTATTCATAATGGAAAATTAAAATAAAAATTCACTTAAAAGGTATGGGTTTTGAGATATGGTCTTCAATTATAGATGAATATAATATTCTTGCTAATGACAGGAATACATGGGATGACCCAACTAAGGTGTCTTATAACAATAATTTCAAAATAATGAATGCAATATACCATTATTTTGGAGATTATGTGTTTAATAGAATTGCTGCATGTAAAATAGCTCATGAAATTTGGGACACTTTATCTGATTCACATGAAGGAACATCTAGTGTTATAAAATATGAGATTGAACATGTATACTATTAAATATTATAACTTTAAAATTAAACCTAATGATCCTATTTCTGACATATATATCAGGATTAATGAAATTGTGAATACTATGATATCTCTAGAAAGGGATGTTACATCCAAGGAGAAAATCATGAGAATACTCACATGATTTCCAGATAGATGGAGAATAATATCTATATCAATCAGAGAATCCTGTGACATTATAACGTTACTAGTAAATAAGAATATAAGAAATATGATTATGTTTGAGGAAGAATAAAAGTCAAAAAAGAAGATTATGATACCCCCAAAAGAAAATATTTTCTTTCAAATCTACAACCTCTAAGCAGAAGATAAAAGTTCACGATGAAACTAAAAGTTCAAGTGATAAACAATCATCAGAAAATAGTGATGTGGAGATGGCTCAAATAACAATAAGATTTAATAAATTTTAAAAAAAGAAAAAATTCTTTAGAAATACAAACTACAATGGTATGAATGACCACATGGGAAATCAAAAAAAAATATTGGAAGAAAGGTGATACTTCCAGTGAAATAATCTGTTATGAATGTAAGAGGAAGGGACTTGTAAAATCAAACCGTCCAAAGATAAGGTACAAGAAAAAGTATGTTGACAAAGACTGAAAGTATAAAATGTCCCTAAAGGAAATATTGAGTGCTTCTGACGATAGATCAAGTGACTCAGAATACTCTAATGAAAATTCTGATAAAGAAAATATGTGTTTTATAACAAACACATACGAGGTAACACGAAATTTTCTTAAACATAATTCCCACAATTATGGAGATGATTGTGATTTTAAAAATATGACAAATGAGGAAATGATTGAATAGTGAAAAATTATATGAGAAACACTAATGAATTCAGTGATAAATACAAATCTTTAAAGAAACAACATGCTTTGACTACCACTGATAAATCTGATCATTCTGTGGAAAAGAGAAATATTCTCAACTATTTAAGGAGAACAATGAACATCAATTATCAAACAAGTAATTGAAAAAGGATCTAGAGATATTTACCGAAGGTAAAAAAATCATAGTTCAAATTATAGGTAAACAAGTAGCTCCTAAGTATACTACAGAAATAGTATACCAACCAAGAAAGAGGAATATGAAAAAAATCATTTTGTAACAAAATAAAAAAAATCTAGTTTTATACCCAGTTCTAAGATTTTTTTTGCAAGTTCTAGCTACGAAAAATATTTTACTATTTCATGATTATCTAGACCAAATAATGATTATTTTTCAAATATAGTATATTATGCTTATAGGAACCCAATAAAAAAATGCGGGTTCCCAAAGAACTTATTACTAATGTTTCAGGACCCAAACTATTCTAGGTACCCAATTTTTTTATTGTCTAATCTATTTTGTAAGAAAACTAGTTGAAGAGATGATGTAAAATATTATGTCACTTGGATTGTTGATTTTCAAGACACATGAAGTGATATTTATTATGCATTAATAATATGATAAATATTGATATTGGTTATGTCACCATTGGTGACAATTCCAAAAGAAATATAAATGACCTTGGCAAGATTAGTAACTCTAACTCAGTTTTAATCTCTAAATTTCTTTTGGTTAATTAATTAAAATACAATCAACTTAGTATCTCTTAGTTATGTGATGATATTTTTATTGATAAATTTTAAAATGATTCATGGAATGTTTTTAACTCTATATATAAGCTAGTATTTTAAACTCTTAGAAATTAAAATGTATATACTGTTAACTTATATTATTTAATTTCTAAAAATGTTTCATACTTGAGTGATTTACATAAAGAATCTTGGATTTTTCATAAGAGATTAGGACATTTCATTGTACACTCACATAGAAAGCATACATTAAATGTCTTAGTCAAGGATCTACCTAAAATTGAGTTTCAAATGAAAAAGTATGTAATCCTTGTCAAAAGTGTGAAAAACACAAAATCTCTTTCAAAAAAAAAAGAAAGAAGTTTCAACTTCTCAAAATCTTGAGTTGATTCACATAAATCAGTTTGGACCTTATTGAGTTTTATTTCTAAGTGGAATTCATTTTTATATGTTCTTGTTGATGACTAATCTAGATATACATGGACCTTCTAAGCTCCCAAAAGTGAAGCTTTCCCTCATTCTACGATGTATGTGAGGACTGTAGAAAATCATAGTGGTCTTATAATTAAAACATTAAGAAGTGACCATGGTCGTGCATTTTAAAATAAAGAGTTTGAATCTTTTTACTCACCAGATGAGTATATTCATAACATCTCTACTCCTTGAAAATCCCAGAAAATTAGAGTTATAGAAAGAATAAATATAACCCTTTAATAAATTATAAGATAAATTATTACTGAGTATGACCTACAAATATACTTTCGGGCATAATCTATCAATTCAGGATGCTATATAATCAATATAGTCTTGATTCGACCAACCCTTAAAAGAACTCCCTATGATTTTTGGAACAATAGAAAACCCATGGATAACTACTTTAAGGTTTTTGGTTGCAAATTCTACATTTTTAACACCAAGGATAAGCTAGACAATTTTTCCTCCAACAATGATGAATGAATTTTCCTAGGTTATTCAATTTCTAGTTAATTCTATAGAGTCTTCAATAAGAGAACCAAATGTGTGCAAGAATCTCTACATGTTAAGTTTGATGAGACAAATCCAAAATATCCAAAGACCTATCTAGAGAGTATTTAGGATGATATGTAAATCCTAGACATCAATTCCAAATCTTCTGACCATCATGTGAATAAATATATTAAAACTTATAGTTATGTAAATTCTCCAAATTATAGGAATAATGAACCTGAACATATTGAAGAATATGAAGTTACTAGCCCTTTGTTTTCTAGACCTGTCATAACTCTCATAAACCACCCTTTAGATTCTATTGTTGGATATTTATACAAAGGAACACAGACTAGATCTTCACTAAGAAATCAGGCTGAACATCCAGCTTTTCTATCACAGGTTGAACCTAAGAACATCGATGATTCTATTAATAATGAATTTTAGGTGATGGCTATGAAATAATATTTAAATTATTTTGAAAGAAACAATGTATGAAAACTTGTAGATAAATCCAAATACATATTGATAATTGTCACTAAATGGGTGTTTAGGAATAAAGTAGATTAAACTTGTAACATAGTTAGAAACAACTCTATATTGGTTTCACAAGGTTATAGTCAAGAAGAAGGAATTGTCAATGAGGAAACCATTGCACCAGTAGCTAAACTTGAGGTAATTATAATCCTGCTTGCCTATACAACATATCTAGATTTCAAAAATTATCAAATGGATGTCAAGATTTCATTCCTAAATGGGAATATAGTTGAGGATGTTTTTTGAGCAACCTCTTAGTTTTACCAACCCTCATTTTCTAAATACTATTTTTAAATTAAAAAATAATTCTATGGTTTAATATAATATCTAAGAGCTTGGTATGATAGGCTCAACACTTTTCTTATTTCTAATGGTTTTGTAATAGGTATAACTAATCCTACACTCTTTATAAAAATAATTTCCAATGATTTTTTAGTAGTACAAATTTATATAGATGATTTTATTTTTAGATCTTCTAAAAATTATTTATGTGTTGTTTTTTCAAAGATGATGCAAAGTGAATTTGAAATTAGTTTAATGGGGGAACTCAAATTCATTCTTGTATTTCATATATTTCAAAATAAAGATTTTATTTTTTTAAATCAGACTAAATATACTAAGTATATTTCAAAAAGATTGTGAATTGAAAGCACTAAGAGTAGTGGCAGTCCAATGAGTACCACTTATAAGTTGGACCTTAATGAAGATGGTAAATCTGTTGATCAAATAACATATAGAGGAATGGTTTGATGTTTACTCTAATTAACTACTAGTAGGACAGATATAATGTTTACTGTATGCATGTGTGCATGTTTTCAAGGAAACTGAAAAGAATCTCATTTTCTTACTTTAAAAAGGATTTTCAAATACCTCAAACATACTACCAACCTAGGACTATTCTATCCTATAGAATAACCTTTTGATTTAGTGAGTTATTTAGAAACTGATTTTGGGGGTTGTAAGTTAGATAATAAAGGAACATCTAGTACATGTCATTTTTTGGGAAAGTCTCCAGTTTCATGGGGTAGTATAAAACAAAATTCTATTTCATTATCTACTGTAAAAGCTAAATACATAGCTAGTGGTAGTTGTTGTGAAAAAATTTTGTGGATGAGACTCACATTACAAGATAATGGATATCAATTCACACATGTCCATATAAATTGTGATAACACAAGTAAAATTAATATTTATAAGAATCATGTTTCACATTCTTTGAGAAAATACATTGATTTAAGGCATCAATTTTCGAGAGACAATTATCCAAAAGGTGAAATAAAATTAGAGTTCATTGGCACTAAACATCAGGTTGTTGACATTTTTACTAACCCATTGAACACTGAAATAATGAAATACATTAGTCATGAGTTAGGAATGATCAATCCATAGGACCTTGTGTTGCTATTAATTTGATTCTTTTAAGTGAAGTTCTCATACCAACATTGACAGTATGAAGCTGACAATGTCATGCCGACACCGATGCTATATCATGTCGACACAGTTTTCATGGTGACACAAATACATTATTTTGTCAGTACCCTATCATTCTGACACTGAAACCTTTTCAAGATGATGCTATTAGTGGTATGAAAAAATTTTCATGCCGACACTGATTACTCAATATTTTTTATATATTTAATGTTTTTAATAAAATGACTCTATTTCATTTATTTTTTTGAACCTAGTATATAGTTTCACGATTTTGTGATTTAAAAATCCCTAAATGATATAAATTTGAATTGATCCACTCTACTCCATTACCCCAACACTATGTCGGCTATTTCTCTCTCTACCCCTGACCTTTCACCTTCTAACTATAAAACCAAACTATAGGAATGGTTCATGTGAAATGAGCTCTTGATGGTGGCGAATCTCTAGCATTTAAGAAATAGAAATGTGAATTGAGAAAATCTTCTGAACCTGTAAATCATTATCTTGGAAAACATGTTGTAACTCCAAAAAAAGATGTTTTTGTAGAATGGATGTTAGAAAGAAAGTATCTACTACTCAAGGTTCTACAAGATCAGGTGTGGATGGAGTAGTTCTCAGATAATGAAAGACACTTTTACCAGAAGCTAGTTCATGAATTTTACATAAATATAGAGTTCCTGATGGAAGGAAGTGATGTTGACTGGATCATATCCATAGTGAAAGGTAAGAGAATCTCAATATCTTTAAGAAAATATTTTTAATGTCTTATATTTCCACATAATGTTGTATTTTATGATTATCAAGGTACCACTACAACTAAAAGTGATATGTACTTCTTTGAGACAGCTCTGAAATAGCTTACTAATAATGATGATCAAAGGATAGGCATTTCTATATAGTTAAGTGGAGATTGTTGAATCTTGTTTCAGTTTCTTCAGCATTAGATCCATACCACAAAAGGGGACATTGATTCTATTAAGTATCAAGATGTCTACTTGGTTTATCAATTATGAAAATGAGATCAATATAATTTTTTGTAGTTACCATACTATGCACATTAATGAATTTATCAAACCCTCCAAGAAAACTAAATCACTATTTTGTCCAAGGATCATCTCAGATGTGCTCAAAGAGAATGTTTGTGTAAATGAAGGAGAAGACGTTGTTTTTGAGTACAATGGGATCTTCTTCAGTAAATAGATTTGTAAGAAAATGAAAAAAACCGGGACACCTGGAAGAGAGAATGGGTTGGATATGAAGATAAGATTTATGATAAGTTCAATTTGATGGATTATCTAACTAGGCCTAAGAATTGGATGATCTGGGTTTGGGACAAAATGGGAATGTTTTTTACTCTTTAGGAGAAGAAGAAGAGCCTGACACTCTAGTTAGAGATCAGGAGTCATCTATCGATGATAGGAGTGATCCAGATACCACTGAACCTCACAATGATTTTTCTTTTAGACCTCCAAGTCATCAACTTTCCCTACCCTCTGATGATACCACACATGATGACAATGTAGATGAGGAGACAGATATATCAGGAAGTGTGGAATATGTAAGTGGTTCCAATGGCTCTGTGCAAGAAGAAGTGAGTGAAGATGATGAAAATGGTAGTGGTAGTCAAGAGGAAGAAGGTTAATAAGATGGTGATAGAAATGAAAATGAAGAGTATTTCTCTGTATATGATGATGATGAAAGCAGGGAAAGTGATAATGACCATCATAAGGATGATCAAGGTGAATATATTTAAATGGTTGATGCTATGGATCATAAATGGTTGGAAAAACCTCATGATGTTTTTTTGAAGTAATAGAAAATGTTGAAGTTTATGTTGAAGTGGAAACTCATGCAATTAATGTACCTTAGTTTGTTTATTAAAGAAAGATAATACATGTCGAATATCAGAAACTAGCGAGGAGAGGTCAAATTGAGGGGTATCCTCATGAAATGGGAGATCAAGATAGTGAAGAGAATAACCTTGGAAGAGTAAGAATTGACACTTTCACTACTATGGATGATGATGTAATGGTTTAATGGGAAATGAATCCAAGATATATAGCACTAGGTTTTGATTATGAATACCCAGATGATGAAGTTATTGTACCAATTTCAAGGGAATTTGTGGTTGAGGCCCTTCAAAGTGACTATGTCACTAATGCATATTTTGAATGGTTAAAGAAGACATCTGTTTAACTGTAAGTATATTTGTACAATATCATATGGTTCATGGGATTCAAATATCTAGAAGATAAAACACTGAGCAGAGTGATGAATTACACTATAATAGACCATCAATAGTAAAAATGAGTCGGTTTAGGCTAGATATTTCATAATTCATGTTAAACTATAGGTATAAGTGAGACTGATGCAGCCATTGTTGAAAAGAAAGTGATAAAGGATATTCAACCTAAACTAAATAAAACGGCTGAGACAACTGTTACAAGAACTACCAATTTGAAAAATGAAATGATTGGGTTTGCTTCTGCAAAAAATAACTTGACCATAGAGTAAAATAGTCACATGGAGACTATTCTTAATGTAGGATCCCGGAACACCCTGAGAGGGGAGGGGTGAATCAAGGTGTCAACTTTTTCTTTTAAAGTTATGGATCTTGTTCTCACGTTGAAAGGAACTTGTTAAACCTGTATGATGGATATGAACAGAAAGCAAACATTCACATGCAAAGAGACGATGCGACACTTTTTATTTGGTTCACCACTAAGGGATACATCCCAGGAGCATACGCCGACATGTTTTCAGTCGTACCAAATTCCACTAAACTTTACTAGTTGTGTATTACAAAGGTTCGGGCATAGTCACTCTGTCCCAGGCTCACTGCCTTTACAAAAGGTTCAGGGAGAGCTCACAGTGTCCCTCGGGTCACTTTCATTGACTCCCCCTAGCTCACTACCCTTGCTGAAGTCACACTCAGTTTATAGACGTGAAGGTCTCTTCATAATTTCAAAATAATTCATCCTCTATTGTATGTAGATGCTCTGTTGAAGTCCAACTTTCACTTGCAGACTAATCTCACTTTGCACCGAAGGTATCGGCCAATCTTCCAGTTTTTGTGCAGCTCAAAAAAGACCGGCATACTTCAACCTCACCTGGCGCGCTTCTCTAAGACTAGCACGTAAGTTTCAATACCGGCACACATATATCATCCCACCTTTTTATAACATAAATTTTCATTACATTTTACAAAACTGAGGATCTTTAAGGTTTAGTGTCTTGGAAACCAAGAACATAAATCATGAAAACAAAAAAAACATTCTTCTTAAACACTGGAAAGGCTTATCCTTATGTTCATCCTAGGTTCATTATTGTATCTCATAACCTGGGGACATACATCAAAAGAAAGGGTGAGAAGAAGGCCTAGTAAGGGTAACAAGGGGAAACATTTAACATGTGAACTTGAGATACATCAATAAAGTAATGAAAAAAACTTTAAGGGATGAGAAAGAAATCATGAGGCATATCATAATAAAAATAACGTATTTCATAACTTGAAGATGTGGCTACAAAATTTAACATAGAAAATCATTTCTTTTTCACCAAGGTCCATCCCCAAGGTGTCATTAAAAATTACCAAGGTTATTCACCAAGGCGTCGTTAAAAATGGTCATCTCTAGAGATTAAGTCTTTACCCTATTCATTAGAGTGCTATCAGGGTGCACCCTTAAATTAGCCTTTATTATCATGTTAGCCACATATATCATCATAAAAAATTTCATAAATAACCCATATAGCATAAAAGAAATGGGTTTCATTTCATAATCATAATGTTTTAAAAAATGCTTTTAAGACATGATCTTTATGTCATTTTAAACCCATAGAAAAAGGAAAGCGTGTTTCATGTATGTCAGTCCCAGAATTAAAATAAAATTTTTGATATATATGTGAATACCCATATATAAGAAAGAGCTTTTATTATTCAATTAATAAAATAATAGAATTTGAGAAAAAGAGAAAGACATTTTGAGATGAAAATTCTGCGGCATAACGGCTATGTTTTAGGGTTTTAGAAAACATTGAAAAGAGAGGGGACATGGGTCACCCACTCATAAATGATCCATAAAACAGTATAGGTACAAAATATAATGGATATAAGAACATGTTAATGAAATTTTAAATATATAACCTATGAAATGAAAAACATTGAAGGAAGACAAAAATAAGATTTCTCTTATAAAAATTCGGCAGCCTAACGACGTCATTTAAAACTTCAAACGTTAGGCGTCATTTAAAACTTCAAAAAATTAATTGATGAGATCAAATAGGGTCTCTCATCATATGAACATAAAACATCAGTATTACTGATATATGTATCATACCCCAACATAATAAAAAGGAACTTTAAAGACTTGATATGAAAATAGATTTTGAAAACGAGAAGGGTGAAACAATCCCTTAAAAATTCAGCAACCTAACAGCGCCACTTAAACCTTATTAAAATGAATTGATGAGAGAAAGAGGGGGTCTCTCATCACATGAAAAGAAAAATGACAGTATGATGAATATAAAATAACATACTCCAACATAAGAACATGGAGTATAAAAGATATGACATAAAAGAGAGTACTTGGAAAGAAAGAGAGAGGTAGGATCCCTTACCTTAAAACGTAACTCTTAAAACTCAAAGGTTGGGACCTTAAGGGCTTGGAGGAACCTTGGGAGGACTTTTTGGGAGGTAATGAGACCATAGATTAGTTGTGGGAGAGTTGGGAGTGAAAAATATAGGAGGAAAGGGTGGGTATTTATAGGGAAAGTGAGGGGACAAGGCATTAATGGCCAAGGGACACCTCATTGGTGGTTTTGGAAAAACCATGGGCTTGACCATGGTATTTTCCCATGGTATTGGCCACTTGGGACACCTCATACCTTATATTACTATTCATAAGTCGACCATACCTTAAAACATCTAATGACATCATCATGATGCAGTTATGATGTCATTAAACATACAGAAACCCTAAAACTGAATTTTCACTATTCACTGGAAATTAATTTTTTGTAGAAAAATCCCCAAAATTCACCTTAACATAAAATCAATGATCTGAATTCAAAAATAAATTCCATTTTATAAAAATAATTTTCTAAATTTTTTTAATTTAATTTTAAATTAAAAAACTCTATTCACCCGAAAAAACTGATACTTGACTAATAATTTCTGAAACAGTTATTTACCTATTTTATTGAAACAATTTACTTAATCAAGGTGCATGGATTATATTAATACTTTCTTTAAGTGAGATTAATACTCTATTTGGTCACATTACTAATCCTAAGCGTAAAATCACTATTCATAATTTACTATTCATCAAAAATCAAGTTGATCTTATTAGACTCCAAATTTCTTACTGAACACATTTGCAGAAGACCATTTTCTGAAAATCATTACATATCAGTAATTATTTAAGGTTTACATAAATATTTTAAAATATCTTTTTTCCAAAATTCATCAAAAATTTACATCCTAAAATTATCCTGACATTTAAAAATTCACAACTTCACTAAAGGAAGAAATCAAAATTTTATTTATTCCAAAGGATTACAAAAGGTAGCCACGGTCTCGTCACATTGTCCCTTATAACACCAGCATATGAGCTAAGTGTAAGGTGTGCTATGGTGAGAGAATCTAAGGGAGGATTAGATAACATTGCCCTAGTAGTAATCTACACTAACTTAAACTTCTCCCGTAGGCGGTTCCGTTCAAGCTTTACACGCTAGAGTTTGGATTGGGCTTGGTCCAAAGTGAAGCCCAAAATTTGCCCCCTCCTTCCCAATCTCTGATAAGTGGGCTTTATAAGGTTTGATTCTACTGGATGAAGCCATCGACTCTTCTTTCTGCATTAACCATTAACATCTCTATTAAATCGTTTAAGAGTAAATTAAAATGCTATTCAAAAAGTTTGGGTCATTACATTCTTCCCCCCTTAAGAAATTTCATCCCCAAAATTTTAAACCAAAGGCCTAGTAAAAAAGGTGAGGGTAATTTTGCTTTATTGTCTCCTAAGGCTCCCATGTTGCTTCTTCACACTTATGATTCCTCCACAGTACTTTCACAAGGTGGGTAGTCTTGTTGCGTATAACCTTGTCTCTACAGTCTAAGATTTCCACTGGCTGCTCCTCATAAGAGAGGTCAGGTTTCTGTTGTACCACCTCTGGCTTCAGTACATGCGAAGGGGAAGGTATGTACTTCCTCAAGAGAGATACATGGAAGACGTCGTGAACTTGAGTCAGGTTCGGTGGAAGTGCTAGACGATAGGCCACTACTCCTATGCGATCAAGGATTTAATAGGGGCCAATGTACCTAGGGATGAGCTTCCCTTTCTTTCCAAACCACATGACTCTCTTCCATGGAGAAATTCGAAGGAAGACTTTGTCGCCAACACCAAACTCCAAGTCCCTTCGACGATTTTCAGTATAGCTCTTCTACCGACTCTAAGTAGCCATTAAGTTTTGTTGGATGGAATGAACCTTTTCTGTCATCTCTTGCACAAGATCAAGCCCAAGAAGCTTTCTATCACTAGATTCATCCCAACAAGTAGGAGTTCTACATCGCTTTCCATACAGAGCTTTATAGGGTGCCATTTGAATACTCGAATGGATGCTGTTGTTGTATGAGAACTCAACTAATGGGAGGTGTTGATCCCATCCACCTTTAAATTCCATTGAGCATAATCTCAGCATGTCCTTGAGTGTCTGAATAGTCCTTTCAGATTGGCCATCAGTTTGAGGATGATAGGCCATACTAAAATTTAATTCAGTATTCAGAGCATTTTGAAGACTTCTCAAGAATTTTGATGTGAATTTTGGATCACGATCAGATATGATGGATAGTGGTACCCCATGTAGCCTTACCACTTCCTTCATGTATATTTTGGAAAGTTGATCCAAAGAGAAATCTTCCCGAATAGAGATAAAATGGGCAGTCATGGTGAGACGGTCCACAATAACCCATATCGCATAGTTTCCTTTGGAAGTTATTGGGAGAATAGTGACAAAGTCCATAGTGATATTATCCCACTTCCATGCTGGTATGGGTAGCAGTTGTAATACACCCTTAGGAAGTTGTCGTTCTGCCTTTACTTGTTGACACACCAAGCACCTTTTAGTGTAATCAGCAATCTCCCTCTTCATGTTATCCCACCAATAATGATCACGAAGGTCTCTATAAATTTTAGTGCTTCCTAGATGTATAGAGAAGGTAGAGCTATGAGCTTCATCCATCAGTTCTTTCTTTATCTCTGAAATAGATGGAACACATGGTCTTGTATGAAATTTCAGTACACCTTCTTGATCAATATTGAAATCAAGAAACTTCCCATCCTTTACAGCCTCAAACTTCTCCTGCAACAAAAGATATTATTTTTGAGCCTTCTTGATCCTCTCTAGTAATGAAGGTTGAGAAATCATTTGGGATAGGGTTGATGATGTCCCTTCCCTTACAATTACCATGTCCATATTTACTAGATCCTTAATCAAGGGATCTCCTAGGATCCTCATTGTTTCCAGAACAACAGGTTCTTTCCTTCATAATGCATCCACGACTTTGTTTGCTCTTCTAGGGTGATAATGAATTGAACAATCATAGTCTTTAATAATCTCCAACCATCTCCTTTGTCTCATGTTCAATTCTTTCTATGTGAAAATATACATTAAACCTTGGTGGTCGATGTATATATCACATTTATCCCCATAAAGATAGTGCCTCCATATATTTAGAGCAAAAACAACTGCCGCTAGCTCTAGATCATGCATAGTATAATTCTGCTCATGAATCTTCAACTGTCGAGATGCATAATCAATGACCTTGTCATTTTTCATGAGGACGCACCCAAGCCCTTTTAGAGATGCATCGCTAAAAATAATGAATCCTTCTCTGATAGAGGGTAGTGTTAACACAGGTGTAGTAACCAATCTATTATTCAGCTCTTGGAAAATTTCCTCGCATTCTTTTGTCCATATGAATTTAACCCCTTTTCGAGTCAACTTGGTTAGTGGATTAGAAAGCCTTGAAAAGTTTTTCACAAACCTCTTATAATATCCTGATAAACCAAGGAAACTATTAATATCAGTTACTGTTGTGGGTTGCGGTCACTCCTCCACAACCATTGTCTTTGCAGGGTCAACCGAGATTCCTTCACTGGTTACTATGTGCCCCAAGAAAGCCACTTGTTATAACCAAAACTCACACTTGCTGAACTTTCCAAAGAGCCTCTCCTTCCACAGAGTTTGTAAAATGACCCTCAGATGTTCTTCATGCTCCTCACGACTTTTTGAATATATCAAAATATCATCAATAAAAACTACCAAAAAGTTATCAAGGTAGCCCTTAAAGACTCTATTCATCAAATCCATGAAAATAGATGGAGAATTAGTCAAGACGAAGGGAATAACAGTAAACTCATAATGCCCATATCTTGATAGAAAGGTGGTCTTTGGAATATCTCCTGGCCTCACCCTCAGTTGATGATAACCAGATCAAAGATCAATCTTGGAGAAGAATTGAGCCCCATGAAGTTGGTCAAATAAATCATCCATTCTTTGAATAGGGTATTCTTTCTTCACTGTGATCCCATTCAGTTCTCTATAATCAATGCATAGCTGTATTGATCCATCCTTCTTCTTCACAAAGAGAACTGGTGCTTTCTAAGGAGACACACTCGGTCAGATAAACCATTTCTCTATCATGTATTGGAGTTGTTTCTTTAACTCCTCTAGATCAACATTTTCCATTCTATACGGGGTCTTTGATATCAGTTGAGATCCAGGTACAAGTTCAATGGAGAAATCTACCTCTATTTCTGGGGGAGGTCCAGGTAACTCCTTTAGAAATACGTCCATGTATTCCTGAACAATCGAAACATATTCTATTTGTATACTCCCTTTTCCTTCTTCATCCTCGCCGATTAACTCCATAAAAAAGTCTATAGGAGGTGCCTATATAAAAGGATCAAGTCAGGATATCTCTCCTTGGAAGATAATTATAGGTCGTTCATTCAAGACTACAGATATTTCCTTACTTTTGCATTTGATCTTAGCATTATACTTTGAGCGTTAGTCCATCCCTAGTATAACGTTGAATTCCAACATGGGAATGACTACTAGATTTGCGATAAGATTGTGCTCACTAAAGTAAACACTAGAGTCTCTAAACACTGTTGATGCATGGATAATCCCACTTGGAGTCTTGACTGACAACTCTACCTCTAGCATTTCAGGGATTGATTCTATATTCTTTTCAAACTTTGAGGAAATAAAGGAATGCATAGAACCAGAATAAAAAAAAGTACTTCCTAGTTTTGAGAGGACAAAAAGAGTACCTACTACCACGTCATTCGGAGCTTCAACATCAATTGTCATGATTGAAAAAGCACGACCTTGCTCCCCTGGCCTTTGCTGAGGTTGATGGTGATTCCCCTCCACTGCCCTTAGATTTGGACAGTGATTAGAAAAGTGTCCAAGCTATCCACACTTGAATCATTGGACTTCAAGTAGGTCCAAAACCATCTTTCCTCTGTCGTTAGTCTTAGGGAGTTGAGGCTTCACCTCACTACGACAATTCTGAGCAATATGGACCCCTCTTCCACACTTGTAGCACTTTCCACTTCCGATCAAGCAGTGCCCCGAATACTTTTTCCCACATTTATTTCATGTGGAAAGTTGAATTTTTTTTCCACCTCTTTTCTAATCAAATATTTTCCCCAAGCTTAGTTCTAGAGATCTCTTCTTCTCATTAGATTTGTGAGACCACTATGCCTCACCAAACTCCAGTTCGACTTTCATAGAACTTCAAACTATTTCTTCGTAGCTATCATAGTCCCTGTTGGCTAGATTCTTCCACAGATGAGGTCGTAGTCCACCAATGAATCTATCAACCTTCCCATTAGGTTCCATGACAAAGCTTGAGGTATAACGGGAAAGCCTTGTGAAGTTCATCTTGTAGATTCCAACAGATTCATTCTCCTTCTGCTTCAGCTCGAGAAACTCCTTCTCCATTCCCATTCTCATGGAACGAGGGAAATACATATTAAAGAATATTCCCCTGAACTCTTCACACTCCATAGTTTCCATCTCTCCTCTTGGCTTCGTGTTTTTGACCAGTGACCACCACTGATCAGCTTCTCCCTCTAGGCGGTAAACAGCAAGGGTGACTTTTTCTTGTTCCGAACAATGAAGTACAAAAAAGATCTTTTCAATGGAGCTTATCCATTGTTCCGTAACCAATGGGTCAGTAGTTCCACTGAATTTTGGTGGTTGTTGACACATGAAGTACTTAATAGAATGTTGTTCCATTCGTGGTGAGATCGGCCTCTCAGCTTGATTCAAGTTATTCCTCATAACTTGAGTCAGTTGGTTCATCATTCACATGAATGTTTCCATTCCGGATTCCATAGGAGGGCCGTCAGTGCATGGTCTATTGCGGTCACCATTTGCACAGTTCCTCCTATTGGCCACCATTTTCTAAAAGAATAAATTCTTAGTGAGAAACTTGTATCATTTATGAATCTTTTAACTATAGAGAATTCTATTTCTTAAAACTTCATTCTTAAACAATTATATTTCTATATAATTTCTTCACAATGATTAATAAAAAGCTTGCGATTAACCAAACATATCTCCCAGGAGTGTCGTAACCAAGAGTGCAGTAAGGCCCGTTATCATGCACCAGTTCCCATTTGAGTCTATCTCAATGCGGTGTTTTCGAGTTTTAACCCTATGTACATCTGTGCTAGAGCCGCCTCTACCTGCTCGTATCCAGAGAAGGATGTATTTGTTTGATAAACCACTAACTCAATACTCACCAAAATACTAGGAAGATTTCCTATATTTAAACTTTTCTATAGGGTTCTTCCTAAATTTTTCATAGCCTAATTTCCAAAAATAACTAAACTATCCTTTGATACCAACTATAGCATCCCGCCTTTTTATAACATAACTTTTCATTACATTTTACAAAACCGAGGATCTTTAAGGTTTAGTGTCTTGGAAACCAGGAACTTAAAACATGAAAAAAAATCATTATTCTTAAACACTTGAAAGGATTCTCCTTATGTTCATCCTAGGTTCATTACTGCATCTCATAACCTGGGGACATACATCAAAAGAAATGGTGATTAGAAGGCCCAGTAAGGGTAAAAAGAGGAAACATTTAACATGTGAACTTGAGATACATCATTAAAGTAATAAAAAAGAACTTTAAGGCATGAGAAAGAAATCATGAGGAATATCATAATAAAAATAACGTATTTCATAACATGAAGATGTGGCTAAAACATTTAACATAGACAATCATTTCTATTTCACCAAGGTCCATCCCCATGGTGTCATTAAAAATTACCAAGGTTATTCACCAAGGCGTCGTTAAAAATGCTCATCTCTAGATATTAAGTCCTTACCCAATGCATTGGAGCAATATTAGGGTGCACCCTTAAATTTTAATTTATTATCATGTGATCCACATATATCATCATAAAACATTTCATAAATAACCCATATAGCATAAAGAAATGGGTTTCATTTCATAATCATAATTTTTTAAAAAATGCTTTTAAGACATGATCTTTAAGTCATTTTAAACCCACGGAAAAAGAAAAGAGGGTTTCATGTATGTAAGTACCAGAATTAAAATAGAAAATTTTATTATATATGAGAATACCCATATATAAGAAAGAGCTTTGAGTATTCATTTAATAAAATAATAGAATTTGAGAAAAAGATAAAGACATTTTGAGATGAAAATTCTGCAGCATAACGACTATGTTTTGGGGTTTTAGAAAACATTGAAAAGAGAGGGGACATGGGTCACCCACTCATAAATGATCCATAAAATAGTAGAGGGACATAATATAATAGATATAAGAACATGGTAATGAAATTTTAAAGATATACCCTATGAAATGAAAAACATTGAAGGAAGAAAAAAATAAGATTTCTCTTATGAAAATTCGGCAGCCTAACGACGTCATTTAAAACTTCAAAAAATGAATTGATGAGATAAAATAGGGTCTCTAATCATATGAACATAAAATATCAGTATGGTTGATATAGAGATCATACCCCAACATAATAAAAAGGAACATAAAAGACTTGATATGAAAATAGATCTTGAAAACGAGAAGGGTGAAGGAATCCCTTAAAAATTCGGCAGCCTAACAGCGCCCCTTAAACCATTTTAAAATGAATTGATGAGAGAAAGAGGGGGTATCTAATCATATGAAAATAAAAAGGACATTAGGATGATTATAAAAGAACATCCTCCACCATAAGAACATGGATAATAAAAGATATGAAATGAAAGAGAGTACTTGGAAAGAAAGAGAGAGGTAGGATCCCTTACCTTAAAACGTAACTCTTAAAACTCAATGGTTGGGACCTTGAGGGCTTGGGGGAACCTTGGGAGGACTCTTTGGGAGGTAATGAGACCATAACTTCGTTGGGGGAGAGTTGGGTGTGAAAAATAAAGGATTAAAGGGTGGGTATTCATAGGGAAAGTGAGGGGACAAAGCATTAATGGCCAAGGGACACCTCATTGGTGTTTTTGGCAAAACCATGAGCTTGGCCATGGTATTTGCCCATGGTATTGGCCAATTGGGACACCTCATACCTCATATTACTATTCATAAGTTGACCATCCCTTAAAATATCTCATGAAATCATCATGATGCATTTGTGATGTCATTAAATATACCGAAACCCAAAAATTGTATTTTCACTATTCACTGAAACTTCACTTTTTTCAGAAAAATCCCCAAAATTCACCTTAACATAACATCGATGCTTTGAATTCAAAAATAAAGTCCATTTTATAAAAATAATTTTCTAAATAATTTTAATTTAATTTTTAATTAAAAAACACCATTCACTTGAAAAAACTGATACATGACTAATAATTTCTGAAACAATTATTTACATATTTTATTAAATCACATTACTTAATCCAGGTGCCTAGATTATATTAATAATTTCTTTAAGTGAGATTAATAATATATTTGTTCACATTACTAATCCTAATTATAAAATAACTATTCAAAATTTACTATTCATCAAAAATCAAGTTGATCTTATTAGACTCCAAATTTCTTACTAAACACATTTGCAGAAGTCCATTATTTAAAAATCATTACACAGAATTAATTATTTAAGGTTTACATAAATATTTTAAAATATCCTTTTTCCAAAATTCATCAAAAATTTACATCCTAAAATTATCCGGACATTTGAAAATTCACAACTTCACTAAAAGAAGAAATCACAATTTTATTTATTTCAAAGGATTACAAAAAGTACCTATGGTCTAGTCACATAGCCCCTTATAACACCAGCATATGACCTAAGTGTAATGTGTGCTATGGTGAGAGAATATGAGTGAGGCTCAGATAACATTTCCCTAGTAGTAATATCCACTAACTTGATCTTATCCTGTAGGTGGTTCCATTCAAGCTTGACACGCTGGAGTTCGACTTGGGCTTGGTCCAATGAAAAGCCCAAAATTTTCCACCTCCCTCCCAAGCTCTGATAAGTGGGATTTATAAGGTTCAAGTCTACTGGATGAAGTCATCGACTCTTCTTTCTGCATTAACCATTAACATCTCTATTAAATCATTTAAGAGTAAATTAAAATACTATTCAAAAAGTTTGGGTCGTTACAGCGCAAGTCACTTGCGTGGTACAAATTCGGCGCGCAGGTGACACCAAACCACTTGCGCAACATTGCCTCCTTTAACTCCAAACTTGTGTGACTCTGCACCTTTAACTCCCAAACCACCTTGGTCACACAGCCAACAACCAGCATGCAACCTCTACTTGCGCGACCCAACTACCACTTGTGCGACTCAACCACTTGCGCGACGACAGCTCAAAAAATCTCTAAGTCTTGAACTTCATTCCAAATGAGGAGGGGTGGTCCTCTATTTATAGGCAAACTGGACCCCCTTCACGGTGGCACGCAAGAGTCCTCACAGCGCGCAAGTCCCGGTGCGCAGCGCCAACCGCCCTAGCCTCTGTCGCGCAACTCACTTACACGACCACACCAATACTTGCGCGATCCTCTTTCCTTTTCCATATTTTGAAGCTCTAATCTCAAAGAACAACAGGCGTGCAACTTTCCAACCTCCTAAGCATCGACACACATGTCATTTTCTCGGCGCGCAAGTCACTTGTGTGACCTGTCCAAAACTTGCACGACCCTTATCCCTTTACCACTTTTCCATGTTCTGATCTTAAAAAACATATGGCACGCAAGTTTCCTATCCTTCAAGTACAAGGTGTGCAAGTATCTTTTCCAAAAACACTTTTTTCCATTTGTCTATTTTCAGGACAAAAAATTTTCCAAACACTGGAAAATGGTGCCACCTTCAATACTGTAATCTTCTTGACCTGTATGAGCACTTTGCTGGAACACATTTTGAACTTCCTCTGAGGATTGACAACAAACACACAACATAATACAATTCATGAAATGATAACCATGGTCCAAACAATCTCCCTCATTGGGTTTGTTTGCAATCAGAAAATAAATTCAATAGACCCCCATCCACATGTAAACCAAAAACACAAGAATCAACTCAGCCAAAACTCTATGTCTACATGAGCAATGATCAGTGTTGAAAAAAAGAGATAAATCCTTAATTGGGTTCCCTTGTTGTGGAATTCTCAATGTCGCTGAAGAAGCATTACATGAACAATGTAATCCTTCTCATCCTTCTCATCACAGAAGCATTACATGCCTGAACATGCTTGAATTTATTCCTTTATCCCCCATTGAAAAGAAACCCAAAGAACGGTAATGTGTTCATTGTTCAGATCAAACCATACTCCCCCTGGATAGTATCTCCCCCACAAACCTACATCACATCCATAAACAGATAAAAATAGTTATCATAAATAGGGAGAGAGGAATTGCATAACCTCCTTATACACTGGGAGGTGTCTGAACACCGAGGTTTAACCGATGCTTCTCAAACACAACCGTTGACAGTGGCTTGGTCAGGAGATCAGCCACTTTCTCATTAGTTCCCACATGATCCATTCTAATCACACCTTGCTCAAATTTTTCTTTGATAAAGTGATTCCTGATTTCAATATGTTTTGTACGTGAATGCTGAACATGATTCTTCATGAGATCAATTGTGCTCTGATTATCACAGTAAATTACCATTGGCTGGTTCACCTCATCACCAATATCTTTAAGTTGTTGCTTCATCCATAGCAGTTGAGTGCATGCCTTTGTGGAGGATATACACTCAGCTTCAACATTACTAAGAGAAGTACTTTCTTATTTCTTGCTCAACCAGCCAACACATTTTTGCCCAATATAGAAGGCTCCACCACTAGTGGACTTTCTGTCTACTACATCACCAGCCAAGTCAGCATCAGAAAATGCTTATAATTCACTGTCCCTACCAGCCAAAAAATATAACCCAAAGTTATGTGTACTTTGAATGTACCTCATGATTCTTTTTACTACCGCCATATGTTCCTCCTTTGGATTACTCAAAAAGCAGGACGCAAGACATGTGGTAAAGACAATATCTGGCCATGTCGCTGTCAGGTACAGTAGGCTCCCAATGATCCTCCTGTACATGGTGAGATCTACAGAGGTCCCATCCTCATGGTTTCCAAGTTTAGTTCCAACTACAATCGAAATTGACATTGGTTTGGAGTCTTGCATATTAAACATATACAACAGATCTCTTGCATACTTTTCCTAAGAAATGAAAGTGTAATCCTTCTTTTGAATCACCTGTAGACCAAAGAAATATCTGAGCTCCCCAATCATAGACATTTCAAATTATGATTTCATGTGATTGGAAAATTCATCCACTGATTTATGCCTACTACCACCAAATATGATATCATCAACGTAGAATAGAACCATGAATTGATCTTTTGGATAATTTTTCACATATATATTGTGATCCACTCCTCCTCTTTTGAACTCCAGCTTTTTGAGATACAAGTCCAAGTGGGAATACCATGATCATGGTGTCTACTTCAAACCATATAGGGCTTTATTTAGTTTGCATACCTTTGTCTCATCAGTACTAAGAACAAAACCCACTGGTTGTTCAATGTAGACTTCTTCTTCGAGTACACCATTCAAGAATGCTGTCTTGACATCCATTTGATATAATTTATATCCTCTTTGGAGTGCCATGGCAAGGAAAAGTCTAATTGACTGCAGTCTAGCCACTAGAGTGAAGGTTTCTTCAACATCAACACCTTCTATCTGGGAATATCCCTTACACACCAAATGAGCCTTGTTTCTAATAACTCTTCAATGATCATTAAACTTGTTCTTGATGATCCATTTTGTACCAATCACATTGTGACCTTCTGGTCTTTGGAAAAGATCCCATGTCTGATTCTTGTCAATCTAATCTAAATCTTCATTGATGGATTTCACCCAAGATTCATCCTTTGCAGCTTCTTCGAATGAGGATGGCCCCACAAATGAAAAAAATATAGATTGCGTGTTATTACTCATCCTCCTTGTTTGAGTGGGTGCACTCTTATCCCCAATTTTGTTAGATGGATCAATCTCAGCTCTATGATTTCTTCTGGGTGGTTCTGTTGAATTCTCTCCACCCACAGTTTCTTTTTCAGATCCTTCTTCTGAGTCAACATCATTATGTGACTGTTGAGTGTTTTGTACAGATTTCTCTATTTCTGTATTCGTATTTTCTCTACGTTAACTTTCTTTCTCACTTTCTATCACATCAGCATATGATTTCCTTGATGCATTTGTGTTTTTCTCTTCAATTATCTTAACATCAATTCTTACCACAATCCTTTCAAATACCTTGTTAAAACACTTGTAGGCTTTTCTATTCATTGGATATCGAAGAAAAATTCCTTCATCAGCATTGTCACCAAACTTCCCTTGATTTCCTTCTTTATTCTGAATGAAACATTTACTTCCGAAAACACGAAAGTATTTCAACAAAGTATTCATTCCATGCCACAATTCATATGGTGTCCTCATTTCTCCCATATAAATCCCTGTTCGATTTTGAATCTGCACTACAACTTCAGAAGCTTCCTTCCAGTAATGGTGAGAGATACCACTCTCAATCAGCATAGTCCTGGCCATGTTGTTGACCTGTCAATTCTGACACTCAAAAACTCTATTTTGTTGTGGAGTTCTCACAGCAGCTACCTCATGCTGTATTCCATGTTTTTCAAGGTAATTATCAAACTCAATGGACGTGTATTCCCCTCCATTATCAGATCATAAAACTTTGATTTGTCATCCAGTATCATTCTCATAAATTCGCCGATATGTTTTCATGCAGTCAAGAACTTGTCATTTCCTGTGAATTACCATAACACATGACATTATACTGTAATCATCAATGAAAAGGACAAAGTACATTTCTCCATGAGTTCTAGCAACATTTATCAGCCCACATACATCTGTATGAATTAGATCATGAAGATGAGAAGCCCTTTTCTTCTTTGGCCGATATGAACTGCAGACCAGCTTTCCACAAAATCAAGAATCCCAATATTTTTTACGCTCATGCTTCAGGTTAGGAATGTCCATGACAATACTCAATTTTTATATTTTCTCCATGTCTTGTTGATTGATGTAACCCAGTCTTCTATTCCACAAATTGTTTTCTTCTTCAACAGTCATAATAAAACATTTTCTTTACTATGAACCTGATACATGTTTCCTTCTATTCTACATCTTTTCATAAGTAAATTTCATGTCTTTCCCTTGATAGTGCATCCTTTCTGATTATAATTAAAAATAATTCCCAAGTCACAGAGTTGACTCACGTGGAGTAGATTATGACGTAGGCCATCTACGTAAAGGACTTCAGTCTTCTTTAGTTATCCATTAGCTAATTCAATACTTCTACTGCCTTTGATTTTTAGAGCTCCATAATTACCAAATCAAACTGTTCCATCAACCTCCCTTTTGATATCTATCAATAGGACAACATTACCTGTCATATGGGATGAACAACCACTATCCAGAATCCAAGTACTATTGCTTTTTGTAGCTTTGAGGGCCACCTCTGCAAGGTTGGATTTCTCAATTTTCTTCCTTTAATTCCATGAGATATTAGAATGAGTATAGAGCACTGATTACCTTTCAATTATCTCATCTGTGGACATTGGTTCTTCATAGTTTAAGTCTTCTTCGAGAGGAGAAAATGTGTTTGAAAGAGCAGCACTATCTTGTCGATGAGATCTAAATTGTCTTGAATTATGGTATGAGGTGTACATGTCCCTTCTATGCCTGCAATTAATAGCCTTATGACCAAAGTTAGAGCAATAAAAAAAATATCCATAGAAACTATTTCTTCTATAAGATGGCGGATATAAAGGAAGTCTCCTTTGTTGATGTCCCAGATCTTCCACATTCAGACAACTCCTTGCCTCTTTGCAATATGACATGGTATGGCCTAGATAGCCACATAACTGACACTTCATGAGAGGAAATGTCTTCCCACTTGAATTTCTCCTCATAATCTCTTCCTTGGGAGAATAGATGGACTTCCTATCATTTCTGAATGTTTGAGGGTAATTTTCAGTTCTCCTTTTAGTTTGGATTGAGGGTTTCTTTTTCAGCAATTCAGGTAACGTTTCAACATTTCCAACTCTCATCTTGTCTTTATTTTGGATCTATTTACTTCTACCAGTTGATGTATGAGCTTCACAGCCAATTCCACTCTTTCCCATGAAAGCCGGTCTTTGATCAGTCAAGATTTTTCTTACCCCATTTGAACCACTCTTGGATATTTCCAGTAATTCTGCATCTGAGAATCTTCTAAACTGCATTTTCTTCCTTGATTCTTTTGAAATTGATTCAGTCTCAAGTTTAATCCTAAGAGTAACAACTTCCTCCTCAAGACCATGAACAGTCTTGGATTTTTATCTTAGTCTAGAGGTGAGTTCATTGATGAACTTTTCATGCTCTTCAATTCTCTTCTTTAGATCCACTACATCATCATTTCTTTCAAGAATTTTAGACTGTACTTTCAAAAATTCTTCCATTTGTTCAATTTCAGCTTCCAGTTGATCAACATATTCATTTGATTCTTATACCATTGATTTCCACTTATTACAACTCTTACATTTAATCTTAAGCTTGCTAGAAGCATTCTTAAGTTGCAACTTAGGATATGCACCAGTTTTTAACTGATTTTCTCAACCAGTGTATTCTGATTTTTCAACAGTGGCCATCATGGAAGCATGTTTCCCAGTTTTAAATTCTGGTTCTTCTTCATCACAGAATTCATTATCATCTTCTTCCTCTTCACAGACAAAAATATTCTTCAGAACTTTCTTTCTAGATTTGAAGTCTCCTTTCTATAAAAACCTTTTCTAAGGCTTATTAATGTTTTCAGCATCTCTATCAACATCATCGATCTTTCTTAAGCACTGAGAAGCAATGTGCAAAACTTTGCCATAACGAAAGCAAGCTAGAGGTAACTTCCCTTTGAATTTCCCTTTTCCCTTCTGGAACTTCTTGGTAATGAGAGAGAGAATTTGTTTTCCTCATCGTCTTCACCACTACTATCTTTTGAGATTTTCAGCTTCTCCATGGATTTGAACGCCATTTCCTTTCTTACTCGCGTAGTAGCATCTTCTGGTTTGACTCTCATTTCATATTCCACCAAGCTGCTTAACAGATCATCCAAAGAAAGTTTGGAAAGATCACTTTCCTCAAGGGATGACACCTCTGCATTGTACAGGGGTGGTAGCCTTCTCAGTATTTTCTTCAAAATATCAATGTCTCTGATTTCTTCTCCTAGGCCTCGAATTTCTCCAACCACTTCAGTAATTCAATTGAAGAAGGGGTTTGTATTCTTATCAGGATGAATCTTCAGATCATTGAACCTATTGTGTAGCACTTGTAATTTCACCTCATTCACTTTCCAATCACCTTCATAAATATTTTCAAGTTTATCCCACATGTACTTTTCTAAGGTGCAACTCATCACTTTTAGATAAATCTTATCAGAAAGTGCTGCGGTGAGAGTATGTTGTGCTTTAGCATCTGCATCTAGAATTTTTCTATCTATATCAGTCATAGAAAGCACTGTTGGATCAGAAACATTAATACATTTCACAGTGGAAAGCAGAACTTCCATTCCAAGGGATCTTAGATGAGATCTCATTATGTTCTTCCAGGTCTGGAAATTACTTCTATCGATGAGAGGGACTCCCCTGACATTGACTGCATTCTCCGTGACGACAAAGGATGGATTCAACACCAACAACCTTTACCCTCTGATACAACTTGTAGGACCTCGAAACACCCTAAGAGGGGTGGGGTGAATCATGGTGTCAAATTTTTCTTTTAAATCGATGGATCTTGTTCCCAAGTTGGTAGGAACTTGTTAAACCTGTAAGATGGATATGAACAGAAAGCAAACATTCACATGCAGAGAGACGACACAACACTTTTTACTTGGTTCACCACTAAGGGCTACGTCCAAGGAGTATACGCTAACAGGTTGTCGATCATACCAAATTACACTAAACTTCACTAGATGTGGATTAAAAAGGTTCGGGCACAGTCACTATGTCCCAGACTCACTGCCTTTACAAAAGGTTCAGGGATAGCTCACAGCATCCCTTGGGTCACTCCCGTTGACTCCCCCTGGCTCACTACCCTTGCTGAAGTGACACTAAATTTATAGACATGAAGGTCTCTTCATCATTGAAAAATAATGCATCCTCTGTTGTATGTAGATGCTCTTTTGAAGTCAAACTTTCACTCGTAGACTAATCTCACTTTTCACTGAAGGTATCGGGAAATCTTCCAGTTTTTGTGCAGCTCCAAAAAGACCGGCGTACTTCAACCTCACCTGGCGTGCTTCTCCAAGACTAGCACGCAAGTTTCAAGATTGGCATGAAATTAAATTTCACATCACAAATTCGGCGCACTGGTGACACCAACCCACTTGCACGACACTGCCTCCTTCAACTCCAAACTTGCACAACTCTGCACCTTTAACTCCCAAACCACCTTGGTCACGCAACCAACAACCGGCACACAGCCTCTACTTGCACGACCCAACTACCACCTACGCGGCTCAACCACTTGCGCGATTAGAGCTCAAAAAATCTCTAAGTCTTTAACTTCGTTCGAAATGAGGAGGGGTGGTTCTCTATATATAGGGAAACAGGACCCCCTACGCAGTGGCACACAAGTGTCCTCACATCGCACAAGTCCCGGCGTGCAGCTCCAACCGCCATAGCCTCTGTCGCACAACTCACTTGCATGACCACACCAATACTTGCTCAACCCTATTTATTTTACCATATTTTGAAGCTCTGATCTCGAAGAACAACAGACACACAACTTTCCAACCTCCTAGGAATCGTCACACGAGTCATTTTCTCAGTGCGCAAGTCACTTGCATGACCTGCCCAAAACTTACACATCCCTTATCCCTTTGCCATTTTCTATGTTCTGATCTTGAAAAAAATATGGTGCACAAGTTTCCTGTCCTTCAAGTACATAGCGTACAAGTCTCTTTTCCAAAAACACTTTTCTCCATTTGTCGATTTTCAGGCGCAAAAATTTGACAGACACTGGAAAATGGTGCCACCTTCAATACTGTAATCTTCTTGACCTGTATGAGCACTTTGCTGGCACACATTCCAAAATTCCACTGAGGATTGACAAAAAACACAAAACATACTCCAATTCATGCAAAGATAACCATGGTTCCAACACTTAATACTTTAAAGACTCATACCTCAGCTCATACCGATATTCCTTCTACATCTGGTCATACTTCTATGACTCTGGACATTGAGGCAGTTATAACTATTGTAAAGGAGGAGCTTCATGACCTATATGATGATTCTGGTCAAGGAAAACTAGAAAAGATTGAGAAGAATAGTGATCATGTTCATGGTATGGTCAGAATCTATTCAAAGAGTAATGAAACTATAAATTCTTAGATCAAAAAAAAAAGTTAGTCTACTATTTCAAAAAGATTACCATGCATCACTTGACCAGTTTGATTCAGTATTTGATAGAGAAAAAATATTTGTCTCCAGTCAGTAGATCTTTTAATGAACTTATACAGATATTTAAATACCTCAATCTTCTTTTGAAAAAATTCATAGAGAATAAGGATGACTTTGAGAAAGCAATGAAGTACAGTGTTTAAATTATTGAGGATTTTGTAAATATGTAAATCTTATACCTTCATGTCCAAAGTTAAGAGATTATAGCGCCTTCTGTTTCACCTCTTGGATCTCCTTGATCAATGTCTCTACCTCAAATGTTATTTTCTCATGATTTGAAATAGATTCACCCAGTGATCTCAAAATAGATTCGACCTCCTTTGTTGTGACATCCCAAACCCATCCTTGTACCTAATGTTCCAAAAGAAGTGATACTACCTCCTCTGATTTTTTTTAGACCCTCCACCTTTTCATCCACCACCTAATGGACCCACTATTGATCTATCAGAGAAGGGGAAGGAAAATATTCATCATCATCCATAGTATGGATCATTCTATGATAGGTCTATTTTCTTGATTTTTTTTATTTTTTGTTTGAGAACATGTAAAACATTATACTTTATTTATTAATGGAATTTTGTGTTCTTGTATTACCTCTATTTATCCTTTATCTATTTTTTTAAGATAATATTTATTTATTACTACCTAATTTTGTATCATTATCCTATTAAGGGGTAGAATAGTTTTAAGCTCCCCTTTCACTTTTTGATAATCCCTAAAGGGGGAGAAAAAGTATAGAATTCTCTTTGATCTCACTCTTATATAGGATTTTTTCTTTTCTTCCATTACTCTTTATTCTACCTTTGAAACTTATCTATATATTATAAAAAGTCATAAATAATATTTCAATATAAGTAAATTAATTTCATTCCACATCAAATGAATGTATTGAATAATGCCATGATTTGTGATCCACAAAAATGGGGAGATTCTTGGCCCATATAAGACTGTGCCCACCCTCGCTAGTATTAATAGTTCTAATAATAAAAAATCATGTAAATTCTTATTAACCATGTTTAAACAATCTCAATTAGGATTATTTACATTTCAATATGTGAAATTATTTTTATCTAGGAACTAATATAAATATGGTACATTCTGTTAATATTTATGTTGTATGACATTCCAAATAAAAATATTTTATAAGTGTAACAGACTCGCCCTGACCAAAGAGATGAGATACCGACAACGTTGATGACCTACCGATGAAAATGACCTACTGATGCAGATGACCTACTGATGCAAATGACCAACCAATGCAGATGACCTACCAATGCAAATGACCTACCGACGTAGATGACTTGTGGATTTAAAATGACCTACCAATGCAGATAACCTACAGTCTATTCAAATGACCTACTGATGCATGGTGCTACCAATACAAGGACTCATCGAAAGTTAAAATGAGTCATTGATGAAATGAGTCACCAATTCCCAGAAAGACAAAAAAAAATTGCAAATCAATTGAATGAGTCACTAACAAAATTAGATACCAACCAAAGACTCACTAATAGACTATTTGAAATTTATTTTATTTAAAATTATATCTAACATTAATATTTGGAGTGTTTTAATGAGACTGATAAATTAAATTCATTTTGGATAACATATTAAATAAAGATTTTAGAAAAACACAGTATTGTGTCTACCTCAAACATGCACATTTTTGGGATGCAATAATATATATACAAAGAAGAGCACATGAAAGAAAAACACACATGGGAAGGCTCATGCAAACTTGAATACACAAGAAGATACAAGAAGACCTCAAACGAGCACTATAAAGAAAGAAATAACATAAGAGGAATTCTTCAATCCTACTTGATGTGGACTAGAGAACTTTTTTTCATCATCATTCCATCATCTCTACAGCATCCAACAAAACCAAAAGAGAAGAACATCTCACCCTCCATGAAGGCAGAACACAGTTCTCCACGATTGTCTATTTTCAGTGTCTATTTCCAAAAATAGATTCGATCATCAACTCTAATACTTCAGAGATTCTAGAGATGAACTGAATAACACTCAGAGAATCTCTAATCCCTTCTTAATATATTTTTTATGTTGTGAACTATTTATCTAAACTTTCGAGAAGTGTGCGTGTCTATACTAAAAACACACATTGTCTCCTCCACTAAACAGGAAGATAATAGATATCCTCAAATAGTTATCTTTTTACACATGATCAACCCATAAGGAACTATGGAAGAGGACCTCTTTGACTTGGTTTTTTTGTTCCCATGAAGAAATGTGGTAGAGGTGTTGTGACCTAGAAAGTATGTGTAATGTTTTGTTATCCCCGATCCAAGGTGTGGATCAAAATATTTATTTATATTGATTTCTTGGTGGAAGGTTATAACCTAGTGGAGAGGACCATGTATCTTCTTGAGACTAAACCTCTTGTTTTATATACACTGTGTTTTCAATTTTTTCTTTCTCGGTTTTAATTCATTTTTCTGAAAACAAATTTTTTGATTGATAGTTAGTCTTGGATAATAGTTATACTGGGGTTTCCTTATTAGAGTAGTTTCAAAAGTTGAATTAATATCTCATATTTTTATAACTGAGACTTAATCAATATTCTAAGAAACAATATGAATATTCAAGCTATTATAGTTTTACTACCTTGGTTAACTGGCTATTTTTATTTTAGATTAGAGGATACATTCAAATAAACTTTTTAACAAATTTGTTATAAGAACTCAATTAACCCCCCTCTTGAGTATCCTACTATGACCAACATACACATTCTGGAGGTGATGGTCATCTCAAATACCAACCCTCAGGTTCGTATAAAGAGATTTAAATGGTCTCTTTTAAATAATTTATAATCATCATAACCGAACACTTTCATTTTTCTTATTATTTTACAAACATAAATTATTTACCAAAAATTCCAATATAATAAAATAAATTTATCCCATATAATTATATTTTATTATGTTGATATAATAATATTTTTTCATCTCCTTCTATAACAAAAAGGGAATCAAATCAATTTCTCATCTGTATAGAGGACTATAACCTTACAAATCAATGTATTTTGTTTTCCAAAATCCCCTAATAAAGACAGTCATAATGATAATACTAATGAATGTATATGAAACCTATAATATAATAAATAGTCATTAAATTTAATATATCACCTACTTATTTCCCTTCCACCCATTAAAAATGATAATATTATTCATGCATACATGTTAACTACCACCACCATCAGTTATTTGATACATTTTTAGGTCTTCTATTCAAAGATGATTATCAATATGATTATAATTACTATTTAATATTCTTAAATAATAAATAAAATTCATTATATAATAGATCCATGATCAATAAACTAGGAACAATGACATTAAAATCAAAAAATTCATGTAAATAAAGCAGTTAACACTCTAAACAATGTTAATTGTGAATGATTATAAACAAACAACACAAAATATGGTATAAGTAAATTATATATGATATAATGGATTTGAATATGGTTTTATTATTTAACTATAATAAATATAATTTTATTTTAATTTATTTTGAATAACAATCATCTATGTGGAAGCATAAGATAAGGGATTTTGTATTAATTTCCACTCCATTGAGACATATTTGGTATTTTGAACATATTCTCTTTTATGTGGTGTATATACTACCCTAATGATGATTTTAAAATTAATATATATATTTTTATTCTGAATAAATATTCAATTTAAGATTAATCTTTCAAGGGGTTACAATTTAAACATTACAAAAAAATTATAATTTATTTTACAATCTATTTTTTGGGTTTGATAATATTTTTAATAGGATGATTTTCATAATATCTACTTCCTAAAATTCATATATTTTATGATAAATTCCATATTTAAATATTTTTCTTGTTTTCTCTAAATATTTCGTCACTCTTTCACTTGAATTCATAAAATAAATATTTAAAATAAAACATGATATTATTTATCTTTGATCCTTTTCCATGTCCATATTTTTTATTTTTTTACAAAAGTCATTTTAATTAAAAAAATTATTCATTTAATGAATATTATACTTTCATTTATATTTAAAATGGTTTGAAAGGAATCATACTACTATTTTTTGAATGGGTAGTTTTCTATATTATTTATAGAAATTTTAAAGGAAATTTTATTTTTAATTTATATGGAATTAATAGTTTTCCTCACTAAATGTACCATTTTGAACTATTTAGAATCTTCCAGAAAATTTCAACTATTTTAAAACATTAATTATTTAATTAAATTTTATTTAAATGAATTCAGTTATATATTTTTTCCATTCTTTAAAAGACACGATGTTACTAAAAATATACTTTTCTGATGTGTAGAGGGCCATATCTCATCCCATGATTAATTTTTCAGTCATTAAATCTCTCTGAATAGTTTTATTTTTTCTATGATCAATTTTAAATAGATATATCCATATTATTGTATCATGTATATGCATATTTTTAAATCATATTCCATTTCTATATAAAGAGTTTACTATAAAAGTGATATGATCGACTAAAAAATGTTGATATTTTTTATTATTTCATCAATATGGCTATTTATTTATAATGAATAACATGTATCAATTTCATTTGTTATTATATATATATATAAGGAATATGTTGGAAATGTAGTGATGGGAGGGACCCAAAATTATATCACCCTTCAATAAATCAATAGGACTTTTGAGAAAAAACTACTAGATGGCCTTACTTAATGTGCTTTTTTGTATACCTACCCATATTTGAAAATATTATTTCAAAATGCCATGATCTTGGGATCTAGAATAATTAATTTCCATCAATGATAATTTAGTTATTATTATCTATAATATTATTACATTGATATTATCCAGGGATTATTTTTGTGCTCCATTTATTTATTAAATATAATGTGTTTTTTGTTATTTACCTCTATATAAAAATTTCCTTGATTACTCAAGATAACATGAATTTTATGAAACCCTTATGTGGTGTTTCATCTAACCCTTACCTTTTTTTTATCTTCACCAGGATATGAGGCCAAAAGTTTTAAATGAGTTTCATGGATGAAGAAAATTTACTTTTATATTGTTTTATAATTTTTTCCAGTGTAAAGCGGGACCCATGTATGCATCTGGATCTTCAAGACTACTAAATTGTTTAATACATGGTTAATGTGATAACTTTTATCTTATTCCAAAATAATAAGTTAATAATCATTTCTAGAATTCTTGAGTTAGGTTCAAAAAGTTTCTATTAGATCATGTTTAGTTAAAACCATTGGTACTAGATATCGGAAAACATATATTATATAACATAACCATATGACATACTTTTTTCTATATTTCTAATTATAGGATAATATCCGAAATGTTTTTTTATGGTATATATTTTATGGTTTTCTTAGTAATACATATCTTATGGGATACTATATGTAGAAATCGTTTTCACAAAGATGCATCTAGAGGTAATAACCATGAAAAGTGTTAGTTGAGTATACCATCACCAACATTCTAGTTCATGGTGAATGATCCATTATTATATAACTGGTTTGAAATGATTGGGTTATATTCACTAGATAATTTATATTTTCATTAGAAACCATTATGAATGATTTGAAAATATTATTACGATTTAAAGAAACAATGATTATTTTTCTTAGATTAACAAGTATTAAACATACAATTTATTTTATGTGTTTCACATTTAATATATTATGATTTAAAAATAATTATGTTATAATATAATTAATTTTAATCCATTTCATAGAAATGGTTCCTAGAATATTGATGTGTATCTATACCCATGTCCAATGTAGTGATTTCCTTGCCAAGAAATATATTACAAATAGTGATGGAGTTTAGAAAATCATGGACATATTAGAGTAGTTAACTAAGGTTTTGACTAATAACCATGGAAATATATGGTGACTTGATTTTCCATGAAATGATACACCTATATTTTACTATTTTATGAAACCAATTTCTCCATATTTTTTCGGAACTACTAATCCATTGGTTAATGAGTAATAGATTAAGTCCATTGAATTGATATTTATGACATTAGGATTTAATGAAAGGGAAAAGGTTTTGGTGGAAGTTTATTATATTAACGAACATATTAAAAAATGGTGGTCATTGATACAAAATAAAAGGGAACAAGAATAAATATAATATTTGTAATGGGGATCATTCAATGAAATATTATTTGAAAACTATTTCCCTCAATAAAAAAAGATGACAAATAGAATTTTACTCGTCTTAAAGAAAAAGATAAAAGAAATTATTGTAGGTTATGAGGCTACCTTTAAAATACTATCTAGGTATTATATATATTACACAAACTATCCAAAACAATAAATTAACAAATTATTTTAAAAGAATCATTCAAGACTCTGAAGGGCCAAGGTTTATCAACGTTTTCCATCAAATGATAAAATTTTATTATGTTCCACCAAAACAAGGAATGAATTTTATAGATCCTATATATTTATTACAAATAAATTGAAGAATATTTTGTTTGATCATTTAAAAAAAGGGAATGTGTCGATGATGAATATGGTAATAGATCACATTTCACTATGTAAAAATCAAGGAAAGAAACATCCTGGAAGATTCTTGATGGGCATGGGAGTTTTTTATAAGTGAGGAGATAAGGGTCATCAGTCTAAATAATGCATGTGGAATAAAGTAATAACTATTATCTAGTTTATAAAATTTAGAAAAATATGTAATTTCTTAAACCAATTTCCCAATTGTTAAAGGAACCTACCATAGATGAATCTTAGGAGAGGAGGCTATGATTATGAAATATCTACAGTGGAGGTTGATGTCCCTGATGATATGAAAGTGGGTACTTTAATATTATCCTATAATTTATCTCAGACTTTATTTTAATTGACATTATTAAACTCCTTTATATACTCTATATTTTTCATGATAATTAAATATTTATCAAGCACTTTAAGAAAGTAGTTTTTAGTAAAGACTCGAATTGTAAATAATACATAAACAATAACATGTTAATAGGTTCCCATTATGACACACACATATATAGACCCAATTTTCACAATTTATTTGTATACATTTGTTTTACTTTTTTATAATCATTAGTTTGTATTTCAATACAAAATATAATGCCAAAATTTATTTTCAATAGAACGAAATAATGATTCTTGGGGAATATATTGAAATCTATACCTTTAGATAAAATACATAATTATTTGGGTTATTTATAGATCAACCTATAGTATATCTTGTGAGTTATATTCTTATGGAAGAAAAATAGATATAGTATATGGATGGGAAATGATATATTCAAAATGAATTTTTACCTAATTTATCAGAATACATTGATTCTCTTCTTGAGGGATTACCTAGAAATACACTAAATCATGGATCTGAGTTTTTTATTAACTTAATCCCGAATTAAATACTTATATCAAATAAAACCTATTGCTTAGACACTGTAGATGTAGTGTAGTTAAAGAAAAAACTACATGAGGTTTGTTAAAATGGATTTATACACCCTAGTGCTTTACTTTGGGGAGCCCCTATACATTAAATTAAGAACAAATATGCATCTATATAGTTTTTCATTCATTAATGGTAAATCAATATGTTACCATAAAGAACTCTTATTCTATACCATGCATTGATGACTTGTTTGATCAACTTCACAAATATTAACACTTTTTGATGCTTGTACATCATTCATGGTTTCATAAAGTGTGAGTAAAGAATGAATTTATCTAGAAGAAAACATTTGGTTTATGTTATTAATAATAAGAATTTATAGTAATTCAATAAGTATTGACCAATTCACAATATGTATTTATGGATATAATGAATATAGTAATGATGTAATATCCTAATATTTTTTTTGGGTGTGTATTGATGATATATATTTATACTCTAAATGTTTTTAGACAAAATATTCCATAGTGTATCATTATTGAGTCTCTTAGACGAAAAGAGTTATATAGTATATTTCGTGAATTATTTATTTTCACTATTTTGATTTATGTTCTATATTTTCTCCAAGGATTGAATCTATTTTGATCTTATGATGTAAACATAATTCAATGAATGTTCCATATTAATAAAAGTAACTAAGGTATGAAATTTCCTTATATTAGAATGATACTATTATAAATTTTTTTAACATTTTAAATTGTTGAATAACCCAATAACAAGGATTCCATATAAAAGGTTTAGATTCATATGGAATAAGGAATGAGAATTTTTTTTAATAATTGAAGTGGAAATTAGAAAAAGAACATATATTGATCTGACAATTGGGAAATGATTTATTTAAAATATATAGGGATGTATCAATGGGGGGACTTGGTTGTGTCCTTTTATATAATGATAATGTTATTTCTATTGAATAAAAGTAATCCAATCCCCATGAACTAAACTATCCAAACTATGATCCTGATTTATAAGATGTAATCATTTCTTTAATCCTATAGAGTCATTTTCACTATGGAAAAATATATGTGATATACAAAGATCATAAGATCACTAAATACATATATTTACAGAAATATCACAACATGTGGAACAGATTATGGGTCAATATACTCAAGGATAATGTTTTCTTAATAAACTACTCCCTACGTAAGGAAAATAACGCAATGTAGGGATTGAAAATTAATGATCGTGAAGTATTAACTAAAATGAATAATGACGAGGATCCTATGCTATTTGATTTATTGAATATGGTTATTAGAATTATTATGGGATAAACATTGTCACTTTTTTTCAAATGATCTCCAACCCATCATTATAATAAAAGGTAAAAAGATCCCAATCTAATGAAATAAATCATTAAAATAAAATTAAAGCTAAAAATGATGGGAAATTTGAATACTTTTTCTTGGAAGATGGTTCTATAAAATTTATAAAGAGGATTTGTGTTCCATCAATGTTTTATTTGAAAAGGTAATTAATATATTATGCACATAGAATTAATTTAACTATACAAATAAGTAACCCTAAGATGTTTATGGAACTAAAGGAACATTATTCGGGATAATATAATTTAGGTAATTATAAATTATGTATCATGAAGCATAATTTTTCAAAAGGTGAATCCTAGGAGATATCATCCCAAAGGATTCATGGAACCTCTATATATTTAGATATGGAAATGGTATGAAATTAAAATGGACTTTGTAACCATATAAGAAAAGTGTCCTTGAATTAATGATTTCATTTGGGTTATTTTAGTATCACATTACCAAATATACACATTTACATAATATAAGATAATATTTACCTCTTGAGCACCACACATCACTCTATATTAATTTGGTTATTAGACATCATGGTGAACCTTTTTAAATTGTTGTTGGTCATGTTCCATTGTTTAAATCAAATTCTAGAAAATTCCTCAAAAGGCCACGGACATAATAATTTATTTGAGCTTAACTTATCATCCTAAAACTAATGGACTATCTAAAAAGTATATTCAAACATTATAAGACATTGAAATTTTATGATCACTTTAATTTCAATGTATGTGGGGTAACTGAAATCCTTTGCTATAATTTTCAAATAACTATAGCTTCTATTGACAAATAAAAATGGTTCCATATGAATTATTATTTAGAAAAATATTTCACATAGAAACATGGTAAGATGAAGTTATTGAAAGGAATGTTAAAGTCGTACAATATTTTGAGGATACAATAATGAAGGTAACCATTTTTCATACCCATATTTAAGCATCTCAAATAACACATAAGAGATATGAAAATAACTAAAGGAATGAATTCAAATTTCTAGTTTCATATCACATTTTCATGAATTTATCTTTATAAATGAGTTTTATAAGGTTCTATAATGATGGTAAACTAATCCCCATGTAAATCAGTTCATTTAAAATTCTTTATTAAATTAGAGATTTGGCATATAATTTGGAAATCCCACTAATACTCTACTAGGTACATGATTTATTATATATCTCTTTATTGAGGAAGTATATGTGATCCCAAAAACATGTGATATGATTAAAATAAATATAATTTAAGATTATCTATCATACTATGAGTAGCCTATAAAGATCCTTGAAACTATAGAAAATGTGTTGAAAAAATGGGAATGTTGATTAGAAAATTTATTTAGGAGAAATCATTTAATATAGAAAGAAAATTGGGAAACTAATTATGTTATGAAGAAGAACCACCATCATTAGTTTAAAAAGTAATATCCATGAATATATTGAAAATAAATTTTTTTATGGTGGGATGAATGTAATTACCATTACTGAAATATAGAATATGAATATTTTAATTTAATGAAAATATAGTACAAGGAAAAATTTCAAATATCATTAAACCATATTTGTAATTTGATAGAATGAATATAATTCTTAAACTTAATATTTCAAAATAAGCATTAAATAAAAATTTGTAATTTTTCTTTAGAAATATGATTTTATGAATAAATCAAAATTTATTATTTTATTAATACATATTTTACATATAATTACTATTTATAATATGTATAATTAACCATGTATTGATTATTAATTCTGTATGAATAATGACAATATCTTTTAGAGGTAAAAGGATTATTTTTAAGAAAAAAAAGTTTTTAAAATACACGACATTTTTCTATTCAAATAATTAAAACATAACCAAAATTAATGAATGATTTAAATTATACTCATATATTATGTATCTAAATATATTAATTTAAATTAATATATATTTTTTCTTACTAGTTATATAGAAAAATAATGATCATTTTATGTTAGAAATGTGTATTTTCATGGAAGATGTTTGATTGTAAAGTTTAATAGGTTTATTTTCAATTTAATTATCCAAATTATAGGAATGGAATTGGATAAAATGTTTATGAGATTTTTAATCAAAATTTTCTGTTTTATAAATTAATATAATTTCATTTTTGGTCATTATGAATAGTAAAAAATGGTAAAATTGGTCTCCATAATTATGGTTAATAAATGATTAGTAGGGGTGTAGACACTATGAAATGTGTTTTCATGCACTTTTCTAGAGAACATGATATGATTGTCACATAGAAAACAAATGTCAAGTCTAAGTTAATATGATTTCACCCTAAAGGAAGAAGATGCAGGATGGATTTCAATGTTCCAAAATACTACATCATACTGATGGATAAGTGGAATGATTCCCCCATCCAGGAGTAGGCAGTGGATTACCAATATCAATGATGAAAATATGTCGACACATTAAACTCAATTTCAGAGTTTCATCCAAGAAGACATTGTGTATTTACCATCTCAAGAAGATTATATCTCTTCAAGACCTTCGATTGGACTGGTCATGGAGCCCAAACAGACTTACGGATCAAAAGTTATGGAACTAGGAAGACGGATAAATTTCATAAAGGGACCTATGTAGAGGACCTACGCTAAGGACCTACACAGAAGAATGAAGTTTTACACGCCTACGTGGGAGAGCTATGCGGAGGACCTACGTGAAGGACCTATGTGGGAAACATACCTTCAACTATGCCCCATCAATGAATATAAATAGGACCCTTTGGCTCCTCATTTTAGGTCTGGAAAAAGTTAAAAGACTCCCTGAATATCCCATTTCATATCTCTGTTGCCCATATCCCTCAAATTGTCTCAGGTAGCTCTCTAATGTATGAGAGAAGAGATAATTAAATGGGATAAGAATGTTTTGAAATAATTTCACATTTTCTACATAGTTTTGGTTCCCCTATGTGAAATATATTCTTCAGTCATCATACACACCTACATGAAATTCCTATTGGACACACCTACGTGACATACCTGCGCGACGCACCGACGTAGTACAGTTGCGCGGTGAATCAATGCGGGGTACCTACGTGGCACACTTAAGCGAGGCACCTAAGTGGAATATATTGGTATAAATCTTACCTACCAACTCATGTACACTCATTAAATCCATTCATGGTAGGGTATCTCCTTGGTTCCCTTATCTGAAAGGGACTAAGTTGAAGCCTCCACAAAAACCTCTTAACTTCTCAAACCATTAGGAAAGGCACATTAGTGTGTCTCCTATTTGGGTTTTTATATCCACAGTCAGAGGTTTCCAACATCTGTATCACAAAGGGGTTTGGGTTTATGGAGTATCTGTGGGTTTTTATATTCACATTCACGTGGACCTTTCTCCCATGAACAATGTTGGGAATTTCCCTCCATGGAGGAGGGTTGTGTCATGACCTCTTCCTTCTTAAAGAGATGACCCGGAACCTCAGGTCTCTGGTAGGGAAGGTAAATTTCACACTTTCTTTTCTTCCTTTTGACCAAAATTGAAGTCTCCCTCCCCTACCAAGATCAATTTTAGGGCATCCATCCTAGTGTAAGACCCAAACCTTCATCCCTTCTTCCTTTCTTTGGGACCCTTATCCAATGTAAAGTGAATAGAAGGAGGGCACGTCGCCTCACCCTCTTCCTAGATCACCTCGTCCTCATCCAAACTAGCCACTGTAGGCTCAAACTCCTCTACTAGAAGAGGAGGAAAAGTGTATGTGTCATTGTTGAATCTTTCACATCCTCTTTTTTCTCACACTAAGCATGAATCATGTGGCCTTAGAGATTTATATTTATTAAAACATTTTCAGAAACACCCACGGTGAAGGAACTATGAGAACACTATTTCCCATTCAAACTATGATATGTAAGAATCCCTTTCATGGACCGAGCACACTAGATATCGCCTTTATGAATCCAACCCTAATTCCATTAATCTGGGCATCCTTCTTTGGAACAATCCACAAATTAAACCCCTAAATCATCACAGAATCATTTTTAGGATGTAATCCCAAACTCATTTCTCTCAAATGACTATACTCTCTTATGAGAATGGGATTTGATTTCCATCCACATGGGATACCAAGGGATACACCTTAATGTTCAAACCCATCATTTCAAATCAACCCTATTCTCTTTGGGCCATATTCCCAACAAGGTCTCAAATAATATCGAAACCCATGTCCTTTCCAATTTAATTGGGGTTTTTCTGCAAAAGTACCACAACATAATTTGACTAAGAACCTTTCGCTTAGATTTCCTTACCACATGACATTAATCTGTATTGTTAGGTCCTTATCACATGACCATAAAAAGTATGATGTGTACCATTAAGTAGCACTGAACTACGAGGGTTCTCATTTCTTTCAATAGGATACATAGGTAACCCATTTCATGGGTAAGATCCCAATATAAAAAGAAGCCTTCATATCCCTGGATAAAAATAAATTCCAGAGTGCCCTGATGAGTGGCTTAAAAACTAGTATAATCATAATGATGATTAAAAGAATATTGAAATAGTTTATTAAAGGATACCATTGATGGAGAATACCGAATACATATAGATATCTCCATTAATGAAGAACCTTGAATGCATACTGATGATTCTAAATTTTATACATTTTAATATTTGATTAAAAATTCCAAGGGAAAATTATGTTATACTTGGTGAATTAATAAGAATTCATGAAAATATCTTAAATTTACAAAGAGAGTCCCAGATTAGAAAACTATTCCCCCTAAAAAGGGCTTGATGAGTTTGACCTCACATCCTCTCGACCAATGCACGTTCCTAAGTATCATAATGTTTAAACATAACAGATGCCTGAATTTGGTTAAATGTTCCTATTTCGATAAAGAACTATTGGAAGTTTCTAGTTCCATAAATAAATCCAATGGAAACTGCCTAGGAGTAGTGATTCTTAAAACTAGAACACAAGTTTCAAGGAACTACAAAAAAATAGTGAACCCGACGTGATTCTTTAACCAAGTTAATAATGTTCCCCACCTGTTAATCCCCTATAAATTGAAAAATAAAGCCCAAACAAAGAAATAAATCACACATTAATTCATCTAACAGATGTCTCTTTAATATATTTTATTGATGTTTCATGTATTTTCTCATAACTCAATTCAGTCCAAAATGGCTTTCTTCAAGACAACATCTACTAACTTCCTGACCACTTCTCAAGCTGGATCTTCATCCAAATGAAGGACATTATCACCCACTCAACATCTTCAATGCTAGGTCTCAAATATGTTGGAAATTTAGTATCTTCAACATGATACAATCCTGACTTTTAAGGCTTCCCAATAGGCCCTCCAAGTCAAAAATAATTCTCGATCATCCGGCCAGCGACAACTAATGATCAAGAAGTAGACGGTGCCTTCCACAGTTTTCAGCTGTTTTGGGTCCCTTTCCCAAGAACGTAAGAACCAGTCCCTACAATACTATAGATAAGAGGATTGAGCGGTCACTCAGGGCATCAATTCAAGAATATAGGGATCCTTCCTAAGAACTCCCACCAATAATCGTCACCAGCAAAATTGTACAGTAGTGAACCCCCAACATGATTGGGATGTTGCCTCTAGACGTTCAGCCTAGGTCTCTCAGACCCGGGAATGCAAGACCAACCAAAAAAGACAACTTCTGGTCAATAGGTAGTAGGTTCATACCACCAATTCAATGGGGTGAAAAATGGTAAATAGGAACATACACCTTCTTACAATCCCCAATTCTATAAGCAGTCTCATCTACCAGTATTGAAGGAAGTCCATCAACCATACTTGACAAGAAATAGACAGAAGGAAAATACACCTACCAAAATTCATCAAGCCTACCAATAGTCTCGTTTGGTTTCACCTAGAGAAATCAGTCAGAAATCTCCGATGTAAAATCTGGGGCAGACCCAGCTCTCTACCCCCATGCATGAGTACTATCAATATCCATTGAAAAGAAAAGTATGAAAGGAGAAAGAACATAAACCTACTCCCAATACATAATAGACATATATTCCCATTCCATCTACTAAATTCACCAGAAACATTTTATCAATTGTGAAAGGGTAGATGCAAATCCCTACCCATATTCTGGAAGCATGATAGGATATTATAACAAATACTTCAGCAGTACCAGGGGAACAAACACATAAATCTATCCCCACATATGGGATGACAAATCATCATGCCATCCCAGATAAGATACACACCTCTATTCAAATCCAATAGGGTCATGGGGCATACTCCCCCATATCATACGAACAACAATATCAGAAACATACACCCTTTCCAATTAGAGGTAATCTGTCTATTCTGATGGCCGCTCAAAGGCAGGTACATACACCTGCCCATGATAACCACATCTCCTAGAAAGTGGCCTGAACTAAGTGTAAGAGAACATCCAAGAAGATGTATCACCAAAACCAGTTGGAAAATCATGAGTCAAACTATAATTTGGATCCACATAATGATGGTGTTATTGAATCCCTTAGACATTTATCTATTGTAGCTCAAGATCTTATCAGCTCATTACCAAATTATGGGAGTGGTAGTAGTAATTCTGAAGTTCCACATTGGGCACTTCATCATGAAGTCTTGCTTCATGAAAATTTGGTCAATCAAAATAGCCTATCTCTGGATGAGAGCCATGGAAACCATCTATGTGGCTAGAATACAAATGTAACGCCCCGACCCCAGTTACCCAGAGTCGGTGCATTATTACATAACATTGGCATGATCACAAGAAAGATCAAATCTCGAAAGACCGATTGGTTTAGTAGCCTTGGAAACACTAGATATATTCATAAGTTTTACATTACATCATAAAATGAAAAACTACTACAACAACATAATGTTTACACAATCCACACTATTAACCCCTCATAAAATCCCTGCAGGTCATTCATAACTTACTTCTTCACATCCTGGGAAAAATAAAACATAGAAAAGGGGTGAGCTCAAATGCCCAGTAAGGATAACAATATAGCGGAAACTTTCATAAATAAGAATAAACATTTAAGGCAATGTATAACTAAAACAAAATCCTTTTAAATATGAACTTTCAACATGGTATGGCATAAATAAAATGAAATAATGCCATTTACTTATTCACATGGATATTCTAATAATCGAATAATCACATGCGAAAATCAATAACCACTTTCATAATGTTGGAATGCATAATGCCAGACTATCATAACCACATAGTCAAGGCCTCGTGCCAAGACTACAAATAAGATTTTGTCAAGGCCTTGTGCCAAGACACTAGTTTGTCTCATGAGACCTACCGATGTAATTTTTTAAGAAGATACTTACGTTAAAAATTGCTAAAATACACTCCAGTGTTTTTCTGAAAACATTATGCAAGCTTCTGAAAACAAAATAACTAATTCTGAGACTGCTCGACTAATTACAGGCCATGATGGGTCCACTCCCAATCCCTTCCTGTCTACCAAACTCGAGAGTCAGGTTTTCTGAAAACATTTTTAAGCTTGCGTTAAATACGTATACATTTGCACTGGATTTTCATATATTTGAGAGAAATATCTCTTTTTTTGAAATCATTTAAGATCCATATAAAATAAAACATTTTCTTTGAAAATATTCTTATAAGCTTGTAAGGAAAGCTTTGAAGATTTTATAACGGCGTAAAATAACCGCACCCGCCGTATAAGTTAAAAAAAACATTCTTACCTCAATTCTGTCGAAAAGGTTAAAAAGGACCTTGTTTTGAAAACGACCAAAACATTCCTTTATAAACCACTTATAAAAGTCAAAAAGGGTATAAATCACTTTAACTCATATTCTAGTAAATAGTAAAAATGTTTTGAAATACATTTTTAAGAAACATGGATGTGGATGATAAAGAGATCCCAGTAGATTATTACGTATAAACAACCTCGGATAATGAAGAGATTGTGAAATAACCCTTACCTTGTACTTTTCCTTGGTTGGGGTAGGTTAACCTCCTGTATAATGGTGAAATAGTTGTTATTAAATTATACAAGAATCACATATAATAATATGATATCATATATGATCTTTTAACATTGATTTGTTAATAATATCTTAGAATTATCGTCGTTTCGGGAGTTAACTTACTCATTTTCTTTTATATGTTTTGTTACATAAGCCATGGTTGTTGTATCTTATTCATATCCAGAATGATATCCAGTCCTTAAACATCATTTTTAAATCATCAAATGATAATTATACTTGAATGGATACGATGGAGAATGAATCTCATCGCGTTCGTGGAGACGGTAGTCCGTACGTACGCACGAGCGAAAATATCATTCTTTTGATATCAAAATAATATATAAATGGATGTTATATCATATATAAAGAATCATTAAAATGTTATATTTATTATTTACATGAGTTACACATCATTATTATACCCATCCAAATAATATTATATTGAATAACAATTACACCACGACGTGGAGACGGTAAGCCGTACGTACGCACGTATGGTGACATGTTATTCAAAGGGTGGATAGAATACTGAATATGATTGTACCATATTTATAATAACATCACAGTATATGTGAGATACTGGAGTTATTATTTTAGAATGGTAAGAACAAAGGAAGAAGAAGTGGAAGAAGAAATGAACTTGGAGAAGGGTGGTGAAATCATTAACTCTTCTTCGGGTTCTTCCTTTTGATTTGATCAAAAGGGCTCCTTAGGTTGGCTTTCTGATCAAACTAAGGCCTCTAGGTTGAAGTGAGGGATTTTGGGAGAGTATTTGGGCAGAGTTTGGCCGAACCAAAAGGCTTTGAAGGTGTGAAGAAATGAGAAGGAGGAGTGCCCTTTTATAAGAGGGGTGAGGGGCACCTTTGGAAAAGCTAGAAATATTAATTTATAATAAATTCATATTCGGTTTCTAATGGCTCCAAAGTTGATTATTCAAAGGTTAAGGTGGGGATAGGTCGAAAACCACTCAACAAATAGAATTTAGACAGGTTTGGGTACTTATATTAACCTTATCTTTAAGTATTAACTATAAGTTAATTAGTTTCACTTTTACAATGTCTCTTTGTATTTTTATATAATATGGTTAATAAACTTACTATATACATCCAAGCGACCCCCAAGTGGTACATTAATGATGAACCTATCATGATATAAGTCTCTTGGCCGAACCTTAGATTTTGAGGAATTTAATATCAATTAATAATATAATATTTGTTTAAGAACTCTTTTATGTCAATTTTGACACTATTCAATAGTTGATTTTTGTGAAACTCATAACAGATTGATTACTTAGAAAAAAGTCAATTAAATCAATCCTAATATATCATATTATCCTAGAAAATTAGTTTAATTCATTAAAAGTTTCATATTATATTTATTTGGGTATTTTTAATATCAATTATTTTAATTTTTCACTATTATAGTAATTACTGCATCATCATTGTGTCATATATAAAATAAATTATTTAATGTCTAAAAATTATAAATAAAATATAATTATGTAGGAAATCTTTTTAGCTTTCTAATTAATATTTATAATCTAAAATCCAACATATATAACCCTATGTAACAATTGTTGTTCTAAAAGATATATGCTTGTGTCATTTTTGTATTCATTTTAACTAAATTAAAATAAAGTGTCATTATCACTTACAAGTGGATCCATGGGGTCCCAAAATAGACCCAAAGATTCCCATGGTCGACCATGTATCAACCAATAGGGTTAAGACACGTTTTAGGGTAAATTAGTATTATTATAATATTATTTTTTAACCCTTATTTACCGGATTTACACTTAACCATGGTAAATAAAATATTTACCGCAGTAATTATTCAAAATGTCTAAAAATAAAAGTTACCTATTTACACAATTTGAACATCCTTATTCCAAATATGGAATCCGTTTTCCTAAATTCAAAACACATAAGTGGCAGAAATTAATTTAAAATTAATTCCCGCTGTCAAAACAAAAAGCGTGTTTTTAAGAGATAATAACTATCAAAAGATTGACACTTGTTTATGTTCGGTTTAATTGTAAAATTATGTCCAATGACCAAAATTATATTAAATGATAAAAATATATTCTAAATATACTTTAAAACCACTCAAATTCATAATTTATCACTATTAATTATTTTGATTAAAAAAGTTGTTTTTAATTAAAATTTAGTAATTTTCACTATTCATCAAAATATAAAAGTTATCCGAAAAGTACCAAAATTTCACCCTAGGATAATTTCAATATTCCGAATCCAAAAATGAAGTCCATTTGGAAATATAAAATATATATGATTTCAAAAAGTAGGTATTACTATTTACAACGGCTAGTTTAATTAGTTGTGGTGTGTGTTAGAACTCGAGGTTGCGTACAACACACGCTATCGCATTATTCGAAGGGAAACGTACTGTGGAAGGTTGGGGTGTTACATTCTCCCCTCCTTAAAATAATTGCGTCCTCGCAATTTCTAGGGTATTACTGCATAAAAAGACTCGGGTGGTTCTTCATCATAAGTTCCTCGGGTTCCCGCGTTGCCTCTTCCATCTTATAGTTTCTCCACAGAACTTTTACCAGACGCGTCGTCTGGTTTCTCAGCACTTGTTCTCTCGTATCAAGAATCCTGACGGGCTCTTCACAATAAGACAGATCAGGTTCCAGTTCTAATTCCTCATAGGTGAGTACATGCATTGGGTCAGGCATGTATTTCCTTAATAGAGATACATGGAACACATCGTGAACTTTGGAGAGACTTGGCGGCATTGCCAATCAGTAAGCTACAACCCCAATTCGTTCTAGAATTTCGAAAGGTACGATGTACCTGGGACTCAATTTACCTTTCTTACCAAAACGTATGACTCCCTTCCACGGAGATACCTTCAGAAAAACATGATCACCGACTTGAAATTCCAAATCCTTCCTTCGATTATCGGTATAGCTCTTCTGCCTACTTTGAGCTGCTTTGATGTGATTTTGGATTACTTTCACCTTTTCCACCGTTTCCTCCACCAGTTCTGGGCCTACAAGTTTTCTTTCACCAACGTCATCCCAACAGGTTGGTGTACGACATCTCTTTCCGTATAACGCTTCATATGGTGCCATCTGAATACTCGAATGGAAGCTACTGTTATAGGAAAATTCTACCAGAGGTAAATATTGATCCCACATACCCTGAAAGTCAAGTGAGCAAGATCTCAACATGTCTTCTAAGGTTTGAATAGTCCGTTCTGATTGTCCGTCTGTCTGAGGGTGGTAAGCAGTGCTCAAATGAAGTTCAGTATCCAGGGATTTCTGAAGACTTTTCCAGAATCTTGAAGTAAAATGGGGATCACGATCAGAAACAATCGATAGGGGTACTCCATGAAGTCTCACAACTTCATTAATATATAGTCTTGCTAGACGTTCCAGGGGTAGATCTTCTCTTATAGCAGGAAAATGTGCTGTCTTGGTAAGACGATCAACAATAACCCATATTGCATCATTCCTTCTAGGAGTCTTTGGTAGCCCCATGACAAAGTCCATCGTAACATCGTCCCATTTCCACTCCGGTATGGTAAGAGGTTGCATGACTCCTCCAGGATGTTGCCTTCCAGCTTTCACTTGTTGACAAACCATACATCTTGACACAAAATCAGCAATCTCCCTCTTCATGTTGTCCCACCAAAAATGTTCCTTCAAATCTCTATACATTTTGGTGCTCCCAGGGTGTATAGAGAAATTGGAACTATGAGCATCATCCAGCAATTACCTTTTTAGATCAGGTATATTGGGAACACAAAGTCTCTTCCCGAATTTCAAAATTCCATCTTCATACACAAAGTCTCTCAATCTCCCATCATTCACAGCTTTAATCTTCTTTTGGAATTCTTCATCATCGGTCTGAGAACTCTTAATCCTTTCTAGTAAAGATGGTTTGGCAACCATTTGAAAAAGCATTGATGTTTCACCTTCCCTGGTTATTCCCATGTCCATCTTCACTAGATCCATGAAAATTGGATCCCTTTCAATTCTCATATTGTTCAAAACTCCATGGTCTTTTCTACTCAAAGCATCTTCCACCTTGTTTGCCTTCCCTGGGTGGTAGTGTATCGTACAATCATAATCCTTGAGTAATTCAAGCCATCTCATTTGCCTCATGTTGAGTTCTTTTTGTGAGAAAATATACTTCAAACTCTTGTGATCAGTATAAATCTCACATTTTTCACCATAGAGGTAGTGCCTCCATATCTTCAAAGCAAAGATAACTACTGCTAACTCGAGATCATGAGTAGGATAGTTTTGTTCATGAATTTTCAACTGTCGTGATGCATAGGCAATAACTCTATCATTCTGCATAAGGACACAGCCAAGTCCTTTCTTCGATGCATCACTATAAATAACGAACCCATCATTCCCTGATGGTAGAGTCAATATAGGAGCATTGACTAATCTTCTCTTCAGTTCTTCAAAACATTCTTCACACTCTTTTGTCCAAACAAATTTAACCCCTTTACGTGTGAGCTTCGTTAATGGGTTAGCTAATCGGGCAAAATTCTGGACAAAACGTCGATAATAACCTGCCAAACCAATAAAACTGCGTACCTCAGTTATACTCGTAGGTGCTGGCCATTCTTGGATTGCCTTGGTCTTAGAAGGATCAACAGAGATTCCATCTTTAGAGACAATATGGCCAAGAAAAGAAATCTCCTGAAGCCAGAATTCACACTTGCTAAACTTCCCATATAATTCATGCCTCCTCAGAGTCTTCAAGATAATGCGCAAGTGATTTTCATGATCTTCGTAGGTTTTGGAGTATAACAATATATCATCAATAAATACCACCACAAATTCATCGAGATACTCCTTGAAAACTCTATTCATCAGATCCATGAATACAGATGGTGCATTAGTCAATCCAAACGGCATTACGGTAAACTCGTAATGCCCGTACCTGGTTCGAAATGCTGTCTTCGGAATGTCTTCCTTCTTCACACACAACTGATGGTATCCAGATCGAAGGTCAATCTTTGAAAAGTATTGAGCTCCATGCAGTTGGTTAAATAAATCATCAATACGAGGTAGGGGATACTTGTTCTTTATCGTTATAGCATTGATCTCCCTGTAGTCGATACATAACCTCATAGATCCATCTTTCTTTTTAACAAAAAGAACAGGGGCTCCCCATGGAGAAACACTAGGGCGAATAAATCCCTTATTACTTAATTCCTCTAGTTGTTTCTTTAGTTCGACTAACTCTACAGTGGCCATTCTATAAGGGGTCTTCGATATAGGCCTTGATCCAGGAATCAAATCAATGGAAAACTCAACTTATCGTTCTGGAGGATGTCCAGGTAAATCTTCCGGAAATACATCTACAAATTCTTTCACAACAGGTACATCCTCTATTTGAACATTCCTTTCCTCACCAACAATTATTTCATTCTCTTCCTCCCCAATAATTGAATTTAGTTGAGCTACTGGGGGTGGATCTAAATAAGAATTAAGTGGTGACGATTCTGCTCTAAAAATAAGGTGTTCCTTATCATTATCATCAAGAATCGTTACCTCTTTCTTCTTACAATAAATCTTCGCATCATAGTCCGAAAGCTAGTCCATACCGAGGATTATATCAAACTCAATCATAGGTATGACGATGAGATCAGCAGATAAAGAAAATTTATGTGCTCTAATGGGGACTGATTCACAAAACTTTGTTGCAACGATACTTCCCTTAGGAGTTTTTAACTGACAACTCCCTTATTAAATCAAATTGGAAATATCTAATTTTCTTAGCAAACTGGGAAGATATGAAACAATGCGATGATCCAGAATCAAATAATGCATTTGCTAAACTTGAGGAAACCATTAAATTACCTGCCACCACGTCTTTCGGAGCTTCTACCTCAGCAGTAGTGATAGCATAAGCCTGGCCTTGATCCCTTGGCCTTTTCTGAGGTAAGTTCTCCTGACTCTTAGGACATGCATTTGCATAATGTCCCATCTCCCTGTAATTGTAGCACTAAACGTTGGTAGCTTCCTTCTTCCCCTTGCAATCACGAGCTTGGTGGCCTTTTTCAACACACTTGTAACAGACTCCCATTCCCTTCAAGCAAGTACCAGGATGTTTCTTCCCGCATTTACCACAAGATGGATATTCAACCTTTCCCTTCTTCCCCTTATTTCCATTCCCAGATTGATCAGCAGGTCTCTTCTTCTCTTTCTTTGCTTTAAAGTCATAAGACTTAGAGAATTCCTTTTCGGTCTTGATAACACATGAGACAATGTCTTCGTACGATGAAAAGGATTGTGAGACTAACGCTCGACGGAGAAATGGTTTTAACCCATCAAAGAAACGATCAATCTTACTTCTTGGGTTACGAATATAATCACCAGCGTACCTCGCTAACCTTGTAAAGTTAGCCTCATACTTTGTGACATTCTCATCCTCCTTTTGTCTCAGACTCAGAAATTGCCTTTCCATATCTGCTCGATGGTCGCGAGGGAAGTATTTTTCTAAAAACAGATCTTTGAACTCCCTCCACTCCATATTTGATACTTCATCATCTTCCTTCATGTTTTGAATCAATGACCACCATTGATCAGCATCTCCAGTGAGGCGGTAAACGGCATGATAACTTTTTCCCTTTCACTGCTCCCCAAAGCCTGAAATATTTTTTCTAGGGAATTTATCCATTGCTCAGCTACTAAGGGATTTGTACTCCCATTGAACGTTGGTGGTTGTTGCCTCATGAATCGATCTAACATTGATCCTCCACGCTGCGGATCAGGGTGCTCCATACGGGTAAGGTTATTATTCATAACCTGAGTAAGTTGTCCCAGTATGGTGATTAGCTGATCGGCACCAGTTGCATCACCAACCCCACTATAATTATCTTGAACAGGAGGGAAATCCCTACATGGAGTGCGTGCATTGATACGGTTTCCATTTCTTCCACTAGGCGCCATTTCTAAACAATGGCATAAACTAGATCAATTTATGAATCAAAATACATAATCCCATACTTATAAAACACTTAACATAAATTGAACTATTTATGGATATAATCCATAATCATAAGAATGTTTTCTTTGGGGAAGTATATACTCATAATCCCTTCAAAATGATTTGTAAAGAAAAATGAGAGTTATCCTAAGCATATCCCCCGGGAGTGTCGTAACCAAGAGTGCAGCAAGGCCCGTTGTCGTGCACCAGTTCCCGTTCGAGTCTAGCTCAAAGCGGTGTTTTCGGGTTTTACCCCTAGGTACATCTGTGCCAGAGCCGCCTCTACCTGCTCGTATCCAGACAGGGATGTATTGCTCGGAAAACTCACAAAATCTCTAAAATACCAAAATTCTAGGAAGTTCTTCTATACTAATACTCAAAGTTCATCTTAGGTCTACGTGATCTAATCAGAGTTTATCTAAATCTAGATTCCAAGGTTTGTACTAAACTTCTTCTGATACCAACTGTAACGCCCCGACCCCAGTTACCCAGAGTCGGTGCATTATTACATAACATTGGCATGATCACAAGAAAGATCAAATCTCGAAAGACCGATTGGTTTAGTAGCCTTGGAAACACTAGATATATTCATAAGTTTTACATTACATCATAAAATGAAAAACTAATACAACAACATAATGTTTCCACAATCCACACTATTAACCCCTCATAAAATCCCTGCAGGTCATTCATAACTTACTTCTTCACATCCTGGGAAAAATAAAACATAGAAAAGGGGTGAGCTCAAATGCCCAGTAAGGATAACAATATAGCGGAAACTTTCATAAATAAGAATAAACATTTAAGGCAATGTATAACTAAAACAAAAGCCTTTTAAATATGAACTTTCAACATGGTATGACATAAATAAAATGAAATAATGCCATTTACTTATTCACATGGATATTCTACTAATCGAATAATCACATGAGAAAATCAATAACCACTTTCATAATGTTGGAATGCATAATGCCAGACTATCATAACCTCATAGTCAAGGCCTCGTGCCAAGACTACAAATAAGATTTTGTCAAGGCCTTGTGCCAAGACACTAGTTTGTCTCATGAGACCTACTGATGTAATTTTTTAAGAAGATACTTACGTTAAAAATTGCTAAAATACACTCCAGTGTTTTTCTGAAAACATTATGCAAGCTTCTGAAAACAAAATAACTAATTCTGAGACTGCTCGACTAATTACAGGCCATGATGGGTCCACTCCCAATCCCTTCCTGTCTACCAAACTCGAGAGTCAGGTTTTCTGAAAACATTTTTAAGCTTGCGTTAAATACGTATACATTTGCACTGGATTTTCATATATTTGAGAGAAATATCTCTTTTTTTGAAATCATTTAAGATCCATATAAAATAAAACATTTTCTTTGAAAATATTCTTATAAGCTTGTAAGGAAATCTTTGAAGATTTTATAACGGCGTAAAATAACCGCACCCGCCGTATAAGTTAAAAAAAACATTCTTACCTCAATTCTGTCGAAAAGGTTAAAAAGGACCTTGTTTTGAAAACGACCGAAACATTCCTTTATAAACCACTTATAAAAGTCAAAAAGGGTATAAATCACTTTAACTCATATTCTAGTAAATAGTAAAAATGTTTTGAAATACATTTTTAAGAAACATGGATGTGGATGATAAAGAGATCCCAGTAGATTATTACGTATAAACAACCTCGGATAATGAAGAGATTGTGAAATAACCCTTACCTTGTACTTTTCCTTGGTTGGGGTAGGTTTATCTCCTGTATAATGGTGAAATAGTTGTTATTAAATTATACAATAATCACATATAATAATATGATATCATATATGATCTTTTAACATTGATTTGTTAATAATATCTTAGAATTATCGTCGTTTCGGGAGTTAACTTACTCATTTTCTTTTATATGTTTTGTTACATAAGCCATGGTTGTTGTATCTTATTCATATCCAGAATGATATCCAGTCCTTAAACATCATTTTTAAATCATCAAATGATAATTATACTTGAATGGATACGATGGAGAATGAATCTCATCGCGTTCGTGGAGACGGTAGTCCGTACGTACGCACGAGCGACAATATCATTCTTTTGATATTAAAATAATATATAAATGGATGGTATATCATATATACAGAATCATTAACATGTTATATTTATTATTTACATGAGTTACACATCATTATTATACCCATCCAAATAATATTATATTGAATAACAATTACACCACGACGTGGAGACGGTAAGCCGTACGTACGCACGTATGGTGACATGTTATTCAAAGGGTGGATAGAATACTGAATATGATTGTACCATATTTATAATAACATCACAGTATATGTGAGATACTGGAGTTATTATTTTAGAATGGTAAGAACAAAGGAAGAAGAAGTGGAAGAAGAAATGAACTTGGAGAAGGGTGGTGAAATCATTACCTCTTCTTCGGGTTCTTCCTTTTGATTTGATCAAAAGGGCTCCTTAGGTTGGCCTTCTGATCAAACTAAGGCCTCTAGGTTGAAGTGAGGGATGTTGGGAGAGTATTTGGGCAGAGTTTGGCCGAACCAAAAGGCTTTGAAGGTGTGAAGAAATGAGAAGGAGGAGTGCCCTTTTATAAGAGGGGTGAGGGGCACCTTTGGAAAAGCTAGAAATATTAATTTATAATAAATTCATATTCGGTTTCTATGGCTCCAAAGTTGATTATTCAAAGGTTAAGGTGGGGATAGGTCGATAACCACTCAACCAATAGAATTTAGACAGGTTTGGGTACTTATATTAACCTTATCTTTAAGTATTAACTCTAAGTTAATTAGTTTCACTTTTACAATGTCTCTTTGTATTTTTATATAATATGGTTAATAAACTTACTATATACATCCAAGCGACCCCCAAGTGGTACATTAATGATGAACCTATCATGATATAAGTCTCTTGGCCGAACCTTAGATTTTTAGGAATTTAATATCAATTAATAATATAATATTTGTTTAAGAACTCTTTTATGTCAATTTTGACACTATTCAATAGTTGATTTTTGTGAAACTCATAACAGATTGATTACTTCGAAAAAAGTCAATTAAATCAATCCTAATATATCATATTATCCTAGAAAATTAGTTTAATTCATTAAAAGTTTCATATTATATTTATTTGGGTATTTTTAATATCAATTATTTTAATTTTTCACTATTATAGTAATTACTGCATCATCATTGTGTCATATATAAAATAAATTATTTAATGTCTAAAAATTATAAATAAAATATAATTATGTAGGAAATCTTTTTAGCTTTCTAATTAATATTTATAATCTAAAATCCAACATATATAACCCTATGTAACAATTGTTGTTCTAAAAGATATATGCTTGTGTCATTTTTGTATTCATTTTAACTAAATTAAAATAAAGTGTCATTATCACTTACAAGTGGATCCATGGGGTCCCAAAATAGACCCAAAGATTCCCATGGTCGACCATGTATCAACCAATAGGGTTAAGACACGTTTTAGGGTAAATTAGTATTATTATAATATTATTTTTTAACCCTTATTTACCGGATTTACACTTAACCATGGTAAATAAAATATTTACCGCAGTAATTATTCAAAATGTCTAAAAATAAAAGTTACCTATTTACACAATTTGAACATCCTGATTCCAAATATGGAATCCATTTTCCTAAATTCAAAACACAGAAGTGGCAGAAATTAATTTAAAATTAATTCCCGCTGTCAAAACAAAAAGCGTGTTTTTAAGAGATAATAACTATCAAAAGATTGACACTTGTTTATGTTCGGTTTAATTGTAAAATTATGTCCAATGACCAAAATTATATTAAATGATAAAAATATATTCTAAATATACTTTAAAACCACTCAAATTCATAATTTATCACAATTAATTATTTTGATTAAAAAAGTTGTTTTTAATTAAAATTTAGTAATTTTCACTATTCATCAAAATATAAAAGTTATCCAAAAAGTACCAAAATTTCACCCTTGGATAATTTCAATATTCCGAATCCAAAAATGAAGTCCATTTGGAAATATAAAATATATATGATTTCAAAAAGTAGGTATTACTATTCACAACGGCTAGTTTAATTAGTTGTGGTGTGTGTTAGAACTCGAGGTTGCGTACAACACACGCTATCGCATTATTCGAAGGGAAACGTACTGTGGAAGGTTGGGGTGTTACAAAAAAGGAGAAAGATGATTCATCCCTTGAGGTAAACCACCATGGTGGTCCTCCCCATGATGGAATTTGATGTGAAATTCCTCTCTGCAGTAGTATTTCACATTGTCAAGATAATTATATAATCAATAATTTAGTGATGATAAATCACTCTTATATCGAGGCATATGAAAACATCAGTCCAATCATGTTCGATGTCTTGTCATGGATGGGTGAAATGTGTTCCCAACTAGAAGAAATCTTAACAGAACGATCATTCTTCAAACTTCCCTTGGGTCATTTTTATTCTAATACAGATCAACCACTTTGGTCAAACCAAGTAGAGAAATCTATAGTAAATGATGATGAAGATATTTTAAACTTAAAGAAACAATTGGCTAAAGGAGAAATACCAGTCATTTTTTGGCCTTTGGAAAATTCTCAGCATAACATTCTAGAATTGATGGTAGAAGATTGTATTCATGAAATCCGCCTCAACTTATGGAGGACTATTTGTCATTTTAAAACTAAAGAATTACCATATGATGAATATAAAAATCATTTAAAGGTAATAAAAGGGTTGCAACTCCAAATTTACTTGGCATCTCTCTTAGTTTCCCAACATCCAATGGTTGAAAAACAGTAGAGAACCCTTCAGTGTGCATGCCTCAATGCTCTAAAGAGGTAGCCCTGGTTAATTTTTGACACCCCATCTGGTGTTTGTATCAGATGATGGGGTGCACATGGAGCATTTCATTTCACTGCACTCCAGAATCAACAATGTCTGCCAAAAGTGGTTTCATACAATGATATTTCCCACTGTTGTCTACAATCAATAGATTTTTTTATGTAATCGAATGTATGCTCAAGAACAGGCCTCATCCAGTTCTCATTAGGGTCAGACACAAAGAAAAGAAGTTTTTGAGTTACTTTTGTATCATGCATATGAGAATATTTAGAAGGCGTCCCACTTAGATTATGTCAGGCATCCAAGAATGCAAATGTCTGAAATAACACAATGATCTTCCGAAATAGGTTATCTGAGTTTTTATCAGATGATGCACCAAACTAATGTCCGAACCCAAATTAAAAAAATCAGAAGATAAATTTCACAAATCTCATCCATAGTAGTTCAAGAATCACCCCATATTGAAAGTATGGGGGCCCATTTAATTCAACCTTCAAATTCATTAAACAATGTTAGGAAGTTTGAATAAGAAGAATAGGAATAGCCCCATCCTGCATGGTTTGATGGATTTTTCACATCTACAATACCCTCCTCAACAAATGTTAGTTTTCTTCTGAATAGGGATAAATCCACAAATATAGAGGACAACTGATATATCCAAGGCTTCACTTTAGGTTACTATCTGTTAAAAAACTCTTATGAATCCATCATATATGAGAATAGAGTCTCATGGAAGATGCAGAGGGAGAAGATCTTACAAAGATACGAACAGAATTCCATCAATGCATTATGTGTCGGTAAATGTCATTAACACCATTGTCGTAGATCCTCTAGAAAATGAGTCTTGTTCAGGCGAATTAGAATATGAGGTTCTTATCAATAATACGGTACTCACTGAGGAAAATGGAGACGTTGTACGTACCTAAAATCAGAGGCTTACCTAGAATCTAGGTTTGCCTTCAAATAACCAATTCTTACCACTCTGAACGGAATCTAATAATGGGAAAGGTAAATTTCAGATTGAACCTCACTTTTACACTAAATAATGTCAACATATTTTTCTTGAAGGGATATTTTCACAATAAGAGTAGGAAATAAAGGAGACCAAAAGACTCAATACAGAGTTACTTCAAAGCATCATTTCTGTTAGACATACTTCTCAGGCATATCCTCAACTTTCAGATCCTGTAGGAGCTCCTCAGGAAAGAGGATTTGTAGTAACTACAGATGTGGATTATAAGTTACCTCCATTGGGTACATAACCAAGGTAGGATCAACCACATATTGAGAGGCATGTTCCCGTGGGTTATTAAAGTCAAATACCAACACCACCACCAGTGGTTTTGGTAGTCGTTGCACCATCTCACGATCCAGTTGTTGTACCTTCACAGGTTCCAGCTCATCTAGATATTCCCAAAATTCTTATGAACATAATTGACACATTAATGACTCAATTAAAAGATATGGAAGAACGATGTGTGCCAGTTCAGCTGGAAAATAAATCTTACCCTAAATGGGTCGACCTGATTCCTCGCCAAATAAATTTTGTGAATACCACATTTTCAATCTTTACTAGTTTGAGAGATTTGGAACAACACATAAAATATTGTTTTTCTCATTGTGATCCCATGATGTGATCTCCTCAACAAAAAGCTATAAAGCTCAGGTGTTTTGTGCAGTCACTACAGGGACTAGCTTTTGTCTGGTATACATGTTTAAAATCATGATCAATTACTGGATGGGAAGTTCTCCACCAAAAATTTCTTCTTCAATTTAGCTCAATGCTACCGAAGATGATAGTTTTTGATCTTACCAATTGTAAAAAAAGGAAAAATGAAAGAGTTTCATATTTCATTACAAGATGGAAAGGATTAATATATTCCTTAAGTTTGGAACTCCCTCAGGAAGAATTTCAACCAATTTTTGTGGCAAATCTATGTGATGAGTTACACACACCATTGATCCCTATAAAATACATAGGAGGTTTTTGAAACCTTACTTCAATTTCTCAACACATTAAAGATTCTATCACGGAAACTAAGTCTAAAACTCATGCAATCCCATTAGCTATGGGAAGGAGAACAGGGAAAGACAAGGCTACTACCGTTACACAAAAGCAAGCACTTATACCTACTTCTAATTAAAAAACTTTATTGTATCAAAGGGTTCTGGAACCAGTGCATCATCAGAAATGTCAACCTCATCAATATGATCAATGAGATCAATGTTAGAAATATTTTGATGAATTATAAAGCAATGTTTATTCATTCCAGAACAAAAAAGTTCCCAGTTACTTTATCTCAGCTCTGGAAAAACAATTTGGTTCAGTTACATTATCTCAACTCTTGAAAAGTTATTCATCTAAAGTAGCATGAGTTACTACTACTGATCCATAGGAAAAATGATAATGGAAGGAAGTCAAAAATAAAAATGTGTCAAAATATTATGAGTGGATGATCAGGAAAATGATCAACCAAACTCATGCCATTTTACAAACACAATTAAAATAACCAATTTTGTCTTTCATCACTCCTGCCACAACAAAACCTCCTTCATCAAATGGTCAATCCTCAAGGAAACGAGGTGATTAGAAGGAAAGAGACCAGTTAGAAGAAGATGATATTGTGTCATAGAAAAAATTTTCTTTGACCCAAGAGGATTTCATGCCATCTTCTTCAAAAGTACAGGCACCGGCTCACCAAGCAGCACAACCAGAACCAACTTGCCATGAAAAATCTTCATTAGATGAATAATTGATCTTTGGTTCTGTCAAAATTATCCAATAAATAGATACTTTTTCCAATGCTGATTCTGATTATAATCATCTAGAGTTCCTGCACCAAATTGGGGAACTAGAGGAAGAGGTCAAGGTCGAGGATATAGGGGAAGAAATGGGAATTATAGAAACCACCATTTTAACTCTACCCCTGCTCGAACCATTTATGTTGTAGAAACTAGTGGAAGATCCCTTTAGTAAGATCAATAAGAATAAGGAGTTTCTTCCATGAAAGACAGGTTCAGTTTTGACATGATTTTTTTAGAGGACCTATTAGATGTCACACAATCTTCCTCACAACATATTGATAGACCTAGTCAGTCTGATCTACCAATTACATGAGTTTTTTCATATTCTACTCTAATATAGGGTACATCTACATTAGAAGCATCAACATAAAAGACACCTAAAAAATAACATTTCCATTAGGAAATGAAAACCTTTATATCAAAATTATGATGCTCTGAAATAATTGGCCCATGTACTGGACAAGTTATCAATTATGAATGCCTTGAATTTGTAAAATTATCATCTAGAAGCACTTATTGAGGCTTTTTCATGTTCTCAAGATTTTGAAACCGAAGTTGCTGCTGATGATGTTTACCGTATAGAGAATGATCCTACAGAATGTCATGCAGTCATATCATTTACAGATGAAGATGAATATGATTTTGTACATGGACATATCAGAACCCTATATTTATCTAGCATAGTCAATGAAATAGTCATCCGATGATTTTTCATTGACAATGGATCCTGAGTCAACCTCATTCATGTTCGTACAATTCGCCGATTGGGCCTGAATGAATCTGACTTATCTCCTTGAATGTTAATGATGCAAGGATATGACAAGAATGATCAAGAACATCTGGGTGATATTACACTCAGATATTAATTTGGAGATCTTGTGTCTAATTTAGATTTCATTATTGTTCATCAAGACAAAGCCTTCAATATTCTGCTTGGAAGGCGTTGGTTCCATCAACATGTGGCCATAACATCTTCATACCACCATTTTCTTAAGTAAAATTTTAATGGTAAAATTTGGAAATTTTATAGTGATAATGCTTTGTTCAAAATGTGTGAATCTCAATACATTAAGGCATAGTATTATCTCACAAATGGAACGAGGTCCCTAAAAAAGAAAGTAACCAATGTTAATTCTCTAAATGGATTGGAAAAGATTCCAGAAAACTCATTCATATATTTGAATACAGATTATGTGCTACCCATCAATCAAATTGAAAGGGTAAACCCAAATCTAAGCACTCATCCAATAACTTCCATAATGTCAATTGTGGAAAATGAGACTGATAGTATGGGATAAATTGTTGATTCACTACGTTGTTATGGAAGCTAAAATGGAGACATATTCATAACATATTCTGAACTACAGCAAGACTCTACATCATCAATCAGATTATAATAAGTTTTAGTAATGATAGAGGAAGACAAAGATGTTTATTCCCAATCCATCATCTCCTCTTTATTAGCCCAGAAATACCATTCAACATCAGTAGGGACAGAATTGGTGGGATCTTATTCAGGATGATTAAATGCTAACTCAGAAAGTTTTTTCATCATCTACATTGAAGGTAGAGATAGAATAAATAATACATAATGAATAAGAATATGAAGATCTCTGGGATGATCCTCTAGAATTTGAGAAAGGTATCTCTACCACTGTGGATGAGCTCAAAGAAATAAATCCGGTTAAATAAGAAGATCCACGTCTCACTCTAATTAGTGTTTCCATGAACTCTGAAGAGAAAGAGAAGTATACTTCATTTCTAAAGAAACATCGAGATACATTTTCGTGGAATTATACAAAAATTCTAGGACTTAATTCTGATGTATCCACTCATCATTTGGGGTTTCCAGAAGAACATTGTAAATTCAAGTAGACAACAAGAAGAAAACACCTAACTCGTGCCTCTGAAATTGAAGGTGATGTTGATAAGAATATGAAGGCTATCTTGGTCAAGGAGGTTCAATATCCCAAATGGATGGCCAATATTTTCCTAGTGAAAAAGAATAATGGAAAAATCAGAGTTTTCAATGATTTTAGAGACCTTAACCAACATTTTCCTAATGATGATTTTATAGTTTCGATTATAATGCTATTAAATGATGCAGTAACTAGATATGAAGCTATTTCATTCATAGATGACTACTCTGGGTATAATTAGATCCATATGTCCTTAGAGGATGAAGAATCTACAACCTTCAAGGCCCATCAAGGTGTTTTTCTCTATCAGGTAATGGCCTTTGGATTAAAGAATGTAGGTGAAAAATACCAACGTTCCATGCACCATATCTTAAAACCCTTTTTAAGGAAGTTTGTTGTATGTTATGTGGATGATTTGGTGGTCAAATACAGATAATGTTCCAATCACTTGGCTGATCTAGAGATCATATTCAATAATCATTGACAACATATTTTTAAGATGAACCCCTTGAAATGTGCTTTTAGGGTAACCTTAGGAATGTTTTATGGATTCGTTATATGCCATCGTTGTATCATATTTGATACCAAGAAAACCAAATCAATCAATGGTATGTCATCTCCTTGAAATTTGAATAAATTAAGATTAATCCAAGTATACATGGCCTATATTATTTGTTTTATCAGTAATTTGGCTGGAAAGTGTTTTCTCTTGACCAGATTAATGAATAAGGGAGTCCCCAATCATTAAAATGAAGGTTGCAAAAAAGAACTTTATACCCTCAAGATATATCTCTTGATTCCACTAGTATTAATGCCAATTGTTGAAGGAATTCCACTTATTCTCTATGTGACATCTTTAGAGTGATCACTGGGTGCCTTCCTCGCTCAAAAGAATGATGCTGGGAATGAGAACAATCTTTACTATCTTAGTCGAACTATACTTGATGTAGAAACATGGTATTCAAGTATTGAAAAGTTTTGTTTGGAATTAAAATTTTCATTTCAGAAATTGAGGAATTACCTGCAATATCATAATGTCCAATTGGTATCTCGTAATAACCTGCTCAAATTTATCATCAGTTGTCCTATACTTACAGGGCGTCTGTCACGGAGGGAAGTTATTCTACAATAGTTTGATATCCAGTTTCTGCCTCAAAAAACAATAAAAGGCCATGATCTGGCTGATTTCATTGGTGAACATCCATCTGAAGAAGATACATCATTAAACACTAAACTTCTTGATGAAGAGCTTTTCTCTATTCAAGATAAATCCAAAACATGGAAAATATACTTTGATTGTGCCTCCAGAAGTCCAATAGTGAAGAGAATGGAAAACCCTAAACTCAACTAAGTTGGGTTTGGAATTTTACTTATTTCCTTGGAAAAGGAAGTGTTTCCTTACTCCTTCCTATTATCAGAAGGTGGTACCAATAATGATGTAGAATATCAGTCTCTCATCCCAGGTTTGGAATTGTCCCTTTAGGTGCAAGTGAATAACATAATAGTGAAAGGTGATTCAGAATTAGTAATAAAGAAAATAAATGGGGAATATTATATCAGAAAAGAAGAGTTAATCCTTTTGTGTGATTATGTTATAGTGTTAATGGATAAACTTCCCTCAGAGCTAACAATATCTTATGTCCCTCAATAAAAAAAATGCCTGAGATGATGCACTGAGTAATGAAGTTATAACTTTGGTAGATAAAAATCTAGATGAGACAGTTATCATCATAGCCCATCGTCATGTGGTATCACCTTTTGTTCAAACCATAATTGAGGAGATTAATGAAATTAGCCTTATTCATGAGCCTTATGGTCATACCATGGGATGTAGAACACTAACTGTGGAATATATTCAAAATGGAATACTTCCACCAGATAGGGATGAAAATGAACAGATCCAATGATGAGTGGCCAATTTTACTCTTTATGATAGTATAGAACACCATAAGATCCTTTAAAAATGAGGCTTTGATAGAATCCTATTCATATTTATTGATGGGGAAGAAACATAAGCTGTCATGAAATAAGTGCATTCAGGAGTTTGTGGTGCCCACCCATATGGTCACAGACTCTCTGATCAGATCCGAAGGCTTGGAAACATTTGGCCTTCCATGACATTGGATTATATAGATTTCACTAAGAAATTTCATCCCTTACATGTGAAATACAAATTCATTCATCAACCACTAGAGATGATACATACAGCTAAATAACCTTGTAAATTTTCCACATGGGGAATGGATATAGTAAGACCTTATCCTTCAGCCACATCTAAGCAGTTCAAGTATATATCCTTATTGCTATTGACTTCTTCTCCAAATGGGATAAGGAAATACCTCTCATAGAAGTTGGATCCAAAAGTATTGTTAATTTTGTCAAAACTAATATCATCACCAGATTTGGTGACCCTCATACTAGTCTGACGGAAAATAGCACCAATTTTTGTTTTGCTGAGGTAAAAAAGTTATATCAGGAACATAATATCAAATCCAACCATTCATCTTGATATCATGCAGTGGCCAATGGACAGATAGAGGCTTTCAATAAGACCTTATCAAATATACTCTAGAATATGGTGGATAAAGATAAGAAATCATGGCCTGATATACTTTTGAATGCTTTATGGGATTATTGGACTACTACATATAGTAACACCCATGCAACACCTTATTCATTGGAATACTAAATAGAAAATGTTTTTCCAATTGAAATACAATTTCATTCACTCAGAGTTGCAATCTGTGATCATTTTTCTACAGTTGAGAGGTCTCAAAAATTATTTAAGGAGATAGAATGATTATATAAGAAAATATTTCATACGTTTCATATTTTTTAAGTCTATCATAACAGAATATAGGGAGATTTTAATATAAAATTTCACCTCTATTCATTTCATCAAGGATAATTGCTATTGGTCCTCATAACCCCAATGACACCAGGAAAGAAACCTTCAAAACTTGAGCCAAAGTGTGAAAGACCTTATTCTATACATAAGGTCTACTCAAATGGAGATTATGACATAATGTAAATGGATGGAGAGATCATTATGACTCTAAACAATGTGAGATTCTAGAAGAAATACTTTGTATAGTTGCACAGATCATTTGTCCTCACTGCAAGACTTAAAATAGCACAACCCCCAATGTACTTACTACAAGGCTTAGAACTCCACAATACAAAGTCCTATTTGTAATAAGTTAAACTGAATAACAACTATAAGCATCCATGCTGCATGATGTTAAAATACGTAGAACCATTTGTGCTCGTTACATGATATTAAACTGTACACCTAACATCTTCTCTACATGGCGTTCAAAGCTTCCATAAGAATGCATCAGGGACACAATTTCTACTCCTTAGTGGCATATGAGTCCCTCTCTTCCCTTTTACTTAGTCAGATCTGCATTGGAACATTGTTTTAAGAACAACGTGTGGATTGATTCTCATTTATTTTGAGAGACGTAGAGACACATGGATCTCTAATCTTGGGCCCATCCGTAATCACAAAATTTTTATTTCCACTTTTCTTCTCCTTTCTATGAACTAGATCTATACATAGTTCTCTTATAAGATATATGATTTTATTTTCATATTATCTTCTGTCTTAAATTCAATTATTCTTCTAGAATGTGTTAAAGCCCCCTGTTTCCCATGTAAATCTCAATTTTCATGGGAAATGATTGTTTAAAGGACTACATACGGCTTAATTCTCATTTATATGAGATACATAGGGACACCTGGATTTCCAATCTTGGGACCAGCCATGATAAAAAACAAAACCCTTTTATTCCTTACATAATAATCAAACCATCCTAGAGAAATTTTAATGAAATAAATATAGGTTGATTCTTTCCCTCAGCAAGACACATAGTGAAACTTGGGTTTTATCCCTTAGTCCATTTTAAATATGTATTTATTTTCTCATAGTTTCATCTTCTCCCTTACTGCATGATATTAAACTACATGGAAAATGTCCTCACTTCTAGACTTTAAACCATAGATCACAATATTAATTCAAAGGAAACAACAAAAGTTTCCATTTTACATATGAGTCAGATCTATGTAAAAGATATCAAACTCATAGCCAATATTGATTCAAATATTTCTTACTTGATTTGTTCATAACCCCCTTTTATATTTCACACTCATAACCATGAATATTTCCAGATTTTCATAATATTTCTTACAAATTCTGGTGATAGAGTTTCCAATACCTGAGAGCTCTTTTTCTTGACTATGAAATATGTGACCTTAGGTGGCCTTGCATAAGTTTCCTATATAACAGTACTGTCAGTCAAAAGATGCCACTACTTGGCTATGCATCATATGCCCTAGTTGGCCCTGCATAATACATCTCCCATAATGGGTTTTTAAAATAATGGTAATTTCATTCTTGGTTATAATGTATTTGTCCCCTTCAAACATTGATGACAATATACAAGAATCTATATTTTGAAAATAGGCATTCAGTTATATTTTCCCCACTATCTTTCTCTAGATATAAAAATTTTCAAGACCATGGTATAAAAATTACCCTCTCCATGTGTTCAAAGAAATATGAAATAACCTTGGAATCACTTGGACACATATAATATACTATTTCCATTTCTGGTCCTAATTGTATGACCTACAACTACAGACACCCGAACTCCTACATTTGGGTCAGACCTTCATAAAAGTCCTATTCCTCCAATTATTTAGAAATCATGGTTGGAAATACCCTCTCCATATTCAGATAAATTTCTCCATAAACAAAAAATCTATGCTTTGGAAAATCTAGATCTCCATAAACTTTCATCCGATTTTAGCAATAGAATGTCTAAATACTTAAGAAATATTTTTCCTGACTATGCATCACATTATCTTAGGTTTCCTTGCATATGTTTCCTACATAATGGGAATGTTAGTAAAAAGATGCCATTATTTGGATATGCATCATATGCCACAATTTTCCCTGCATAATACATCCCACATAACGTGTTTCTTAAATAACCATGACTTTGTTCTTGGAAAAGACCTCCTCTAATTACTTTATCCCTTTTTCATTGTCATTATTTAGATCTATAAATTTCCAATTCACAGTTTACAATTTCCCTTCCATAACTGAATATGGTAGTATGTTTCCATATAAATTATCAATAAATTGGAAGAGTTGCATACCTTTGGACAAATCTAAAGGCCTTAAATTAAATCCACACAATGTCCTCACTACATGACTTAAAAATACACATTACAATGCCCTCACTACATGACTTAAAACTACATGGTACAATGTCCTCACTGCATGACATAAAACTGCATCATACAACATCCTCACTGCATGACTTAAAACGACATAGTACAATTTCCTCACTGCATGAAATAAAAATGCACAGTACAATTTCCTCACTGTATGACTTATAACTGCACAGTAGTTTCCCTATTTATGACATATATCAGTAGAAAATGGCCATTTATTTTTAAAATCCATTTACTATGGAAAATCCACCCATTGTGGTCTTGAGTCACTGAAATATTATTTTCCCTTGTCTATCAATAGTAAAATGTAAAATTATTAAGAACTATTATTCCTGACTATACAACATGTTCCCTTAGGTGGCCTTGTATAAGTTTCCTACATAATGGGCCTGTCAGTCAAAAGATGCCACTATTTTGGTATGCAAAATATTCCCTAATTGGCCCTGCTTATTATAACCCCCATTATAGGTTTGTCAAATAATGGTAACTACATTCTTGGAAAAGACATATGTTGATACAAGTTTTAATTATGGTGACCATAAATATCATGGCTCAAGATTCCCCTTGGAAATATTTAAAGAATATGAAAGCAATTTTTAGTCTCTGAGTCTTGTTTGGAATATAACAAAAAATTTATGGTCAAAGCTATTTCATCCTTAAACACTAGCCCTTTATAGTCTAACATGAATGACTCTAAACTGCCAACAACAAGAGAAGTGGTGCTCACCATATTGGAAACCCAAAATGTGAAATATGGACAAAGGTCGAGTCCTAGCTCACTAAAAATATATTTTTGTATGTTTTAGGTAATATTGATCAATAGAATGTCAAAAGACACAATATTTGTAGGTTCCTCCATACAAACCTAGAAATAGTCAAACTATGCGCCCTAGGCCTCAAGGCTTAGGAAAAAAATTGAGCATCCTTCCAAACCTTTCATAGCTCTAAATCTTACCGAATGATGTAAGAATACATCAAAGTGCCCAAATTTTACCTTAGAACAAGATTCTTTTCATTTCGAATGAATCAAATTCTAGTGGGGTGGGATTTTTTAGACACCATGAAATGTGTTTTCATGCACCTTTCTAGAGAACACGATAGGATTCTCACATAGTCAAAAAATTTCATGTAAGAGTAAATATGTTTTCACCATGATGAAAGAAGATGCAGGCTGGATTTCTATGTTCAAAAATACTACTCTATATCGAGGGTTATGTGGAATGATTCCCCCATCCAAGAGTATGTATTGGATTCCAAAGATCGATGATGAAAAGGTTTTGACCCATTAAATTCAATTTACAAGTTTCTTCTGAGTATGCATGGTGTATTTACCATCTCAAAAAGTTTATATCTCTTTAATAAATTCAATTTGACTAGTCACAGAGCCAAATGAGAATTAAATATCTAATGTTATTAAACTTGGAAGATGGATAAATATCACAAAGGTACCTACGTGGAGGACTTACGTGGATGACCTATATGGCGTAATGAATTTTTACACTCCTACATGGAAGGGATTCGTAGAGAACCTACATGAAGGACCTAAAAAGAAAAGTCCCTTAGATTATCCCCATACATGCCTACAAATAGGACCCCTGGGCTCCTCATTTTAGGACTGAAAAAAGTTAAAAGACTCTCTGAAGCTCCCATTGTGTAGCTCTTTTTCTGAGATCCCTCAAATTGTCTTAAGTAGATCTCTAAAGTACGAGAGAAGAGATAATTAAATAGGATAACCATGTTTAGAATGTATTTCAAATTTTTTCCATAGGTTTGGTTCCACTATGTGAATATATTCTTCAGTCATCAAACACACCTACGCGGCATACCTGCGTGACATACCTATGCGACACACCTACGTGAAATACCTGCGCAACACACCTACGTGGTACCGCTGCACAGTGCATCAATGCTGGGTAACTACGTGGCACACCTGCGTGAGGCACCTACATGGAAGAGCTTGGTATAAATATTACATACCAACTCATGTACCCTCTTTAAAGTTATTCATGTAATGGTATATCCTTCCTTGGTTCCCTTATCTGAAAGTGACTAAGTTGAAGCCACCATGAAAACCTCCTGACTTATCAAACCTATGGGAAATTCACATTAGAGTGTCTTTTTTTGGGTTTCTATATCCACGGTTAGAGATTTACCACATTTGTTTCGCAATGGGGTTAGGGTTCATGGAGTGTCTGTGGGTTTGAATATCCATAGTCACATTGACCTTTCTCCCTATAATAGTGTTGGGTTGTTATCGTTTTTGTAGAGGCTTGGGTTCTGGCCTTTCCCTTCTCAAAGAGATGACCTGGAACATCAGGTCTCTGGTAAGGAAGGTAAATTTCACACTTTATTTTATTCCTTTTGAAAAATGTACAAGTTTCCCTCCCCTACCAGGATATATTTTAGGGCATCCATCCCTGTGTAAGCCCCTAACCTTCACTCCTTCTTCCTTTCATTTAGACCCTTTTCCAATGTAAAGTGAACAGAGGGAGGGCTCGTTGCCTCGCCCTATTTCGGGGTTTCCTCAACCTCATCCACCATTGCCGTTGTAGGTTCATCTTTCTCCACCAAAAGAGGAGGAAAAGTGTATGTGTCTTTGTTGAATCTTTCACATCCTATTGTCTCTCTCACTGAGGATGACTCACGTGGGCTTATAGATTCGTGATGATTACAACATTTTCAAAAAACACCCACAGTGAAGGAACTATGAGAACTATGATTCTTGTTTAAACCATGATACATAGGAAGCATTTTTATGTCCCAAGATTACTGGATATTCTCTTTAGGAATCCAACCTTAATTCCCATAATCTGGGCATCCTTCTTAGGAACAAGCCCCAAATTAAACTCCTAAATAATCAAGGTATCCTTTTCAGTAAGTAATCCCAAACTCATTTCTCTCAAAGGAATATACTTGTAATGGCCTATACCCTCCTGGTCTGGTACATTGCCAAAATCTCTATCCCATAAAATGGTTCTACTGAAATGGTGGATCTGGTCACAGTCGCACACTGAAATGGTGGCACCACTTACGGTGTCCCCCCAAATCAGTGGCACTGTGACGGTGGTACCATGACGGTGGAACCATGAAAATGGAACTGTAATGACCGCAACATCACGGTCACACACTAAAATTGTGGCACCATGAGGGTGGAATCATGATGGCGGCACCGTGACTGTGACACCGCTTACGCTATCTCACCAAACGGTGTCCCACCCATTTTTCTTTTTCCAGTTCTGCTCCCGCAATGAATCTTTTGACGTAAAAGTGTTTTAATAACCTCTTTCAAAGACATTAAAAGACCATAAATGATATCAAAAATTCCCCCAAGATCAGGGTGACCCTTGAATTACCAAAATGTGTGGATTTTTCCTCAGTGTCATACCCTTTTCCAGTACGTTCTAGTTCTACCCCTTTTACATGTTTTCCTCTAATTAAAGGAAATCCTTTAATGAAAAACTATTATGGCCACCTATCCAATGAGAATTATTAAATAAAAATTAATTCCATCATGTGTAACCATCCAACTGCATGGTGAAACCACGATCCTCCTTTAAAGCCATTCTTGATTCAAATCCCGTAACTTTAAGATCTTGCCTTTTTTATCACCCAAGAATTCTTTCTTCTTATGGGCATGTCTATTTTTCTTTCCTTGGAGAATTTGGAGTCCCCATTCCCAAGGATAGTGGTGCACCTATACTGGAGCCTTTTTTAACCACTCTGGGAACCCCTAGAGTTCCTCCCCTATAAATCGTGTATCCCTAGTTCTTGGCGCGTAGAGAAAAAGAAACTTTAATTGTTGATCATCCAGGTAGGGTTCTTCCTTCCTCTCTATTTACTATGTATCATGCAGAATGGGTTTTCTAATGTTTCTACAGGGATGGATAAAACCATACCATAACGATGATGATAAAAAGACTTTTAAAGAATGAAGGGGTGTGTTTGATGATGTTGTTGTACTATATTATCATTTCTTATATATTATGAATTATATGGGCTTCTATCGACTAAAAATAATGGTCATTGGTGGTCTTTCCTTGAGCACTAATGGACCCATATTTTCATTGATGATTGAATGGATGTAACTTGTAAATTGGATAATCACGTAATCTCAGTAGATTAAATTATAATAACCCTTTTTTTATTACACAGTTAAACCTGATTTATTACATTAAATCTTCACTTGATACGACATAGAAAATCGAGAGGTCTAGTGTCTTTAGAGATTAGGATCATTACATAACAACTTAAAACATGAAATAAAACTTCTTTATTGTAGACATTCTTTACAAGATCACTATATTCCCTCGTACTTAGCATTACATGGGATAACCTGAGGACATGCATAAAAAAGGGTGAGCTATAAAGCCCAATAAGGGAATAATCATGGAATAACATGAGGAATACAATACATTATAGACAATAGGTATATCAATAGAGCACAATAGAATCAGAAACATAAAGGTGTGATAAATTATGATAATCATAACATGGAAATGTGGCAACAACACTTAACATAGAATTAGCATGAACCAAGGCTCATTGCACATGGAGCATGAGTAAACCCTCATTGCACATGAAGCACGAGTAAACCCTAGTTGAACTTGAATTATCATGAGTAAAAACCCATTTCACATGACATATCATGATACTATACTTTACCCAATTCATTGGAGTGCTATCAGGGCACACCCTTCTTAAATATTTCATTTCATGCATAAGTGTTCCACATGGATCATAAAACATGGAATCCTTCAACATAATCCTTTATTACATCATAAATAAATGTGGAATACATAAATGAAACTCTTTAAACAATAAGTAAATTTGTATAAAGTTAAATAAACTTGATATAGAAATGGGCATGGTATTCAATACACAATGACTTTGGCTTGGAAAAGCGCAGTGCAATTTCGGCAGCATAACGATGTTACATAAGAACTCATAAAAATGGTTGATGAGAGAGAAAGGGGTGTCTCATAATATTTAAATGACATGGATAGTAAGGGGGTCATATTGATACATGTCGCAAAAAATGTAATGGAATTTAGAATCATGATACAAAAGAATTGATTGAATGTAAATGAGGAGAGAGAAATTACTTTCGGAATTTCAGCATAGTAATGGGTGTACATGGGAGGCATTTAATGAGAGATAAAGGGATCTCCCATCATTAAAACATAAATAGGGCAGTATGGGGGAGGTGAAAAACCATAACCAAACATTTATAATGGAAATTAAAAGGGAATAACAATTTATAGAATTTTGGACAAAAATGGGAAAGGAAGAAAAACCCTTACTTGGATGTGTGCTTCAAAAGGATTGAGAGAGGCTTCTTGGGAGATTGGGGAGCATTGGGAGGATTATAGAGAGAGGAGGGAAGAGGTTGGATGAACTCCAAAGACTTTGAGTGAGGAGTAAGTGGGAGAATGGGTGGGTTTATATATGAAAGGAGAGGGAATTGTTTATTATTTTGGTTTGGGAAACCTCACATTAAACTAATACAAAACACAAACCAGCCCATGGTTTTTGCCCATGGGTTTTTCAAAAGGGGAGTGAAAAAAAATATTTTATAGGGTAAAAGTTATAACTTCTTAATATAATTGATGAGGAGGTGAGTCACACTCCCAAGGAAAACAATTTAAAAAGACAAAATGTTTAATAAGTATTAAAGAGTCCACTAAAGCTTGGTAAAATAAATCAAACAAACCCAAAATCACATTATTTTAATTGTAAAACATATATCGGCTGAACATAAATTTATAGAATTTTATTACATCACTATTTTTTCCTTATGATGTCATAAAACACATTATATATTTAAATGGTATTTAATTTTTACCCAAAAATTTGGGTGTCTTAGAAAATTATGAAAATTTTTCCATTGGACAATTTTGATATCCTGATTCAAGATATAATATTCAATTTACCTAAATAATTTTCTAAATATGTTAATTTCCACTTTTCAAATAAAAACTGATATTTATCGAAAATTCACGGGTTTTGAAAAAAATTGATTTCAAACCGTAATAAAAATTACAATTTCATTCATAAAATTATACGATCATTTATATTTAATAAAAAATAATTTAATAATAATAATAATTTATTAAAATATTATTTAATTCAAGAATCCATTAATTCATCAAAATAGATTTCTTAGTTAAACATTAATTAAAAATACCATTTGTGCTTTAAAAACTATTTACAGGGTAACAATAATAAAATGAAAGTATATTAATTATTATATACAAAAATAATGTACATAACTATAGAGCTAAGGTCTTGTTATATAACCCCTTATAATACCCGCCTAATACCAATGAGTACGGTGTGTGATGGTGATAGACACTTGGGGTGGCTCAGATAACATTGCTCAGGTGGTAACCTCTATCAACTTGCACTTATCCCGTAGGCAGTCCCGCTTAAGATTAACAAATTAAAGGTCAGCTTGGTTTTGGTCAAGAGCGAAGCCCAAAGACACAAAATCCTTTCTGAGCTCTAAAAAATGGGCTTCGTATGGGGAACATCAACTGGATGAGGCCATCACTTCCTTTGTTTGAGTAAATTGGATTTTTTAAAGCCCTATATTTATACTAATCATGTGATAACTGTTCAACAGCTATATTAGGAATGTTCACAATTCTTAACAGTATTTTAAAACCATGAAACATAAAACCAAAGAAGTTGAAATGTTATATAAAAATTTTACATATAGAGACATTTAATTAGATCAATAGGGATTCCCATTAATGAAAGTTTGGGTCATTACAATCTTCTCCCCTTAAAAAATTTCTCCCTCCAAATTTCCTTTACCCATACTAAAATAGATGTGGGTAACTCTGCTTCATCATTTCTTCTGATTCCCATGTCGCTTCTTCAAGATTGTGGTTTCACCTCAACAACTTGAAAAGGGATATTGTCTTATTTTGTAAATCTTTTTGTCTACTATCTAATATCTTCACTGGTTGCTCCTGATAAGAAAGATCATCCTCTAACTGTACCACCTTTGAAGAGAGTACATGTGAAGGGTCATGTATGTACTTCCTTAAGAGGGATACATGAATGAAATCATTTACTTTGGCCATTGTAGGAGAAAGTGCTAGTCGATAGGCCACAACCCCGACATGATCAATAATATCGAAGGGGCCGATGTACCTTGTACTTAACTTACCTTTCGTTCCAAACCTCATGACCATCTTCCATGGAGATATGCATAGAAATACCATGTCACTAACATCAAACTCAAGGTTCCATCGATAGTTATTTTCATAAATTTTATATTGACTCTGGGCTTCCTTGATATGTTGTTGAATGGTTTTCACCTTCTCCACAATTTCTTCGACCATTTCTAGTCCAAGCAGCTTACGCTCACCGACCTCATCCCAACATGCCAGTGTTCTATAATTTTTCCCATAAAGGGCTTCATATGGTACCATTTGGATTCTTGAGTGGAAACTATTATTATAAGAGAACTCAACCATAGGAAGATGCTGATCCCATCCTCCTTTAAAGTCCATTGAGCCTGCTATCAACATGTCCTCAAGTGTTTGGATAGTTTACTCAGATTGTCCATTAATTTGAGGACGATAAGTCGTACTAAAGTTTACCTTAGTATCTAGAGCTTGTTGAAGACTCTTCCATAACTTAGAGGTGAATGTTGGATCTTGATAAGATATAATAGATAGTGGTACTCCATGAAGCCTTACCACCTCCCTTATATATACTTGTGGCTGTTGATCCAACAAGAAATCCTCCCAAATAGCAATAAAGTGTTAAACCTTTTTAAAATGATCCACAACAATCCAGATTGCATTGTTGTCATTGAATCTCTTCGAAATTCCGGTGACAAAGTCCATGGTGATGTTTTCCCATTTCCATTCTGGTATGGGAAACAATTTCATAATCCCCTTAGACTTATACCTCTCCTCCTTCACTTGCTGACACACTAGGAACTTTGATGTATATTCAGAGATATAATTCTTCATATTAGCCCACAAATAATTCTCTTTGAGATCTTGATACATATTTGTGTTTCCTGCGTGAATAGAGAAATTTGAACTATGTGTATCATCCAAAAGTTCCTTTTTCAGCTCCATACTTGATGGACCACGTAGTATTTTCCCAAATCTCACAATTCCTTCTTCATTAATATTAATCTATGAGGATTTCCCTTTTTTGATAGCTTCCATTTTTTTCCTGAATTCCCAAATCATCCCTTTAAGCCTCCTTTAACCTTTCCAAAAGTGACAGTTGAGAAATAATTTGTGAAAGGATTAATGATGTTCCCTTCTTTATGATTCCCATGTCCTTATTCATCAAATATAAGAAGATTAGATCCTTTTCAATTCTCATCAATGATAGAATCACTGGGTCCTTACTACTTAGGGAATACAAATCCTTGTTCGCTTTTCTAGGGTAGTAATGGATTGATCAGTCATAGTATTTGATCAAATCTAACCATCTTCATTGGCGAATGTTCAACTCTTTCTGTGTGAATATATACATGAGGATTTTGTGGTCCATATTTATTTCACACTTATCCCCAAAGAGATAATGCTGCAAAAATTTTAAAGTAAAGATCACCAAAACCAACTCTAAATCATATGTGGTATAATCTTGCTCATGAAATTTCAATTTCCTTGAAGCATAGGTAATGACTTTGTCATTTTGCATCAACACACATCCCAGGCCCTTCTTCGAAGCATCACTGAATACCACAAAAATTTCTCCACTTATAGGTAAAGTGAGCACGTGTGCAATGATAAACCTCTTTTTTAACTCCTCGAATATTTCTTCACATTCATCACTCCAAGAAAAACATTACTCCCTTATGAGTTAGCTTGGTAAGAGGGTTGGAAAATCGTGAGAAATTTCTCACAAATCATCAATAATATCCAGCTAACCCCAAGAACCTATGGATATTCATTTCCGATGTTGGCCTCAGCCATCCCTAAATTGCATCTATTTTGGATGGATCCATTGATATCTCATTGCCCGTGATGATATGGCCAAATAATGAGAACTAATTCAACCAGAACTCACACTTTCTATAATTTTAATAGAGCTTCTCCTTCCAAAAGGTCTCTAGTAAAGTTCTTAGATACTCCTCATGATCCCCCTTGGTTTTGGAGTATATCAGAATATCACCTATAAATACTACCAAATATTTTTCAAGGCAATCTATAAAGAATATATTCATCTTGTCTATGAATATTTCTAGAGAATTAGTGAGTCTGAAAGGCATTACTATGAATTCATAGTGCCCGTATCTTGTACGAAAACTAGTCTTGGGGATATGTTCCTTCTTCACCCTTACTTGATAATATACCGACTACCAATCCACCTTGGAGAAATATTGTGCTCCACACAGCTGATCGAACAAGTCATCAATTCATGGGAGAGGATACTTGTTCTTAATCATGATTTTGTTGAGATCACGATAATCGATGAAAAGGTGCATTGACCCATCCTTCTTCGTGACAAAGAGGACTGGTGCACCCCATGGTGAAGAACTTGGGCGTATAAACCCTTTATCCAAATTCTCCTGTAGTCGCCTCTTCAGATCCTCAAGCTCCAAAACAACCATTCTATATTGAGGCTTGGATATTGGCAATGCCCTAGGTATAAGATCAATTATGAATTCAACATCTATTCTAGGAGGAATACCAAGAAATTACTCAGGAAACACTTCCGTGAATTCCCTCACAATCAGAATGTTTTCTAGGATGGTTGCCTCCTTATACTCAATCATCTGAGTCATATATGCATTCTCACAGGGCAGAAATATCTGCGCTTGAGATTATGGACCTAAAGAAGATTCATCTTTCTCCTTACACTTGTAAAGAATTGGGGGTCGATTCTCCACATAGAGAGTGATTTCCCTCTCATGGAAATTTATGTTTGCTCTATATAAGGAAAGCAAATACATTCCAAGAATCGCATCAAATTCCACCAGAGGGAGTTTGACGAGGTCCACCAGGAAGTTTAATCTACAAATTATGATAGGGGAGGAATTATATTCATGGGATGAAATGATTTCCCCATTTTACGTACTCACCAAAATCTTCACTTCCATGCTTTGTGGTGGTGCTGGGATTATTCTACTAAAATTTAGAGAAATAATAGAATACATAGAACCTAAATAAAAAAGTACAATAACTATTCTTAAATGAATAACTAGCATACCACCTTTGAAGAGAGTACATGTGAATGGTCTTGTATGTATTTCATTAAGAGGGATACATGAAAGACATCATGTACTTTGGACATGTTAGGTGGAAGTGCTAGTCGATAGGCCACAACCCCGACACGTTCAAAAATCTCGAAGGGACCGATGTTACTTGGACTAAAATTCCCTTTCTCTCCAAACCTCACGACCTTCATCGAAGGAGATATGCGTAGAAATACCATGTCTCCAACTTTAAACTCAAGTTCTCATCAACGGTTATCTTTATAAATCTTCTGTCAACTCTGGGGTGCCTTGATATGATGATAAATGGTTTTGAACTTCTCCACCATTTCTTCGAACATTTTTGGTCCAAGCTACTTACTCTCACCAACCTCATCCCAACACATCAGTGTTCTGTACCTTTTCCCATGATGGTCTTCATATGGTTCCGTTTGGATACTCGAGTGGAAACTATTATTATAAGAGAACTCAAATAGAGGAAGATGTTGATCCCATCCTATTTTAAAGTCCATTGAGAATGCTATCAACATGTACTCAAGTGTTAGGATAGTCCAATTGGATTGGCCATTAGTTTGAGGATGATAGGCTATACTGATGTTTAGTTCAGCATTCAGAGCGTGTTGAAGACTCTTCCAAAACATAGAGGTGAATCTTGGATCTTGATCAGACTCAATTGATAGTGGTACTCCATTAATCCTTACCAATTACCTGATATATATATCTGTGCTAGTTTATCCAATGATAAATATTCTCAAATAACAATGAAGTGTTCAACCTTTGTAAGACAATCCACAATAACCCAGATTGCATTGTTGCCTTTAGATGTCTTCAGAAGTCCGGTGAAAAAGTCCATGGTGATTTTATCCCATTTACATTATGGTTTAGGCAATGGTTGTACCATCCCCATAGACTTCTGCCTCTCTTACATCACTTGCTGACACACCAGGCACTTTGATGTATATTCAATAATCTCCTTCTTCATATTATCCCACCAATAATGCTCTCGGAGATCTCAATACATCTTTGTGTTTTGTGGGTAAATTGAGAAATTTGAACTATGTGCATCATATAAAAGTTCCTTCATCAGCTCCGGACATGATGGAACACATAGTATTTTCCCAGACCTCCTTCAACCAGAACTCACACTTGATATACTATTTATAGAGCTTCTCCCTTCATTAACATTTCTTGTGATAATATCCCTACTGCAAATCCACCTTGGAGAAGTATTGTGCTCCATGCAGCTGATCGAACAAGTCATCAATTCGTGGGAGATAATACTTGTTCTTTATCATGATTTTTTGATCTCATGATAATCGATGGAAAGGCACATTAACCCATCCTTCTTCTTGACGAAGAGGACTGGTGCACCCCATGGTGAAGCACTTGGGTGTATAAACCCTTTATACAGATTCTCCTATAGTTGTTTATTCATCTACTCAAGCTACAAAACAACCATTATATATGGAATATTGGATATTGGTAATGCCCCAGGTATAATATCAATTAAGAATTTATCATATCTTCTAGGAGGAAGACCATGCAATTCCTCGGGAAACACTTTGGCAAATTCCCTCACAATAAGCATGTCTTAAAGGATGGTTGCTTCTTTGGACTCAATCATATGATCCAAATACGCGTGCTCATAGGGTAGTAATATACACACATGAGATGAGGGAGATAAATAAGATTCTTCCTCCTCCTTGTACTTGTATAGAATCAGGGTCGACTATCCACATGGAGAGTGATTTCCGTCTCCTGATAATTTATGTTGGGCTCTATATAAGAAAGCCAATCCATGCTAAGAATCACATCAAATTCCTCAGAGGGAGTATGAAGAGGTTCACTCGGAAGTTTAATCCACATATTATGAAAAGGGATGAGTTATATTCATGGGATACAAGGATTTCACAATTATCCGTACTCACCGACATATTCACTTCCATGATTTGTGGTGGTGCTCGGATTGTTCTACTAAAATTTCAAGATATAAAAGAATGCGTAGAACCTAAATCAAAAATTACATTCTCTATAAAATATCAACTTAATTAATGGAAACCCTTCTTGATCTAATTAAAAGTATCTTCATTGGGCTTCGCTCTTGACTAATAGACCCATGTTTTCTGTGATGATTGAATGGATGTAACATGGAAATTGGATAATCACGTAAGCTCAGTTGATTAAATGGATTTCCAGTGAACAAGAATCCATGTGTGATCACCCCTATTAAACCAAAAGAAATTAAGGAACTCAATGAATGGTGTGTTTAAATATGGAAACTCCCTTGATCTGCCTTGGTAATATGTGTGGTTGTTATGATTGATTCTTGTTGTGTGACATGGATGGGGAAGTGATACCGTATTGTGGTCTAGTTGTTGGTTTGTGGATATAAGGTCGTATGGGGCCGTATGGGGCCGTATGGTGGGGAATGGATAGGTTCCATTACTTTGAGAGATCTCACAGATACCTTATGTTGTTGTGACATACTTGAAAACTGGGTGCGAATTCTTAAATTACTACCTGATTGTTTTTTCTTCCTTGGCTTGTGGATATGCTTATTAGTTGCCTGACAGTGAACAATTATTTAAATGGAATCACTTGAATATAAAAACAAGAATGGGTTCAATGGGGAATTGTTTTTAGGGAATGATATGTGACTTGGTTGTGGCTGTTGTGATTTTTCTGAATGAATAGTAACGATGATGTTTGTGTATGGGCTAGAGTTAGAATCCCTAGGTTGGGATGAGTGCTTGTTTACCTATATATATAATTTTGTTCTTATGTTTCTTATTTGTGCCCCAACCTTGTTGGGCACTTCGTGATGAACACCCCCATTTCATGGGGGAGGGTGTTTTTGCCAACACTCCTATGAGTGTCTGGTTATTAACTCCTTTTCTGCCCCCCTTATCAAGTACCCCAAGACCCTTCAGGTAGGATGTGATGAATTAAGGTCCATTGTAGCCCAAGATTCTTTGGGAAGGGTATTCGTGGTACTTTTCGAAGGTGTGTGGGGGCTGTTTCCTAAGTGCTTCAAGACGAGGCCTAGGTGTCTTCGGGCATGTCAATAGTTGTTCTGGCCCAGGTGTTATCGGGCAAGGCAGTAGTGGTTATGACGCAAGTGTCTGTGGGTGTGGTTATGTATCGTTGTCATGGCCCAGGTGTTTCTGGGTGGGATGTGTAGTTTTGGTACACCAGGTGTGTGCGGGTAGGGTATTGTAGGGGGACTGTAGTGATATTGGAGAGGGAGGTCTAACACGTATGATATTTTCAATTACCTATGGGAAAGTGGTGTGGGGTACCCAAACATTGATGTGTTATTTTTATTATATTACATGACATTCCTTTTTTAGGAGTGTGCCTTGGTGAGGTTTGGGTGGATTGTTTCCATGATAGGTGCTTTCGTTATATCATTTTCTCATAGGGCATTAGAATGCCTACCCACTTGTGCATGAGAGCTTTTAGTTTTCCCTATTGAGTATACCTGTATACTCCTCCTACATATATAAAACTGCATTCATGTTTCCAAGAGGACTTTGAGGACCGTGTTGGACCCTATTAGCTCAGATGTTGGGACTATTGACGTTGCTGTTTTTCTTTTCTTTTGGTAATTCCCTTTTTAGTTTTTCATGAACATTATTGCACTTTATTATTAGAACACACATATGAGAATGGATTGATTTGTCTTTACTTTTACATCGAGCTTCAGTTTTGTTTGGGATTTTCTATCTTATATCCTGATCCAAATAAATAAAAAGGATAATGCCTTCCATATTAGATGTTATTATATACCCTTGGTGATATCATCTACTCCGAGTCCTATTGAAGGTGGGTCTAAGGGATCATTATCTCTCCTTAAACATGAGCAAGGAAGGGTTTGGAAATTAGTTGTCCCTTACCACATCTTGGTGAAGGCATGTCATGACAGAATGGTATCAAAGGGAGGTTGGTCAAGAGATAGTATGTAGTTCAGATTTAGACACAATGAGTATTGCATAGGATAATAGGGAAACTGTGTTAAAAATCATGGTGTGTCAGATAGGACTAGAAAGAATAGCTAGGACATGAGATTTTAGGGCCCCTTGTGATCCGACACAAGGAATCTGGGCCTACCGAACGACCAAGTCGGAAAGCACTGATTGCAGGGTAGTGACCTCAGAAAAGGTACATACAACATAATCACTTTTTCTATTCTGTTTTTTTGGTATTTTGTGGATTTTTAAATAAATAAAAAGTCAATGAAAAATTTTAAAATAATTTTCCACAATAGTCATGCATAGGAATTTATTTTTTACCTTACAGCTGTGGAACACAGACGATGACCATGAGTTGTGATGGTCATCGAGGCCCAAGAGGATGATTTAGCTAATTAGAAGAGGGCTAATCGAGAGGAGGAGGATGACCAATGGTAGAGGAATCTTCGTGCCTTTCAGCGGTATACCCTCGGGAAGTACGAGGGCAACATCTAGGACATAGAGACAGAGAGATGGATTGAGGATCTGGTGATTTATTTCAGATTGATCTAGGCTCAGACTGAGTACTGGGTTCCTTTGGCTGTAATCCAAATTTGGGGAGTAGTGCATCAGTGGTGGATACTCTATATTTGGAAGAAGTGGGAGGCTGAGGTTTCATGGAGTGACTTCAAGAGGGAGTTCCAAGCAGAATTCCCCCCTTCCACGATGAAGGATGAAAAGAGGCAAGAGATACCCTCCACTTGGTAGAGAAGAATGTTAGTGATAGGGTTGTGGATCAAGTTCAAGGATCTCCTTCACTTTTCTTCAGACCTCTTTCTAGATGAGGAGTCTTGGGAGAGACATTTAAAGGAGACACTATGACCTTCTCTTCAGTATGTTGTTACTCCCTTCAATATACTGACATACATGGAGGTCTAGAAAAAGGATGAAGTGGTGGATTGGATGCACATGCTAGGAGGTGTGCCACAAGAAGGGATCTAGTTGGGCTCTTCATAGGGGAAGGCCATCAGTAGTAGGCCTCCAGTGTTAGGGCCTTCCAGGTTCTAGCCATTGGGAAGTAGGTCATATTAGTTACAGTTTTTATCTCTTGGTCCTTGCCCTTTATTTTCGGGCCCAGGATAGAGATACTTCATCTGTGGTAGCTGTGGGAACCATAAGAATCGGTGCTTGGACCAAGTGCAGAACATTGGGGGTGGGCCGGTTTAGTACCCACGTGAGCAGCTTCTGTTTCTAGCAAGACCCTTTCAGTAGAAGCTACAGGGACAACGAGCTCCCACTCTTCTGAGAGTAGATTTTTCTGGAGAAGTTCAACCTATTGGTGCACCTCAGGGACCTCAACCAGGGTGTGGTCGGGTAGTCAGCCAATAGCCGAGGGGCAGAGGAGTTGGGTGTGGGTAGTTTCATGTCATAGAGGCATCAGTTCCAATAGGACCAGATGTCGTTCAAGGTATGATCAAATTGTTTAGTACTGTTGCATGCCCCTTGATTAATTCAAGAGTTTCACACTCCTTTGATTCACCCATTATAGACTATTCATTGGGTCTAGACATAGATACACTTTTCGTAACCCTGGTTTTGAGAACTCCAGTCGAAGGTTAGACCAACTTGTCTCGTATTTTTTGAGTATGTATACTGGTGTTGGGACCACAATAGTCCAATGGAGACCTTCTTTTAATGTATATGTATCCATATGATGTCATTTTAGGCATCTAATAATTGTTCTCTATGTGTTACATTATAGACTACTTCTGGATAATGGTTGCGATTTCATATATGGGCGGCCGACGTGTGAATTTCATTGGTGAGAGAGGTTCCTAGGAGGGAAGCCGATGAGTGGAGCCCTTTATTTCCTTGTTAGTAGAGCCGTTAGTGGACTCAGAAATGATTGAAGCTTCGAGGAGTTTGGGTGAGTTCATGGACGTATTCCCTAGAGAGGTGGTGACTCTACCCCCTCGACGTGATGTTGAGTTCGGGATAGAATTCCAACCCAGTGACCATCCGATTTCAATGGATCCTTATCCTATGACACCTTCTAAGTTGTAGGAGTTACAAATTCAGATTGGAAATCTGATGAAGAAGGGTTTTGTCCGACCAAGTGTGTCACCATGAGGTTCTCTGGTCTTGTTTTTCAAGAAGGTAGATGGTGGACTCGAGCTATGCATAGACTACTGAAGACTGAATCAGGTAATGGTCAATAACCGTTACCCTCTCCCAAGGATAGATGAATTTTTTTATCAGTTTATAGGGGTATGATTGTTCTACAAGATTGACCTATGGTCAGAATATCACCAGTTGAGAGTGAAGGAGGGTGAAATTTCGAAGACTTCCATCAGGTGTAGATATGGGCACTTTGAGTTTATGGTCATGTCTTTTGGCATTACAAACGCACCTGCCATGTCCATGGGGCTCATGAACACCATATATTGAGAATATCTAAGCCTGTTCATCATCATGTTTATTTATGACATCCTGATCTAATCAATATCAAATGAGGATCCCGCTAAGAATATGAGGATGGGTTTAGAGGTCCGTCGGCAACACTAGCTCTATGAGAAGTTTTCCATGATTAACTTCTGAACACGACAAGTGAACTTCTTTGGAAACATGGTTTCTGAGCAGGGGATAAAAGTGGATCCATAAAAAGTTGATGTGGTTGTTTATTAGGAAACACCCAAGAATGTGAAGGAGGTTCGTAGTTTCTTGGGTCTGGTAGGCTATTACCGATGGTTTGTGCCAGACTTCTCTCGAGTAGCATCTCCTTTGAAATATTTGAAAAGAAAGGACCATTCCTCCATATGGAGTGAATAGATTCAGGAATCATTCAGTTATCTGAAGGGGAATTTGGTTAGTTCCCAGGTTCTGAGGTTTCTAAAATAAGGGGTGATGTTTGAGGTGTTTTATGATGCTTCAGGACAAGGATTGGGGTGTGTGTTGATGCACCAACAGGGGGTGATATATTATGGGTCTACATGGTTATGTCCCCATGATCATAACTATACTACCCATGACTTAGAACTCACAGTGGTTGTGTTCGTACTAAAGTTTTGGAGGCACTTCCTCATCAGGGGGCAATTTTTGGTCTTCACAGATCACAGGATCTTGAGGTATATCATCTTCTAATGAGACCTGAACTTGAGAAAGATGAGTTGGATGGAGTTTCTTCTAGACTATGACATATAAATCTCTTACAATGAAGGTAAGGGGAATGTTTTGGCTGATTCTTTGAGTAGGAAGTCGCAGAAGGAAGTGGTTTGAGAGTCGGCATATACATGGAAGGTGATGGAGGAGTTGGCTTCCCTACACCTGGATACAAGGGTGGAAGATAGTAGAGGCTGTCTGTTCTGGATGATAGTGTAGTCCTCTATATTTTAGTAGGTGGAGGAGTCTCAGTGTGGGGACTTAGAGGCTAAAGTGAGGCAATATCACGTTATCCAAGGTGATTCTCCATGAGGATGGTCATAGGATGGGAAAAATCATATGATGTTTCAGGGGAAGTTGTTCATCTCAGTGGAAATGCGCAAGATATTTCTTGGTGAGTTCCAAAACTCACCCCTAGTGGTGAACCCAAGAGTTTCAAAGATGTATAGAGGCTTGAGGTGTCAGTTTTGGTGGCTCGAGGTGAAGCGGGCAGTGGAAGAGTTTGTGGTAAAGTGTCTCGTGTGTCTACAGGTGAAGGCTAAACACCACGTCCCCATAGTTTTGTTACACCCTTTAGATTTCCCCAAGTGGAAATGGGATGACATCTCGATTGATTTTGTCAAGGGACTACCTAGAGTTCAAGGGGGTTGCAATACTATCTAGGTAGTGGTGGACCAGTTGATAAAAACAGCTTAATTCCTGGAAATCAAGGAGTTGAGTGTAGTGGATGCCTTAGCACAATGGTACATGGATGGAGTGGTGTAGTTTCATGGAGTTCCAATGTCTATAGTCTCCAATCGGGATACCTGGTTTAGCTCATAGGTTAGGAAAGGTTTTCAATATGATTTTGGCACCCAACTATGCCTCAGCATAGCTTTCCACCCCCAGACAAATGGGTAGATAGAGCGAACCATCTAGACATTGAATAATATGATATGGGCATGTGTTTTGGACTTTAGGGGATTGTGGGTATGACACTTGCCTCTAGTAGAGTTTGCCGACAAAAATAGCTATCACTATACCATTGGCATGGCTCTGTTTGAAGCACTGTACGGGAGGTCGTGTCACTCACTCATATGCTGGATAGAGATCGGGGAAGCCGGTGTTCTTGCCTCAAAGATAATGCAGAGCACGATAGAGAGGGTTTATCTTATATGGGAGAGAATGAAGGAATCTCAGGACAGAAAAAAGTCATATGCTGACTATAGGAGGAAACCCCTAGAGTTTAAGGATGGGGACCATGTGTTCTTGAAGGTCTCCCCTCAGTGTGGGAAATAGAGGTTTGGCAAGGGGAGTAAGCTTTATCCTCGGTTCGTCAGACAATTCGAGGTGTTGCGGCCGATCAGTGAAGTGGCTTATCAGCTGGGGCGACCACCGCCACAACTAAGGGTGCACAACATCTTCCATGTGTCTCAGATCCATCAGTATCTACAAGACGATTCACATGTCCCCGACTAGAAAAAGATGGATATAGAGGAAGATGTGATATTTGTAGAGAGAGTAGTGAGGATCAAGGATTGTGAGGAGGAGGAGCTTCATGGACAAACCATTCCCTTGGTTTGTGTGTTGTGGAGTCATGGTGGCCTCGAGGTGAGTACTTGGAAATAGGAGGCACAAATTCACACTTAGTATCTAGGGTTGTTTTTAGTTTTGTTCTATTCTGTTTTGTACTTGTTTGTGATGTAGTGTTTGGCCTTGTTATCTATGAAATGGAATGTTTCCCTTATTATCTAGATGGGTGTGAAGAGTCCTGACTGTGGGGAGGGGAAGACCTGATCACTTATCAAGATGTATTAATGTGTATGTGGATAAACCTGTGCGGGCGAGTTAGTGCCACCCAAAGCCGATAGTATCTTGACATAGAGGAAGGGAATCCCATATCCATATGTCTAGATGGTATTAAAATTACATTTTCATATGGATACATGAGGGAGATGTGTTTCCAGATGTCGAGGAGTTTTAATCATGAGAGGTATCTTCTGAGGTGGTTGTTCGAAACCCTCTCTTTTCATCGGGTCTAGTTTGATTCTTGAGGGTGTGAATAGATTGAGAGGCATCTGATGTAACGTCCTAGAACCTCCTGGTCCAGTAATTTGCCAAAATCTCCATCCCATAAAATGGATCCACCAAAACAGTGGCACCAGTCATAGTTGCACAACGAAACACCAACATCGTGACAGTGGCACTGTAATGGTCGAACCATCATGACCGCACATCAAAACGGTGGAAACACATATGGTGGAACCGTGATGGTGGAACTTCAACAGTCACAATATCATGACCACACACCGAAATGGTGGCACCATGACCATGGAACCACTTACAGTGTCTCACCAAAAGGTGTCCCACCCTTGTCACATTTTCCAATTCTACTCCTGCAACGTATCTTTTGACGTAAAATTGATTTAATACCCCATTTTGAATCCATTAAAATCCCCTAAATGACATCAAAAATCCTCCATGATCTGGGAGACCCTTGACTTACCAAAATGTGTGGCTTTTTCTTCAGTGTCACACTCTTTTCCTATACTTTCCAGTTTCTCCCCTATTACAGATTTTCCTCTAATTAAAGGAAATCCTTTAATACACAGCTATTATGGCCACCTCTCTGATGATAATTATTAAATAACAATTAATTTCATCATTTTTAACCATCCAAACACATAATAAAACCATGATCTGCCTTTAAATCTGTTCAAAATTCATATCCCGTAACTCCATGATCTCACCTTTTTATTGCATGATAAATCTTTCTTCTTCTAGGCCGATCTATTTTCCTTTCCTTAGTTCATTTGGAGTCCCCCTTCCCAAGGCTAGTGGTGTGCCTATGATAGAGCCTTTCCTTCCCACTCTTGGATCCCCCAGAGTTCCTCCCCTACAAATCACACATCCCCAGTTCTTGGCGTGTGGAGAAAAAAACATCGACCATTGATCATTTAGGTAGGGTTCTTCCTTCGTATCTCTTTACTGTGTATCATGTGGGGAGAGTATGCTAATGTTTTAGTGGGGATGGATGAAACCAAATCTTAACGAAGATAATAAATAGACTTTTAAAGAATTAAGGGGTGTGTTTGATGATGTTTTTGTACTCTTTTACCCTTCCTTATTGGTTATGAATTGTATAGGCTTTTTTCCATTGAAAATAATGGCCGTTGGTGGCCTTTCCTTGTTCACTAAAGGACCCATATTTTCTGTGATGATTAAATAGTTGTAACATAGAAATTGGTTAATCATGTAAGTTCAATTGATTAAATGGATGTACAGTGAATAATAATCCTTGTGTGATCACACAAATTAATGCAATGTAAAAGAAGGAACTTAATGAATGGTGTGTTTAAATCTGGAAACTCCCATGCTCTGCTATGATAATATGTTTGGTTGTTATACTTGATTCTTATAGGGTGACATGGATGGGGATGGGATCCCCTATTGTGGTGCAGTTGTTGGTTTGTGGATCTAAGGTTGTGTGGGGAAGTATGTTGGGGCTATGTTTAGTTTTAGTACTTTAAGGTATCTCACAAATCCCTTTTGTTGTTCTCACATACAAGAGAACCAAGTGTGAATGCTTAAATTGCTGCTTGGTTGTTTTTTCTCCCTTGGCTTTTGGCTATGCCTGTTTGTTGCCTAGTAGTGAAGAATTATTTAAATGGAATCACTTGAATATGAAAAAAATAATGGGTTTAATGGGGAATTGTTTTCTGGGAATGAATTGTGACTTGGTGGTGGTTGTTGTTCTTTTTTATGAATGAATAATAACAAGGGTGTTTGTGTATGGGATACTGTTGGAACCCCTAGGTTAGAATGATAAATTTTTTAAATATATAAATAATTTAGTTCTTATGTTTCTTATTTTCTCCCCACCTTAGTTGAGCACTTCGTGCTAAACACCCCCATTTCGTGGGGGTGGGTGTTTTTTCCAACACTCCTATGAGGGGCTGGTTATTAGCTCCTTTTCTGCTCCCTTTCTAAAAATATTTTTAATATTTTAAATTAGTATTTACAATTATTTTATAAAGTGTGTTTTTTTACATTAATTACACAATTCAAAATGTATGGCTTCTCTATAACACATATGACGTTAAGGGATTTTCATACTACCAAAACAATTTAACAAACTTTAGTTTTTACTATACGTTTTCAATGGTATTATATTGAAAAATATTTAATGAAATTTTATTTTTAAATATTATTCTTACATTTTCATCTACTCTCTAAAAAAATTTATTTTTCAAAAAATCTACTTTTCTGAATTATTTAAGGTCATATATCATCTCTGGATTAATTTTGTGGTCATTAACATTCTCTCAAAAAATTTATTTTCGTGTAAACGTCATTCATTAGAAATATTCTTGTTTTGTCCCTTGGATATGATTATTTCTTAAACCATATACTAAATAAATATATATATATATATGGTTTTCTAATTTGGGATTTATTTTATTTAATGTGTAAATTGTGATATAAAATATTTTATAAACAATATGTATATTTACTGATAATCTATATATTTTTATGAATAGAATAGATCATTCAATATGCAAGGAATGTATTGGAAATACAGTTATGGGTGGGTCCTATAATTACACATTCCATTGATGCATCAATAGGACTTATGTTACAAACTAGTTGGGAACCCTTATTAAAAGGATTTCATAGAGTATACCACCCATATGTAAAACAATCGTCGAACAATAGAATGGTAATGAAATATGGAAGAATTAATTTCCTTATTTGAGAAGTATTTTATTATCATCCACGAGTTTATTAATTTCATATTATACATGGATGAATTTCATATTCATTTTATTGATTTAATGGAATGTGTTTTTAATAATTTATCTTTTCATATTGATTAAGAAATATTTATCAAGGACAACTTCCACTGTATCGATCCCTTACTATTTTTTTATCACCCATATTTTTTATTATTTTCCCAATTATATGAAGAAATAATATTTAAATTATTTTAAAGGATTAAAATTATTTACTTTTACTATATTCATTTTTTAGTTCAAATGTAAAATGGGAATCATATATATATCTAGATTATAAAGGCTACTAAACTGACTGATCCTTGTTCAACTTATCCCTTGTATCTTATTAAAATGTAATAAAGTAGTCACCAGCTTTAGGTTACTATAGTTATGTTTTTTAAATACATATTCCACATTCCCCATTTCTCATACTTTTCATTGGATGTTAGGTGTATAGGGTGATCATCCATGTTTCATTATATGATTCATATCCCTTAAAAAACATGACAAAATCATTAATTAGTTTTGGTGTATTTTGTTTTAGATGAGATGTTCTGAAAAATGTTATTTGATATCTAATGATGTTTTAGGTATCCCAAATGGTTGAGCATCCATCCAAAAGTATGAAACCATATATTTTTCCATTAAGGGGTTATAAATCTATACTATGAAACTAATCCAATTAAATGTACTTGTTGTATGCGAGGATAAAGTAAATACCTTAGTAACCATTATGGACATTAAAATTAGAAATGTAAGATACACCTAATATGAAAAGAAATAATTCCATATTTATATGTGATTTTATGAATCATAATCATTTGGAGGAAAACGATATTCATTTACTGTGGATCTTAATATCAATATTTAGAAATACACAATATAAATACCTATCATAGAAAAAATAGATTAAAGGTTTAACACATCATTATAATGACTTGTACCAATGATCTAAAACATAATGAAATAAATTATATTGTTTAAATTTCATCACACAAAACAAGATAGACCCCACATGTCTGAAGGTGGAGTGATCATCCTTTGAGAGAGAGATATTTTATTAATTAAAACATGTTGGATCTCAATGCAAAAGTGTTTAAAAACATTGGGCAATAAATCATAATAATAAATGATATATTCTAAATTTGGAATATGAGGAAGAGAAAAGGATCTCATATCCAATTTTTATTCTTGAAATATATGTTTCATATTCATGGGATTCATGGGGAGTGATGAAAAATGGTTAAAGAAGACCAGAAATTCTATTATATACATAAAATAATGTTTTATTTTTGTAAACTATGGCATCAATAGGATTTTAAATTTTGTAGGGAAAATAAAACCCCTTAGAAATACTATTAATATGATCCAATGAGTGATTATTATACATAGAATACATGCCTTCAAAAAGATTCCTTGTTTTAAATCCATATTCATCCAAATATTTAGGCACATGTTTTTGATAGAATCAATATTTATTCCCATCATTATAAGATCCCTTATGATTTTTTTGAAACACATTCTCTGTGTTGATAACAATTATTTTGTGAACTTTGACGACATGAATTTTGTTTAAAGGAATTAGTTCCATCATGTTTATGATGAGATGTAATATAACTCTAAATGATAGGATCTAGTTTTCTATGTTGATGAATAAACCAATGAATTTGGGAACTATGCCATCAAAGTGTCATGTTTAAATCCTTCTAATAGATTCAGGATTAAACAATTAAACCAAGTGGAAACACTCCATATAGAAGATGAACCTTATCAAAACCTTATCAGATCACTATTAAAGTAATACCATATAGATGTAAATAATATATATTATTAGTCGTTGAAGGGTCATGCAAAAGATATCATATAGGATGGAGAATTTAGGATAGTTTCTTTCGATTCATAATTTAAGGTAGTAGAAACCTTGTATATACGATTCACATTAAACTAATATAATGTTTTAATGGATTATTTTAAAACAATATTCCCACATCATAAAAAAATGTGGGGTAGGGTTTAAACACCCTTGACCATTTAGATTTATATTTTTTAAAGATAATATTGGCCTTATATCAATGGTTTGAACCCCTTTGAAGACATTGACCATTACCATGGTAAAAAATACTAATATGGTAGCCTAATTTTATGATGAAAAATGAAATATAAATTACTAAATAATAAGAATATTTTAAAAAAAATATTTAATCAAATTTAATTTATTTAATATATTGTACAATGATTTTATTTTAATATAAGGATACAAAATACAGTAGAAGCAGTTTTTTAAATGTATTTTTTAGCATTAAAATGAGTTTAACCACAACTATTGTATAGAATTGATTACCCTGGAACCTATTACATTATAAATAATAATAGGGAGTTATGTGTTTTTAAAAAAATTCAAAACATAATTTATACATGTAAATACATAATTAGTGAAAAAGAGAAAAAATAGTCCACTAGTTAGAATAACACATCACTTGTAAATTAAGATTTCAAATCTATGATTCTAAATTAAAAATAATACTTTTAAATAGATTATTTTTTTCCATAAAGGATATTTGTTCAATAAAAAATGTCAAAATTTTCGATCCATTCCTATGTAACTATAATGACATAAATGTATCAATATTTGTAAACATAGTATTTTTTTCCTATTCTCTTAAAAATATACCTATATAGAAAAATACCAAAACAACCCCTAAGATAATTTTCACATTTTAATTCAGAAATAATTGTATATTAATAAAAAATTAATTATAAAATTTATAAATTTATCTTTTAAATGAAAATATTAAATATAAAGAAAAAAATATTATAATGAAAAATTAACCCTCTCAAGAAATAATTGTTTTTATCTTATTAAATATCAATTTATAATTAATTTAATGATTATATATTAATCTATACAATTAAATATTTCATATCATCTTATAGTGGGGAAATATTTAATTAATATAAAACAACACACACTAAAAATTATTCATTGAAAATATATTCCTTTTAAAATTTAATAAATTTAATCACATCACATTACTTATTTATCCTATAATCCTTAAATTTCACCAATTAATTATAATATTTTTTAATTTATAAATTAATTATCATATTTTTATTTACTTTGTATTTCTACACATCTTATAATTTTATATTGACTATTCAAATTGAATTCTTATACTATATAGTAGGAAAATATATAGCGATTCATTTAAGTTTAGTGTTCCATTTAGTATGTTCTATAAAAAATAGTATTATTTTATTTATAATTACATATTGAAATCTTGAGGTGCTATTTTCCCTTGTTAAATAAATTAAATCCACTCATTTTTTATTTTTTTAAAGAAAAATATGTGTATCATGACATAATAGTAAAATATGATATATATTTCATCATGATAATTAATTTCAAAGATACTACTAGGATATATAGATTTAAACAGTCCAATATTTGAAAAAAATATATGTTTCATTATAAGTTTTACACTTAGGAATGAGTTTCTAAAAGCATTCCTTGATAGTAAAGTGATATTATCATATTGGAATTAATAGATTTATATTCATCATGCTTTAGTTATGGAACAATTTTATTGTTATAAAAAAAAATAATATTAAGTATACTTAATAAATAATTATTTTACTATATTAATTATTTAATCCATTTGATTCTTTTAATAATTCTTCCACCTTAATTGTAACATCACTGATCTAGAAGCCACTAAAGTGGTTCCCTAAGCCAGGTCACCATGTGACCTTAAGCACACCTTCCTGTATTCTAGAGGTTTCTGACTAGCAATGAGGGTCTAATGGATTATGTGTAGACACTTTTACCTTCATTACCAGAGTAATCCATAATAGCTAACATATGAAATAAACGAAAGAACAAATAATGAATCAGAAACATGCATTATTTACCAATTCCCCAAACATAGTACAAATCACAACCAAATTATAATATTCCATGTCATGCTAACAATTCCCAAAGTTAAGGGAACTAATAATAAAGACAATAGAAGAATCCCCAATGTTGATCCTAGGACTCTATGTCTAGGTCCTCATCTGTGAACGTCCCAAGCCCTACTCAACTCTCCATCATAGATCCCTTGGCCTTGTCCTGACTTGAAACCATGAAATTTTCATAGGTACCCAATGTAATCCCAACTATGGTGTGAGTATAACTAAATAGGCCACCACCAACGGTGTCTAAAAATATCCATTCTAAACAGTTTGAGCATGCATGTAATAAATAAATAAAAAGGTAAAAAAAAGACAACTTGAGATCCCTTAGTTAATAATATACACTTTAAACATTTTCATTATTGCATTCATTTCATAACTTATAATATATTAATTACTAAATCCATCTTCATCACATGTTTTAGGGGTTAGGCATTACATCAATTTCACTACTACCTTTGAAGTTCAATTAAAATGCATAAAAAATACGTCAAGTTGTATATATCACTAGGTAAATCCATTTCAAAATCATTTACCTTACACTTACCTTAAAGAATCAGTCCAGGTAGTTTCATCTAATGTATCTATTAGGGACTAGAGAATCAGTCTACCACCTTAAATCATGCATTTTTGTGGTGGGTTAGAGTGTCAGTCCAACCCAACACATGGGAGGAGCCTCGGTCCTTTATCCCGCCTGTGGAAGGAGCCTGGGTCATTTATCCCACACCTCTAATCCATGTGAATATAATTTTCCATCCATTTACCACATAATCCATATATGAAACCATACACAAAATATATATATATAACATTCAAGTATCATAATTATGCAACATGTGATTTTAACATCAAGCATTAACACATTATTTCTTTTACCTTTTACAATTCATTTCTCTTTAAGTCATCAATGTTAAACCAAATTATCCCTTATGACATATTATAATTCATCGCAATTGACATCAATTTCATTTTCATAACATTTTATCCAATAAAACAACATTCACATACCATTTTCATTCTTTATGTAAATCATCATTGTGATCTAACCCATTAACACAAATAACATTTACTTTGTATAGTAAATTTAACCCAATCCCATTTCCCATTCCATAATTGGATAAGTATATTCCAAAATTCCCAAGAATTAACCCATTTTACACAATACCATTTCATATTCCTTAATCCATAAAAAATTTACCATTACAAGCTCATAACAAAATTAAAACATTATAATTATCCTATTTAACTTCTTTTTACATTATTCCTAACAACCCCTTATGTCATTTACAACAACTATACACTCTAAAATTTGTGGCTATTTATAATTTAACCAACATTTAAACACATTAATCATGGGATTTAATTCAATATAACACAATTTCATGATTAACATCTCAATACTCTTTGTTCAAGAATGTTAGTGCACCCAATAGGAGGCCCTAAACTGGTGAAATCAACCTCAATGCAGCCCATGGGGATCATGAGTGGTTCATTTTATCATTTATCCAACCATTTTACCAAACCCTATTAAAGGAGTCAGATGCACAATAATAGATAACCAAGAACACAATCGCAAATGAAAAAATCAACATCAAGACTCTAGGGTAGAACTTGTGGACCACACAACTTAAATATAAAGATTAACGCACTGTTAACCTCAGTCTTAGAACTAGATTCAAGTACCCTATGAAGCCACAATCTAAGATCCACTAACAAAATAGGTTTTTTTTGGATTTGTAAGAAGAAGAAATGAACAACATGCCCTAATCTAGAAAAGGTAACCCATAGGAATATTAGACAAACCTTGATATTAAATTTTCAACCAATGGTACTCCAAAGGGTTTTGAATCAAAGGAGAATGACCCATGGGAAGCATGGGTCATTTTAGTTAGTCACCATGGTTTCAAGGGGGTAATGGGGTAGAACATCAGGTAAGATACTTAAAATGCAGGATCCCATAGAAACCCCCACTTTTAATGAGGAACATGATTTGGCCACACAGTATTCCAAACCGTGCACAAACTGTGGGCCAACCTCTATCCAAGAGTGGCTATGTCACACTGTTACTTGAGAATTTTGCATGGTTTGAAAAACTATACGCCAACCATGTTGAATGACTTTGTCCAAAACGACACGGTTTTCCTCCCCCTTGCATGGTTTTCTTAATTATGCACCCTTTCATTTTGGGTAGCACAGGTTGGATGGACAATTTACTCTAACCATTCCCCAATAATGAAACATGAAAAGGATTGCCAATAATCCCTTTCCATTGGTTCATGAACCTAAGGGATACCCCTGAGACTCCTCATATATTCAATAAACATCCCATTAAATGAATTTATGTTGATTATAAAAATATTTAATAGTGGACATACCTCCACAAAGTCTTGGATCTTACAACCTCCCCACCTTATAACGGCTCATACTTGAGACAAAATCCCATGCATCACATATCTCATATTTAAGAGATATATTGGCCACTGAGCCCATTAATCTGACTCTTGATCCCATGTTTCTTCCTAAACATTATCGTGTGCTCAAAAAATGCATACCAAAGGAACAATCAGTCATATCAATTATTCCTAACTACCATCCACAATATGAATCTACTTCACAACAAATAATGAATCTTCCTCAAACCAAACATCAACCAAAAGAACTCCATAGGCAAGCCTATACACAATTCTTAAATCATAATAGAAGGGGGCATCATACATATTAGCATACCATCGAGGAAGATTGAATACAAACTCTACCAACCCAACCGTCTCCCCAAATCATTGTCTAATTCACTTGGAACCATCTTATTACATTTTTAAAATTCCAACATGACTCAGGATTGGGCTTACCCAAGGAATACATGGTTTCCACTATAAATTTCCCTACCAACATTGGTCCCCAAATCAATTCCCAAAATCCTTAACAAACACATTAGCTTAGCCCCAACCTTCCTGTGTCTGGATCCTCTCCTACTGAAAAATTCCACCCGAACATCAACTCAACTTTCACATCAATCCCGATGCCTTACCGACTCACCGTGCTTGAATATCCATAAGGAACTTACCCCATATTGGTATCCATCATTGCTTTCCAAACCACCGTTGAGGTTATCCCTTAACTATCCATTAATGGACTAAGAAAAATTTGACCTCACTCAAGTTCATATTCATTTCCAAAAATCCCTTTCCAATACAACACCAAACTGGAGGTGGGTCACAACATACCACATACATTCCTTTTATCAGGAAATGTCAGGTCACTCTTGATAGGCATTTCACAGAATACCCATCCTTCACTATTGGAAGGCTTCCACATTTTCTCCTTCTCAAAGTGCTTACTGACTTAATACCTTTCACTGACATGAAACAAAATTACTAGGTTTGTTCCCTAAATTCTTGTAAAAACTCCTTCTTAGAGGCCTCTTCTACTCTCCAAGACATCATCATTCTCTACCTCACCCATCAACATTCATAACACAAGCACATTCACCATCAATAAATTTACTAAATACGATGAGGTTCTTAAACAAAACCCATTTTCAAACATCAAAACATACTTTTAACTCTAAAATATTCATCTATGGTTGTTTTGAGCACAACAATTTCATCCCTTATTCATATTTGATTGAAAGAGTCCCCCAGATGGCTTAACCCAGAAGTGATCAACTTCACTATTTTCATGACACAACCTTATTTGACCATGATGAATTAAACCCTAAGGATAGTCCAGGGTAACCCAATCAAACATAACAGAGTCCATACTAGATTTCTTATGAGGTTCTAGAACCCATCTTCTATTGCCACGAACCATTTTCATGTCTTACCCTACCTTTTAATGAATTTAACATGAGCATTTAAAATTACTTTTGGAACCACCCTAATTCTAAGACAATGCTGGGATCTTTCAAACCCCACATCCTTGGCCCAACTTTTCTTTTCCAAGGAACTCAATGTGAACCTCACAGGTTTCCCATTGGTATCTCGATGCCACCACATCCGCTCCACTCTTTTCTCCAGACATATAGGACTCAATTATTACTCCTCACCTTAGAAGTGTCATAATTACAACATTATACAAGAAGTTTCAACCACCACATCTCATGTTTTAATAATAAAATGAACCCCAAAACCTATACATGGCCCTCACGATTTCCAAAAACATCAAAACCAATATCACCCAATACCCATTCTTGATTTATAAGGATGGTACCCAAAACATTTTTCAACACATGGTCAATCATGAGGACCTCCCCCATAAATATTCTATGATGTACATCCCATTATCCATCTCCCGATACACTGCTCCATTAACGTGCCCTCCATGATATCCCAAATCCAACCTAGATAAATATAAGCCTTCAGGTGTAAAGGTATATCTTTATCAGCACACTCATGATGATGTCAAGATGTTTGGAAGATCATCTCTATATAGAAGTAAATTAATAATTCATCATTGAACAAGACCAAAAATTATACATGATCATTGTTTCCTTCCACAACAGGGAAACATTGACCTATCAAAGTTCTCCAGATTTCCTACCCATAATATCTCATCAATTCCTAGTCTCCAACACTCAAGTGGATTTACCGACCAAATTAACCATCGCTTCATTAAACTCTACCAAGAAGTCATGAAAAAACATTTCCTTCAACCCTACACTACCATACATCTCGATTTCTACTAGAAAGTCTCTCGCGATTCACAATGGGAATGAAAAAACCATTACAACGATACATAATCAATTAGTATATCTTATAACCAAATCTTTGATACCAACCTCCCTCACTGTAATAATCACCTTCGCGAAAAAAATAATCAATCCAAAATTCAGTCACCCTTTTCCCCTTCACCCAAAATCATCATCGAGGCCTCCATTAATCATTGTCAAATTAGACAAGTTAGAGACCCAAATGAAAAACCTTTAGAACCAAGATTACAACCTCTACCAACACTCATGTGTCTTTGTGATAAATAAATGAAGGAATAACCATGTTGTTTTACCAAGAAATCGAAGACACACACTATGCATTGATTCCACTTCTAAAGAAACCATCCATGCTTCACATCCTAAGGCACATTAACACTAGAAAACCACACATGGGGCTGCCATCAATTTCCCATAACTATCAACACATAACCACAACTAGATTTTAATTTCCAAAATTTTCATCCTTTCCACTTAACCCAAATGCAAGGTCTCGAATTAAGGAAATCACACTACCCAACCCATCCATACGAAGGGTTAGATAAAAAACACAAAGAATTTTAAATACTTGAGTCCCCACCAAAGTTCCATCATTACACCTCCTTATGTAATTTACGTAACCATTTCTGAAACTCTAGAATTTATCTTTTAAAATCTCCATTTACCTAATGTTTCAAAAGTTCCTACGTTATATGAATAAATATTTCAAATTATATTTCTCAATGGATAATTCAATGGATGTTCGACATGAGTAAACCACAGATGGAAAAATTATACACCATTAACATCAAACAATAGAGTATACGTATCTTATCTTAATGGTCCTGATCACACCACAAACACTACCCTAAACCATCCCAAACATGGGTCATGGTCAATATTGGGTAAATCGATTTACAGTCACAAGTCTTTCACTAGAAACCCCCATTTAAAAACTATTTCCCAACCTCACAAAAAAACTCATTCTCCATTAGGTACCCTTTTCATTTAAAAAATTATTACAACCAATATTGTAACTCATTTACCACATTTATTTAGCCTAATTAATTGAAAATTATTTATAATTCATTAACATTCCTTCCTTTTTCTAATTTTTATCATCTTTATTAGACATCATTTTCATTAAATTTTTATAAAAGTAAAATTCATCTGACCTTTCAATTCCCACACACCCATCCCATGTGTGCCTATCATGATTCATGCAGCCTATATCCATAGGTTCCTATAATTATTCATGAATCGACAATCTCATTTCATTCCAGTAATGAGAAAAATATTGTAAAATAGTCACGTCACACAAAAAGTGGCATCACCCAATGGTGAATCCTCATTTAACTATAACAACACTCATCAAGAACATCAATTACCCCTAGGTACATTGGTTTTCTATCATACATGTGCTAGATCCTCCCACACATGAGATTATTTCCATGGCATGACACATCCAAATATCCCTTATACCATCCTAAAAATTAAGACCATATAAATGAACTTATTTGATACCACTTTCTAACATCCTTGAACTGGAAGCCCCTATACTAGTTCCCCATGTTGGGTCACCCCATGACCTCAAGAACACATCCTCATACCCCAAAGGTTTCCGACTAGCACTAAGGGTATGATGGATCATGTGGGGAGACTATAACCTATTTATTAGAGTAATCTAGAATAGATAAAAAATGTAATAAAGGAAACAATAGGCAATGATCCATAAATATATATTAATAACCAATTCCCCAAATGTGGTACTAATTTCAATAGAATGATAAATATTCCATGTCATGATAAAAATTCCAAATGTGAATGAACCTGAAATTAAATACGGCACCGAAATCCCCAAAGTAGATCTTGGGACTCCAATTCTACATCATCATCCAAGAACATCCCAATCCCAACTAAAATCCCCATCATAGAGACCTTTCCCTTGACCTGACATGAAACCATGAAATCTTCTTTGGTAAACCATGGAGTCCTGAGGAGGTTTTAAGTAAAACTCAGTAGGCCACTACCAATGGTGTCTACAAAATATTCATTCTAAACAAATAATTCCTGAAAGATGTAAATAAATGGAAAGGTAAAAAAAGATAACTCATGTTTTATTAGATAACAATATTCACTTTAAGAATTATTATCATTACTTCTATTTCATCGCATATAATATATTCATTAACAAATTCATCTTCATCACATGTTCCATGGGTTATGCATTTCATCATTTTCACTATGTCCTAAGACAGTCTTTTACTATGCATAAAGAATAATTCAACTTTTCTATATCACTGGGTAAATACATTTCCAAATCATGGAAATCACACTTACCTTGGAGCATCAGTCTAGTTAGTTTCATCCAAAGCATCCATTAGGACCTAGAGCATCAGTCTGACACCCTAACCTATTCATTGAAGGGGTGGGTTGGAGAATCATTCCAACCCAACCCGTGAGAGGATCCTCAGTCTATTATCCCAACCATAAGAGGAGCATCAGTACTTTATCCCACAACACCAAGCCATGTTCACAGGATTTTCCATTAATTAACCATATAAACCATATAAAAAACCATACAAAAACAATAATCATAACATTCACATCTCATAAATATCCAGCATGTGAATTTAATATCAAGCCTTAACCCATTATAAACAGTACCATTTACAATTAATTTATCATTAATTTGTTAACGTTAATCCAAACACTCCCTTATTACGTATTATCAATCATCACCATTAACATCAATTTCACTTTCATTCCATATTAACTAATTAATCACCATTCACATTCCATATTCATTCAACCTGTAAACCCTCATTGAGATATAACCCATTAATACATTTATCATTTACATTGCATAAAACATTAAACCTAATCCCCATTCTCATACAATAATCAGTTAATTATTTTGAATAATCCTCGTACATTTTCCCATTTAACACATTACCATTTCATATGCCTTAATCCATAAATAATTTACAATTAAAAATTCATAATCCATTTAACACATTTAGAGTAACCCATTTAACATGTTTCCTGATTATTCTAAAAAATCCCTTATTTCATTGCCTAAAACTATACACAATACCATTAGTGGATCTTTATAATTGAACCTACATGTAAGCACATTAATCATGGGATCTATTTCAATATAAGTCAACTTCATTCCTAACATCACCATACTACTTGTTTGGGAATGTTAATACACCCCATGGGTGGAATTAAGATGGTTAAATCATCCTCAACACATCCCACATGTATCATCAGGGGTTTGTTTTATCATTTACCTATCCATTTTACCAAACCCCAATGAAGGCATCAAATTAAAAATAATATAGAACCAAGAACCCAACCATACATGCACAAATGATCTTCAAGAATATAGGATATAAAATTTCAACCACCTATATCTTATAGGAAGATGAACACACACTAAACCTTAGGCTTATATCTTGATTCATCCACAAAAAAAGCTCGAACCTATGATCTACTAGAAAAAATGAGTTTTTGGGATTTAGAATAATTCAAAATGAAAAAAACCCATAATCCAAAAATTAGAATGAATAGGATGATTAGAATCACCCGGGGCTTCAATTTGAAACCAATGATGCTCTAAACATCACATAATCCTAGGAGAACCACCCTTGGAATGAATGGTTCATTTTAGTTTATCACTAGGGTTGCAAGGGGAGAATGGAGAAGAAAATTGGTTTAGATCCCTAAAGTTATGAGGGGGGAAAACCGTAAAAAAACAAATTGTAATGAGGTACACAGTTTGGCCACATAGTTTTCCAAATAGTGCACAAAAATACACCAGCCTATTTTGAAGAGGGGATAAGTCACACGGTTACCTTGTGATTCTGCATGATTTGATAAACGGTGTACCAACTGTATAGAATACCTCTTTCCAAGACCGCATAGTTTGGGCTTACGCCTTGTTTGATTTGCTTAATAGTGAACCCCATCCTCCAAACTAGAATGGTTTGGGTGCATGGTTTCCTCTAACCATTCTCAAATTGTGTGACATGCCTAGGATTTCCAAAATTCCCTTTCATTCGGGCCTTGAACCCCCATGACACCTGCGAGCCTCCTCATAAATTTAGTAAACATCCCATTAACCAAATTTAATAGGTTTAGACCAAAATTTATATGAGGTAATTCCTATATAAAGTCCATGATCTTACATCTAAATCATCTCATATTCTAAATGATAATTAACAATGATGATTTTTAGAATCTATAAGTAATAAAATTAACTTTTAATGTATTATAAGATCCACCAAAGAGTTAGAAAGCTATATCTCAAACTAATAGATTTTTACCAAACTAAATAATGTTAACACATATAAATATAATATAGAATGAAATATGAATAAGCCTTTATATGATAAAAAATCATCAACTCCTCAAAAATATCACCCAGAGGTCAAAATAATTCATTCCATAAAATACTAATCCAAAAACACTTCAAAAATATTCTTAGAAAAGTTAAAATATCATTAATAAAACAGATTTTATTATATATTAATAAATAAGGAACATAATATTTATCTCTAACCCAAAATAATCAATAATAATGTTTGAAACCAAAAAATTCCATAATAATATATTCCCAAAAAATAAAAACTTATTTTCTAAACATAAATTCAATCACTAAAATAAATCATATCTTGATCCAGTAATTAATTAAATATTTATCTCATATAAATTAAATAATTATTTGAAATAAAATACCATAACATCAAGAAATTTATCTTTTACATTAATATGATAACCCATTATCATAAATAAACATATTTACCACAATATCAAATAATTTATTAAGAAAACAATATACCTTTACATTTCAAATTGTGTCCAAAAAAATATAATAACATTATTCCTAAATACAATTCTCACTGAATCACTAATTAACATTATGGGTTACATACCAATCAATAATATATTAAAACTCTCTAAATTTTATTTAATACTTTAGTATTTACTATAATTTCCCATCACATTAAACCTTAAAATGGGATTTACAGGTCATAAATTCTAATCGACCTTAAAAATATAATACTTTAATAATATAAATGACTTATAAATTAGACTATCATGATAATATAATAAACTATGAGGTAATATTAAAAAATATTTAATATCAATAGTAATAGCCCAAACCAGTACACCCGAATCTGTTGCTAAAAATTTACCCATACATTTTTCATTATACCAATAAATTTGACCCAATTTTAACCATAAAAATATATTATTTATTAACATATATGAAAATGAACATTTTAAGAATAGATTTTTAAAGAATTAGTAAAAACAATACATAATAAAAATCATATTATTCTTATCTAATTGAATTTTTTTCCATTGTACCAATATTTTCTTCTTTAATAATAAGTCTTTTGTATTTCAAAAAAAATTCATCACTTAATATCCTCGTAGATATTTAAAATTTATTACACGTATATAACCAAAATATTTTTAAGCATAATAAGGGTGTGATAAAATGCTCATTATGGATAGTGTATATTCAGAGATATCAAAGAATAAACAAAGTATAAATGATATGGCATGAATAAATGATAACGAAATAATCTATTTAACTAAAATCATAAAATAGGAATATATACATTGAGGAAATAATCCCATAAATAATAACATGTATAACTTGAAATGGTTTAATAGTGGTAGAATACATTATTCGTGGAATCATAATCATGCCTTTAAGGCCTTATGAAAAATATTATACATAAATTAGTAATACAAGGGAAAAATACCCTAGCTAGTTTCTCTCATGAGAAAAATCAATACCTCAAGGTGATATTTTAGTCCCATACCATTACTAAATAAGTCCAAATAGTTCATCATATAATTGTAATGAATAATAAATAAATATATAATCATCATACCTTAGTAATAAATATACAAATATATTGGAGGAATAACATATTGAATTTTAATATTTTACCCTATAAATAAATTAAACAACAAGATCATAATATATCCATAGAAAGAATAGTCTATTGTCATTGAAGAATAAATTTATTTAGAGATATTTCAAACATATTAAAACACATTTATTAATACATCTGTTATATCATTTTAAAACAAAAATAAATATCCTTTTCAATTTGTAACCTTTTTGTAAAAATGATATATTAAATCACTTCATGATCTGACATCATAAGGTATAGATTATAATTTTAAAAAAATTATTTATAATTTTTCTAATAATGTAATATTTAAAATAAACCATTATTATAAAATAAAATGTTCAAATGAAGAGTAAAATATTCATAAGTGGGATTAAATCCCCTTTCTAAACATAAAACAAAAAAACAAACATTTCATATAATATAAAAAAAATCCCAAAATATTAGAAATAGATTTTAGTTTTTAAAAACACTAAAACATGGAAAATAATGATCAATAATGATTAATGGTCTGGATAGTGGGAGGATATTTTCATGTGGAATATGTTAAGAAGAATTTATTTCACACTTTTGTTAAGAAATTTTCTAATACCATATATTGAAAATTTTATATAGATTCATTTCAGTCTCCATAAAAAATAATGTATATAAATAAACCATCATAAATTTTTATGAATTTAAAACCAAATTTATGATGCAAAATAATGAATATGACTAAAGAGGGAAAATATTTTCGACTAAAAAAGAGAAATAAGTTCGGTTTTTTCTTAAATTATTTTTGGTGGTTTTGAAAACCAAATAGAAGATAAAAGGAATGGGTAATTTAAAAACTCATAAATAAAAAGTGTATAAGAAATTATATGGTGTTTAATATGGGAATATGCTATAATTACCCTAAATGATATTCAATCATAAACAATCTTGAATAAAAGTTTGATTGAACCATAAATAGCTTCATTGAATTCCTACCTACTCAGATGTGTTTGAAACACATTTATAATAAATTCATATAAATTATTCATCTATATAAAATAAATATTTATATTAATATTTCTTGAAATCAATTATTAAAAACTTATTTTTACCCATTTAATTATAATTATTTATTAAAATCAATTAAATTTTTATTAACTATTCAATTTTTCATACATGTTTTGATTCAATGGTTCCGGTTCTTACAACATATTTATGGTTTCATCAGCATCATACAATAAGAAATTCATATACATATATATATATATAAATATAAATAATTTTTTAAACTAAATGCTCTTCTAAATCCATAGATGTGAGGCTGATATGGAAAATGAAATATGTTTTTCATAGATGTGGTAGTCTGCACAGAGAAATTGGTGGCATGATAACTTTTTAATAAAAGGGAAAAATAATATATATAATGAATTAACTCAAAAAATATAAATTATGTTAAAAAATATTTATTAAATATGTCCAATTATTTTACTTGTCAATTTCAGTGGTGGTGATAAATTAATTACATATATTCATGCTGGTTATACTATGTATGAACCCTTGAGAGACATTTCACTTTTCTAACGGGTGGATGAGAATGAAATTAATAATATATTTTCATTAAATATAATAATTAAATCCTAAATTTCTTATAATGTTATTCAATAAAAATTATATGTATTGAATATAGGTGTTATAAAAAATAAACCACATTACTTCATGTAGTTGGTCACTAACACATATGTATCAGTGATGTTTCTTAATTTATATTAAAGGTATAGTTGACTGAAATTTATTGTACCATTAATATAAAAATATATATTAAATATATCAATTAAATTATGTTGATATTGTTATAGGAGTTTTTTAAGAGTTGTAACTAGCAAGAAACATGGGTGAATTTATGTATGTTTATTTTATCTTACTTGGGTATGCTCCTTGGGATCTCTTTTTAGCCTTCTTGGGCTGTAATTTTGATGAGAAAAGAAGCAATAGGTAATGTATAAGGGTGTTAGGAAGTTATTTTTCAAGATTTTGTTCATAGTAAGGTTCTATGGTTGGTGGAGTGAAATGGGTTAGTTTCCCTTTTATATGTGAGGGGAGAGCCACCCTTATAATTTCGCTTACCATAAAAATGTTTTTCAACAAAATTTTGTATAAGATTTATTATCATGAAACATATTGGATTAATATTAAAAAGGAGAGTTTTGTGAAATTAAAACCAATCTAAAACATAATTTAACTTTGAAAATATATATTTTTATCATATAATAATCACATACTAGGCATAGAAAATATGGTATTTTTTATAATCCCTAAACAATATATGATATAAATTATAAGAAGTAATCTTGAGAAATAGAATTAAAATAAATATAATTTTAAAATTCCCTATATCTAATAAGAGTGAATATATTAATAGATAATTTGTAATATTTTTATATAATAAAATAATTACCTTTTAGTAAATTATTTCCTCATTGTTAATGAACAATTGACGAACTTTTTTTATACTTTTTTTGAGTGGAATAAAGAGTAGATTCCCTATAGTGGTGATACACACATGCATTGTGAACCTTTAATAATCATCATAGTATACTTTATATTCTAGTGAGGATTAGTCTATATTTTCTGATTGTCACTTATATCGAATCATAATTTTCATTCATATACATTACATCTTAATAAATGAAATTTCATTGCACTGTATTTCAATCCATTCTATAATCGTTTAGTCCAAGTATCTTTGGACATGTAGAATCATAAAAAACATGTTAATAAATTATCTAAATTCCCTCCCACTTATTTAATCATAAATATAATCCTTCAAAGTCATATCATTCTTATCACCTTAACTCATTACCTTGGGAAAAGAAACATAAGAAAATAGTGATATCAGATTCTCAGTAAGGTTGAATAGTAGAGATAAAAATAATCACATAATCATAAAATTAGTGTAAGGGTGTAATATCATAATATTAACACCTTAAAAACACACCCCTTAAGTAAAATATTATATAAACCCTCACTTTTAATATATTATCATTTCATCATATTTTCTAAAACTTAATATATTAAACAAACAAGTACCCAAAGACTGTATTAGTTTATTACCTTTGAAAACATTGAAACATAAAAAATGATACAAAAGTGAGATAAATTATCTCCCACTATATTCTTCATAACTATAAACCTTATTAGACACATCATACATAATATATATCTTTATAACCTGGGGAAAGGTAACATAAAAAACGGGTGAGATCAAATGCTCAGTATGGGTATAAAGGGACATATGTAAGAAGATCATGAGAATAAGTGTATGAGAACATGATCACGAAAATAGATGATCATTCCCTGAATATCAAAAATCGTAAAAAATATTCTTGGAGTAAATATTGGATGTTCATAATACATGAATTGTAAGGGAATCAAGAGCATAATATATTAAATAATATAATAAGAATTATACACATAATTTATGGTGGACACATAAACATGTAATATCATTCATAGTAAGTCAAGGTATATTTCCAAAATTTAACAGGGAACTTCATGTGGACTACACTTACTGGGTGAGACACAACACCATCCCCATTTTATTCCATTCCTTGTTAGGGATTCAGTTTTTCCCATCATCCCACTATGGATTCAGTTTCCTCATCTTCTTTAGTGGATCAAAACTGTCAACTTGTTCCCTTCATTATCTCATAAGATATAAATCAAAATCCTATTAATTAGAGGAAGTTATAGGTACCACCAATCACATAATTAAAACCATAAATATGTGTTCCATAAGAACATAAATCACTCATCATATCAGAACCTATGGAATGAAATGGTTTTCATAAACATCATTTAATCATTTCATAACCCATGGAAGTGAAATGGGTTTCTTAAATATAATTCCATAATAAAAATAAACCATTATTATAAATTATAATAATGATATCATTTAATCATAACCATAGTAAAAATTAATTAAAAATGATAAATTTGATATATGGATTTAAAATAATTATTGAGGAAATTATCCTTTCTTCTATTAATTTTTTTTATTAAAATGACATGAAATTTTAAAAGGCATATTTTTTTAATAATAATTAAATATTCTAAAGGAAACATCAAAAAATAATGTCATCATGATGGGGGAAATTTGTTTTCATTCCATATAAGTTAAAAAATATCCCTTTCATACTCTTTTAAAAAAAGTTGGAAAGCACGTAATTTGGAAAATGATAAAAAAATTCCTTTAAATATTTGTATTAAAATGTAAAAAATTAGTAAAAATGAAATTAACCATCCATATGATAGTAGAAAAAACAATTTTGGAAATTTTTTTTAGAAAACATGTACATGGAAGATAAATATTTCATAATAGAGACATAAAATTAAACAATATCAAATATTGATGAGATTGTTAAATAAATACCCCTCAATTTATAATCAGTAGAATTGTATGTCCCATGAAGTAAATAATACCATAATATTATATATAAAAATAATAAAATACATTCATGGGTATTACATGCTCCACAAATAAGAAATAAGTAGTGTATAAGGCATTTGTCCCATAGAAATAAATGTGAGACATAAATATCTTACCTTATGTCTTGACTCCATTTGTATTCATTCAAACATCATGTAATATTAATATAATTTTATTATACATCTATTACAGAACCATATTCAAATACTTAATACCAAATTTTATTTACATATGACCATCTATTAGCCGTTTATTAACCATTCCATGTTAGTGTTACGTTTCAAGTAATATATACTTTTTTGACATGTTATTCTTGATCCTGTTACTTAGATAATGATTTACTTATTTCAAAATTCTAAAACATCATATAAATAACATATATATTATAAATATAAATATTTATAATACCCTATAAAAAATAGAAATATAAAATATATTACACCATTCATAGAGACGACAGACCATACATACGCATGAATGTTTTTTTCGTTTAACAATAATTTTGAAAGAATGAAGGTAAATAACATATATATATATAACCAATAAATACATAAGAATAATTAAATAATATATATCATATATAAATAGAGTTTACATCATAACTCCCCACCATGAGATGTGTTAAAATAAAAATGTACAACATCATTTTGTGAGACTTTAGTTCTCCATAAACCAGGATGATAAGTTGGTTACCCATTTGATAGAGGTTTTTGTGTGTCTAGGTAAAAACCAAAAAATAAATAAAATATCATTATATTTATTATAATTATGTTATTAAATAATCATTTAATAATAATATTATATAGGGTGGATAATGAAAATAAAACAAAATAGCTTATGAAGGAATGTTACTTCTTTTTTGGGCATCACCTCTTGGTTTTCATAAATGAAATTCCTTGGTTGGATTTACACCCAAAGGAAGGCTTATATTATTGATTTCGGGATGTGGGGAGATGACTTGGATATAGTGTTTCTAAGAAACATAAATTTTGAAGTGTGTGTAAAAGAAAAGAATATGTACCCATTTATAATAGTTAAAGGGTAACTTTTTTAATTTCCTAAAAATATTAATTTATAATAAATTCATTATCAAAAAAATACCTCCCAAAGGACATTTATTTTTATCTAAGATGATGAATGGTTTTAATATTATGAAAAAAATAGATTTTAGATATGTTTTGTTTTTATTTTAACATTTATAATTTTTTAACCCATAGTTATCCTATTTTAATTTTAACTAATGTAACAAACTTTTCAATATTAAAATGTTGTAATTTTTACTTATACAATGTTAGTTAAATCATAAAAGAATTATTTATAACAATTTATTATGTATTATAACATATTTGTATTATTAAATATTTTTGTTATTTTTAAAATTTTTAATAAAATATTGTTTTTATAAAATATCTTTGGTGCCAATTGTTACACTACTCATTATATTGAATTTATGAAAACCAATACATCAAGATAAAAAAAACCAATTTATTTAATACTCCATTAATATTCCATATTCAAATATAAAATTCATGGATTAATGAAATTAAGTAAAATTACATTTTTTTTGAATATTTATAATATCATTTAATTGACTATTTCATTAATTTAATAATTACTGCATCATCATTGTGTAATTATTTATAAACAATTTGTATTGAATAAAATTTAAAAATGAAATTTCATCATATAAATAAATCATTTATCTTTATGAATAATTTATATAAAATGATTATATCATTTTTATCCCATTATTAAAAATATTATTATTATTAAAAGTAAGAGTGTGAACTTTTATCACTCCCTTTGATTTATTAATATCTAAATCATTTTCCAACAAAGGGTACATTAAATAATTCAACGTTTAACAATTAGGTGATACGGGTCGAATTAACTTCACCCAATAACATTTTTCATGTTTTAAAATAGTTTCCTAATATTTATAATATTATTTTTACAATTAATTATAAATTTACCCTTTACCATGGTAATAAAAATTACCAAAATTACTATTTATATTATTCAAAAATAAAAGGTACATAATTACTAAATTTTGATCTTATGTTTTAAAATATGGAATCCATTTTTCACAATTTAAAACCCCAAATTTTCTAATATAAATTTAATATTAATCCCGCTGATGGAATGATAAAATGGCATTTTAATGTGAAAAAATCCAAAATATTGAATTTATTTTATATCCAAATTTCATGTGTAATTGATTCCAATGAGCTAAATTTAATTAAATGGTAAAAATTTGATCAAATTATACATAAATAAAATTGTCATTTAATTTATCAATATAAATTATTTCAATGAAAAAGTAGTTTTCAATTAAAATTATATTTTTTCATTATTCATAAAAATATAAAACATATAAAAAAATAGCAAAAAATCATGCAAAGTAAATTTTTAAATCCATTATTCAAATAAGATGTTGAATTTTTCATATAAAATTTATAAATTTGAAACAATCAAGATTTAATACTAGTGCGCCCTCAAAATGTGTCAAAACTGCCTTTTTAGAAAAAAATTATTTTATATGTAAAATTAGATTTGATCTTATATTCTGTATATGAAAACATAATATGTATATCAAAAATTATATTGAATATATATTTTATTAATAAAATCCAGCATGAGTGATTTATTTATTATATTGGTATAAAACACAATTATGTTCATTTGAATAGATTTTTAGAAAAACTATTTCCTATTATTTAAAAAAGGGTATTACATGTATAAACCATACATATAAAATTTAATTTATCCTATTTAGTCCCACCATTCTAATACATAAGTTTTAAATATATTATTTAAAAAATAAAAATAGAATCATAGAAATTCAAGGTTGTGTGTAATGGAATTCAAGTCTGTGTTGTAGGTAGCACAAGATTATCATGGGTTTGAGTATAATGAAAATTTAACTTGGTGTGGAGTGAAATGAACAAAATGAAATAAAATTAATTTATTTTAAAAAAATTTCATTAAATATTGGGTTGTTACATTCTACCCCAGATAAAATTAGTTTTTTGAAAAATATTCTTCATTCTAATTAGATGAAAAATGAGGATAGTTCCACCTCATCATATCCTCAATTCCCCATGTAGATTCTTCTAACTAATGGTTTCTCTACACATATTTGACCAGGTGAGTTGTCTTATTTTGTAGAAAATTCTCTATAAAATCTAAAATTTCAACTCGTTCTTCCTTGTAAGAAAGATCACACTCTTGTGGTATAGCCTCTGATTTTAGTACTTGTAAAGGGTAATATATGAATTTACTCAAGAGAGATAGATGGAACCCATCATGGAATTGAGAGTGATTTGGAGGAAGTTACAATTGATATGAAACCATCCCCATACAATCAAGAATCTCAAAGTCACCGATGTATATAGGGCTTAGTCTCACTTTTTTCCAGAACCTCTTAACCTTTTTCTATGTAGATATTTATAGAAAAAAATTCTCACAAACTTCAAATTCTAGATCACACCATTGGTTATTAGCATAAATATTTTACAAAATTTTTGTTTCCTTGATATACTACTGAATGGTTCTAACATTCTCAGTCATCTCTTTAACAATATTAGGCCATGAAAGCTTTCTTTCTCTAATTATGTACCATCCCATTTGAGCTCTACATTTCTTCCCACATATATCTTCATAAGGATCCTTCATAATGATTGATTGAAATTTATTTTTGTAAAAAACTCAACAAGAGGAAGGTGTTGATCCCCAACACCTTTGTAATCCATATAAAAAGATATCAACATATATTTTGTGGTTTTAAATCTTCTTTTAGACTGATCATCCCTCTAAGGATGATAATTAGTGATCAAAATAAATTCCTTATCTTGTTCTAGATAAATAATTCACTATAATTTTGAAGTAAACCTCAGGTCCCAATTAGATACATTAGAATTTTGTACTCCATGAAACCTTAAAACTTCTCCAATATATATCTGGGAAAGTTAATCTAGAGTGAAGTCTTCTCTAATAGTAATAATGTTTACTTACGTCATAAAGAGATTGACTACCACCCATATATAATTAAACACTTTAGAGGTTTTTGGGATCCCAATGAAAAAATCCATAGTGATGTTCTCCCATTTTAATTATGGTAGGGGTAATGGATGCAACATCCCCCAATATTTTTTTTTATTTCATCATTAACATATGGTCATATCTAGAATCAAGATACAAAATCTACTGTATCTATCTTCATGCCATCCCACAAGATTCATTTTTTAAATGAATATACATAATCATACTTATATTATGAATAGAGAAAGAAAAATTATAATATTCCTCTAACAGATCCTTCTTTAAATCCGGTAAAGATGAACACATACACAGTTCTGGAACCTTATCATTCCATCATGATTATGGTTAAGATCCGGAAACTTTCTAACCTTTTATTGAGTTTACTTCTTCTTCATGTGCATGTTAATTCTTTACATGGATAGAGGGTTGAATATTCAATTGAGAAAGTTAAAAATTTCCCCCTTCCTTTAATATTTCTAGATCCATCCTTTTAAAATATAAAGAATATTGGATCTTTTTCAATCCTCATCATGGATAAGCTTCCATGATCAATTCAACTCAAAGTGTCAACCAACTTTTTTCTTTCCCTAAGGTGGTAATTCATTGATCTGTCATAAAACATTATGAGCTCTAACCCCCTCCTTTGGTGAATTTTGAAATCATTCTACGTGAATATATATTTTATATTTTTTTGGTTAGTATATATATCAAACTTTTCAAAATAGAGATAATTAATCAATATCATTAATGAAAAAATTACTGTGGATAATTTCATATCATGAGTTGGTTAACTTTGGTCATTAATCTTCTGTAGGTTCCAGGCACAGATGAATTGTATTGGTGGGGGTACCCAACGTGAATTTTTCTATTAACAATGACCAATCTGAGATCCATCATGATAATAAAACGCTGGATCTTTGGAATAGAATGAAAAATGAAAGATATGAAGGGCGTACCAGAACCATAAAGAGGATCATCATATGTTGGTTGTAATTAATTTAATTAAAACACCTGAATTTCCTTGATGGACTTCTCACTCTGTTGATGTTTCCAGTCACGATCCAATGTGATCTGTCATTTCATTATAGAATCTATGTTTAGGATTCCTTTAGCAGTGATCCACACATGCTACACATATCTCTAGATGTCACCAAAGGAATGTCTATGTTCTAGCACAAAATATCCTTTGCTGTCAATTTATACATTCGATATCCTTGAGAGACACTTGTAAAGTGATCTAGTTGATATTTTGGAAGAGGATCTCTCTTGTACCTTGAGAGAGTTCCCAGAAGAAAATAACAATCTCTTATAATAAGATATTTCTATAGATACATTATGCACAACTAACAAAAATGGATAGGCTAATGAGAAATGTATAATTGATATTTTAATAACATAGAATAATAAAACAATTTAATTACTAGAAATAAATTATTCATTTAGTTTTATTCTTTGTGTGACCCAATGTCTAATAATAACATTTGAATACTACTATTACTTTACATGCATTCAGAAAATTACATAGAATATTATTTAATTAAATAAATAATATTATTTCTCATAAATCCATGGAAAAATTACACAACATGTATATTAATATGCATGGATGGTACATTTGTTTTTCCATTTTTTTATTTCCTCCACCACATTTATTAGACCTTGAATTCGGGCTATTTATTTCTTAAATAAATATCACTTCATTACTCACTAATAAATAAATTATTTCACCCACAATATATTCTCTTGAATAACTAGTGTCATAATAAATGAGATCAGACATCCTTTACTAATTATTAAACCACAATCGGGAATAATCGTTATTCCACTTGTTAAATTAATATTTAACTATGTTACTTGGATGTACTTAGTGTTTGACCCTCTAGGAATCTTTCTTAGTGGAATTAGGAAGAGCCTTCCTAAAGTCCAAGGTTAGAATCTACAAACACACCAAGGCACCCATAGAGAAAGAAGTTAACACTGCAATGACGTGTCACCTCCTAAAAACACATACCGTATAATGTAATCCCTTTGTCTTGATATATTAAATTAAGTGGGTTTCATGCTAGTGCCATCAAACCATGTGCTCAATTATTCTTTTTTTGACTATCTGGAATTGAATTCACCCATTCCTTACCATGGACATGATTTTATTTAGGATATGTCAATTACATCAAAGGGATTGAGATATCTACTTCAGTTATAGAACAGAAAGGACAAATCCCTTCTCACATTACCTATTAAAGCAATATTACTCATGACACACCCAAGATATCCTACCTCAATGAAAATAGTGTGTTGTCACATTTTTCATCAATACATCTAAGTGCGTGAGTTTTAATACCCATTAATAATAATCATAAAGTCTAAGGACCTATACACACATCTGCAGATTGGAACCTCCGATGACACTATGAAATGTGGATTTCCTACTGGAGGGTATCATTCTTATAATATCCTCCTAGATATTATTAAGGGTGCATACCATGATAAGATGCCTAAAATTTTGATGATTCCCCACCCCTAACAGCTTGTATTATTTGTGTACTTAAAATAACATCATACATCTATAGAACATATATATTCAAGAACAGTGTTATGGAACATCCGAGTTCTCATCATAGTAGAGATACCCTATGAACCTTTAATGCCACATCTATCCTTTGGACATTATCACATGAATTTTCATGTAGAAGAACAATCATTATGTGATAACGAATTTATTAATGAATAAAGTAAAAAGTAGTTAGTTTTAGGCCACTAACTCCAACAGACGCCCACTTGGACTAGATCCAACTGCTAAAAAAAAGTAACCTACTAGATCTCACATGATATTCATGCATCTAATGAGATATGTATTTAGTCATGGGGTATTTTAAATTCCCTTTTGTGTACACTCTACTCACTATAATTTCACCACTTTGATTGAAATTCCCCAAGTGGCGATAATTTGGGAGAATGTTCTTTATCCATTGATGTGACCTTGTTTATTTTACAAAAGTCGCCGCTATAGTATTATCACAATACAATGTGGTAGTATCTTTACTTATAGGCACCACATCAAGCTTCCAGACAATTTTACTCATCCAAATGTATTCCATGGCTGAATTAGAAGACACCATATATCCAGTCACCACTGTAGAATTAGCAACAAATGACTGCTTTGGACTCTTCCATCTCAAAGATCTTCCATTGAGACAGAAAACATATCCTAATTGGGACAATAAAATCATACTAATTTGTCTTAAAAATAGAATTAGAATACCCTTTGATGACAAGCTCCTAATCTCCTCCACACACCAAGAAAATATCTTTAGTTCTTCTCAGATACTTAAAGATAGTCTTAATAGTAGTCCACTGTTGTTCTCCTGCATCTTCCCAAAATCTCCTTACCAGGATCAGTGATTAGGAAAAATCAAGCCTAGAACATAACATGGAATACATGATGTATCCTATAGCCAAAGTATATGTGATACCACTCATACTATCTTTCTCTTGTTTCCTATAAGGAAACATTCTCTTAGAAATATATAAGCCATGAGAAACTATAACAAATCCCCTCTTGGATTATTATATACTAAATCCCTTTAGTATCTGGTCAATTTATGTACCCTGACTTAGTCCAATAGACCTCAAAGATCTACCATGAATTATCTTGATCCCTAGAATGTAGGCTGCATCAGCTACGTCCTTCATAGAGAATCACATGTTCAACCAGTCCTTAACTAATTGTAAGATTAGTAGATCATTTCCAATAAGTAATATGTTGTCAACATATACTACTAGTATAATAACTGAATTCCCATTAAACCCCTTATAAACACATGGCTCACATTCATTATTAATGAAACCAAATTCCTTTAGGACATCATCAAATCGAATGTTCCATGTCCTAGATTCTTTCTTTAATCCCTAAATGGATTTCTGCAACTTGAAAACCTGTTTGGCTTCACCTAGTGTCACAAAAACTTTTTGGTTGCATCATATAGACATCTTCCTTAAGGTTCTCATTAAGAAATACAGTTTTGACATCTATATTCCAAATATCTTAGTCATGGTAAGATTCTATGAAATATATGAATCTTATGGATTTAATCATGGAAACTGGCAATAAGGATTCATCATAGTCAATTCCTTGGCACTGTATGAATCCTTTACCCACTAGCCTTGCTTTATAGGCGCTAACATGACCTTCCATGTCCAACATTATATTGAATACCCATTTGTATCCAACAAGCTTTACACCAATTGGATCAAATATGAGAACCCATACTTGGTTCTAATACATGAAATCAATCTCAGAATCCTTATCTTATTTATATCTTGTAGCTTCTGAGCTTTCTAGTACTTCCTTCAATGAGAGAGGTTCATCATTTTCCAACAATAATGATACACCATCCTCGGTGACTAGGAAACCAAATCCCTGGTTCCCTTACCTCTCTTTAGCTCTTATGTAGTGCTTGTGTTTCTGAAACCTCTTCCAAAAGGACCAGTAGAACATATTCCTGTACCAAATAATGTGTATCTTGAGAATAAACATTGTCAAAGTCAATATTTCTACAAGTTTCCTTTATGAGGATTTGATCCCTCTCAAGAAATATATCTTGTTAGGAATCAGTCATTTTTTTCTCTGAAGGGTTATATATTTAATATCCTTTTGTTTCCTTAGGTTATCCTATAAAGATACAAATCGTGCCCTGGGGTGCTGGTTTGTTTCCTGATAAGTCCTTAATGAACACCTCACATCTCCATACAACTTTGTGCAACAAAATCAGTTTCTCTCCATTCCTAACTCATAGGGAATTTCATTTTTCACCTTAGTTGGTACTCAGTTTAATGTTTATGCTATTTTTTGTAATGAATATCCCCAAAAGGATAATGGAAGATCTACATGAATCATCATAAACCTCACCATGTACAACATGGTGTGGTTCCTCCTTTTACTAACACCATTCTACTGTGGTGAATAAGGAGGAGTGAGCTGAGATAGAATCCCAGACTCCGGTAGAATATCGATGAACTATTAGTTTAGATATTCTCTACCTCAATCCGATCAAGGTTTCTTTATCTTCTTACCAAGATGATTCTATAATTCATTCATGAATTCCTTAAATTTATCTAAGGACTCTGACATATACCTCATTAATTAGACATATCCATATCTACTCAAATCATCAGTAAAAGTAATGATGTAATAATATCAACCTCTAGCTTCTACTAGAAATGGTCCACAAAAATCCGTGTGAACCAATCCTAGAATCTCAACAGGCCTTTCCCCCAGTCCACTAAAAAGAATCTTGGTCATTATACCTTGTAAACAAGTGTGACATATATCAAGTGGTTTTAGCTCAGTAGAATCTAAATAACCATCTTGGTAGAGTTTTTCAAGTGCTTCTCATTTATATGACTAAGATAGTGATGCCAAAACTGGGTGATGTATGAGTTGTCTGTGTTTTTTTCTTTATCAATTACCAACACTTGGTTTTCATAATTTTATGCATACAAACCATTATTTAAATGTTCCATACTATAACATACATTGTTCTTATAAAATAAACAACCCTTATTTAGAAACATGAAAATAAATCCATCCATATCCAAACACGATACATATTTTATCTTCTTGGTAATTCTAGGATAAAAATAATAGTTATGTAATACCAAAAGCATTTTAGTTGGAAATGAGAGATGGTAATCGCAAATGACTAATGCTGCCATTCTCTCGCTATTAGTAGCTCAAATACCCAACCCTCCACTGGAAATATATTTAAATCTACTTGGTTCCTACATTTTAATACAGATGTGAGCCCTACAAGCTGTATCTAATAACCAATGTTTAGAAATTTAATGACTACACTTGATAAAGAACACACCTTTAGCATACCCATGCTCCTGGGCGAAGTTCCTCTTCCAGTGGCCTTGTGTGCCACATGAAAAACATACCGCATCCCATTCCTTGTCCTGCCTCTGGATCTTCCCCTTTGAGGAGGGATGGTGGTCAAGGGCTTCAGACCGTTTATGAATCCATGGCACCCTTTCCCTGTCCTACCTTTTCTTATTAATTGTAAGGACTACAGGTTTGTCACACCCTATGTCCATATCTACCTAGATAATTAATGTTAGATGTTTTGATAGACTATTCTCACTGTTGCTAATGTTGTAGTTGTCAATAAAGCAAGAGATGGTCTTGGGAAGTGATGATAGGATGATATTTGTATGTAACTCATCTGAGGACATAATCCATATGATGTCCAAGCATTCAAAGTAGCCTATAAGCATGACTGCATGAGTCCCATTTGGCACAAAATCTCTAAGAATAGTTGTAAACCTAGCGTTGGATATCTCATATATCTCATGTCTCACCTTCTCTTGATAGGGATCCATAAAGAGATACATTATGTTATAGGTGTCCATGTTTTCATGTTGCTTCAATAGATCATTAGACATGGACGATAACATAAAAAATTGGACATCTATGGAGTAATAAACATGTTTCATATCTATAGATAGTTCCTCATCACTTTCCTCTTTTCTAGGTGTAATAGGAATAGGCTCCTCCATCACGTACAATTTCCTCTTGTGGCGAAGGATGATGCATAAACAACTTTGCCATTCCTAGAAATTGGTGCTAGTGAGAAGGTTTTCCTTCTTGAGTACGGTTCAGAATGTTATTTTTAATGTCATATTCCTTTCCTTTTCTATAAATTAATATGAGAAAAGGTTTAGTAAATTATCATGATAAAATTGAGACAAATAAATAATTTAATACTTATTAGTCTCCCACTATTTTATCGAAATCCAATAGCCCTCACCAATGACCTAGGAATATTTTGTTGCTTGGATATTCTAGTAAAAAGGATCCCAATTTCCCTTCACATAACCCCAACTAGGGTTGTTCAAGAAACATGAAGGGTTTTAGGTAGGAATTCTAAATTACAACATTATTAACTCGTAACTCCTTGAACTGTTGAGTAGACTCCCCATACCTGAAATCCATTTATTTTGGATTTCCACAACCTTTGCCTCTTGGTCACACCAAGTCCTACTACAGCAGTGAACCCTTGATGTGAAGCCTGTATAGTCAACCCAAAACCATGAATTAGAAATGCCTAATAATTGAAATCACCAAAACTAGGGTTGGTCAAGCACTTTGAACTATGGTTTTATTCTAACCAAGATTATGGAAGGCTATACCGACTTATTATTTTTTGAGGTATTTTATCCTTATACGTAAATTTTCATTTTATTATATTTGATTACATGCTTGTTAATATTAAGTGGGATATACTTAAGTGATTAACCCATGTCTAAGATAATATTTATGCATAAGACAATCTTATTTTAGTTCTATCTGGCATGCTTGTTTAATTCATTAGTTGCGTGATTGTGACAAAACATCTAATATAAATAAACCATGCAACTGACAGAAATAAAATTAATGGTTTGATCATGAGTTTTTTCTTATTGGTATGTTTATATAGTGGATGATAAACTAACCCAAGACCTATGGGAGAAACGCCTTGAATCTATTGGGTTCGTTTTTATAGCATTCCACTTGTCCAACTTTGTATCTCATTGGATTGGTTTCACCATGGATTCTAAATTGAGTCACCTCCACTAAATTGGGAGCTCAATCCATTATATATGATTTTATCCCACTCAAGGGGTGAGGGGTAAAATGGGGTTTTACATAAAAAACCCTTGGTAAGAAAGGCCCAACATGTTAATGAAGAGAAGGCTTGTAGGTCGAAAAATTTAATGTAAATAAATAAATTAAATTAAATCATTCTGATACAAAGGTCTTGGTCGAGCTCCAGATCACCCATACATGCATCAATATTTAAACATAAATAAGAATAGTATTCAATTATTTAGTCATTATTGTTTAAGATAAATAACACTCAAATCAATTAATTATCCTTATTTAATAAAACTTTTTATATTAAAACATTTTCTAAATTTCCTTGAGATTATCATCAATTATAATTTTAAACAAATAAATTCATTTTATATTATCTTTGTAAATAACTTGTACCTTGGTGGAAACTCAGTTAATTCCCATCCATAACTACCCATTGAGTAGAAATTAACATTACACATATGTTATATTAAACACACTTATATAAAACACCTATCTTAGGTTGTACCTCATCTTTATGCCCATACTATGGTACAAATATCTAGGTTTTGTATAATGTAATAATAAATTTTAAAAAATATGTGTGATTTGGATGAGTACACAGTGTGTAGTTTGGACTACACGGTAATTTTGTTCACCATCCATCTGAAGTACACACCCGGGGACATGGTGTGTAGATATACATAGGAAATATTCAGAGCACAGAACATGTTCTATGGGAAACACAATGTGTAGTATCCACGTAACATGGTTTCTAGTAGGGAAATCCATGTATGGGTTACAAGGTCCAACCCTATCCTAAAGGGAGTACACGATGTGTTCAGTGGGCCACATGGTGTGTAATCTAGAAACCGTGTGCCACCTGTTCCTGGTCAACACACAGAGTCTTAGACACTTAGATAGAATCCAATGGCATGGCCTGGTTTGGAGGACCATCCCGGTGCATGGAACCTATAATACATGGCATGTAATACCGACTACACACTGTGTGTTCTGGTGTTTTATGGTTTAGAATCATTGGAACCTTCAGATGAGATCCTCTATTTTATTTTAATCAAAATTGAAATAAAAAATTGTTTATGTAAGGTGAAAGAGAAACGAAAGATGAGGAATAGATCTCATGATTAATATTTGTAGAGTGATTAACTTGAATTCAAATAACTAAATTATTAAACCCATAATGTAGAAACAAAAAACAAAATAATTATAATAAAAAATATGACCACTCAGATACCACTTGTAGGTTCCGGGTGCAGTTTAAGTGCATTGGTTGGTGTACCCAATGTTAATTTTTCCATTAACAATGAGCAATCCAAGATCCATCATGAGAATAATACTCCAGATATTCAGAATAGAACGACGAATGAAAGAAAGGAAGGGAGTCCCAAAACAAAAGAAAGTATCATCGTATGTTGGTTATAATTAATTGAATTAAAAGACATTAATTTTCTTAATGAAATTGTCTCTCCATTGATGCTTCCAATCCCAATCCGATGTGATATATCATTTCATTGTATAATCCAAGTGTAGGAATCCTCCAGAGGTGATCCACATGTTCCCCACATATCTATGGATGTTGCTAAAGGGATCTTCTGGTGCATGTGCGGAAGAGACTTCACTTGTGATGTCTGCCTTCGCTCGTCTTGAGAGCCGCTTCCAAACCACTATCCTTAATCCAGTGGATAAGGATCTCTATCGTACCTTGAGAGCATTATTGGATGAAATGAATTATCTCTTGGATTGAGAGATTTATCTAGATCCGTTGTTCACAACTACCAAAAATGGATAGGGTAATGAGAGTTCTATAATGTGGATTTTAATTACATAGAATAATTAAATGAATTAATTACCCAGAATCATTTATTCATTTCATTTAATTCTTAGTGAGACCCAATTTATAATAATAAAAATTTAATTTTATTATTACCTGACATACACTCATCAAATAACACCTAATATTATCTAATTAAATAAATAATATTATATCTCAAAAATCCATAAAAAAATACCCGGCATGTATATTAATTTACACGAAATATACCTTTTATTTTTCTATTTTCATTATTTACTCCACAACATTTATTAGACCTTGAATAATGGATATTTAATTATCAAATAAATATCATTGCATTAATCATTAATAAATATATTATTTTCCCAAAATATATTCTCTTAAATAACCAGTGTCGAAATAAATACATTCAGGTATCCATGTATAGTTATTAAACCACAAATCGAAATTATCTTTATTCAAATTGTTAAATTAATATTTTACTGGGATACTTGGACACACATAGTGTGGGACCATCTATGCCTCTTTCTTAGTGGAATTATGCAGATGTTGCCTAAAGCTCAAGGGTAGCATCTAGCAACACACCAAGGCACCCATTGAGAGAGAAGTTAATGGTTCAATGATGTGTCACCTCCTACAAATGATTACTGGTTAATGTAATCCCTTTGTTTCGATATCCCGAATAAAGATGGTAGCTTGCTGGTTCCATCAACCCAAGTGCCTGATTATTCTTTCTTTGACTTTCCAGAATTTAACTCACCCATTTCTTACCATGTCCATGGATTTACATAGGCTATTTCAATTCCATCAAAGAGCCTGAGATATCTACTTCTGTTATGTAACATATGGGACACATCCTTTCTCACATTGTCTGTTTATGCTCTATTACTCATGACACACCCAACGTATCCTAACTCGATGAGAATATTGTGTCTTCCTAGTTTTGGTTAATACATCTAAGTGCGCGAGTTTTAATACCCATTAATAATAATCTTAATGTCTAAGGACCAATACACACGTCCGTAGAGAGGAACATCGAATCACACAGTGAAATGTGGGTTTCCTGCTGGGGGGTATCATTCCCATAATACCCTCCTGAATATTATCAAGGGATTACACCATGAGAGGATTCATAAATGTTTTTTTAAGTCCCCACCTATAATGTAATGTATTATTTGTGTCCCTAAAATAAAATCATTCGGCCATATAACATACATATTCAAGAATAGTGTAATGAAACATCCTGGTTCTCATCATAACTGGGATCCACTATTGACCTTTAATGCAGCAGCTATCCTTAAGAAATTATCACATCCATTGTCACGTAAAAGAACAATCATGATGTGATAATGTATTTACTATTGAATAAAGTAAAAATTAGTTCGTTCGAGGCCACCAATTCCAACATATTAAACTATTGTGTAACATAAGTGATAAAAAATTTATTCTGTACAAGGTAAAATACCAATCCTTTTATATATACATCACTATAGATTTAAAACCCTACTCCATTTTAGGGTAATGTTTTCAAATGTTCCCTATCCAATCCTATCTTTAGTTCCTTCAAATTTTTCAAAAATTCACATTTCTTTAAGAACATAGCACACATGAAAGTTAACTTGGTCAGAATATTATACAGTCATGAGAAATTCTCCACAAAATATCAATAATATCAATATAATCCTAGAAAACTATTGATCTCAATCAACATGGTTGGTCTAGGCCGAAATTCAATAACCTAGGTCTTTGATAGATCTACTTCTATACCATCTGATGACATTATGTGACCAAAAAATGATACCTTTTACCGAAAAAGATCACACATTATTAATTTTTCATATAATTTCTCCATCCTTAGGGTCTTAAGAACAATTCTCAAGTTGTATTCATGCTCTTCCTTTCTCTCTAAATAGATAAGAAAACAATCTATAAATACCAACACAAATTTGTCATGGAAATCCTTAAAGACTCTATTAATCATATCCATGAAGATAACATGGGAATTAGTAAGAACAAAAGGCATCACTATATATCGATAATGCCCATACCCTGTACCAAATTATTTATTAGGTATATCATCTTTCTCGACCCTTAATTGATGTTATCTAGAATGAAGTTCAATCTTGGAAATGTATTGAGCTCGGCACAACTGATCAAAAAAATCATCAATATGGGGAAGAAGATATTTTTTATTGATTATGATCTTGTTCAAGTCATGATAATCAATACAGAGTATCATTGATCAATATTTCATTTCCATAAAAAGAAACGGTTCACCCTAAGGTGTCACACATGGTTGAATGTATCCCTTATAAAGGATTTCTTGGATTTTCTTATTCAATTTCTGTAACTCAATTGGGGATATTTTATATGGAGTATTTCAATAGAGTGTAGATCCATGTATGAGTTCTATCAAGAACTCAACTTCCCATTTTGGTTGAATACTAGGAAACTCTTCCAGAACAACACCCACAAATTCAACAATAATAGGCATATAATCGATGTCAATTTTCTCCACTTCCATTTTAGATAAACATACCTTCTAAATGGGAATATAGACCCACGCACTTGATGCAATATCTATAGTATGTTCATACTTATCTTCACATTGATAGATGATCATAATTTGGTTTAAAGATCAAATGTAACTTCCATTCATTGATAATTAATATTGTATTTACATAGTAAAACTTAATCCATGCCTAAGATTAAATAAAATTTAACCAGATGATGAATGATATGATATTCAGGAAAAACATTCCAACAAAATATAACCAGATATGAATCATTTATTGGAGACTCAATCATCATACCATTTTGTATTTTCACTACTAATTCCACTCCTGATTATTTGGATAGAATCTTAACACCTTTAAAATTATTTATATATGAAAGAGTAGGTGGATCTAGAAATCAATAAGACATTAAAAGTTCTAGAGTGGATGGTTAGTGTACCTTTCACAATGTCATTGTCATAACCCTCATCAAAAATAGCGATCCAATTAGATTTACCTTTGTCCCTCAGCTTATGTGGTTCCTAACTCTGATCATCAACATAGAACCCCGGGTTTGGGCACTGTTTAGCATAATTACCATTCTCCTTACACTAGAAGCACTGAAGTGTTGGAGGTGAATTCAGTTTAGATTTACCTCAATTCACTTCATTGTAAAACATGTTTCTATTTTTGGCAATCAAATTCCTGATGTCCTTCCCTTCTATACTTTCTATATTTATTAGACCCCATAAGACAATTTTATCGCTGATTATTTCCACACTTAGAGAGTAAAGGAAGATTTGTCTTCTTTCATCCTGGTTTTTAGATTTTCCTTTGAACTTAATATTCTTTTTCTTATTAAAACCATGAGAATGATATGAAACTACAACCTCCATTTTGAACCTTGATTTCACAATGAAAAATCTCTTCATAGATACTAATATCTCTTATGTATAACTCCATTTTGAGACTTTTCTTTGACCTAAAAAAGAATTGGTAATGCTAAATTTTTTGTTAGATGATAATTATAGAAGTGTACCTCACATGTCTTATAAAATTATACTTATAGGTATCGATAAATTCATAACCATTTTACTTCAACTCAAGGAACCACTTTTCCATATTCTTAGAAATAACATGATTAAAGCACTTATTTAATAAAAATTGCTTGAACTCATCCCAATCCATGGATTCAATTTCTACTTGATACCTCATATTCTTTATTATATTCCACCACTAGTCCACATATCATTCTAACTGATAAATATCTAGAATGACTTTCTCATGTTGTGAATAATGAAGAATAGAGAATATATTTTTAGTGGTACTGATCCATTGTTCGAAAATAGTGTAACAATAGACCCACTAAAAGAAGGCGGACACTACCTCATGAATGACTCAAAATGTTATTTTTCTTTAATTTTCTCATTTGGAAGTCCAATTGGGTTTATAGATTAATAAATTAGGGTGAGAATAGAAATATGATTTTTTACTCTAGATCCCATAGAATTTAGTTTCTCATTAGAGAAATTATTGCATTTTCCATCACAATCTCTATTAATGCGGTTCTTTTGGGTTCCATCCATTGAATAAAACCAAAAATCATAGAGTAAGAAATAGTTTTCATAGTAAGGAACCACATAATCATGAAAAAATCCACTTATATGATCACTAAATTATGAAACCTTATTTAATCTGTGACACTTGTTGCTTATCCTTAGAGACAACCATAGTCATATTCTTATAAATATCTCTTGGGATCTCTCTAATGTTTTCTCTTAATTGTATCCAAATATTAACTAAAATATTTCTCTGATACAAACTATAGAAACTCTCACTTACATATATTAATATTTCATCATTTTTTGTATAATAATTAATAAATTACACAAAAAAATGCCGAAGGATCATATTATATTAGTGCGTTTGGAAACATGGAAACATACAAAATGAAACATAAGTGAGCTAAGATTCATAGTAAGTGTAAATAAGTGACATATGTAAGAATATGATGAGTATAAGGGAATGTGAACATGATCATAAAAATATAATATCATACTCATAGATTATAAAAAGTGTAATGGAATAAATATTATCCATTCATATGATATGAATCATAAGGTAATAAAATGAATAATCCATGAAATAATAAAATAATAATAAGATGTTGAATTTTCCGTAAACACATAAACATGTAATATCATTCCCTAGAAGTGAATGCACATTGAAAAAACATAATACAACAATTCATGGAGATGAACCTACAAGGAAGGAAAAACCACCATCCCTATTCATAGTCCATTCTTTATAAGGGATTAGGTTTCTCTTTCTTCCAATAGTGAATCAGGTTTCCCCAACTTCCATAGTGGATCAATCCAACCAACTAGTTCCCATCATTATCTTATGAGTTATAAATATTTATCCAATTAATTGGAGGGATATATAGGTCCCACAAATTAGATAATAAAATCCAAACATATGTGTTCCACAATAAAATAAATCAATCATCATATCAGAACCCATGGAATGAAATGGGATTCATAAACATCATTCAGATATAACATAACCCATAGAAATGAAATGTGTTTCATAAATAAAATTTCCTCATAAAAATAATTTGTTACTAAAAAGATATGAACTGTACCATTGAATAATATTACCACTAAAACATATATAACATCAAATACTATTATCTTTTATGGAAAATAATTTTAAGGGATCACATGAAATAAATTATTGAAAAAAACATAGATTCTTCATTAGAAACAATTTTTTTGAAGCGTTGATCAATTTTAAAAGAAAAAATTTTATTGGAAAATAAACCTATAATATTGTTACATAATATTAAAATAATTATGGTTTCATGATTGTGAATTATTTTTTCAATCCATATAAATTAAAATAACATTCCTTTTATACTGTTTCCAGAAAAGGCATAAAGAACCTTGTTTTGAAAATAAAAAAAACATATTTTAAAATTGTGTATTAAAAAGTTAAGATTAGGTAAAATATAATTTAAACATATATACTAGATTATTGAAAAAAAATTTGAAATCATTTTAATAAAACATGTACATGAAAGATAAATATTCCCCAATGTAAACATAAAACAAAACAATGCATAATATTGATGAGATTGTGAAATAAATACTCATCACTTTATAATTAGTATAATCGTATGCCTCATAAAATAATTACTAAAATAATATTAAAGATAATACTCATAAAATTAATTAGTGGTTAGTATATAAACTATGTATAAGAAACAATTAGTGTATAAGACACGTATCCCACAGAAAAAACAATTAAGACCTAAATTCCTTACCTTATGCCTTCACTCTATTCCTATTCATTCAAAACTCATGTAGAAATAATATTAGTTTATTTTATATATTTTATATTACCATATTCATGTAAATAATTACTTATATTATTTACTTATTACCTTATATTACCCATTTCATAACAATTCAATGTTAGTTCTACGTTTCCATTAAAATCCGTTTGTTTGGACTTGTTATTTATGATCTTGAAACTCCGAGAATGATTTAATTATTTAATGAATGTAAAAAATGATATAAATATCAAGTATTTTAATTATATAAATATTTATAATATTCTAAGAAGGATAAAAATATGAAATGTAATAGACCGTTCATGGAGACGGTAGGCCATACGTACGCATGAACGATGATTCATTTTAATTGTCATTTTGAAAGAAAGTAAGAAAATGAAACATAGATATAATTATATATATATAGTAATTATAGAAACATAAATATATTATATATATCATATAAAAATATATTTTCAATCAAAATTCCCAACTTTGATAGGTGGTAATGAAAAATGAATAACATCTTTTCGTGAGGTGGTAGTTCACCAAACATAAGAATGGTATGTTCTTTAATCATTTTATGGAAGTGTGTGAGAGTGTAGGTAAAAACTATAGAATATGAATATATCAGTATATTTATGATATTGAGGTTATTATATTATTATGCAATAATAATATTTTAGGTTGTGGTGAATGAATATAAAACAAAAGATATTGTGAATGTTACCTCTTCTTTGGGTAGCTCATCTTGGTTGTGACCAATGGGAATCCTTGGTTTTGCTTTTTGAAAAAAAGTAGGAATCTAGTATTAAGTGAGTTATGTTGGGAGTATATGTTTATAAAGGAATTGATAACTAAATAGGTTCTTATGTTTGATGAGAAGATAAGAAGCGGTTCCCTTTTATTAGAGAGGAAAGAAGAGCTTTTGTAATTTCTTAAAATATTAATTTATAATTAATTTGGTATCAATCCAAATACCTCAAAAAGTAAATGAATTTATAGTTAATATGATATAGGGTTTAAATATCATCAAACAAAAATTTTAGACATGTTTTGGTATTATTTTAAACCTTACCATTTTATTTAAACCATAGTTATTTTTATTTAATTTTAACTAAGGTTAAATAATTTTCAATGATAAAAGGTTGTAGTTTTTTCTTATGTGATGTTAATTAAATCATAAATGTGAAATTTTTAATATTTTATAAAATATCAAAAGTTTTTATTTTTTAAATATGTTTTATTTTTTTATATAATTTAATAAAATATCACTTTCATAAAATACCATTAGTGTCAATTTTGACACTATTCATTACAGTGACTTTAAGAAAACCAATACTAAAATATAGATTCAATAAAAATCATTTAATAAAACCTTATGAAGTTATAATAACCTTAAAAAGTATTGTAGAAAATTAATTACGTCAAATAATATTTCTTTTGGTATTTCTAAAATCATTTAATTGGTTGTTTCATTAGATGAATAAATAGTGTATAATCATTGTGTAATTATTCAAGAAATTTATTTCTTTAAAAAAATTAAAAAATAAATTTACTTGATATATATTAATTTTATGTTTAATAATAATATATGTAAGAATATATTCTACTTATCCCAATATTTAAAATATTATACTTATTAAAAGTAAGAGTGATATTTTGTCACTCTCTTTGATTATAATAAAATATAAATCAATTTCATTGAAAATTTCCCATTAAATAATTCAATTTATATTTATTAAGTGATATGAGTCAAATTAACTTCATAAAATATCATTTTATCAAGTGTTAGATAAGTATTATAATATTTATAATATTATTTTTTCCCTTAATTACTCGATGTAGCCTTAATAGTGGTAACAAAAATTACTTAAGTTACAATTCATATTATCCAAAAAAGAAAGGGACCAAATTAATAAATTAGTATATTATAAATCAAGATAGGGAATAAATTTTCCATAATTCAAAAAACATATTTTCCTAAAATAATTTTAAAATTAATCTCATTGATGGAATGAGGAAATGAGTTTTTAAGGTGAAAACATTCAAAATATTAAATTGTTTTTATAACTAAATTAATTGTGTAAATGATTCCAATGACCTAAATTAAATTAAATGATAAAAATTTGATAATATTATACTTTAAAACCAATAAAATATGTAATTTATAACTATAAAGTACTTCAATTAAAATAATTCTTTCTATTAAAATTTAATATTTTTGCTATTAATTAAAACATGAAACTTACTAGAAAAATACCAAAAATTCAACAAAAGTAAATATTGTTATCCCAATTTAAAATAAGAAATTTATTTTCTCAAATAGTTTTTTTAAAGTGTAAAAACTAGATTTAAAACCAGTGCCCCATCAAAAGGCGAAAAAATGCCTTTTTAGAATAATAATTTTTCTATACATAAAATTGTGTTTGTTTTTAAACACTATCTAGATTACACATAATATGAAACTTAAAAATTATATTTATTATACATTTCCTTAATATATTCCAACATGAGTGATTTGTTTACTTTATTAGTATAAAACACACTTTTTTTCATTTTAATAGTATTTTGGAAAAACATTTTGTTTTAATTTAAAAATGATTTTACATGTATAAAAAATACTTCCATAATTTAGTTAATCCTTTTCATACCTGAAATTATAAAGGATATTTTCTAATTTATTTAAATAATAATAAAAATGGTTTTATATAAACATATTGTTTCATGTAACACAATGCAATAGGGTATTGCGTATAGCACTTGCATATTAAAGTGTAGAGTATAAGGAAAAAATAAATTGGTGTGGTGTGAAATTCAAGACATAAATGAAAACTAATTTATTTGAAACAAATTACTAAAAATAAGGACATTAAAATGAAAATAATCTTAATTCATGTTATGAATCTAGGCAGTTAATAATAAATGAATGATAAATGAATTAAAGTACATGATATATGAGATTATAATATAGGCATAATATAAAAAATTATAGAATAGAAATAAGTATATAATATAATTTTCTTAGTTGTATAGGATTATTTTCAAGGCTATAATAGTTGATGGTTTCATTAAATAGAATTTTTTAGTATTCATGGTTCACTCCCAAGACTCTCGTAGTACAACAAGTACCTTATTAAACAAGGATCATAACCAATTTTTGTCCTATTTATCAAATGGGATATCAATATTTACCTAGTTAGTTGAAATGAGATAAATGTCCCAGCCATTAAATAATTAAAATAATACATATTTTTACCACACGATTATAAATCATTCACAATTTCAAAACTAATAAAATGAAATGGGTTTCATAAATACTTCATTTTAACTTAACCCACAGAAAAGAAATGGTATCATAAACATCTCATCTCCATAACATAAACATAAACGATCAAGAGAAAGAATAAATATGGTATCCCTAGATCAAATCCCCATTAAATCACAAGTAACATCAATATGTGATATTATATAAAAAAATAGTTTTTTGAAAACACATGGAATAATTCATGAGAAAAATGACCTTTCCATTTTGATTCCATTTCCCTTTTATAAATATGCACAATTATATTGTAAAATATTTAATACATATGTACCATGTAAAAATTCAATGTGTGATTCAATGAAAAAATTAATTATGATATATGGAAAAATCATTCATATTGTATATTATAAAAAAATTTACTTTTTATTTTTCTCAGAAAAGTAAAAAATTACCTCATTTAGAAAATAAAAAAATGATTCCATCAAACTATTTTATAAAAAATTAAAGAGTGTAAAATGGATTAAAAAATCACTGAATAATGGTAAAAAATTATTTTTTTAGAAAACTAGGATATGAATTAGATACATTCCCCGTCATATAAATGGAAATAATCTTTAATATTAATTATATTCTAAAATAAACCCTTACCCCAAGTTTACCTTTATTTAAAAACACTCGATCATACAGTATATTAAATTTTGATTTATAAAATTTCCTTAAATTTTTAATTTTTATACTTATATTATCATATACGATTGCTTTATTATATTTCACCAACAACATTTTACTGTAATTACTTATTACAATTTTTATTTCAGGGTGTCAACTATTTTGTTTATCATGATTATATCAATGTAATAGTTCTAGTCCATTAATATTTATCTTGGATCCATCATATCTAAAAGATTTATAATGATATAAATATCATATATATTAATTATATATGTATTTAGATTCATCAATATAATTTCATCGCATAAAAGGGAAATACATCCTTAATGAAGATGATAGTTTGTATGTAAGCATATAATGAAAAGTAATTTATAACTATCATCTAGGAAAGGCCTAGTACCTTCGTTACAGGGGTCCTCAAGGGGGTCGTAAATAATGTAAGCCAAGTGAATATTTTTGCACAATGATCTGGAACTCCCGCGGAAGATACCCCACACCGTCAAAGACGATTAATCCCTCTCCTGGGTGACTGAGGCTTACAAGGGTGTCCGCAACAATATTCATCTCCCTCAATCTATGGTTAATGATGTGTCCTGAATAAATTCTTTGGACACACCTTCTGATAATGTAAATTAGGTCCCAAGGAATCCCATGCCTTCCTTATACCATCTTAACTAGAGTTTCAGAATCTGACTCATTATAATCTAAGTAAAATATTAATGGAAAATGATTCATATCACTTTGATGATGTGGTAGTCCACACATATACATGACAGATGTTATCATTTCTCAAAGGACTATTTGCACCCCTGAGTAATACTTTCACATCATGTTTTTTTTGGAAAGATGGTATATAATATCTACTAAATAATTAATTATTTTTAGGACACTAATTTTTTTAATTTATTATACATACCAAATATTTATTAGAGGAAAATAATTTTAGAAAACGATGTTATATGTAAAGTGACTTCATTTTCATTGAAAATACACCTTTGGAGCTTCTCTAAAGGGTACCAGGTTTCAGTTTTTGGAAGACTAGAACCTATAGAATGTAGATAGGGATGTTAAAAATGGAAATTATAATAGTTTTTTCAATATATAAAGTAATATTTGAGGTTCCCTTCTACAATTTAGGCGAGGGGAACTATTGGAATTTGTTAAAAGGCTAAATTATAATAGATTCATTCTCAATCCAATTGCCACCAAATAGAAATATATCAAAATATAAGCTAGTATATATTTGTAATATCATCATAGAAAAGAATCTATATATGTTTCTTTTTGTAATTTTAGACATTATCATTTTGACCAACCTTTATTTAAAAAATTTAGCTTTAACTACTATAACAAAATTTTCATTTTTAGAGGGTCAGGACTTTATTTTAGATGGTTAAAATTGGAATATTAATGGTCCTGTTATGAAATATTAGAACATATAATAACCAAATTGTGTTATTTCATAATTTTAGATAATTTTATAAGATTTAATGCAATATTATTTTGAGAAAATATTATTATTGTCAATTTTGACACTATTTTTTTAATTTAGCATTAAATACCTCAAGATATAGAGGTAAATAAAATTTAAATCTATCACACTTCTTAAAAACATTGAATAAATTAATAGTTTTTTTCATATTAACTCATTCAAATTGTATAAATTTTAAAATTTTTAAAAATTATTTGTTATATTTTTTATTAAATAGAGATATACTACATCAGCACAGAGTTAGTAATTAAGGCCATTACATCATAACTAAAAATAAAAAATAAATTTAAATCATGAACATAATTTTACCTTGTTAAAATTAACACTTAGATTAGTTCATAACTTATATTTATACCTATGTGGACACGTAAAGGATATTACAAAAAGAGAGAGACATTTTTTAATAATATTTAAATCATTTTACGAGAAAAGTATCTACTAAAAAACTATATTTTGAAACTAAAGTGTAAAAGGTCAAAATAAATTAATACAATAAGAATATGGATTAATAATTATTGCTTTATTACTTACTTTTATTCTAGATTAACCTGATTTACACTTTACCAAGGTGATAAATAATACTACAGTTAAATATCATATTGATAGAAGGGAATATTTACAAAATTTAAATATACTAATTATAAACATGTAATTAATTATATATAATATATTAATTATAAAAAAACGAATTTAATTTTAATGTGAGTTCTCAAATTGTGACAGTAACATCTTTAAAATATATACATATTTTAAGGATAATATTAGATTTAGTTTTATCTTATTCCTAGAAATACAATTGATTTATTAATAAATTTTATAACATAAATAATATATAAATTTCATTAAAATCATTATCATATAGGGATTAATTTAATTTTTTAATAGTAAAATACATTACATGCATAAAAATGGATATTTTGGAAAATTAATTTTTTCTCTTTCAAATGATTTTTTATTTTAATATACAATAAATTGATAACTAGTGAATTAATTTCCTATATCAATAACCATAAAATTTCATCAATTAGTTAACTTTATTCATACACATAAATCCGTTGGATATGTGATAATAATCATTTAAAAACAAATATTTTAATAGTATATCATGGCTCATTTATACTCGGTGTTTTATTTTATGAGATATATAGAATAAATAAAATTATTTAAAGAAAAATATATCATAGAAATATTGTGGTATTACAATAAATTCCTAGTTAAAATGAATTTCAACCTCAAAATTTGTCACTCTGATATAAACAGATGAGGATACTTCTACATCATCAAATCTGTAGGTTTGCAAGAAGCATCCTAAAATTGGTGGTTTCAGCACAAAACTTTGACCAGGTGAGTGGTCTTTTTTAATATCACTTTCTATATATTGTTTAGAATCCTTAAAAATTATTCTTCATATGAATGTTCTTACTCCATTGGTATGATGTCTATGTTTAGTACATGTGAACGTTTTTGTATGTACTTACTTAGGATTGATACATAGAACACATCAGGAACTTGAGGTGGATTAAGTGGAAGTGCCAATTGATAAGATAAATTTCTAAGATGATATTTAATTTAAAAAATTAAAATATTACTTGGGAGAAGTTTTCCCTTCTTTCAAAATATCATTACCCTCTTTCAGAGAGATTTTATTAGGAGCACCTTTTCACTAAATTTATAATATTGATCTATCCATTGATTTTTAGTCAATATTTTTTATTGACTCTGAGTTTCTTTTGTGCATTATTGAATGGATCAAACCATCTATGAAATTTAGTCAACTTGATCAATTCCCAATATATTTATTTCTCAATCATTATTTAATTAAGTTTAATATCTACACATCTTACCATAGAGGGATTTGTAGGGAGCCATCAAAATGCTAGGGTGAATGTTGTTATGGTAAGAAAATTCCACTAAAGGAAGTTATTGATCCCAACCACCATTAAAATATATATATCCGGCTCTCAACTTGCCTTCTAGAGTTTCAAAAGTCCCCTTTTACTAACCATCTATCTGATGATGTTAAGTAGTTTTGAAATATAACTCTGTATCTAAAGCTTTCTAATAACTCCTCGAAAACATTGAGGTAAACCTCAATAACCTATTAGATAAAATAGATTTCTTTACACCATGAAATCATAAAACTTTTATAATTTATAACTGAGTATTTTTATTATAAAATAAATATTTTCTAATGGAAATTAAGTGTTATTACTTTATATGTTGGTTAACTATAACCAAAATAACATTATTCCCTTTTTATGGGCTTATCTTGCTGACATTCTAAAAGTTAGGAAACATTCACTACAATATCTCTCTTATTTCTATTCAACCAAAATTACTCTTTAAAATATCTATAAATATTTATTCTTATATGATTAATATTGAATGTATAAATATGATATTCATCCATAAGATCTTTAATTAAATCTAGTATTGAAGGTAAAAAAACATGGTTCTGTAACCATATTGTTCTATTATAATCATTGTTAAAATTAGGAACATTTCTCATTTGTTTTCAACTATACATTTTCCTTATGTACCTCTTTAATATTAATTATTGTATATGGATGAAAACTTATTTGAGAAAGATATGATTTCTCTCCTTAATTTATGATTTAGCAATCTTTCTGTTTCATGTCGAGAAATGTCAAATCTTTTTTAATCCTCATCATAAATAAACTAGCATAATCCATTTGACTCAAAGCAACTACCATATTATTCTCTTCCCTTTAGTAGAAATGTTTTGAAATATCATACTCATCAATCAGATCCAACCATATTATTTGGTGCACGTTCAACTCTTTTTTAGTGAAAATATATTTTAAATTTTTTTATTAGTATATATGTCACACCTTTCTCTATAGAAATAATTAATCCATATCATTAATGAAAAAATCTCTATATCTAACTCCCAATAATGAGTTTGATAATATTGTTCATGGACCATCAATTTTAATGGGGCATAAGCAATAACCATATGATTATACATGGGGACACATCCATGTCCCATATTTGATACATCAATATAGATTACAAAACATTCACCATTATTGGGTAGTGTAAGAATAGGTTTTTTGATTAGCATTCTCTTGATATCCTTAAATCATTCCTCACATTCATCCATCTAAAGGTAGATGTATCCCTTTTGAGTTAACATGGTGAGTGGATTCGATAACTATGAAACATTATCTATTAAGCACCAATAATATCTAACCATACCAAGAAAACTATGGATCTCAATCATAGTGGTGGTTCTGGTGCAATGTTTATTAACATATATATTTGAAGGGTCTACGGATATACCCTCAAAAAGGATTATGTGAACCATGAGTAGAGAATTATGAATTCAAATTTCCCACATTGAAAATGTTGAATAAATCATTTCATTACATTGGAAATTAAATACAAATCCTCAATTGGTCTTTATGATCTTCCTTTATCATTGATTTTATAAAAATATCATCCATAAAGACTATAAAAAACAAATTAAGGTAATATTTAAAGATTTTTTTATTAATCCATCAATATAGTGTTGTAATTAGTATAGAAAAATGGAATTACTATAAATTGATAATTTCCATACCATGAACAAAATTTTGTCTTCTGTATATCATCCTTAATTCCCTATTGAAGATATCTAGAATGAAGATAAATCTTAAAAAATTATTGAGCTCTATGTAGTTTATCAAACACATAATCCATATGAGGTAAATGATACGTTTTCTATATATGTATATTGTTGGGTTCTTGATAATAAATGTAGAGTCACATGGATAATTATTTATTCTTAACAAATACTATTATTCCACCTCGAGGTGAAACTCTTTGCTAAATTAATCCATTTTCATTATTATTTTGGAGTTTCTCCTTCAATTTGTAAAACTCAATAATATTTATTCTATACATAGTCTTGGAAATAGGTGTAGTTTTAGTTTTGAGTTATTTATAAAACGAAACTTCATGATTTGATGGAAATACAACAAACACTTCCAGAAATAGATCAATAACAACCCTCACAATAGGTATATATTTGAAGTGGATTTTCTCCATAACCATAAATGATAAAGACCAATTTTTTATAATAATCATGACACATAAAATGGATTTAATATCCATCAAATGTTTTTCTATTTTATAACATAGATAGGTGATAAATGTTTGGTTTAGAGTATCGAATTTAAATTCAATTTCTCAAATATTTATGTCGATTTATTATAAATAAAATCAAATCATGCCCAAAATAACATATAATTCAACCAGAAGATGAATGAAAATATTTTCTAGAAACAATTTCCCACAAACATAAAACTGAGAAAATCATATACTTGGGAAGCTATTGTCCTACAATTAAGGTGTTTTACTACTAACTTAACATCTATGTTCTTAGGGGTATTGTGACACCCTTATAAACCAATTCTTATATAAAAAACTGTGTAGATCCAGAATAAAATATGAAATTAGAGATATATTGTGGATGTTATTTGTAAAATCCACCACATAATTATCATAAACATAATCAACAATTTTAATTTCATGAGATTTTAATTTTTCTCAATGATTATGAAGTTGTTGAAATTGATCATATTCATTAAAATTCATATTTATTCCAAGGTTTTCATAATTCTCATGCTCCTAAAATTTGTGATACTATTGTGTGGGTGGTGAATTATATATATAATTATACCTATTAGCATCATTAGCTAACTTATTCACATAAAATTAGTATTAAATTACCCCATGGATTTATTCCCCTAACTAGATTCATTTACCAATTACCTTAAGACCATTTCTACCATGTTTTCATCCACATTTTGAATATAAAAAATTCACATAAGCTTTTCTACATGGTTTCTAGAATTAATATTGATTTTTTTTATTTTTCATATCAAAACTAGGAGATTGATGGGTAACCCCAATCTCTATATCCACTTTAATAGCACATTCAATGATTTATTCAATCCTACTGACATCCCATTTGTATAATTCCTTTTAAAGACTTGGTTTTTATCTAATAGAGAATCGATCATCCTTATTTTAAAGTCAGATGATAACAAAATAAGTAATCCTTACAAGTCTAATGAAATTTTACTCATAATTATAAATCTATTAATCATCTATATTATATAAATAAATTATTTAGTTCTCCATTTTCATTAGAATAAAATAATGAAATTACTTTTTTTAAATAATATTTTAAATTCATCACACTACATAGTAACTTATTGATTAGAAAATCTAATAAAAGAATGTGGTTGTTTCTTCATGAAGGACTCAACATAATATTGTTTCCTCCATTTCTTGTTCGGAATATCAACTTGATTCATATCAAGAGAATTTATTTTGAGCATAGAAATAATATTTTTCATTACTCATCCCAAAATCATTTGGTTCCTCAGGAGGAAAATCATTGAATTTTCCATCTCATTTTTCACTAACATGATTCATCTGGGATTATCCCTTTACTAAAACCAAAAATAATTTTATGAAAAACCAAAATCATAGTGAAAAATAATATAATCATAAAAAATAATTTATAGGATGTATAAATCCAGAAAATTTATTCTTTGACACCATAGCTTATTCATGATCATTACCAAAACTTTTAGGATATTATCCTACACATAGAATTATCCCTAGGATTCTCACCAAATAATTATCATTCTATTTTCATTGATTAACTAACTCTTAATATGATAAAAAAATAACATACCATAAATTTAATTCATAGGTATTACATTTTAATAGGTGAATATTTATTACATAAAATTTCATTCTATTCTAGAATTTTGTAGTTCTATTGTAAGAACCTGGATCTTTGTTTCAGGTATGTTTTTCCTTTTTATGGTGTTTTTGGGAAAAGTAATGTTTCTGGAAATTTTTTATGTACACGCCGTGTACTTTCTGAGTACACGCCATGTACTCTTCTCCAGCTCAAAGCCGGGTGCTGGCCGTGCTTGGGCCACACACACGGTGTATAGGGGTGACGTGGAGGCCGGTTTTGGCAGAGTATGGAAAGACCTAGTACACGGCGTGTACTCTAAAAGTACACGCCGTGTACTCTAAAAGTACACGCTGTGTAATTTTTTTTTTCATTAAATGGAAAGGGGACACGCATGATGCACAAAAAGGTATTCTTCTAGGTTCCGTTCGTCTGAGAGTACTGAGGATCTGTGAATCATCGATGAGCCCCCACCTCTCTATCTATTCTCTGATTCGAGCACAGTTTATTGCGTTGGAATCACAGCGGTGAGTTCTCCCTTCTGCTTGAGCCTTGTTTCCCAATTCCTCTTTTTTCTCAAGTTATCGTGGGTTGAGCGTTTTTGACGTTTTCTCATATCTTCATCATTATAAGGAGAATCTGTCTCCGTGGTTCACCTATATCAATCTCCTAGCATCCAGGTAGGTGGTTTGTGCCTTTCCGTAGGAAGTCTGTGAATATTTTGTGCAAATTCCACCAATTCCCCTGGGCGGGGAATTGTGGGTTTCTTGTTTTCCCCCTGTTGTTTGTATGCCTTGATTGATTGCTTGAGTAGAGATCATTGCTTGTAAAATTGGATAATTTATGCTGTATCTTGTGTTTCACTTTTCATGTTTTGCTTAATAGGTGTTTTCCAGTTTCCATGCCTAGTTGTAGGATAGTGGGGCTGTTATATTGTTATGTTGCGATGCCTTAGAATGATAGCCAAGTAGTTCTTGAGGTTTATCTGGGATGATACACGCGCGCTAAGAAGGTTTATTTTCACACAAGACTGCGAGAACCTAGTGTAGTAGACCATAGGGAGAATGGACGTAAGGGATTCTCCAGAGTGTCTTTTATTACGATGCGAGACCACATGGTGAATTGATGATGAGTGCTTCCTCAGAGAGTCAGTAGTTCCTCGATGTGGGAGACAGGGGGAATGAGATGTTGAGTGATTATCCAGAGAGGCTTTAGTACGATATGAGACTATAGGGGGAATTGACAGTGAGTGCTTCCTTAGAGAGTCTACTCTTAGCTAAACCAGAGGGGTGAGACAGTGTGTGCCTCCTAGAGGGTTCCTTGTACTTGTAGGTTGAACTGTAGGGGTTAGGCTATGAGAGATAACTAGAGGGTTACCTGTTTTCTACTTGTTGTTAGTTGTTTACTTGTGTACTTTATATGCTAGAATTTTGGATTGTAGATATTGTGTACTTTTCTGTTTACTGCTTCCTGCACTTTTACTTTCCTTGTTTTCATTGACTATTTGGCATAGATCTTTGGGTGATTACATACTGGGATTGTATCTCACACCCTATTTGGGCTATGATTTTGGGCCCAAGAAGACTTTTTTGTTGCAGGTATAGATAAGGGAAAGCGCCCTTCGACTTCCGGTACTTGATTGCTTGGAGCTGGAGAGCAAGGGACCAAGCTTAGGCTTGGGATACTGCTGGAGTTGTTGTTGCATTAGTACTTTGTTTCCAGTTATGTATGTTGTTACTACTTCCGCTATTGACTATTGTTTCCCTTACCATGTATACCTTACCAAATGAGGGCATAGTTTCCCCAATAACTTACCATGTCCCTCACTGCTAGTCGGCAGCCTCTGGCATTTGGGGAAATGAGCTTGAGGTCATGTGGAGAACCGGGCACGGGGCACCAGTAGAGGGGCTCCAGATTTGGTTCTTTACAAAGTGGTATCTGAGGAGTTCTTTTCTCTTGATTTACTGTTTGGGGCCTTTATCTAGGGATAGGATGGATTCGGTACTTGGTATTAAGCTATGCTCGAGATTAGCTAACCCATGTACAGGGAAAATCCATACTACCTTGTAAATTGCAGTTTTATGGTTTGAGATTTTATAGTTGATATGATTTCACCTAGAGTGATTCACATATTTTGTGTTGTTATTGTGTTGACTATTGCTATTCTATTTCTGTCGCAACCCGATGAGATGAGGGTATGCCATTTCATGCATCATATAGAAACTTGTAGAAATTTCATTCCATGTATTCTTGCCATGCCATCTAGGGTGCATTAGCGATTTCATGCTGTTGTAATAGACTTTTTGTAGATTACATATGCTATTGTGATAGATTCTCGATAGAATCTCTACTACCTTGTAAGAGGATTGTTTGTATTCTACCTTTCTTAAATAAACTCCAAGTTTTGATTCGCGGGGAGTATGGGCCCTCATGAATCGAAATTTGGCACCACTCTGCCTTGTTTTCTGTGTTTTATGGGCTTCTGTGCAGTTCTGAGCTACTGCCCATGAAAACCCAGAATACACGGCTTGTACTTTTGACTACACTCCATGTAGTTTTTAGACCGTGTCACTGAACGTGTGAGTAGGGACACGCTATTGTAGGAATGAATTCAGAAACACGCTGTGTACGGTAGGTACACGTCATGTAGTTCGGAGACGTGTACCCGACCATGTCACTAACAACATGGGTCAAGGAAGCTCGAGTAGAACACACCGTGTTATAAAGGAACACGATGTGTAGTCTTGTTCAGGTACCCGACCATGTCACGAACAACACGGGGTGGTGTTACCTTCACCTATACATGCCGTGTTTGTTCGTAACATGCCGTGTAAGGTTCATCCATGTAGAAGGCCATGTATTTAACAACACGGGCCGCCGATGCCTTGTCTAGTACATGCCGTGTCTGTTCACAACACGCCGTGCAGTCTCGGGTTATGTCGGACCATGTGGGTTAGCCATGTAAAGAGACTCGGGAAGGGGAATAGTTTTCAAGTACATGTCGTGTGTGGGGTCAACACGCTGTATAGTTTGAGGTGTTACATGACCTGTAGGGTAGGGGTACACGCCCATGTCAGTAGCTTAAGAAGACATGCCGTGTAGTTTTTATAGATGCCGTGTAGTCGTGTTTTTTAAACTTTTGTGCTTTCCTTCCCCTATTCCCGTTTTGTACTATTGTGTTCTCTATCCTTGTTAATTCTAATCTAAGGTGTGCTTTTGACCTTTTAGAGCTATGCCTCCGAGACATCCTCCGGTTGTACGTTAGTTGTCAGGCAGTGATTAAAAGCCAGATATGGCTGATCATGGACTTCCTGCCGATCCTCCAGTCGGGTCAGCCTTGGTACCGGCTGTCATACTAGTTGCAGGTGCGGATGCATAGTTCAGGGAAGGATTTATGAGGATGATGCAGACCTTTCAGGGAGCACCGCCTCCTGCCACGACCATGGAAAAATTGACCCAGGTTTTTTAGCAATAGCATCCTCCCACTTTCTCGGGGGAAGGAGGACCTCAGGAAACAGAGTCATGGCTGGAAGCCATGTTGACTATCTTCGGGCATTTGTAGACACCTCCAGAGAGGTAGGTCAAGCTCTCTACCTATATGCTGCGGGACTCCGCCAAGAGGTGGTGGGACGTGATCTCACAGGCAGGTCATCAGTAGGTTATGGATTGTGAGGAGTTCTAGAACGTGTTCTCTGACTAATTCTACCTGGAGACCCTAAGGGCCGATCAAGCCCTGGAGTTCATGAGTCTAGAGCAGGGTACTCTATTTGTTATGGAGTATTCTCTTGTTTTACCGAGCTGCAGCGTTTCCCACCCCTACGGGGTGGAGATGAGATGTTCTTAGCAAGGAAGTTTGAGGATGGTCTCAGGAGGGAGATCCACTCGCAGGGTAATCTCTTCCAGTTGACTTCCATCACTTCCATAATCAACCAGACACTGATTGTAGAGCGCAATCTGAGAGACTCCGTAGCTGCGAGCCATGGCGGTTCTACTTCTAGAGCTAGTTTTCCTCCAGATGACAGCAAGAAGCTCCGTAGGGAGTCTACTTGTAGTGATCCGAGGAAGCGAGATGCATCGTCAGGCAACCAAGTGATATGCTACCAGTGTGGCCAGTTAGGGAACATGAGGACGCGGTTCCAGAGAGACCACGTAGAGTGCCGATCTTGCGGCAAGATGGGTCACCTTCAGCATTTATGCTAGGTTTTCTCACCAGCAGCTGGTGATGAGAGTTCTTCTATGACTCCTCGTTCAGGAGTAGCACCACCAGTTTCTCACCAGTCAGGGAACTGGAGTTCTTCTAGCCATTCAGGCTGAGGTGGAGGTCGAGGCCATGGCGGTCAACCACCATTATTTTAGCGTCAGCAGGGTGGATCAGCTTAGAGTGGTTAGACAGGGGCATAGGGCTGCGATGCAGGCCAGTCTTTCACCGTGGAGAAGACCAATCAGGAGAAGGATCCCGAACCTTCTACAGTTCGAGGTATGATCTTAGTAGACTCAGTTTTATCTTCATCCCTTTTCGATACTAGTGCTATGTATAGATTTATCTATATTGCTATGGTGGAGAGCCTCAAGCTCTGCATCTTTTCTTCTGCCGACTCATGGACAATAGACACACCTTTGGGGACAAGGACATCTAGTTTAAATCAGTGTAGAGAGTGCCCTCTCGAGGTTGCAGGGTATCGTTTCTTATGGGATATCTACGTCCTAGAGATGATAGGCTATGATGTCATTCTCGGGATGAACTGGTTGGTTCCCTTCTAGGTATTCGTCAATTGTTATCGCCGTAGGGTGAGTTTTGTCTCAACAGAGGGTGAGTTTTTTCTTCATAGAGGCGAATGGGATGTCTGGTGAGTCGAGCAGGACTCGAGCATCATGGGCTAGGAGGGGTGACGGTCTAGATTGCTAGTCTTTATTTGGATGATTAGGGGACTTCATAGTTGGACTTTCCCCCAGTGGTGGATCATTTCTGGGATTTCTTTCCAGAGGACTATATAGGTTTGCCTCCGGAGCGTGTGGTAGAATTCTCGATTGAGCTCATTCCAAGAGCGGCACCGTTGTCCATCCCTCCCTATAGGATGGCTACACCTGAGTTGAATGAGCTCATGAAGCAGTTAGAGGAGTTACAGGGAAAGAGTTTCATCCAACCCATTACTTCTCCTTGGGGTTCGCCTGTCCTGTTTGTGAAGAAGGTAGACGGTACCCTTCGGCTTTGTGTGGATTATCAGAAGCTGAACCAGTAGACGGTCAAAAACCGATATCCCTTGCCAAGGATCGATGAACTCTTTGATCAGCTTCAAGGATCCCAAGTGTTATTGAAGATCGAATTGAGGTTCGCTTATCATCAGTTGCACGTTAGACCATCAGATATACCTCTGACAGCCTTCAGGAGCAAGAATGGTCTATACGAGTGTATAGTCATACTGTTCGGTCTCATGAACGCGCCTGTAGTCTTTATGGCACTGAAGAACTGAGTGTTCCATCCTTACTTGGACTCCTTCATCGTGGTCTTCGTGGATGATATCTTGGTGTACTCTCACACTCGACACGACCTTGATACCCATCTTGAGATCATTCTGAGTACACTGAGAGAGCATCGCCTTTATGCTAAACACTCAAAGTGCCACTTTTTCATGGATCAGATTCACTTTTTGGGTCATGTTATCTCAGAGGTAGGAGTATCTATGGACTCAGAGAAAGTGAGATCTGTAGTTTCCTGGGAGCATCCAAAGAACGTTTTTGAGGTACGAAGTTTCCTAGGGCTAGCTAGATACTACAGACACTTCATTAAGGACTTCTCACGCCCAGCAACACCTTTGATAGGTCTGACCAAGAAGGGGGTGAAGTTCTTATGGTCAGATTCTTGTGAGTCATCCTTTCAAGAGCTGAAGGGAAGATTGACGTCGGCACCGATACTAGTATTTCCAGATCCAGGAAAGAGTTATACTATCTATTGTCATGCTTTAGGTATCGGACTAGGCACTGTGCTTATGCAGGGATATGGAGTCATTGCGTACGGGTCTCGGCAGTTGAGTCCACTTGAGGAGAACTAACCTATGCATGATCTGGAGTTGACAGCTGTTGTTCATGCTTTACGCTATTGGAGATGTTACCTTCTAGGAGATCACTTTGTGGTTTTCACCGACCACAAGAGTCTCAAGTACATCTTCACTCAGTGTGACATGAATATGAGGCAGCGCAAGTGGGTCAAGTATCTTTAGTGTTTTGATTTCGAGCTTGCCTATACGCCAGGAAAGGGGAACGTAGTGGCAGATGCGTTGAGTAGGAGAAATCAGATTCAGGAAGTTCAAGAGGCTAGCGTTGAGTGGTAGCTTATGGATCTATTCTCTAAGATGCATCTGGAGGTGCACGACAGATAGGGACTGACTTTTCTATCTTCTATAGCTATTACCTCTACACTATTCGATCGTGTACAGATGAGGAAGCTATTAGACTCAAAAGGCTTAGTACTGTGGGAGAGTATGTCAGGAGAGGACCCTCTTCCTGGATGGACAGTGGGTGAGGATGAGATCTTTCATTTCCGGGGACACACATGGGTTCCAGCAAACATACGCGAGGAGCTGATGCAGGATTTTTATTCCTCAGTTTGGTCAGTTCATCCTGGTATCACCAATATGTATCAGGATCTTCATCGCTAGTATTGGTGGACATGTGTGAATATGGATGTTGCTGGTTTTCTCTTATGGTGTTCTACTTGTGAGCAAGTGATGGCAGAGCATCAAAGACCAGCATGACTTTTACAGCAGTTACCCATTCCAGAGTAAAAGTGGAACGATGTTGTGATGGACATCGTGACCGGATTGCCGAGGTCGCCTTGAGGGAACGATGCTATTTGGGTTGTCGTCGACAGACTTATGAAGGTTTCTCACTTATTGCCGATCAAGGAGACCTTCATTTTCGATGATCTGGGATGACTATACATCCAGAAGATTGTGCGTCTGCATGGAGTTCCACACTCCATTGTTTCAGATAGGGATGCACTCTTTACTTCTCGGTTTTGGTAGGGACTTCAGAAGGCTTTAGGTACCTAGGAACTTCTGATTATGGCATACCATCCCCAGACAGATGGCCAGTCCGAGCGTATGATCTAGGCGCTTGAGGATATGCTCCGAGCTTGCATTATAGACTTTGGCGGTTCTTGGGGGAAGCATATCCCTCTTGTGGAGTTCTCCTAGAACAACAGTTTCCAGGCAACCATTCAGATGGAACCTTATGATGATTTTTACAGTAGGCCATGCTGATCACCCTTATGATGGATGGAGGAAGGAGAGGAAGCTTTTCTAGGACCTCGTCTTGTTCAGGAGACCTTAAAGTAGATAGAGTTGATTTGGAAGAGGGTGACTACAGCACAGTCTCGACAGAAGTCTTATGCTGATCAGCGGAGACGACCTCTGGTATTTGAGTTCGGGGATCAGGTTTTCCTGTGTGCCACACCGAGGTTAGGACACAAGAGGATTCAGAGATAGGGTAAGCATTCACCGCGGTACGTTGGGCTGTTTGAGGTGTTGGAGAGAGTTGGGCCGGTTGCCTATAGGCTGCAGTTACCTCAGAGGTACCAGGCCATGCATGACGTCTTCCACGTTTCTCATCTCCGACGTTACTTTTCGGAACCGTCTCATGTCTTTCAGCCCAAGGAGGTTGAGCTCGAAGTGGATGCATTATTTGAGGAGCATCCTATCCAGATTTTTGATCCCAATATGATGGTTCTCCGAGGGCTGTCTGTTCCTCTAGTACAGCTGCTATGACAGCACGAGCGAGTACAAGACGAGACCTAGGAAAGGGAGGCCGATCTATGATCGCAGTGGCCAGAGCTGTTCGAGGTTTCTTCTTCCACTCCTCATTAGAGAAATTCGGGGATGAATTTATTTAAGGGGGAAAGTTTGTAAGAACCCAGATCTTCGTTTCAGGTATGTTTTTCCTTTTTCTAGAGTTTTTGGAAAAAATAAAGTTTTTGGAAATTTTTGAAGTACACACCGTGTACTTTCTGAGTATATTCCGTGTACTCTTCTCCAGCTCAAAGCCGTTTGATGGCCATGCCCGAGCCGCACACACGGTGTGTAGGGGTAACATGGAGGCCAATTTTGGCAGAGTACGGAAAGACCTAGTACACACTGTGTACTCTAAAAGTACACACCATGTACTTTCTTTTTTTTCATTAAATGGACAAGGGTCACGCCTGATGCATAGAAAGGTCTTCATCTAGGTTTTGTTCATCCGATAGCGCTGAGGATCCGCGAATCTTCAATGATACCCCGCCTCTCCATCCGTTATCCAATTCGAGCACTTTTGATTGCATTGGAATCACAGCGGTGAGTTCTCCCTTCTTCTTGAGCCTTGTTTCCCAATTCCTCTTTTTTTCTCAAGTTATAGTGGGTTGAGCTTTTTTGACGTTTTCTCAGATCTTCATTGTTATAAGGAGAATCTGTCGTCGGGGTTCACTTATATCGATCTCATTGCATCCAGGTACGTGGTTTAGGCATTTATGTAGGATCTCTGTGAATATTTTTTGCAAATTCCACCAATTCCCTTGGGTGGGGAATTGTGGGTTTCCTGTTTTGCCCCTATTGTTTTTCTGCCTTGCTTGATTGCTTGAGTAGAGATCATTACTTGTAAAACCAGATAATTTATGCTGTATCTTGTGTTTTACCTTGCATGTTTTTCTTAATAGGCATTTTCAAGTTGACATGCCTAGTTGTAGGATAGTGGGGCTATTATATTGTTATGTTGCTGTGCCTTAGAATTATTGCCAAGTAGTTCTTGAGGTTTATCTGGGATGATACGCGCGTGCTGAGCATGTTTTTTTCACACAGGACTACAAGAACCTAGTATAGTAGACCATAGGGAGAATGGAGGTAAGAGCTTCTCCAGAGTGTCTTTTAATACGATGCGAGACCACATGGGGAATTGACAATGAGTGGTTCCTCAGAGAGTCTGTAGTTCCTCGACATGGGCCACAGGGGGAATGAGACGTTGAGTGCTTCCTTAGAGAGCCTTTAGTATGATATGATACTATAGGGGGAATTGACGGTGAGTGATTCCTCAGAGAGTCTACTCTTAGCTGAACCAAAGGGGTGAGACTGTGTGTGCCTCCTATAGGGTTTCTAGTACTTGTAGGTTGAACCATAGGGGTTAGGCTGTGAGGGCTCCCCAGAGGGTTACCTATTTTATACTTGTTGTTGGTTGTTTACTTGTGTACTTTATATGCTAGAACTGTGGATTGTAGCTGCTGTGTAATTTTCTATTTACTGCTTCTTGCACTTTTACTTTCCTTGTATTCATTGAATGTTAGGCACAAATCTTTGGGTGATTGCCTATTGGGATTGTATCTCACACTCTGTTTGGGCCATGTTTTTGGGCCCAAGAATACCTTTTTGTTGTAGGTATAGATAAGTGCAAATGCCCTTCGACTTCCGGTACTTGATTGCTTGGAGCTGGAGAGAAAGGGACCAAGATTAGGCTTTCGATGCTGCTGGAGTTGCTGTTGCTTTAGTACTTTTTGTTCAGTTGTATTTCATCACGTTGTTGTGTTTGCTGCTTTCCTTAAATACTTATACCTAATGCATCATTATCATCATTTCTATATATTTATTCTTCCACTCTATGTTTCCAGTTATGTATGTTGTTACTGATTCCGCTATTGACTATTGTTTCCCTTACCTTGTATACCTTACCAAATGAGGGAATAGTTTCCCCAATAACATACCAAGGCCCTCGCTGCTAGTTGGTAGCCTCTGACATTTGGGAAAATGCGCTTGAGGTTATGTGGTGAACCGGGCATGGGGCACCAGTAGAGGGGCTCCAGATTCGTGTCGTTACATCTATTATCATTAAAAAATGGAAAATAAACAATTGGTTCAAAAATTATCTATATATTATCCTACTTATTTCATTATATCTATAACTCTAATTGGTCACATAATACATAATACCTTTCATAATATCATAGGAATAGGAAAAATAAGAAAAGTGAGAGCTCAAATGATTAGTAAGGGTAAACAAGGAATATATAAATGGCCACATAAGCATAACATGATAATAAGGGTATAATAAAAAAATTATTAAGGTTTTAAAACCAATGCCGACATACCAAATATCGTAATCATAAGTCATGGAATAAATACTATATTTTTAAAAGGCATGAATCATAAAGGAATCAAAGAACATGAAATATGAGGTCATAATATAATCATAAGTTATGGAATATTTGCATAAAAATAAAAAAATAAAATAATTTTTTAGTAATAAAGGATCATTTATAATGATATATATTAGAATTAGTTCACTCCATAAACCATCATAATAGTCAAGGCACACTCACAAGGCTATCTTAGTGGAAAAATTACATCAATGAACTATGTTCACTCCCCATTCTGGTCCAATTTATCTCATTAGATATAAATATTTACCCAATATATTGGAAGGAGATATTGTTTTCAACAATAACACAATGAAAGTCATATATATTTTCTTAGAAAATCATAATGCATTCATTATATCAGAGCACATGAAACGAAATGGGTTTCATAAATATTTCATTATATCATAACCCAAGAAAAAGAAATGGGTTTCATAAACATTTAATCATTTCATCATAATCATAAACTGGATAGTGGAATAATTAATATGGTATCATTAGATTATATTTGATGTAAGGAATAATTAAAACCAATCATTTCACATCATATGGAAAATTAATTTGAAAAATCACTTTGAATAATTATTGATGAAAATAAACATTCCATTTCAATTTGATTTGATTTATTTTTAAAAAATACATGAAATTATAAAATGAAATAATTTTCAATGAAAATATGCTTATAAACATGTAAATGAAGTTTCAAATGAAAAAAGTCATAATGGAGAATAAATAGGTTCATGTTGTATAAGTTATAAATAAACGTTTCCATATTTTTGTCAAAACATTTACAAAATAACTAATTTTAAAAATAAAAAAAATTTCCTTTAAAACTGTTCTTAAAAAATTAAAACATGTGTAAAAGAGATTTAAAAACTCATTTGAGAACTATTAAGATAGTTTTAATTTTTTTAGAAATAATGGTTATGGAATATGAATAATCCCTTGTGGATACTTTAACATACATAATTCTGAATATGGATGATATTGGGAAATAATCCCTTACATCGAGTTTTTTGTGGTGCAAAAGAACCCCAAACTTCGGTATAATAAATTTATATTTATTTTATTTCTATCCCATATTCATTTTAGTTATTATACTAATATATATTCCTCGTTTATATAATTACAACACCTCATTTTTTTAATAATTATTAATTAAAATTGTTATTTTTCAGGTGTTAACTATTTCATTTATCACGAGTACAATAGTTCAATCATTCCAGAACCTAAAGATTTATCATGGTTCCAAAATTTCAAAAATATTAATCATGATATAAATCTATAAATATATTCATTTTGAGTTCTCCATAAAAATTAGAGATAGAAAATGAAATACATCTTTCATGGAATGATAGGACTTGTGTACGGATGAATGTTGTTTTCATTTATCAACAGATCAAACTAAATAATGGTAAAAATTAAATCATAGTTACATGATAATTGTTATATCATATATATAATATATATTTATAATATTCATCCTCATTTCAATCCATAAAATTTATAAATTAAAATAATATCATATCACTCTATGGAGGTGGTAGTTCACATGTACACACAAGAAATGTTATCATTTCTCAAAGGATTGGATGGTAAAAAGGTATACATGATATAATAATTATAGAAGTATAATTTTGTAATTAATATACTATGTATACATCAAACAAATAATAATTCCCATCCATAAATTATGGTGATGAAAAATGAATAGTATCACAATGAGGAGGTAGTAAGTCATATGCACGAACAAAAAATACTTTCACTTATCATTTGATGGGAATGATGGTGTATAATGGTGTTTTAATGACCGTAAAAACATTTAAAAATATTTATGATACTGAATTTATTATTTGATTATACATTTTTAGGATTTAGAGGAGGTTAATAAGAGTATAAAATAATGTGATTAGGTAAGAGATTACTTATTCTTTGAAAAGACCACTTTAGATCTCCTCTAAAGGGTTCCAAGGTTGATATTTTAGAAAGTTAGGAACTTATATAATGTAGATAGTTATTTTTATAAGGTAAACTATTATAGTTTAGTTGATCAAGACTCCTCTAATTAGTTTAAATAAGTCATGGAGGAGGTTCCCATTCATAATTTAGGTGGGGTATCTTTTGGAATGTTTGAAAATAATAAATTAAAATAAATTTATTCTAAATCCAAATAAATAAAAATTTAAATGGATTATAAGAAATTGTAGGATGGTATTTAATAACCTTTAAAAAATATAATTTCTAATAGTTTTGAATTAATTTTAAACCATATCATTTTAATTAATCATTAGATAACCAATTTAAATTTTAATTATGGAAAAACATATTTCAATCATAAATTGTTGGAATGTTTACTTATTAGGAACATGTGGTCCATTAATGGAAAATTTTTGAATTTTTTTACCATATCATAAAATTTGTGTCTATTTTTATTATTTTATTTATCCTCTTATACTTTATTATGTTTTTTTGATAAAATATCATTATTGTAAATTATAGAACAATTATTTTAATTTAACATTAAATACATTAATAAAATTATGGAATTGAAACCTAATTATTTCACACATGAAAGATATATCTTTTTGATATATTAAATTTATGGGTCACATTAAAGCATTAAGATTATACCACTTTTATAAAATTTAATGAAATTTAATATATATTTTTTTAAATTGGAACATCTTTCATTAGTGTTCCATAAGATTTTATGCCCGTTATATAATTACAAAAAACTAAAAATAATTATTTATCATGAAAATATTTTTCTTAAGATAAAAATAAACACTTATATACATCCGTAACATTATTTTCCCCCTATGTGGACACATAAAGGATATTAAAAACAAAGATAGCGACACAATGTAACATTCAATGATTTAAATAATATATAAGTCATTTTCATAGACATGTGTACTTAAAAAAACTCAATTTGTATTTCAATGTTCTAATGGTAGAATGATTCTTACATAAAGAATATGGATGACTAATTACAAACTTATCACTTATTTTAAATTTATATTAACGAAATTTACACTTTATCAAGGTGAAATTTTTTACCACGGTTACAATTCATATCGACAAAAATAAAATTTAGTCTATTTAAAAAATGTAATCCACTTAATTATAAATATATAAATCATATTATTTAATATAATTCTTAAAAATTGAATAAATTAATTTTAAATTAACTATGCAAAATGATATAGAAACTACCTTATAGATAAATACATTTTTAAGCATAAAACTATATTTATTCTTAGCCTATGCTTAGATAAATATTTCTTGATTTTTATAAACATTGGTCATGTAAATTATATATAAATATCATAAAAAAATATCTACAATAGAAATTAATTTAAATTCTTTATGACAAAAAATAAATTAAATTGATAAAAAAATGTTTTCCAGAAAGCTATTTGTTTCTTTAAGATGATTTTTTTCCATTTATAATCATTTGAAATTTAATGAATAAATTTAATAAATATATAACTATAAATGTTTTATAATATAGTTATTCTTATTCATAACCGCAAAATCCAAAAAATTGGTGACAAATGTCCTTTTAAATAGTAATTTTTTAATAGTATATCACGTTTCTTTTAAAAATGGTTTTTTACATAAAGAAACACATCAAAAAAATAAAATTATTTTAAGGGAAATATTTCATAAAAATATGAGTGTGTTATATAAAAATAAATCACATAAAATTCCGTCAAGGTGAGAGGGATTTGATCGAACAGATGAGGAGAATACACTTTTATTCTTTATAGAATTCTAGTTGAGTTCTATATAGGGAATGATAGAATCATTTTTAGAACTCATCATACGCAACGACTTAATGTGGATATAGTTATAAAAAAATACAGCAACCTGGTTTTTATAGTCATATGAGTAGAAAATAGTATTTTTTAAAGGGAACTTATTATCTTATAAATCCCTAGGAAACCCTTTGTATAAATAATAATAGTATCCTTATTATTAACATGAAAAGATATAAACTCAAAAAATAAATTAATATATTTTTTATTAAATAAATTGGTATTAGTTTGAATAATATTTAACATGAAATTTCTCACTAGAAAACTAAGCTGAGTTTTCCAATCCCCTTATAATTTTATCAGGAATTTTATAACAAATATTTATTTAATAAACTATAATAAATAAATATTATGTATTCATATAATTAATTAAATAATTTAATGGTAATTAAATATTTATAAATTATTTAACACACACACATATATATTCTCTCAAATTACTTGTGATTGAATAATTGAAATCAAAATAATAGTGATAATTATTAAGTAACATATAGGAATAAAATTTATCTAATATGTTAAATTTAGATGGAAGTTAATTCATGATCCTAATAAACTTATGGTGACACCCTCCAAGACCCTATCTTAGTGGAATTAGGCTACACTGCCTAAAGTCAAATGATACCATTTATCAAAACATCATGTCTCTCATATAGAATGATGCAATTTTTACATGTACATGTAACATCCTACAAATGTAAAATGTGAAATATAATCCCTTTATCTTGATATCACTAATCAAGAGGGTTACATACTCATTGATTCAAACTATATTCTTGATGTATCATTCTTTAACATCCTATAAAAATAATTTCGAACAATACCTCCCAAGAAATAGACATAGTGAGTCACTTTTATTGCAATTAAAATTAATAAGATATGTGATTATAATAAATAATATATTATAAATATTCATCATCATATTATTTATTATCCTAATTATAGTATGAACACAACCAACTTATCCTACTTTACCGATAAAATATGACTTCATTGCTTTCACAAGTACATCAAAGTAAGTGACTAATCACATGAATTAATTATAATATTAATGTCTATGTATCGGTATACATGAACACATACAAGAATATCCAACAACACATATAAATGTTTATTTCCTACTTGTAATTCATATTCTAAAATTATCTTTCACTAAAAATTACATAGCGATCACACCAAGAGAAAGTGTATCAAATTCAAATGAGTCACCGCCACTAATAGAAAGTTTCATTTGTATTCTTGTAAATTATATCATATTGATATATAACATTTATTTAATAATACTTTCTTAGAACTTATATATTCTCATAATTGAGTTATACTACAATAACCATTCATTTTATCAAGTACCCATAAACATTATTTAAAACTATTCAATGATGAAGAAAAATCATGATGTGATAAAAAAATTTATAAAAATATTCAAAATAATAAACACATTTAATCATTAATTTTGTTGAAGTTGGTACTCAAGAACTAAATCCAAATTCTCCCAATTAAAGTAGAGACAACCACTAAAAACTATCAATTCAGTAGCTCTTAAATGATATTCATTCTTCTATAATGATAATGACTTAGTTAAGGAATCTACCATGGTTACCTATATGGAATTTATAATCAATGTGACTTTATCAATTTGATTAAATACACTATGAAGTTTAATTTTTTTAGTAATATCTTCACCTATTGATGTGAACATGGGTCCATTATGTGATCCACTGTTGTAGATTTATTATAATACATAATGATAGGATCTTTAGTGATAGAAACAACATCAGGATCTTCAAAAAAGATATGGAATTAGACTACTAGAATGGCTACATTTGAAGCTATTATATACTCAGACGATGTCATAGAAACAGTGCCAACTGATTGCATTCAACTCATCTGCCTCATAGTACCTCCATTGAGACTAAAGACATATCCTAATTGTTACTCTAGATAATTATTATATATTTAGAAACTATAATATATATAGCCTATACATACAAATTTCATGTCTCCGACATATACCAATAACATATCCTATGTATATATAAGATACACACTGACATCCTTAATAGTAAAATAAAGTTTTTATCTAGGATAATTTGTATATCTACCCACCATAATTAAGTGATAGTTAATAAAAATCCCATAACTTAACATTTCATAAATGATGGATATTATCCCAGATGTCAATATGTTCCTAAATATTATCTCTATCCACTATATCTATATTGTGTATAGAGGCATACTTTCTTAGAGAAATATGTACCATAGGATACTATAAAAACACCATATAGGATTGTTCCATACTAATTATCTTTAGTATATTTCCTATGTATTAACTTTGACTTAGTCCAATAATTCTTTTGGATTTATTACAAATGGCCTTGATTCCATGAATATATACTCCTTTAGCTATGTCCTTTATAGAGAATAAAATGTGTAACTAGTTCTTCATTATCAATATATATGGTTTGAAACATCATATATATTGTATATCATCAACTTATAATATTAGAGATACCAAAAAAACTCCCACTAAATCAATTTTAAATATATTTTGCACATTCATTCTGTTTTAAAACAATATCTCTTTTGGATTAATCAAAAAGGCTTTTTTATTAACATGATTATTCAAATAACCCAAAAATAGATATCTAAAACATGAATATCTTATTATAATTTCTTCGATTCACATACCCATTGGGTTGTGTCATTTATAAGTATTCCTAATGTCTTTAATGATGGATATTATTTTTGACGTCAATCTTCTAAACCTCATATTCATGGAAAACTATTATGGCTTATAAAATTTTGATGAATTTGAAAATTGAAGCTAGAGAAAGGGTTTTATCATATTAAATTAAATGTAATCTTTTAAAACTTTTAGACGCTATCAATTCATTATAGGTACTTAATTTACTTTCCATGTCTAGTTTTAACTTAAATACACATTTCCAGAAAACAGTATTTTCAGTAATCATTGGCTTGACCACAACCCAAACATGGTTTTGATTTATGGAATCCATATCACAATTATTTGATTATTTATATATTGTAGCATAAGAGATATACACTTCCCTCTTTGAGGAAAGAGTATCATTATTATCAAACAATAACGAGTCACGGTCTTTATTAAATTGAAATCCATAACATTTTTTTATCTAACCGCTTTGGTTATACTACATAGTCATTATTTTTTAGTACCAACATCTCCCAGGGGACCCCTGTAATATGTTGATTTACCAACACATTTGTATATTTATAATCAATATCATTAAATTAAATCTCAATCCCATTATCTTTCTTAAGGATTTTCTCCAACTCATAAAAAAATATACTCTATCATAGTAACATACTTTTCTAGAGGATACTATTAACAATATTTTTTTATTCCATGGGGATTCCCTATAATGATACACTTCACAACTCAGGGTATTGGTTTGTTTTGATATTTAGACATAACAGTTTCATCATGTCACCACGAATGAATATGTGAAAAAAAATAATTTTCTTTTTTTACTCCATAACTCGAAAGGAATAATGTTTTCACCTTTATATGGTATTATTTTTTATTTGTATTAAATAGAGTGTAATGAAAATCCCCAAAAGGCTAATTGAAGAATTTTTTATCTCACCTTTAACTATACTATTCTTGGAATTGTTTTGTACTCATTTTTATTGATATCAGTCCACTATTTTCTATAAGGATTAGTGTGTTAGGATAGAATTCCACACACCTGTAGAACATCAATGAATTATTGGTTAAGATATCCAATAACTAAATTGAATCAAATAATATTTATCTTTTTACTAATTTGATTGTCTACATAAATCATAAAATCATTTAATTTCTAATATGATATAGACTTATACGTAAATATACATACATATACATTGATGCACCCAAGGATGTTCATTGATGGTAGAAGAGTTTGTTTTGTTTTTGTTTTCAATCTATATTGGGTTGATCAAGGCGTTTTCAAGATAATGATTCTCATAGTACAAGAAAAATCATGTGTTAATGGTGGCTCAGTTTCCTTGTGTTTTTTAATTTTTTGGGCCTCAAAATCAGGGGTTTATTATTTTGGAAAAGGAAGGTTTTTATGCAAAGGATCCCAACAAGATTGGTTCGTAGATCGTGAAGGAATGATTTCAGACCACATTGGAGATATGCAGGTTAGAAAGGAAAAAATGGAAAGGTAGTATTTTTTCATAGCAGTGCAATGATGTTGCGAAGGGTGGTACGTAGATCATGAAAGAAAATGGTTCATGGGATGGATATGGTATACAGGAAGGTTCATAGTATGCGGATGACAAATAGTTAATAGAAGGATAAAGGTACACGAGATGGATTTTTATTCATAGAAATGAGGTGGTGATTTGAGAGGCCATGAAGGGCATCTTTGGTGAAAAAAATATGTTGATTTGGGCTATCGTGAAGGAATAAAGACAGAATGCATACCATTTAGAAAAAAATATTGTGTAATATGTAGGGTACACAATAATAGAAGATCTGCAACAATGATTGTGTAAATCCTTGTTCATTGAATTATGTAGATATATTTTATTATATAAGGTGAAATAATCACTTTCATTAGGGTGAAACATTGAGATTAAAAAACTGATAGGAATTCAGTGAATTCTAGAGTGTTTCATGAGAATGTAGCCTTGCAAAGGATACATTGATTAGAAATCATGAAGGAATTTGGTGAATTAAGGATTGGTTTATAGAGGAAGATTCATATAAGATTTTTTATGGAAGATAGTTCATGGATGATGGTTTGTGGAATATTTTTCATGGAGGAGGAGTTGGTCCGTAGAGAGGAAGCAGTATGCAGACACGGTTTTTGAAGACTGTATGTGGTTGTAGTTTGTATAGGTATTACACAGAGGTGGTTTACAAAGTAGTCATAGTATGCAGTGTAGTTTAGTACATAGAGGAATAAGGCTAGTACATGGATGAAATGGTCATGAATGAACAACAAATAAAAATGTTAATTACATCTATAGGTGAAAAAAAGACTTCAACAAAAAATCTATCGATAGTTGATGATGCATGGTGTAATTACAACCGACTAAATCAACCATAAAGTCGTCAAACTATAATCAGATTCTACCCAACATAGTGAGTAAAGGGGAGTCAATGAATGTGATCTAATTAATGTAGTATGGTATCTCTAAAACCATATAAAGGCAAAGCGATCGGAATAGAGTGACCATGCTAAAATTTTGTAATCCACAACTAGTGAATATTATAGAACTTATGTACGACTGAAAACATGTTGGTGTATACTCCTTGGACTATACCTTAGTGTTGAACCAAGTAAAATTATTGTGTGTACCTTATATGTGAGAATGTTTAAATTACTACACATTATATCATATATATTTAACAAGTTCCTTTAAACATGGGAATAAGATCCCTCACTTTAAAATAAAAGGTTCACACCCTGATTCATCCCTCCCCTCTTTGGGTGTTTTGAGGTCCTACAAGTTGTATCTGAGAGTACAGACTATTGGTGTTAATCCTTACCTTTTTTTATATAATGGGGAATAAATTGAATTTCAAGGGAGTCCCCCTCTTTGATGGAATTATGTTTCAAATCCGGAAAAATAGGATGATATCTCACTATATATCTCTTGGAATGAATGTCCTTTTTTCCACTGCATAAGGAATATAGGTTACTGACCCAACATGGATGTTTATAACTGATACTAATAGGAAAATGCTGGATGGAGATTCCAAAGAACATAATTCCCTCACTAGAGACCTATCTGATCGAATATATCTAAAGGTGATGAGTTGTACATCAGTAATTTTTATTTGAGAAAACTAGATAATATTTATAATGGTGACAACAATGTGAAATTGGAGAAACTAAATGTTTCACCTAATAGGTTTGATGATCTGAAGATACATCCTGAAGGAAATACAAAATCCATTTTCAATCTAATAACTGAAGTTGTTGGAGCTATACAAGTACTTGGTGAAGAAATCAAAGGAATTAATATTATAAAAAACTTTTGAGAATCCATCCACCACTTTATAATGAAAATTTTTCATCCCTTGAGGAATGAGATAATTCCAGACATCTATATTCAATCTTTTGATAAGGTTGGTGGAAAATGATATGAGAGTCAAACCCGAAGAAGCAACGACTCGAGAAAGAAAGGAAATGGAAGTCAAATACATGGAAAAAATAAAATTTCATGATATAGTATTGATCAATATAAGGAGGAAAAATAAATTCATTCTCTTATTTCCATGAAATTAATTGAGAGAAAAGGTAAATTTGATAGAAAGTTACTTCTGGATTGTTTTTTTGTGGAATAGTCGGATAGATTGCCTCTTGGTGCCCAAAAAAATTACGATTATGAAGAAAGTGAAGTTGGAGATATGAAGAAGCTGAAGAAATAGTTTTTTAAAGGGGGGCACTAATTTTGGTAAGAAGTTATAGAGAAATTGTTTTTTGGTGAAGAAGAATATGATGATTGTGAATTATTTGAGGTAGAAGAACAGTAATTAAAACATGTAACCCATGCATCAATGATAGATACCATTGAAAAGTATAACCATTGAGAGATAAAGCTAGAGATAATCAGTTGACCACTGATGTCGATCTCATTTTCAACTTAAGGATTATTTTGATAAGCTTTAGAATGGATGAAAGATATGAAAAAAGTGGAGAGAAATTGTGGAAGAATCATCGAAATATATTGATATACTAGAAGCTGAAATTGATCGACTTGGGGATGTATTAAATAAACATTCAACAACATTTAAAATCTCAAAAGATATAGTTTTACTAATGATCAGAATTTAAGAGCAAAAAAAAATACATTACTGACCTTAAATCTATACTAGAGGAGAAGTCTAAAACTATTGAGGTACATGAAAACGAATTTGTGACTCTAAGGAGTAAACATAAAAGTGAATAATGTCCAAAAGAATCAATGAAGAAAATTTAGTGTGGGAAATTCTCAGATGATGAGCAGCTAAAGAGAGTTAATCATGCTTCTGATGGTGTTGAAATGGTTTTGAATGATCAAATACCCTCATGCATTAGAAATCAAGGAATTTGTTGTGAAGTAGAAACATCTAATGTAGGATGTAAAATGAGCCCAAATAAATGAAAGATCAATTTCATACATATCACAACGACACCAAAATTAAAAACTATGAATGTCACAAATCAAACTAATAGGAGGAATGAAAACTAACCTAGTTATTCAAGAGATGATAGATAGTCAAACCATCCACCTAAGGAAGTTGACGTGAGGTGGAATATACGTTAAAAACATTTCCAATTACGAAATTTTAATTATGTGGACATCTATCCCATTCCATGTCTAACTGTGAATATTCAAGGAGCTATTTGAACAGGGAAGAGTTTGTAATTCAACATAGGAAAAAATACATATCCTAATTCTTATTTGAGAAAGAGTTTCTATAGATATTGTTTTCATTATTCTAACATTAGTTATAAATATGTTGATTGTAGCCAGAGACATAGTAGGAACATTTTGTAGAGAAAAAAGATATAATTAAATACTTTCTAAATAGACGGTGTTTCAATTAAAAATAATTTGTATCCATTGGAATAAGAATATGAGTATGAAGAACTGGGTCACATAGAAGAGAGAATTGAAATGAATTATTTATCCTTTACTAAATCTAATATATCTAGGAAGGAAAGCAAGAAAATTGAAAAATACAACATTACAAAAGTAGCTCTCAATGCTAACAATAAAAACAACACTTGGATTATAAATACAGGATACTCATCCCATATGATGATAAATACATACCTATTAATGAATATCAAGATAAAGGTTGAATCAATAGTGTGATTCGACAATGATGGTTCTTTGGAGATCAAAGGTAGTGGGAGTACTAAACTGGTAAATGGTGAACAAAAGAAGACCGAAGTTCTTAATGATGACGGGTTGCATCAAAATATCTTTAGTGTGAGCCAACTCTGTGACTCAGGAATTATGGGGACATTAAATCAAAATGGAATCACTATAAAAGGAAGAACAATAAATTCTATCATGAAGGGGTCTAGAACAAATGGAAAATGATATCTGGTTGATATTAAAAATAACGATTGTTATATGACAGTTGATGAATTGAACAACTTTTGGAACTGAATGTTGGGTAACATTAATAAACAAGATATAAAAAAGATATCTAAAATGATGATTCTCTTGGATATCCTAAATCTGAACTGTAAAGTGGCGAAGATTTGTTATTCTTTAATGTAAGGAATGTTGGTTTTTTGTTCATATATTCAAATTAAGAAAAGAGCATGATATATTCATGACCTTATTCATACAAATGTATGTGGTCTGATAAATATCACTAGAACATATGGAGAAAGATATTTCATCATTTTCATAGAAGATTATAATAGAATGACATGTATGATGGTTACATAGAGGAAATGATAAGTGCTTGATTGTATGAAAACTTATTGTTGAATTGTATAGAATGATACTAGACGTCCAATCAATATTATGTGGTCTAACAAGATTGGGGAAAACACATCAATTTAATATAAAATTAATATTAGAAACATGAAATACATCATGATGTGGATATTATGAGGACTCTGTAACAAAATGGAGTTGAGGAGCATCAGAATTGATAGGTGAATAGTATGTCTTGAAATATTCAGATTAATATTCGTATCTACCACCATTATTTGAATGAATCTATTTAAGATACAATTTATATTAAAAACCAAAAATATCTTTATATAGGTGAAACGAAGACACCATATGAGTTATTTTATGGAATAAATCCCACTTTTATACATTTTCATGTTTTCAGAATTAAATTATTTAACTGAAACAATGATGGAAATCAAGGAAAGTATGGTGATGCAATAAATTTCAGTACAATCCTTGAGAAATCACATCATGATGTTGACTAAATTTTGAAAATAATTTATTAGAAGACAATTTAAGATAAATCCCAGAATGCTTTGAGAAATATAATTGTTGAGGTAGTAAAAGATGTGGAATAATTAGGAAATGCAACAGATCCAAATATAGAAGTATAGAATGGTATAATAAACACTCAGGAATCACATCATGATGCTGACTAAGAAGAAGTGTCAGAAGAGGAAACCATGGATAAATAAAATCCATCTAAACCTCATAAGAGAAATCTAATAGAATAAATTGATCATTACAAAATAATTGGGTATTGGATAGCTCCAAGATAGACTATGATAACAAATAAGAATAAACTATATGTATTGATATTAGATGTGGAACCATCCTCATTTGAAGAAGTTGTAAAGGATGAATCTTTGGTTAAATCCATGAATGAAGTGTTTGATCAGATCGATAATAACCAAACATGGGATCTAATTAAGAGACTTGAAAATTAAAATGTGATTAGTAATAAGTGGATATTCATGCATATGTTTGACGAGAAATAAATATGATCAGAAATAAGGTGCAATTTTTGTATAATTGATATTCACATATTAAAGGTGTTGATGTTGAAAAAACATTTTCTCTGGTGGCTAGACCATAGTTAGAAGACATTTTCTTTCCACGGAAATTCATAGCGGATAAAAAGTGTATCAAATAGATGTTCAAACAGATTTCTTAAATGTTGTTCTTGAAGAATAGGTCTATATTTAACAACTAATGGGATTTCTTCTTGGTAATGATGAAATAAAGGTTTTCAGATTAAATAAGGGCTTTATATGGTATGAAACAGGCATTATGGTAATGGTACTCTTGATTTTATACTTATCTAAAGGAGAAAAAATTTAAAAAAGTAGAGTGGATTACAATCTCTATGTACATAATTCTCAAAAAATCATTTTTTGGTACTAGTGTGTGTAAATGATTTTATTTTTGGTGGAATTAGTTTGGGAATAGTGATTGAATTTTCGAATCACATGAAATCCTAATTTAAAATGTCTATGATTAGAGAACTCGCATAATTCTTAGGGATGTAAGGGATTAATAAAAATATACACGTTTATCTATTTGGAAAATTATGCAAGAGAGTTTCTGATAGAGTTTACAATTCATGAATCCAGACTAATGTAGAGTTTGATATTGGCTGGAACTAAACATGTACATATCAACCTTTCTCTTTATTATACATTTAAACATGATTTATTACCCAAGATTCCAATTTATAAAACCAAGAAGATCATGAGTTCTAGTTTATTTGGGGCATAAGAACATTACATGAAAACATAGGAAATAAAATAAAACATCTTTATTGAAAACTTCTTTTACATGACAACAACATTCCTTCATAATTTGCACTGCATGGGATAACCTGAGGACATACATAAGAAAATGGTGATCTATAAAGCCCACTAAGTGAGTAAAAAAGGAATAACATGATGAATACAATAAATGTTAGGTATTATGCATATAAATGGAGCACAAGAGACACATGAACATAAAGTCATGATATAACATAATCATAATAACATGGAAATGTGGAAACAATTTAAAACAATCCATCATTAACATAAAGAAATTAGGTAAACTGTTGTCTCAACAAAGTGGATAAAAGTCCTAAAAGAAATCAGGTAAAACCTTATCACAACATGTCATATCATGATACTAAACATTATGTAATTTATTGAAGTGTTATCAAGGCGTACCATTCATATTCATTTCAATCTCATGATTAAGTGTCTCACATAGATCATATAACATGGATTCATTCAACATCATCATTTTTTCTATGATCAAATAATGTGGAAATACATACATGTAAGAATCATTAAATAATTATATATGTGTATAGATGAGTTCCCTTGATATAGAAATGGATATGGTATTCATTACATGATGATTTCATCTTGGAAAATTGCAGTTTAATTTCGACATCATAATAGAGTTATATGGAGATTCATAAATTGGGTTAATTAGAGAGAAAGGGTTATCTCATTATTTATACATGAAATAGGCAATAAGGTATTAATGGAACATAATATCCCAACCTATGAAATTGAATTTATATGAATAATGTAGAATAAATTCTTGAATGCAAATAAGAAGAGATAAATCCCTTACTGAATTTCGGCATGGTAATAGGTATACATGAAAGGAATTAATGAGAGAGAAAGAAATATCTCATCATTTTTAAATATGGAATTATGGGGGAGGTTTGAAATAATACTCCAACATTTTTAATTTAAAATAAATTGGTATAACAATATAAAGAAACTTAGAAAAAAAATGAGAAAGGGAGAAATCTATTACATGGGTGTGTGATCTCAATAGATTGGGAGAGGATTCTTATGATCTGGGTGTACCTTGGAAGGGATTATATAGAGGGTAGGATAGTATAGGAATGTGGTCCAAGGATTTTGAGTGAAGTGGAAAGGGATCATGGGTGATTTTATATAGGAAAGGATATAGAATTATTTATTATTTAGGCTTTGGACACTACAAACAAAAATATTCAAATATATATACCAACAAATGGGTTTTCCCATTGTATTTTATAAATATGAGTGGATTTTTTTTTAAATTTTAATGTATGAACATATTAAAATATTAGACCTTCTTATGTGAAAGTGAATCACACTCTCAAGAAAATCATTTTAAAATCGTAAAACATGTTATACATTTTGGAGGATTCACTAAGGCATTATAAAATATGTAAAACATATGTAAAATCACTTTATTATAAATGAAAAAAATATATTTGGTCAGTAATACACATTATAGTATTTATTACATCATTTTTGGGTCATTATAATGTCATAACAATATATATTTTAATTAAACGTTTTTTAATTTTTACCCAAAAATTCGACTATCTTAGAAAATTTTGAAAAATTCACCATTATAAAATTTCAAATTCCTGATTCCAAATAAACATATTCATTTTTTCTAAATAGTTTTTTAAATATGTGAATTTTTTACTTTTAAAAATAAAACCAACATTTATCGAAAATTCATGGGTTTTGGAAAAAATAGTTTTCAAACCATAAACAAATTACATTTAACATCATAAAATTTATATAATAATTTATTATTCATAAAAGTAATTTGATAACAATATTTTAATAAAATATTAATAATTTAAAAAAATTGTTAATTACTTAAAATAAATTCTTTAAAAATACACTTTTTTTCTTTTTCATATAAAAAATTATAATTCTTTTCAAACTGATTACCTAATCATTTACAAATAATGAACTAATATAATAATTATTTATAATAATTATTCAATAATATTATTAATAAAACATTAGTTTAATATAATAAGGTATATATTACTCCAAATTACCATTTTTACCCAATGAATGAATTTATCAAACTCATCATTTTGTTTTAAGAAAGACTATTCTCATAAAATAATTGATGGAATATGACATTTATATTTAAAAAGGGATTAAAAAATAAGTAACCTATACCTTGTTAGAAAACCCCTTATAACACTCGCATCAGGACTAAGGGTATAGTGAGCGGTTGTGACAGACTTATGTGGTGGCTCAGATAACATCACTCATTTGGTAATCTCTATTAACTTGAACCTCTCACGTAGTTGATTCCGTTCAATATTAACATGTTATATATCGGGTTAGGCTTGGTCCAAAGTGAATCCTAGTGATGTGACTAACCAAGTCTATAGGATGAGGTCATCCTCTCCTTTGACTACATTGAAAGTATTTTTTTGAACCTTATATTTGTATCAATTTTGTGATCACTGTTCAAAAGTTATATTATAAACAGTAAAGATATGTAAGGGTTATTTAAACCCAATAGTAATAATAAAAAAGTTCATGTGTTTTCGATATACATAATACATTAAACGGAATGAGAATTTTATTCATAAATGTTTTGGTCTTTACCACATTCCCCCCTTAATAAATTTCACCCTTGAAATTTTCTTCTCGCACACGAAAATAGATGGGGGTAACTTTGCCTCATCACTTACTCCAGTTCCCTTGTTTCTCCTTCAAACTTGTGGTTTCTCTACAACACATTGACAAGGGGAATTGTCATATTTCTAGAACTTTTTCCATATTATCTAAGATCTTCACCATCTTATCTTCATTATAAAGGTCATTCTACAATGGTACCACCCATAGATTGAGTACATGTGATGGGTCAGGTACGTACTTCCTCAAAAGTGATTCAGGTAATACATCATGTGCTTTAGAGAGGATCGGTGGGAGTGTTAGTCGATAGTCCACTACTCTGATGTGATCATGGATCTCTAAAGGGTCAATGTTCCAATGAATAAGCTTTCCATTCTTTTAAAATCTCATCACCCTCTCCCATATTGATATATATAGGAAAACTATATCTCCAACATCAAAATCTAGGTCTCGTCGACGGTTGTAAGCATAGATCTTTTTTCGACTCTAAGTAGCTTTGATGTGCTTTTAGATGGTCTTAACTTTATCCACCATTTTCAACCATTTCTATACCTAGAAGTTTTTTCTCCCTAGATTCATGTTAACATACCATTATTTATCACCTCTTCCCTTGAAGGGATTAATAATGAGCTATTTGGATGCTTGAGTGGAAACTACTATTGTAAGTGAACTCAACCAGAGAAAGATGTTAATCCCATGCTTCTTTGAAGTCCATTTAGTATTCTCTCAACATATCCCCAAGTGCTTGTATAGTCTACTCAGATTGGCCATCAATTTGAGGATGATAATATGTAATGATGTTTAGCTTTGTATTTAGAGAATGTTGGATGCTCTTCCAGAACATATAGGTAAATATTTTATCTCGATTGGATACAATCAGTAGTGGTACACCACACAACCTTACCAAATCTTTGATGTATATCTGTTCAGTTGAACCAAATAGAATACTCTCTAATTTCAATATAGTGTGCGGTCTTCGTAAGATAATCCACAACAACCCATATAGAATTGTTTTCTTTGGATGTCTTCAGAATTTTGGTGACAAATTCCATGGTTATTTTCTCCCATTTCCATGTTGGTATGGGTAATGGTTGTATCATACCCTTATACTTCTATATATCAGCCTTCACATGATGACATTCCAGGCACATTGATGTATATTAGGAGATCTATTTCTTTATGATATCCCACCAACAATGCTATCAGAGATCCCGATACATCGTGGTGTTTCCTAGGTGGATGGATAAATTCAAACTATGTGAATTGTCCAAAATATTTTTCTCTAACTCTAGATTTTATGGAATATGTATTCTTGACCAAAATCTAAAAATCACTTGTTAATTATCATTGATCTCTAAGGATATCCCTTTTTTTATAGTTTCCACTTTCTTCTAAATTCCCACATCATCTTTTTGATCATCCTTTAACTTTTCAAAAAGAGATGGCTGAGAAATCATTTCTGAAAAGATTAATGATGTTCCATACTTTATGATTCCCATGTATGTCTTTATTAAATCTAATAAGATTTTATCCTATTCAATTATTATCAATAATATAATTTGTGGGTCTATTCTTCTTAGAGAATCTACCACCTTGTTCGATTTCATCAAGTAGTAATGAATTGATCATTCATAATCCCTGATGATATCTAACCATATTCATTGGTGAATGTTCATCTCTTTATGTGTAAATATATATTTGAGACTTTTGTGATCCCAAAATATTTTACTCTTTTCCCCAAAGAGATGATTCTGCCATATTTTCAACACAAAGATAACAACATCCAACTCCATATCATATGTGGGTTAGTTTTTCCAATGAATTTTCAACTGCCTTGAGGCATATGCATTGATGTTTTCAATCTTCATCGACATACAACCCATTCCCTTCTTTTAAGCATCACTAAATATTATAAAAATCTTCCCACTTGTTGGTAGTGTGATCACATGGGAAGTGATAAGCCTATTCTTCAAATACATGAATATTTCTTCACATTCATCATTCTAAGAAAAATTGAATACTTCTGAGTTATCTCGGTAAGAGGGTTTGACAATCTTTATGAATTTCCCATAAATCGGTGATAATACACAGATAACCCATGGAATCTACATATATGCATCACAAATGTTGGACTTATCCATCCCTCAATTTCTTTTGTTTTATAATGATCCATATATTTACCATTTCTTATGATGATATTCCCAAATAATAAGACTTTCTTAAAATAGAAATCACACTATCTGTACTATTTAAAAAGATTATCCTTTTGAAATGTATCTAATACAGTGCTTGGATTATCATCATTCTCCTCCATGGTTTTGGAGTATATATGAATATAATCAATAAAGAGTACAACAAATTTTCAACGTAATCTCTAAAGTCTCTATTCATCATATATATGAATATTACATGACCATTAGTGAGTTTGAAAAGTATTACTAGTAATTCATAGTTCCCATACCTTGTACAAAAAGCAGTCTTGGAGATATCATCCTTCTTCCCCATTACTTAGTAATATCCTGAACACACATCCAACTTTGAAAAGTATTGTTTTGAACATAGTTGATTTAAACATTCATCAACTCGTGATAAAGGATACATGTTATTTATCATTATTTTTTTGATCTCATAATAATCAATGAAAAGGTGCATTGACCCATATTTCTTCTTGATAATGAGGATGGGTGCACCCCATGGTAAAGAACTTGGGATTATAAACCCATTATCCAGATTATCTTTTATTTGTATGTCTATCTCCTCAAGATCCACCACATCCATTAAATATGGAGTCTTGTAAATTGGCGACACCATAGGTATAAGATCAATTGAAGATTAAACATCTATTATAGGAGAAAGATAAAAAAAATCCTTGGGAAACACATCAGTGAATTCCCTTACAATAGGCACGACTTCAAGGATGGTTCCTTCCTTAGACTCAATCATATAATAAGGATATGTTTTCTTATAGGGAAGTAATATCCACGATTGAGATGATGTTGCTAAATAAGAATCACCATCTTCATTGCCCATGTAGAAAATATGGTGGCCGATTCCCCATATAAAGAGTGATTACCCTCTCATGATAGTTTATATTGTATCTATATAGGTAAATCCAATCCATAGCAAGAATTGAATCAAATTCAACTAGAGGAAGTATATGGAGGTTCTTCAAGACGTTCACTCCAAAAAATGAAACATGGGAGGAGTTATATTCATGGGATGTAATAATGTCGCAATTTTTTGTTCTCACTAAAATATCGACCTGCAAGATTTGTGGTGGTGTTATGATTGTTATAAAAAATATCTAGGATATAAAATAATGTGTTGAATGAGAATAAAAGATTATGTTTTCTATTATTTAATGATAAACTAGCGTACTTATCACCACTTCATTGTCAGGATTTGCTTCGGTGGTAGTAATCATAAATTATCACCCTTACTGTAATGTCCCGACCCTAGTTACCCAGAGTCGATGCATTATTATGTAACATTGGAATGATCACAAAAGGTAAAGTCTAGAAAGACCAATTAGTTTAGTAGCCTTATAAACACTAGATACATTCATAAGTCTTACATTATATCATAAAGTGAAAAAATACAACAACATAGTCTCCAGAGTCCACACTCTTATCCCCTCAGAAAATCCCTATAGGTTAGTCATAAAATAATTCTTTACATCCTGGTAAAAATAAAACATAGAAAGGGGTGAGCTTAGATGCTCAGTAAGGATAACAATATAGCGAAAAATTTCATAAATAAGCATAAACATTTAAGTCAATGTATAACTAAAAAAAGCCTTTTAAACTTTAACTTCAGCATAATATGGCCAAAATAAAATGAAATAATTCCATTTACTTATTCACATGGATATTCTACTAGTCGAATAAACACATGTAATATCAATAACCACCTTCATAATGATGGAATTCATAATGCCATACTTTCATACCCACTTAGTCAAGGCCTTATGCCATGAATATAAATAAGATTTTGTCAAGGCCTTGTTCCAAGACACTAGTTTGTCTCATGAGACTTACCGATGCATTGAGGAGATATAGAGGGCTCCACCCGTCACTTACTAAGTCCAATACATTCCTTATATGAATAGGTTTAAACATAAAATAAACATTCCTATTAAAACGAGCATATGAAATGTCAATACTTTCTCCATAAACCATGAATGGTATAAAAATAACACATCCACAGTCAAACATATCACAAAATCTTAAATACAATATGGAAGTTTTGTATCATAATAAATCAACTTAAAATAATCTTAAAATCCATCAAAGGATGTTGACATAGATGAAATCAAAACTATTTGAGAGAAATATCTCTTTTTTGAAATCATTTAAAAGTGACATAATTATAAAATAAAACATTTACATAGAAAATATTATTATAATCTTCTAAGGGAAGATTACATGATTTTATAACAGCAGAAAATAGCCTCACCCTCCGTATAATTTAAAAAAAGACATTGTTACCTTAATTTTGTTGAAAAGGTTAAAAAAGACCTTTTTTGGAAAATAACAGAATGATTCCTTTATAAACATCTTATAAAAAGTCAATCAAGTGTATAAATGACTTTAAACCATAGTGTATAAAATATTAAAAATGATTTGAAATACATTTTTAAGAAACATGGAAGTGGATGATAATGATGTCTCCCTTTACCTAGTTAAAAGAGGTCTTTTCTTGGCTTTAATAATAAAATAATGCTTCGACCACAACCTTTAAAAAAACAAATAAACAACCTCAGATAATGAAGAGATTGTGAAATAAAAACATACCTTGTAATTTTCCTTGTTTGAGTGTAGGTTAACCTCCTGTATAATGGTGAAATAATTGTTATTAAATTATAAAAGAATCATATACATTTAATATGATATCATATATGACCTTTTAACATTGCTTTGTTAATAATATCTTAGTATTATCATCGTTTCAGGTGTTAATGGATTCATTTTATTTTATATTATTTGTTATGTGAGTCATATTTTTTATGGAATGGATTTATCTTATTCATATCCAGAATTATATCAAGTCTTTAAAAATTATTTTTAATCATATAATGATCCCTAGTCTTGAATGGATATGATGGGGAAAAAATCTCATCATGTTAGTGGAGATGGTAATCCGTACGTACGCACAAGGGACAATATCATTATTTTGATATTAAAATAATAAATAATTGGATTGTATATCATATATACAGAATCTTTATCATGATGTATTTATTATTTACATCAATTACACATCATTATTATACCCATCCAAAAAATAATTTATTGAATACCAATTACACCACGATGTGGAGACGGTTAGCCGTATGTACGCACGTATGGTGACATGTCATTCAAAGGATGAATAGAATAATGAAATTGGTTGTACCATATTTATAATAAAATCATAGTATATATAATATACTGGATTTTTTATTTTATAATGGAAACAACAAAGAAATAGGAAGTGGAAGAAGAAAGGAACATGAAAGAGGTGATGAAATATTTACCTCTTCTTCAGGTTCTTCCTTTTGATTTGTTAAAAAGAGCTTCTTAGTATGGATTTATGACAAATTTAAGGCCTCTAGGATGAAGGGAACATAGTTGAGAGGGTATTTGGGAAGAGTTTGGATGATCCAAAAAGGCATTAAATGTGAGAATTTGAGGGAAGGGGGAGTGACCTTTTATAAGAGGGGTGAGGGGCACCTTAGGGAAAGCTAGAAATATTATTTTATAATAAAATAATTTTCGGTTTCTAATGGATCCAAAGAGGATTATTTAAATTCTAATGTGGGTATGGGTCTAAAATCAATCAAACAATAGTTTTTAGATAGGTTTGGGTCACAATATTAACCTTATCTTTTAGATTTAACTCTTAGTTAAATAGTTTGAAATTTATGATGTCTCTTTGTATTTTTATATTATATGGTTAATAAACCTAGTATATACTCCCAAGAGAACCCTAAGTAGTTAATTAATGATACAAAAATCATTATATAAGTATTTTTTCTGAACACTATATTTTTAGGAATATAATATCAATTAATAATATAATATTCGTTTTAAAAACTCTTTTATGTCAATTTTGACACTATTTGGTATTTTGTTTTGGATAAATTCATAACAGAATTATTACTTCGAACAGAATTCATCTAACCAACCCTAATATATCATATTATCCTATAAAATTAGTGTAATTCAAAAAAAGTCTGAAATTACATTTATTTGGATATTTATAATATCAATTATTCTAATATTTCATTAATTAGGTAATTACTACATCATCATTGTGTCATAAATAAATTAAATTATTTAATGTATAAAAAATATAAATAAAATACCATTATGTAGGAAATATATTTATCTTTATAATTAATATTTATAGTCAAATTTATCTTATATATAACCCTGTATTAAAAATGTTTTAGTTATTAAACTTAGATTTTAACTCTTTTAACTCTTCTTTAAATAAAATATTAATAAGTGTCCTAATCTAATCGAAGTGGACCAAAGAGGTTAATATTTTATTCATAAGGTTTTTTTTGTCGAATTATACATATCCAATAGAATTAGGACATGTGTTAGGGTAATAATAATATCATTTTTACCCTTAATTTACCAATTTATTTTTAATCGTGGTAAATAAAAGTAAAAAATTACTATTCCCTAAAATTATTTTTATCTTATTGAACCACAGTTTACTCTTTGATATTAATTCTGTCTCTTAGATTTGAGAAATTACACTCACAGAAGCATTAAAATTATGTTTTATGAGAATTTTCAAATTCTTTTAGGAGGTGGGTAAAAGACGGAGAAAAGTTCAATAAAATTTTTATATATAAAAAATTATTATAAAATAACTCCAATGGATTTCGTTGAACATATATAGGTATTATGTATCTATTTTAACCTGAAATAAATTCAAATAAAATAAATAATTATTTAAATAAAAATCTGGTTTTAAACAATGACTCAGTGTTTTTCACTATTCATCAAAAATTGAAAGTTTTCAGAGAAATAAAAAAATTCACCCAAAGCTAATTTTGATGTTCAGAATCCAAAAATAAAGTCCATTTTGAAAGAAAAATTTTATAAAATTTCAAAAAGTGGGTATTATTATTCATAACTGCTAGTTTGATTGGTTGTGGTGTGTTAGAACTCGATGTTGCGTACAACACACGCTACTGTATTATTCAAAGAGAAGTGTACCGTAGAAGCTTGAATTATTAAATTCTCCCCTACTTCAAATAATTTCGTCCTTGAAATTTCTATAATATTACTGTATAAAAAGACCCAGGTGGTTCTACATCATTTGTTCCTTGGGTTCCAACGTTTCCTCTTCCATCCTATGGTTTCTCCATAGAACTTTTACCAGACGAGTCTTCTGGTTTATCAGCACTTGTTCTCTTGCATCAAGAATCATTACAGGCTATTCCCAATAAGATAGATCGAGTTCCAGTTATAATTCCTCATAGGTGAGTACATGTGTTGGGTTGAGAATGTATTTTCTCAAAAGTAATAAGTGGAACACATTGTGAACTTTGGAGAGACTTGCCGGCATTGCCAATTGGTAAGCTACAACCCCAATTCATTTTAGAATTTCGAAAGGTCCTATGTACCTGGGACTCAATTTTCCCTTCTTACCGAAATTTATAACACCCTTAAATGGAGATACCTTCATGAAAACATGATCTCCTACCTGAAATTCCAAATCATCTCTTCGGTTGTCATCATATCTCTTCTACCTCCTTTGATCTACTTTGATGTGTTTTTGGATTACCTTCACATTTTCCATTGTTTCCTCCACAAGTACCGGGCCTATGAGTTTTCTTTCACCAACATCATCCCAACAGGTTGGTGTGCGATATCTCTTTCCATATAACTCTTCAAATGGTGCCATCCAAATAATTGAATGGAAGATATTGTTATAGGAAAATTCTACTAGAGGTAAATATTGATCCCACATACCTTGAAAGTCAAGTGAGAAATATCATGTCTTCTAAGGTTTGAATAGTCTATTCTAATTGTCCATCTGTTTGAGGGTGGTAGGTAACACTCAAACAAAGTTCAATATCCTGGTCTTTCTGAAGACTTTTCAAGAATCTTGATGTGAAATGTGGATCACAATCAGAAACAGTCGATAACTGTACTCCATGAAGTTTTACAACTTCATTAATATATAGTCATGTTAATCATTCAAGTGGTAAATATTCCCTTATAGCAAGAAAATGTGTTGTATTGGTAAAACGATCAACAATGTACCATATTGTATCATTTCTTCTAGGATTCTTTGGTAGTCCTATGATAAAGTCCATCATAATATTATCCTATTTCCTCTCAGGTATGAGAAGAGGTTTCATGACTCCTCCAGACAGTTGCCTTCCAGATTTCACTTGTTGACAAACCATACATCTTGACACAAAATCAGCAATCTCCCCCTTCATGTTGTCCCACCAAAAATGTTCCTTCAAATCTCTATACATCTTAGTGCTACTAGGGTGTATAGAGACCTTGGAACTATGAGCATCATCCAAAAATTCTCTTTTTAGATCAGGTATATCAAGAACAAAAATTCTCTTCCCAAATTTCAAAATTCCATCTTCATACACAAAATCACTCAATCTCCCATCATTTAAATCTTTAATCTTCTTTTTAAACTCTTCATCACCGGTCTGAGAACTCTTTATCCTTTCTAGTAATGATGGTTTGGAAACCATTTGAAAAATAATTGATGATTCACCTTCTAAGGTTATTCCCATATCCATCTTCACTAGATCCATGAAAATAGGATCCCTTTCAACTCTAATCTTATTCCAAACACCATGAACCTTTCAACTAAAAGAATTTGCCACCTTATTTGCCTTCCCCAGGTGATAGTGTATAGTGCAATCATAATCCTTGAGTATTTCAAGCCATCTCCTTTTCCTCAAGTTGAGTTCTTTTTGTGAGAAAATATACATCAAACTCTTGTGATCAATATATATCTCACATTTTTCATCATAAAGATTGTGTCTCCACAACTTCAAAGAAAATACTATATAAAATAACTCAAGATCATGAGTAGGATAGTTTTTCTCATGAATTTTCAGTTATCGCGATGCATAGGCAATAACTCTATCATTCTGCATAAGGACACAACCAAGTCTTTTCTTTGAAGTATCACTATAAATAACAAACCCATCATTCCCCAATGGTAGAGTCAATATAGGATCATTGAATAATATTCTATTCAGTTATTAAAAACTTTCTTCACATTATTTTTTCCAAACAAATTTCACCCCTTTTCATGTGAGCTTTGTTAATGGGTTAGCCAACCGGGAAAAATTCTGGACAAAACGTCGATGATAACCTGCTAAACCAATAAAAATGCGTACCTTAGTTATACTTGTCGGTGCTGGCCATTCTTTGATTTCTCTTGTCTTAGAAGGATCAACAGAGATTACATTCTTAGAGACAATATGGCCAATAAAAGAAATCTCCTGAGGCTAGAATTCACACTTTCTAAACATCACATATAATTTGTGTCTTCTAAGAGTCTTCAGGATAATGCGCCAGTGATTTTCATGATCTTAGTAGCTTTTGGAGTATACCAAGATATCATAAATAAATACCACTAAAAAGTCATCAAGATATTACTTGAAAACTCTATTCATTACATCTATAAAGACAGAGGGTGCATTAGTCAATCCAAAAGGCATTACTGTAAACTCTTAATGCCCATACCTAGTTCGAAATGCTGTTTTCAGAATGTCTTCCTTCTTCACACATAACTGATGATATCCAGATCTAAGGTCAATATTTGAAAATTATTGAGCTCCATGAAGTTGTTCGAATAAATAATCAATGTGATGTAGGGGATACTTGTTCTTTATTGTTATAGCATTGATCTCCCTGTAGTCAATGCACAACCTCATAGATCCATCTTTCTTCAAATCAAAAAGGATAGGGGCTCCCCATGAAGAAACACTAGTGTGAATAAATCCCTTATTACTCAATAACTCTAGTTGTTTCTTTAGTTACACTAATTTAACATTGTCCATTCTATAAGGGGTCTTCGATATGGGGCTTGATCCAGGAATTAAATCAATGGAAAACTCAAATTCTCATTATGGAGGATGTGTTGGTAAATATTTAGGAAACACATCACATATTCTTTCAAAATAGGTACATCCTCTATTAGAACATTCCTTTCCTCACCCATAGTTATTTCATTCTCTTCCTCCCAAATAATTGAATTTATTTGAGCTACTGGGGGTGGATCTAGATAAGAATCATGTGGTGATGATTCTTCTCTAAAGATAAGGTATTCTTTATTATTGTCATCAAAAATCGTAACCTACTTCTTCTTGCAATAAATTTTCACATCATGGTCAGAAAACCAATACATACTAAGGATTATATCAAATTCAATCATGGGCAAACGATGAGATCAGTAGATAAAGAGAATTTATATGCCCTAATGGGAACTGATTCACAAAACTTTGCTGCGATGATACTTCCCTTAGGAATTTTGACTTACAACACCCTTGTTAAATCAAATTGGAAATATCTAATTTTCATAGCAAACTAGGAAGATATGAAATAATGCAATGATCCAGAATCAAATAAAGCATTGGAAAAACTTGAGGAAACCATTATATTACCTGCCACCACATCTTTCGGAGCTTCAACCTCAGCAGTAGGGATCACATAAGGTTGGCCTTGATCCCATGGCCTTTTCTGAGGTATGTTTCACTGACTCTTAGGAAATTCATTTGTATAATGTCCCATCTCCCTACAATTGTATCATTGAACATTAGTGTCTTATTTCTTCCCCTTGCAATCACGAGCTTGGTGTCCTTTTTCACCACACTTGGAACAAACTCCCATTCCCTTCAAGAAAGTGTTGGGCTGTTTCTTCCCACATTTACTACAGGATGGATATTCAAATTTTTCCCTTATTCCCCTTATTTCCATTTCTAGAGTGATAAAATGATCTCTTCTTCTCTTTCTTTTCTTTAAAGTCGTAAGACATAGTGAATTCATTTTCTGTCTTCATAACACACGAGACAATATATTCGTATGATGAGAAGGATTGTGATTATAATACACAATGGAGAAATTGTTTTAACCCATCAAAGAAATGATAAATATTACTTATTGGGTTATATATATAATCTACAGCATGCCTCGCTAAACTTGTAAAGTTAGCTTCATACTTTGCGACAATCTCATCCTCCTTTTTCCTCAGACTCATAAATCACCTTTCCATATCTGCTCGAATGTCAAGAGGAAAGTATTTTTCTAAGAAAAGATCTTTAAAATACCTCCATTCAATATTTCATATTTCATCATATTCCTTTATGTTTTGAATAAATGACCACCATTGATAAACATCTCCAATGAGGCAGTAAACTACCATGCCAACTTTTTTCCTTTCACTACTCCCCAAGGAATGGAATATTTTTCTAAGGAATTTATCCATTGCTCGGATACGAGTGGATTTTTACTCCCATTGAATGTTGGTGGTTGTTGCCTCATAAAGAGATCTAACATTGATCCTTCCAAGATGTGGATCAGGGTGCTCCATAAGGGTAAGATTATTATTCATTACCAGAGTGAGTTGCCCCAGTATGGTGATTAGATGATCAACACTAGATGCATCACCTACTACACTGTAATTATCTTGAGCAGGAGGGAAATCTCTACTTGGAGTGTGCGCATTGATACAGTTTCCATTCCTTCCACTACATTCCATTTCTAAACAATGGAATAAACTTGATTAGTTTATGAATCGAAATACATAATTCCAAACTTTTAAAACACTTAACATAAATTGAAATTTTATGGATATAATCCATAATCATAAAAAAATGTTTTCTTTGAGGATGTATATACTCATAAACCCTTCATAATGGTTTTTAAGGAAAATTAGAATTATCCTAAGCATATCCCCTGGGAGTGTCGTAACCAAGAGTGTAGCAAGCCCTGTTGTCGTGCACCAGTTCACATTCGGGTCTAGCTTAAAGGGGTGTTTTCAGGTTTTACCCCTAGGTACATCTATGACAGAACCGACTCTACCAGATCGTATCCAAAAACAGATGTATTGCTTGGAAAATTCTCAAAATATCTACAATACCAAAATTCTAGGATGTTCTTCTATACTAAGCATCAAAGTCTATCTTAGGGTAATGTGATCTAATCAGAGTTTATATAAATCTATATTCCAAGGTTTGTACTAAACTTCCTCTGATACCAACAGTAATGCCCCGACCCCAGTTACCCAGAGTCAGTGCATTATTACATAACATTGGCATGATAAAAAGAGACCAAGTCTCAAAAGAACGATTTTTTTGTAGCCTAGGAAACACTAGATACATTCATAAGTCTTACATTACATCATAAATTGAAAAAATAAAACAATATAATATCCATATTCCACACTCATATCCCCTCAGACTATGCCTACAAGTCAGTAATAAAATACTATTTCTCATCCTAGAAAAAATAAAACATAGAAAGGGATGAGCTCAGATGCTCAGTAAAGAGAACAATATTGCAGAAACTTTTATAAATAAAAATAAATATTTAAGGCAATGTATAAGTAAAACAAAATCCTTTTAAACTTGAACTTCAGAATAATATGGAAAAAATAAAATGAAATAATTCTATTTACTTATTCACATGGATATTCTACTGGTTGACTAATCACATGCAATATCAATAACCACTTTCATAATGATGGAATGAATAATGTCAGACTTTCATAACCACATAGTCAAGGCCTTGTGCCAAGACTACAAATAAGATTTTGTCAAGGCCTTGTTCCAAGTCACTAGTTTGTCTCATGAGAACTACCGATGCATCGAGGAGCTATAGCGAGCTCCACCCGTCACTTACTAAGTCCAATGCATTCCTCATATGAACAGGTTTAAACATAACATAAATATTCGTATTAAAACTAGCATACTAAATGTCAACACTTTCTCTATAAACCATGAATGGTATAAAAATAAAACATCCATAGTCAAACATATCACAAAACCTTCAATACAATATGGAAGTTTTGTATCATAATAAACCAACTTCAAATAAGCTTAAAATCTATCAAATGATGTTGACATTGATGAAATCAAAACTATTTGAGAGAAATATCTCTTTTTTGAAATAATTTATAAGTCACATAATTATAAAATAAAACATTTACTTTGAATATATTATTAAAATCTTGTAAGGGAAGCTTCGACAATTTTACAATGGCGTAAAATAGCCGCACCCGCCGTATAAGTTAAAAAAAGACATTATTACCTTAATTTTGTCGAAAAGGTTAAAAAGGACCTTGTTTGGAAAATGATGGAAAGATTCCATTATAGAAATCTTATAAAAAGTCAATCAATGGTATAAATTAACTTAACCAACAGTCCATAAAATATTAGGAATGTTTTGAAATACATTTTTAAGAAACATGGATGTGGATGATAAAGAGGTCCCAGTAGATAATTACATATAAACAACCTCAGATAATGAAGAGATTGTGAAATAAACCCTTAACTTGTACTTTTCCTTGGTCAAGGTTAGGTTAAACTTCTATATAATGTTGAATTAGTTGTTATTCAATTATAAAATAATCATATACATTAATATGATGTGATATATGATCTTTTAACGTTGCTTTGTTAATAATATCTTAGTATTATTGTCGTTTCAGGTGTTAACGAATTCATTTTATTTTATATTATTTATTATGAGAGTCATATTTTTTATGGATGGTATGTATCTTATTCATATCCAGAATTATATCAAGTCTTTAAAAATTATTTTTAATCATATAATGATCACTAGTCTTGAATGTATATGACGGGGAACGAATCTCATCCTGTTAGTGGAGATGGTAATCCATACGTACGCACGAGGGACAATATCATTCTTTTGATATTAAAATAATATATATTTGGATGGTATATCATATATACAGAATCATTATCATGATATATTTATTATTTACATCAATTACACATCTTTATTATCCCCATCCAAATAATAATTTATTGAATAACAATTACACCACGACGTGGAGACAGTTAGCCGTATGTATACACGTATGGTGACATGTCATTCAAAGGATGAATAGAATAATGAATTTGGTTGTAAAATATTTATAATAACATCACAATATTTATAATATACTGGAGTTATTATTTTAGAATGGAAACAACAAAGAAAGAGAAAGTGGAAGAAGAAAAGAACTTGAAAGAGGTGATGAAATATTTACCTCTTCTTCAGGTTCTTCCTTTTGATTTGATCAAAAGTGCTCATTAGGATGTATTTATGACTAATTTAATGCCTCTAGGATAAAGGGAATATAGTTTAGAGGGTATTTGGTAAGATTTTGGAGGATCCAAAAGGCTTTAAAGGTGTGAATTTGAGGGAAGGGGGAGTGAGCTTTTATAAGAGGGGTGAGGGGCACCTTAGGAAAAGCTAGAAATATTATTTTATAATAAAATATTTTTCGGTTTCTAATGGATCCAAAGAGGATTATTTAAAGGATAAGGTGGGTATGGGTCGAGAAATGCTCAACCAATAGGTTTAAGATAGGTTTGGGTCACTATATTAACCTTATCTTTTAGATTTAACTTTTAGTTAAATAGTTTGACATTTACCGTGTCTCTTTGTATTTTTATATTATATCGTTAATAAACATACTATATACTTACAGGAGAACCCTAAATGTTTCATTAGTGATACAAATATCATTATATAAGTCTTTTTTCCGATCCTTATATTTTTAGGAATAAAATATCAATTAATAACATAATATTTTTTTAAAAAACTCTTTTATTTCATCTTTGATACTATTTGGTATTTTGTTTTTTCTAAATTCATAATAGCATTATTACATCGAAAAAAATTCATATATCCAACCCTAATATGTCATATTAACCTAGAAAATTAGTGGAATTCATAAAAAGTCTCAAATTACATTTATTTGGATATTTATAATATCAATTATTTTAATATTTCATTAATTTGGTAATTACTGCATCATCGTTGTGTCATAAATAAATTAAATAATTTAATGTCTAAAAAATAAAAATAAAATTCCATTATTTATGAAATTTTATTAGATTTCTAATTATTATTTATTTTCAAATTTATCTTTTGGATAACCCTATATTAAAAATGTTATAGTTATTAAACTTTGATTTTAACGCTTTTAACTCTTCTTTAAATAAAAAAATAAATAGTGTCCTAATCTAATCCAATTAGACCAAAGAGGTTCAAATTTTATTCCTAAGGTTTTCTTTGGTCGAATTATACTTATCCAATAGAATTAGGACATGTTTTAGTGTAATAATAATATCATTTTTACCCTTCATTTCCATATTTACTTTTAACCATGGTAAATAAAAGTAAAAATTAACTATTCACCAAAAAATATTTTTATCTTATTGAACCACATTTTAATCCTTTATATTGACCATTTCTCTTGGATTTTTTAAATTCCACTAAAAAAAGTGGTAAAATTATGTTTTATGTGAATTTTCAAATTCTTTTAGGAGGTGGGTAAAAGATGGTGAAAAGTTGAACAAATTTTATATATATATAAAATTATTATAAACTGAATCCAATGAATTACGTTGAACATATATTGGTATTATGTATATATTTTGACCTAAAATAATTTTAAATAAAAGAAATAATTATTAAAATAAAAATCCAGTTTTAAACAATGACTCCGTGTTTTCCACTATTCATCAAAAATTGAAAGTTCTTATAAAAATACCAAAAATTCACCCAAAGCTAATTTCGATGTTCTGAATCAAAAAATGAAGTCCATTTTGAAAGATAAAATTTATAGGATTTCAAAAAGTGGTTATTAATATTCATATCGTCTAGTTTGATTGGTTGTGGTGTGTTAGAACTCGAAGTTGCATACAACACACGCTACTGTATTATTCAAAGAGAAGTGTACCATAGAAGTTTGGGGTGTTACACATACTTCCTTAGAGGTTGTTCATTCCTCAAATTACCCTTGGCATAGGGAAATGGTTAACAATGTTCCCTAGTCCTTGTAGTTGTTGCAATGGAAAATGTGTTGAGGTTCAATTGGATCATTCCTTTCCTCTACCACAGCAGTGGGTTTCTCCCATAGGAAATCATTATATAGATGCCCTTATCTTCCGTACCTAAATAATTTATTGAACCCCTTCATGAAATTCCTATAGTTCTTCTTCCCACACCATTGGCATGTGGGATACTATAATTTCATAGCACCACTGATTTTGTCCATCAGACCACCATAATTAAGGTCCATGTTCTGCTTCTTGTCCCAATGATTTCCATAAGATTCTCTAATATCCATGTCCACTTTGAGGGAAAATCAGATAATATCCTCATAGCTCTCAAAGTTGTGGATCTCCAAGGCTTTCTGTAGGATAGGTTTTATCCCACCAAAGAGGCGCTCAACCTTTCATTCAGGGGTAATGAAAAAACCAGATGTGTATCATGCAAGTCTCATATTGTTTTCCTCATATGTCCCCACATATTCGTAATCCTTTTTATTTAGTGAATGGAAATCTCTATCCTCCTTAAGATGGAGGGTGTGGGGAAAATATTTATCAGAAAACATTTTCTGTAAATCCTTCCATTTCAATTCATCAATCTATTCCTTAGGTTATATATTTTTTATCAATGTCTATGATTGATTAGATTCACCCTCCATATGATAAATAGCCAGAAGAAATTTCTCTTGTTCATAACATTGAATTATGGGGAATATCTTATATACAGGTTTGATCCATTGTTCGATGATTAAGGGATGATATTATCAGTTGAAAGTAGAAGGACATTGTCTCATGAAGATCTTTATTGTGACTTTTTTCTTATGGGGGGGGGTTGGACGTTTCTATTGACCCATGATTCTAATCAAAACATGAGTTAACTGATAGAGTATCATGAAAAAGTTTTTGACTCCCACTCCCATCATATTGGGCATATCACCAGAACAATCATCACATTGTTCTTCACATTAGTTGTTAGCCCGATTCCTCCTATTATCTTCCATTGGATAGAATAAAATGAAAATTTATGGTAAGTTTTTTAAACTATTAAACACATAACCGGGACACCAATGAGAAAAGGGATAACCTATAAATTACATTTAACTCCTTTACTTATTACATTATGGGATTCAATATACATTATCCATGATATATTTCATCTCATATATTATTATAGTATTTTTTATCCCATAATAATGGTTCATACTAAGCTTATGAATTTACCAAATAATATCCCTTAGGAGTGTCAAAACAAGAGTGCAGCCATTCCCATATTCATGCACCAGTTCCCCTTAAAGTCTATCTCAAAGAAGTGTTTCAGATTTTACCCCTAGATACATCTGTGCCAGAGCCACCACCACTTGTTCATATCCAGACATGGATGTATTTTCATTAAAAACCACTTACTCTATGCTCACAAAAATTCTGGTATTATTTTATTATACTTAGTATTATACCTATGTCTTTCACTATAGATTTATAACCATAATCCCAAAAATTACTAAACCTATCCTATGATACCAACTATAACAGTCCATCTCTTTATTACACGTTGAAACATGTTTTATTACATAAAAATGCACTTAAAAAAACCCAAAAGATCAATAGGTCTAGTGTATATGGGGCATGCTAACAATACATGACAACGTAAGACATAAAATACAAAATCTTTATAGAAAAGTTGTTTTATATGACCACAAAATTCCTTCGTATTTTTCATTACATGGGAAAACCTGATGACATACATAAGTAATGGCTGAGCTATAAAGCCTAGAAAGGGTGTAAACAAGGAATATCATGATGGATACAACACATGTTAAAATGCATTCATGTAAATGGAGAAAAATAAAAACATGAACATAAAGGAACTATATAACATGATTATTAGAACATGGAAATGGGGGAGCAACTTAAAACACTACATAATTTACATAATGGAATCAGGTAAAACCATATCTCAAAATGGTGGAAATTTTTCCTAAAAGTAATCAATTAATCCCCTATCCCAATATGATGTATCAGGATACAAAATAGTAACCAATGCATTGGAGTACTATCAGGGTGCAACCTTCATATTTATTTCAATCTCATTCTTAAGTGTGACACATATATTATATAACATATATTCATTCAACATCATCATTTTTTCATTGATTAAAGAATTTTAAATAAATACAAGTAATTAAAATTAAATAATTATATGTGCGTAAAGGTGAACACCCTTGATATATAAATGGGTGTGGTATCCACTACATTATGATTTTGGATTGGAAAATTACGGTGCAATTTTGACAGTATACCAACATTATATGGAGACAAATAAATTGGGTTTGTGAGATAGAAATGAGTCTATCCCCATTTATAAATGAAATAAAGATTAATGGAATCATGGAATATAATATCTAAACCTATAAAATGGAATTTAGAAGAATAATATAGAAGAAATTATTGAATGGAAATAAGAAGAGAGAAATTTATTACGGGATTTCGGCATGGTAACGAGTGTACAAGAAAATAATTAATGAGATATAAAGGGTTCTTTAATAATTCAAAAATAATGGGGAAATATATAGGAGGTATAAAATCATACCCCAATATCTGTAATTGAAAATAAAAGGGTATAACAATATAAATAAACAAGGAAAATAAATGAAAAAGGAATGAATCCCTTACTTGGATGTGTGATCCCAAAGTCATGGGAGAGGCTTTAGAGAGGCTTCATAAGAGATGGAGGTACCTTAGGGGATTCTATAGATAAGTGGATAGAGTAGGTATGTTCTCCAAGTATTTCTATTGAATATTATTAGGAGGTTGGGTGGGTTTAAGTAGGAAAGAAGATGGAATTTGTTATTATATAGGTTTTTTTACACCACAAACTAAAATATTCAAAACAACAAACAAACCCATGGTATTTTCCCATGGTTTTTGACAAATAGGAGTGTAAAAACTTATTTTATAAGGTCAATGTCTGAATATATTAAAATATTATGGTTTCATATGTGGTGTTGAGTCACACTTTCAAAGAAATCATTTTAAAATTATAAAATGTATTATACATGTTGGAGGATTCACTAAGGCATTATAAAATAAGTAAATAATTTAAAATAACTCTATTTTAATGGGAAAACATATATTGGGCCGAGAATACCCATTATAGTATTTGTTAAATCATCATGGGGTCATTATGATGTCATATAGCATATATTTTATTTATATGATATTTATTTTTTACCCAAAACTCTGACTATATAAAAAAATTATGAACAATTCACCATTGAATAATTTCAATTTCCTAATTCAAACAATAATTTTCATTTTATATAAATAATTTTCTAAATATTTGAATATGCACTTTTAAAATTAAAACTGATATTTATTGAAAATTCATTGGTTTTGATTTTTTTTTTCAAAACATAATAAAAATTACATTTGACTTGATAAAAATTATATACTCATTTACTAATCATAAAAGTATCATGATAATAATATTTTATTAAAATATAAATTATTTCAAAAATTCATTAATTTCATAAACTAAATTCGTTAAAAATACACTTTTTGTTTTTTTGTATAAAAATATAACTATTATTAAACTGATTACATAATAATTTACATATAAATAACTGATATAATCATAATTTATAATAATTATTTTTATAATATTATACATAGAAACCATATTTTAGAATTTTAATGTATATATTTATCAAAATTACAATTTTTACCCGATGAATCAATTTATCAAATTCATAATTTTGTTTTAAGAAGGACTATTATCATAAAGGAATTAAAGGAAAATGAATTTTATTTATTAAAATTTATTTCAAAATATGTAGCTAATACCTTGTTACATATCCCCTTATAACACTAACATAAGACCTAAGGCTAAGGTGTGCGATGGGGATATACACTTAGGGCGGCTTAGATAACATCCCCTAGGAGGTAATCTCTATTAACATGAACTTATCACATAGGTGATTTAGTTAATTTTTAACATGTTGAAGCTCGGCTTCAGCTTGGTCAAGATAGAATCCCAGTTATGATACCTCCCTCCCAATCTTTGATAAATGAGCTTCTAAAGGCCTCGATCTTCTATATGAGCCCATCCACTCCTTTTCCTATGTTGAATTTTTTTAAACATTTATATTTATATCAGTTGTCTGATCATTGTTAAATAACTATATAATCAACAGTGATGTCACTAAATAGTAATTTGAATGCAATAATAATAAAAATAAGGTCATGTGTTTTTTATATCCAAAATAAATTTAAATAATGGGAATTTTATTGATAAATGATTGGGTCTTTATAATAGAAATCATGGGGATGGTACATCTGTACATACCACCTTGTACAAGAGAGTAATTATAATCCCATTGCACTTAAATGAAACATGTCCATATATTTTTCTTAAAACATGCCTGACAACCCTCTTTCAATGTAATCAAAACAAAGAACATATGGAAGTAGTTAAACAAATAAAAAGGTACAATCAAGGTACTCACAAATATGGATTACACTTTGTTGATGGAAAAGATAATGAACTGTCATTATTTTCTGATGCTGATTTGGCTAGAGATGTTTTGGATAGAAAATCCACAAGTGGTGGGACATTCTTCATTGGAAAGAATTGTGTAGTCTGTTTGTGTAAGAAATAGGGAATAACTTCTCTCAGTACTACTGAATTGGAATATATCACTACTACAAAGGGTTCCACTCAACTACTTTGGATGAAGTAAAAACTAACTGATATTAGCAATGAGGTGAGACATCGAATGGTGATACCTTGTGATAGAAAGTGTGTAATTGATCTTATTAAGAATCATGTTCAATTATATCATATAAAACACATTGAAACCAGATATCACTTCATCAAGGAAAAAGGGAAATAAGGAAGGAATTAAAAAATCATATTAGAACTAATGATCAAGTGGATGACATACTTACCAAGCCCTATTAGCACATGTGTTCGAGAAGAATCAGCTGAAGCTTGCTCTTCAACAATCACCTGATGTATGATAAGGTTACAAATGTCACCCACAACAATTTTTTTATATTTTTTAATCTTTTTGTGGAAGTGATGCAGGATTATGGGAAAGATATTATCTTGGGGGCTATGTTTTAAACTCTATAATGTACAAATATTGGTTTTTTGTTTGTTTCCAATGGAGGAGAATAGTTATATTCAATGTGTAGAATGAAATGTTTTTCTAGTTAAAATTGAGATTCAATAAGTTACAATGGGGTAGAATGAGAATGGATAAAATAGTTGGAGCTTACATAGGCACCTTTAAAGCATTCCAAGAAATGAGAATCCAATTCACTCTTACCCTCTTGTTTTCTACACCTAGCACTTCATGGTAGTGTTATTTCTTACATATTTGGGTTTTGATTATGGACCATGCTTCATTGAAACTATCTATATATTTTCAATAAACCAAAGGGGGATATTATTGGGACCAAGTCCATTCGTTGATGGTAATGGAGGTTGGTTTGTGTTTGATGCATATCAGGTTTGGATTATGGGAAGCATATGAGGTAAGTGGGTCAACAAGGAAAAACAGAAAATGTAGGATTTCTGTGTAGCAGTGCTATGATGCCGCAAAAGAAGGTATATAGATAATAAATAATAATGGTTCATGGAATGGTACGTAGTATGTAGAAGGATAATGGTTTATAGAAGGTTGGAGGTACACATGATCGATTTTCATTCATGGATATGAGATAGTGATTTGTGAAGCCACAAAGGGCATCATTGGTGAAACCGAGATGGTGATTTGGTCCACCATGAAGGAATAAAGGAAATATGTAGACTGTGTAGAAAAATGGTTCATAGAAGATGAAAAGTATATAGTAAAGGTGTAGATGTATCAAGGATTTGGAAAATCTCATTTTAGAGGATTATGCAAAGATATGTTTCCTATATAAGAACTATTAATCACTTAATTAGGGAGAGACACTAAGATTAAAAATACAGGAGGAATATGGTGAAGTCTAAAGTACATCATGGGAAGAAAACCAAAAAATGAGACATTTATTAGAAATTGGGTTGGAATTTGGTGATGTCTAGAATGGTTCATGAAATAAGGTTAATGGAAGATAGTTTGAAGAAGATAGTTATCAGATGAAGATTAGTGGAAGAAAATTCATGGATGGTAAGTTGGTCCAAAAAGAAGAATAAGTGTGCGTATGTGGTTTGGGATGGTAGTACATTGTCTCAGTTTGAAAAGGCAGTATGCAGAGGTGGTCCACGAAGCACTCGAAGTATGCGGTGCAGTGTAGTACGTGAAGGAAGAAGACTAGAACTTGGAGGAGATGTTAGTGAATAAACAAAACATGGAAAAGTGAATTACTTCAGAAAGATAAAAAAAGACTTCAAAAGTGCATCTATCTATAGTTGGGGATGCATGATTTAATTACAACCCATTGAAGATACCTTAATGTTGATAAAATACGTATAGATTCTTCCCAATGTAGTGAGTAAGGGAGGTGTCAAGGGGATTGATCTGAGGGACGTTGTGTGCTATGTCAAAATCCATGTAAAGGAAGCGTTCCATGAATTGAATGACTCTGCTAAAATTTTGTAATACACATGTAGTGAATATTAGTGGGCTTTGATATGTCCAAAAACCTATTAGCACATGCTCGTTGGACTAGCCCTTAGTGGTGAACCAAGTAAAATTGTTCCGTGTTCTTTGTTTGTTTTAATATTTAATTTACTGCACATTACCATCAAATAGATTTAACAAGTTCCCACCAATTTTGGAACAAGATCTATCACATTAAAATAAAAAGTTGAAACCCTGATTCTCACCTCCCCTATCATGGTGTTCCATGGTCCTCCATACATTTCTACTTAAATCATCAATAAAATTAATGTCTTAATACTACCGACCTATAAGTATTACATGAAATGTTCGAAACACACCCGTGTCCACCAATTCTTAAATCTATGTATCCCTTTCACCTTGTATAATGAATGGTATCTTATTTATTCTTCCTTTTAAGCATCTATGACATCTATCATATAGTTTTAGACCCTAATCTTATAAGTAACCATATAGATAGTGTTTTTTCAAACACTTCTTATTTTCATCACCATGATGGTGATTCCATAGTTAGTAGTGATTAGAGTCACAGAAAAATTATTTATTATCAATGAAAAATACATGGTTTTTCAAATTTTTATACATAAAAACAACTATTTAAGTGTCACCTACCATAACATATGATGTCATAATAAACGTACCATATTTTATTACAAGGATGAAAATAATACAATAACTATGAAGGAATAATATAGAAAATATATTCATGGTAAATGTTGGTACATAATACAAATATTCTAAAACCAGGACCATCATAGTTGGAAATGGAAGGTGTTATTCCCCAATGGATTAAGCAACCAACATCTCACTATTGGAAGCCCATAAATCCAACAATACTATTAAAATAATTCAAAATATACTTGGTTCATTTAATTGAATACAAATATGAAAAACATAATCTATATTTAATACTTAATATGTAGATGTTGATAGAATATAGTCTATAAATAATTCACCTAAATATTACCTATGATTCATTTAGTAGGTGCAGTTTTTAATCTAGTGGCGTAAAATTAAATTTAAAGATAAATATTATATAATTTCCCTTTTCTGATCATTGGATATACCATTTCATGGAGGAATATTTCCTAGGAGCACTATACATGGACTTATTTTTGGGTGACATTTCCTTGTTCTTCCATTACATATTCCAAATAATGAATGTGTTCTTATCAAACCATATTTCAATATAAACATGATGAATCAAGATAAGATATTCCAAAAAAGAATTCTCACTATTTATTATATTATATTTAATAATAAAACTAGAGAACCCTTTAAATAGTGAGGATAGTATGAGATCTTTATGAGGCTCATCGGGAATTTTAAACCATAAGATTTCTATGTTATCAATATATTGAACCATATTTACTATATATCACCAATAAATCACTAACTATATAATCATTCACATGAACAATACATTAGAGATCTGATATATATTTTACATTTCCTTCTCTTGCTTATGATTGAGAACGTGATAAATGATTTAACGAACATCTACATCCTTATGTTTCTATAAAACATTGTAGAACATGTATTATAACATGAGATATTGGATATAGATATATATACACATATTAATTTTATTCATATAGAGAAATAGGTCTTCCTCACTGGCCTCAACTCAATAATCATTGAGAATAGGGGTTTTTGAGATTATATTATCTCGTTTCACGGTGTAATATAACCTTTAAATGCCTATACCATTCCTTGAAATTAGTGTAAGTGAGAATTTTACCCTTCCCTAGTATGAATCATAGGGAAATTGTAAAATTCATGTGACTATACATTTCTATAATTAATAGGAGCACAATATTAGATCCTTATACGTGAGACTAAATGAGACTGAAATGTTTTTCAAAATTTTTAAACTCTTGTTATTTTTTCAGAACCTAAAATCCTACACCATGAGTATTGGAATATATCATTAATTGAATATTCAAGTGGAAAGTATCAATTTTACATTTAACATTACCCATACTTGCGACTAACAAGTTATTGTAAGGGGTTTTTATTAGTGCAACTTTCCAACTACATAAAAATATAGCTACATGATGTTATTAGTGAAATATGCAATCATAAAATCATGTATATGAATTTCCATAAAATTATTCCTCTTGGTTACCCTAATTAAGGATTGGTTCATCTATAATTGATGTGAACAATGTTATGTCAACCAAAAAAATAAAGATATAATTCCAAGATAATTGAAAACCCCCTAACTTGGTCTTGTCAGGAATATTGAATTAAGGATAATTTTTAACATAGTTGGGGGGAAGGATATTCCAAGATAATATAAAATTTTGGGGATCATAATATTTAAATATAAATTTCTTAATTTATCATGTCATATGATTTTTAATACAATGTTGATGTTACTTATGATATTAACCATGTGTAGAATTTTTTATACATATTATTATATTTTTTCTAATTCCATCTGTCATTCTTATAAATAAATTGATTTATTAACATAAAAATCCATGAAGAATTAACCATGAAACTTTGAAAAAATAAAATAAATAATTTATCCTAAAGATGTTCTTTTCTAATGATTAGTTAATTTAGAAGATAATAATAATATTAATTAACATGGAGAACATACTCCTACAACAATTCCTAGGTCGATTTATCTCATTACACATGTTCTCATGTGTACCTCCTGGATTGGTTTTTCTTCAACTATAAACATGATCCACCTCCACTTACATAGGAGCTCCATCCATTATAGGATTTTACTCAATCAAAATTATAGTTAAAAAATGATCGATGAATGTGTTTTATAAAAAACTGTGGGGATTCATTCCATTTCATAATGAGAGGATATGAGTTACACAAATTCTATTTTTTTAATTATTAATTTATTACAAAAACAAAGAAATAGTATTTACATAAATAAACCAATCACATACATAGGTTGTCCTATAAACATGTTAATCTAGATACATAAAATGGATTTTAAAAAGTAAATAAGAAAACATTTACTTTAAATAATTCTTTATTATTAATATAATTTCCATGAATTAATTCAAAAATTAAATTAAACAATCAATTAATTACCTTTATCTTATTGACCATCTAAAATCATAGACAAACACCCATCATTAATTCTAATTTGCGAACTACTCTGCTTAAATTGAGTGTTATAGATAATTACATGTAATCAGTTGGTTATTTATTATTTAATAAAAACATGTTACATAGTCAACAAAATATATGTAAATAATATAATTTTTTTAATATATTAATTAATTTCCCATTATGTTATTTAATTCCACTATTTACTATGAAACCACCCGATATGATTTAATAATCTACACACCACGTTTTCAACTATTTTTTTGTATCTGAGATAGATTCATAGTGTCTCATCAAGCATCTCAATAGGGATAAATGGAATGTACTAATGAGATACATATCATATCATTTTCTTACAATGTGTAAACTTAACCCACCGACAAACAAAGTTTTTTATTATAATGTGGTGGTTAATGATTCATATAGCATGTACATCAGTTAAACGTCATGTATCTCATTAATGTTCTAGACTATCTGTCTCAAATGATGTATCCCACGTATTGGACCAGACTAATAGTGTGAATATCTTCACTAAACTATGTAGACAACATGATGTGCATTCCAGTAACAAATCATGTCATCTGACAGACTATGTTCCAGGTTATCCCGATGAACATGTAGTGTGAATTAAATACACACATGGTTATCACTATTTGAAATGTTATTCATCTCACATCATGTAAAGGTGTAGTGAAACTACGTATTTGACATGTAATTTTGGTAACATACCATGTATCAAAGTTGGCATGCCATAATCATCATGCTTCTTGACGGAATCACTGATCATTCTCTATCTATTAATAATCTATTTAAAATCATATTAAACATGAATGAATCATATTAATATGTTGAAAATATATTAATTAATATTTGGATTAATGAATGAATAAATAGGAATATAAAAATAAAAAACAATTTGGTATAATCAATAATTGAAAAACAATTAGTTATAAATTATTATGTGACATCTATAATAAATCTTCATGGTTTTAGGTAGAGTAAATGAATTATTGGGAATAGAAAAATAATTTTTTAATCGAATTTATTAACAATATATTGTGTACATGATTATGAATATTTAAAAAAAATTTAATTAATATTAACATTAATTTTCCAAAACATAGAACCAATAACTGTTGGTCTTTCCACATATAGGTTATAATTAATTAATTTGATTAAATAAATTCCTTTCATTAAATTGTTTCATTATTTTCAAAGATCATTTGACAAATTTTTTTCATTTAAACATTGTAGTAATGAAATTAAGTGTAAGTTCCCTCTTGAAGGGATCCACATATACTTTAGGAACATCCAATCATTATCATAGAATCCTCTATATTCTATAAAATTTAAATAATATCATTGTATCAATTGTTTTTGATTTTAATGAAACCTATCAAGGGGATAAGGATTAACTCTTGTGGAGGAGTAAAATTGATCATTGTTCTCATAGAATTTTTAAGGAGATCCCACTAGTGTTTGAGAGAATATTTTCTAGAACACTTTGTGTACAATGATATATTGTTTCATGGTATAAAGAAAATTGTCAAAACCAGGTATAAATAGTGATAAGTTTAGAATATTAGAATTACATATTGTCCCTTATTAGTTTAATAATCCATAGTATACCCTATGACTAAATAATAAATAAATTAACATTATTCACTTGACTTGCACTAAAACCAGGGATATAATAATTTCTTCTGGAATATGAAAATTAATATTCATTAAATAAAAATTTATATAGAAATTTTACACAAAACCATTAAACATGGTCTATCAATATTGTTTAATATTTATTAGGGCTTGAATAAAGACTATTTATTTAATCATTAAAATATTACCATATTATTATATAAACATGTTAAATGTTATATTTAATGCATTAGTGAAAAAACATTATTTAACTAATCATGTAAATAAATGAATATTTTTTTTTTAAAATTTTTGAATAAACCATAGAAAAGAAATAATATATATTTCGATAAATAGGTAAATAAATTCCAGGGGAATAAATATTGATTAAATATTTTACTAACATGTATATTTTATAAAAAACATGGCGGTTGAAAATTTATGATCAAAATAACATTGTTACTTATTACACCATGTCTGAGAATAATATTTTTCCAATATAGTAAATTAATATAAAATTTAATTGAAGTTCCAAATATAGTTTTTTGTGTCCCTCTATGAAACTTTCTAAGTTGAATAATGGAACGAAGGATAACGTCTATGGTCAATGACTAGAGACATGCAAAGGCTCATATAGAGAATGAATTTATTGTTGAAATGAAAAATAACCTCCCCAAAAAGTATAAATTTTAATGTAATACCTTAACATAAATATCTATAATCAACTATGTTGTATACTAGTTCCATCAACCAATGTACTCTAAGTCACTATCTTTGACTATCTTAAAATGAACTTTATAACAATAATACAAGACCATGGACATTTTCATGAAATTTAAATGACCAAAATGGGAATATGACATCAATAACTATTAAATAAAAGAAGGAAAAATACTTTATTTCATTATTCATTAGAATAGTTTCATTCATGATACACCTAATGTATCCTAAATATCCTCATAAATATGTCATAAAAACATTCCTTAATTCATCATTGTACATTACTCATGAGATATATTAGAAATAATATTTAGGTCTAATGATCATTACCCAATTAAAATGATTGGAACATACAATTATAAAAAGAAATTTTTATTTCCTACTTGTAGTTTACGTTATCAACATTCATGTGGTATTGATATGTGGGTTGTCATGTTCCTATAATCTCATGCACATGAGATTAAATGGGGGAAAATTCATGATAAAGTGTCTCAAAGTCTTATGATTATCCACTCATGATATACTATATCATTTTTGTACTATAAAATGATATAATCTATCTATACTACTTATTATTATGAATACAGTCATGGTACATCTTGGTTCCCATCATATTTGAGAACTAGAATGACTATTCAGTCTGACATGTACCATTATGACATTATCACATTCTATGTAACAAAAAATAATAGTCACGACATGATAATAATTTTTTATTAATATATAAATATACAAATACATGCAATAATAATCTATATTGTAGTTGGTTCTATGGAAGCACCTCATATAGTAAATATATAATTAAAGAAAATTATCAAAACTTGTTCTTATGGAAACATCTAAAAGGTTATAAAATTCCTATGATAGGATTCTAAATGGGAAATGAATTTTTAACTAATTATTTTTTATCTTAAATAAATATATTTTTCAATTAAAAATCTATAGGATCAAAAAATGATGTAGATGCTCAATGTACAAGGGGGGGGGGATGAATTATAAACCTTAAAAATTCCATTAGAACTTTTAAAGTTGATATAAAACTTTATATTGTTAATCAATGTTAAACAAGTTAAATTCATAAGACCTATTAGTTCTACAAAATTGATAGATTCTGGAAATATGGTTCTGGAAATGAAATTTAAGAGAAGTTTACAAGGAAAAATATTCTACCTTAAAGCTCATAGAATCCTACTAATCAGATTATAAAAATATAATAATGTATAAGATAGTTATACTTTCCTTAATAATAAAAATGCAGCAGAAAAAAAACTTCAAACAATACAAGTAACAAGTATGAAATCTTTTAACACAAAGAGCAGGGTATCCAACTACCTTAGATATAGGTCCCTTGATTTATACTTTCATGAAATTCTATATTACCCACCCCAGGGTAATCCCTCAGTAGGAATATCATAGTCTGTCTTACTATCCCCGCAATCCCTCAAACATCAAGGTAGTTGGAACCTGTACATTCCTTATCAAGAAAGTCCTTGAACTTTAAGGTAATAAGCACCTTTTTTTATCCTATCTTGAGAAGCCCTCGAATGTACTCAGCAACATTCAGATTCACATGAAGCAAGCATAAAAATATGTTTAGTACTCACAAAGCATGAGAGTATCTCACTCTAGAAATCACATCAACACAATGTTGTCTCTATAGGTATCAATTTTTTCCCAAAAAGAACTGATCTCGTTCAAATGAGCTCTTATTTATAGGCACTTCTCCAATGGTCCTCTCCCTCCTCCAATGGTTATATTTTTTTCCTGAATCTTGGGAGGACCTGTACATGTGTCACTCAAACATCGGTTAGTTAGAAATAGATTGTATGGAATTGTTTCATAACTATAATATGGGTAAGAAAAATATGGTTTTTGAAAAAAATTCATTTTTTGGAGTCTAAGAAAAATAAAGTTCACAGTCTAAGAAAGTAAGAATTCAGAGTCTATATTACATGGATATTCAGGTTTTTTTAATGAATTTGGAATTAGAATTCTATAGAGTTCAGTGTCTGAATTCAAAGGAAACTACAAACCTGAATTCTAAGAAATTCAGAACCTGAATTCTAAGGAATTCATTGTCTAAATTCTAAAGAATTCAGAATCAAATTTCTATAAATTCTGAATCTAAATTCTAAGGAATTCATAATCAAAATTCTAATTAATTAAGAACCTTAATTCTAAGGAATTCAGAGTCTGAATTTTAGATAATTAAAAGTTGAAATTTTAGAGAATTCAGAGTCTGAATTTTAGAGAATTCGAAGTCTGAATTTCAGAGAATTTGGAGTCTGAATTTTAGAGAATTTGGAACCTGAATTTAGATCCTGAAAATAGAATAATCTATATATAATTATTTATTGAATTCCTAGGTTTTATATTTGAAACCAAATTTTCACTTAGGAATAAAAAGGGTTAGTTTCTGAGAAACTAAAATTTGAACAAAGAAAAACAGGTAAGGATAAATTTTCCTTGGAAAAGGGAAATTTTCCTTATTATGGAAAATCTGGGTAAGGAGATGATTTCCTTATAAAAAAATCATAAAGAAAATAAAATTTTCCTTGAGATAGAGTGTTTGTGATTTTCAAAACATAGAGGAATGGAAAATTCATAAGGATACCTTATTGACTCTACAATCTCCCTCTTTTTGGAAAGCACAATCATCCTTAATAAAAAGAATATAAGGGCTTTAAATTTTTTTTGATCTTATAAATAAAAACATATCTCTCTATACTTATGGATTATAATGAATATGACAAAACCCCCCTTAGGCTTTGAAAACCCATAAGGATCATATTCATGATTTCTTGAATGTGATTTTGTAATTTCTTGCATACAAAATTAACCTTGATAAAAATTCCCCCTTAAATTAACTTCCCTTTAAACTGGGAAATATATTCTTTACTTAGTATTATATTTTTTTCAATCCTTTCTCCCCTTTGTGATTTTCAAATAGGAATAAAGTGAATGGAAAAGAAAAAATGGTACCTGAAATATTATTACGAAACAACCAAAATAAATATGAAGTTCAATGAAAATTTCACTATGATTGAAATGATTTTTACGACATTGAAAAACAATAAAATATTAGATTTGAAAAATATTATCCTTCTTTCTCCTTCGATAATTTCTTCTTCACAACAACCTTGAGCTTATTGAGTTCCTTGTGATAATCATCCATGGAGATGAGTAGCTGATCTTGATATTCACTTTTATTTTATAAGGATTTAATTTTTTATTCCTGAGCCTCAAGCATATCAGACTGAGCCTTCAATCCTTCTTGTTTAGAATGTTTTTCCTCAAGTTTGATTCTATGATCCCTTTCCCTCTTCCAACTCTGAGAAAATGAATACAATTTCACATTCATATCTTTCACTTCTTGCTTTTGAGTAGTTTCTTTATGAGATAGGTTATCTTCAAAAGACTTGGTGAGATCTTTGAACTTACCATCTTCAGTTTCAAAGGAATCCTTGACATTATCTTGAAACTCATTGAGAATTCTCATTTCTTCAAAAATTTCCTTAACCATCTAGTCATATTCTTGAAAGATCTTTTATGGGGTTCATAATTAATGAAACAAAATTTGAAATCAGCCTCAAGATTGACACACTTATCCATCACCATGGATACTGAATCCGTTTCTTGATTTAAGGAATAATGAATCATCTGACATCTTGAGTCTATACTTGGAAATAAAAGAGTAAAACTAACTAGCTTCTTTAAAACAAAACATTAAAGTCATGGACAAGAGAAGATGATTCTAAATTCGAATGCATTGTTGATGAGGATTACTTTTCAAGCACATCATCTTTCTTCTTCAATGAAGCACCAACATCTTTCTTACTGACCAAAGACTTGGTAAGAGTATCAACCATCAACTTATTTCCCTTATCTATTCTTGAAATGATTTCATCTTGTTTAGGTGATTCATGTTCGCTATTTGATAGCTGAACAATATTATCTTCATCAACATCCTCCTTCAAAACATCTTCCTCAATACCCTCAAGATGTATGAAATCATGATTGATACTATCTTATTCATAAAATTTATTTACTTCTTCCTCATCATTTTCATATTTTCTTGGGGTATCAAGTTTTGAAGACTCAGCTTCAGAAGTTTGGATTGATAACTTCTCAGAAGGACTCTCTTTCTCACGATAATATTCTACTTGATTTATCATATCTTTAGTATCACCACTCCCTTCTTATTCATCATCCACTTCTTCTTCTTGCATTATTTATTCTTCTTGATCTCGCTCTAGATCACCAACTTCTTTCTTAGAGTCTCTAGGATTGATTCTATTAAAAAGGATTCTGGTACCAGAATTTTCTTAGAAGATTTCTTGACATCCTTAAGAAGAGATTGTACTATCTCAACCTCATACATCTTCTTATTTTGCTTATTCTCTTTCTCTCGCTTCTCAAGATTCTCTTCATCCTTTATCTTTAATAATTTTGCTGCAGTAGGGTCCATGCATAACGTAATCTCCCATTCATTTTTGTTTTTCTTATCCTCTCTCCATTTTTCAACTAACTCATCAAGATATGATCTCTTCTTCTTTGACTTCGGTGGTGTAGATTGAATTTCCTTGGAAATAAATTTTTTTTATATCCCTTGAATTTACTTAACTTTCATCTTCCTTTCACCTTTATTGGAGGATTCAACTACAATAGGTTTCTTGCAAACAAAATTCAGCTTCTCCTTTATAAGGTATTCCAACCAGACTAGCTGCCTTGGAATAATAAAGAGAGTAAGTATTACCATAACTATTGAAATAAAATTTCTATTTTCCTCCTTTATTGAAAAATATATGGATTTATAAAACTCTACTAGAAACTCTGGAATCACTGGATCATCTTCCTTGGGTTTATATATATATATACTCTCCCAGCTATTTAACGTGATGTTCTTTGAGAATATTGAATCATAATTATTAAAGATGTCTTGGTCTACCAACCTTTCATGATAAATATTCCATTCAAATATTTCCTTTACAGTTGAAATTTATTTCTGAGGAGAGGCATCATTAGACATTCAGAACTAAGGTAGACCTCAGAAATTCAAAAAGGTATTAAGTAGGAAGGGAGGAGCTTTTTCATGGAATATCTTGGGATTCAATGTGGGACAACCGTTTGGGATCTTTTATATAGTCAATTGAAGTGACGATTTAACTTCCCTGATTTATCCAATGATTGAAAAATTCATGAGAAGATATAATGGTTGAGATGATAGGCAAAGAATGATTTTGATAGATTTCAATCTTTTGAGGTTTTTAAAAAAATACATTTAGATTTAAGGAAAAGTGAATAAGAAAAATTTGAAACCAAAATGAAAATTCCAACAAGTAAAAGATGATTACAAAAATTTATGAATGGAAACATTACTTTTAGATTGTTGGGAAGATTATTCGTATTAAGGAAAATTCTTCTTGAAGAACTTTATATTATGAAAATTTTTATTACGAGAATTTTTAGATTAAGAAAAAATTTAACTATGAAAATTTTAACTACATAAATTTTGACTACGAATGTTTATACTACAAGAATTTTGATTACAAAAATTTTAACTAATAAGAAAATGTACTCCCCCTATGAAAATGAGTTTTTTTACTTTAAGGAGATAGGTTTCAATAAGAAGTTAATAAGGAATATTACCTTACACTTATCATTCTGAACATCTGTTTTATGTATTCAAATCAATCCGTTGGTAATGATTTTGTGAAAATATTAGCAAGTTGATCTTGAATTCTAATAAATTGAAAAATGATATCTCCTTTGCAGGAATAGTAAATCTAGAATTTTCATTAATAATATTTTTATTCATTTTAGAATTTTCATTTTCAAGATGTTTACAAAACCTAGAAACTTCTTCATATGTGGGTAAAGTATTATCTTCATCAGAAGAAGATTGTTCCTTCGAAAATATATAGTATTTATCATCATTATAATTAGAAATAAAAGATACATTGGTGGAAAATTTAGTATTGTGTACCTTGGCCATTAGACAATGATTTACAATAGGTATCTTGGATAGAAGACCAAGATTATTTTGTGCAGAAAATTCAAACTCTGAGGATTAATTAGAAGAGTCTCCACCACTGGCACACTAGGTGTCATTAGCTTTCAAAACATTCATATCATTATCCTTGTAATAATTTTTTTTGATTCCTTTTATAATGATTTTCCTTTATAACCTTTTTCTTGCACATAACGCAATCCATACTTATATGACCTGATCTTTTACATTCATAACAAGTGACTTCCAAGTCTTTCTTTTATTTTCTTTATTTATTCTTAAATCTTTACTGAATTTATTTTTTCCCAACTATATTATTCATCACTCATGTAAGATTAGCTAGTTCATTCGTAAAATGTTCTCTTTCACTAGATTCAGATAAAACTGTGACTTTCTTGGATTTGGATCTTATAACCCTTTAAGGGGTCTTGACTTTAGTAGTAGCAAAAGCTACATTTCCATTTCCATTGTTCTTTTTATTCATGTCATCATATATTTTCATTCTTGTCTCATTCTAAAGAAGAGATCCAAAAAGCTCATCAAGAGTAATTTTTGAGACATTCCTATTCACATCAATAAATGTTATCTTTGATTTCAAATAATTAGGCATGATATCTATAATCATGTCCACAAGTGACTCATCATCTAAACTTTTTTCTCCCATGGATTGTAAACTATTAACAATAGTTATAAACCTCTGTTGCACCTTGCACACTGGTTCTCTATAAATAAATACAAATCCATGATATTTTTCTCTAAGCATATCTATTCCAGTTTCTATAACCTTGTATGTACCAAATTGAGTAACCTCCAATTTCTTCTAAATATAATTTGCAGCTTCACAAGAAGAAATCTGGATATATATATTCCTGGTCATGGAACACAACAAAGTATTATGTACCTTGTAGTTTAGTTGATATTCTGACTTTTCTTGGTTTGTAAAATTTATGTCTTCCTTATCAAGAATCTTTTAATCTTTTGTAAACATGAAAATATTGTCCACTCTAGTGTTAATGAAAAAATTCTCCATACCATCTCTCCAATATTCATGATTATTCCCATCAAAAATAGGTGGTCTAGTAGGATTAAGATTGTCATTCGAACCAACATTCAATCCTTCCATATTAAAGAAAATATCTTTCCATAGAAAGATGTTATTAATAAAAAAAATTTAAATATGAATAAATTTCCTAAGCAAGGAAAATATTAAGAACAATGAAAACTTGAGAAATAAAACTTATATGTGAATATAAGTATTTTAGAGACCTTATCTGATACCAATTATAAGATTGAAATAAGAATGATGTAGATGCTCAATATACAAGAGGTGGGGGAGTTAATTATATCCTTTAAAAATTCCTTTAAAACTTTTAAAGTTGATATAAAACATTCTATTATTTAACAAAGTTAAAGAAGGTAAATTAACAAGACCTCTTAGTTCTACAAACTTACTAGATTCCTGAAATATGGTTCTGAAAATGAAACTTAACAGAAGTTTACAAGGACAATTATGCTACCATAAATCATATAGAATCTTACTAATCAGAGTATACCAATATAAGAAAGTATAAGATAGTTATAATTTCCTTAATAATCAAAATACAGTGGAAAACAAACTTGAAACAATTAAAGTAACATTTATGAAATCTTTTAACCCAAAGAGTAGGGTATCCGACAATCTTGGATAGAGGTCCCTTGATTTATACTTTCAAGAAAGTTTTCCTTACCCACACCAGGGTAAGACCTCGATAGGAATATTAGAGTTTGTCTTGCTATCCCTAAAAGCCCTCAAATTTCAAGTTAATTGGAAACTCTTTCTTTCTTATCAATGAAGTCCCTGAACTTTAAGGTAGTCGACACCTCTATCTTCCTATCCCTGAAAGCCTTCGAACATACTTACCAACATTTAGAGTTGCATGAAGAAAGATGAACAAGAAGTTCAGTATGAACAAAGCATGAAATTATCTCTCTCTATTGAAATAACTTCAACAGAATGTGGTCTCTAGAGTTATCATTTTCTTCCCAAAAAGTAACAAGCCTATCCAAATGAGCTTCTATTTATAGGCACCTTCCCAATGGTCAGCTCCCTCCGCCAACAGTCATATTTTTCCTTAAATCTCGGAGGGACCTGTACACATGTCACTCAAACAACGGTTAGTTAGAAACAGATTGTATGACATTGTTTCATAATTATAACAAGGGAAAGAATAATATGGTTGCTTAATCAAATTAATTTTTCAGAGTCTATAGAAAAATAATGTTCAGAGTCTAAGAAAGTAAGAATTCTAAGTCTATATTACATGGATACTCAGATTATATTTTCCAAGGAATTCAGAATCAGAATTCTATAGACTTCAGAGTCTGAATTCCAAGGAAATTCAGAACCCGAATTCGAAGGAATTCAGAACCTGAATTCTAAGGAATTCAGAACCTAAATTCTAAGGAATTCAGAGTCATAATTTTGATGAATTTAGAAATATAATTTCAATAAATTCGGAGTCTAAATTAAAAGTAATTTAGAATCAGAATTTTGAGGATTTCGGTACCTGAATTCTAAGGAATTCAAAGTCTGAATTTCATAGAATTGGGAGTCTGAATTTCAGAGAAATCGGAGTTTGAATTTCAGAGAATTCGGAACCTGAATTAGGATCTTAAAAACAAAATAATATAAATCTATGTATTTATATAATTCCATGGTTTTAGATGTGATACCAAATTCTTACCTTAGAAATAAAAATATTTATATTCAGGGAAACTAAAATATGAACAAATAAAAACTGGTAAAGATAAATTTTCCTTGGGGAAAGAAAATTTTCCTAATTAAGGAATATCTGGGTCAGAGAAAATTTCTTTATAAAAATATCATAGGGAATATAAAATTTTCATTGATATAGAGTGTTTGTGATTTTCAAAACATATAGGAATATAAAATTCATAAGGATACCTTATTGACTTAACAAATTCACAATATATCAATTCTTTCTTATATCACGATGAGGTCTTAAATAATATCATATTTGTAAAAATAATATTTTTCAGTATACAATTAAAAATATACCCCTTCAAAAATAAAAAAATAATCATATCATAAATATATCAATATGAATAAAAAAAATATATTTTTATCAAATTAAAATTTATGAACGTATGAATTTATTTTTTAAATGATAATATTACATATATGTATATAAAAATAGAGTTTATAGACAAATAAACCCTTTTTAAACATCAAGTGTTCTAAATATTATTTTATAAAAAAATTATATTAATTTTTTATCAATCTATTAGTTTATAATGTTAAATATTTCATATCACATTTTAATTTTCATTAATTTAGTTAATATAAAACAGTATAATGTAAAAATATTTCTTTGATAAGTATCCATTTGCAACCTTTAAAATACTTCACCATATCAAATTACTTAATTATCCAAAAATCCAAAAGTTTCATCATTAAATAATAAATATATATAATGAATAAATTAATTGTTAACACATATTCATTAATGTTATATACTACATATAATTAAAAAATAATGTTACATATTTTATTCTAATGATGTATTGTAATAAAATATATTGTTATTAATTTTAGTTCATTGTTTTCTGTAAAATAGTATATCTATCATTTTCATTAATTTAAAGGATAATTATAATTTGAAGTCATGAGTCATTAGATTATCTCCAAGGTAAATAAATTTTGGAATCACATTATTAATTTGATATTAAACAAATGAGTTTATAGTAATATATAAATAAAATATGAGGTATATTTAAAAATGGAAATAATTTTATAATTCCTTAATTGGAAAAATTAAATTATTAAGTATAAATTTTCTATACCATTGGATTTATCATTATAAGAATCATATATTTGATGGAATTTCCAAAATCATAACTTTATAATGAAATATTATTTTTTATATAAGGATGAATAGAATTATATTCCACTTTTCTGAGTTGTAGAATTATTTTACTATAAATATTGAAAATAAGTGATAATATACTATGATAATTTATTTCAATTACACAAGTATAATTTTACTTTATGGTAATGTTTTAAGCTTTTTTTCTCCTCTGATTCTTCTCTTATTATAAATAATATATTACCATGATTGAATTTATATTCTAGAAGAATTAAAATTGAATTTTATTAGATCATAAGATCCATTAAAGGGATAACAAGTTATTCTGATAGACATGATACATTTAAAAAAACCAACATTTGTAATAAAATTTGTAGATAATTACCAATGGAATATGAATAAATATTCCTATTAAGAAATAATAGATTAATATTTAAATCCTAAAAAATAATAGAAAATGTTTAATAAAAATCATTCCATAAATAATTAATACAAAAAAACTATAAACTAAGACTCTCCAAATTTAAGACTTGAAAATTATATAGATTTGGTTACATATTATTCCAAAATAATGATATTGTTTATTTATAAAAAATATTAATAATTCATAATAACATGCAACAAAATTTTATTTTTCATGATCATATATTCTCGAAAACATTCAAATCATTTCCAAAAAATATGTTGAATAAAATAAATCATATATTCTTCCAATTTAACTTAATTTTTATCAATAAAATAACATGATATTATTTTATGTAAAATTCTATACTCTAAAATAATTTCTCATTTAACAAAATATGATATTACATTATCCTAATTACCAATAAATAAATCAACATTAAAGAATATTTTTACACTAAAGGATTTCTATACATTTCTACTTCTAAATCAAAATATATTATTAAATCCGTGCCAATTAACCATCAAAATAATTAATATGTTAATCCAATGTCTAACATACACCATAATAATAAATTAAAACCCAATAAAATTCTCTTAAAATGACATTAATTAGCAATACATCCCATTAAATAAGGCTTAAAAGGTGATCTTTATCTTTGAAAATATAATCAACCATAAAGTTAAAAACCTATGATGAAATTTAAAACACTAAAATTACAATTATCTTACAATATCCTAAAATATAAATTTATCTCAACCCTACTCAGATATAAACTGTAATAGGTTAAACATGTACATTTAAATTTGGTGTAATGAATATTATAAATTATATATCAGATTGATACCAACCAATGAGGCCACTTATAAAAATATATAATCAAAATAAACTATTGAGTCACGTAAGAACCTAGAATTTTTTTTTTGATATTTAGATAATTATGAAAAATGTTACAAAAGTAAATTCACTTCATTTTTACCCAATGTAAATTATTTCCATTATAACAATATTTTATTATTTTATTATACTCCTTAAAAATATCCCATAAAATTATATACACATGATACCATTACATATATATAATATTTATTAGACTTCATCATAACCACGATAAATATGAATATATCAATTTTGATATAAAATTCTTTTTAATGGTAGCATACATTGAGAGCTATCAAAGAATAAACATGGAATGAATAATATTTAAATAATAAATAATAATCAAATGTTCCATATAAAAAATATCTTTGATGGTTAATATTTCTACTAGTTATATGACATTATAAATAATGACATGGTTTAAAATAAATAGTCTCATATAGACTGAATACATAATCCCAAACATCATATTCTCACCTTTGTGGACTCACTTCAAGACATTATGTATAATTAGGAAAGGTGTACACCAAATTCCCCTAATATATTTTCTCATGAGACCTATCAACATATCAATAGAATATCAGGGGACCTGATCATTACATAATAAGACATTTTAATTAATCATATTTAAGTAATAAATAATAAATAAATACAAAATTAATATTTATTATTAATCCATAAAAAAACTATATTTTGGAAAACTAGCATTCAAAAGGGTAATATTTTCCCAAATTAATAAATGGGACAAAGTTATCATAATAAATATATGGAAATAATGAATATGATCTTATTGAGGAATAAGTTACATTAAAATATGTTATAATAGATTAAAAACACCTCTATAAAAACATTAAGAATTTTATTTTAATATAAGAAGAAATATAATTGTTTGGAATCTTTTTTAAAAAAAATGGAGTTATATGTCACCTCTAGAACTAATTATATATGTAATAAAAGAAAAATTTTAAAAAATTATTTAAAAAATATATACCAATGGAATATTAAATGTAAAAATGATAATGTAAGAAAATTATGAGTGAAAGATAAAAATTGACAACAGTCGAATGAAATCCCTTTACCAAAAAATTTCAAAAATCATATTGTTTTCTATAAATGTTATTTTTTCTAAAAACTAATGGGGACAAGTATTAAAATGGGAAAAATTAAATTCATTGAATGGAATTTAAATAATTATTAATGGTTATTATGATTTGTAAATACTTTCAAGTTGATTTTTTTTGAATAGATTCCATATATTGTTTAGTAAAACAAAAAAATGGAGTAATTATATGGAAAATAATAAAAAGAGACCTTTTAAACAATTGAATAAAAGTAAAAGTAAAAATGAAATGAAATGAATAAATTATTAACTTACAGAAAAAAAATTTTGGATGCAAATTTATTAAAATGGATATGGATATAAAATATTCCCAACCAAAAAGGATTAATAATGTCTTTATTTTCCTAAAACACTCTTTCATTGGTTTTGGGTAAAAAAGAGAGGAAAATGGAATGGATATATATAAAAAATTTACTAAAGTAGATTATAAAAACATATGTGGAGTTTATTATGGAAATAAAATATAATTCCCCCAAATGAGATTTAAGAATAAAAATTTGAATTGAATTTAGATTGAGAAATAAATGATTTCCTTGGATTCTTAATTTTTAGGATGAATTCAAATCACCTATATAATATATTTAACTCTATTTTTCTTCAATAAAAAATTAATATATAAATTAATATGTTTTTACATCATTTATTTATAACTTATTTTTACCCAATTAATTATAATTTTTCGATAAAATCAATTATTTAGGTCTCAATTGTTCTTTTTCTCTTGCCTTTTTTGAGTCGGTGGTTCCAGTTCTTACATGAAATTCATAGTTTCAAAAAACAAATTAATAATTTAATATATATATATATATATATCATATTTATATATTAAATAAACTTTTCAAACAATCCATTATTGTGGCTATGGAAACAAAAATGCGTTGTTTATGGTAGCAGCAGTCTGAATGTACACATTAGTGGAATTTTCTATTTTCAATGGATGAAAGGAAAAGAAAATAGGAAACAATTTAAATTAAAAAAATTTCAGATATTTAATATATATTTATTATTCTATCTCTTTAAAAATTCCTGTGATGTGGTCATGAAAAATGAATTGAATCTCTTTATGGAGGAGGAAGCATGGACATACACACAAGCGACATTTTGATTTTCCAAAAGAGTTGAGGGAAGAAAATTAGATAATAGTTTTTATTATAGAAATATAAACATTTCTTGAATAAGATATATATTCATTAAATATATCATTATAACTATCCATGAGAATTAGTCATGAAAAATGAAACACATAACCTCATAGAGGTGGTAGTTCTCATATATGCCTGCGCAACATTTTCATTTTTAATTATATGGGTAGTGGATAGAAAAAGGTCACCCAGTTAAAATATATCAATATTATTATATTTATGAAATTTATTTAATTATTATAATGATTTTATTTATGATTATTAGGTGGTAGAAGAAGAATTAAACTTGATATAATTTAGTTAGGTTGATTTCCACTTACTTTGGAATCCTCTATAGTTTTATTATTAAGGATTATTAGGTTGGAGTTTTATGAATAGGAAAACATATTTCTAGTTGATAAGTTTTTTTGGGAGTGATTTAGGTATATATTTTTAAAACTAAGGTTTTGAAACTTTTTTAAGAAAATATAGAGAGATATTTCCTTTTATAACTTAGAGGTGAGTCACCCTTGTAAATACCCATAACAATAAAATAGAGTCATCTTCATGGGAATATATAAAAAATTATAAAAATATTGAATAAGATATGAGAGAGGGACTATAAAACTCCAATATTCAATTTGGGATATGATTTAGAGGTAATTTTGTCATTATATCATAGCAGAACCCCCTATTTATCCATTTACCCTTAATGTGATGACACGATTTTACAATGATTATAAATTTTATAACTAAAAATGTAATAGAATATATTAAATAACTTGAATATAATGATTCCAAATATGGAATCAGTGTTAAATAATTTAATTTTGATCATATGTATATGAAAATAATATAGATATTCCAAATGAAATGATAAATAGTTTTTAATGTGTTTTTAGGTATAAAACATATTTGACACCAATAACATGTATAAAGTTTATTTTCATGATGAATAATGGATTATTAATAAAATTATTAGAGATATTAGAAATTAAGACCAATCCATTATAGAATCTAACCTTTTCAACACTTAATTATATAAATAGATAAATATTTTTTCTTTGTTTAGAATAAAAAATCAATTATTTTTGTAATTGTTAACAGAATGATACTAAAATTAAAATAATATTTATAAATACATTATTTTACTTAAAAAATATACATAATTATAGTTAAAAATTTCCATTATTTTAATATATTCTTAAAACAGAATTATTTCATAAACCTAATGATATTTGAGAAAATAGTACATTTCACAATTCACCTAAAAATATAATATTCTTTTAAAATCCCAAAAAACACCTTAAACTAATTTTGAAATTATTTTTTAAAAAATTATTTAAATTTCAAAAAATTATTGTTTCTTAAATTATAAATTTAAATTTTAATGGAAAATATTAAATATAAATATAAATATATTTTATAAAATCATGACCACTTTATACATCATGTATTCAAATATTTTTTTCATATAAATTTATTAATAGGTAACTATTAGTATATTAATTTATGAATTGAAATATTATATGTATTCCATTAATAGTAATAAATTTAATAAAGGTAAAATGACGACGAAATAAAAACAACTCATTGAATATATATCCATTTTTAAAACTAAATAAATTTATTATCGTGACATTATATATTTATCCACTAATCATCACATCTGATAAATAAGATCTTGTGTTTGTACAGTTTGGAAACATGTAAGTATAATTTCATTTTACTATTATTTCAATGTTTTATTTCATAAATCATGATTCTGAATTGAATTTTGAAGGTTTTGATATCTTAAATGAATTATTTTGGAAAATAAATATATCCCAAGTGGTTTTTGGATGACTCAAAGGATCCTTAGGATGAGATATATTATCTACTAAAGCTATGGCTATAGAAATCCTCCAACCACCCGCTAGTCCCCACCCACTGGTCACTAGTTGTTTGTAGAAGAATGTGTTACTAACAACACCCATTGGCCAACCAGTGGCATGGATAGTGAAACTTGCAATCTACAGGTAAATATTTACCTGCTGATGGGACAAAAATAGGTAAAATTATACTTTTCCCCCTTATATATAATAGGGGGAATCCTCCTCCCCTTTCATGTCCCATGTCCACATAGACAAGGGGCGTAGCCCCTTCCTCTACCTCTTTCCCCAATACCTAAGGGTGTCCATAGTGGTGTTTTTATAACACTTTATGGTGAGACTTAAACCCCATTGACCCTTATTGGTCCTCTATTACCTTAATTATAGATTTTCACTTATCATGCTAAGGATTTTATTGATGATTCCATCAGATATTGGTAGAATTAACCATTTGAAATGGGGAATTCACACTCTTTAGTAAGTGGATGACTCGAGACATTGTCGGCCCACTATTGAACATAATTTTGATGAAGTTAAAATACCTCTGTTGAATTATTTCTATTTGTTTATATATTATTACATTGAAATGATTATGGATTTGGGATGTGTGTTAGGTATTTTCTATAGATTGAGGCAGGGGGAATTCTATAGGGCATTGATATCCATTTTGTTATGGTTCCTATATGATGGTCTGACTAGTGAGGCATTCTGTGGGTATTCTTTAGTTGATTAGAATTATTTCCAACATTTATAATGTTTAATTAATTACAATTTATTAAATATAAATATAATAAGTGTTTTTTTATATGGATTAAGGCCTCATGATGATAGAATATGGTCAACCATATTTGAAAAAGTCTTAGTAGAAGTAATTATATCGCTACTATAAAAATTGTTTTTGATTCACAAAGAGGTTGGTGGTCCTCGTACCATTCCTATAGCTATTTTATTATATTATTATTTTTATGGATTCTCATACCAAATGAAAAGGGAGATTAATTCCTAGCAAATTTTTGAATTGTTAGATTTAAAATTAAAATTTTTAACTTACAAATTTAATTGTTAACACCTATTTCATTAGGTATTTGGTATTAGACAAAAGGCCATGGTGGATCCTCATGCAATATAAATCTTTCCTCGATCACCGATTCACAATTTCATGAATATTTTAATTATTACCTATGCATTTTAGACATCATGAGGGTTTAAAGCAAGATAAATACAACCTATTGGAATTTTTTTACGAACTTATTGGAACATTAATGTTGAGGGGTCACATGAATTGAGAAGAGCAGCCTCGATGTACCTCAGTATATCCCTTGAGTAATCATAGATTCACTCAATCATTGAGACTAGTTTGGATAGTTTTCTCGCCATGTGGGGGGGGGGGGGGGGTTAACCATAGGGGAGAGTTTTATTAGGAATTGAAAAAAGAAGACTTTATTCATTTTGAAAGTAATTTACCACCCCAGGTATAATGTCATGTTGGGCGGTGACTAAGAAAACCTTTATGGGTGTCTATTATATGTTTTGAGCATAGGGATATATGTTTCAGTCTAATGGATATTGTTGTAATTGTAATATTGTGTCAATGGTATGGATTTTTAAGGTATGTGTAGGCATTCAACTAGTCCTAGTGTCATTTATTTCTATTACTGGTTTGTATAATTCCATTAGGTGACGTGTTTTATTTATTTTCATTGTAAAACCTTGAAAATCTAAAGTAGTGACATTGTACTCGATATCGTGTATAACACTCAACACCAAGAGCATAAAGGAATATAATATCTCATGAATCTATAATATATTTACTATTTTAAATAAATTAAATATATTTTATATCATGAAATAAATGTGACACTATGTTAGTGTACATCCAATTCAATAATGTGTTTCTTCGATGTCTTGCATTACACAGAAGAAAGAGTTTTTTTGAATAATAATATATTAATAAATTCTAATTATTTAATATAATAATACATAAACGACCCCTTAAGAATAGTATTAAATAACTTATTAAAATATATGTTTTATAAAAATATAAATTGAATTCATTAGTAAAAAATTAATTAGTAATGAATATAAAATCAATTGAATATAAAGAAATGTTTTTATAGAAAACTAATTTTATGCCCACAAAACAATTCATCCATAATAAATTAAATTAGATAAAATTAGTGATAGATATTAATTTAATATGTATATATATATATTATTGAATAAAATGTTTATTATATTCATTCAATATGTTCTATATACATATGATAATAATAATCCCAAAATTACACTAAAAATACTATATTTTTATTTAGGACACTTTTACTGACTTTTAAGGGAGTGTCTATTTAAAATTGAAATTTTGTAACTTTTATAATTATTATATTTAATAATTAACTAAATATTTTTTAATAGTAACAAAATAATTAGAATAAGGTGAATATTTTGTGTTTTCTGTGAAGTTCCATTATTTTGAGAAAATGAAAAGTACTTAATTTTAATTTAAAACTGATTTTTCATCTAATTTATTTATAAGGATAAATAATATAGAAAATTGGTCTTAAATATTATTTATATCAATTTCTTAACAATTAATTTAATATAGGTCACTGGATTCACTTTCACATTGAAATTGAATATAAAAACATAGAAAATATTTGAATGTTTTTACTTTAAAACCCGCATTATCATCCTGTTTGTGTGATTGAATTTTAATTAATTTCTTCCAATTCTATGACTGAAATTTAAAAAAAGGATTTTATATATGAAATTATCATAATTTATAATTTCTAATAAGTTAAACATAGTTTTGACCAAAAATACCATTCAATGTGATTAAAAGGATTTATAACAACTAAAATGAAATTAAGCACAACATGCCAATAAACCATAAAATTAAAAACCCAAATGACCTGTACAAATGTATAAAATCCATTTTCTAGAAATATTCCGACCATATCCTCCGTTATATTGAATTTGGATCATTATTGGATCTAATTTCAAAGGAAAAAATGTGGTTAAATTTTCATTTTTCAAAAATAACAAGAGGTTAAAGTATATTCACCCAAAAGGAAACATATGTTAATAGATTACGTCTCGATATACCTTCCCTTCAGACTAATTTTTGGTTAGTCAAATAAAATCATTTATATGGTCTATAAAATATAATTTAACATGTTTTATCATTAATATATATTTATTCTCATGATATTATTTTTTTCATTTAATCTTATTCCTTCATAGAGCATACAATTCCAATGTTTCAAAGTTATACGAGTCACCTTAAATTGTTTAATATTATTCTCCATAATTTTTTTTTTAATTATTTTCTTAGAAATATCACTTCCTTTTGTGATTTTTAAAATTTCTATAAAATAATAACATTATTATTTAGAACCTAATTTATTATATATAGTGTATGTTCTACCACTTTCTGAAATAATATCATGATTTTTTCATTATTCATGATATTTTGAGTTTCAATTTTAATTATTTCAGATAATGGGATTTGAGTTAAAAGTTATCAAGTGGAAAATAATTTCATAATATATTTTATTTTCATTTATTTATATTACATAATCTTTTTGATTAATATTATATTATTATGTGTATAATGACTTTGACTATCTATTGATGTATTTAAAAATCTATATATGGGTTTATAGTTGATACACATATTTTACTAATTTATTGATTCTGACTACAACATTATATTATTTTTAAGGGTTTAATATACTATCTCATTTTTTTGGTGTTGTTTAAAATTGAATTTCCAACAAATGAAATTATTTTATCATTTTCCAAAAAAACCAATTCATTTCCTTCTCCTCTAGTTATTTAATATTTTTTCAACTATTAGTACAATTTTCCATTATTAGATACTCAAAATGTTTTAGAAAATGTTTTTAAGAAAACCTGACTAGATCTATCATATTATTTCGAGAACCTATTTCCTCTAAAAACACATATTTTATTAAAATGTTTTCAAAATTTATTTTAACCTTTTCAAAATAATTTTTTGAATACATTTTTATCCTTTTTTGACTTTTTCCTATATTTTGAATGGATTATTATAATCGCTTTATGAAAATGAAAACTTTATAAACATTTTCCATGAAAAATGAATTTTTTTTACCTCATATGTCATGTAGTAATTAAGACAACATAATTTATTGTAATCTTCTTCTGTATTTTAAAATTTTAATTTTCAAAGAATTGTTTTCAATATTTATTTTCCAAGAAAATGATTTATAACAGGTATTTAAAAAAACGATATTTTCCTCAAAAATGTTTTTAATTCTTTTCATCTATTTAATCAATAACAACAACACTTTATTTTAACTCAAATTGGGATATAATGTATTGATATAATCTTTATTCTTCCTCTGGTTGATTTATGATTTATTTGGACAAGAATAGCAATCACATTCACTCCATGGATTTATTTTTAGTCCCTTTTAAATATTTAATTTTCTATGATCATTGAATATTGAAATTTCCCCAGTTACCCATATCATATAAAAAGAATATGTTCATTACCTAAACCATATACAATTTTTCTTATGATCTATACTATGAATGTTATTTGATTATTTTGGGAATATTGAAGAATTAATATCTTATTATCCACATGGATATTTTATAAGGAATATTGTTAAATCGATTACTTGATATTTGAGTAATGATTTGGAAATGTATGAAAAGTTTTTGGACTAATTATATATTTCCCCTAGATTCATTGGTAGTATTATGAGTTGATTTAGTTTCATAAAATAAATGGGTTTCTACATGATATGTTAATCTTTCTTGTAAAATGTCTTGACAGTAATGGTTCCATATAACTAGGAAACATTGCATCAAATAATAAAGAATATAAATCATTTAGTTTCAGCTATTTTCCTTCCATGAGGTTTTACGTCGACATATCTATAGACACATTTTTTTACATTATTTATTAAAAGGAATGTTTGTCAGTTTATTACCTTTCCACATTCATTTTTCCTTATCTAGTTATTTCAATGGCATGTGCTTCCAGTTATTACCCTTCCATATTATTTATTCACTTCCATATCATTTTGTTGATTTCATGGTATGTGTGTTCAGTTATTTACCATTCCATAATTATTATTATGGCTGATTCATTATTTCTTCCGCTATACCTTACCATTACCGAGCATTCATGCTCACCTTTATTCTATCTCCTTCATCATTAATATTAGAAGCATACATGGATTAATTTATAGAGATATACTATTTGAAATAAAGTTATCCTTAAAGTTATTTATTTAGTTATAAAAAATATGTGTAATTAGTGTATTATTTTGTAATACATGACTTGTGTATCCATATAGTTTAAAAAAGTATACAAAACCCTTAGTCCATTAAGATTTGATTCATTGTATAGATGCTAATATAATAGTAGTTAACACCATCTCCAGGATTTATGGGGTCAGGTTACTACAGTTGGCATCAAACCAAGATTAGTATAATCCTTGGTAAATAGATTTTGTAAAACATAGGCTAGAGAACATAAACCTATGTTAGAATTTGAAGATATGTATAGTTGAACAATCTAATTTTTTGGTTAGATAGATTTTATATATTCTTATAAGAAATATAGTCCTATCTGGATACTATAAATGGATGTATTTCTAACACAGTTGTACTTATGAGTAACCACTCTAACAAGGTGTGTTGGGCCTACCATGTTGTATCTTGGTACACAACAAAGGGTCATATTGCACATTGTTTTTGAAACTCTCAGTTGATATTCTTAGGGTAATTTACATTTTCATTAAAAACCATTATAAGTGATTTTAATAGATGATTAAAATTAATCACATAAAATGAACCATAGACCAAGTAAGGACCTATGTGAATTTAAACAGATATAGTATTTTTATATTTTGGTTGAATAGAAATCCTTAGTTAAATGGCTATTTATTGATTAAATGTTTTCAAGGATGACCGTATTATTTATTTTTTAAATTATATTATTATGTTTTTATAAAAGGACAATATGTATGCCTTGTGGAAACTAATAATGTTCGGAAATGTTGTGGATCTTGAACCCCTAACTGAAGGAAGAGAAGTGTTTTACACCAACCACTGACCAACATAATGTCCTTGTTAAAATGTCATTGTTTTTAGATAATAAATTTTTGAGTAAATATTAATGATGAATGGGTAATATAACTTTTTAGGTTTAGAGATTAAGGTATTAACCATAATGACTATAGAGTATAGTTAGAGATAAATAGATAGAATCTTCACTATTTTATGGGCCTTATAATCTATTTCATTTTTATTTTTGTGTTTTAGGCATCAAAGTTAATTTTTAGATATCTATTTATTGAAGAATGAGATGAATTAGAAATTGATAAAAGAAAAAATAAATGATGAAATCGTTTTTATAGAAACAAGGTATGTAATTATATTTCATTATATTCTTAGGCAATAAAAGTATTTCTCAACATGAAGAAAATGATCTCAAAAAAATATTTCCCAAGTATCTTAATTTTTTTTGAACTGATGGTCTTATAAATCATCATAAATTTATTGATTTTATGACCTAAAATATTCATAGATAAATCAATTTTCTATGATTGATGTCCTCAATAACTGCCTAATTTTTTATTATCATTTTCCCTTATGGATGTATCACTACTTGACACTAATTTTCTCCAACTTGGAGACCTAGTTATATATAATTCTATATGAACTTTTTACATCTCATTATCTCTTTTCTAAAGAATTTATTATGAAGCCTTCACACGATGTGAGATTTCAAAAAAAGGAAATATCAAAAAATCAATCACCAAGATTGATTTTAAATTGTGTGGATGCAATTTAATTAAGGTGGGGAGAATGTAATGCCGTGAAAATCTAAAGTAGGAACATTGTATTCAATACTGTGTATGACACACAACACCAAGCACATAACAAAATTTAATATCCTAATAATTGATAATTTATTTACTATTTTAAATAAATTTAATATATTTTATATCATGAAATGAACACAACATTGAGTGAGCATACATCATAGACAATAACAAATTTCTTTGATGGATTTCGTTACACACAAGACCGAGTTTTACAAAACAATAATATATTATCAATATATTATTATTTAATATAACATGATATAAACTAGTTGTTATAAATAGTATTAACTAACATAAGAATATATATGGTATATGAAAATATAAAATGAAACAATTGGGTACAAATTAAATATAAATGAATATAATAACTAAATGAATAGAAAGTGAATGTTTTTATCGAAAACTATTTTTATATGCACAAAGATATTCTACTATAATAAATTAAATTAATTACAATTTGTGATAGATATTAATTTTATATACATATATTATATATTTAACACAATATTTTTTATATTCAACCAATAGATTCTATAGACATTATATAAGAACAAACCCAATATTACACATAAAATACTATATTTTTATTTAGAGAACTTTTAATACCTTCTAATGGAAAAACTATTTTAAATACAATTTTTGGAACTTTTATAAATATTATAAATAAAATTAAACATAATATTTTAAATTGAATCATAAAAATTAGGTTATAGTTAGTTTTTGTTATTTTTTTTGTGATGTTTCTTTTTTTAAGGAATAAAAAAAATATAAAATTTTAATTCAAATCTACTTTTTCATCTAATTTATTTATAATGTAAAATAATATTTTAAATTAGTTTTATAGTTTATATAAATAAATGTTTTATCAATTTATCCAATTTAAGTATTTTTAATCAATTTCACTTTTAAATTGAATATGAAAACTTAGAAAACTTTTGAAATGTTTTACTTTAAAAACCAGCATTGTCGTCTCGTATGCAAGATTAAATTAAATTTATTTTTTCCACTACTATTTTTAACAATTTTAAAAAATATATTCCAAATTTTTAATTATCATAATTTATAATTTTTAATAATTTCAACGTAGTTTTTTTACCAGAAATATTAGTTAAAATGATTAAAATTAATGTGAGTGATTAAGGTGAAATTAAGATTTATAAGGCACTAATCCTTAAACTTAAGGGCCAAAATGACGTATAAATTTTAACCAAAATATTTTATATATACATATTGAAACCTTATAATCCATTTAATATAATTTTTACCATTATTGTATCTACATGAAATGAAAAAAATGTGGATTGAATTCCCTTTTCTAAAATTTACAAGAGTGGTACTCCTACTCCACTATAACAAGGCCTCATCTCCTCCCACTTCCTCACACCAATATAGACACATCCGATGAAAAAACACCTACCCAAAAGATCACAGTAAAATCTCTTCTATAATCTTAGAAGCCTCACCTTGTTTATAAATCCTTCCAAGGAATCCCTTTGGTGTAAATCAAATGGAGTTACCAAAAGAAGAGGTAATATCTTTTCTTAAGCTCTCTAGTTTTATTTCAACTCTCCACTCCCTAAACATTGATTATTACACGATTTTAAAATATAAATAATATACTAAATGAAATGAAATGTTTTTAAGATATTTTTTACACCTACAGATATACATACCTTTATATAATGGGTAACAGACTTATCGTTTTTGTGTATGGTAACTAGCGCCCCATGAAACGATGATTGTTCACTCTTCATTTACCACCTCCAATTGTGGGGATTATGATGAAAAATATGATTATATATGATATATATTATATTTACCATTTATTAATTCTTATTTAATTCTTTTATAACACATAATTATATACTTTCCATTTTGTGTAAACACGATAACATCATTTCTGGAAGTGTGGACTACAACCCCCTAAATGCGATGTGATTTGTTCAAACTATACATGAATCATATTATGGATAATTTTAATAAAATTATGTAACATATATGACATATATATAATAATATAATTATAATATACATATTTATCATCTAATTTTCACTGTTTTAATATGAGAAAAAATAGAAGTAGTGATCATATGTACATACAACATACAGTCTCCACGAATAGTGAAATTCATTTCTTATCTCAAAATATTATAAATTATTATAAATACATATTTAATGGATATTTAAGATACTGAAATCATGATAAAAATTATTGATATTATGAAACCATTATCTAATTAATATGAAAAATAACTGACAAGTCAAAACATACTTGAGAAATCTAGGCAATTAACAATTGAAATAGTAAAAATAATGAATGTGTGTTAACAAACGGGTAATAAAATGTTATAAGAAGTTTATATATTGTATTATAAATAATATTTTCATTATTTTATAATTTATTAACATGTTTAAACCCCTTATATAGTTGGTTAATTCATTTTTAGTTAAAATTAAACCCAAGGTAAGGGATTTCGTCTCAATTTACCTTCTAATGAGACTTATTTGTTTTTATGCACCTAGTTTATTTTATATATTTTAATATTTCTATTTGAAATGTTCTATAATGAGTATATTTATTCTTATAGTATTATATGTTTCATTTAATTATATTACTACATAGAAATTATTATTCAAATGATCCAAAGTGGTATGAGAGACTTTGGAATGTATAAATATTATTCTCCCCGAGAATGTTTTTAATGATTATATTTAAAATATCACACACCTTGGTGATTTTAACTTTATCTTGAAACAAAAATATTGTTTTTATACACCTAATTCATTATATGTGGTTCACATACTTCCACTATATCATATAATATCATGATTCATCTATTATTCAAGATATTTTGAGTCTCAATTTGAATTATTTCATATAAGGGGTTTTGAGTTAAAAGTTATCAAGTAGAAAATAATTTCATAACCCAATTTATTTTAATTGGGTAATATTAATTCCTCATTTTCATTAATAGTATATTAATATATGTATAACAAAATTGACTTTCTATAAATACATTTAAACATCTATATATGGATTTATAGTTGATACACATAATCTAACCATGGATTTATTGTCACTCCAACGTTATATTATTTTCAGTGGTTTACATTGAAATATCATTTTTGTACTTGATTATTTACACATGAATTTAAATTAAGGGAAATTATTTGATCATTTTATAGTAAACCCTTTCATTTGATTTTCCTTTTATAAGGACTCAACCTTAAACATTACATAATCTTGAATTAAGTTAATAATTCAAATTGAGATTATTTTAATGTTTAGAGATTTAGAGAATTAGTTCATAACATAAACATAACAATTTGAATATTACATGTAGACACTTATACTACGTATCCAATTTTTTCATAAAATAAAAACTCTTGAAAAAAAGATTCAAGTCTAGTTCCATATTTTAGACATCATGAATTTTACTTGATCCCATCCTTGACCCTATTAATCTTTAAGTATTGTGAAAAACATTTCAAAAAAACATGGGATGAGCATAAAAATCACATTAAGGGATACACAAATAAGGAAAACAGTTAGTTTTTCAAAACCACAAGTAAACCATAAATAATTTATCATAAGTAATATTTTTCAAATTAATAAATTAGTAAATAATCTTCACATAATAAAAGATAATTTCTTACCCTTTTGTAATAAAAATTTTACTATAAAACCCATATAAATAACTCATAACATATAAAGGTAACATGGGATATAAACATACGTAAATTGAATAACCATATGATCGACTTACACATGTATCACTAAATAGAATCAACATACGGCTGAATACCATAACCAATTGTTTGGATGTTATAAAATAACCAACAATAATAGTTTATCATTGAATAACCCATCCTTTGGTTTATCCCTCAACCACCCATCAATTGTCCAAGTACCATCATAACGCATATAATATTTCAAATATAAACATTTCACTTATAAAATTTTATTTACAATCCCCAGAAATCATTTAATGATATTTAATTAATCAATCCATTTCAAAAACCCATTTTCAATACCAAAAGCCAATAAATAGTATAATTGCTTTAATGTTTCTTTAATAAAGAAATTTAGTCTTACAAAGGAAGGTAAATAATGATTACGTCAATAGAGAGGTCATTGTCACGACAAACGTTAAAAAAAATTCACTTTTGGAATTTAGTAAAATAATTCATAGAAAAAATATTACCTTTGAATGAAACTAAAATATGAAGGGATATATTATATACCGTATAAAATAATAAGGTGTATATTATCAAAATATGCCTCAACAAATGGAGATCGAGACAAAGTCCCCTAACTAATGTTCGACATGACCCGCCCATTCTTTAATTAATTGAATAATAAACTAAAGTTAATTTCTACTTGATTAAGAAAAATTTTTAATCATATTATTCCTTTTATATCACTTATTAACTTTCTATAACAATTATTTAATTATTTGAGTTCATATCGGACATTTTGTCAATGTTTAGAACTTGAGTTAAAAATGAACTTTTTATAATGATAAATTGTCCATGTGGTAGAACATACATTATCTCTAGAATGATATTGATGATTTATATATCATATATACCATATATATCCAGTATATATGTATTTATAATAGTCTATATCATTTGGATATAAGAAAATGAAATGCACTTCTTATGGAGATGATAAGCCGTACGTTCGCATAAACGCTACTTCAATTTAATTTAGTCATATTAAAAAAAATGAAAAAAATGATACATAGGTATATTATTATTATAGTATAATTTCATAAGTTATATAAATTATGTATGTTCATTAACACCATCCTTTATATGTTCCACATATGGTATAAATGATTCATATCACTTTGAGGGGGTGGTAGACCGTCATTCCTCAATTGAAATTATTGTATTTACCCATTATGGAAACCATAAAGGTATGTTATAAATGAAAAATAAAGAAGAATTGAGAAAACATAAACATAATATATATCATATATAAATATATTACCATCATAATGGCCACCATGGGAGGCAGTTGTTGACATTTGAACAGTCATTATTTCGTGAGGCAATAGTTCTCCATCCCTAGAAACAGTATGTTTATATCCCTTAGATGGAGGTGTGTGGAAATATAGTTCAGATAATTCTCATAAAAACAACCTAGTATATTTAGGATACTATTTTTTTATATAAGAATATAATAAAGAGAGTTTAGGGTGTTGAAGAAGTAATATAAAAGAAAAGAACTTAATAGAAGACGTTACCTTTAAATCTGCTAACTCCATTTAGTTTAAACCAAAAGGCTTCCTTGAAGTGCCTTATGGATACAAAAATGATTCTAGAAGGAAAATAGGAATTTAGGGAGCTTAATTGGGTAGAATTTGAATGATCCAATAGTCTTGAGAGGTGTGAGTAATGGGTTAGAGGTGATGGAGTTTTATAAGGGAGAGGAGGGGCTCTTTAATAAAGTTGGAAAATATTATTTTATTATAACCTGATTTTCGGTATGAAAAGATCCAAATATCATTAATTTAGTATATAAGATGAATTTTGTTTAAAATGAAATCATCCAATAATAATTTTAGAGGTTTATATAGTTTCTTAAATTTTATAATCTCATTTATTTAAATCATTCATTATTAAGGTAATCAAGACATCATCATTGTGTCATAAATAATTTTCATTATTTGATGTATAAAATTTATAAAAAAATTCCATGATGTTAGAAATATTTATATATTTATAATTAATATTTATAGTCAAATTGATAACTTATATAGCCTCATGTAAAAAATTATTTGCTAAAATATATATTTTTATGTAATTTTTTTCTTTACTTTAAATTATTTAATATAAAGTGTCATTATCACACTTAAGTGGCTCCATGGGGTCCCCAAATTGAGACAAGGATGACCATGGTCGTACATTTAACAAAAAATAGGAATATGACACTTGTTAAGGTAATTTAATATCATTATAATAATATTTTGTTTCCCATATGTACCATATTTACCCTTTAACCATGGTAAATAAAATATTTACTGAAGTAAATATACATAATGTCTAAAAATAAAAGATAAAAATTTACACAAAATGGACCTCATGATTAAAAATATGGAATTATTTTTGTTTCAAATTCAAAACTCATAAGTGGCATAAATTAATTTTAAATTAATTCCTATTGTCAAAACAAAAGCATGTTTTTATGAAATAATAACAATCAAAAGATGGACACTTATTTATATACAATTTCAATGTGAAAATACTTCCAATGACAAAAATTGGATTAAATGGTAAAAATATAATCTAATTAAACTTTATAATCATTTAAAATGATAATCTAACACTATAAATAAATAATATTAAAGGGAAGTGTTGAATTAACATACAATAAATTTCACTATTCATTATAAAATGAACATTATCAGAAAAATAACAAAAATTTCATCCAAAGTAAGTTTCGATGTCCCCATTCTAAAGTAGAATTTTATTTTGTCAAATATAACATATAAAAGTGAAAAAACAATATTTGAAAAGGTTTCTCCATTAAAAGTTAGTAAATTGACTATTTAAATAATATTAGAGTGTTCATGCTTAAAATTGGATTCATTCACATTTTAAGCTTCTATCTGTTTTGTTGGATAAATGTAAAAGCATTTAAAAAAATTTATAATTGTATTGTAGTTAGTTCTGTTCATTTCATCCAATACAATGGCTAGGTGTTAAATACCATTTAAAATAATATTATAATATTATTTTTCATTATGACTCAGCCTTATGTAGAACATGAGATTTCATAGAAACTCATTCATGCGTGTTGGGGATGACACCAAACATGGAATCCCATTTAAATTAAAATTAAAATTTAATTCAAAAATATTAATAAATATAAAAATGTTTTACTCTTTATTTACCTGGGATGTTACATCCTTTCACCCTTTTGGAAATTGTGTCTGTGAAATTTTGTTCACTTATCAAATAAGTGGGGGTATTTATCCCTCATAGGATTTTCAAATTCCCACTTTGACTCTTCAACCATATGGTTTTTTGAAAAATCCTTTACCTAATGAATTACCTTATTCCGCAACACTTTCTCTCTTCATTCAAGAATCTAGATTGGTTATTCCTCATTAGAAATATTTTCTCCAAACTGAACTACTTTGGAATACAAACATGAGATGGATCTGGCATATACTTTATGAACATTGAAACATGAAAAACATTATGTACCTGTGATAAAATTAGAGGTAAAGCCACTCTGTAGGAAACTGATCCATCTTTCTCTACGATTTCATAGATTCCAATGAACCTCACACTCAACTTTCAATTCTTTCAAAAACACATCACACTTTCCCATAGAGAAGCATTGAGAAATACATGATCACCTACCACAAAAGAAAGATCCTTCATCTGGTTATCTGTATAACTTTTCTTCTTGATCTAAGCTATTCTCATATTCTTCTAAATCAACTAAACTTTCTCTTCCATCTCTTCTACGAATTCTGTTCCCACGAGCTTCCATTCATCTACTTCATTCCAAAAAGGTGGAGTTTGACACCGCCTTCTATATAATTCCTCAAATGGAGACATATGTATACTAGAATGAAAATTATTATTGTAAAAAAACAAACCAACGAAAGATATTGGTCCCAAGTTCCCTTGTAATCCATTGAAGAATCATGTGGCATATCATCCAAAGTCTGAATTGTTAGTACTAACTTCCCATCATATTGTGGATCAAAAGCTATAATAAAATTTAATTCATAACCCAATAACTTTTGAAAGCCTTTCCAAAAGTTAGATGTGTAACATACCAAGTAAGTAATGAATAATATATATTTTTATCTATGTCTATTAATGATTAAGATAGTGTTTTAGAGGCTTAAAATGAAAATAAATCCAATCTTAAGCATGGAATACACTAATATTCTTAAAAGATTGTTTTACTGCCTTATGATGGAAAACCATTTTTAAATATATCTTTTGAAAATTTTATAAACTACGTTTTTCAAAATAAACTTATTCTTTATGATTTGGACATCAAAATTTACTTTGTGTGAATTTTTGATATTTTTCTGACAATGTTCATTTTTTAATGAATAGTGAAAAATACTGCATTTTACATCAAAACTGCTTTTTAATCTAATTTATTTATATGATTAGATTATCTTTTGAATTGGTCTTAATGTGTAATATGAATATATTTTTTACCATTTAATACAATGGTGGTCATTGGAATCAATTTCACTTTGAAATTGGACTTAAACTAGTGTCAATCTTTTGATACTTATTGTTTCATAAAAACACGCTATTTGCTCTGACAGCGGGAATTAATTATTAAATTAGTTAATGTGACTTATATGTTTTTAATTTTGTAAAATAGAATTCATTTTTGAATTCGGAATATCAAATATAGCTTAGGGTGAATTTTTGGTAATTTTCTGAAAAACTTCAATTTTTGATGAATAGTGAAACCACTAAGTGGTACTTATAAAATCTGATTTTCCGTTTAAATGAAATTTTGCCATTATTGTGTTTTGAATTTCAAAAATCCGACATACATGGTTGTCACTAAGAAGTAAAATGTGGTTCAATGAGATTAAAATAATTTTTTGGTGAATAGTAACTTATTAAGTTTTTAATCGCGATTAGTGGTAATTAGTGTAGTTTAAGGTATAAATAATGCTTTAATAATATGAAAAGAAATTGACACATGTCCTAACATCATTTGATGTTTAATTGCAGACCAAGACAAGCCATGGGTCAACTTGGGGACCCCATGGAGACACTTTGGTTGGGAAATGACATAAATAACTTTTTATTTAATGTAAAAGTAAAAATGACACAAACATGATATGTTTTACTAAAACAATTTCTAAATGGGGTTATACAAGTCAGATTTTTGATTATAAATATTAATTGGAAAGATAAAACGATTTACTACATAATAGTATTTTTTTTATAATTTTTAGACCTTAAATATATTAAATTATTTATGACATCATGATGATGCAGCGATGCCCTCATTATTTAATGATTTAAATAAAATGTAAAGATAATGTAAAATCTATGAACTACACAAGTCCAAAACCAATTGGATGGGTGGATTTCGAACCCTTATCACCTTATCCATGAATTATATCAATGTGGGACCTTTTAAAACCGAAACACATTTTCAAATAAAGTAATATTTCTTTACTTTCCAAAAGTGCCCCTCCTCTCCTCTTATAAAAGGCCCCCACCTCTACCTCATTTCACACACTCCTCAAGCCTTTGACTCGGCCAACCCCTGCCCATTTACTCTCTACACATCCCTCTACTCATCCTATAGGATTCCCTTTGGGAAGAATCCTTTCAAAGGAAGCCTTTAGTCTCAAATCAAAAGGAGTTACACTTTTAAAGGTAATTCATTCTCTCATGTTCATTTGTTTTATTTTGTTTCTCCAACCCCCTAAACTCTTTTTATTTACTTATTTTGTAACAACACCAGTATCTTCAATATACTAGGATGTTTTTATAAGATTTATTTGAGCTACAATCTCACACAACTACATCAAATGGTTAAAGAACATACGGTTTCCGTGGATGGCGAAATTCTGCCTCCCGAAACGATAATTGTTCAATACTCATTTAACACCTTCAAGGGTGGCCATTATGATGCCACTATTTTTATATATGATATATAATATGTTTATTTTTTCCTTAAGATTCTGTTTTTTTCATTTTGGGCACACCTTTATGGTTTCCATTATGGGTAAACACGATATCTTCATTTTAGGAAGTGCGGACTACCGCCCCCTGAAAGTGATTTGATTTGTTAATACCATATGTGGCATGTGTAAAGGATAAAGTTAATGATATTATATATGTTATTATACTGGAATTATAATATACTTATATATCATTATTATTCCATTCCAGAAAATACGAAATAGAAATGGAAGTAGCGTTCATGCGTATGTACGGCTTACCGTCTCCATGAACGGTGCATTTCATTTCTTATCCCCAAATGTAATGTACAATTAAAAGTACATGTATATAATGGATATATATAATTAATTATATATCTAAATGATTAATATAATTCTGGAATTAAAATATACACACCTCTCATTTAGTTTTAAATCCATTAATATGACAAAGAAATGAAAGTAGCGTTCATGCGTACGTACGACTTACCATCTCCATGAACGGTGCATTTCATTTCTTACCACTAAATGATTATGTAATATTATAAATACATGTATATGCTGGATATATATGATACATATTATATCCAAATCGGTAATTTTATTCTGGATATAAAGAACCTTTGACCACACGAACAACATGTAATTGTAAGAAGTCCACTTTCGACTTAAGAACCAAATGTTGAGAAAACAAACATTATTAACGTAAATGGTTACATAATGTTTATAACATAGCAATAAGTGATATAAAAGGAATAATGAACTTTAAAAAGGTTCTTAATCAAGTATAAATTAACTCAAGCTTATTATTCCGGACGTTAAAGAATGATCGAGTCAAGTCGGACCCGAGGTAAGGGACTTCGTCTCAATATCCTTTTATTGAGGCATATTTCGTTTTATACACAACTTTCTTTTATACGGTGTATAAACCCCTTTGACTTTTACGTTTATTCAAAAGGAATCATTTTTATACGAAGCATTTACTAAATGATAAAAGGGAATGTTTTTGTCGTACGTATGCGACGACAACGACTTCTCCGCCATCGTGACCGTTATTTGAGTTTCGACTTCCTCTACAAGCCATACCTTCTTTTTAAAAAGAAAAATAAATACCATGTTTTACTTTTCTTTTATTTTAGTATTGAAAATGGTTTTCATAATGTTTTTATATCAATGTGTTGTATTGATATCTCGTGATTGAAATGTGGAAATTTTATGTTTCCTTTATGCATGTTTTATGTGATATGATTATGTTATGGTTCTTGGGCATTATTATGAAGACGGGTGGTTCTGTGATAAACTAAGGGCGGGTGCTCCCGTTATAGCTCTCCAATGCATTGGGTAACGCAAAGGAGTGAAACGTTAAGGTTTCTCCGAAGAGATTTAGGGAATATACTGTGATGGGTATTCCAAACGTAACCAAGAGGGTAACTCCCTACGTAAGAATGTTATGGATGCCTCAAGTTACCTTTATGTCTTATGATTCCTATGATTTATTCATGATTTTATGAGGTATGTTAAAGTGCCTATGTTTTATGGGTAAAGTATGATTTCATTCTTATGTATATATGAACTCATGTTTCCTTTCCATGTTTTTATAACCCATACTGAGCTTTTTATGCTCATCCCAAGTTTTTTTGAAATTCTTTTCACAGGTCAAGGGAAAGGTACATGATATGATGATAGTGTCAAGGAAGTGTCAAGAAATAATCCATGTTTTATTTTAAATGTGTTTCCATTGATGGGAATGAAGAATACTATCTTTTTGTAACCACTTTGTTTATATGTGGAATGTAATGCATGTTTTATGATCTAATTCTCTAAAACTCTAAACCCGAAAAGATCCTCAATGTGTAATCTTGTAATAAATCAAGATTAAGTAAGGTTTAAGGCTGGGGCCTTATAGTTGGTATCAGAGGTCGGTTTAGACAACTTTAGGAGTTAGAAAAGTGTTAAATTATAATATGATTGAAATGATATAGCATTTACGGATTACCAGGTTGCTTCGCCTAAGATATTTTTGTGTTCAGAATGGTTTTCTGCAGAGGAAACAAAGCAGATACGTTGGGACGACATACGGAGGAAGATAACCTTCCAAATCAGCAACCTGAGATGGTCGGAATCGGAACTGAACAGTTTGTTGCAGTGATGGAACAGTTGACTCAGGCTATAAATGGTGGTGGTATCCATGCACGAGATCAGCCAGATCAACCGCAGAGGAACATGTCAGTGGTGGAACATTTCATGAGGCAACATCCCCCATCATTCAGAGGATCATCTGACCCTGTTCAAGTTGAAGGGTGGATTAAAGCACTGTAGAAGATTTTTGATGTCATGGGGTGTTCAGACAATCAAAAGGATAGTCTTGCTATTTACCGTTTGGAGGGTGAAGAAGATCAGTGGTGGTCTATGGTTAAAAATATCAGGGACACCGATGAGATTTATGATCTTGACTGGGATGAATTCAAAGGTATGTTTCTTGAGAAGTATTTTACTAAGGCTGTTCGACTTAGGATGGAAAAGAAATTCTTAGAATTGAGGCAAGAGGAAGACTCAGTGGCTGCCTATGAAGAAAGGTTCACTCAATTGGCAAGGTATGCTCCAAATTTTATCCGAGACCTTGATAGTAAAATCAATCGTTTTTACTCAGGATTAAAGCCAAAATATCGAAGGGCATTAGCTTCTCGTGAGTTTAAAAGTTATGAAAAGCTTGTTCGATGTGCTGAGAAGGTGGAAATGGAGTTTTCTGATGACCACGTGTTCGATAACAACCAGCAGAAGAAGAGACCGAGGTGGCAGGAGAAAGGTAAGAATTCTTCAAAAAAGTTTGATGGAAAGAGAACTAAGTTTCCAGTTTGTGATAAATGTGGCAAAAGGCATGCTGGGGAATGTCTTCTGAATTCTGGAAAGTGCTACCAATGTGGTAAGATGGGACATAAGGCTCGTGATTTCACTGAAAAGGATCAAGGTGAAGGTAAGAACAAATTTGATTTACAGTTAGTGAAATGTTTTAAGTGCAATGAGATGGGTCACTATGAAAATGAGTGTCCGACAAAGAGCTTGAGTGATGGGAAGCAGTTAGACTACAAGCAGAAAGGGGTGGTGAAATCCTTTGCAACTACTTCAGCAGATGTCGTTCCATCAAATAGAGATTCGTAGCTTCCTTGGTTTGGCAGGATATTACCGATGGTTTGTTATAAATTTTTCACGGTTATCTAGTCCAATGACTAAGATAACTCGGAAGGGTGTTAAGTTTATCTGGACAACAGAATGTGATTATTGTTTTCAGGAATTGAAAAGAAGATTGATGAATGCTCCAGTTTTGGCACTACCTTCCAGGAATGGTGAGTTTGTTATATACAGTGATGCGTCATTGAAAGGACTTGGTTGCGTCCTAATGCAGAATGATCAGGTAATTGGTTATGCTTCACGACAGTTGAAAACTCATGAGGTAAATTACCCTACACATGATTTGGAATTAGCTGCTGTTGTTTTTGCTTTAAAAATTTGGAGGCATCATTTGTATGGAGTAAAGTGTGAAATATATACCGATCACAAAAGTTTAAAGTATATATTCACTCAGAAAGAGTTAAACATGAGACAGAGGAGATGGATAGAATTAATCAAGGATTATGATTGTACAATTCATTACCATCCGGGAAAAGCAAATAAAGTGGCTGATGCTTTGAGTCGAAAAAGTAATGCTTCATTAACAATGTTGCGTTTGGAACGTGATCCTTTGGTTAAGGATTTGATGAACTTTGTCATAGAAGTTGTTGGTGCATGAAGTCCTTCTATTTTGTTTCAGGTATCAGTGAGATCTTCTCTATCAGATAGAATTAAGCAAGCACAGAAGCAAGACAGTGAGTTGTAGAAAAAGGTAGAGCTGGTTCAGAAAGGTAAGTTGCCTGAATTCAACATTGATAATGATTGCGTTTTGAGATTTGGGAAGAGATTGTGTGTGCCTTGTGATTCACAGTTGAAGAGATAGTTGTTATGTGAAGCTCATAGTTCTCCGTTTTCAGTTCATCCGGGCAGTACTAAGATGTATAGAGATCTGCAGGAGTATTACTGGTGGGATGGAATGAAAAGAGATATTGCTGATTTTACTGTGAAGTGTTTGACATGTCAACAGGTTAAAGAAGAGCGGCAGTTACCGAAAGGGATGCTTCAGCCTTTACCAGTGCCAGAGTGGAAATGGGAGAATATATCCATGGACTTTGTTGTGGGATTACCGAAGACATCACGAGGTAATAATGCAATCTGGGTTATTGTTGATCGCTTGACCAAATCTGCTCATTTCCTTGCTATACGAGATACTTTTTCCCTAGATCAACTTTCCCGTTTGTATCTTAAAGAGATAGTCAGGTTACATGGAGTTTCTCTCTCCATTGTATCGGATCGTGATCCCAGGTTTACTTCTAAATTTTGGAAAGGCCTTCAGAAGTCGTTGGGTACTGAATTAAATTTTAGTACAGCTTTTCATCCTCAATCAGATGGGCAGTCAGAACGAACAATTCAGACATTAGAGGATATGCTACGAGCTTGTTCTATGGATTATCAAGGAAGTTGGGACCAACATCTTTCTTTGGTTGAATTTTCATATAATAACAGTTTTCATTCCAGTATACAGATGGCACCATTTTAGGCATTATATGGGAAGCGGTTTCGAACTCCAGCATTCTGGGATGAAGTGGGTGAAAGGAAGTTGATGGGACCAGAATTGGTAGAAGAGATGGCAGAAAAAGTTCAGTTGATTCAGAAACACATGAGAACAGCTCAGAGCAGGCAGAAGAGTTACGCGGATAACCGGAGGAAGGATCTATCTTTTGAGGTAGGTGATCATGTTTTTCTCAAGGTTTCTCCTTGGAAAAGTGTGATGAGATTTGGTAAGAAAGGAAAGCTGAGTCCAAGGTTTATTGGAACATATGAAATTCTGGAGAAAGTTGGATCAGTTGCATACCGAGTGGCTTTACCTCAGAGTTTATCTCAGGTACACAATGTTTTTCATGTTTCAAGGTTGAGAAAGTATATGCCAGATCCATCTCATGTTTTGAGTCCAGAGGTAGTTCAGCTGGAAGAGAACCTATCTTATGAGGAACAACCGGTCCAGATTCTTTACCACAGGGAGAAAGTGTTACGGAATAAGGTGATTCACCAGGTAAAGGTTTTGTGGAAAAACCACATGATTTAAGAGGCAACATGGGAATCTGAAAATGCAATGAGGGATAAGCACCCCCATTTATTTGATAAGTAAATAAATTGTGGGGACGCAATTTTCTAAAGGGGGGAAGGATGTAACATCCCAAGTAAGTAATGAATAATAGATATTTTTATCTATGTCTATTAATGATTAAGATAGTGTTTTAGAGGCTTAAAATGAAAATAAATCCAATCTTAAGCATGGAATACACTAATATTCTTAAAAGATTGTTTTACTGCCTTATGATGGAAAACCCTTTTTAAATCTATATTTTGACAATTTTATAAACTATGTTTGTCAAAATATACTTATTCTTTATGATTGGGATATCAAAATTTACTTTGTGTGAATTTTTTATATTTTTCTGACAATGTTCATTTTTTAATGAATAGTGAAAAATACTGCATTTTACATCAAAACTGCTTTTTAATCTAATTTATTTATATGATTAGATTATCTTTTGAATTGGTCTTAATGTGTAATATGAATATATTTTTACCATTTAATCCAATGGTGGTCATTGGAATCAATTTCACTTTGAAATTGGACTTAAACTAGTGTCAATCTTTTGATAATTATTGTTTCATAAAAACACGCTATTTGCTCTGACAATGGGAATTAATTATTAAATTAGTTAATGTGACTTATATGTTTTGAATTTTGTAAAATATACTTCATTTTTGAATTCGGAATATCAAATATAGCTTAGGGTAAAGTTTTGGTAATTTTCTGAAAAACATCAATTTTTGATGAATAGTGAAACCACTAAGTGGTACTTATAAAAACTGATTTTCCATTTAAATGAAATTTTGCCATTATTGTGTTTTGAATTTCAAAGATCCGACATACATGGTTGTCATTAAGAAGTAAAATGTGGTTCAATGAGATTAAAATAATTTTTTGGTGAATAGTAACTTATTAAGTTTTTAATCGCGATTAGTGGTAATTAGTGTAGTTTAAGGTATAAATAATGCTTTAATAATATGAAACGAACTTGAAACATGTCCTAACCTCATTGGATGTGTAATGGCCGACCAAGACAAGACATGGGTCAACTTGGGGACCCCATGGAGACACTTTTTTTGGGAAATGACATAAATAACTTTTTATTTAATGTAAAAGTAAAAATGACACAAACATGATATGTTTTACTAAAACAATTTGTAAATGGGGTTATACAAGTCAGATTTTTGATTATAAATAGTCATTGGAAAGCTAAAACGATTTAATACATCATAGTATTTTGTTTATAATTTTTAGACATTAAATAAATTAAATTATTTATGACATCATGATGATGCAGCGATGAACTCATTATTTAACGATTTAAATAAAATGGAAAGATAATGTAACATCTATGAACTACAAATTTCCAAAACCAATTGTATGGGTGGATTTCAAACCCTTATCACCTTATCCACTAATTATATCATTGTGGGACCTTTTAAAACCAAAAACCATTTTCAAATAAAGTAATATTTCTTTACATTCCAAAAGTTCCCCTCCTCTCCTCTTATAAAAGGCCCCCACCTCTACCTCATTTCACACACTGCTCAAGCCTTTGGCTCGGCCAAACCCTGCCCATTTACTCTCTCCACATCCCTCTACTCATCCTAGAGGATTCCCTTTGGGCAGAAGCCTTTCAAAGGAAGCCTTTAGGCTCAAATCAAAAGGAGTTACACTTTTAAAGGTAAGTCATTCTCTCATGTTCATTTGTTTTATTTTGTTTCTCCAACCCACTAAACTCTTTTTATTTACTTCTTTTGTAAAAACACCAGTATATTCAATATACTAGGATGTTGTTATAAGATATATTTGAGCTACACTCTCACACAACTACATCAAATGGTTAAAGAACATACGGTTTCCGTGGATGGAGAAATTCTGCCTCCCGAAATGATGATTGTTCAATACTCATTTAACACCTTCAAGGGTGGCCATTATGATGTCAATATTTTTATATATGATATATAATATGTTTATGTTTCCCTTAAGCTTATGTTTTTTTCATTTTGGGCATACCTTTATGGTTTCCATTATGGGTAAACACGATATCTTCATTTTAGGAAGTGCGGACTACCGCCCCCTAAAAGTGATTTGATTCGTTAATACCATATGTGGGATGTGTAAAGGATAAAGTTAATGATATTATATATGTTATTATACTGGAATTATAATATATTTATATATAATTATGATTCCATTCCAGAAAATACGAAATAGAAATGGAAGTAGCGTTCATGCGTATGTACGGCTTACCGTCTCCATGAACGGTGCATTTCATTTCTTATCCCCAAATGTAATGTACTATTAGAAGTACATGTATATAACGGATATATATAATTAATGATATATCTAAATGATGAATATAATTCTAGAATTAAAATATACATACCTCTCATTTAGTTTTAATTCCATTAATATGACAAAGAAATGAAAGTAGCGTTCATGCGTACGTACGGCTTACCGTCTCCATGAACGGTGCATTTCATTTATTACCTCTAAATGATTATGTAATATTATAAATACATGTATATTCTGGATATATATGATACATATTATATCCAAATTGGGAATTTAATTCTGGATATAAAGAACCTTTGACCACACCAACAACATGTAATTGTAAGAAGTCCACTTTCGACTTAAGAACCAAATATTGAGAAAACAAACATTATTAACTTAAATGGTTACATAATGTTTATAACATAGAAATAAGTGATATAAAAGAAATAATGAACTTTAAAAAGGTTCTTAATCAAGTATAAATTAACTCAAGCTTATTATTCAGGACGTTAAAGAACGATCGAGTCAAGTCGGACCCGAGGTAAGGGACTTCGTCTCAATCTCCTTTCATTGAGGAATATTTCATTTTATACACAACTTTCTTTTATACGGTGTATAAACCCCTTTGAATTTTACGTTTATTCAAAAGGAATCCTTTTTATACGAAGCATTTACTAAATGACAAAAGGGAATGTTTTTGTCGTACGTATGCGGCGACAACGACTTCTCCACCGTCGTGACCGTTATTTGAGTTTCGGCTTCCTCTACAAGCCATACCTTCTTTTTAAGAAGAAAAATAAATACCATGTTTTACTTTTCTTTTATTTTAGTATTGAAAATGGTTTTCATAATGTTTTTATATCAATGTGTTGTATTTATATCTCGTGATTGAAATGTGGAAATTTTATGTTTCCTTTATGCATGTTTTATGTGATATGATTATGTTACGGTTCTTGGGCATTATTATGAAGACGGGTGGTTCCGTCATAAACTAAGGGCGGGTGAGCCCGTTATAGCTCTCCAATGCATTGGGTAACGCGAAGGAGTGAAACGTTAAGGGTTCTCCAAAGCGATTTAGGGAATATACTGTGATGAGTATTCCAAACGTAACCAAGAGGGTTACTCCCTACGTAAGAATGTTATGGATGCCTCAAGTTACCTTTATGTCTTATGATTTCTATGATTTATTCATTATTTTATGAGGTATGTTAAAGTGCCTATGTTTTATGGGTAAAGTATGATTTCATTCTTATGTATATATGAACTCATGTTTCCTTTCCATGTTTTTATAACCCATACTGAGATTTTTATGCTCATCCCAAGTTTTTTTGAAATGTTTTTCACAGGTCAAGGGAAAGGTACATGATATGATGATAGTGTCAAGGAAGTGTCAAGAAATAATCCATGTTTTATTTTAAATGTGTTTCCATTGATGGGAATGAAGAATACTATCTTTTTGTAACCACTTTGTTTATATTTGGAATGTAATGCAAGTTTTATGATCTAATTCTCTAAAACTCTAAACCCGAAAAGATCCTCAATGTGTAATCTTGTCATAACTCAAGATTAATTAAGATTTAAGGCTGGGGCCTTATAAGATGTGTGTTAGGGATCATGATCAGATAAAATGGAGAGCGTAACTCCATGTAACCTGATTATCTCTATAACATACAGTTGAGAAATCTGATCGAGAGACAAAGTATCTCGAATAGTGAGGTAATCAACTGATTTAGTCAATCGATCATCAACAAAATATATTGCTTTTGTTACCGACAGATGTATTTGTTAATCCCACAATGATGTCCATGGATAAATTTTTCCATTTGCACTCTAGCACCGGTAAAGACTGAATCATCCTTTTTAGTAATTTTCACATTACTTTAACCTGTTGACAAGTCAAACAACTTATAGTAAAGTCTGTAATATCTATTTTCATTCTATCCCACCACTAATACTCCCGAAGAACTATGTACATCTTAGTACTTCCAGGACGAACTAAAAAAGGGAGAACTACGAGATTCACATAATTAATCTTTCTTCAACTACAAATCAAAACGCAAACATAATATCTTCCAAAACCTCAAAACATAGTCTCTATCAATATTAAACTCAGGTAATGTACCCTTATGAACGAATTATACCATTTTTTGTAACTCGATGTCATAATTTTGTGCTTGTTTAATTTTTTCTTCTAGGGATGATTAAACTGAAACCTGAAACAAAATTGAGGAATTTACTACACCAACAAATTCCAATCCAAAATTCATCAAATAAAAAACCAAAGGATATTTTTCTAAATGTATCATGGTTAAGGTAGAATTACTCTTTCAACTCAAAGTATCATCCACATTATTTTCCTTTCCCAGATGGAAATGGATCGTGCAATCATAATCCTTGATTAATTTTAGCCATCACCTCTGTCTCATGTTTTATTCCTTCTATGTAAATATATACTTTAAACATTTGTGGTTAGTATATATTTAACTTTTTACTCCATACCGATGATGCCCCAAAATTTTTAAAGAAAAAACTACAGGAGCTACTTCCAAATCATGTGTAGGGTAAATTACCTCATGAGGTTTCAACTAATGTGAAGCATACACAATTTACTGATCATTCTTCATTAGGACACAACCAAGTCCATTCAACTAAACATCACTATAGATAAAAAACTCACTATTTCTAGATGACTGTTCCAAAACTTGAGCATTCAACAATCTTCTTGTCAATTATTGAAAACAATCATAACGTTTATTTTTTCTAAATGAACTTAACAATATTTAGAATTAACATAGTCATTGGGATAGACAACATTGAAATTTTTTAAACAAACCTATGATAATAACTATCTAAACCTGAAAACTATGGATATCTGATATATTTGTGGGTCTTATCCATTTTCAAAAACGTTTTTTAGAAGGAGCAATAGTTATGCAATTTTTTTTAAAAAATGTGACAAAGGAATGAATTTTTTTATACCCAAAACTCACACTCTTTGAATTTCCCATACAGTTTCTTTTCTTTTAAGGTTTTCAAGTCAACCGTTAAATGAATTTCATGTTCCTATGTAATTTTGGAATAAACCAAAATATCATCAAAGAACACAAAAACAAACATATCCAAGAACTCATGGAAAATTCAATTCTGAAGATCCATGAATACTATAGGTGTATTGGTTATCCCAAAAGGCATAACTAAAAATTCATAATGGCCATATCAGGTATTAAACTTTGACTTAGAAATGTTTGCTTACTTTACTTTCGACTGATGTTACCCCTACCTCAATTCAATGAATAAAAAATAATGAGCTCCCAGGAGCTGATCATATAAATCATCGAAATGAGGAAAAGGATACATGTTCTTAATAGTGATGTTATTCAATGATCTATAATCAGTGAATAGTCTCATTGAACCATATTTCTTTTTAACAAACAATATAGAAGCACCCCATGGTGATGTGCTAGGTCGAATGAAACCTTTATCTAATAACTCTTGAAATTGCTTCTTTAACTCTAAAATTTCAATTGGAGCCATTTGATAAGGCGGTTTGGAAATTGTCTTAGCATTAGAATCTATGTCAATGGTAAATTCAGCTTCCCGATCAGGTATAATAACATGAAACACATTATAAAAAACACACAGATACCCATTTACCACTAGCACATCATTAATCTGAACAGTCGCTTTGTTTTCAAAAATATGTGCCAGGAAAAATCAATTTCCATCTTTTACGAGTATCCCAGCTCCCTAATATGTTATAAAAAATAAGGGTGCATTCTTGTACAAAAAGTAAAATTATTTTATAATATAAACCTATTTAGCTCTACAATCAATCTTAGAATGATAAATGGAAATCCAATCTATGCCAAAAATATTGTCAAACTCTACTAGGGAAAAAAGTAAGGTTTGTAGGTAGATTCTTTCCATACATAAGGATAATAAGGTTATTATAATTTATTTTTGTCTCAATATTCCCTCATGGTTTTTTTACTATAAGTTAAGGATTAATATCTTCAGATGGAATTCCCAATTAACAAGAAAATTTCTCAGAAATGAAAGAATGTGTAGACCCTAAATCAAACAACACATTTTCATAATCTGAATAAACAAATAGTGTACCTAATATTACATCATTCAATAGCCCAACATCTACTGAAGTAGTTGAAATTTATTTCACCACCCCTTTTTGCTTGTAGTCAGATTATTTCCCTCAGTTCAGTTCTTCGTTGGACACTCATTTTCATAATGACCAATTTCATTGAATTTAAAACATATTACCGCTGGATTTTCATTACCTTCTTTATTATATTCCTTAAAGTTACAGGCAATATGTATGGAATCTCTAAACCATAATCACTTTCCATACCTTGATAAACATTCTCTAGGATTTTTTTACCACACTTTTCACAAGAAGGATATTTAATTTTCTTACCTCCAGGATTATTTGATGAATTATTTCCCTTTTCCTGACAACCTGACCTCTTCTTTTGTTTTCACTCTTGGAACACTTGATCATTAGAAAACCCCATTTATACCTTATCATCACACTTGAAAAGTTTCTCATAGATTTCAAATTCATGAGAGGATAATGCTCTTCGATATCATGGCTTCGGTCCTGAGTAGTATCAGTCATGAACAAAATCTGGTCACCATCAAAACTGGCACTTGGCCCACCCCACAACAAGGCCCGAAGGGCGTTCCTGATCCCCATGGGATGGCACAAGTTCCCGGTTATCATAAAATGTTGTTTGGGAATGATTTACCTGAGTTTATAAGCATTAAAAAACAAGCAAACTCAATAAAACGAATCTGGATTTTTCAACTAAAACCATCTTTTAAAAAATTCATAACTGAATTACATCTTTTAAAACAACTCAAAAAGACTATAAAAAATGTACCAAATCAAAACGAAACAACCCAAGTACCCTCATGGAAAGGGGAACCTCCCTCAAGCCATCTCTACAAGAATTCACCACCAAGGACATGCTAGAAACCCGAACCACTGGAACTAAATATTGTATCCAAACCTATAGAAAAAAATAACCATGTTCCATGATTTCAATACTAAAGAACAAAAGACAATGTGAGAGGAAACTAGTTATAGTGGGTGACATGGACATATGGTTGGTGGCAATATTCCAATCACTTCACTATCACAGATATTGTTCTTAGGAATATTCCCGGCTCCACATGGCTTGTTAGGCCCTGTGAGCTCACTGAGACCATTAACACAACTATCTTTTCATTTCCCCTAATCATCATCAAATGAAGAAAACCAAAGGAATTAGATAAGTCCCAAATTCCCCTGATGATTTGAATCCCATCATGAGGTGTGGTGATCAATCACACTACCCATAACCAGAATACCAATTCCTGACAATCCTAACTCTAAACTATCCCAACATTCCCCAAATAACATGACCAAAAGAGTTAACTTGAACCTCCTTTGATACTATTTTGTCACGAACTAAATCTGGTATCCACAAAAACCAGCACCAAAAACAGCCCGTGACAAGGCCCAAAGGCCATTCCTTATCCCCACGGGCTGGCACAAGTTCCCAGGGATCATATATCTTGGTTTGGGAATGATTTAACTGAATATGTATACATAAAACATCAAATATATTTGATAAAATGAATCTGAAAAAATCATACCAACAAAGTTTATACAAAAAACCAGAACTGAATACAAAAGTTGTAATGCCCCGACCCCTGTTACCTAGAGTTGGTGCATTATTACATAACATTGGCATGATCACAAGAAATATCAAGTCTCAAAAGAACGATTAGTTTAGTAGCCTTGGAATAACTAGATACATTCATAAAGTTTACATTACATCATAAAATGAAAACTAAAACAATATAGTCTCCATAGTACACACTCTTATCCCCTCATACTATCCCTGCAGGTCATTCATAAAATACTATTCACATCCTGGGAAAAATAAAACATAGAAAGGGGTGAGCTCAAATGCCCAGTAAGGATAACAATATAGAGGAAAATTTCATAAATAAGCATAACCATTTAAGGAAATGTATAACTAAAACAGAAGCCTTTTAAACTTGAAGTTCAGTATAATATGGAAGAAATAAAATGAAATAATTCCATATACTTATTCACATGGATATTCTACTAGTCATATAATCACATGAAATATCAATAACCACTTTCATAATGATGTAATGCATAATTCCGGACTATCATAACCACATATTCAAGGCCTCGTGCCAAGACTAATATAAGATTTTGTCAAGGCCTAGTTCCAAGACACTAGTTTGTCTCATGAGACCTACCGATTCATTGAGGATCTATAGTGGGCTCCACCTATCACATATTAAGTCTAATGCATTCCTCATATGAACAGGTTTAAACATAACATAAACATTCGTATTAAAACTAGCATACGAAATGTTAATACTTTCTCCATAAACCATGAATGGTATAAAATAAAAAATCCCCAGTCAAACAAATCACAAAACCTTCAATACAATGTGGAAGTTTTGTATCATAATAAATCAACTTCAAATAAGTTTGAAATCTATCAAAGGATGTTGACATAGATGAAATCAAAACTATTTGAGATTAATATATCTTTTTTTGAAATAATTTAAAAGTCACATAATTATAAAATCAAACACTTACTTTGAATTTTTTTTATAATCTTGTAAGGGAATCTTCGAAGATTTTATAACGGTGGAAAATAGCCGCACACGCCTTATAAGTTAAAAATACATTCTTACCTTAATTTTGTCGAAAAGGTTAAAAAGGAACTTGTTTGGAAAACGACGGAATGATTCCTTTATAAACCACTTATAAAAGTCAAACATGGGTATAAATGACTTTAACCCATATTCTAGTAAATATTAAAAATGTTTTAAAATATATTTTTAAGAAACATGGATGTGGATGATAAAGAAGTCCCAGTAGATTATTACGTATAAACAACCTCAGATAATGAAGAGATTGCGAAATAAACCCTTACCTTGTAATTTTCCTTGGTTGGGGGTAGGTTAACCTCCTGTATAATGGTGAAATAATTGTTATTAAATTATACAAGAATCATATACATTAATATGATATCATATATGATCTTTTAACATTGATTTTTTAATAATATCTTAATATTATTGTCGTTTCAGGTGTTAACTTACTCATTTTATTTTATATGTTTTGTTACGTAGGACATGTTTGTTATGGATAGGTTGTATCTTATTCATATCCAGAATGATATTAAGTCCTTAAACATTATTATTAATCATCAAATGATAATTATACTTGAATGGATACGATGGGGAATGAATATCATCACGTTCGTGGAGACTGTAGTCCGTACGTACGCACGACCAACAATATCATTCTTTTGATATTAAAATAATATTTAATTGGATGGTATATCATATATAAAGAATAATTATCATGTTATATTTATTATTTTCATGAATTATACATCATTATTATACCCATCCAAATAATAATGTTTCGAATAACAATTACACCACGATGTGGAGACGGTAAGCTGTACATACGCACGTATGGTGACATGTCATTCAAAGGATGGATAGAATACTGAAATATGGTTGTACCATGTTTATAATAACTTCAATTTATATATAATATACTGTAGTTATTATTTTATAATGGTAATAACAAATAAAGAAGAAGTGGAAGAAGAAAGGAACTTGAAAAAGGGTGGTGAAATCATTACCTCTTCTTCAGGTTCTTCCTTTTGATTTGATCAAAAGGGATACTTGTGTTGGATTTATGACTAAATTAAGGCCTCTAGGATGAATTGAGGAACGTTGGGATAGTATTTGGTCAGGTTTTGGACGAAAAGAATGCTTTGAAGGTGTGAATTAATGAGAAGGGGGAGTTCCCTTTTATAAGAGGAGTGAGGGGCAACTTTGGAAAAGCTAGATATATTATTTTATAATAATTTCATATTCAGTTTATAATGGCTCCAAAGTGGATTAATAAACATCTAAGGTGGGGATGAGTCGAAAACAACTCAACCAATAGGATTTAGAAAGGTTGGGTTACTATATTAACCTTATCTTTAAGTGTTAACTCTTAGTTAATTAGTTTCACTTTTACAATGTCTCTTTTTATTTTAATATTATATGGTTAATAAACATACTATATACAACCAAGAGACCCCCAAGTGGTCCATTAATGATACACCTATAATTATATAAGTCTCTTGGATGAATCTTAGATTTTTAGTAATTGAATATCAATTAATAATATAATATTATTTTTAAAAACTCTTTTTTTTAATTTTAACACTATTTAGAAAATTGATTTTTGTGAAAATCATAAAAGAATTATTACTTCAAAAAAAGTTCATTAAATAAATCCAAACATGTCATATTAACCTATAAACTTATTTTAATTCATAAAAAGTCTCAAATTATATTTATTTTGATATTTATAATATCAATTATTTTAATTTTTCACTATTATGGTAATTACTGCATCATCCTTGTGTCATAAATAAATTAAATTATTTAATGTCTAAAAATTATAAATAAAAAATAATTATGTAGGAAATATTTTTATATTTCTAATTAATATATATAATTTAAAATCCAACATATATAACCCTATGTAAAAATTGTTTTGCTAAAAGATATACGTTTATATCATTTTTGTATTTATTTTAACTTAATTAATATAAAGTGTCATTATCACTTATAAGTGGATCCCTGAGGTCCCCAAATCGACCCAAAGATGGCCATGGTCAGACATGTATCAACAAATAAGGTTAGGAGACGTTTTAGGGTAATTTATTATTATTATAATATAATTTGTTTACCCTTATTTACCAGATTTACCCTTTAACCATGGTAAATAAAATATTTACCGAAGTAATTATTCAAAATGTCTAAAAATAAAAGTTACCTATTTACACAATTTGGACATCCTGATTCCAAATATGGAATCCATTTTTCCAAATTCAAAACACATAATTGATAGAAATTAATTTAAAATTAATTCCCGTTTTTAAAACAAAAAGCGTGTTCTTAAGAGATAATAATTATCAAAAAATTGACACTTGTTTATGTCCAATTTAATTGTGAAATTATGTACAATGACCAACATTGTATTAAATGGTAAAAATATATTCTAAATATACTTTAAAACAACTCAAATTTATAATTTATCATTATTAATTATTTTGATTAATTTTTTTTAATTAAAATTTAGTAATTTTCACTATTCATTAAATATAAATGTTATCCGAAAAGTTACAAAATTTTACCCTAGACTAATTTCAATATTCCGAATCAAAAAATTATGTCTATTTTGAGAGATAATATTTATAAAATTTAAAAAAGTGGGTATTAATTTTCATAACGGCTAGTTTGATTTGTTGTGGTGTGTGTTAGAACTTGAAGTTGCGTACAACACACGCTACTGTATTATTCAAAGAGAAGCGTACCGTGGAAGATTGTGGTGTTAAATTATCCCCTCCTTCAAATAATTTTTTCCTCAAAATTTCTAGAATATTATTGCATACAAAGACTTGAGTGGTTCTTCATCATAAGTTCCTCGGGTTCCCACATTGCCTCTTCCATCTTATGGTTTCTCCACAAAACCTTTACCAAACGAGTCATCCGGTTTCTTAGTACTTGTTCTCTTGTATCAAGAATCCTGATGGGCTCTTCGCAATAAGATAGATCAGGTTTCTAGTTCTAATTCCTCATAGGTGAGTACATGCTTTGAGTCAGGCATGTATTTCCTTAACAGTGATACGTGGAACACATCGTGAACTTTGGAGAGACTTCGTGACATTGCCAAATGGTAAGCTACAATCCAAATTTGTTCTAGAATTTCAAAAGGTCCGATGTACCAGGGACACAATTTATCCTTCTTACCGAAATGTATAACTCCCTTCCATGGAGATACCTTTATGAAAACATGATCTCCTACCTGAAATTCCAAATCCTTCCTTCAGTTATCGGCATTTCTCTTCTGCCTACTTTGAGATGCTTTGATGTGGTTTTGGATTACCTTCATCTTTTCCATCGTTTCCTCCACCAGTTCTGGGACTACAAGTTTTTATTCACCAATGTCATCCCAACAGGTTGGTGTGTGACATCTCTTTCCGTACAATGCTTCATATGGTACCATCTGAATACTTGAATGAACGCTATTGTTATAGGAAAATTCTACCAGAGGTAAATATTGATCCCACATACCCTGAAAGTCAAGTGAGCATGATCTCAACATGTCTTCTAAGATTTGAATAGTCCATTCTGATTGTCCATCTATTTGAGCGTGGTAGGCAGTGCTCAAATGAAGTTTAGTATCAAAGGTCTTCTGAAGACTCTTCCAGAATCTTGAAGTAAAACGGGGATCACTATCCAAAACAATCGATAGGGGTACTCCATGAAGTCTCACAACTTTATTAATATATAGTCTTGCTATACATTCCAGTGGTAGATCTTCTCTTATAGAAAGAAAATGTACTGACTTGGTAATATGATCAACAATAACCCATATTGTATCGTTCCTTCTAGGAGTCTTTGGTATCCCCATGACAAAGTCTATCGTAATATTGTCCGATTACCACTCCGGTATGGGAAGAGGTTGCATGAATCCACCAGGTGGTTGCCTTCCAGATTTCACTTATTGAAAAACCATACATCTTGACACAAAATCAACAATCTCCCTCTTCATGTTGTCCCACAAAAAATGTTCCTTCAAATATCTATAAATTTTGGTGCTCCCAGGGTGTATAGAGAAATTGGAACTATGAGCATCATCCAACAATTCCCTTTTTAGATCAGGTATATTGGGAACACAAAGTCTCTTCCCAAATTTTAAAATTCCTTCTTCATACACAAAGTCACTCAATCTCCCATCATTCACAGCTTGAATCTTCCTTTGAAATTCTTTATCATCGTCCTGAGAACTCTTTATCCTTTCTAGTAAATATGGTTTGGCAACCATTTGAAAAAGAATTGATGTTTCACCTTCCATGATGATTCCCATATCCAAATTTACTAGATCCATAAAAATAGGATCCCTTTCAATTCTAGTCATGTTCAAAAATCCATGATCTTTTCTGCTCAAAGCATCTGCCACCATATTACCATTCCTCGGGTGGTAGTGTATCGTGAAATCATAATCCTTGAGTAGTCCAAGCCATCTCCTTTGCCTCACGTTGAGTTCTTTTTGTGAGAAAATATACTTCAAACTCTTGTGATAAGTATAAATCTCACATTTTTCACTATAGAGGTAGTGTCTCCATATCTTCAAAGGAAAGATCACAGCTGATAAGTTAAGATCATGAGTAGGATTGTTTTTCTCTTTAATTTCCAACTGTCGTGATGCATAGACAATAACTCTATCATTCTGCATAAGGTCACAACCAAGTACTTTCTTCAATGCATCACTATAAATAAGAGACCCATCATTCCCTGATGGTAGAGTCAATATAGGATCATTGACTAATATTCTCTTCAATTCTTAAAAACATTCTTCAAACTCTTTTTTCCAAACAAATTTAACCCCCTTACGTGTGAGCTTTGTTAATGGGTTACCCAAACGGGAAAAATTATGGACGAAATGTCGATAATAACCTGCTAAACCAATAAAACTTCATACCTCAGTTATACTCATCGGTGCAGGCCATTCTTGGATTGCCTTGGTCTTAGAAGGATCCACAAATATTCCATCTTTAGAGACAATATGGACAAGAAAAGAAATCTCTGGAAGCTAGAATTCACACTTGCTAAACTTCCCATATTATTCATGTCTTCTCAGAGTCTTTAGGATAATGTGCAAATGATTTTCATGATCTTCGCAGCTTTTTGAGTATGCCCAGATATCATCAATAAATACCACCACAAATTCATCGAGATATTCCTTGAAAACTCTATTCATCGGATCCATGAATATAGAGGGTGCATTAGTCAATCCAAAAGGCATTACTGTAAACTCGTAATGCCCGCACCTGGTTTGAAATGCTGTCTTTAGAATTTCTTCCTTCTTCAGACACAACTGATGGTATCCAGATCGAAGGTTAATCTTTGAAAATTATTGATCTCCATGATGTTGGTTTAATAAATCATCTATGCGAGGTAGGGGATACTTGTTCTTTATTGTTATAGCCTTGATCTCCCTGTAGTCGATACATAACCTCATAGATCCATCATTCTTTTTAACAAAAAGAACAGGGGCTCCCCATAGAGAAACACTAGGGCAAATAAATCCATTATTACTTAATTCCTATAGTTTTTTCTTTAGTTCAACTAATTCCACAGTGGCCATTCTATAAGGGGACTTCGATATAGGCCTTGATCTAGGAATTAAATCAATGGAAAACTCAACTTCTCGTTCTGGAGGATGTCCAGGTAAATATTCCGGAAACACATCTACATATTCTTTCACAATGGTACATCCTCTATTTGAACATTCCTTTCTTCACCCACAATCATTTCATTTTCTTCCTCCCCAATAATTGAATTTAGTTGAGCTATTGGGGGTGGATCAAGATAATAATTAGGTGGTGATTATTCTACTCTAAAGATAAGGTGTTCCTTATCATCATCATCAAAAATCATAACCTCCTTCTTCTTACAATAAATCTTCTCATCATGGTCTGAAATCCAATCCCTACCGAGGATTATATCAAACTCAATCATAGGTATGATGATGAGATTAGTGGATAATGAACATTTATGTGCTCTAATGGGGACCGATTCACAAAATTTTGTTGCAATGATACTTCCCTTAGGAGTTTTAACTGACAACTCCCTTGTTAAATCCAATTGGAAATATCCAATTTTCTTAGAAAACGGGGAATATATGAAACAATGTGATGATCTAGAATCAAATAATTCATTTTCTAAACTTGAGGAAACCATTAAATTGCCTACCACCATGTCTTTTGGAGCTTCTACCTCAGCAGTAGTGATAACATAATCTTGGCCTTGATCCCTTGGCCGTTTATGAGGTAAGTTCCCCTGACGTGTATGAAATTCATTTGCATAATGTCCTATCTCCCTGCAATTATAGCCTTGGACATCAGCAGCTTCTTTCTTCCCCGTGCAATCAAGATCTTGGTGGCCTTTTTCACCACACTTGTAACAGACTCCCATTCCTTTTAACCAAGTACCAGGGTGTTTCTTCCCACATTTACTATAGGATGGATATTAAACTTTTCCCTTCTTCCCCTTATTTCCATTCCTAGATTGATTAGCAGATCTCTTCTTCTCTTGCTTTTCTTTAAATTCATAAGACTTAGAGAATTCTTTTTCTGTCTTGATAGCACATGAAACAATGTCTTTGTAAGAAGAGAAGGATTATGAGACTAATGCTCGATGGAGAAATGGTTTTAACCCATCAAAGAAACGATCAATCTTACTTCTTGGGTTAATTATATAATCTCCAGCATACCTTGCTAACCTGGTAAAGTTAGCCTCATACTTTGCGACATTCTCATCCTCCTTTTGTCTCAGCCTCAGAAATTGCCTTTCCATATATGCTCGATGGTCACGAGGAATGTATTTTTCTAAAAATAGATCTTTAAACTCCCTTAATTCCATATTTTATACTTCATCATCTTCCTTCATGTTTTGAATCAATGACCCCCATTGATAAGCATCTCCAGTGAGGCGGTAAACTACCATGATGATGTTTTCCCTTTCACTACTCTCCAATGCCTGAAATATTTTATATAGGGAACTTATCCATTGCTGAGATACCAATGGATTTTTACTCCCATTGAATGTTGGTGGTTGTTTCCTCATGAAGAGTTCTAACATTGATCATCCACGATGTGGATCAGGGTGCTCCATACCGGTAAAGTTTTTATTCATAACCTGAGTAAGTTGTCCCAGTATGGTGATTAGCTGATCAGCACCAGTTGCATCACCAGATCCACTATAATTATCTTGAGCAGGAGGTAAATTACTAAATGGATTGCATGCATTGATACAGTTTCCATTTCTTCCACTATGAACCATTTATAAACAATGGCATAAACTAGATCAGTTTATAAATCAAAATACATAATTACATACTTATAAAACACTTAACATAAATTGAACTATTTATGGATATAATCCATAATCATAAAAATGTTTTCTTTGAGGAAGTATATATTCATAAACCCTTCATAATTATTTGTAATGAAAATGAGAGTTATCCTAAGCATATCCCCTGGGAATGTCATAACCAACAGTGCAGTAAGGCCCGTTGTCATTCAACAGTTCCTGTTCGAGTCTAGCTCAAAGAGGTGTTTTCGGGTTTTACACCTAGGTACATCTATGCCAGAGCCGCCTCTACCTGCTCGTATCCAGAAAAGGATGTATTTCTCAAAAAACGCACAAAATCTCTACAATACCAAAATTCTAGGAAGTTTTTCTATACTAATCCTCAAAGTCCATCTTAGCTCTACGTGCTCTAATCAGAGTTTATCTAAATCTAGCCTCCAAGGTTTGTACTAAACTTTCTCTGATACCAACTGTAACGCCCCGACCCCAGTTACCCAGAGTTGGTGCATTATTACATAACATTGGAATGATCACAATAATGATCAAGTCTCAAAAGACTGATTAGTTTAGTAGCCTTGGAATAACTAGATCCATTTATAAAGTTTACATTACGTCATAAAATTAAAACTACAACAATATAGTCTCCATAGTCCACACTCTTATCCCCTCATACTATCCCTGCAGGTCATTCATAAAATACTTCTTCACATCCTGGGAAAAATAAAACATAGAAAGGGGTGAGCTCAAATTCCTAGTAAGGATAACAATATAGAGAAAAATTTCATAAATAAGTATAAACATCTAAGGAAACGTATAACTAAAACAAAATCCTTTTAAACATGAAATTCATCATAAAATTGGAAGAAATAAAATGAAATAATTCCAGTTACTTATTCACATGGATATTATACTAGTCGAATAATTACATGCAATATCAATAACCACTTTCATAATGATGGAATGCATAATTCCAGACTATCATAACCACATAGTCAAGGACTCGTGCAAAGACTACAAATAAGATTTTGTCAAGGCCTTGTGCCAAGACACTAGTTTGTCTCATGAGAGCTACCAATGCATCGAGGAGCTATAGAAGGCTCCACCCATCACATATTAAGTCCAATGCATTCGTCATATGGACAAGTTTAAACATAACATAAACATTCGTATTAAAACTAGCATACAAAATGTCAATACTTTCTCCATGAACTATTAATGGTATAAAATAACACATCCACAGTCAAAAAAATCACAAAACCTTCAATACAATATGAAAATTTTGTATCATAATAAATCAACTTCAAATAAGCTTAAAATCCATCAAAGGATGTTGACTTAGATGAAATCAAAACTATTTGAGAGTAATACCTCATTTTTGGAAATCATTTAAAAGTAAAATAATTATAAAATAAAACATTTAAATTGAAAATTTTCTTATAATCTTGTAAGGGAATCTTTGAAGATTTTATAACGGCGGAAAATAGCCGCACCCGCTGTATAAGTTAAAAATACATTCTTACCTTAATTCTTTCGAAAAAGTTAAAAGGACCTTGTTTTGAAAATGATGGAAAGATTCCGTTAAAAAGAACTTATAAAAGTTAAACAAGGGTATAAATGAATTTAACCCATATTATATTAAATAGTAAAAATGTTTTGAAATACATTTTTAAGAAACATGGATGTGGATGATAAATAAGTCCCAGTAGATTATTACGTATAAACAACCTCAAATAATAAAGAGATTGCGAAATAAACCCTTACCTTGTACTTTTCCTTGGTTGGGGGTAGGTTAACCTCCTGTATAATGGTAAAATAATTGTTAATAAATTATAAAAGAATCATATACATTAATATGATATCATATATGATCTTTTAACATTTCTTTGTTAATAATATCTTAATATTATTGTCGTTTCGGGTGTTAACTTACTCATTTTCTTTTATATGTTTTGTTATGTAAGCCATGTTTGTCATGGATAGGTTGTATCTTATTAATATACAGAATGATATTAAGTCCTTAAACATTATTATTAATCATAAAATGATAATTATACTTGAATGGATACAATGGGGAATGAATCTCATCATGTTTGTGGAGACGGTAGTCTGTACGTACACACGAGTGACAATATCATTATTTTGATATTAAAATAATATTTAATTGGATTATATTTCATATATAAAGAATCATTATCATGTTATATTTATTATTTAAATGAATTACACATCATTATTATACCCATCCAAATAATAATGTTTTGAATAACAATTACACCACGACGTGGAGACGGTAAGCCGTATGTACGCACGTTTGGTGACATGTCATTCAAAGGATGGATAAAATACTGAAATATGGTTGTACCATATTTATAATAACATAAAAGTATATATAATATACTATATTTATTATTTTATAATGGTAATAACAAATAAAGAAGATGTGGTAGAAGAAAAGAACTTGAAAAAGGGTGGTGAAATCATTACATCTTCTTCAGGTTCTTCCTTTTGATTTGATGAAAAGGCCTCCTTAGGTTGGATTTATGACTAAATTAAGGCCTCTAGGATGAACTGAGGGAAGTTGAGAGAGTATTTGGGTAGGGTTTGGACGAACCAAAAGGCTTTGAAGCGTTGAATTAATGAGAAGGGCGAGTTCCCTTTTATAAGAGGGGTGAGGGGCACCTTTGGAAAAGCTAGAAATATTATTTTATAATAAATTCATATTCAGTTTATAATGGATCAAAAGTGGATTATTCAAATTCTAAGGTGGGTATGGGTCAAAAACAACTCAACTAATAGTATTTATATAGGTTGGGTTACTATATTAACCTTATCTTTAAGTGTTAACTCTTAGTTAATTAGTTTCACTTTTACAATGTCTCATTATATTTTTATATTATATGGTTAATAAACTTACTATATATATATCCAAGAGACACAAAAGTGGTCCATTAATGATACAAATATCATGATATATGTCTCTTGGCAGAACCTTAGATTTTTAGGAATTTAATACCAATAAATAATATAATATTTTTTTTTAAAAACTCTTTTATGTCATTTTTGACACTATTTGGAAAATTGATTTTTTTAAAAATCATAACATAATGATTACTTCGACAAACGTTAATTAAATCCATCCTAAAATTTCATATTAAACTATAAAATTATTGTAATTCATAAAAAGGATCAAATTATATTTATTTGGGTATTTATAATATCAATTATTTTAATTTTTCACTATTATGGTAATTACTGCATCATCATTGTGTCATAAATAAATTAAATTATTTAATGTCTAAAAATAATAAATAAAATATAATTATGTTGTTAATATTTTTAGCTTTCTAATTAATATTTATAATAAAACATCCAACATATATAACTTTATGTAAAAATTGTTTTTTTAAAAGATATATGCTTATGTCATTTTTGTATTTATTTTAACTTAATTAATATAAAGTGTCATTATCACTTACAAGTGGATACATGGGGTCCCCAAATCGACCCAAAGATGCCCATGGTTGGACATTTATCAACCAATAAGTTTAGAACATGTTTTAGGGTAATTTATTATTATTATAATATTATTTTTTACCCTTATTTATCGGATTTACCCTTTAACCATGGTAAATAAAATATTTACCGAAGTAATTATTCAAAATGTATAAAAATAAAAGTTACCTATTTACACAATTTGTAAATCCTGATTCCAAATATGGAATCCATTTTTATAAATTCAAAACACATAAGTGGCAGAAATTAATTTAAAATTAATTCCCTTTGTAAAAATAAAAAGTGTGTTCTTAAGAGATAATAACTATGAAAAGATTGACACTTTTTTATGTACGGTTTAATTTTGAAATTATGTCAAATGACCAAAATTGTATTAAATGGTAAAAATATATTCTAAATATACTTTAAAACCACTCAAATTCATAATTTATAACTATTAATTGTTCCGATTAAAAAATTTGTTTTTAATTAAAATTTAGTAATTTTCACTATTCATCAAAATATAAATATTATCCGAAAAGTTCCAAAATTTTACCCTAGAATAATTTGGATATTTAGAATCCAAAAATGAATTCAATTTTGAGAGATAAAATTTATAAAATCTCAAAAAGTGGGTATTACTATTCATAACAACTAGTTTGATTTGTTGTGGTGTGTGTTAGAACTCGAAGTTGCGTACAACACACGCTACTGTATTATTCAAAGAGAAGCATACCGTGGAAGCTTGGGGTGCTACATAAGTTAAAATGAAATAAATAAGGTCCAAATACACAATTAAATAGAAAAAAAAGAGCCCCATGTACTCCACATGACAAGGGGTCATCACCCACTAGCCATCTCCACAACTCCGCGCCAAGGATGGGAACTAACTTCCCGAACCACCATGAACCAAAGCCTTTCCTTTACCTGGGTCGAAAATAATAAAGTATACCTACACCCAAGGGGTGTAAGTAGGGTGTGAGCCTAAGCACAATAGGATACCACCCTATGATTCAATGGTGCATGAAATACAAGCTGAAAAAGTAAGCAGTTTTAATATGCAATGAAAAGCGGCGACAAATTCTATGAAATGAAAATTTAAATTGAAAAAAATATTAAAGATAAAACTTTTAGATTCTTAAAAAATTTAAATATGAATGTTATACACTTAAATATAATTGCAAATATACCCAAATACAAGGGCAAATACCACAAACCCAATGAGCAACAAAATCGGGGACACCCCTAGGCACTAGACAGTGTCGGGCCCCATGTACATCGTACCTCGGTGTAATGTAACCATAGTAAAATCGATTCTCGTGCACGATCCACTAGTAGGGAACATACCAGTAACACAGTGGTCCCAAATAATCATCCATATATATTAGTTATTGTTGTTTTCATCCAAATTCTAAGTGAAACAGGGACAAAACCCATCTGGTCCACTAGCCGTACTAGTACACATCAGCACCACCTAGGTACCCGGGCATCCCCCTTTGTGTTCATACAATTTCAGCATGATAAATAAATATTTTTTAATATAAAAAACCACTAATGGTAATGTTAAAATATTAAAGTATCTACACACTCTTTATACCACTTAAAACACACAACAAAACACTTTGATTTTCCATAAAGTAATTTCTCAAAAACCCGCATTATTTAGCACCCAAAACTCCTTGAAAACACCACATTTCACACTATGTGAAAACTAAAATTTACCAAAACATAATTCCCAGTCGCCAAAACATTTCTATAAATCTATTACATGTGTTATAAAACAACCCCATTAGGCAAAACATCAAATAGTCACGTAAAACAACCAATTTAGCACCAAAATGGTGCCAAAAAACCCTTCACTTATTAGACATCACCAAAATAAGATTTTGTAGAATCAAACAAGGGATATAAACATTCAAAACATAATTATAATCCCTGATACATTTTAATAAATTCAAACAAGTAGTTATAGGGCATCCCAAAATATACTCATAAAACATTTCTATGAAAAAACCCCAATTTCACATAAAATTAGTATTTAAAATTAATTTTCAGTACAAAAACCTCTAAAAATAATTTTTTCAGCAATAATAAAATGTTATAAACCTTAAAATATGATAAATAAATCATTCTAAGACACAAGTATTGCATAAAAATGTAATCACCTACCAAAAAAAAGGAAACCCTTGAATCCTTTATCAGAAAACACAAACACACCACATCCGCACCTCAAGGAGGGTACATCAAACCTAAAAATAGAACATTGGACCAAGAAAACCCAATGTTATACCTTAGGTTTGACACCTTACCCTCTGGAAATTTTGGACTTCATGTATAAGGGAAAAATCCCTAAGCACATTGAATGAAACCCTATGAAAAAAGAAAGAAGAAAGAATGAGACTCTCTCACTTGAGGGTTCTTGATAAAATCCCCCCAAATACACCAGTGGATGAATTTAAAAATAGAAAAAAAAATCAATTGAGGTTGGAAGGAGAAATATAATGTTAATTGAGAACTATAATGGTTGGAAAAGTGTGAATAATGAAAGATTTATGAAGGAATCAAATTACCTTTTTAAATATGGATGAAATGTGAGTGCTTTAGAAGTTTCAACCTACACCGTGAGGAAAATGAACTCCAAAGATGGTGGGAGGAAATTGGACGCGCGACTGGGTTCAATGGGCATGTGTGGGGCTTGGAATAACCGAAGGGACTCTATAATTTAATAAGTTCTTAATTAATCAAATTTTATTATTAAAACTGGAATTGGGCTTTCGGGCAGGTCCAATCCCTTAAATAAAAACCCATATACACCTTGGTTATGGATTTCTAAAGGCTCCAAACTACAATAGTGGTGTTAATATGTCAGGGGAGGCTATTTATAAATTGTAATGGGTTCAAAATATTAAAAAAATTAAAAATTTATAAGAGAAACATAATTTATTTTTAAATCTAGAATTCAGCCATCGGTTTGGCCCAATTCACGAAAACTAACCCATTCCACCATAAAAGCTTGAGAAACCCCAAAAACAAAGCATAAAAATAAAATAAAATAAATTTAAATTTAAAATAAGTCATTTATGTGACAATTCTACCCACCATGAAAACTTTCTATCCTTGGAAAGCTACAACAAGGCCAGATACCAAATGCAAACCCAACTGATAAACCAAGATGCACTTCTTTTCCAAGTTTCACCCCCAAGGGCCAAAACAACTCTGGTGATAAATTAAGGAATGATTAATCTCATAAACCAAACACACACCACTTTCCCGAAATGATCAATCAAATTCATACTTTATCCCAAAATAAAACTCCTCAAACACTATACAAACAAGACTCAAGCATTTCACCCCAACGAATATATCCCCATTTATACATGAAATAAAGATTAATGGAATCATGGAATATAATATCTAAACCTATGAAATGGAATTTAGATGAATAATATAGAAGAAATTCTTGAATGGAAATAAGAAGAGAGAAATTTATTATGGGATTTCGGCTTGGTAACAAGTGTACAAGAAAATAATTAATGAGATATAAAGGGTTCTTTAATAATTCAAAAATAATGGGGAAATATATAAGAGGTATAAAATCATACCCTGATATCTGTAATTGAAAATAAAAGGGTATAACAATATAAATAAACAAGGACAAAAATGATAAAGGAATGACTCCCTTACTGGGATGTGTGATCCCAAAGTCATGGGAGAGGCTTTAGAGAGGCTTCTTAGGAGATGGAGGTACATTAGGGGATTCTTTAGATAATAGGATAGAGTAGGGATGTTCTCCAAGTATGTTTATTGAATATTATTGGAAGGTTGGGTGGGTTTAAGTAGGAAAGAAGATGGAATTGTTTACTATGTAGGTTTTTTTACACCACAAACTAAAATATTCAAAACAACAAACAAACCCATGGTAGTTTCCCATGGTTTTTGACAAATAGGAGTGTAAAACCTTATTTTATAAGGCCAATTTATTAATATATTAAAATATTATGGTTTTATATGTGGTGGTGAGTCACACTTTCAAAGTAATCATTTTAAAATTATAAAATGTATTATACATGTTAGAGGATTCACTAAGGCATTATAAAATAAGTAAATAATTTAAAATAACTCTATTTTAATGTAAAAACATATATTTGGCCGAGAATACACATATAGTATTTGTTAAATCATCTTGGGGGTCATTATGATATCATATAACACATATTGTATTTATACAATATTTATTGTTTACCCAAAAATCCGACTATATAAAAAAATTATGAACAATTCACCATTGAATAATTTAAATTTCCTAATTCAAACAATAATTTTCATTTTATATAAATAATTTTATAAATATTTGATTTTTCAATTTTAAAATTAAAACTGATATTTATTGAAAATTCATTGGTTTTGAAAAAATTTGTTTTCAAAACATAATAAAAATTACATTTGACTTGATAAAAATTATATATGCATTTACTACTCATAAAAGTAACATGATAATAATATTTTATTAAAATATAAATTATTTCAAACATTCATTAATTTCTTAAACTAAATTATTTAAAAATACACTTTTTGTTAATTTGTATAAAAATATAACTATTATTAAACTGATTACATAATCATTTACATATAAATAACTGATATAATCATAATTTATAATAATTATATTTATAATATTATACATAAAAACCATATTTTAATATTTTAATGTATATATTTATCAAAATTACAATTTTTACCCGAAGAATCAATTTATCAAATTCATAATTTTGTTTTAATAAGGACTATTATCATAAAGGAATTAAAGGAAAATGAATTTTATTTATTAAAATTTATTTCAAAATATGTAACTAATACGTTGTTACATATCCCCTTATAACACTAACATAAGACCTAAGGCTAAGGTGTGCGATGGGGATAGACACTTATGGCGGCTCAGATAACATCCCCTGGGAGGTAATCTCTATTAACATGAACTTATCACATATGTGATTCAATTAATTTTTAACATGTTGAAGCTCGGCTTTGGCTTGGTCAAGATAGAATCTCAGTTATGCTACCTCCCTCCCAATCTTTGATAAATGAGCTTCTAAAGGCCCCAATCTACTATATGAGCCCATCCACTCCTTTTCCTATGTTGAATTGTTTTTAAACATTTATATTTATATCAGTTGTCTGATCATTGTTAAATAACTATATAATCAACCGTAATGTCACTTAATAGTAATTTAAATGCAATAATAATAATAATAAGTTAATTTGTTTTCTATATCCAAAATAAATTAAAATAATGGGAATTTTATTGATAAATGATTGGGTCATTATAGTAGAAATCATGGGGATGGGACATCTGTACATACCATCTTGTACAAGAGAATAATTATAATCCCATTGTACTTAAATGAAACATGTCCATATATTTTCTTTAAAACATTCCTAACAACCCTATTTCAATGTAATCGAAACAAAGAACATATGGAAGTAGTTAAACAAATCAAAAGGTACAATCAAGGTACTCACAAATATGGATTACACATTGTTGATGGAAAAGATAATGAACTGTCATTATTTTCTGATGCTGATTGGGCTAGAGATATTTTGGATAGAAAATCCACAAGTGGTGGGACATTCTTCATTGGAAAGAAATGTGTAGTCTGTTTGTGTAAGAAATAGGGAAGAACTTCTCTCAGTACTTCAGAATTAGAATATATCTCTACTACAAAGGCTTCCACTCAACTACTTTGGATGAAGTAACAAGTAACTGATATTAGCTATGAGGTGAGACATCCAATGGTGATACCTTGTGATAAAAAGTGTGTAATTGATCTTATTAAGAATCATGTTCAATTATATCATATGAAACACATTGAAACCAGATATCACTTCATCAAGGAAAAATGGAAACAAGGAATGAATTAAAAAATCATATTAGAACTAATGATCAAGTGGATGACATACTTACCAAGCCCTTTTAGCACATGTGTTCGAGAAGCATCGGTTGAACCTTGCTGTTAAACAATCACCTGATGTATGATAAGGTTAAAAATGTCACCGACCCTAATTTTTATATATTTTTTAATCTGTTTGTGGAAGTGATGCAGGATTATGGGGAAGATATTATCTTGGGGGCTATGTTTTAAACTATATAATGTACAAATACTAGCTTTTGGGTTTGTTTCCAATGGAGGAGAGTAGTTATATTCAAGTGTAGAATGAAATGTTTTTCTAGTTAAAATTGAGATTCAATAAGTTACAATGGGGTAGAATGAGAATGGATAAAATAGTTGGAGCTTACATAGACATCTTTAAATCATTATAAGAAATGAGAATCCAATTCACTCTTACCCTCTTGTTTTCTACACCTAGCACTTCATGGTAGTGTTGTTTCTTACATATTTGGGTTTTGATTGTGGACCATGCTTCATTGAAACTATCTATATATTCTCAACAAACCAAAGGGGGATATTATTGGGCCCAAGGACATTTGTTGATGGTAATGGAGTTTGGTTTGTGTTTGATGCATATCAGGTTTGGATTATGGGAAGCATATGAGGTAAGTGGGTCAACAAGGAAAAACAGAAAATGTAGGATTTCTATGTAGCGGTGCTATGATGCCACAAAAGAAGGTATATAGATAGTAAATAATAATGGTTCATGGAAAGGTACATAGTATGTAGAAGGATAATGGTTCACAGAAGGTTGGAGGTATACATGATCGATTTTCATTCACGGATATGAGATAGTGATTTGTGAAGCCACAAAGGGCATCATTGGTGAAACCGAGATGGTGATTTGGTCCACCATGAAGGAATAAAGGAAATATGCAGACTGTGTAGAAAAATGGTTCGTAGAAGATGAAAAGTATATAGTAAAGGTGGAGATGTATCAAGGATTTGGAAAATCCCAGTTTAGAGGATTATGCAAAGATATGTTTCCTATATAAGAACTATTAATCACTTCATTAGGGAGAAACACTGAGATTAAAAATCTAGGAGGAATATGGTGAAGTCTAAAGAACATTATGGGAAGAAAACCCACAAATGAGACATTTATTAGAAATTTGGTTGGAATTCGGTGATGTCTAGAATGGTTCATAAAAGACGGTTCATGGAAGATAGTTTGTAGAAGATAGTTATCAGATGACGATTAGTGGAAGACAATCATGGAAGGTTAGTTGGTCTACAAAGAAGAAGTGTGCATATGCCATTTGGGAAGGAAGTACATTGTCTCAGTTTGAAAAGGCAGTATGCAGAGGTGGTCCACAAAGCACTCGGAGTATGCGGTGCAGTGTAGCACATGAAGGAAGAAGGCTAGAACGTGGAGGACATGTTAATGAACAAACAAAACATGGAAAAGTGAATTAATTCAGCAAGATAAGGAAAATACTTCAAAAGTGCATCTATCTATAGTTGGGGACGCATGATTTAATGAAAACCCATTGAAGATACGTTAATATTGATAAATTATGTACAGATTCTTCCCAATGTAGTGAGTAAGGGAGGTGTCAAGGGGATTGATCTGAGGGACGTTGTGTGCTATGTCAAAATCCATGTAAAGGAAGCATGCCATGAATTTAATGACTCTGCTAAAATTTTGTAATACACATGTAGTGAATATTAGTGGGCTTTGATATGTCCAAAAACCTATTAGCACATGCTCATTAGACTAGCCCTTAGTGGTGAACCAAGTAAAATTGTTTTGTGTTCTTTTTTTGTTTTAATATTTAATTTACTTCACATTACCATCAAATAAATTTAACAAGTTCCCACTAATTTTGGAACAAGATCTATCACATTTAAATAAAAAGTTGACACCCTGATTCTCACCTCCCATCTCATGGTGTTCCATGGTCCTCCATACATTTCTACTTAAATCATCAATAAAATCAATGTCTTAATACTACCCACCTATAAGTATTACATGAAATGTTTGAAACACACCCGTGTCCACCAATTCTTAAATCTCTGTATCCCTTTCACCTTGTATAATAAATGGTATCTTATTTATTCTTCCTTTTAAGCATCTATGACATCTATCAAATAGTATTAGACCCTACTCTTATAAGTAACCATATAGATAGTGTCTTTCAAACACTTCTTGTTTTCATCACCATGATGGTGATTCCATAGTTAGTAGTGATTAGAGTCACAGAAAAATGATTTATTATCAATGAAAAATACATGGTTTTTCAAATTCTAATACATCAAAACAACTATTTAAGTGTCACCTACCATAACATATGATGTCAAAATAAACGTACCATCTTTTATTTCCAAGGATGAAAATAATAAAATAACTATGAAAGAAGAATATAGAAAATATATTCATGGTAAATCTTGGTACATAATAAAAATATTCTAAAACTAGGACCATCATAGTTTTAAATGGAAGGTGTTATTCCCCAATGGATTAAGCAACCAAAATATCACCATTGGAAGCCCATAAATCCAAAAATACTATTAAAATAGTTTAAAATATACCTGGTTCATGTAATTGAATACAAATATGCGAAACATAATCTATATTTAATACTTAATATGTAGATGTTGATAGAATACAGTCTATAAATAATTCACCTAAATCTTCCCTATGATTCATTTAGTAGGTGTAGTTTTTCATCTGGTGGACCAAAATTAAATTTAAAGAGAAATATTATATAATTTTCCTTTCTGATCATTGGATATACCATTTCATGGAGGAATATTTCCTGGGATCACTAGACATGGACTTATTTTTGGGTGACATTTCCTCGTTCTTCCATTATATATTCCAAATAATGAATGTGTGCTTATCAAACCATATTTCAATATAAACATGATGAATCCAGATAAGATATTCCAAAAGTGAATTCCCTCTATTTATTATATTATATTTAATAATAAAACTAGAGAACCCTTTAAATAGTGAGGATAGTATGAGATCTTCATGAGGCTCATCAGGAATTTTAAACCAAAAGATTTCTATGTTCTCAATATATCGAACCATATTTACTATATATCGCCAATAAATCACTAAATCTATAATCATTCACATGAACAATACTTTAGAGATCTGAAATATATTTTGCATTTCCTTCTCTTACTAATGATTGAGAACATGATAAATGATTTAACGAACATCTACATCCTTTTGTTTCTATAAAACATTATAGAACATGTACTATAACATGAGATATTGGATATAGATATATATACACATATTAATTTTATTCATATAGAGAAATAGAGCTTCCTCACTGGCCTCAACTCAATAATCATTGAGAATAACAGTTTTCAGATTATATTATCTCGTTTCATGGTGTAGTATAACCTTTAAATGCCTATACCATTCCTTGAAATTAGTGTAAGTGAGAATTTTACCCTTCTCTAGTATGAATCATAGGGAAATTGTAAAATTCATGTGACTATACATTTCTATAATTAATAAGAGCACAATATTAGATCCTTATATGTGAGACTAAATGAGACCGAAATGTTTTACAAAATTTTTAAACTCTTGTTATTTTTTCGGAACCTAAAATCCTACCCCATGAGTTTTGGAATATATCATTAATTGAATATTCAAGTGAAAAGTATCAATGTTACATTTAACATAACCCATACTTGCGACTAACAAGTTATTTTATGGGGTTTTTATTAATGTAACTTTCCAACTACATAAACATATAACTACATGATGTTATTACTGAAATCTGCAATCATAAAATCATGTATATGAATTTCCATAAAATTGTTCCTCTTAGTTACCCTAATTAATGATTGGTTCATCAATAATTGATGTGAACAATGTTATGTCAACCAAAAAAATGAAGATATAATTCCAAGATAATTTAAAACCCCCTTACATGGTCTTGTCAAGAATATTGAATTAAGGATAATTTTTAACATAGTTGCGGGGAAGGATATTCCAAGATAATATAAAATTTTGGGGATCATAATATTTAAATATAAATTTCCTAATTTATCATGTCATATGATTTTTAATACTATGTTGATGTTACTTATGCTATTAACCATGTGTAGAAATTTTTATACATATTATTATATTTTTTCTAATTCCATCTATCATTCTTATAAATAAATTGATTTATTAAGATAAAAATCCATGAAGAATTAACCATGAAACTGTGAAAAAATAAAATAAATAATTTATCCTAAAGATGTTCTTTTCTAATTATTAGTTAATTTAGAAGATAATAATAATATTAATTAACATGGAAAACATACTCCTACAACAATTCCTAGGTCTATTTATCTCATTCCACATTTTCTCATGTGTACCTCCTATATTGGTTTTTCTTCAACTCTAAACATGATCCACCTCCACTTACATAGGAGCTCCATCCTTTATAGGATTTTACTAAATCAAAATTATAGTTAAAAAATGATCGATTAATGCGTTTTATAAAAAACTGGGGGAATTCATTCCATTACATAATGAGAGGATAGGAGTGACACCAATTCTATTTTTTTAATTATTAATTTATTAAAAAAACAAAGAAATAGTATTTATATAAATAAAAAAATCACATACATAAGTTGTCCTATAACCATGTTAATCTAGATTCATAAAATGGATTTGAGAAAGTAAATAAGAAAAAATTCACTTTAAATAATTCTTTATTATTAATATAATTTCCATGAATTAATTCAAAAAATAAATTAAACAATCAATTAATTACCTTTATCTTATTGACCATCTAAAATCATAGACAAACACCCATCATTAATTCTAATATGGGAACTTCTATGCTTGAATTGAGTGTTATAGATAATTACATGTAATCAATTGGTTATTTATTAATTAATAAAAACATGTTACATAGTCAACACTATATATGTAAATAATATAATGTTTTTTAATATATTAATTAATTACCCATTATGTTATTTAATTCCACTATTTACTATGAAACTACCTGATATGATTTAATAATCTACACACCATGTTTTCAACTATTATTTTGTATCTGAGATAGATTCATAGTGTCTCATCATGCATCTCAATAGGGATAAATGGAATGTACTAACGAGATACATGTCGTATCATTTTCTTACAATGTGTAAACTTAACCCACTGACAAACAAAGTTTTTTATTATAATGCGGTGGTTAATGATTCATATAGCATGTACATCAGTTAAACGTCATGTATCTCTTTAATGTTCTAGACTATCTATCTCAAATGATGTATCCCACGTATTGGACCAGACTAATAGTGTGAATATCTTCACTAAACTATGTAGACAACATGATGTGCATTCTAGTAACAAATCATGTCATTTGACGGACTATGTTCCAGGTTATCCCGATGAACATGTAGTGTGAATTAAATACACACATGGTTATCACTATTTGAAATGTTATTCATATCACATCATGTATAGGTGTAGTGAACCTATGTATTTGACATGTAATTTTGGTAACATACCATGTATCAAAGTTGGCATGCAATAATCATCATGATTCTTGATGGAATCACTGATCATTATCTATCTATTAATAATCTATTTAAAATGATATTAAACATGAATGAATCATATTAATATGTTGAAAATATATTAATTAATATTTGGATTAATGAATGAATAAATAGGAATATAAAAATAAAAAACAATTTGGTATAATCAATAATTGAAAAACAATTAGTTATAAATTACTATGTGACATCTATAACACATCTTCATGGTTTTAGGTAGGGTAAATGAATTATTGGGAATAGAAAAATAATTTTTTTATCAAATTTATTAACAATTTATTGTGTACATGATTATGAATATTTAGAAACAATATAATTAATATTAACATTAGTTTTCCAAAACATAGAACCAATAATTGTTGGTCTTTCCACATATACATTAAAATTAATTAATTTGATTAAATAAATTCCTTTCATTAAATTTTTCCATTATTTTCAATGATAAGTTGACAAAAGTTTTTCATTTAAACATTGTATTAATGAAATTAAGTGTAAGTTCCCTCTCAAAGGGATCCACCTGTACTTTAGGAAAATCCAATCATTATCATAGAATCCTCTATGTGCTATAAAAGTTAAATAATATCATTGCATCAATTGTTTTTGATTTTAATGAAACCTATCAAGGGGATAAGGATTCACCCTTGTAGAGGAGTAAAATTGATCATTGTTCCCATAGCATTTTGAAGGAGATCCCTCTAGTGTTTGAGAAAATATTTTCTAGAACACTTTGTGTACAATGATAGATTGTTTTATGGTATAAAGGAAATTGTCCAAACTAGGTATAAATAGTGATAAGTTTAGAATATTATAATTACATATTGTCCCTTATTAGTTTCTAATCCATAGTGTACCCTATGACTAAATAATAAATAAATTAACATTATTCACTTGACTTGAACTAAAACCAGGGATATAATAATTTCTTTTGGAATATGAAAATTAATATTCATTAAATAAAAATTTATATAGAAATTTTACACAAAACCATTAAACATGGTCTATCAATATTATTTAATATTTATTAGGGCTTGAATAAAGACTATTTATTTAATAATTAAAATATTACCATATTATTATATAAACATGTTAAATGTTATATTTAATGAATTAGTGACAAAAAATTATTTAACTAATCATGTAAATAAATTAATAAATATTTTTTAAAATTTTTAATAAACCATATAAAAGAAATAATATAAATTTTGATAAATAGGTAAATAAATTCCAGGGGAATAAATATTGATTAAATATTTTACTTACATATATATTTTATAAAAAACATGGCGGTTGAACATTTATGATCAAAATAACATTGTTACTTATTACACCATGTCTGAGAATAATATTTTTCCAATATAGTAAATTAATATAAAATTTAATTGAAGTTCCAAAAATAGTTTTTTGTGTCCCTCTATGAAACTTTCTAATTTGAATAATGGAATGAAGGCTAACGTCTATGGTTAGTGACTAGAAACATGCAAAGTCACACATAGAGAATGAATTTATTGTTGTAATGAAAAATAACCTCCCCTAAAAGTATAAATTTTAATGTAATACCTTAACATAAATATCTATAATAAACTATGTTGTATACTAGTTCCATTAACCAATGTACTCCAAGTCACTATCTTTGACTATCTTAAAATAAACTTTTTGACAATAATACCAGACCATAGACATTTTCATCAAATTTAAATGACCAAAATGGGAATATGACATCAATAACTATTAAATAAAAGAAGGAAAAATACTTTATTTCATTATTCATTAGAATAGTTTCATTCGTGATACACCTAATGTATCTTATATATCCTCATAAATATGTCATAAAAACATTCCTTAATTCATCATTGTACATTACTCATGAGATATATTAGAAATAATATATAGGTCCAATGATCATTACCCAATTAAAATAATTGGAACATACAATTATAAAAAGAAATTTTTATTTTCTACTTGTAGTTTACGTTATCAAAATTCACGTGGTATTGATATGTGGGGTGTCATGTTCCTATAATCTCATGCACATTAGATTAAATGGGAAAAATTCATGATAAAGTGTCTCAAAGTCTTATGATTATCCACTCATTTTATACTATATCATTTTTGTACTATAAAATGATATAATCTATCTATACTACTTATTATTTTGAATACATTCATGGTACAGCTTGGTTTACATCATATTTTAGAACTAGAATGACTATTCAGTGTGACATGTACCATTATGACATTATCACATTCTATGTAACAAAAAATAATAGTCATGACACGATAATAAGTTTTTATTAATATTTAAATATGCAAATACATGCAATCATAATCTATATTGTAGTCGGCTCTAGGGTAGCACCTCATATAGTAAATAGCTAATTAAAGAAAATTATCAAAAATTGTTCTTAAAAAAATATCTAAAAGGTTATAAAATTCATATGATAGGATTCTAAATGGGAAATTAATTTTTAACTAATTTTTTTTATCTTAAATAAATATTTTTCAATTAAAAATCTATAGGATCAAAAAATGATGTAGATACTCAATATACAAGGGGGGGGGGGATGAATTGTAAACTATAAAAATTCCATTAGAACTTTTAAATTTGATATAAAGCATTATATTTTTAATCAATGTTAAACAAGTTAAGTTCATAAGACCTATTAGTTCTACAAAATTGATAGATTCTGGAAATATGGTTTTGGAAATGAAACTTAAGAGAAGTTTACAAGGAAAAAGATTCTACCTTAAAGCTCATAGAATCTTACTAATCAGATTATAAAAATATAAAAATGTATAAGATAGTTATAATTTCCTTAATAATCAAAATGCTACAGAAAACAAACTTTAAACAATACAAGTAACAAGTATGAAATATTTTAACCCAAAGAGTAGGGTATCCAACTACCTTAGATATAGGTCCCTTGATTTATACTTTCATGAAATTCTATCTTACCCACCCCAGTGTAATCCCTCAGTAGGAATATCATAGTTTTTCTTACTATCCCAACAATCCCTCAAACCTCAAGGTAGTTGGCACCTCTGCATTCCTTATCAAGAAAGTCCTAGAACTTTAAGGTAATAAACACATTTGTCATCCTATCTCGAGAAGCCCTCGAATGTACTCTGCAACATTCAAATTCGCATAAAGCAAGCATAAAAAGATGTTTAGTACTCAAAAATAATGAGAGTATCTCTCTCTAGAAATCACATCAACAAAATTTTGTCCTTATAGGTATCAATGTTTCCCCAAAAGAACTGATCTCGTTCAAATGAGCTCTTATTTATAGGCACTTCTCCAATGGTCCTCTACCTCCTCCAATGGTTATATTTTTTTCCTGAATCATGGGGGGACCTGTACATGTGTCACTCAAACAATAGTTAGTTAGAAATAGATTGTACGACATCATTTCATAACTACAATATGGGTAAGAAAAATATGGTTTCTTAAAAAATTTCATTTTTTGGAGTCTAAAAAAAATAAAGTTCACAGTCTAAGAAAGTAAAAATTCAGAGTCTATATTACATTAATATTCAGGTTTTGTTTTCAAGGAACATGGAATTATAATTCTATTAAGTTCAGTGTCTGAATTCAAAGGAAACTACAAACCTAAATTCTAAGGAATTCAGAACCTGAATTCTAAGGAATTCATAGTCTAAATTCTAAAGATTTCAGAATTGAATTTCTATAAATTCTGAATCTAAATTCTAAGGAATTCATAATCTAAATTCTAAGTAATTCAGAACTTGAATTCTAAGGAATTCATAGTCTGAATATTAGAGAATTAAAAGTCTAAATTTTAGGGAATTCAGAGTCTGAATTTTAGAGAATTCGATGTCTGAATTTCAGAGAATTTGGAGTCTGAATTTTAGAGAATTTGTAACCTGAATTTTGATCCTGAAAATAGAATAATCTATATCTAAGTATTTATTTAATTCCAAGGTTTTATATTTGAAACCAAATATTCACTTAGGAATAAAAAGGGTTAGTTTCTGAGAAAATAAAATTTGAACAAAGAAAAACAAGTAAGGATAAATTTTCCTTGGGAAAGGAAAATTTTCCTTATTATGGAAAATCTGGGTAAGGAGATGATTTCCTTATAAAAAATCATAATGAAAATAAAATTTTCCTTGAGATAGAGTGTTTGTGATTTTCAAAACATAGTGGAATGAAAAATTCATAAGGATACCTTATTAACTCTACAATCTCCCTCTTTTTGGAAAGCACAATCATCCTTAATAAAAAAGAATAAAAGGACTTTAAAATATTTGTGATCTTATAAATAAAAGCTTTTGTCCCTATACTTATGGATCATAATGAATATGACTAACTCCCCCTTAGGCTTTGAAATCCCTAAGGATCATATTCATGATTTCCTGAATGTGATTTTTTAATTTCTTGCATACGAAAATAACCTTGATAAAAATTCCCCCTTAAATTAACTTCCCCTCACATTGGGAAATTTATTCTTTACTTAGTATTCTATTTTTGTAAATCCTTTCTCCCCTTTGTGATTTTCAAATAGGAATAAAGTGAATGGAAAAGAAAAAATGGTACCTGAAATATTATTATGAAACAACCAAAATAAATATGAAGTTCAATGAAAATTTCACTATGATTGAAAGAATTTTTACAACATTGAAAAAAATAAAAGATTAGATTTGAAAAATATTATCCTTCTTTCTCCTTCGATAATTGCTTCTTCACAATAGTCTTGAGCTTATTGAGTTCCTTGTGATAATCTTCCATGCAGATGAGTAACTGATCTTGATATTCCATTTTCTTTTGTAAGGATTTAATTTTTTATTCCTGAGCCTCAAGCATATCAGACTGAGCCTTCAAGCCTTCTTCTTGTTTAGAAAGTTTTTCCTTAAGTTCGATTCTATGATCCCTTTCCCTCTTGCAACTCTGAGAAACTGAATACAATTTCACATTCAGATCTTTCACTTCTTGCTTTTGATTAGTTACTTTATGAGATAGGTTATCTTCAAAAGTCTTGGTGAGATCTTTGAACTTACCATATTCTGTTTCAATGGAATCTTTGACATTATCTTGAAACTCATTAAGAATTCCCATTTCTTCAACAATTTCCTTAACCATCTAGTCATCTTCTTGCAAGATCTTTTATGGGGTTCATAATTAATGAAACAACATTTGAAATCGGCCTCATGATTGGCACACTTATCCATCACCATGGATACTGAATCCATTTCTTGATTTAAGGAATGATGAATCATATGACGTCTTGAGTCTATACTTGGAAATAAAAGAGTAAAACTAACTAGCATCTTCAAAACAGAATAGCAAAGTCATGGCCAAGAGAAGATGATTCTAAATTCGAATACTTTGTTGACATGGATTAATTTTCAAGCACATCATCTTTCTTCTTCAATGAATCACCATCATCTTTCTTACTGACCAAAGACATGGTAGGAGTATAAACCATCACATTATTTCCCTTATCTATTATTTAAATGATTTCATCTTGTTTAGGTGATTGATGTTCACTATCTGATAGCTGAACAATATTATCTTTATCAACTTCTTCCTTCCCAGCATTTTCCTCAACACCCTCTTGATGTATGAAATCATGATTGCTACTGTATTATTAAGAAATTCTATTTACTTCTTCCTCATCCTTTTCATATTTTCTTGGGGTATCAAGTTTTGAAGACTTAGCTTCATATGTTCAGATTGATAACTTCTCAGAAGGACTCTCTTTCTCATGATAATCTTCTACTTGCTTTATCATATCATCAGTATCACCACTCCCTTATTCTTCATCATCCACTTCTTCTTCTTGCATTATTTCTTCTTCTTGATCTTCCTCTAGATCACTAACTTCTTTCTCAGAGTCTCTGGGATTGATTCTATTAAAAAGGATTCTGGTACCAGAATTTTCTTAGAATCTTTCTCGACATCCTTAAGAAGAGATTGTACTATCTCCGCCTCATACATCTTCTTCTTTTGCTTCTTCTCTTTCTCTTGCTTATCAAGATTCTCTTCATCCTCTATGTTCAAGCATTTTGCTACAGTAGGGTCCATTCCAAACATAATATCCCATTCATTTTTGTTTTTCTTATCCTCTCTCCATTTTTCAACTAACTCATCAAGATATGATTTCTTTTTCTTTGACTTCGGTGGTGTAGATTGAATTTCCCTGGCAATAGAAAATTTTTCTATCCCTTGAATTTCCTTAACTTTCATCTTCCTTCCACCTTTATTAGAGGACTCAAATACAATAGGTTTCTTGCGAACAAAATTCAGCTTCTCCTTCATAAGGTATTCCAACTAGACTAGCTTCCTTGGAATAAGAAAGGGAGTAAGTATTACCATAACTCTTGAAAGAAAATTTCTATTTTACTCCTTGATTGAAAATGATATGGATTCATAGAACTCTACTAGAAACTCTAGAATCACTGGATCCTCTTCCTTGGGTTTATTTATATCTATACTCTCCCAGCTATTTAACGTGATGTTCATTGAGAAGATTGAATCATACTTATTAAAGAAGTCTGGTTCTACCAACCTTTCATGATAAATCTTCCATTAAAATATTTCCTTTACAGTTGAAATTTATTTCTGAGGAGAGGATTTTTTAGACATTCAGAACTAAGGTAGACCTGAGAAACTCAAAAAGGTCTCAAGTAGGAATGGAAGAGATTTTTCATGCAAGAGGTTTGGATTCGATATGGGACAACCGTTTGGGATCTTTTATATAGTCAATTGAAGTGACGATTCAACTTCCCTGATTGATCCAATGATTGAAACATTCTTGAGAAGATATAATGGTTGAGATGATAGTCAAAGAATGGTTTTGATAGATTCCAATCTTTTGATGTTTTTTAAAAAGGACATTTAGATTTAAGGAAAAGTGAATATGAAAAATTTGAAACCAAAATGAAAATTCCAACAAGTAAAAGATGATTAAAAAAATTTATGAATGGAAACATTATTTTTAGATTTTTGGGAAGATTATTCGTATTAAGGAAAATTCTTCTTGAAGAACTTTAGATTATCAAAATTTTTATTACGATAATTTTTAGATTATGAAAAATTTAACTACAAAATTTTAACTACGGAAATTTTGACTACGAAAGTTTATACTACAAGAATTTTGATTACAAATTTTTTTACTAATAAACAAATGTACTCACCCTATGAAAAGGAGTTTTTTACTGTAAGGAGATAGTTTTTAATAAGAAGTTAATAAGGATGATTACCTTATAGTTATCATTCTGAACATCTGTTTTATGTATTCAAATCTATCGGTTGGTAATGATTTTGTGAAAATATTAGCAAGTTGATATTGAATTCTAATAAATTGAAGAATGATATCTACTTTGCAGGAATAGTAAATCTATAATTTTCATTAATAATCTTTTTCTTGATTTTAGAATTTCCATTCTCAAGATGTTTATAAAACCTAGAAACTTCTTCATATGTGGGTAAAGTATTATCTTCATCAAAAGAAGATTATTCCTTTGAAAATATATAGTATTTATCATCACTATAATTAGAATTCAAAGATACATTGGTGACAGATTCAATATTGTGTACCTTGGCCATTAGACAATTATTTTCAATAGGTATCTTGGCTAGAAGATCAAGATTATTCTGTACATAAAATTCATACTCTGAGGATTAATCAGAAGAGTCTCAACCACTGGAACACCAGGTGTCATTAGCTTTCAAAACATTCATATCTTTAGCCTTGTAATATTTTTTTCGATTCCTTTTATAATGATTTTCCTTTCTAACCTTTTTCTTACACATAACGCAATCCAGCCTTATATACCTTGCTCTTTTACATTCATAACAAGTGACTTCCAAGTGTTTCTTTTATTTTCTTTATTTCTTCTTGAATATTTACTGAATGTATTTTTTCCCAACTATATTATTCATCATTCATGTAATATTAGCTAGTTCATTCTCACAATGTTCACTTTCACTAGATTCAGATAAAACTGTGACTTTCTTGGATTTGGATCTTATAACCCTTTATGGAGTCTTGACTTTAGTAGTAGCAAAGGCTAAATTTCCATTTCCATTATTCTTTTTATTCATGTCATCATCTATTTTCATTCTTGTCTCATGCTGAAGAAGAGATACAAAAAGCTCATCAAGGGTAATTTGTGAGACTTTCCTATTCACATCAATAAATGTTCTCTTTGATTTCAACTAATTAGGCATGATATCTATAATCTTGTCCACAAGTGACTCATCATCTAAAATTTTTTCTCCCATATATTGTAAACTATTAACAATAGTAATAAACCTCTGTTGCACCTTGCACAATGGTTCTCCATAAGGAAATACAAATCCAAGATATTTTTCTCTAAGCATATCTCTTCCAGTTTCTATAACCTTGGATGTAACAAATTGATTAACCTCCATTTTCTTCTAAATATAATTTGCTGCTTCACAAGAAGAAATCTGGCTATATATATTCCTGGTCATGGAACACAACAAAGTATTGTGTACCTTGTAGTTTAGTTGATATTCTGACTTTTCTTGGTTTGTAAAATTTCTGCCTTCCTTATCAAGAATCTTTTAATCTCTTGTAAGCATGAAAATATTGTCCACTCTAGTGTTAATGAAAAAATTCTCTATACGATCTCTCCAATATTCATAATCATTCCCATAAAAAATAGGTGGTCTAGTAGGACTAAGATTGTCATTCAAACCAACATTCAATCCTCCCATATTAAAGAAATTATCTTTCCTTAGAAACTTGTTTTTAATAAAAAAAATTTAAACATGAATAAATTTCCTAATCAAGGAAAATATTAAGAACAATGAAAAATTGAGCAAGAAAACTTATATTTGAACATAAGTATTTTAGAGACCTTCTCTGATACCAATTATAATATTGAAATAAGAATGATGTAGATGCTCAATATACAAGAGGGGGGGGGGGGGTTAATTATATCCTTTAAAAATTCCTTTAAAATTTTTAAATTTGATATAAAACATTCTATTATTTAACAAAGTTAAACAAGGTAAATTCACAAGACCTCTTAGTTATAAAAACTTACTAGATTCTAGAAATATGGTTCTGAAAATGAAACTTAAGAGAAGTTTACAAGGACAATGATGCTACCATAAATTGTATAGAATCTTACTAATCAGAGTATACCAATATAAGAAAGTATAAAATAGTTATAATTTCCTTAATAATCAAAATACAGTTGAAAACAAACTTGAAACAATACAAGTAACATGTATGAAATATTTTAACCCAAAGAGTAGGGTATCCGGCAATCTTGGATACAGGTCCCTTGATTTATACTTTCAAGAAAGTCTGTCTTAACCACACCAGGGTAAGACCTCGATAGGAATATTGGAGTTTGTATTGCTATCCTTGCAAGCCCTCAAACTTCAAGTTAATTGGAAACTCTTTCTTTCTTATCAATGAATTCCTCGAACTTTAAGGTAGTCGACACCTCTATCTTACTATCCACGAAAGCCTTCGAATGTACTTACCAACATTCGGAGTTTTATGACACAAGATGAACAAGAAGTTCAGTATGCACAAAGCATGAATGTATTTCTCTGTATAGAAATAACTTCAACAGAATGTGGTCTCTAGAGTTATCATTTTCTTCCCAAAAAGTACCAATCCTGTCCAAATGAGATTCTATTTATAGGCACCTTCCCAATGGTAAGCTCCCTCCTCCAACGGTCAGATTTTTCCTTGAATCTCGAAGGGACCTGTACACATGTCACTCAAACAACGGTTAATTAAAAATAGATTGTATGACATTGTTTCATAACTATAACAAGGGAAAGAATAATATGGTTTCTTAATCAAATTAATTTTTCAGAGTCTATAGAAAAATAATGTTCGGAGTCTAAGAAATTAAGCATTCCATGTCTATATTACATGGATACTCAGATTCAATTTTTCAAGGAATTCAGAATCAGAATTCTATAGACTTCAGAGTCTGAATTCCAAGGAAATTCAGAACCTAAATTCTATGGAATTTAAAACCTAAATTCTAAAGAATTCAGAGTCATAATTTTGATGAATTTAGAAACATAATTTCAAAAAAATTCGGAGTCTAAATTCGGAGTAATTTAGAATCAGAATTTGGAAGAATTCGGTACCTGAATTCTAAGAAATTCAGAGTTTGAATTTCAGAGAATTCGGAACCTGAATTCGGATCCTAAAAACAGAATAATATAAATCTATGTATTTATATAATTCCATGGTTTTATATGTGATGCCAAATTCTTACCTTAGGAATAAAAAGAGTTATTTTCAGGGAAACTAAAATATAGACAGATAAAAACTGGCAAAGATAAATTTTCCTTGGGGAAAGAAAATTTTCCTAATTAAGGAATATCTGGGTTAGAGAAAATTTACTTATAAAAATATCATAGGGAATATAAAATTTTCCTTGATATAGAGTGTTTGTGATTTTCAAAACATAGAGGAATAGAAAATTCATAAGGATACCTTATTGACTTAACAAATTCACAATATATCTATTCTTTCTTATATCATTATGAGGTCTTAAATAATATCATATTTGTAAAAATAGTATTTTTCACTACTAAATTAAAAATATACCCATTCAAAAATAAAAAAAATAATCATATCATAAATATATCAATATGAATAAAAAATATATTTTTATCAAATTAAAATTTATGAACGTATGAATTTATTTTTTAAATGAAAATATTACATATATGTATATGAAAATAGAGTTTATAGACAAATAAACTCTTTTTAAACATCAAGTGTTCTAAATATTATTTTATAAAAAAATTATATTAATTTTTTATCAATATATTAGTTTATGTTGTTAAATATTTCATATCACATTTGAATTTTCATTAATTTAGTTAATATAAAACACTACAATGTAAAAATATTTCTTTGATAAGTATCCATTTGTAACCTTGAAAATAATTCACCATATTAAATTACTTAATTATCCACATATCCAAAAATTTCATCATTAAATAATAAATATATATAATGAATAAATTAATTGTTAACCCATATTCATTAACGTTATATACTACTTATAATTCAAAAATAATGTTACATATTGTATTATAATGATGTATTGTAATAAAATATATTGTTATTCATTTTAGTTCATTGTTTTCTGTAACATAGTATATCTATCAATTTCATTAATTTAAAGGAGAATTACCATTTGAAGTCATGAGTCATTAGATTATCTCCAAGGTAAATAAATTGTGGAATCACATTATTAATTTGATATTACACAAATGAGTTTATAGTTATATAATAATAAAATATGAGGTATATTTAAAAATGAAAATAATTTTATAATTCCCTAATTAAAAAAATTAAATTATTAAGTATAAATTTTCTATACCATTGGATATATCATTATAAGAATCATATATTTGATGGAATTTCCAAAATCATAACATGATAATGAAATATTATTTTTTATATAAGGATGAATAGATTTATATTCCACTTTTAAGAGTTGTAGAATTATTTTTCTATAAATATAGAAAAGAAGTGATAATATACTATGATAATTTATTTCAATTACATAAGTATAATTACACTCTATGGTAATGTTTTAAGCTATTTTCTCCTCTGATTCTTCTCTTATTATAAATAATATATTACCATGATTAAATTTATATTCTAGAAGAATTAAAATTGAATTTTATTAGATCATAAGGTCCATTAAAGGGATAGAAAGTTATTCTGATAGACTCGATACATTTAAAAAAACCAAAATTTGTAATAACATTTGTAGATAATTCCCAATGGAATATGAATAAATATTCCTATTAAGAAATAATAAATTAATATTTAAATCCTCAAAAATAATAGAAAATGTTTAATAAAAATCATTCCATAAATAATTAATACAAAAAACCTATAAACTAAGACTCACCAAATTTAAGACCTCAAAATTATGTAGATTTGGTTACATATTATTCCAAAATAATGATATTGTTTATCTATAAACAATATTAATAATTAATAATAACATGCAAAAAAATATTATTTTTCATGATCATATATTCTCGAAAACATTCAAATCATTTCCAAAAAATATGTTGAATAAAAGAAATCATATATTCTTCCAATTTTAAATTAATTTTTATCAATAAAATAATATGATATTATTTTATGTAAAATTATATACCCTAAAATAATTTCTCATTTAACAAAATATGATATTCCATTATCCTAATTACCAATAAATAAATAGACATCAAAGAATAGTTTTACACTAAAGGATTTCTATACAATTCTACTTATACATCAAAATATATTATTAAATTCGTGCTAATTAACCATCAAAACAATTAATATGTTAATCAAATGTCTAGCATACACCATAATAATAAATTAAAACCCAATAAAATTATCTTAAAATGACATTAATTAGAAATACATCCCATTAAATAAGGCTTAAAAGGTGATCTTTATCTTTGAAAATATAATCAACCATAAAGTTAAAAACCTATGATGAAATTTATAACACTAAAATTACCATTATCTTAAAATATCCTAAAATATAAATTTATCTCAACCCTACTCTAATATAAACTATAATAGCCTAAACATGTACATTCAAATTTGGTGCAATGAAAATTATAAATTATATATATGATTAATACCAACCAATGAGGCCACTTATAAAAATATATAATCAAAATAAACTATCGAGTCACGTAAAAACCTAGAAATATTTTTTTTGATATTTACATAATTATGAAAAATGTTACAAAAGAAAATTCACTTAATTTTTACCCAATGTACTTTATTTTTATTATACCCATATTTTATTATTTAATTATACTCCTTATAAATAGCACATAAAATTATACACACATGATACCATTAAAGATATATAATATTTATTAGATTTCATCAAAACCACGATAAATATGAATATATCATTTCTGATGTCAAATTCTTTTTAATGGTAGAATACATTGAGAGCTATAAAGGAACAAACATGGATTGAATAATATTTAAATAATAAATAATAATAAAATGTTCCATATAAAAAATAGCTTTGATGGTTAATATTTCTACTAGTTATATAAAATTATAAATAATGACATGGATTAAAATAAATTGTCTCATATAGACTGAATACATAATCCCAAACATCATATTCTCACCTTTTTGGACTCACTCCATGACATTATGTATAATTAGGAAAGGTGTACACCAAATTCCCCAGATATATTTTCTCATGAGACCTATCAACATATCAATAGAATATCATTGGACCTGCTCATTACATAATAAGACATTTTCATTAATCATATTGATGTAATAAATAATAAATAAATACAGAATTAATATTTATTATTAATCAATAAATAACTATATTTTGGAAAAATCGCATTCAAAAGGGTAATATTTTCCCAAATTAATAAATGGGACAAAGTTATCATAAAAAATATATAGAAATAATGAATATGTTCTTTTTGAGGAATAAGTTACATTAAAATATGTTATAATAGATTAAAAACAACTCTATAAAAACATTAAGAATTTTATTTTAATATAAGAAGAAATATAATTGTTTGGACTATTTTTTTAAAAAAAATGGAGTTATATGTAACCTCTAGAACTTATTATATATGTAATATAAGAAAAAATTTAAAAAATTATTTAAAAAATATATACCAATGGAATATTAAATTTAAACATGATAATGTAAGAAAATAATGAGTGAAAGATAAAAATAGACATTAGTCGAATGAAATCCATTTACCAAAAAATTTCCAAAATCAAATTGTTTTCTATAAATGTTATTTTTTCCCAAAAATAATGGGAAAATGTATTAAAATGGGAAAAAATAAATTCATTGAATGGAATTTAAATAATTATTAATGGTTATTATGATTTGGAAATACTTTCAAGTGGAATTTTTTTGAACAGATTCCATATATTGTTTAGTAAAACAAAAAAATGAAGTAATTATATGGAAAATAATAAAAAGAGTCCTTTTAAACAATTGAATAAAAGTAAAAGTAAAAATGAAATTAAATGAATAAATTATTAACTTATAGAAAAAACATTTTGGATGCAAATTAATTAATATGGATATGGATTTAAAATATTCCCAACCAAAAAGGATTAATAATGTCTTTATTTTCTAAAAACACACTTTCATTGGTTTTGGGTAAAAAAGAGAGGAAAATGGAATAGATATATATAAAAAATTTACAAAAGTAGATTATAAAAACATATGTGGAGTTTATTATGAAAATAAAATACAATTCCCCAAATTAAATTTAGGAATAAAAATTTGAATTGAATTTAGATTGAAAAATAAACGATTACCTTGGATTCTTAATTTTTAGGATGAATTCAAACCACCTATATATTATATTTATCTCTATTTTTTTTCAATAAAAAATTAATATATAAATTTATATGTTTTTGCATCATTTATTTATAACTTATTTTTACCCAATTAATTATAATGTTTGGATAAAATCAATTATTTAGGTCTCAATTGTTCTGTTTCTCCTGCCTTTTTTGAGTCGGTGGTTTCAGTTCTTACAAGAAATTCATGGTTTCAAAAAACAAATTAATAATTTAATATATATATATATATATATCATATTTATATATCAAATAAACTTTTCGGACAATCCATTATTGTAGTTATGGAAACTAAAATGCATTGTTCATGGTAGCGGCAGTCTGAATGTACACATTAGTGGAATTTTCTATTTTCAATGGATGAAAGGAAAAGAAAACAGGAAACAATTTAAATTAAAAAAATTTCAGACATTTAATATATATTTATTATTCTATCTCTTTAAAAATTCATGTGATGTGGTGATGAAAAATGAATTGAATCTCTTTATGGAGGAGGAAGCATGCACATACACACAAGCGGCATTTTGATTTTCCAAAAGAGTTGAGGGAAGAAAGTTAGATAATAGTATTTATTATAGATATATAAACATTTCTTGAATAAGATATATATTCATTAAATATATAATTATATCTATCCATGAGAATTGGTCATGAAAAATGAAACACATAACCTCATGGAGGTGGTAGTTCTCATATATGCCTGTGCAACATTTTCATTTTTAATTAAATGGGTAGTGGATAGAAAAAGGCCACCCAGTTAAAATATATCAATATTATTATATTAATGAAATTTATTTAATTATTATAATGATTTTATTTATGATTCTTAGGTGGTAGAAGAAGAATTAAACATGATAGAATTTAGTTAGGTTCATTTCCACTTACTTTGGAATCCTCTATAGTTTTCTTATTAAGGATTATTAGGTTGGAGTTTTATGAATAAGAAAACATATTTCTAGTTGATAAGTTTTTTTGGGAGTGATTTAGGTATATATTTTTAAAACTAAGGTTTTGAAACTTTTTTATAAAAATATAGAGAGATATTTCCTTTTATAACTTAGAGGAGAGTCACCCTTGTAAAAACCCATAACAATAAAATAGAGTCATCTTCATGGGAATATATAAATAATTACAAAAATATTGAATAAGATATGAGGGAGGGACTATAAAACTTCAATATTCAATTTGGGATATGATTTAGAGATAATTTTTTCATTATATCATAGTTGAACCCCCTATTTATCCATTTACCATTAATGTGATGACACGATTTTACAATGATTATAAATTTTATTACTAAAAATGTAATAGAATATATTAAATAACTTGAATATAATGATTCCAAATATGGAATCAATGTGAAATAATTTAATTTTGATAGGATGTATATGAAAACAATATAGATATTCCAAATGAAATGATAAATAGTTTTTAATGTGTTTTTAGGTATAAAATATATTTGACACCAATAACATGTATAAAGTTTATTTTCATGATGAATAATGGATTATTAATAAAATTATTAGAGATATTAGAAATTAAGGCCAATACATTATAGAATCTAACCTTTTCAACACTTAATTATATAAATAGATAAACATGTGTTCGTTTTTTAGAATAAAAAATCAATTATTTTTGTAAATGTTAACAGAATGATACTAAAATGAAAATAATATTTATAAATGCATTATTTTACTTAAAAAATATATTTTTATAGCTAAAAATTTTCATTATTTTAATATATTCTTAAAATAGAATTATTTCATAAACCTAATGATATTTGAGAAAATAGTACATTTCACAATTCACCTAAAAATTAAATATTATTTTAAAATCCCAAAAAACACCTTAAACTAATTTTGAAATTATTTTTTATAAAATTATTTAAATTTCAACAAATTGTTATTTCTTAAATTATAAATTTAAATTTTAATGGAAAATATTAAATATAAATATAAATATATTTTATAAAATCATGACCGCTTTATACATCAAGTATTCAAATATTTTTTTCATATAAATTTATTAATAGCTAAATATTAATATATTAATTTATGAATTGAAATATTATATGTATTCCATTAATAGTAATAAATTTAATAAATGTAAAATGACAAAAAAATAAAAACAACTCATTGAATAAATATCCATTTTTAAAACTAAATAAATTTATTATCGTGACATTACATATTTATCCACAAATAATTTTTTATATGTATTCCATCTGATAAGGTGTTTTATCCACATAGAAAAGTGGACTAGCCCCTTCATCTACCTCTTTCCCTAATACCTAAGGGTGTCCATGGGGGTGTTTTTTAATACTTTGTGGTGAGACTTAAACCCCATTGACCTCTATTGGTCCTCTATTACCTTAATTATAGATTTTCACTTATAATGCTAATGATTTTATTGACGATTCCATTAGATCTTGGTATAATTAAGCATTTGAAATGGGGAATTCACAATCTTTAGTAAGTGGATGACTCGAGACATTGTCGGCCCACTATTGAACATCATTTTGATGAAGTTAAAATACCTCTTTTGAATTATTTCTATTTGTTTATATATCATTACATAGAAATGATTATAGATTTGGGATGTGTGTTAGGTAATTTCTCTAGATTGAGGCAAGGGGAATTCTAGAGGGCATTGATATCCATTTTGTTATGGTTCCTATATGATGGTCTGACTAGTGAGGCATTCTGTGGGTATTCTTTATTTCATTAGAATTATTTCAAACATTTATAATGTTTAATTAAGTACAATTTATTAAATATAAATATAATAAGTGTTTTTTATGTGGATTAGGGCCTCATGATGATAGAAGATGGTCAACCATATTTGAAAAAGTCTTAGTAGAAGTAATTAGATTGATACTATAAAAATTGTTTTCGATTCACAAAGAGGTTGGTGGTCCTCGTACCATTCTTATATCAATTTTATTATATAATTGTTTCTGTGGATGCTCATACCAAATGAAAAGGGAGATTAATTCCTAGAAATTTTTTGAATTGTTATATTTAAAATTAAAAATTTTAACTTAAAAATTTAATTGTTAACACCCACTTCATTAGGTATTTGGTATTGGACAAAAGGCCATGGTGGATCCTCATGCAATATAAATCTTTCCTCGATCACCGATGCACAATGTCATGAATAGTTTACATATTACCTTTGGATTTTGGACATCATGAGGGGTTAAAGGAAGACAAATACAACCTCTTGGAATTTTTTTATGAACTTATGGGAACATTAATGTTGAGGGGTCACATGAATTGAGAAGATCAGCCTTGATGTACCTTATTAGATCCCTTGAGTAATCATAGATTCACTCAATCATTGAGACTAGTTTGGATAGTTTTCTCGCCAAGTGGGCGGGGGGGGGGGGGGGGTTGACCATAGGAGAGAGTTTTATTAGGAATTGAAAAAAGAAGACTTTGTTTATTAAGAAAGTAATTTACCACCCCAGGTATAATGTCATGTTGGGCGGTGACCAAGAAAACCGTTATGGGTGTCTATTATATGTTTTGAGCATAGGGATATATGTTTTAGTCTAATGGATATTGTGGTAATAGTAATATTGTGTCAATGGTATGGATTTTTAATGTAGGTTTAGGCATTCAACTAGTCCTAGTATCATTTTTTTCTATTACTGGTTTGTAGAATTCCATTAGGTGAGGTGTTTTATTTATTTTCATTGTAACACCTTGAAAATCTAAAGTAGTAACATTTTACTCGATATCGTGTATGACACTCAACACCAAGAACATAAGGGAATATAATATCTCATGAATCTATAATATATTTAATTTTTTAAATAAATTAAATATATTTTATATCATGAAATAAATGTGACACTATGTTAGTGTACATCCAATTCAATAATGTGTTTCTTCGATGTCTTGCGTTACACAGAAGAAAGATTTTTTTTGAATAATAATATATTAATAAATTATAATTATTTAATATAATAATACATAAATGATCCCTTAAGAATATTATTAAATAACTTATTAGAATATATGTTTTATAAAAATATAAATTGAATTCATTAGTAAAAAATTAATTAGTAATTAATATAAAAATCAATTGAATATAAAGAAATGTTTTTATAGAAAACTAATTTTATGCCCACAAAAAAATTCATCCATAATAAATTAAATTAGATAAAATTAGTGATAGATATTAATTTAATATGTATATATATATATATTATTGAATAAAATTTTTATTATATTCATCCAATATGTTCTATATACAGATGATAATAATAATCCCAAAATTACACTAAAAATACTATATTTTTATTTAGGGCACTTTTATTGACTTTTAATGGAGTGTCTATTTTAAATTGAAATTTTATAAATTTTATTATTATTATATTTAATAATTAACTAAATATTTTTTATGAGTAACAAAAAAATTAGGATAAGGTGAATATTTTGTGTTTTCTGTGAAGTTCCATTATTTTGAGAAAATGAAAAGTACTTAATTTTAATTTAAAACTGATTTTTCATCTAATTTATTTATAAGGATAAATAATATAGAAAATTGGTCTTAAATATTATTTATGTCAATTTTTTAACAATTAATTTAATATAGGACACTGGAATCAATTTCCCAATGAAATTGAATATATAAACATAGAAAATATTTGAACGTTTTTACTTTAAAAACCGCATTATCATCCTGTTTGTGTGATTAAATTTAAATTAATTTGTTCCAATTCTATGAATGAAATTAAAAAAATGGATTTTATATATAAAATTATCATAATTTATAATTTCTAATAAGTTCAACATAGTTTTTACCAAAAATACCATTCAATGTGATTAAAAGGATTTATAACACCTAAAATGAAATTAAGCATAACATGCCAATAAACCTTAAAATTAAAAACCCAAATGACCTGTACACATGTATAAAATCCATTTTCTAGAAATATTCCGACCATATCCTCCGTTATATTGAATTTGGACCATTATTGGATCTAATTTCAAAGGAAAAAATGTTTTTAAATTTTCCTTTTTCAAAAATAACAAGAGGTTAAAGTATATTCACCCAAAAGGAAACATATATTAATGGATTACGTCTTGATATACCTTCCCTTCTGACTAATTTTTGGTTAGTCAACTTAAATCATTTATATGGTGTATACAATATACTTTAACATGTTTTATCATTAATATATTTATTCTCATGATATTATTTTTTTCATTTAATCTTATTCCTTCATGGAGCATACAATTCCAATGTTTCAAAGTTATACGATACACCTTAAATTGTTTAATATTATTCTCCCTAAAAACATTTTTAATGATTTTCTTAGAAATATCACTTCCTTTTGGGATTTTTAAAATTTCTATAAAATAATAACATTATTATTTAGAACCTAATTTATTATATATAGTGTACATACTACCACTTTCTGAAATAATATCATGATTGTTTCATTATTCATGATATTTTGAGTTTCAATTTTAATTATTTCAGATAATGGGATTTGAGTTAAAAGTTATCAAGTGGAAAATAATTTCATAATCTATTTTATTTTCATTTATTTATATTACATATTATTTTTCATTAATATTATATTATTTTGTGTATAATGACTTTGACTATATATTGATGTATTTAAAAATCTATATATGGGTTTATAGTTGACACACATATTCTACTAATTGATTGATTCTCACTACAACATTATATTAATTTTAAGTGTTTAATATACTATCTCATTTTTTTGTTGTTGTTTAAAATTTAATTTCCAACAAAGGAAATTATTTTACCAATTTCCAAAAAACCATTTCATTTCCTTCTCTTCTAGTTATTTAATAATTATTTTAACCATTAGTAAAATTTTCCATTATTAGATACTCAAACTGTTTTAGAAAATGTTTTTATGAAAACCTGTCTAGATTTATCATATTATTTAGAGAACCTATTTCCTCTAAAAACCCATATTTTATTAAAATGTTTTCAAAATTTATTTTAACCTTTTCAAAATAATTTTTTAAATGCATATTTATCCTTTTTTGACTTTTTCCTATATTTTGAATGGATTATTATAATTGATTTATGAAAATGAAAACTGTCTAAACATTTTCCATGAAAAATGAATTTTCCTTTTACATCATATGTCATGTAATAATTAAGAAAACATAATTTATTGTAATCTTCCTTTGTATGTTTAAAAATTTAATTTTAAAAGAATATTTTTCAATATTTATTTTCCAAGAAAATGATTTATAACAGGTATTTAAAAATAGGATATTTTCATCAAAAATGTTTTTAATTATATTCATCTATTTAATCGATAACAACAAAACATTATTTTAACTCCAATTGGGATATGATGTATTGATATAATCTTTATTCTTCCTCTGGTTGATTTATGATTTATTTGGACAAGAATAGTATTTTCATTCACTCCATGGATTTCTTTTTTAGTCCCTTTTAAATATCTAATTTTCTATGATCATTGAATATTGAAATTTCCCTAGTTACCCATATCATATAACAAGAATATGTTCATTACCTAAACCATATACAATTTTTCCTATGATCTATACTATGAATGTTATTTGATTATTTTGGGAATATTGAAGAATTAATATCTTCTTCTCCACATGGATATTTTATAAGGACTATTGTTATATCGATTACTTGATATTTTAGTAATGATTTTGATATGTATGAAAAGTTTTTGGACAATTTAGATATTTCCCCTAGATTCATTGGTAGTATTATGAGCTGATTTAGTTTCATAAAATAAATGGGTTTCTACATGATATGTTAATATTTCTTGTGAAATGTCTTGACGGTAATGGTTCCATATAACTAGGAAACATGGCATCAAATAATAAAGAATATCAATCATTTAGTTTCAGTTATTTTCCTTCCATGATGTTTTATGTCAACATATCTATAAATACATTTTATTTTTACTTTATTTATTAAAAGGAATGTTTGTTAGTTTATTACCTTTACACATTCATTTCTCCTTATCTAGTTATTTCAATGGCATGTGTTTCCAGTTATTACCCTTCCATATTATTTATTCACTTCCATATCATTTTGTTGATTTCATGGTATGTGTTTTCAGTTATTTACCATTCCATAATTATTATTATGGATGATTCATTATTTCTTCCGCTATACATTACCCTTACTGAGCATTCATGCTCACCCTTATTCTATTTCCTTCATCATTAATACTAGAAGAATACAAGTATTGATTTATAGAGATATACAATTTGAAATAAAGTTATCCTTAAAGTTATTTATTTAGTTATCAAAAATATGTGTAATTAGTGTATTATTTTGTAATACATGACTATTATATCCATATAGTTTAAATAAGTCTACAAAACCCTTAGTCCATTAAGATTTTATTCATTGTATAGATGCTAATTTAATAGTAGTTAACACCATATCGAGGATTTATGGGGTCTGGTTACTACAGTTGGCATCAAACCAAGATTAATATAATCCTTGGTAAATAGATTTTGTAAAACATAGGCTAGAGAACATAAACCTATGTTAGAATTTGAGGATATGTATAGTTGAACAACCTAATGTTTTGGTTAGATAGATTTTATATGGTCTTACAAGAAATAAAGCCCTATCTGGATACTATATGTGGATGTATTTCTAACATAGTTGTACTTATGAGAAACCACTCTAACAAGGTGTGTCGGGCCTACCATGTTGTATCTTGGTACACAAAAAAGGGTCATATTGCACAATGTTTTTGACACTCTTAGTTAATATTCTTAGGGTAATTCACATTTTCATTAAAAACCATTATAAGTGATTTTTATAGATGATTAAAATTAATCACCTAAAATGAACCATAGACCAAGTAAGGACCTATGTGAATTTAAATAGATATAGTATTTTTATATTTAGGTTGAATATAAATCCTTAGTTAAATGGCTATTTATTGATCAAATATTTTTCAAGGATGACCGTATTATTTATTTTTTAAATTATATTATTATGTTTTTAGAAAAGGACAACATGTATGCCGTGTGTAAACTAATAATGTTCGGAAAAGTTGTGGATCTTGAACCCCTGACTGAAGGAAGAGAAGTGTTTTAAACCAACCACTGACCAACGTAATGTCCTTGTTAAAATGTCATTGTTTTTAGTTAATAATTTTTTGAGTAAATATTAATGATGAATGCGTACTATAACTTTTTAGGTTTAGAGATTAAGGTATTAACCATAATGACATTAGAGAATAGTTAGAGACAAAGAGATAGAATCTTCACTATTTTATGGGCCTTACAATCCATTTCATTTTTATTTTAGTATTTTAGGCATCAAAGTTAATTTTTAGATATCTATTTATTGAAGAAAGAGATGAAATAGAAATTGATAAAAGAAAAAATAAAGGATGAAATCATTTTTATAGAAACAAGGTATGTATGTATATTTCATTATATTCTTAGGCAGTAAAAGTATTTCTCAACATGAAGAAAATGATCTCAAAAAAATATTTCCCAAGTATATTAATTTTTTTGAACTGATAGTCTTATAAATCATCATATATGTATGGATTTTATGACCTAAAATATTCATAGAACAAGCAATTTTCTATGATTGATGTCCTCAATCACTGCCTAATTTTTTTTATCATTCTCCCTTATGGATGTATCACTACTTGACACGAATTTTCTCTAACTTGGAGACCTTGTTATATATAATTCTATATGAACTTTTTAAATTTCATTATCTCTTTTCTAAAGAATTTATTATGAAGCCTTCACACTATGTGAGATTCCAAAAATAGGAAATATCAAAAAATCAATCACCAAGATTGATTTTAAATTGTGTGGATGCAATATAATTTGGGTGGGGAGAATGTAATGCTATGAAAATATAAAGTAGGAACATTGTATTCAATACCGTGTATGACACACAACACCAAGAACATAAAGGAATTTAATATCCTGATAATTTATAATTTATTTACTATTTTAAATAAATTTAATATAATTTATATCATGAAATGAACACAATATAGAGTTAGAATACATCATACACAATAACAAGCATCTTTGATTGATTTTGTTACACACAGGACTGAGTTTTACAAAACAATAATATATTATCAATATATTATTATTTAATATAACAGGATATTAACTAGCTATTATAAATAGTATTAACTAACATAAGAATATATATGGTCTATGAAAATATAATATGAAACAATTGGGTACAAATTAAATATAAATGAATATAATAACTAAATGAATAGGAAGTGAATGTTTTTATCGAAAACTATTTTTATGTGCACAAAGCTATTCTACTATAATAAATTAAATTAATTACAATTTTGATAGATATTAATTTTATATACATATATTATATATTTAACACAATATTATATTCAACAAATAGATTCAATAGACATTATATAAGAACAAACCCAATATTACACATAAAATACTATATTTTTATTTAGAGAAATTTTACCACCTTCTAATGGACGAACTATTTTTAATACAATTTTTGGAACTTTTATAAATATTATAAATAAAATTAAACATAATATTTTAAATTGAATAATAAAAATTAGGTTATAGTTATTTTTTGTTATTTTTTGTGATTTTTTTAAGGAATAATAAAAATAGAAAATTTTAATTCAAATCTACTTTTTCATCTAATTTATTTATAAGTTAAAATAATAATTTAAAATAGTTTTATATTTTATATAGATAATTTTTTTATCAATTTATCCAATTTAATTATTTGGAATCAATTTCACTTTTAAATTGAATATGAAAACTTAGCAAACTTTTGAAATGTTTTACTTTAAAAACCAGCATTGTCATCTCGTATGCAAGATTAAATTAAATTTATTTTTTCCACTAATATTTTAGAAAATTTAAAAAATAGATTCCAAATTCATAATCATAATAATTTATAATTTTTAATAAGGTCAATTTAGTTTTTTTACCAGAAATATTAGTTAAAAGGATTAAAATTAATGTTAGTGCTTAAGGTGAAATTAAGATTTATAAGGCACTAATCCTTAAACTTAAGGGCCAAAATGACATACAAATTTTTAAAAAATATTTTATATATACATATTGAAACCTTATAATCCATTTAATATAATTTTTACCATTATTTTATCTACATGAAATGAAAAAAATGTGGATTGAATTCCTTTTTCTAAAATTTACAAGAGTGGTACTCCTACTCCACTATAACAAGGCCTCATCTCCTCCCACTTCCTCACACCAATATAGACACATCTGATCAAAAAAATCTACCCAAAATATCATATTAAAATATCTTATATAATATTAGAATCCTCACCTTGTTTATAAATCCATCCAAGGAATCCCTTTGGTGTAAATCAAATGGAGTTACCCAAAGAATAGGTAATATCTTTTCTTAAGCTCTCTAGTTTTATTTCAACTCTCCACTCCCTAAAATCTGATTATTACAAGATTTTAAAATATAAATAACATCCTAAATGAAATGAAATGTTTTTAAGATATTTTTTTCCACCTAAACATTCACATACCTCCATCTAATGGGTAAAAGACTTATCATTTTTGTGTACGGTGACAAGCGCCCCATGAAATGATGATTGTTCGCTCTTCCTTTACCACCTCCAATTGTGTGGATTATGATGAAAACTATGTTTATATATGATATATATTATATTTAACATTTATTAATTCTTATTTAATTCTTTCATAACACATAATTATATACTTTCCATTTTGTGTAAACACGATAACATCATTTCTGGAAGTGTGGACTACAACCCCCTCAATGCGATGTGATTTGTTCACACTATACATGAATCATATTATGGGTAATTTTAATAAAATTATGTAACATATATGACATATATATGATAATATAATTATAATATACATATTTATCACCTAATTTTCACTGTTTTAATATGATAAAAAATAGAAGTAGTGATCATAAGTACATACAACATACAATCTCCACGAATAGTGAACTTGATTTCTTATCTCAAAATATTATAGATCATTATAAATACACATTTAATGGATATATAAGGTACTTAAATCATGATAAAAATTATTGATATTATGAAACCATTATCTAATTAATATGAAAAATAACTGACAAGTCAAAACATACTTGAGACAGCTAGGCAATTAACAATTGAAATTGTTAAAATAATGAATGGGTGTTAACAAACAGGTAATAAAATGTTATAAGAAGTTAATATATTGTATTATGAATAATATTTTTATTATTTTATAATTTATTAACATGTTTAAACCCCTTATATAGTTGGTTAATGCATGTTTAGTTAAAATTAAACCCAAGGTAAGATATTTTGTCTCAATTTACCTTCTAATGAGACTTATTTGTTTTTATGCACCTAGTTTATTTTATATAGTTTATATATTTCTATTTGAAAAGTTTTATAATGAGTATAGTTATTCTAATGGTATTATATGTTTCGTTTTAATTATATTACTACATAGAAATTATTATTCAAATTATCCAAAGTGGTATGGGAGACTTTGGAATGTATAAATATTATTCTCCCTGAGAATGTTTTTAATGATTATATTTAAAATATCACATACCTTGGTGATTTTAACTTTATATTGAAACAAAAAGATTGTTTTTATACACCTAATTCATTATATATGGTTCACATACATCCAATTTATCATATAATATCATGATTCATCAATTATTCAGGATATTTTGAGTGTCAATTTGAATTATTTCATATAAGGGGGTTTGAGTTACAAGTTATCAAGTGGAAAAAAATTTCATAACCAAATTTATTTTCATTGGGTGATACTAATTCCTCATTTTCATTAATAGTATATTAATATATGTATAATAAAATTGAATTTCTATAAATACATTTAAACATCTCTATATGGATTTACAGTTGATACACATAATCTAACCATGGATTTATTATCACTCCAATGTTATATTATTCTCAATGGTTTAAATTGAAATATCATTTTTGTACTTGATTATTTACAAATGAATTTAAATTAAGGGAAATTATTTGATCATTTTATAGTAAACCCTTTCATTTCCTTATCCTTTTATAAGGACTCGACCTTAAACATTACATAATCTTGAATTAAGATAATAATTCAAATTGAGGATATTTTAATGTTTATAGATTTAGAGAATTAGGTGATAACATAAACATAACAATTTGAATATTATATGTAGACACTTATACTAAGTATCCAATTTTTTCATAAAATAAAAACTCTTGAAAAAAATATTCAAGTGTATTCCATATTTTAGACATCATGAATTTTACTTGATCCCATCCTTGACCCTATTAATCTTTAAGTCTTGTGAAAACATTTCAACAAAACATGGGAGGAGCATGAAAATCACAGTAAGGGATACACAATGTAGGAAAACAGTTAGTTTTTCAAAACCACAAGTAAACCATAAATAATATATCATAAGTAATATTTTTCAAATTTATCAAGTAGTAAATAATCTTCACATAATAAAAGATCATTTCTTACTCTTTTGTAACCAAAATTTTACTATAAAACCCATATAAAGAACTCATAACATATAAAGGTAATAACATGGGATATAAACATACGTAAATTGAATAACCATATGATCGACTTATAGAAGTATCAATAAATGGAATAACCATATGGATGAATACCATAACCAATTGTTTGGAGGTTATAAAATAACCACCAGTCCTAGTTTATCATATAATCACCTGTCCTTTGGTTTATCCCTTAACCACCCATCAATTGTCCAAGTACCATCAGGACATATAAAATATTTCAAATATAAACATTTCACTTATAAAATTTTATTTTCAATCCCTAGAAATAATTTAATGATATTTAATTAATCAATCCATTTCAAAAACCCATTTTCAATACCAAAACCCAAAAAATAGTATAATTGGTTTCCTTTTTCTTTAAAAAAGACATTTCGGATTACAAAGGAAGCTAAATAACGATTACGTCGATAGAGAGGTCATTGTCGCGACAAACGTTAAAAAAAATTCCCTTTTGACATTTAGTAAAATAATTCATAGAAAAAAGATTACCATTGAATGAAACTATAATTTAAAGGGATTTATTATATACCATATAAAATAATAAGGTGTATATTATCAAAACATGCCTCAATAAATGGAGATCGAGACAAAGTCCCTTAACTAATGTTCGACATGACCCGTTCATTCTTTAATTCACTGAATAATAAACTAAAGTTAATTTCTACTTGATTAAGAAAAATTTTGAAGCATATTATTCCTTTTATATCACTTATTAACTTGCTATAACAATTATTTAATTAATTGAGTTCATATCTAACATTTTGTCAATGTTCAGAACTTGAGTTAAAAATGAACTTTTTATAATGATAAATTGTCGATGTGGTAGAACATACATTATCTATAGAATGATATTGATGATTTATATATCATATATATCATATATAACCAGTATATATGTATTTAGAATATTTTATATCATTTGGATATAAGAAAATGAAATGCACTATTTATGGAGACGGTAAGTCGTACGTTCACATAAACGCTACTTCCATTTAATTTATTCATATTAAATGGAATGAAAACAAAATGATACATAGGTATATTATTATTATAGTATAATTTAATAAGTTATATACATTATGTAAGTTCATTAACACAATCCTTTATATGTTCCACATATGGTATGAATGAGTCATATCACTTTTAGGGGGCGGTAGACCGCCATTCCTCAATTGAAATTATTGTATTTACCCATTATGGAAACCATAAAGATATGTTATAAATGAAAAATAAAGAAGAATTGAGAAAACATAAACATAATATATATCATATATAAATATAGTACCATCATAATGGCCACCATGAGAGGTAGTTGTTGACATTTGAACAGTCATTATTTTGTGAGGCAATAGTTCTCCGTCCACAGAAACAGTATGTTTGTATCCCTTAGATGTAGGTGTGTGGAAATATAGTTCACATAATTCTCATAAAAACAACCTAGTATATTTAGGATACTATTTTTGTTATATAAGAAATGAATAAAGAGAGTTTAGGGTGTTGGATAAGTAATATAAAAGAAAAGAACTTAATAGAAGACGTTACCTTTAAATATGCTAACTCCCTTTAGTTAAAACCAAAAGGCTTCCTTGAAGTGCCTTATGGCTACAAAAATGATTCTAGAATGAAAAGAGGAATTTATGGAGCTTAATTGGGTAGAATTTATATCATCCAATAGGCTTGACAGGTGTGAGTAATGGGTTAGAGGTGATGGATTTTTATAAGGGAGAGGAGGGGCTCTTTAATAAAGTTGGAAAATATTATTTTATTATACCATGATTTTCGGTATGAAAAGATCCAAATCTCATTAAATTAGTATATAAGATGAATTTTGTATTAAATGAAATCATCCAATAAAATTTTTAGATGTTTATATAGTTTCTCAAATTTTATAATCTCATTTATTTAAATCATTCATTATTAAGGTAATAAAGACATCATCATTGTGTCATAAATAATTTTCATTATTTGATGTATAAAATTTATAAAAACAATTCCATGATGTAGGAACTATTTTTATATTTCTAATTAATATTTATAGTCAAAGTGATAACATATATTACCCCATGTAAAAATTGATTTACTAAAATATAAATGTTTTTGTCATTTTTGTCTTTAGTTTAAATTATTTAATATAAAGTGTCATTATCACTTCTAAGTGGCTCCATGGTGTCCCCAAATTGATCCAAGGCTGACCATGGTCGTAAATTTATCAAAACATAGTAATATGACACATGTTAAGGTAATTTAATATCATTATAATAATATTTTTTTTACCCATATTTACCATATTAACCCTTTAACCATGGTAAATAAAATATTTACTGAAGTAAATATACATAATGTCTAAAAATAAAAGATATAAATTTACACAATTTGGACCTCATGATTAAAAATATGGAATTATTTTTGTTTCAAATTAAAAACTCATAAGTGGCATAAATTAATTTAAAAATAATTCATGTTGTCAAAACAAAAGCGTGTTTTTATGAAATAATAACAATCAAAAGATGGACACTTATTTGTATACAATTTCAATGTGAAAATACTTCCAATGAAAAAAATTGGATTAAATGGTAAAAATATAATCTAATTAAACTTTATAATCATTTAAAAATATAATCTAACCACATAAATAAATAATATTAAAAGGATGTTTTGAAATAAAATACAGTAATTTTTGCTATTCATTATAAAATGAACATTATCAGAAAAATACCAAAAATTTCATCCAAAGTAAGTTTCAATGTCCCCATTCTAAAGTAGAATTTTATTTTGTCAGATATAACATATTAAATTGAAAAAAATATTTTAAAAGGTTTCTCCATTAAAAGGTAGTAAATCGACCATTAAAATAATATTAGAGTGTTTATGCTTAAAATTGGATTCATTCACATTTTAAGCTTCTATCTTTTTTTTGGATAAATGTAAAAGCATTTAACAAAAATTTATAATTATATTATAGTTAGTTTTGTTCATTTCATCCAATACAATGGCTAGGTGTTAATTACCATTTAAAATAATATTATAATATTATTTTTCATTATGACTCCGCCTTATGTAGAACATGAGATTTCAGATAAACTCATTCATGCGTGTTGGGTATGACACCGAACATGGAAGCCCATTTAAATTAAAATTAAAATTTAATTCAAAAATATTAATAAATATGAAAATGTATTACTCTTTATTTACTTGTGATGTTACATCCTTTCACCCTTTTGGAAATTGTGTCTGTGAAATTTTGTTCACTTATCAAATAAGTGGGGGTATTTATCCCCCATAGGATTTTTAAATTTCCACTTTGACTCTTCAACCATATGGTTTTTTGAAAAATACTTTACCTAATGAATTACCTTATTTCGGAACACTTTCTCTCTTCATACAAGAATCTAGATTGGTTGTTCCTCATTAGAAATATTTTCTCCAAACTGAACTACTTTGGAATAAAAACATGAGATGGATCTGGCATAAAATTTTTGAACATTGAAACCTGAAAAACATTATGTACCTGGGATAAAATTAGAGGTAAATCCACTCTATAGGCAACTGATCCATCTTTCTCTACGATTTCATAGATTCTAATGAACCTCAGACTCAACTTTCACTTCTTTCAAAAACACATCACACTTTTCCATGGAGAAGCATTGAGAAATACATGATCACCTACCTCAAAAGAAAGATCTTTCATTTGGTTATCTGTATAACTTTTCTTCTTGCTCTAAGCTATTCTCATATTCTTCTAAATCAACTAAACTTTTTCTGCCATCTCTTCTACGAATTCTGTTCCCACCAGCTTCCTTCATCTACTTCATCCCAAAAAGGTGTAGTTTGACACCGACTTCTATATAATTCCTCAAATGGAGCCGTATGTATACTAGAATAAAAATTGTTATTGTAAAAAACCAACCAACGAAAGATGTTGGTCCCAAGATCCCTTGTAATCCATTGAAGAAGCATGTGGCATATCATCCAAAGTCTGAATTGTTAGTTCTGACTTCCCATCATATTGTGGATGAATGGCTATAATAAATTTTAATTAAGAACCCAATGACTTATGAAAGCCTTTCCAAATGTTAGATGTGTACTTGGGATCACAATCAGATAAAATGGAGAGCGTAACTCCATGAAACCTGATTATCTCGTTAACATACTATTGAGAAATCTGATCTAGAGACAAAGTATCTTGAATAGGGAGGCAATCAACTGATTTAGTCTATCGATCATCAATAAAATAGATTTATTTGTTATTGAGAGATGTATTTTTTAATCCCACAATGAAGTCCATGGATAAATTTTTCCATTTCCACTCTAGCACCGGTAAAGACTGAAGCATCCCTTTTAGTAATTTTTGCATTTCTTTAACCTATTGACAAGTCAAACAACTTATAGTAAAGTCTGTAATATCTATTTTCATTCTATCCCACCACTAATACTCCCGAAGAACTATGTACATCTTAGTAATTCCAGGACGAACTAAAAAAGGGAGAACTATGAGATTCACATGATAACTCTTTCTTCAACTACAAATAAAAATGAAAACATAATATCTTCCAAAACCTCAAAAAACAGTCTCTATCAATATTAACCTCAGGTAATGTACCATTCTGAACCAATTCTACCATTTTCGGTAACTCGATGTCATATTTTTGTGCTTGTTTAATTCTGTCTTCTAGGGATGATTGTACTGAAACCTGAAACAAAAATGAGGAATTTACTACACCAACAAATTCCAATCCAAAATTCATCAAATCAAAAACCAAAGAATATTTTTCTAAATGTATCATGGTTAAGGTAGCATTACTCTTTCAAATCAAAGTATTATCCACTTTATTTTCCTTTCCCAGATGGAAATGGATCGTGTAATCATAATCCTTGATTAATTTTAGCCATCACCACTATCTCATGTTTTATTCATTCTATGTAAATATATACTTCAAATATTTGTGGTTAGTATATATTTAAAATTTTACTCCATACAGATGATGCCCCAAAATTTTTAAAGAAAAAACTACAGGAGCTACTTCCAAATCATGTGTAGGGTAAATTAACTCATGAGGTTTCAACTAATGTAAAGCATACACAATTTCCTGATCATTCTTCATTACGACACAACGAAGTCCATACAACTAAACATCACTATAGATAAAAAACTCACCATTTCTAGACGACAGTTCCAAAACTTGAGCATTCAACAATCTTCTTTTCAATTCTTAAAAACAATCATCACATTTATTTTTTCCAAATGAACATAACAATATTAAGAATTAACATAGTCATTGGGCTAGACAACATTGAAATTTTTTAAACAAACCTCTGATAATAACTAGTTAAAACATGAAAACTATGGATATCAGATATATTTTTGGGTATTATCCATTCTTCAAAAACTTTTTTTAGAAGGATCAATAGTTATGAAATTTTTATAAAAAAATGTGACAAAGGAATGAATTTTTTTATACCCAAAACTCACACTATCTGAATTTCCCATACACTTTCTTTTCTTTTAAGGTTTTCAAGTCAACTGTTAAATGAATTTCATGTTCCTATGTAATTTTGGAATAAACCAAAATATCATCAATGAACACAAAAAAAAAACATATCCAAGAACTCATGGAAAATTCAATTCAGAAGATCCATGAATACTATAGGTGTATTGGTTATCCCAAAAAGCATAACTATAAATTCATAATGGACATATCTAGTAATAAACTTGGACTTCGAAATGTTTTCTTACTTTACTTTCAACTGATGTTACCCCTACATCAATTCAATGAATGAAAAATAATAAGCTCCCAGGAGCTGATCATATAAATCATCGAAACGAGGAAAAGGATACTTGTTCTTAATAGTGATGTTATTAAATGATATATAATCAATGAATAGTCTCATTGAACCATATTTATTTTTAACAAACAAGATAGGATCACCCCATGGTGATGTGCTAGGTCTAATGAAACCTTTATCTAATAACTCTTGAAATTGCTTCTTTAACTCTAAAATTTCAATTCGAGCCATTTGATAAGGGAGTTTGGAAATTGGATTAGCATTAGAATCTATGTCAGTAGTAAATTCAGCTTCCTGATTAGGTATAATATCAGGAAACTAATTATAAAAAACACTTAGATACTCATTTAACACTAGCACATCATTAATTTGAACAGTTGCTTTGTTTTCAAAAATATGTGCCCGGAAAAATTAATTTCCATCTTTTACTAGTTTCCCAGCTTCCTATTATGTTATCAAAAATAAGGGTGCATTATTTTACAAAAACGTAAATTTCTTTTATAATATAAACCTCTTTAGCCCTACAATCAATCTTATAATGATAAATGGAAATCCAATCTATGCCAAAAATAATGTCAAACTCTACTAGGGAAAAAATTAAGGTTTGTAGGTAGATTCTTTCCGTACTTAAGGATAAGAAGGTTATTATAATTTCTTTTTGTCTCAATATTTCCTCATAATGTTTTTACTATAAGTTATGGATTCACATCTTTAGATGGAATTCCTAATTAACAAGAAAATTTCTCAAAAATGAAAGAATGTGTAGAACCTAAATCAAACAACACATTTGCATAATCTTAATAAACAAACAGTGTACCTAATATTACATCATTCAATGACCCAACATCTATTGAAGTATTTGAAATGGATTTCACCACCCTTTTCTACTTGTAGCCAGATTCTTTCACTCAGTTCAGTTCTTCGTTTGACACTCATTTTCATAATGACCAATTTAATTGAATTTAAAACATATTACCGCTGGATTTTCATTGCCTTCTTGATTATATTCCTTACAGTTACACGCAATATTTATAAAATATCCACACCATAAGAACTTACCATACCTTGATAAACATTCTACAGGATTGTTTTTACCACACTTTTCAAAAGAAGGATATTTAATTTTCTTACCTCCAGGATTATTTGATGAATTCTTTCCCTTTTCCTGACAACCTGGCCTCTTCTTTTGTTTTCTCTCTTGGAACACTTGATCATTAGAAAACCCCATTTCTACCTTATCTGCACATCTGAAAAGTTTCCCATAGATTTCGAATTCATGAGAGGCTAATTCTCTTCGAGATCATGGATTCAGTCCTGAGTAGTATCTGTCACGAACCAAATCTAGTCACCATCAAAACCGGCACCCGGCCCGGCCCAAAACAAGGCCCGAAGGGTGTTCCTGATCCCCACGGGTTGGCACCAGTGCCTGGTAATCATAAAATATTGTTTGGTAATGATTTACCTAAGTTTATAAGCATTAAACAACAAGTAAACTCAATAAAACAAATCTGGATTTTTCAACTAAAACCATCTTTAAAAAAATTCAGAATTGAATTACATCTTTTAAAACAAATCAAAAAGACTATAAAAAAATGTTCCAAATCAAAACGAAACAACCAAAGTACCCTCATGGAAAGGGGAACCGCCCTCAATCCATCTCTACAAGAATTCACCACTAAGGACATGCTAGAAACCCGAACCACTAGAACTAAAAATTGTATCCAAACTTACAGCAACAAAATAACCATGTTCCAGGATTTCAATACTAAAGAACAAAAGACAATGTGAGAGGAAACTAGTTACAGTGGGTGACTTGGACATATGGTTGGTGGCAATATTCCAATAACTTCAATATCACAGAGAGTGTTCTTGGGAATATCCCCGGATCCACATGGATTTCCAGGCCCTGTGAGCTCACTGAGACCATTAACGCAACTATCTTTTCATTTCCCCTAATCATCATCAAACGAAGAGAACCAAAGGAATTAGATAAGTCCCAAATTCACCTAGTGATTTGAATCCCATCATGAGGTGTAGTGATCAAGCACTCTACCCATAACCAGAATACCAATTTCTGACAATCCTAACTCTAAACTATCCCAACTTTCCCCAAATAACATGACCGAAAGAGTTAACTTGAACATCCTCTGTTACTATTTTGTCACGAACCAAATCTGGTCGCCACAAAAACCAGCACAAAAAACAGCCTGTGACAAGGCCCGAAGGCCATTCCTTATCCCCACAGGCTGGCACAAGTTCCCAGGTATCATATATCTTGGTTTTGGAATGATTAACCTGAATATGTATACATAAAACATCAAATATATTTGATAAAACGAATCTGAAAAAATCATACCAACAATGTTTATACAAAAATCCAGAACTGAATACAAAAGTTGTAATGCCCTGACCCCTGTTACCCAGAGTTGGTGCATTATTACATAACATTGGCATGATCACAAGAAAGATCAAGTCTCGAAAGATCGATTAGTTTAGTAGCCTTGAAATAACTAGATACATTCTTAAAGTTTACATTACATCATAAAATGAATACTACAACAATATAGTCTCTATAGTCCACACTCTTATCCGCTAATACTGTCCCTGCAGGTAATTCATAAAATACTTTTCATATCCTGGGAAAAATAAAAAGTAGAAAGGGGTGAGATCAAATGCCCAGTAAGGATAAAAATATAGTGGAAACTTTCATAAATAAGCATAAACATTAAAGGCAATGTATAACTAAAATAGAATCCTTTTAAACTTGAAATTCAGTATAATATGGAAGAAATAAAATAAAATAATTCCATATACTTATTCACATGGATATTATACTAGTCAAATAATCCCATGCAATATCAATAACCACTTTCATAATGATGGAATGCATAATGCCAGATTATCATAACCACATAGTCAAGGCCTCGTGCCAAGACTAATATTAGATTTTGTCAAGGCCTAGTTCCAAGACACTAGTTTGTCTCATGAGACCTACCGATGCATCGAAGATCTATATCAGGCTCCACCCATCACATATTAAGTCCAATGCATTCCTCATATGAACATGTTTAAACATAACATAAACATTCGTATTAAAACTAGCATACGAAATATCAATAATTTCTCTATAAAACATGAATGGTATAAAATAAAAAATCTCCAGTCAAAAAAATCACAAAACCTTCAATACAATACATATGTTTTGTATCATAATAAATCAACTTCAAATAAGCTTAAAATCCATCATAGGATGTTGACATAGATGAAATCAAAACTATTTGAGAGTAATATATCTTTTTTTGAAATCGTTTAAAAGTAAAATAATTATGAAATAAAACATTTACTTTGAAAATTTTCTTATAAGATTTTAAGGGAAGCTTCAAAGATTTTATAACGGTGGAAAATAGCCGCACACACCTTATAAGTTAAAAAGACATTCTTACCTTAATTCTGTCGAAAAGGTTAAAAAGGACCTTGTTTGGAAAATGACAGAAAGATTCCTTTATAAACCACTTATAAAAGTAAAACAAGGGTATAAATGACTTTAACCCATATTCTAGTAAATAGTTAAAATGTTTTGAAATACATTTTTAAGAAACATGGATGTGGATGATAAAGAAGTCCCAGTAGATTATTATGTATAAACAACCTCAGATAATGAAGAGATTGCGAAATAAACCCTTACCTTGTAATTTTCCTTGTTTGGGGGTAGTTTAACCTCCTGTATAATAGTTAAATAATTGTTATTAAATTATACAAGAATCATATACATTAATATGATATCATATATGATCTTTTAACATTTCTTTGTTAATAATATCTTAATATTATTGTCATTTCGGGTGTTAACTTACTCATTTTATTTTATATGTTTTGTTACGTAAGACAAGTTTGTTATGGATATGTTGTATATTATTCATATCCAGAATGATATTAAGTCCTTAAACATTATTATTAATCATCAAATGAGAATTATACTTGAATGGATACGATGGGGAATGAATATCATCACGTTTGTGGAGACGGTAGTCCGTACGTACACACGAGCAACAATATCATTCTTTTGATATTAAAATAATATTTAATTGGATGGTATATCATATATAAAGAATAATTATCATCTTATATTTATTATTTTCATGAATTATACATCATTATTATACCCATCCAAATAATAATTTTTCGAATAACAATTACACCACGATGTGGAGACGGTAAGCCTTACGTACGCACGTATGGTGACATGTCATTAAAAGGATGGATATAATACTGAAATATGATTGTACCATGTTTATAATAACTTCAAAGTATATATAATATACTGGAGTTATTATTTTAGAATGTTAATAACAATGAAAGAAGAAGTGGAAGAAGAAAGGAACTTGAAAAAGGGTGGTGAAATCATTACCTCTTCTTCGGGTTCTTCCTTTTGATTTGATCAAAAGGGATCCTTAGGTTGGATATATTACTAAAGTAAGGCCTCTAGGATTAATTGAGGAATGTTGAGAGAGTATTTGGGCAGGGGTTGGACGAACCAAAAGTCTTTTAAGGTGTGAATTAATGAGAAGGGGGAGTGGCCTTTTATAAGAGGGGTGAGGGGCACCTTTGGAAAAGCTAGAAATATTATTTTATAATAATTTCATATTCGGTTTCTAATGGCTCCAAAGTAGATTATTAAAATTCTAAGGTGGGGATGGGTCTAAAACAACTCAACCAATTGTATTTAGATATGTTTGGTTACTATATTAACCTTATCTTTAAGTGTTAACTCTTAGTTAATTAGTTTCACTTTTACAATGTCTCTTTGTATTTTAATATTATATGGTTAATAAACATACTATATACAACCAAGAGACCCCAAAGTGGTCTATTAATGATACACCTATCATGATATAAGTCTATTGTATGAGCCTTAGATTTTTAAAAATTTAATATTAATTAATAATATAATATTTGTTTTAATAACTTTTTTTTCAATTTTGATACTATTTGGAGAATTTATTTTTCTGAAAATCATAAAAGAATTATTACTTCGAAAAAGGTTCATTAAAACAATAAAAACATGTCATATTAACCTATAAAATTATTTTAATTCATAAAAAGTCTCAAATTATATTTATTTTGGTATTTATAATATCAATAATTTTAATTTTTCACTATTATTGTAATTATTGCATCGTCCTTATGTCAGAAATAAATAAAATTATTTAATGTCTAAAAATTATAAATAAAATATCATTATTTTGGAAATATCTTTATATTTATAATGAATATATATAATCTAAAATCAAACATATAAAAACCTATGTAAATTTTTTTTTTCTAAAAGATATACGTTTATGTCATTTTTGTGTTTATTTTAACTTAATTAATATAAAGTGTCATTATCACTTATAAGTGGATACATGGGGTCCCAAAATCGACCCAAATATGGCCATGGTCAGAAATGTATCATCCAATATGGTTAGGACATGTTTTAGGGTAATTTATTATTATTATAATATTATTTGCTTACCCTTATTTACCAGATTTACCCTTTAACCATGGTAAATAAAATATTTACCGAAGTAATTATTCAAAATGCCTAAAAATGAGAGTTACCTATTTACACAATTTGGACATTCTGATTCCAAATATGGAATACAATTTTCCAAATTCAAAACACAGAAGTGGCAGAAATTAATTAAAAATTAATTCCTGTTGTTAAAACAAAAAGCGTGTTCTTAAGAGATAATAACTATCAAAAGATTGACACTTGTTTATGTCCGGTTTAATTGTGAAATTATGTCCAATGAACAAAATTGTATTAAATGGTAAATATATAGTCCAAATATACTTTAAAACAACTCAAATTAATAATTTATTACTATTAATTATTTTGATTACATTTTTTTAATTCAAATTTAGTAATTTTTACTATTCATTAAAATATAAATGTTATCCAAAAAGTTACAAAATTTTACCCTAGAGTAATTTTGATATTTCGAATCAAAAAATGAATTCCATTTTGAGAGATAAAATTTATAAAATTTAAAAAAGTTGGTATTACTATTCATAACGGCTAGTTTGATTTGTTGTGGTGTGTGTTAGAACTCAAAGTTGCGTACAACACATGCTACTGTATTATTCAAAGAGAAGCATACTGTGGAAGCTTTGGGTGTTACATTCTTTCCTCCTTCAAATAATTGTGTCCTCAAAATTTCTAGAATATTATTGAATACAAAGACTCAGGTGGTTCTTCATCATAAGTTCCTCGGGTTCCCACATTGCCTCTTCCATCTTATGGTTTCTCCACAAAACTTTTACCAGACGAGTCATCTGGTTTCTCAGTACTTGTTCTCTTGTATCAAGAATCCTGAAGGGCTCTTCGCAATAAGATAGATCAGGTTCCAGTTCTAATTCCTCATAGGTGAGTACATGCGTTGGGTCAGGCAAGTATTTCCTTAACAGTGATACGTGGAACACATCGTGAACTTTGGAGAGACTTGGCGACATTGCCAAATGGTAAGCTACAACCCCAATTTGTTCTAGAATTTCAAAAGGTCTGATGTACCAGGGACTCAATTTACCCTTCTTACTGAAACATATAACTTCTTTCCATGGAAATACTTTCAAGAAAACATGATCTCCTACCTGAAATTCCAAATCCTTCCTCAGTTATCAGCATAGCTCTTCTGCCTACTTTGAGATACGTTGATGTGGTTTTGGATTACCTTCACTTTTTCCATCATTTCCTCCACCAGTTATGGGAATATAAGTTTTTATTCACCAACATCATCCCAACAGGTTGGTGTGCGACATCTCTTTCCGTACAATGCTTTATATGGTGCCATCCGAATACTTGAATGAACTCTATTGTTATAGAAAAATTCTATCAGAGGTAAATATTGATCCCACATACCCTGAAAGTCAAGTGATCATGATCTCAACATGTCTTCTAAGGTTTGAATAGTCCATTCTGATTGTCCATCTATTTGAGGGTGGTAGGAAGTGCTCAAATGAAGTTTAGTATCCAAGGCCTTCTGAAGACTCTTCTGTTGGAAGGAGAAAAACGGGAATGATGGCAAGAGGGGGGGAAGGAGAAAAACGGGAATGATGGCAAGAGGGGGGGGGGTGAATTTCCTTTTAAAAAAATGATTAACAATTTAAAATCAAAGTGAAATCAAAGTATGTGCAGCGGAAAATAAAAGAGGCAATCACACAAGAAATTGTTAACGGAGTTCGGCCAAAACCCGGACTACGTCTCCGCTCCCAACTCAACCGTTGAGAGATTCCTACCGCTTGCTTTTCAATGGTTTTAGCAAGAAACCCACTAGGCTTTGAGGTAGCACTAGAACCTATTACAACTTGCTTTTGAATTGGTTAAGCAAGAACCCACTTGCTTTTAATGGTTGAGCAAGAACCCACTAGCCTTCTTACAGGTGAAGGCTAGGTCACCTATGACACAAGCCTTTTAAAAGGAAAGGCTTGAAGAAACCTCTTCACACCTTAGTGGTGATGTGAAACCCAAAAGAAAGAGGGATGAGAAAAGGTGTTGGGGTTTTTAGGCACAAACCCAAATTTAAAGCTCAAAATGGATAAAACAATAAAAACCGTATTTGAGAGAAGCCTTGGGCGCCTTTGATTGATTGGAGATGTTGAAGGCCGCTTCCAAGCTTCTTTGAAGGAGCTCCTTGGATGTGGAAGTTGTTGGAGCAAGGTGGGTTCCTTTGAGGAAGTCCGCCGGAGGTACGCCAAAGATGGAAAATGTGTACGGTGGCTTTTTATATGATCCGGTTAGTGTCCGGGGCTTCCTTGGCCTTTATTTATAGGCATAGAACCCTTGGGGAGTCTTCGGAGCCATTGGAGAGGTCTTCGGAGCCGTTGGAGGCCAAAAGAGGGTTGACTGGTCAAAGCCAACTGCTAGTTTGACTGGGCTACCGGCTGGCCGGTGCAGGGCCACCGGCTGGCCGGTGCCTTGGATGTTGAGAAGGCCTTCTGCCCAGGCAGCACCGGCTGACCGGTGCCAGAGCCACCGGCTGGCCGGTGGGCAGACAGTAGCTACCACTGTTTGCCTGGATGCCACCGGCTGGCCGGTGGTCAAGCCACCGGCTGACCGGTGGAGCCTGGCAGTGGGCAATGCCTCTGCCAGGTCCACCGGCTGGCCGATGCTATCACACCGGTTGGCCGGTGGACTGAAATTCAGTCCACTTTTTGATTCTTTCTTGGGCCATTTTCTTGGCAACCTTGTGCCTATCATTCAAAAACACATCAAACAATATTAGACAAATAATAAGGTGATTGTGATCATGAAAATCAAACAACGAGGGGAACGAGAGGTACAACAATATCCCCCTATTTTGATGATCACAATCACCAAAACAATCAAAGTAAAATACTGAAATTAAAGACATTCTTAAAGGATAATTTGAAAATAAATCAAAGCATGATAGAAAAAATTCTCCCCCAATCAATCAAGAAATTTCTCCCCCTTTGTGATTATCAAAATAGCACGGGGCATAAAACTTGATTGAGGGAAAGAGTTTGAAAAACTAGATATGAGAAATGAAAAAATCAATTGAGATTTTTGAAATTGAAATTGAAGTGAAAGTTTGATTGAAATTTTGAAATATGAAATTTGAAAGCGAAATTTTCTCCCCCTAAATAAAACAAAAGATCATCGGGGAAACGAAACTATTTTTGGCCCGGAGAGACTTTCCAAAAGGGATTTTTCAATCCAAATTTGTTTCATGGCGGGTCTTCTCCTATAAAACTCATCCGAATAAAAAATAGATTTGGGTTGACCGTACCGGGCATTTTTGCAATCACACTCATAAATGAGGTGCCCGGGTTTTTTACAATAATTGCAAAATTTAAAACTAGAGCTCCCCCTTACAAAAACAGTTGGATTATGGGAGGAGGAAGCTACATTGGTATATCCAAGCCCTTGGGTGGTTCTTGAAATTCGTTGGGAACCAAGCAATTTTGAAAGATTTTGTTCCCCTTGGGTGAATTTGGCTAGGGATTCTCTAAGGTCCTTGATGGTTGATTCCAAAGAATCAACATTTGGGAAATTTTAGATTTTTAGGGAGAGTTCCTCCTTCTCTTTGAGAAGTTGGTCTTTTTCGGAGGAAAGCTTTTTGAAATTCTTTTTTAAAGCAACAAATTTTGACGATAATTCATGAAAACATTTTTCTAGTTGGTCTCTAGCGTGTGAGAGTTCTTCATAAGATAGATGATTAAATGAATTAGAAGAACTAGAGGAGGAAGAGGAGGAAGAGGAGGAAGATACCTCATGTTTTGCCATTAGGCAATTATTACCATTGTCGCTCGAGGAGAAAGAAGAGAAGGAGGAGCTATCACTCCAAGTTTTCTTTAAAGCCTTCTTCTTCTTCTTCTTGGCCCTTTTCTTGTGAGGTGAGCAAACAGGCTTGATCTTTTCGTTGGGTTCTTGCTTTTGATCAGATTCTTGCTTTGGAGCCTCGCTAGTCCCTTCATAGGTTAGTTCTAAAATTTCCAAAGATCGTAAGAAGTAGAGCAAGTAGAAATGCAATTAAAAACATTACGGTCAAGACCACAATGAAGAGCGTTCACGGCTTTGCCATCAAGCTCAAAATAAGCAATGTCATTGGGGGTCCATTTAGACTCATCGGGAGAGGAGAGGGAAAATCCTTGCATAACAATTTTATAAATTGGATAACCAATACTTTTTAAAAAAGTGGTCATGCGGGTTTTCCAAAAAGAATAGTCGGTTCCATCAAACAATGGAGCACGAACCAATGAATGACCTTCGAGGGTTTGAGAAGAAGAAGCGGTAGAAGCCATCAAAAAGGATCTTTAATTTGAAACCGGTTAAGGAATTATTCAAAATATCCCTCTGATACCAATTGATGGATCGGATCCCTCAGCCCAGCAATATTGTCCGCTCTGGCCCAGTTGCTATCCCAGGCCTCACGGCTTTAAAACGCGTTGCTGAGGGGAAGGTAGGCACGGGAATTTCAAGCACCCACTAATCTCCCTCCACAACCGATGTGGGATTGGTTACCGGGGCACAGGCGCCAACAATCCTGGCGGGGGCCCAACAATCCTGGGCCCAGGACACAACATCCCCCCCCCCCCCAAGCCCACACCGGTCCCGAGACCAACCACCCGTTGAGAGATTCCTACCGCTTTCTTTTCAATGGTTTTAGCAAGAAACCCACTAGGCTTTGAGGTAGCACTAGAACCTATTACAGCTTGCTTTTTAATTGGTTAAGCAAGAACCCACTTGCTTTTAATGGTTGAGCAAGAATCCACTAGCCTTCTTACAGGTGAAGGCTAGCTCACCTATGACACAAGCCTTTTAAAAGGAAAGGCTTGAAGAAACCTCTTCACACCTTAGTGGTGATGTGAAACCCAAAATAAAGAGGGATGAGAAAAGGTGTTGGGGTTTGTAGGCACAAACCCAAATTTAAAGCTCAAAATGGATAAAACAATAAAAACCGTATTTGAGAGAAGCCTTGGGCGCCTTTGATTGATTGGAGATGTTGAAGGCCGCTTCCAAGCTTCTTTGAAGGAGCTCCTTGGATGTGGAAGTTGTTGGAGCAAGGTGGGTTCCTTTGAGGAAGTCCGCCGGAGGTACGCCAAAGATGGAAAATGTGTACGGTGGCTTTTTATATGATCCGGTTAGTGTCCGGGGCTTCCTTGGCCTTTATTTATAGGCATGGAACCCTTGGGGAGTCTTCAGAGCAGTTGGAGAGGTCTTCGGAGCCGTTGGATGCCAAAAGAGGGTTGACTGGTCAAAGCCAACGGCTAGTTTGACTGGGCTACCGGCTGGCCGGTGCAGGGCCACCGGCTGGCCGGTGCCTTGGATGTTGAGAAGGCCTTCTGCCCAGGCAGCACCGGCTGGCCGGTGGGCAGACAGTAGCTACCACTGTTTTCCTGGATGCCACCGGCTGGCCGGTGGTCAAGCCACCGGCTGACCGGTGGAGCCTGGCAGTGGGCAATGCCTCTGCCAGGTCCACCGGCTGGCCGGTGCTATCACACCGGTTGGCCGGTGGACTGAAATTCAGTCCACTTCTTGATTCTTTCTTGGGCCATTTTCTTGGCAACCTTGTGCCTATCATTCAAAAACACATCAAACAATATTAGACAAATAATAAGGTGATTGTGATCATGAAAATCAAACAACGAGGGGAACGAGAGGTACACATCTTCCAGAATCTTGAAGTAAAATGGGGATCACGATCTGAAACAATCGATAGGGGTACTCCATGAAGTCTCACAACTTCATTAATATATAGCCTTTCTAGACGTTCTAGTGGTAGATCTTCTCTTCGAGCAAGAAAATGTGCTGACTTGGTAAGACGGTCAACAATATCCCATAATGTATCGTTCCTTCTAGAAGTCTTTGGTAGCCCCATGACAAAGTCCATCGCAATATTGTCCAATTTCCACTCCAGTATGGGAAGAGATTTCATGACTCCACCAGGCTGTTGCCTTCCAGCTTTCACTTATTGACAAACCATACATCTTGACACAAAATCAGCAATCTCCCTCTTCATGTTATCCCACAAAAAATGTTCCTTCAAATATCTATACATTTTGGTGCTCCCAAGGTGTGTAGAGAAATTGGAACAATGAGCATCATCCAACAATTCCCTTTTTAGATCAGGTATATTGGGAACACAAAGTCTCTTCCCAAAATTTAAAATTCCTTCTTCATACACAAAGTCACTCAATCTACCATCATTCACAGCTTGAATATTCTTTTTAAATTCTTCATCATCGGTCTGAGAACTCCTTATCCTTTCTATTAAAGATGGTTTAGCAACCATTTGAAAAAGCATTGATGTTTCACCTTCCACGATGATTCCCATATCCAAATTTACTAGATCTATAAAAATAGGATCCCTTTCAATTATAATCATGTTCAAAACTCCATGATATTTTCTGCTCAATGAATCTACCACCTTATTTTCCTTCCTCGGGTGGTAGTGTATCGTGCAATCATAATCCTTTAGTAGTTCAAGCCACCTCCTTTGCCTCATGTTGAGTTCTTTTTTTGAGAAAATATACTTCAAACTCTTGTGATCAGTATAAATCTCACATTTTTCACTATAGAGGTAGTGTCTCCATATATTCAAAGCAAAGATCACAGCTGCTAAGTCGAGATCATCAGTAGGATTGTTTTCCTCATGAATTTTCAACTGTCGTGAGGCATAGGCAATAACTCTATCATTCTGCATAAGGTCACAACCAAGTCCTTTCTTCAATGCATCACTATAAATAACAAACCCATCATTCCCTGATGGTAGAGTCAATATAAGAACATTGAATAATCTTATCTTCAATTCGTAAAAACATTTTTCACACTCTTTTGTCCAAACAAATTTAACCCCCTTATGTGTGAGCTTTGTTAATGTGTTAGCCAACCGGGAAATATTCTGGACGAAACGTCGATAATAACCTGCTAAACCAATAAAATTGCATACCTCAGTTATACTCATCGGTGTAGGACATTATTGCTTTAACTTGGTCTTAGAAGGATCAACAAATATTCCATATTTAGAGACAATATGGACAAGAAAATAAATCTCCAGAAGCTAGAATTCAAAATTGATAAACTTACCATATAATTCATATCTTCTCAGAGTCTTTAGAATAATGCGCAAATGATTTTCATGATCTTCGTAACTTTTTGAGTATACCAAGATATCATAAATAAATACGACCACAAATTCATCGAGACATTCCATGAAAACTACATTCATTATATCCATGAATATAGAGGGTGCATTAGTTAATCCAAAAGGCATGACTGTAAACTCGTAATGCCCACACCTAGTTCAAAATGATGTCTTCAGAATGTCTTCCTTCTTCACACACAACTGATGGTATCCAAATTGAAGGTCAATATTTGGAAAGTATTGAGCTCCATGCTGTTGGTTAAATAAATCATCTATGCGAGGTAGGGGATACTTGTTCTTTATTGTTATAGCATTGATCTCCCTGTAGTCGATACATAACCTCATATATCCATCTTTCTTTTTAACAAAAATAACAGGGGCTCCCCATGGAGAAACACTAGGGCCAATAAATCCATTATTACTCAATTCCTTTAGTTGTTTCTTTAGTTCAACTAATTCCATAGTGTCCATTCTATAAGGGGTATTTGATATAGGCCTTGATCTAGGAAATAAATCAATGGAAAACTCAACTTCTCATTCTGGAGGATGTCCAGGTAAATCTTCCGGAAAAACATCTACATATACCTTCATAATTGGTACATACTCTATTTGAACATTCCTTTACTCACCCACAGTCATTTCATTCTCTTCCTCCCTTATAATTGAATTTAGTTGAGCTACTGGGGGTGGATCAAGATAATAATTAGGTGGTGATGATTTTTCTCTAAAGATAAGGTATTTCTTATCATCAACATCAAAAATCGTAACCTCCTTCTTCTTACAATAAATCATAGCATCATGGTCCAAAATCCAATTAATACCGATGATTATATCAAACTCAATCATAGGTATGACAATGAGATCAGTGGATAAAGAACATTTATGTTCTCTAATGGGGACTGATTCACAAACTTTTGTTGCAATGATACTTCCCTTATGAGATTTAACTGACAACTCCCTTGTTAAATCAAATTGGAAATATCCAATTTTCTTAGCAAACTGGGATGATATGAAACAATGCGATGATCTAGAATCAAATAATGCATTTTCTAAACTTGATGAAACCATTAAAATACCTGCCATAATGTCTTTCGGAGCTTCTACCTCAGTAGTAGTGATAGCCTAAGCTTGGCCTTGATCCCTTGGACTTTTATGAGGTAAGTTCCCTTTATGCTTATGACATTCATTTACATAATGTCCCATCTCCTGTAATTGTAGCATTGGACTTAAGTAGCTTCATTCTTCCCCGTGCAATCACGATCTTGGTGGCCTTTTTCACCACACTTGTAACAGACTCCCATTCCTTTTAAGAAAGTACCGGGGTGTTTCTTCCAACATTTACTATAGGATTGATATTCAATTTTTCCATTCTTCCCCTTATTTCCATTCCCAGATTGATCAGCAGATCTCTTGTTCTATTGTTTTTCTTTAAAGTCATAAGACTTAGAGAATTCCTTTTCTGTCTTGACAGCACATGAAACAATGACTTTGTAAGACGAGAAGTATTATGAGACTAATGATCGATGGAGAAATGGTTTTAACCCATCAAAGAAATGATCAATATTATTTCTTGGGTTACTTATATAATCTCCAGCATAACTTGCTAACCTGGTAAAGTTAGCCTCATACGTTTTGACATTCTCATCCTCCTTTTGTCTCAGACTCAGAAATTGCCTTTTCCATATCTGATCGATGGTCATGAGGAATGTATTTTTCTAAAAATAGATCTTTGAACTCCCTCCATTCCATATTTGATACTTCATCATCTTCGTTTGTGTTTTGAATCAATGACCACCATTGATAAGCATCTCCAATGAGGTGGTAAACTGCCATGATAACTTTTTCCCTTTCACTACTCCCCAAAGCCTGAAATATTTTCTATAGTGAACTTATCCATTGCTCAGCTACCAATGGATTTTTACTCCCATTGAATGTTGGTGGTTTTTTACTCATGAAGCAATCTAACATTGATCCTCCACGCTGCGGATCAGGGTGCTCCATACGGGTAAGGTTTTTATTCATAACCCGATTAAGTTGTCCCAGTATGGTGATTAGCTGATCAGCACCAGTTGCATCACCAGATCCACTATAATTATCTTTAGAAGGAGGGAAATTCCTACATGGATTGCATGCATTGATACAGTTTCCATTTCTTCCACTAGGCACCATTTCTATACAATGGCATAAACTAGATCAATTTATAAATCAAAATATATAATTCCATACATATAAAACACTTAACATAAATTGAACTATTTATGGATATAATACATAATCATAAAAAATTTTTCTTTGAGGAATTATATATTCATAATCCCTTCATAAGGATTTGTAATGAAAATGAGAGTTATCCTAAGCATATCCCCCGGGAGTGTCATAACCAAGAGTGCAGCGAGGCCTGTTGTCGTGCACCAATTCCCGTTCGAGTCTAGCTCAAAGCGGTGTTTTCAGGCATTACACATAGGTACATCTGTGCCAGAGCCGCCTCTACCTGATCGTATTTAGACACAGATGTATTGCTCAAAAAACTCACAAAATTTCTACAATACCAAAATTCAAGGAAGTTCTTCTATACTAATCCTCAAAGTCCATCTTAGGTCTATGTGCTCTCATCAGAGTTTATCTAAATATAGCTTCCAAGGTTTGTACTAAACTTCCTCTGATACCAACTGTAACGCCCCGACCCCAGTTAACCAGAGTCGGTGCATTATTACATAACATTGGCATGATCACAAGAAAGATCAAGTCTCAAAAGACCGATTAGTTTAGTAGCCTTGGAATAACTAAATACATTCATAAAGTTTACATTACATCATAAAATGAAAAATACAACAATATAGTATCCATAGTCCACACTCTTATCCCCTCATACTATCCTTGCAGGTCATTCATAAAATACTTCTTCACATCCTGGGAAAACTAAAACATAGAAAGGGGTGAGCTCAAATGCCCAGTAAGGATATCAATATAGTGGAAACTTTCATAAATAAGCATAAACATTTAAGGAAATGTATAACTAAAAAAATCCTTCTAAAGTTGAACTTCAGCATAATATGGAATAAATAAAATGAAATAATTCCATATACTTATTCACATTGATATTATACTAGTCGAATAATCACATGCAATATCAATAACCACTTTCATAATGATGGAATGCATAATGCCAGACTATCATAACCACATAGTCAAGGCCTCATGCCAATACTACAAATAAGATTTTGTCAAGGCCTTGTTCCAAGACACTAGTTTGTCTCATGATACCTACCAATGCATCGAGGAGCTATAGCAGGCTCCACCCGTCACATATTAAGTCCAATGCATTCCTCATATGGACAAGTTTAAACATAACATAAACATTCATATTAAAACTAGCATACGAAATGTAAATACTTTCTCCATAAACCCTGAATGGTATAAAATAACACATCCATAGTAAAAAAAAATCAGAAAACCTTCAATAAAATATGGAAATTTTGTATCATAATAAATCAACTTCAAATAAGCTTAAAATCCATCAAAGGATGTTGACTTAGATGAAATCAAAACTATTTGAGAGTAATATCTCTTTTTTTGAAATCATTTAAAAGTCAAATAATTATAAAATAAAACATTTACAATGAAAATTTTCTAATAAGCTTGTAAGAGAATCTTATATGATTTTATAACGGCGGAAAATAGCCGCACCCGCCGTATAAGTTAAAAATACATTCTTACCTTAATTCTGTCGAAAAGGTTTAAAAGGACCTTATTTTGAAAACGATGGAAAGATTCCATTAAAAACCACTTATAAAAGTTAAACACGGGTATAAATGACTTTAACCCATATTCTATTAAATAGTAAAAATATTTTGAAATACATTTTAAAGAAACATGGATGTAGATGATAAAGAAGTCCTAGTAGATTATTACGTATAAACAACCTCAGATAATGAAGAGACTGCAAAATAAACACTCACCTTATACTTTTCCTTGGTTGGGGGTATGTTAAACTCCTGTATAATGGTTAAATAGTTGTTATTAAATTATACAAGAATCATATACATTAATATTATATCCTATATGATCTTTAAACATTGCTTTGTTAATAATATCTTAATATTATTGTCGTTTTGGGTGTTAACTTACTCATTTTCTTTTATATGTTTTGTTACGTAAGCCATGTTTGTTATGGATAGCTTGTATCTTATTAATCTCCAGAATGATATTAAGTCCTTAAAAATTATTATTAATCATCAAATTAGAATTATACTTGAATGGATACAATGGGGAATAAATCTCATCACGTTCGTGGAGATGGTAGTCTATACGTACACACAAGCGACAATATCATTCTTTTGATATTAAAATAATATTTAATTGGATAATATATCATATATACATAATCATTATCATGTTATATTTATTATTTACATGAATTACACATCATTATTATACCCATACAAATAATAATGTTTTGAATAACAATTACACCATGACGTGGAGACGGTAAGCCGTACATACGCACGTTTGGTGACATGCCATTCAAAGGATGGATAGAATACTGAAATATGGTTGTAAAATATTTATAATAACATCAAAGTATTTATAATATACTATATTTATTATTTTATAATGGTAATAACAATGAAAGAAGATGTGGTAGAAGAAAGGAACTTGAAAAAGGGTGGTGAAATCATTACATCTTCTTCGGGTTCTTCCTTTTGATTTGATGAAAAGGGCTCCTTAGGTTGGATTTATGACTAAATTAAGGCCTCTAGGATAAATTTAGGGAATTTTAGAGAGTCTTTTGGTAGGGTTTGGACGAACCAAAAGGGTTTGAAGGGCTGAATTAATGAGAAGGGGGAGTGCCCTATTATAAGAGGGGTGAGGGGCACCTTTGGAAAATCTAGAAATATTATTTTATAATAAATTCTTATTCATTTTAAAATGGCTAAAAAGTGTATTATTCAAAGTATAAGGTGGTTATGGGTCTAAAACAACTCAACCAATAGTATTTAGATAGGTTGGGTTACTATATTAACCTTATCTTTAAGTGTTAACTCTTAGTTAATTAGTTTCACTTTTACAATGTCTCATTGTATTGTTATATTATATGGTTAATAAACATACTATATATATCCAAGAGACCCCCAAGTGGTCCATTAATGATACAAATATCATGATATAAGTATCTTGGACGAACATTAGATTTTTAGGAATTGAATATCAATAAATAATATAATATTTGTTTTAAAAACTCTTTTATGTCATTTTTGACACTATTTGGAAAATTGAATTTTGTGAAACTCATAACAGAATTATTACTTCTAAAAACGTTAATTAAATACATCATAACATTTCCTATTAACCTATAAAATTATTATAATTCATAAAAAGTCTCAAATTATATTTATTTGTGTATTTATAATATCAATTATTTTAATTTTTCACTATTATGATAATTACTGCATCATCATTGTGTCATAAATAAATTAAATTATTTAATGTCTAAAAATAATAAATAAAATATAATTATGTTGGAAATATTTTTAGCTTACTAATGAATATTTATAATAAAAAATCCAACATATGTAACCTTATGTAAAAATTGTTTTTCTAAAAGATATATGCTTATGTCATTTTTGTATTTATTTTAACTTAATTAATATAAAGTGTCATTATCACTTAAAAGTGGATCCATGGGGTCCCAAAATCGACCCAAAGATTACCATGGTCTGAAATGTATCAACCAATAAGTTTAGAACACGTTTTAGGGTAATTTAGTATTATTATAATATTATTTTTAACCCTTATTTACTGGATTTACCCTTTAACCATGGTAAATAAAATATTTACCGAAGTAATTATTCAAAATGTCTAAAAATAAAAGTTAACTATTTACACAATTTGGAAATCCTGATTCCAAATATGGAATCCATTTTTCTAAATTCAAAACACAGAAGTGGCAGAAATTAATTTAAAATCAATTCCCGTTGTAAAAACAAAAAGCGTGTTCTTAAGAGATAATAACTATGAAAAGATTGACACTTGTTTATGTACGGTTTAATTGTGAAATTATGTCCAATGACCAAAATTGTATTAAATGGTAAAAATATATTCTAAATATTCTTTAAAACCACTAAAATTCATAATTTATCACTATTAATTATTTCAATTAAAAAATTTGTTTTTAATTAAAATTTAGTAATTTTCACTATTCATCAAAATATAAATGTTATCCAAAAAGTTCCAAAATTTTACCCTATACTAATTTAGATATTCCAAATCCCAAAATGAAGTCCATTTTTAGAGATAAAATTTATAAAATTTCAAAAAGTGGGTATTACTATTCCTAACGGCTAGTTTGATTTGTTGTGGTGTGTGTTAGAACTCGAAGTTCTGTACAACACACGCTACTATATTATTCAAAGAGAAGCGTACCATGGAATCTTGGGGTATTACATAAGTTAAAATTCAATAAAGAAGGTCCAAATACACAATTAAATAGCAAAAAAAGAGCCCCATGTACTCCACATGACAAGGGGTCATCACCAACCAGGCGTCTCCACAACTCCGCCCCAAGGATGGGAACTAACTTCCTGAAAAACCATGACCCAAAGCCTTTCCTTTAACTAGGTCAAAAATAATAAATTATACTTACACCCAAGGGGTGTAAGTAGTGTGTGAGCCTAATAAAAATAGGATACCACCCTATGATTCAATGGTGCATGCAATACAAGGTGTAAAAGCAAGCAGTTTTAATATGCAATGAAAAGAGGTGAAAAATTCTTTGAAATGAAAATTTAAATTGAAAACAAATTTCAAGATAAAAATTTCAGATTCTTAACACATTTAAATAGTAATTTTAGAAACTTAAATATAATTCCAAAGAAACGCAAATACAAGGGAAAATACCATAAACCCAATGAGAAACAAAATCGGGAACACCCCTAGGCACTAGACAGTCTCGGGCCCTATGTACATCGTACCTCAGTGTAATGTAACCATAGTAAAAAATCTATTCTCGTGAATGAGCCACTAGTAGGGAACATACCAATAACACAGTGGTCCCCAATAATCATTTATATAGATTAGTTAGAGTTTTTTTATCCAAATACTAAGTGAAACAGGGACAAAACCCATCTGGTCCACTAGCCGTACTAGTACACATCAGCCCCACCTAGGTACCCAGGCATCCCCCTTTGTGCACAAACAATTTCTGCATGATAAATAAATATTTTTTAATATAAAAAACCACTAATGGTAATGTTAAAATATTAAAGTAGCTACACACTCTTTATACCACTTAAAACACACAACAAAACACTTAGATTTTCCATAGAGCAATTTCTCAAAAACCCGCATTATTTAGCACCCAAAACTCCTTGAAAACACCAAATTTCACACTATGTGCAAACTAACATTTACCAAAACATAATTCCCAGTTTCCAAAACATTTATATATAACTATTACAAGTGTTATAAAACAACCCTATTTGGAAAAACATCAAATAGTCACGTAAAACAACCAATTTAGCACCAAAATGGTGCCAAAAAATCCTTCACTTATTAGAAATCACCAAAATAAGATTTTGTAGAATCCAAAAAGGGATATAAAAATTCAAAACATAATTATAATCCCTGATACAATTCGATAAATTCAAACAAGTAGTTATAGGGCATCCCCAAATATACTCATAAAACATTTCTATGAAAAAACCCCAATTTCACATAAAATTAGCGTTTAAAATTCATTTTCAGTACAAAAACCTCTAAAAATAATTTTTGCAGAAATAATAAAATGTTATAAACCTGAAAATATGATAAATACATCATTTTAAGACATGTGTATTGCATAAAAATGTAATCACCTACCAAAAAAAAGGAAAAACCTTGAATCCTTTATTCTAAAACACAAACGCACCACCGCCGCACCTCACAGAGGGTACATCAAACCTAAAAATAGAACATTGGACCAAGAAAACCCAATTTTATACCTTAGGTTTTACACCTTTCCCTCTAGAAATTTTGTACTTCATGTATAACGGAAAAAACCCTAAGCACATTGAATGAAACCCTATGAAAAAAGAAAGAAGAAAGAATGAGACTCACTCACTTGAGGGTTCTTGAAGAAATCCCCCCAAATACACTAGTGGATGAATTTGAAAATAGAAAAAAAAATAAATATAGGTTGGAACAAGACATATAAGGTTAATTGAGAACTATAATGGTGGGAAAAGAGTGAATAATGAAAGATTTATGAAGGAATCAAATTACCTTTTTATATATGGACGAAATGTGAGTGCTTTAGAAGTTTCAACCTAAACCGTGAGGCAAATGAACTCCAAAGATGGTGGGAGGATATTGGACGTGTGACTGGGTTCAATGGGAATGTGTGGGTCTTGGAATCAACAAAAGAACCCTATAATTTAATAAGTTATTAATTAATCAAATTTTATTATTAAAACTGGAATTGGGATTTCAGGAAGGCCCAATCCCTTAAATAAAAACCCATATACACCTTGGTTATGGATTTATAAAGGATCCAAACTAAAATGGTGGTGTTAATATGTCAGGGGAGGATATTTATAAACTGTAATGGGTGAAAAATATTAGAAAAATGAAAAATTTATAAGATAAACATAATTTATTTTTAAATCTAGAATTCAGCTCTCGGTTTGGCCCAATTCACGAAAACTAACCCATTCCACCATAGAAGCATTAGAAACCCCAAATACAAAGCATAAAAATAAAATAAAATAAATTTAACTTTAAAATAAGTTATTTATGTGACAATTCTACCCACCATGAAAACTTTCTATCCTTGGAAATCTACAACAAGGCCAGATACCAAATCCAAACCCAACTGATAAACCAAGATTCTCTTCTTTGCCAAGTTTCACCCCCAAGGGCCAAAACAATTCCGGTGATCAATTAAAGAATGATTAATCTCATAACCCAAACATACACCACTTTACTGAAATGATAAATCAAATTCATACTTTATCCCAAAATAAAACTCCTCAAACACTATCCAAACAAGACTCAAGCAATTCACCCCAACGAACAACAACTTTGAAAAAAGTTACACTTACCTTACAAAAACTAAAATTATTTTATAATAGAAACCTATTTAGCTCTAAAATAAATCTTATAATGATAAATGGAAATCCAATATATGTGAAAAATAACATCAAACTATACTATGGGAAAAAAGTAAGGTTTTCAGGTAGATTATTTCCGTACATAAGGATATGAAGGTTATTATAATTTCTTTTTTTCTCAACATTTACTTTTGGTGTTTTTACTATAAGTTGAGGTTTCAAATATTTATATGGAATTCCCAATTAACAACAAAATTTCTCAGAAATGAAAGAATGTGTAGACCCTGATTCAAACAACACATTGGAATAATCTAAATAAACAAACAGTGTACCTAATATTACATCATTCAATAGCCCAACATCTACTGCAGTAGTTGAAATGGATTTCACCACCCTTTTCTATTTGTAGTTAGGATTATTTCCCTCGGTTCAGTTCTTTGTTTGACACTAATTTTCAAAATGACCAATTTCATTGAATTTAAAACATATTACCGCTTGATTTTCACTTCCTGTTTGATCTTCTTCCTTACAATTATGAGCAATATGTATAGACTTTTCACACTAGAAGCACTTTCCATACCCTGATAAGCATTATCCAAGATTCTTTTTCCCACACTCTTCACAATAAGGATATTTAATTTTCTTACCTCCAGGCTTAGTTGATGAATTATTTTCCTTTTCCAGACAACTTGACCACTTCTTTTGTTTTATCTCTTGGAACACTTGATCATCAGAAAACCCCATTTTTACCTTATCAGCATATCTGACAAGTTTCTCATAGATTTAAAATTCAAGAGAGACATATTCTCTTTGATATCATGGCTTAAGTACTAAGTAATATCGATTTATCATAATATAAGTATCTCGAATGAAATTTGAAGCATACCTTCCCAGTAGAGTGAATGTTTCTTCGTAGGTAACCATTAAGTCATCCTCCTGCCTCAATTCTAATAATCAATTTCTATCCTAAGTCGAAACACCTTAGGAAAATATTTATCATGAAACATAATTTTTCATTCATCTCAATCAAGAGCATCAATATCCCCAATATCCCTGAAATATTTCACCATCGACCACCACTAATCAACTTCTCCTTCCAAATGTTTAATAGCAAGACAAACATTTTTATTTTCTAAACACACAGGACATAAAAAATATTCTCAATTGATTTGATCAACACATTAGCTTGAAAAGGGTTAGATGGTCCTTTGAATTATGGGAGAGGTCACCTCATGAAATGATCCACTAATGAAATTTCATCTATGGTTGATCTGGATGATCTCGTGCCTAGATACTAACACCATTTACAGCATGAGTCAACTGTTCCATCACTGCAACAAATTCTTCAGTTCCGATTCTGACCATCTCAGGTTGCTGATTTGGAAGGTTATTCTACTTTTTATGCCTTCACAACATAGCTTCCATGTTTCCTCTAAAAGAAAACAATTATTAATATAAAAACATCATAATAGAATAAACATGGTAATATGTAAATTCAATATCATTTCAATCATACCATAAATTAATTTACTGACATTAATTTAGCAATATTCTAAATCTAAATGTTGTCTAAACAGACATTTGATAACATCTATAAGGACCCGACCTTAAACATTTATAAATCATCAATTACGTTAATAATTCACATTGAGGATATTTTCATGTTTAGAGATTTAGGGAATTAAGTCATAACATATACATTATAATTTTAATATTACATGTAGACACTTCTACTCAGCAACCTTTTTATCCAAAATAAAAACTCTAAAAAAAAAGAGTTTAGAGAACCAAATCTTGACATACATAGACATTAAATTACTTTTTCAGAATACTTAATACATAACAAAAACAGACACTAAAGGATAGTAATAGTTTAGTGTCTTTGGAAACTTGGAACATAATCATCTAATCCTGGTGAAAGATCTTCAACATCTCCCATAAAGATCTTCCCTATTTTTTTCTTACCTAAAACCTTTCTTTATAACCTGGGGAAAAGAAAACATATAAAGGGTGAGATAAAATTCTCAGTAAGGGTAAGAATAGAGAAAATAAAAAGAACCATATCCATTTGAACATCAAAACATGAACATAAAGTTTAAACGTCAAAATCCTGAGTTGTGAAATAAATCATGGTAGTATGCAAGGAATAGATAATAAAGGAAGATAAATCATGATAAAATAGCATGGTAATAAAAAATTTAATTGTGGAAAACCATTAATCACATGATATTTTTTCCATAGTAGCCAAGGCATTGCTTCCAGGACCATCTTAGTGGACAAAGTCCCTTTCTAAATCGAGTTCACTCCTCATTCCGGTCATGTATCACTGAACCAGATTAACTTACCATTCCAGCCATGTCTATCTCATGAGATATAAATCTTTACTCAATGCATTTGAGAGAGATATAGTTCCCACCAATCTCATAATTATATCATTCTTACATGTGCGACAATATAAACATAAATCATTCATCATAACCCAAAGAATAAAATGGGTTTCATAGACATCATTCTATCATAAAATAATCCATATAAAACAAATGAATATCATTTCATCATAAGAGAAGTGAAACCATGTAAATAATAGAGACATTATAATTGAAACATACACATATTAAATAATTTCATCTTAGATGAAAATGGTTTTGATAAAACACTTGTAATGAATTCTTGATGAAAATATCCTTTCTTCTTCAAAATCATTTTATTTTCACAAAATTCCATGCAATTTTAAAAGAAATGTTTTTTTGAAAATAGCCATGAAATATTTTAGAGTAAGTTTCATGCAAATAAGGAGTTATAAAACCTCAAAAATCCATTCATGTCATATTAGTTAAAAAACATTCTCCTCATACTTTTGTCGGAAAAGTCAAAAAGTACCACGTATGGTAAACAAAAGAAAGATTCCTTCCATAACAAAAAGTAAAAGTCAAATAGGGGTAAAAATGACATTAAACATACATAAAATAATATTAAACACTTTATGAAAAACATTTTTATGGACATGGATGAAAAATATAACCACAGTAAATACTAACATATAAGAAATCTCGAATAAAAATGAGATTGAAAAATTATCCCTTACCTTAGGTCTGATATGCTTCGTACGTATCTGAACCTCCTGTATAATGATTTTAATATTGTCATTTACTTATTATAGAATCATATTCATTGTTATGATAACATATATGCTTCACTTATGACATTATATTACCCGTTCTTTTGAAAATTCCATGTTAAAGCAACGTTTTGGGTAAAATCGTTTTATTTATCGTACGTGTTTGAAGTTGTTGTTCTTGATATTATTATTACTTATATCATGATTTACTTACTTCCTGAATGTAAATAATTATTTATATATCATATATATTCTGTATATATATATATATATAATATATAGATGAATGAAATGAAATGCACCGTTCATGGAGACTGTAGGCCGTACGTACGCAAGAACAATGTTTTCCTTTAATTATTGACTTGAATGGAAGTAAGTAGATGACATATATATATATATAGACATAAATCCTATAGATTAATTATGTAATATATTTAATTATTATTAATTATATATACTTTATACTCAGTATTGAATGGTTAACATGGAGAATGGATCTTATCGCGTCGTGGAGACGGTAATCCGTACTTGCGCACGAGCAATGATATCGTTCCCATAATTATGGAATGGAAATGGAGTGGATGATATAATATCTCAGAATCATTATGATTTTATAATAATCATATATAGTTATTCTTTACACCATTATACCGATCCAAGAAAGGTTGTGGTGGAAAAAAAGATTACACCATGGCGTGGAGACGGTATTCCGTACGTACGCACGCGCGACGATTTCGTTTTCCTTAGGATGGATAGAAGGTGAAATGGGGTTGTTTCATATTTATAATAATATATCAGTATATTAGTGATACTGATGTTATTACTTAATAATGAAATAACTAAAGAAGAATAAGTTGAAGAAGCAAGAAACTTGAAAGAATTGGTAGAAGAGATTACCTCTTCTTCGACACACCTCTTTTATGATTCCTCTTAAGCCACTAGAGTTGGTCTTTTGAAGAGACCAGAAACTCTATAATGTATATATGGAAGTTGAGAACGGAAATGGGAAGGGGTTGGTCAATCTTGAATGCTCAAAATTGTGTAAAGAGAAGAGGTAGGAGGTTCCCTTTTATAAGGGAGGAGAGGTGCACTTTAGGAAAAAACTTAAAATATTATTTTATAATAAAGTCATATTCGGTTTATAATGGCTCCAAAGTGACTTATTTAAAATATAAAGTGGGTATGGGTCGAAATAAGCATAACCAGTTGGTTTTAGACAAGTTTAGGTTACTATTTTAACCTTATCATTTAGAATTAACTCTATGTTAAATAATTTAACTTTTACCACGTCTTCTTGTTTTCTTACAATATATGGTAAATAAACTTACTATAAAAATCCAAAAGAACCCCATGTGGTTCATTATTAATATATATAACTTTATATAAGTAATTTGGCCTATCATTAGATTTTTATGAATTGAATATCAATTAATAATACAATATTTTTTTTTAAAAACTATTTTATGTCAATTTTGACACTATTTTGTAATTGATTTTTGTAAAATTCATAGCAGCATGATTAGTTCGAAAAATGTAAATTTAACCAATAATAACATGTCATATTAACCTATAAAATTAGTTTAATTCATAAAAAGTCTCAAATTAAATTTATTTGGGAATTTATAACATCAATTATGTTAATATTTTGTTAATAAGGTAATTACTTCATCATCATTGTGTCATACATAAATGAACTTATATAATGTCTAAAAATTATAAATAAAATACCATTATGTAGGAAATTATATTATATTTATAATTAATATTTATAGTCAAATTTATCTTATGTATAGCCCTATATTAAAAACGTTTTAGTTATTAAACATTGATTTTAACTATTTTAACTCTTCTTTAAATAAAATAATAATAAATATCCTAATATAATCCATGTTGACCTAAAGTGTAATATTTTATTCCTAAGATTGTTTTTGGTCGAATTACATTTATCAAATAGAATTAGGACATGTTTTAGGGTAATAATAATATCATTTTTACCTTTAATTACAATATTTACTTTTAACCGTGGTAAATAAAAGTTAAAAGTTACTATTCACCAAAAATTATTTTTATCTTATTGAACCATATTTTACTCCTTTATATTAACCGTGTCTTTCAGATTTTTGAAATTCAACTCACAGAAGTGGTAAAATTAAGTTTTATGTACAATTGCAAAAGCTCCTATAAGGTGGGTAAAAGAATGTGAAAAAGTTCAATAAAACTTTTATATATCTAAAATTATTATAAAATGATTCCAATGAATTAAATTGAACTTATATAGGTATTTTGTATCAATTTTGACCTAAAATAAATTTAAATAAAATAAATAATTATGTAAATAAAAAATCAGTTTTTAAAGAGTAACCCAGTGTTTTTACTATTCATCAAAAATTGAAAGTTTTTAGAAAAATACAAAAAATTCACCCTAGGATAATTTCGATATTCCGAATCCAAAAATAAAGTCCATTTTGAAAGATAAAATTAATAAAATTTTAAAAATTGGGTATTACTATTCATAATGACTAGTTCATAATAATATTATAATAATATCTCCTTAAGTGAAACTCGGTATTGCCTACATCACACACTATCAAGAAAGGTTGCTTTGGAATGCAACACAAGCCTAGAATAGTGTTTGCGTATACTGTAAGCTAATAAAGTGTTTCGTATAGTGAAAGATAATCTTGGTGTAGCATACAACACAAGACATCAAAGTAATTAAAAATAATATTTCTCATAAAATCTCAGGGTGTTACATTCTACCCCCCTTAAAATGAATTTCTCCCTCAAAATTCATCAGGGTTATAAATGGTATACTATTTTAAAGTTTCTTCCATAGAAACCCACATTGTAAAAAGTAATACTAAAATGTAATTTTAAAAAGGAAGGTTAGAATCATAATAGTTACCCAAAGTAACTCAACACTGGGATTCTACATAGGACAACATAGGTGAAAATATAGATATGGAAGAGAAATCTAACCATCATGTTCTAATGGAGAGTGGTAGAGAACACAACTATGAAAGAGCCAACAATCACAAAGCCATAAATTTGTGATGATCTAAGGTACCATCTAATTCATCATATATGAGGGCACTAGGACAACTTTTTTATTTTTTAAGATCATTTCCCTAATGTTGATGAATTTTTGAATTAAAATAAATACTTACTTGATTTTGGTACAATCTTACTGTTGTTTGTTCCTTGAACAGTTTCCACTTCATATCTTAAAGAAATGAAGTTTAGTTTGTCTTCCGTGAAGTATTATTAGATCAAGTGATAGAATGATAGGTCATTCCATCTATCTCAAACATAAGGATAGAAAAAGTTATAAGTCCATATTATGGTTAGATTAATCGTATATGGTTCCAAAAATGGACTTATACTTCATCTATCACAACTCTTAATAAAATAAAACTAGTTTTTACTGACTAGGGACTTCCTGTAGGCTAGTGGTAGGTGATAAAGGCCTGTCACACTTTGGTTATGGGTTTGATTCCCACAATCTTGTCCGACATGATGGGTTGTCGCCTATCCTATGGGTTGTCCTTTTTCTAAAACTATACTATTATAACATAAAAAATAGTTCTAGCCTTAAACAATACTATCTGATTTCTAACTTATTCTATTCCAATCATTATGTTTATCCAAAATACTTCTATCCAATCTCATAGTATAAATAAAATGATTACTAGAAAGGTCATCTACCAAGAATTTAATATAATCATTTATCACCCATATATCATAAGATATATATATCTTATTGGTCACATTCTAAACAAGTGAATTCCTTAATCATGTATTCTATTGAAACATATATTACCATAGATCAATAGTGGAAACATGAATGCTGTCAAAAGGTAACTCTTTCCACATACCAAAATCGCAAAACTCTGTATACTCAAACCATGATATCACTTTGTCCTTATACCAGTCATGAGCTCATTAATACTATCAAACATTTCATTATCTCTTCATCCCTTCATTATGCGAAAATCATCTACTTTCCAAAAATATCATTATAACCATTCATGGTTACTAGGACCATTCAACACATACTTTCAAATACTTTAGGAAAAAACATAGTGTAACAATCCTTAGATGTGTCTTTATTCCATAGTACCATACATTATTCTTCAAAAAAATACAATTATTCCACTACCTTCTTAAACCACTGATTCTACTTCATCATTTCTTTCATATCATATATCATTTGTAGTCTCTTCATCAGCATCCACATAAATACTACCCATATGACTATGCTTATTATCTTGATGAGATTTTCCCTTAGTGCATTGGTTTTCATAATGCCCGTACATTCCACATTTAAAACATTTACCCTTTGTTGATTCCTTAGCAATACCATTATCCTTGTCCATGGTGTTAACTGAACCTTTTACTTTATAATTACTCACTTTGTGTCCTTCTTTTCCACACCCAAAGCATCTTCCAGTTCCATTGAAACATTCTCCCTGATTCCTCTTCTCACATGATTTACATGAGGGATATTGAACTTTCTTTCTTCTACAATCATCATGAAACTCCATCTTTCTCTTATTAGCTGATTCAGAAAACTTATAAAAGTTGAGATTATTGATCATATTATGAGATTTCTTATTAGGCATAATAATGATATGTGGACTTCCAGATCCAATTTCATTTGGTTTCTCAAGAAGAATATCATTCCATTGTCCATCATACCCTCCATTATCGTGAATCTTCCTGTTTCTATCCATTTTCTAATACCCAAAAAGAATATTGTGAGAGCCAAAAATCGTAATCCAGGGGGAGTAACTTCAATATCTAACATCTTAGGTTTAATTATAATATCTTTACCGTAATTCTAGGACTATAACCTATACTTATAGTTAACCTTAGGGACATCCCTAGACATACCTTAAAAATAACTCTAGGGATCTCACAAAAGTTTTCATATCCTAGTTTCCAAAGGTTAACTAAACTTTTCCTATGATACCAACTGTAGAGACACAATGATTTACATACATAGACATTACATTAATTTTTTGGAATATTTAATACATAAAAAAAACAGACACCAATGGATTGTAATAGTTTAGTGTCTTTGGAAACTTGGAACATTATCTTCAAATCTTAGTGAAATATCTTCAACATCTCCCATAAAGATCTTCCCTATTTTTTTTTCTTACCTAAACCCTTTATTTATATCCCGGGGAAAAGAAAACATATAAAGGGTGATCTCAAATTCTCATTAAGGGTAAGCATGGAGAAAATAAAACAAACCATATACACAGTTGAACTTCAAAACATGAACATAAATTTTAAATGTCAAAATCTTGAGTTGTGAAATAAATCGTGGGAGTATGAAAGGAATAGATCATAAAGGAACATAGATCATGATAAAATAGCATGGGAATAAAACATTTAATTGTGGAAAAACATTAATCACATGATATGATTTTCATAGTATCCAAGGTATTGCTGCCAAGACCATCTTAGTGGACAAAGTCCCTTTCTGAATCGAGTTCACTCCTCGTTCCAGTCCTGTATCACTGAACCGGATTAACATACCATTCCAGACATGTCTATATCATGATATATAGGTCTTTACACAATGAATTTTCGGTAGATATAGGTCCCACCCATCTCATAATGAAATCATTCTTACATGTGCCACAACATAAACAAAAATCATTCATCATAACCCAATTAATAAAATAGGTTTCATACACATCATTCCATCATAATATAATCCATATAAAACAAATGGATATCATTTCATCATAAGAAAAGTGAAACCATGTAAATCATAGAGTCATTATAATTTAAACATACACATATTAAATAATATCATCTTATATGGAAAATGGTTTTGATAAAACACTTTAAATGAATTCTTGATGAAAATATCATTTCTTCTTCAAAATAATTTTCTTTTCACAAAATGCCATCCAATTTTAAAATAAAAGGTTTTTTTTGAAAAATAGTCATGAAATATTTTAGAGTATTCTTAATTAAAATAAGGCGTTATAAAACCATAAAAATCTGTTCATGCCGTATAAGGTAAAAAACATTCTCCTCGTACTTTAGTCAGAAAAGTCAAAAAGTACCACGTATGGAAAACAAAAGAAAGATTCCATACATAACAAAAAGTAAAAGTCAAGAGGGGTAAACATGACTTTAAAAATACATGGAATAATATTAAACACTTTATGAAAAACATTTTTATGGACATGGATGAAAAATATAGCCCCAGTAAATACTTACGTATAAGCAATCTCGAATAAAAATGAGATTGAAATTTTTTCCCTTACCTTAGGTCTGATATGCTTTGTACGTATTTAAAACACATGTATAATGATTTAAATAATGTCATTTACTTATTAAATAATCATATTCATTGTTATGATTTCATATATAGTTCAATTATGATTTTATATTACCCATTATTTTGAAAATTCCATGTTAAAGCAGCGTTTTGGGTAAAATCATTTTATTTATCGTACGTGTTTGGACTTGTTGTTCTTGATATTATTATTACTTATATCATGAGTTACTTACATCCATAATGTAAATCATGATTTATATATCATATATATTTAGTATATATATATATAATAGATAGATTAATGAAATGAAATACACCATTCGTGGAGACGGTAGGCCGTACGTACGCATTAACGCTCTTTTCCTTTCCTTATTGACTTGAATGTAAGTAAGTAGATGACACACACACACAAACACACACACACACATATATATAAACATAAATCCAGTAGATTCATTATGTCATATACTTTATTATTATTCATTATATATACTTTATAATCATTCTTTAATGGTTAACATGGAGAATGAATCTAATCGCGTCATGGAGATGGTAATCCGTACGTACACACGAGCGATGATATCATTCCCATAATTATTGAATGGAATTGGAGTGGATGATATAATATCTCAGAATTAGTATTATTTTGTAATAACCATATATAGTTATTCTTTACACCATTATACCCATCCAAGAAAGGTGGTGGTGGAAAAACAGATTACACCACGGCGTGGATACGATATTCTGTACGTACACACGTGCGGTGATTTCATTTTTCATAGGATGGATAGAAGGTGAAACGAGGTTATTTCATATTTATCATAACATATCAGTATATTAGTGATACTGATGTTATTACATTATAATGAAACAACTAAAGAAGAAGAAGTTGAAGAAGAAAGAAACTTGAAAGAATCGGTAGAAGAGATTACCTCTTCTTCGACGAACCTCTTTTATGCTTCCTCTTAAGGCACTAGAGTTGGCCTTTTGAGGAGACCAGAACCTCTATAATGTTTATAGGTAAGTTTAGAATGGAAATGGGCAGGGTTTTTCCGAGGATGATGGCTCAAAACTGTGTAAAGAGAATAGGGAGGAGGTTCCCTTTTATAAGGGAGGAGAGGGACACTTTAGGAAAAAACTTAAAATATTATTTTATAATAAAGTCATATTCGGTTTATAATGGCTCCAAAGTGAATTATTTAGAAACCAATATGGGTATGGGTCTAAAAACTCTCAAACAATAGGTTTTAGACAAGTTTAGGTTACTATTTTAACCTTATCATTTAGATTTAACTCTAAGTTAAATAATTTAACTTTTACCGTGTCTTCTTGTTTTCTTACACTATATGGTAAATAAACATACTATAACAAGACAAACAAACCCCAAGTGGTTCATAATTAATATATATAATATTATATAAGTCATTTGGATTATCCTTATATTTTTAAGAATATAAAATCACTTAATAATATAATATTTTTTTTAAAAACTATTTTATGTCAATTTTGACACTATTTGGTAATTGATTTTTGTGAAACTAATAACAGGATGATTTGTTCGAAAAACATTAATTGAACCAATAATAACATGTCATATTAACCTATACAATTAGTTTAATTCATAAAAAGTCTCAAATTAATTTTATTTGGGTATTTATAACATCAATTATGTTAATATTTCTTTAATAAGGTAATTACTTCATCATCACTGTGTTAGAAATAAATTAAATTATTTAATGTATTAAATTTATAAATAAATAGCTATTATATAGGAAATAGTTTTAGCTTTTTTATTGAATATTTATAGTCGAATTTATCTTATGTATAACTCTTTATTAAAATTTTTTAGTTATTAATCTTTGATTTTAACTATTTTAACTCTTCTTTAAATAAAATAATAATAAATGTCCTAATCTAATCCAAGTGGACCTAAAGGGTAATATTTTATTCCTAAGGTTGTTTTTGGTCGAACTACACTTATCCAATAGAATTAGGACGTGTGTTATGGTAATAATAATATCATTTTTACCCTTAATTACCCTATTTACTTTTAACCGTGGCAAATAAAAGTAAAAAGTTACTATTCACCAAAAATTATTTTTATCTTATTGAACCACATTTTACTCCATGATATTAATGATGTCTTTTGGATTTTTGAGATTCACATCATAGAAGCGGTAAAATTAAGTTTTATACACAGTTGCAAATTCTCCTAGGAGGTGGGTAAAAGACGGTGAAAAAGTTCAATAAACTTTTTATATATCTAAAATTATTAAAAAATGACTCTAATGAATTACATTGAACTTATATAGGCATTATGTATCACTTTTTACCTCAAATAAATTTAAATAAAATAAATAATTATTTAAATAAAAATTCGGTTTTTAAATAGTAACCTAGTGTTTTCACTATTCATCAAAAAATAGAATGTTTTTAGAAAAATACCAAAAATTCAACCTAGGATAATTTTGATATTCCTAATCCTAAAATGAAGTCCATTTTGAAAGATAAATTTTTCAAATTTCAAAAATTGGGTATTACTATTCATAATGGTTAGTTCATAATAATATATCATTTAGTGAAACTCAGTATTGCATATAACACACACTATCGATAAAGGTTTATCTGGCATGCAATAGAAGCCTAGAATAGTGTTTGCATATACTGTAATCTAATACAGTGTTGCGTATAGCGCAAGTTAATCTTGGTGTATCATACAACACAAGACATCAAAGTAATTAGAAATAATATTTCTCATAAAATCTCAAGGTGTTACAAATAGTCATTTGTAGTTCCATAGTCTAGACATCATGACTTTTCCTTGATCCCATCCTTTACCCAATTCATCATTAAGTCCCATGAAAAAAATTTCAAAATTTCTTGCGATGATCATAAAAAGCCCGTTAAGGGATACACAAAGAAGGTAAACTGTTATTTTTTCAAGACAACAAGTGAACCCTGAATACATTATCATAAGTAATAATTTTCACCTATATGAATTACTAAATACTCTTCACTGAATATAATATAACTGCTTACCCTTTTGAAAACAAAATATTACCATAAAACCCATAGGAAGAACACATAACATATAAAAGTAACATGAAACATAAACATACTTACATAGAATAACCATAAGTCTAAATCCACACATATCACTAAATGGAATATCCATACGACCGACTTCATACCCAATTAATTGGAGGTTATAATGTAATAACACATCTTGGTTTATCATAGAACCACCCTTCCTTTGGTTTATCATGAAACCACCTGTCAAATGTCCATGTTCCTTCATAACACATAAAATATTGAAAATATAAACATTTCACTAATAACATTTCATTTGAAATCACTAGAAATAATTTCAATATATTGAAATAATAAATCCATTTCAAAAAACCATTTTCAATACCAAAACACCCAAAAATAGAACAAGGGGTTTTATTTTTCATTTAAAAAAACATTAAGTCTTATAGAAGAATCCAAATAAAGATTATATCAGTTTAAAGGTCATTGTCACTGCAAACGTTAAAAATACATCCCTATTGTCATTTAGTAAAATTATTTGATGAAAAAAATTGCATTTGAATGAAATTAAAAGTAAAAGGGGTTTATTATATACCATATAAACAAAGGTTTATATTATCAAAACATGCCTCAATGAAAGGAGATCGAGACGAAGTCCCTTATCTTGTGTCTAATATGACCAATTCATTCTTTAATTTACTGAATAATAAACAAAACTATTTCTACTTGCTTAAGATACTTTTTAATGTTCATTATTCCATTTATATCACTTATTACATTACTATAAAAATTAGTTAATTATTTGACTTCATATTGGACATTTTGTCGATGCTCAGAACTTGAGTTAAAAATCAACCTGTTATAATTATAAATTGTCCATGTGGTTGAAATTAAATTATATCTAGAATTATTTTCCTAATTTATATATAATATATATCAAATATATATGTATTTTAAATAGTCCATATCATCTGGATATATGAACATGAAATGCACCATTCATGGAGACGGTATGTTGTGCGTACGCATGAACGCTTATTCTATTTCACTTTTATCATTTTAAAAGGAATGAAAAAAATAATAAATAGGTATATTTTTATTCTAGTATAATATTATATTTTATATGTGTTACATAATTTCATTAACACCAATCTTTATGCGTTCTATTTATGGTATGAACGAGTCTTATCACTTTTAGGGGGTGGTAGTCTGCACTTTCGAAAATAAAATTATTGCATTTACCCATTATGAAAATTGTAAAGGTATGCAATAAATGAAAAATACAGAATCATATAGAATAAATAAACATAATATATATCATATATGAATATAGTGACAACATAACATCCACCAAGAGAGGTGGTTGGAGATATTTGAACAATCATCATTTAGTGAGGTAGTAGTTTGCAGTCCACAAACATAGTATGTTCGTATCCATTCGATGGAGGTTCATGGAGGGTTAGTTGAAATAAGTATCATAAAAACAACATAGTATATTGAAGATACTATTTTTACTATAAAATAAATGAACAAAAAGAGTTTAGGGGGTTGGATAAGTAAAATAAAAGAAAATAACTTATGAGAAGAGGTTACCTTTAAATCTTGTAACTTTATTTGGTCTGAAACAAAAGCCTTTCTTGAAGTGACTTATACTAATGTAAAGGATTATATTAGGAAGAGAGTGATGTAGGGAGATTAATTTGGTAGATTCTGGATGATTCAATGGGTTGAGAGGTGTGAGTAATGGGTTAGAGGAGACAAATTTTTATAAGGGAGATGAGAGGCTCTTTAGGAAAGTTTGAAAATATCATTTTATTATAAACTGATTCTCGGTTTGAAAAGATCCAAAACTCATTAAATTCGAAGATAATATGAAAAATGTTCAAAATAAAATCCTCCAACAAGAATTGTATAGGTTTTAGATAGCTTTTTAAATTTTATAATCATATTTATTAAAATAATTCATTAATAAGATAATCACTGCATCATCATTTGGTCATAATTAAATTTATTTATTTGATGTGTAAAAATTATAAATAAAATATCATGTTGTAGGTAATTGTTTTATATTTCTTATTAATTTTTATAGTCTAGTAGATATCATATATAACCCTATGTAAGAATTAATTTACTAAAAGTTATATGTTTATGTCATTTTTGTCTTTACTGTAAATTAATTAATATAAATTGTCATTATCACTCCCAAGTGCCGCCATGGGGTCCCAAAATCGACCCAAGGATTCCCATGGTCGGATATGTATCATCCAATAGGAATATGACACATGTTAAATTAATAAAATAATATTATAATAATATTTTTACCCTTATTTAACAAATTTACCCTTTAACCATGGTATATAGAATATTTACTTAAGTAAATTATCATAATATATAAAAATAAAAGTTACCTATTTAACCAATTTGGACCTCTTGAATTTAAATATGAAATCCTTTTTTCAAAATTCAGAATATAGTAGTGGTCAAAATTAATTTAAAATTATTTCCTCTTGTCAAAACAAAAATCATGTTTTTAAGAAATAATAACTATCAAATGATTGACACTTTTTTATATCCAATTTCATGGTGAAATTACTTCCTATAACCAACATAGGATTAATCGGTAAAAATATAATTTAATTACACTTTAAAACCATTTAAAAATATAATAAATCCATATAAATAAATTTTATTGACAGAAAAATTTGAATTAAACTACATTATTTTCACTATTCCTTAAAATTGAACGTTATCAGAAAAATGCTGAAATTTCGTACCAACTAAATTTTGATGTCCCGATTCTAAAAAATAATTTTATTTTGTATAATAATATATATTAAAGTGATAAAAACTAGAATTAAAATGTGTTATTCATAAAAGGTAGTAAATAAAACTTTTAAATATTATTAGAGTGTTTGTTCTTAAAATTGTATTTACTCACTTTTTAAATTTCTAACATATATTGGATAAATGTAAAATCATTTAAAAAAATGCAAAATCATATTGTAGTTAGTTATGTTAATTATTTAAAATAAAACTTCTAGGACTTAACTATCATTTAAAATAACACAATATTATTATTTTTTAGTATGACACAACCTTGTGTGCAACATGAGATTTCAAGGAAACCCATTGTCGCGTGTCGGGTAAGCCATCAAACATTGAATCACATTTAAATTAAAATTAATATTTAATCCTAAAATATTAATAAATATAAAAATGTATTACTCTTTATTTACATGGTATGTTACACCTATGGCCATTCATGACAGTTTTCAAGTATTCATACCATTTTCCACTCTTTGGTTGTTTAAATGATTTATTATTTTTTTTAGAAAACATGAGGTCATTTATCTCCTTGGTCAGAGAAAATATTTTCTAAAAAAACCCATGTTTTATTAAAATGGATTCAAAATTTATTTTCACATTTTTAAAATTATTTTTAATTACATTTTGACCCATTTTTTATACTTTACCCATGTTTTTGAAGGAGTATTATTTTATCATTCGGAACAAGGAATTTTATAACCTTTTTAAGAAGATTTTTTACCCTATGTGGTATGTAGGGATTAACCCTTCATCCTTTCTTTGATTTTTCTATTGAATGTTTAAATTTTTTCTTTAAAATAAAATGTTTTCAATAGGTATTTTCGATGAAAATGTTTTTCAATAGGATTTTAAAAACAAATGATATTTTCCTGAAGAATTTTTCGAAAGTTTTTATTCAATTTTAGCAACAACAACTACCTTTTTTTATACTCCACTAGGGATATGTTGTATTGATATCATCTTTTCTCTTCCCAAGTATTGTTTATGATTTACTTAGCCGTGGATTGTATTTTCATTCACTAACTTGATTTCTTTTTTAGATCCCATGAAATATTCTATTTATTATGATCATTGAGAATTGAATTTACCATAGTTATCCATATCATTTAACCTAGATATGTTCATTATCTAAATAATATACCATTTTTCATATGGTGTCTACATTGAATGTTATTTTTTTATTTGGGGAAATATTGAAAAATATATTTCTTCTACTCTAGATATATATTTGATAAGGCCCATTATGAAATTTATTATTCTATATATGATGAATTATTTTGAGAGGTATGAAATTGGTGGGGCCTGTTTATAGAGGGCCCCTGAATACATCGATTGTCTTATGAAGATAAGTAGTTGTGCAAATTCGATGGATTTATAACCGATATGAAAAAGTTTCTTATGAAATATCATGAAGGTAATGGTTCTATGTACTTAGGAAACGCGACATCCTTAAAGTAAATATTTTCTTTATTTATTTTCAGTGATTATTTATCCACGATAATTTCTGTCAACTTATCTAAGGATACATTTCATTGTTAGTTCATTAATTAAATGGCATGTGATTTAGTTTCTCACCTTGTCACAATGATTTTTCCATATTGAGTTATTTTAATGGAATGTGTTTCATATTATTTCCATTACATATTGTTTATTCAATTCGTTTTCAGTTTTTTAGTTTCATGGTATGTGTGTTCAGTTATTTACAATATAATAACTATTATTCTCCCTTGATTCATTATTTATTTTCATATAGTTTTCCCTTACTAATCATTTGAACTCCCCTTTATTTTGTTTCCTTCCCTAGGTTTCAAAGAAGTGTTCTAAAAAACATTTCCATCGATACACTAGATGGAATAATTTTATCCTAAAAGTTATTTATTTAGTTAGAAATATATTATATATAATTAGTGTATTAATTTATAATACAAGAAACATGTATGTATATGGTTTACCATGACTACTAAGAATATGTTTTTTCAGGGTTTGATTCCTTCTAATCATGCCAACATAATGGAAATTGACACATACTATAGTCTTTATGGGGTCAGGTCACTACATTTGGTATCCAAAGAATTTAGTAGAAACCATGGGAACTGGATTTATGAAAAATATATTAAAGAACATAACACTATGGTTAAATTTGAGGGGAAGTATAGAAGATCTTCCCAACGATTAAATAAGATAGAGATTATATGGTTTTATTATAAATACATCATAATATGGATAATATAAGTGAATGTGATTCTATAACAAATGTACCTTAGAGTAACAACTCTGAAAATGTGTTATGGCTGATTGGGTGTAACCCAACACATGACAACTGGGATTATTATGCACTAATTTTGAATACCCAGGGGGATATACATAAGATAATTAATATTTTATTTGAAAAAATAACTATGAGTGATTTGAATAGATAATTAAAATTAATGAAATAAGATAAAACTTTTACCAAGGAAAGACCAATGTGATGTTAAAAAGATGTAGTATTTAAGTATTGGAGTTTTATAGAAATCATAAGTTAAAAGGATATTTATTGAATAAACTGATTTCAATCATTCCCATAAATTTTATTTTGGAAATTATATTAATAATGGTTTTAGAAAAGTACAAACTATATTTCGAGTGACAAAAAATAATTTCTAGAAATGCTATGGGTCATGAACCCATGACTGAAGGATAATAAGGGTTTCATTCCAACCACTAACCTACGCAATGTCTTAGTTAAATTATAATTCCTTTTTTAAACAATTTTATGAATTAATATTATTGATAACCTATTTGTGTAACAATTTTGGTTTAGAGAAAGATTTATTACCCATATTGGCATTAGAGAATATTTAAAGAATAATATTGGGACTTTTTAATCATTTATGGGCCTTATTATCTCTTAAATTCTTTTTTTTAGTTCTCTAGGATTCGAAGTTGGTTTTTGGATATTCATATCTAAAATTAAGGGATGAATTTGAAATTTATCAAAGCACAAACAAAGGATGAAAAATTGTTTTTATAGAAACATGTTATGTATGTAAATAACCTTATATCCTTAGGCAATACAATAATTTCTCTACATGGGGAAAAATATCTTTAGAAATTATTTTCACAATACCTAAATTTTTGTTGAACTGATAGTACTCTAAATCATCACATATTTATGGATTTGAGGCCCTAAACATTCAATTGATCATTCAATTAATTAAGGTTGATGACCAAAATCAATCCATATAAATATTTACTCCTTTCCACCAAGTATGTATCTCTACATTCTAGTAATGTTCTCCTACATAGAGACCAAGTCATATGTTACTCTATGTGACCATTGTAATTCCCATTATATCTTTTCTAGAGTTTTTGTTAGAAATCCTTATCATGACGTGGGATATAAATCATATTAAATATCATAAAATAATTTACTTGGATCAATATTAAGTTGTTAGGATATAATTTAATTAAGGTTGGTAGAATGTAATTCCCCAAAAATCTAAAGTAGAAACATTGTACTCAATAGCATGTATGAAATGAAACACCATGATCATAAGAGAATTTAATATCCAGATAAATTATAAAATATGTAATATTTTAAATAAATTAAATACATATTATATATTTCAAGGCATGTAACAATGAATTATCATAAATCACAAGCAACAATGAGTTTCTTCGACGGATTACGTTACACACATTACCGAGTTTTGCCGAAGAATAATATATTATTAAAATATTTTATATAATATAATAAGATATAAAATAGTCATTATGAATAATATTAACTAAATTATGAAAGCATATATTTTATTAAATATAAAATTAATTCATTACTTAGAAATTAATTAGTAATAAACATAATAACCAATTGAATATAAAGGTAATGTTTTTATATAAAACTATTTTCATGACCGCAATGCTATTATAACGTAATAAATATATTTAATTACCATTAATGAGAGATATTAATTTAATATATATATATATAAATATAATATATTCAATAAATAACATTTATATTCATCAAACAGATTTTATAGAAACAAGATTAGAACAAACTAAATATTACACATAAAATACTACATTTTTATTTACAACACTTTTTCAATATTTTAATGGAGACCCTATTTTAAATCCTTTTTTGTACATATTTAATTATAAAATGTAATAATTAACTTCATATTTTAAATAAAAACACAACAATTAGGTTACTATTTTTTTTTGTAATTTTCTATGAAGTTTCATTTTTAGTGAATAATAAGAAATAAAGAATATTAATTAAAAAATGATTTTGCATATAATCTATTTAGAAATTTTAATGATATATTAAATTGTTTATAATGTTTAATTAAATCAGTTTTTTAGAAATTAATTAATTATAAGTTATTTTAATCAATTTCATATTGAAATTTAAAATAAAAACTTGGAAAACTTTTGAACATTTTTACTTTAAAAACTCTCATTGTCTTTCTATCCATGGGATTGAATTTAAATTAATTTATGCCACTTCTATGATTGAATATTAAAAAATGGATTCTAAATTTTCAATAATAATAATTTGGAATGAATAATAAGGTCAACTTATTTGTTGACCAAAAACATTAGTGAAGTTGAATACAATTAATTATAATGCATAAGGTGACTTTAATCTTAGTAGTGGACTAAACATAAAACATAATGGGAAAAATAACCTAAAAACTATTCCAAAATTAATTTGATGGAAATATTTAGATCATATACTATATTGGATATAATTTTTACCATTATTTTATCTAATTTCAATGGTAAAAACGTGGATGGAATTCCCTTTTTCATAATTTACTAGAGTGTCCCTCCACCTCTACTATAAATAGGCCTTCTCACCACCCCTTCCTCACAACTCTCAAGACACTATTTATTGACCAATATATTCCGAAATAGCTCATAAATATACCTCTCATATACCGAAAATCCTCATTTTTTTTATAAATCTATCTACGTAATCCCTTTGGTTCAAACCAAAATAGGTTTCACAAAGAATTGGTAACATCTTTCCATATGATCCTTGGTTTTATTTCCATTCTATACTCCCTAAAATATTCTTATTACATGATTGTATAATAAAAAAATTATACTAAAAATAAATATAATTTTTTTTATTATTCTGTGTTATCTAAAATAACACAAACTTCCATCTAATGTGTAAATAACATTCCATTTATGTGTACGATAAACAGGTGCCCCACAAAATGATAATTGTTCATTCATCATTTACTGCCTCTTATTGTGGGAATTATGATGGAAAATATGTTTATATATGATATATATGATATTTATAATGTATTTATTATTTATTAATTTTATAATTACACATACCTATATTCTTTTCATTTTGTGAAAATAAGATAACATCGTTTTTGGAAATGTGGACAACTGGCCCCTCAGAGTGATGAGATTTATTCATGCCATACATGGAACATATTAAGGATGATTTTGATAAAACTATGTAACATATATGAAATATTTATGATCATATAATTATAATATAAATATTTATCATCTACTTTTAAATATTTTAATATGATAGGGATTTGGAAGTGGCGTTCATACATACGTACAACCTACAATCTCCATGAACGATGAACTTCATTTCATATATCCAAATATTATATATTATATTAAAAACATATGTACTAGATATATTTGATACTAAAATAATGGTTTAAATTATTGATATGATGAAAACATGATCTAATTAATAAGAACAACAAATGAAAAGTCCAAACACAGTTGAGAAAACATGGGAATTAACAACCAAAATAGTTAAAATAATTAAAGAGTGTTACAAATAGGTAATAAAATATTATAAAAATCTAATATATGAAGTTATAAATATGATTATGGTTCTATTGTATGCTATTAAAACGTTTAAACCACTTATATTGGAGTTTAAAGGATGTTCACTTGAATGGAAACACAAGGTAAGTATTTCATCTCAATTTAGCTTCCATTGAGAATTATTTGTTGTTCTGCACCTAGATTTTTATTAGTCTATATACTTCCCCTTGACATGTTTTATCTTCAATATATTTTTTTTTTAAGATTATAAGTTTCATTTAATTTTATTCCTTCATGTAGATTTCAATTCAAATGTTTCAAAGTGGTAGGGGACAATTTGGAATGTTTAAAGATTATTTTCCCCAACAATGTTTTTAATGGCTATCTTTGAAATATCACCTGTTTTTTAACAGTTAACATTCTCTTGAAAAATTCATTTTTTTATACACCTAATATTTTATATATGGTGTATGTACTTCTGATTTTCTCTATAATATCTTATTTATCCATTCTTCATGATATTTTGAGTTTCAATTTGAATTATTTCATATAAGGGGATTTGAGTTAAAAGTTAACAAGTGTAAATAATTTCATAACCCAATTATTTTTAATTGGATTATATTATTTCATTATTGTAGTCAATATTTTATGATATTGTGTATAATTATGTTTAATATCTATTAATGTATTTACACTACTATATATAGATTTAGAGTTGATACAAAAAATCTATTAATTGATTGATTCTCACTCCAACTTTATAAACTTTCAAAGTGTTTAGTTTACAATATCATTTTTTATGATTTATTTACACTTTAATTTAAATCAGATTAAATTATTTTGTCATTGAAAAATAAACCATTTAATTTCATTATCATATGGTTATTCATGACCTTTTTAAACTATTAGTACCATTTTTGTACTATTTTATGCTAAAAATGTTTTTGAAAATTCTTTTATGAAAACCCGACATCATTTAACTCCTTAATCAGGGAACATATATTTTTTAAAACAATATTTTATTAAAAAATTTCATAAATTTTTTTAAAATTCTCAAAATGATTTGTCAAATGAATTTTTACCCTTTTATGTTTTCAAAGTAATATTTTTTTCGCTTTTTGAACATGGGATTTTTAAAACTTTTCACTATAAAAAGGAATGTTATTTTTAGCTCATACGTTATATAGAAATTTACCAACCATCATCTATTTTATGTTTCCTTTGAATGTATAAATGGTTACTTTTTAAAGAAAATTATTTTGGCAGTTATTTTCAAAGAAATGTTTTTAAATTATTTATAAAAACAAAGGTTATTTTCCTCAAGAATGTTTTTCAAGTTCTTATTATATTTCATAAATATAAAAAACACTTTATTTTTCCCCACATAGTATATTTTTTATTCATATCATACATATTCTTCCTCTGTATGGTTTATTATTTAATTGGCTAGTGATAATGTTCGCATTCACTTCATTGATTTTTCTGTTAGTCCCCTTGAAATATTCAAATTTTATTATCAGTGAACATTGAATTTTCCATAGTTATCCGTATACTTTTTTATGAATATATTCATTTCCTAAATCGTAAACAATTTTTCATATGGTGGTAACTATAACAGTTATTTGGTTATTTGGGTAAATATTGATAAATCTGTATTTAATACCCCACACAGATATTTGATAATGAAAATTGTTGAATAAATTATTCAATATCTAAGGAATTCATTGGATATTTATTACATAGGTGGGGAATGTGTATAGATATCCCCTCAATGCATCATTAGTCTCATGGGATAATTTAGAAACAAAAATTAGATTGGTTTCTATCTAATATTCTAAACTGTCTTGTGAATGTCTTGACTATAATGGTTCTATGTACCTAGGGTACATAGAATCCAATAATTAAGAATTTCCCTTATTTATATTAGCTTAGTATTCAACCATGATATTTTGTGTTGACATATCTGTTGATACATTTCTTTTTTAGTTTATTTATTACTTTTCATGTGTTTCGATTTCTTAGCTCACCATATTGATTTTTTATTATCTAATTATTTGAATGTCATGAGTTTTAAGTTTTATTAACTTTCCATATTTTTATGAACTTGATTCTCATTTTTTTTATTTTATGGTATGTGTGTTTAGTTATTTACCGTGCCATAATTATTATTCTCTTAGATTCACGATTATTTATTCAATAATTTACCCTTACTAAGAATTTGATCTCCCCCTTATTTATTTTCATTCCCCAGTAATCTTAGAAGTATACTAGGAGATATTTTTGGGGATATAATATATAAAATAAATTTATTCTTAAAGTAATTTATTTATTTAGAATTTTTTTGTATAATTATTATATTAATTTGTAATATAAGACATAGATATGTGTCTATTTTACAGATACTGCTAAACTCTCGGTCCATCAGGATTTTATTTCATGTAATTATGCCAATGTGATGGTAGTTGACAATGGATTTGGGATTTTTGGGGCTAGGTCACTATATTTGATACTATAATCCCTTGGCGTGGTTTTGTTATTAGATTGAACATTCCTAGAGGGTGAAGGTTGTAATTTTTTGGCTAAGAAAACTCCAATAGAGGATATCAATATTAGGTTTGGTATAATTCCATGGATGAGAAAACTAACTTAGGGGATGTTTGTTTTAATACTATCAAAGAAAACTATAAAATAAAAGGTTTGTTTAAATCATTTTAATATCCCTTAGCTGATAAATAATAATTTACTGGAGGTCAGTGATACATATTTTGTATATTGGGGAGACATTGTTCTATTAAATTGGATGGGGGGTATGGTAATCATGACATGATCCGAGACACCATAGAAAAAAATAAATAAGGGTATGTCCAATCAGATCCATAATACTATGTATATTCAATGGTAAGGTATGTGGTACATGGGTTGGTGAGATCAAAATGATGTCTTCAGACATTCCAGCACGGGTTGAAGAAGTTTTGTTTTTTCAAGAAAATATGGTTTTGTAGTTTATTTATGTTATTTTTATCCATGAATAATGCACATATCACTACATTTATTATTATTATAAGACATAATTAGTTGAACCATAATGAGTACTATACTCAAATTCTATTTGGGGCACCACATACATGGGTACCTGAATATACACTAACTTGTTTATAGGGAAACATTGTCTTTAGGCCCATGATTCCATGATTAAGATAGAGTAGCTCATATGATATTATTGAGTTCTATATTAAGTCAATATTGAGTATTGTAATTGATTCTAATATTAGTTTTTTTTCAAAATTTATTTATTAATTTATCATTATTTGGTATGTGTGTTTGGACCTATAAGAAATTGAGTGTTTATGTGTATTTTTCTGCCTTTTATTTTGCCAAGAATGTTTAGTTTATATATTTGTTCCTATATATTTGGATTATTTCATTTTTTGGATTATGTGATGAATTGTTTCTATTTTAATGAACACTAATACCAGGGTACAGTCTCCCCACAATACCTGCTTAAAGCATTGGTGCTAGTCTGTATCCTCTAGCATATGGGGAGTTCCATCTAATTTCTTATGGAAAACCTATTCCAGTTAATGTTTATTGTAATTCATTTTTGGAATTAATATACTAATATAAATGATATTTAATTTATTTATTACTATTGAGGGAGACTATATACAAGAGGAATAGTAATGTGTCTAGTCATGTGATGAAACCCAAACTAGTTCATGTGAACACCTTTTCTAGTGTAATTTTTGGTAACTGGCAATGGAATTATAATTTTTAGTGTTCATTATGAATGGTATAGGAATTAACATCTTCTGATTTGAATGATGATCCTATTTATGATTTCCTTATGTTTGTTTTTCTCTTTGAAGGTTTATATGAGATATAATCCATGTATCATATTAAGGATGTGGGAATCTCACGTTATATGGGCATGATAGTGTTATTATTTTCATTGATGAGTAAGGATGATCTATTTAAATTATCATCATCTAATTATTCATTTTTTTTCAATACAAGTTCAATGTTGAACTCTACTTAGTTGGGATGACCTGTATGTGTATATTTTAATCAATTGGCCGGCCTTATAGGTCTTATATGGAGATAATTGATGGTGATGGTAGTGATAATATCCCCTATGTCAAGGATGAGTTGAGATCATTAGGGTCCATTAAGGGTAATTTATTCCTTAAAGGTACACCATGTAAGGGTGAGTATTGAATAAGTTTGGTTGAAAAATGTTTCACTAACAACCATTATGATGTTTTCCATAAAAAATTGAAATGAGACTCTTCTTATATAAAATGGATGAATGTGGTTCTTTAAAATATATCATCTCATAAAATTTTATGTGTGATAAACTGGAGATTTTAAATCATGAGGGATCAGTATTGTGTAAGGATGCTCGGTGAGAATTAGTTACTCTATAAGCATGTGATTCTGATTCATAGTTGAAACCCTTGAGAGGGCATTTACATGTGAGACGTTTTATGGTTATGGGAGGGTAATGTGTTGTAATTCATGTATGTTCTGACCTAATAATGAAATTATTTATGGGATATGTGAGAGGATCTAGATATCTGGATATAGAAACTAATCATTAGTGAGGTAGAGCCATTTTGAGGATTGAGTAAATAACTCAAGAGGGGTTGGACTAGGTTTATTATTTCTATTGAGAGATGAATAATGTGCATGTGCTTCAGGATTTTGTATATATACACTGAAAGTGCTATCGAGTGTGGTATGGGAATCATGATACCATAATATATTAAAACATTATATAATTGTATTATTCTATTTTAGGTATTGAACCATGTTTTGATGTGTAGTTTCATTCAAATACCTGAATATGAGATTCATGGATAAATATTTGATTCATGCATGACCATGGGTAAACAGTAAAGCATTGGAATGTATTTGGATGTTGGATAAGTGTGTGGATGTATTTAACATGGGTGTAACACTGGACTTTTGGATGAGATCTTTTGAGGATTATTTTAGTTTTACTAGATCATTCCTAGTGAGTATTCTATTAGAGGTATTGATTTATGAACCTTGGATTTTGTGTGATATCAAAAACTTATTAGAAAGAATTGATAATGTCTCTTGTTATGAGGCTGTGAGAACTAAGAGTGATGAACTGAATCTTTGACCCCAATGATTATATATGTTCAATTATGATAATTTGGGGATCCTTCTCATACAGTATCATTTCATGATGAAACTAATTATATAAAGACCATGTGATTAACATATGCCTGATTCCATTTGGAATGAGCATCTTGTGATATGAGAGGGTGCATCTTCTATCTTAAATGATACTAAAAAGACAAAAATGATCTCCAACAATGTCTAATGTGTTGGATCAATGAGTATTAATTTTTAGATAAGGACAGTTGAGTTTTAATATCAATATTACATTCTAGGTAGCAAGAAGCATATAATTGATGATCAATGTGTCCCTATTGGGAGAGGTGGAAACTTGACTGGATCATGTGTGGTAATGTAGGCAATTTAGGTTTAAACTTGATGTATGTGTTGGAGGTTGATATATTCGAAGACCATTGATTAGGTTGAGTGACACTCATGACTTAGTGATACGAACTATTTATGTTCCACACATATAGTAGGGTATGTAATGTTCTATGGTGGGTAGTGCACTAGGGGAAGAATTACGGGTCATGACCCTGGTTATGGATTGATTTTTTTCTGGAATACATGTTAATGTTTCCTTAGGAATAAAATGACATATAAAATTTTGTTTTGGTATGGAACTTCATAATGCATGATCCTTTCTGTACCTTGTTCCATCATTGGTGATGGAGGTGGTATAAGCCATTATGATGAAGAATTCAGTTAAGTTGTGTGATGAAAATGATGATCCTATGGTAGGGAGTATAGTTTTATTCATGAGTAACATGACTTAATATTGAAGGGATTTTGGTGATTGAAACTAGTGGTTGTAATCTTATTATAAATATATTTTTTGTTATAAAAAAGACTCAAATTCACCTGCATTCCTCTGTGAATTCAATATAAAAAAATAGATATGGTATGGAGTGGATTCTGAGAATCCTCTTTTGAATCAGGATAAATTTATGTGATTCAAATGTGTCGGACCAGGTAGGTATTTTTATCTTGGTATGAAAATGTTCAAAGATAGTTTAGGATTATTAAAGTTACATTAAATGAAATCATAGTGGGATTTTGTTATTGATATCAATATTAGTACTTGAACTATCATAGGAATCCTATATGTCTTATGAAATTGTGGTCAAGTGGTTTGTAATTATTTAATTAGCGTATCTGAATGTTTAGGGGAATGCCATCCAGAGGATGTTTGGCGAGTGATTTTACATATAGTTGGATGTTGTTGTCTAAGAACCAAAATGGGTGAAACGTTATGGATACAACCAAATTGTTTCATGCATAGGCCATGTATTTTCATAAACTAGTTGATGTGATCAGGATTTATTTATGGATGATATATAATATTTTGATTTAGAGGGATATAAATGATTAGTACTTGTGCTAGTGTTAGAATAGTTCTCTTTCATGTGTTTGGTCTGGGAATGCGGGGACAAATTTAGGGGCATTATTGGAATGCTAGGAATATACTTTGCTAGGAAATTCTGATGATGGGAAGGCACCATAACATAAAATATTCATGTGGGATAGGTAATATAGGAGGGATAAACATGGAATTGGTTACATACTAGAGGATAATATCATCCTATATTTTTATATATGGGTTTTAGTAAGAACAGATTTAGTGTCTGGGAAATGAAAATGTGTGGTTTCTCTTATTTTTTTGATTGAGAACCTTAAAATTAAAAATACACCATGAATGTGTATTAATGGTTGGGGAAGATAAATAGTGGTCTGAATGTGAATTCAAGACCTGGGATAGTTGGGATATGTTGAAAAACTATGATAGAGACTTATCAACGACGTGAAGTATGGTGGATGAGAGGTTTTGTGATCTTGTATTTTTAGGGTATAAAAAATTATAGAGGGAATTTGAAATTTTTATTTGGGGGATGTGTTTTTTTTTCTAAAAAGTTATAATTAATGGAATTATGATCGTTTAGAGACCCTTGATGAATGCTTTTAGATATGAAATAGTGCTCATGAGGTGCCCTGAGGATATGAGGAGGATCAAGAGTGTCCCTGCTAGATATTACAACCATGACTACAATAGACCATTGTCTAACTAGTAGTCCCCACTAGCACACTATTAGAGTTTGGTAGTAGAATCTTCCACTGTTTTCAACGACTAGTTATTATCTAGGATAGTGGAACCTCCATTATGTATGTTTCCACTAGCTACCTAATGGGATTAAAAGGAGGAAATACAATCCTTTCTCGCTTTAACATAATAAGGGGCACCTGTATCTTCTTTCCTTTCCCTTGATTGTACATACCTGGGGCTGATGTCCCTTTATCATCCTCATCCCATTGAAGAACATTTATCCATAGTGGTGGTATTCCAATTTTTTTTGTTTAATTCCACCTCCAATAACATCTTCTGTACTCATGTTTCTTTCATTATAATTTTATGTTGTTTTGATTTAGGGAACATTTGACGATTCTAAAAATTCACGGTGGATTGGCCAATCTTTCATAGGGGTTTAATACTACAAAGAAAGAAGAGAAACCAAGATGAAGTGTTCCTATCTTATCATTTAATTTCCATGAGGATAAGCCATCATTTTTTCTATGTTTTTCAATTATTTTAAATATAAATTCATATGAAATCCGTGATACAAATTGATTCCTTTTCCCAGTCTATGGTTGGGGCATGCCACTAGTCATTGAAATGTGTTTAGTCATGGTTCTAGTGTGATGTAGAAACTCATATGGTATTCTATGGTGATTTATTTTTGAAATTTTATTTTTAATTAATTTTAAATTTCCTAGATAATTTTAAATAACAGTAATTAAGTAAATTAAATATATCAGGATGTGGATAATTTCGTCAAAAGTATGGATAATTGGAAGATGCATGTGGATGAGTCTCAATGGATGCTTCCAAATAATGAAATTAATGAAATTGGATTCACTATATAGTGCATGGTCATGGTACTGACCCTTTGGGCTTATACAACTATTATATAGCATCTGTATCCTCGATGGGAGATTAAACCGAAGTAAGAAAATTAATTATTGTATTTAAAATAAAATGATCTAAAATGTAATGAAAATAAAAAACATTTATGGACTCTTGGATTCGGTAATGTACCATGTGTTGTGTCCTGGGCCTTGAGAGCCCCCGCCAGGATTGTTGGCGCCTGTGCCCCGGTAACCAATCCCACATCGGTTGTGGAGGGAGATTGGTGGGTGTTTGAAATTCCCGTGCCTACCTTCCCCTCAGCAACGCGTTTTAAAGCCGTGAGGCCTGGGATAACAACTGGGCCAGAGCGGACAATATTGCTGGGCCGAGGGATCCGATCCATCAATTGGTATCAAAGGGTGGTTGGTCTCGGGACCGGTGTGGGCTTGGGGGGGGGGGATGTTGTGTCCTGGGCCTTGAGAGCCCCCGCCAGGATTGTTGGCGCCTGTGCCCCGGTAACCAATCCCACATCGGTTGTGGAGGGAGATTGGTGGGTGTTTGAAATTCCCGTGCCTACCTTCCCCTCAGCAACGCGTTTTAAAGCCGTGAGGCCTGGGATAACAACTGGGCCAGAGCGGACAATATTGCTGGGCCGAGGGATCCGATCCATCAATGGTATCAAAGGTGACGGCGATCCAAGAAGCTAAGGACGTCAAAAATATGCCGGTCGAGGAGCTCATCGGATCCCTAATGACCTACGAGATCACGATGAGGAGGCAAGCTCAAAAGGAGGGCACACCAATCAAGACACCAAAGAACATCGCCCTCAAGGTACAAAAAGAAGTAAGCTCCTCCTCATCCTCATCTTCCTCATCTTCATCTTCTTCAAGCGGCGACTCGGAAATGGAGAATCTCGCCCGCCAAATGCAAAAATTTATGAAGAAGCACAAGAAGAAGAAATCTCACAAGGCGCGAAAGCAAGAACCCACCGCAAGATCCGAGCCCAAGGTAAAATGCTACGGGTGTGGCGAAAAGGGCCATTACAAGCCCGATTGCCCACTCAACAAGAAACGGGCCACGCACAAGGAGAAAGGAAAGAAAAAGGTCCTCAAGGCCACATGGAGTGACTCCTCATCATCCTCCTCCTCCTCCTCGAGCGACAACGGTACAAAATGCCTAATGGCATTCCATGAGGTAACATCTTCCGACTCCTCCTCTTGTTCTTCAAATTCCAATTCTTTAAATCATCTATCTTATGAAGAACTCTCACATGCTAGAGACCAACTAGAAAATGGTTTTCACGAACTCTCTTCTAAATTTGTCGCGTTGAAAAAGTCTTTCAAAAAACTTTCCTCCGAAAAAGACCAACTTCTCAAAGAGAAGGAGGAGATGTCCCTTAAAATCCAAAATTTTCCAAATGTTGATTCCATGGAATCAACCATCAAAGACCTAAGAGAGACCCTAGCCAAGTTCACCCAAGGTGAACAAAATTTGAACAATTTGCTTGGTTCACAAAGGGTTTCCCGAACCACCAATGGACTTGGCTATACCAACCAAGCCTCCTCCTCCCATGCACCCACTGTTTTTGTAAGGGGGAGCTCTAGCTTTAAATTTTGTAACTATTGCAAAAAACCCGGGCATCTCATTTATGAATGTAATTGTAAAAACGCCCGGTACGGCCAACCCAAATCGATTTTTTATTCCGATGAATTCTATAGGAGAAGACCCGCTATGAGACAAGTATGGATTGAAAAATCCCTTCTAGCGAGTCTCTCCGGGCCTAAAATTGTTTCTTTTCAAAATCCCTCTCCCCGGTGATTCATTGTTTTTATTTAGGGGGAGTTAGGATCTTTTAAGCTTTTTTTGTGTTTTCAAAATTTTTCATTTCATTTTCAACTCTTGGTTTCAATTCTTTCAATTCAAAATTTTCTATTAAATTTTCTTTTCTAAATCTCCATCAGTTGGTATCGATTTTTTTTAATTCAAAACTTTCAATTCAAATTGTTCTTCAATTTTTTTCAAACTTTCAAAAATTTCATTTGGTTTCAAATTTCGAATTTCAATTGGTTTTTGATTCAAAACTTTCAATTCAAACTGTTATTCAAATTTTTCAATTCAATTTTTCATTTCAAAATTTCCAACAATTAGTATCATTTTCAATTGTTTTAAAATCTCGTTTTTCATCGAATCCCTCAATCAAGTTTTATGCCCCATTCTATTTTGATAATCACAAAGGGGGAGAAATTTCTTGATTGATTGGGGGAGAATCTTTTTCATCATAATTAGTATTTCCTTTCAATTTCAGTATTTTACATTAATTGTTTTGGTGATTGTGATCATCAAAATAGGGGGAGATTGTTGTACCTCTCAAACCCCTCGAGGTTTAATTTTCATGATCACAATCACCCTCTTATGTTTTTAACATTGTTTCAAGTGTTTTTGGTGATAGGAATCAATTCAGGTGGCCAAGGAATTGGGCCAAGAAATCAAGAAGTAGAAGTGGACTGAAATGCAGTCCACCGGCCAACCGGTGGCTTCACCACCGGTCGACCGGTGTACCCTGGGAAGAAGGCAGAGCCACTGCCTCCACACCGGCCAACCGGTGGCCTTGCACCGGCCAGCCGGTGGCACCCAGCCCCAATAGTGAAGGCTACTGCCTCACCACCGGCCAGCCGGTGGCTCTGGCACCGGTCGACCGGTGAGGCCTGGGCAGAAGCTTTTCTCCTCTGCCAAGGCACCGGCCAGCCGGTGGCCCTGCACCGGCCAGCCGGTGGACACAGTCAAACTAGCCGTTGGGCTGTTGACCAGCCTGTCCACTTGACTCCCAACGGCTCCGAAGACCTCTCCAACGGCTCCGAAGCCTCCCCAAGGGTTCCTAGCCTATAAATAAAGGCCAAGGAAGCCCCGGACAACTACCGGAACTATTGTGAAGCCCATGGACATATTTTGCATCAATTGGCCAACCACCGGCGACTTCCTTCAAAGGAACCTCAAGTGCTCCAACAACTTCCAAATCCAAGGAGCTCCACCCAAGAAGCTTGGAAGCGGCCTTCAACATCTCCAATCAATCAAAGGCGCCCAAGACTTCCTCCATTACGGGTTTTATTGTTTTATCTCTTTTGAGCTTTAATTTTGGGTTTGTGTCTACAAACCCCAAACCCTTTTCTCATCCCCCTTTCTCTTTGGGTTCTCACACCACCACTAAGGTGTGAAGAGGTTCACAAGCTTTTCCTTTAAAAAGCTTGAGATCGGTGAGCTAGCCTTCACCCGTAAAAAGGCTAGTGGGTTATTGCTTAACCATCAAAAGCATTGGGTTCTTGCTTAACCACTAAAAGCAAGCTGTAATAGGTCCTAGTGCTACCTCAAAGCCTAGTGGGTTTCTTGCTAAAACCATTGAAAAGCAAGCGGTAGGAATCTCTCAACGGTTGAGTTGGGAACGGAGACGTAGGCCGGGTTTTGGCCGAACTCCGTTATCAATTTCGTGTGTCTTGCCTTCTTTATTTCCGCTGCATTATTCAACTTTGATTTTAATTGTTAATCAATTTTTTAAAAGGCAATTCACCCCCCTCTTGCCATCATTCCCTCCCTTGTTTTTTCCGACCCAACACCATGCTCTACGATGGACCCTTGAACACTAGATTTTTTCCTTATCCATAGATGGTAGAGGCCATGAGAATTATAGTGATTCAATTTAGCATTAGTACCTCATAAGGGTTTTGACTTGGTTTATTGTGACATATTTTCCCTTATGTTGTAGCTTATGGTCACCATTATGTCAAATCATGGCATAAATTGAGAGGAGCATCTGGGTAGACCACATATAGGCCCATAAAATACCTTAGAATAATTGGTTTGATGGGATAGGTTTGGGGTCTGTTTGACCCCATGTTATTGGTCAACCTAAGGATATAGTTTGAAAATGAAAGGGCTGAATTTGGGATCGTTCATTGTGGTGGGATTCAAAGGACTCATGTTGAGTTCTATTCTTGATGTTGATCTAGAAAAAACATGTGGGTGTTTTATATACATTTTTTAATAGTATCCTTTTTATGGGCTCAATGATATTTTGACCCTAGTAATATGGTGTTCTTATTATGGATAGTGATAGCCAGTGTAGATTTACGTCCAAGACATGTTTCCTTTATTTCTATAGTTCATTTAAAAAACTCCCATAGGGGTTATTAATTTATTTATTTTTTATAGTATACTCCCTTTGTGTGGTTTTTTATTTAATAGAAAATTACGATGGGGGATTGGTTTCTTTTTATCTAATAAAACCTTCATAGGGGATGTTTATGAAATATTTGGGACAATGACCCACAAAGAGAACTCAAATAGTGTATGTTTTTATTATTAATTATTGATAAAATAATCATTGGGAAGGTTTTTATTATAATTCCCCAGCCTTAAACCTTACTTAATCTTGAGTTATTACAAGATTACACATTGAGGATCTTTTCAGGTTTAGAGTTTTAGAGAATTAGATCATAAAACTTGCATTTCATTCCACATTTAAACATAGTGGTTACATAAAATATAGTATTAATTTTTCCAATTAATGGAAAAATATTTAAAATAAAACATGGATTCTTTATTGAAACTTCCTTGACACTATGATCACATCATGTACCTTTTCCTTGACCTGTGAAAATCACTTCAAAAAAACATGGGATGAGCATAAAAAGCTCAGTAAGGGATATGAAAATATGGAATGGAAACATGAGTACATGTATACATAAGAATCAATGAAATCATACTTTACTCATAAAATATAATCACTTTAACATACCTCATCAAATCATGACTAAGTCATAGAAATCATAAGACGTAAAAGTAACTTGAGGCATTCATAAAATTCTTACGTAGGGAGTAACCCTCTTTGATACATTTGGAATACTCATTACAGTATATTTCCTAAATCTCTTCAGAGAAACCTTAAATTTTAACTCCTTAGTGTTACCCAATGCATTGGAGAGCTATATCAGGCTCACTCGCCCTTAGTTTATCACAGAACCACTCGTCTTCATAATAATGCCTAAGAACCACAACATAATCGTATCACATAAAACATGCATAAAGGAAACATAAAATTTTCACATTTCAATCACAAGATATCAAAACAGAACATTGATATAAAAACATTATGAAAACCATTTTCAATACCAAAATAAAAGAAAAGTAAAACATGATATTTATTTTTCTTTTAAAAAGAAGGTATGGCTTGTATAGGAAGCCGAAACTCAAATAATGGTCATGGAGGTGGAGAAGTCGTCGTCGCCGCATACGTACGACATAAAAATTCCCTTTTTTTGTTTAGTAAAATGCTTCGTATAAAAAATATTCCTTTTGGATAAACATAAAAGTCAAAGGGTTTTATACACCGTATAAAATAAAATTGTGTATAAAATAAAATATGCCTCAATGAAAGGAGATTGAGACGAAGTCCCTTACCTCGGGTCCGACATGACTCGATCGTTCTTTAACCTACTGAATAATAAACTTGAATTAATTTTTAATTGGTTAAGAACCTTTTTCAAGTTCATTATTCATTTTATATCCCTTATTACCATGTCATGAACACTATGTAATTATTTATGTTAATAACACTCGTTTTAACGATCATTGGTACTTGAGTCAAAAATAAACTCTTTATAATTACAATTTGTTCATGTATTCATTATATCCAGAGTTATAATCATGATGTAGATATCATATATATCATATATATCCAGTATATACATGCATTTATAATATTACATAACGTTTAGTGGTAAGAAATGAAATGCACCTTTCATGGAGACGGTAAGCCGTACGTACGCATGAACGCTACTTTCATTTATATTTCATATTTTATGGAATGGAATCATTATTATATAAAGGTATATTATAATTCAAGTATAATATCATATATAATATCATTAATTACATCATTTATATGTCCCACATATGGCATTAACGAATCAAATCACTTTGAGGGGGCGGTAGTCCGCACTTCCTAAAATGAAGATATCGCGTTTACCCATAATTGAAACCAAAAAGGTATGCCATAAATGAAAAATACAGAAGCTTAAGTAAAACATAAACATATTATATATCATATATAATTATAGTGTCATCTTAAAGGCCACCTTTGAAGGTGTTAAAAGAATATTGAACAATCATCGTTTCGTGAGGCAGAAATTCACCCTCCACGGAAACAGTATGTTCTTTAACCATTAGATGTAGGTGTGTGTAAGTGTCTCTCGAATCCTTCTTATAAAAACATACTAGTATATGGAAGATACTGGTGTTGTTACAAAAGAAATGAATAAAAAGAGTTTATGGGGTTGGGGAAGAAAAATAAAACATAAGAACACAAGAGAAGACACTACCTTTAAACCGGGTAACTCTTTTTGATTTGAGCTCAAAGGCTTCCTTGGGAAGATTTATGCCCAGAGTGAGGCTTCAAAGAGTTAGATAAAGATGTGGAGAGAAAAAATGGGTAGATGTTGGCCGAGACAAAGGCTTTGGAAGTGTGGGTAAGGTGGTAGAGGTGGGGGCCTTTTATAAGAGGAGAGGAGGGGCACTCTTGGAATGTTATAAAAGGTTACTTTATCATAAAATGAATTTCGGATTTAAAAGGTCCCAAAATTATATATTTCTAGGATAAGGTGATAGGAGTTAGAAATATACTCATCAAATAGGTTTTTTACATGTGTAGGTATTATATTTGACATTATCTTTTCATTTTATTTAAATCATTAAATAATGAGGTAATCATTGCATCATCATGATGTCATAAATACTTTAATTTTTTTAATGTCTAAAAATTATAAAAAAATTATCATGATTCAGGAAATCGTTTTATATTTATAATAAATATTTATAGTCAAAAATCTGACTTGTATAACCCCATGTAAAAATTGTTTTAGTAAAACAACTCATGTTTGTGACATTTTTACTTTAACATTAAATAAAAAGATATTTATGTCATTTTCCTTCCAAAGTGGCTCCATGGGGTCCCCAAGTTGACCCATGGATTTTCTTTTTCGGCCATGACACATCCAATAAGGGTATGACATGTGTCATGTTCATTTTATATTATTAAAAAATTATTCTTACCTTAAATTACACTAATTACCTCTAATCGCGATTAAAAACTTAAAAGTTACTATTCAACAAATAATTATTTTAATCTCATTGAACCATATTTTAATTATTAATTACAACCATGTATGTCGTATTTTTGATATTCAAAACACAGAGGCGGTAAAATTTCATTTAAACGAAAAATCAGTTTTTTAAGTACCACTTAGTGGTTTCACTATTCATCAAATATTGAAGTTTTTCAGAAAAATACCAAAACTTCACCCTAAGATATATCTGATTTCTAAATTCAAAAAAAATTCCTATTTTACGAAATTAAAAACATATACATTACATTAATTAATTTAATAATTAATTCCCGATGTCAGAGCAAATAGCGTGTTTTTATGAAACAATAAGTATCAAAAGATTGACACTAGTTTAAGTCCGATTTCAAAGTGAAATTATTTCCAATGACCAGTATTGGATTAAATGGTAAAAATATATTCTAATTGAACTTTAAAACCAATTCAAAAGATAATTTAATCATATAAATAAATTAGAATAAAAAGAGGTTTTGAATTAAAATACAACATTTTTCACTATTCATTAAAAAATTAACTTTATCCAAAAAATATGAAAAATTTACCCAATGTAAGTTTTAATGTCCCAATCATAAAGAATATGTTTATTTTGAAAAATAGAGCTTATATAATTGTCAAAAGTTTGATTTAATAATGGGTTTCCATCAAAATGTAGTAAAACAATCTTTTAAAAATATTAGTGTATTCCATGCTTAAGATTGGATTTATTCTCATTTTAAGCCTCTAAAACACTATCTAATTCATTAATAGACATAGATAAAAAATATCTATTATTCACTACTTACTTGGGATGTTACATCCTTCCCCCCTTTAGAAAATTTCGTCCCTGCAATTTATTTACTTATCGTATAAGTGGGGGTATTTAACCCTCATTGCATTTTCAGATTCCCATGTTGCCTCTTCAATCATGTGGTTTTCCCACAAAACCTTTACTTGATGAATCACCTTATTCCGTAACACCTAATCCATGTGGTCTAGAATCTGGACTGGTTGGTACTCATAAGATAGGTTTTGTTCCAGCTGAACTACTTCTGGACTCAAAACATGAGATGGATCTGGCATATACTTTCTCAACATCAAAACATGAAAAACATTGTGTACCTGAGATAAACTCGGAGGTAAAGCCACTCAGTATGCAACTGATCCATCTCTCTCCAGAATTTCATATGATACAATGAACCTTGGACTCAGCTTTCCTTTATTACCAAATCACATCACACTTTTCCATGGTGAGACTTTGAGAAAAACATGATCACCTACCTCAAAAGAGAGATCCTTCCTCCTCTTGTCCGCATGACACTTCTGCCTGCTCTGAGCTATTCTCATGTGTTCCTGTATCAGCTGAACCTTTTCTGCCAACTCTTCTACCAATTCTGATCCCATTAACTTCCTTTCACCCACTTCATCCCAAAAAGCTAGAGTTCAACACCACTTCCCATATAACGCCTCAAATGGTGCCATCTGTATACTGGAATTAAAACTGTTATTATATGAAAATTCAATGAAAGAAAGATGTTGGTTCCAACTTCCCTGATAATCCATCGATCAAGCATGTAGCATATCTTCCAAAGTCTGAATTGTTCATTCTTACTGCCCATCTGATTGAGGATAAAAAGCTGTACTCAAATTTAATTCAGTACCCAATGACTTTTGAAGGCCTTTCCAAAAGTTAGAAGTAAACCTGGGATCATGATCAGATACAATGGAGAGGGGAACTGCATGTAACCTGAATATCTCTTTAATATACAAATGTGAAATTTGATCTTGGAAAAAAGTATCTCATTTTGCAAGGAAATGAGCATATTTAGTCAAGCGATCAACAATAACCCAGATTACATTATTACCTCGAGGTGTCTTCGGCAATCCCACAACGAAGTCCATGGATATATTTTCCCATTTCCACTCTTGCACCAGTAAAGGTTGAAGCATCCATTTCGGTAATTGTCGCTCTGCTTTAACCTGTTGAAATGTCAAACACTTCACAGTAAAATAAGCAATATCCCTTTTCATTCCATCCCACCAGTAATACTCCTGAAGATCTCTATACATCTTAGTACTGCGTGGATGAACTGAAAATGGAGAACTATGAGCTTCACATAACAAATACCTCTTCAACTGTGAATCACAAGGCACACAAAATCTCTTCACAAATCTCAAAACACAATCATTATTAATGTTGAATTCAGGAAACATACCCTTCTGAACCAGCTCTACCTTTTTCTAAAAATCACTGTCTTGCTTCTATGCTTGCTTAATTCTGTCTGATAGAGAAGATTTCCCTGATACCTGAAACAAAACAAAATAAAATCCTGCACAAAAAACATCTATGCCAAATTTCATCAAATCCTTAACCAAAGGATCATGTTCCAAACACAACATTGTTAATGAAGCATTACTTTTTCGACTCAAAGTATCAACCACTTTATTTTCTTTTCTCAGATGGTGTACAATAATAATCCTTGATTAATTCTAGCCATCTCGTCTATCTCATGTTCAATTCTTTCTGTGTGAATATATACGTTAAACTTTTGTGATTGGTATATATTTCACAATTTACTCCATACAAATAATGCCTCCAAATTTTTAGAGCGAAAACTACAGCAGCTAATTCCAAATCATGTGTAGGGTAATTTAACTCATGAGTTTTCAACTAACGTAAAGCATAAGAAATTACCTTATCATTCTACATTAGGACACAACCAAGTCCTTTCAATGAAGCATCACTGTAGATAACAAACTCACCATTCCTGTAAGGTAGTACCAAAACATGAGCATTCACCAATCTTCTTTTCAGTTCCTAAAATCAATCATCACATTATTTTTTCCAGATAAACATAACACCCTTCCGAGTTAGCTTCATCATTGGACTAGATAACCGTGAAAAATTTCTAACAAACCTTCGGTAATAGCCTGTCAAACCAAGGAATCTACGAATCTCAGTTACATTTGTGGGTCTTGTCCATTCTTCAACAACCTTTGTTTTTTCCGAATCAATAGTTATCCCATCTTTAGAAACAATGTGACCAAGGAAAGAAATTTGTTGCAACCAAAACTCACACTTTCTGAATTTCCCATACAATTTCTTTTCTTTTAAGGTTTGCAAAATTACCCTTAAATGACTTTCATGCTCCTCTTTACTATTATAAAACACCAAAATATCATCAATAAAAACAACCAACATTTTTCACCTGAGTCAACTGATCCATCACTACAACAAATTGTTTAGTTCTGATCCTGACCATCTCAGGATACTGATTTGAAAGGTAATTTCCCTCTGTATGCCTTCCCAGAAAATATGTTCTATTTCCTCTATGAAAAAACCATTATTAACATAGAAATATCGTAGGCGAAGCAACATGGTAATCCTTAAATGCTATATCATTTCAATAATACCATAAATTAATTTATTATTTCACAATTTTCTAACTCCTAAAGTTGTCTAAACCGACCTCTGATACCAACTATAAGGCCCCAGCCTTAAACCTTACTTAATCCTAAGTTATTACAAGATTACACATTCTGGATCTTTTCATGTTTAAAGTTTTAGAGAATTAGATCATAAAACTTTCATTATATTCCACATTTAAAACAATAGGTTACATAAAAGATAGTATTAATTTTTCCTATAAATGGAAACATATTTAAAATATAACATGGATTCTTTCTTGACACTTCCTTGACACTATCATCAGATCATGTACCTTTCCCTTGACCTGTGAAAATCATTTAAAAAAAATTGGGATGAGCATAAAAAGCTTAGTAAGAGATATGAAAATATGGAAAGGAAACATGAGTACATGTATACATAAGAATAAATGAAATCATACTTTACTCATAAAACATAAGCACTTTAACATACCTCATCAAATCATTACTAAGTCATAGAAATCATAAAACATAAAGGAAACTTGAGGCATTCATAACATTCTTACGTAGGGAGTAACCCTCTTGGTTACGTTTGGAATACCCATTACAATGTATTCCCTAAATCTTTTCGGAGAAACCTTAATGTTTAACTCCTTTGCATTACCCAATGCATTGGAGAGCTATATCGGGCTCACCCTCCCTTAGTTTATCACGGAACCACCCGTCTTCATAATAATTCCCAAGAACCACAACATAATCGTATCACATAAAACATGCATAAAGGAAACATAAAATTTCCACATTTGAATCACAAGATATCAATACAAGACATTGATATAAAAACATTTTGAAAACCATTTTCAATACCAAAATAAAAGAAAAGTAAAACATGTATTTATTTTTCTTTTAAAAAGAAGGTATGGCTTGTAGAGGAAGCCGAAACTCAAATAATGGTCACGGCGGTGGAGTAGTCGTTGTCGCCACATACGTACGAAAGAAACATTCCCTTTTGTCGTTTAGTAAAACGCTTCGTATAAAAAAGATTCCTTTTGGATATATGTAAACGTCAAAGGGGTTTATACACCATATAAAAGAAAGTTGTGCATAAAACAAAATATGTCTCAATGAAAGGAGATTGAGACGAAGTCCCTTACCTCGGGTCCGACTTGCCTCTATCATTTTTTAACCTCCTAAATAATAAAATTGAGTTAATTTCTACTTTCTTAAGAACATTTTCAAGTTCATTATTCCTTTTATATCACTTATTACCATGTCATGAACACTATGTAATTATTTAAGTTAATAACAGTTGTTTTAACGATCATTGGTACTGGAGTCAAAAATAAACTCTTTATAATTACAAGTTGATCTTGTATCCATTATATCTAGAGTTATAATCATGATTTAGATACCATATATATCATATATATCCAGTATATACATGCATTCATAATATTACATAATGTTTAGAGGTAAGAAATGAAATGCACCGTTCGTGGAGACAGTAAGCCGTACGTACCAATGACCGCTACTTTCATTTCTATTTCGTATTTTATGGAATGGAATCATAATTATATAAAGGTATATTATAATTCCAGTATAATATCATATATAATATCATTAATTACATCCTTTATAAATCCCACATATGGCATTAACGAATCAAATCACTTTGAGGGTGCGGTAGTCCGCACTTCCTAAAATGAAGATATCGCGTTTACCCATAATGGAAACCATAAAGGTATGACATAAATGAAAAATACAGAAGCTTAAGTAAAACATAAACATATTATATATCATATATAAATATAGTTTTATCTTAATTGCCACCTTTGAAGGTGTTAAAAGAATATTAAACAATCATCATTTCGTGAGGCAGAAATTCACCCTCCACGGAAACAGTATGTTCTTTAACCATTAGATGTAGGTGTGTGTAATTTTATCTCGAATTCGTCTTATAAAAACATCCTAGTATATGTAATATACTTCTGTTGTTACAAAAGAAATGAATAAAAAGAGTTTAGGCGGTGGAGAAGCAAAATAAAACATAAGAACACAAGAGAAGACACTACCTTTAAATTGGGTAACTCTTTTTGATTTGAGCTCAAAGGCTCCCTTGGAAAGAATTCTGCCCAAAGTGAGGCTTCAAAGAGTTATAGAGGGATGTGGAGAGACAAAATGGGTAGATTTTGGCCGAGCCAAAGGCTTTGTAAGTGTGGGTAAGGTCGTAGAGGTGGGGGCCTTTTATAAGAGGAGAGGAGGGGCACTCTTGGGAAGTTATAAAAGGTTACTTTATCATAAAATGATTTTCGGATTTAAAAGGTCCCAAAATTATGTATTTAGAGGATAAGGTGACAGGAGTTCTAAATATACTCATCCAATAGGTTTTTTACATGTATAGGTCTTAGATTTTACATTATCTTTTCAATTTATTCAAATCATTAAATAATGAGGTAATCGCTGCATCATCATGATGTCATAAATAATTTAATTTATTTAATGTCTAAAAATTATAAAAAACCTATCATGATTTATGAAATCTTTTTATCTTTCTAATGAATATTTATAGTCAAACTTCTATCTTGTATAACCCCATGGAAAAATTGTTTTAGTAAAACAACTCATGTTTGTGACATTTTTACTTTAACATTAAATAAAAATATATTAATGTCATTTTCCATCCAAAGTGGCTCCATGGGGTCCCCAAGTTGACCCATGGATTTTATTATTCGTCCATGACACATCCAATAAGGGTATGACACGTGTAAAGTTCATTTCATATTATTAAAACATTATTCTTACATTAAATTACACTAATTACCTCTAATCGCGATTAAAAACTTAAAAGTTACTATTCACCAAATAATTATTTTAATCTCATTGAACCGGATTTTACTTATTAATTACAACCATGTATGTCGGATTTTTGATATTCAAAACACAGAGGCGGTAAAATTTCATTTAAATGAAAAATCAGTTTTTTAAGTACCACTTAGTGGTTTCACTATTCATCAAAAATTGATGTTTTTCAGAAAAATACCAAAACTTCACCCTAAGAAATATTTGATATTTAGAATTCAAAAATGATGTATATTTTAAAAAATTCAAAACATATAAGTTACATTAATTAATTTAATAATTAATTCCCACTGTCAGAGCAAATAGCGTGTTTTTATGAAACAATAAGTATCAAAAGATTGACACTAGTTTAAGTCCAATTTCAAAGTGAAATTAATTCCAACGACCACTATTAGATTAAATGGTAAAAATATATTCTAATTGAACTTTAAAACCAATTCAAAAGATTGTCAGATAATATAAATAAATTAGATTAAAAAGGGGTTTTGAATTAAAATACAACATTTTTCACTATTCATTAAAAAATGAACTTTATCGGAAAAATATCAAAAATTTACCCAAAGTAAATTTCAATGTCTCAATCATAAAGAATAAGTTTATTTCGACAAATAGAGCATATAAAATTGTCAAAAGTTTGATTTAAAAATGGTTTTCCATCAAAAGGCAGTAAAACAATCTTTTAAAAATATTAGTGTATTCCATGCTTAAGTTTAGATTTATTCTCATTTTAAGCCTGTAAAACACTATCTAATTAATTAATAGACATAGATAAAAAATATATATTATTCATTACTTACTTGGGATGTTACATCCTTCCTCCCTTTAGAAAATTGCATCCCCACAATTTATTTACTTATCGAATAAGTGGTGGTATTTAGCCCTCATTGCATTTTCAGATTCCCATGTTGCCTCTTCAATCATGTGGTTTTTACAAAAAACCTTTACCTGATGAATAACCTTATTCCGTAATACTTTCTCCCTGTGGTCCGGAATCTGGACCGTTTGTTCCTCATAAGATAGGTTCTGTTCTAGATGAACTATCTCTGGACTCAAAAGATGGATCTAGCATATACTTTCGCAACATCGAAACATGAAAAACATTGTATACCTAAGATAATCCCGGAGGTAAAGCCACTCAGTATGCAACTGATCCAACTCTCTCCAGAATTTCATATGGTCAAATGATCCTTGGACTCAGCTTTCCTTTCTTACCAAATCGCATCACACTTTTCCATGGTGAGACTTTGAAAAAAACATGATCACCTACCTCAAAAGTGAGATTCTTCCTCCTGTTGTCTGCATAACTTTTCTTCCTGCTCTGATCTGTTCTAATGTGTTTCTGTATCAGCTGAACTTTTTCTACCAACTCTTCTACCAATTCTGGTCTCAGCAACTTCCTTTCACCCACTTCATCCTAGAAAGCTAGAGTTCAAAACCGCTTCCCATATAACTCCTCAAATGGTGCCATCTGTATACTGGAATGAAAACTGTTATTATATGAAACTTCAACCAAAGAAAGATGTTGGTCCCAACATACCTGATAATCCATCGAACAAGAACGTAGCATATCTTCCAATGTCTGAATTTTTCATTCTGACTGCCCATCTGATTGAGGATGAAAAGCTGTACTAAAATTTAATTCAGTACCCAAGGACTTCTGAAGGCCTTTCCAAAAGTTAAAAGTAAAACTGGGATCACGATCAGATACAATGGAGAGAGGAACTCCATGTATCCTGACTATCTCTTTAATATACAAACGGGTAAGTTTATCTAGGAAAAAAGTATCTCGTATAGAAAGTAAATGACCAGATTTAGTCAAGCGATCAACAATAACCCCGATTGCATTATTACCTCGAGGTGTCTTCGGAAATCCCACAACGAAGTCCATGGATATATTTTTCCATTTCCAATCTGGCACTGGTAAAGGCTGAAGCATCCATTTCGGTAACTGCCGCTCTGCTTTAACCTATTGACATGTCAAACACTTCACAGTAAAATCAACAATTTCCTTTTTCATTCCATCCCACCAGTAATACTCCCGAAGATCTCTATACATCTTAGTACTGCCTGGATGAACTGAAAACGGAGAATTATGACCTTCACATGACAACTCTCTCTTAAACCGTGAATCACAAGGCACACACAATCTCTTAAAAAATCTCAAAACACAATCATTATTAATGTTTAATTCAGGAAACTTACCCTTCTGAACCAACTCTACCTTTTTCTACAACTCACTTGCTTGCTTCTGTGATTGCTTAATTCTGTCTGATAGAGAAGATTTCACTGATACCTGAATCAAAACAAAAGAACATCCTGCATAAAAAACTTCTATGCCAAAGTTCATCAAATCCTTAACCAAAGGATCATGTTCCAAATGCAACATTGTTAATGAAGCATTACTTTTTCGACTCAAAGCATTAGCCACTTTATTTGCCTTTCCCGGATGGTAATGAATTGTAAAATCATAATCCTTGATTAATTCTAGCCATCTCATCTATATTATGTTCAATTCTTTCTGAGTAAATATATACTTTAAACTTTTGTGATCGGTATATATATTTCACACATTACTCCATACAAATGATGCCTCCAAATTTTTAGAGAGAAAATTATAGCAGCTAAATCTAAATCATGTGTAGGGTAATTTACCTGATGAGTTTTCAACTGATGTGAATAAAAAAAAATTACCTGATAATTCTGCATTAGGACACAACCAATTCCTTTCAATGAATCATCACTGTAGATAACAAACTCACCATTCCTGGAAGGTAGTGCCAAAACTGGAGCATTCACCAATATTCTTTTAAGTTCCTTAAAAAAATCATCACATTATTTTTTATAGATAAACTCAATACCCTTTCGAGTTAGCTTAGTCATTAGACTAGATAACCGTGAAAAATTTCTAACAAACCTTCGGTAATAGCCTGCCAAACCAAGGAAGCTACGAATCTCAGTTACATTTGTGGGTCTTGGCCATTCTTCAACAGCCTTTGTTTTTGCCGGATCAACAGTTATCCCATCTTTAGAAACAATGTGACCAAGGAAATAAATTTGTTGCAACCAAAACTCACACTTGCTGAATTTCCCATACAATTTCTTTTCTTTTAAGGTTTGAAAAATAACCCTTAAATGAGTTTCATGCTCCTCTTTAGTTTTAGAAAAAAACCAAAATATCATCAATAAAAACAACCAACATTTTTCACCAGAGTCAACTGAGCCATCACTACAAAAAACTGTTTAGTTCTGATTCTGACCATCTCATGATACTGATTTGAAAGGTCATTTCCCTCTATATGCCTTCCCAGAAAAGCTGTTCTGTTTCCTCTATGAAAAAACCATTCTTAACATAGAAATATCTTAGGTGAAGCAACATGATAATCTTTAAATGCTATATCATTTCAATCATACCATAAATTAATTTATTATTTAACAATTTTCGAACTTCTAAAGTTGTCTAAACCGACCTATGATACCAACTATAAGGCCCCAGCCTTAAACCTTACTTAATCTTGAGTTATTACAATATTAAACATTGAGGATCTTTTCAGCTTTAGAGTTTTATATAATTAGATCATTGCATTACATTCCACATTTAAACATATTGGTTACATAAAAGATAGTAATAATTTTTCCCATAAATGGAAATATATTTAAAATAAAACATGGATTCTTTCTTGACATTTCCTTGACACTATCATCACATAATGTACCTTTCCCTTGACCTGTGAAAATCATTTAAAAAAAACTTGGGATGAGCATAAAAAGCTCAGTAAGGGATATGAAAATATGGAAAGGAAACATGAGTACATGTATACATAAGAATCAATGAAATCATACTTTACTCATAAAACATAAGCACTTTAACATACCTCATCAAATCATGACTAAGTCATAGAAATCATAAGACATAAAGGTAACTTGAGGCATTCATAACATTCTTACGTAGGGATTAACCCCCTTGGTTACGTTTGGAATACCCATTACAGTATAGTCCCTAAATCTCTTCGGAGAAACCTTAATGTTTAACTCCTTCATGTTACCCAATGCATTGGAGAGCTATATTGGCCTCACCCACCCTAAGTTTATCACGGAACCACCCGTCTTCATAATAATTCCCAAGAACCACAACATAATCATATCACATAAAACATGCACAAAGGAAACATAACATTTCCACCTTTCAATCACAAGATATCAATACAACACATTGATATAAAAACATTATGAAAACCATTTTCAATACCAAAATAAAATAAAAGTAAAACATGGTATTTATTTTTCATTTAAAAAGAATGTATGGCTTGTAGAGGAAGTCGAAACTCAAATAATGGTCACGGTGGCAGAGAAGTCGTTGTCGCCACATACGTACGACAAAAACATTCCTTTTTGTTTTTTAGTAAAATGCTTCATATAAAAAATATTCCTTTTGGATAAACTTAAAATTCAAAGGGGTTTATACACCGTATAAAATAAAGTTGTGTATAAAACAAAATATGCCTCAATGAAAGGAGATTGAGACAAAGTCCCTTACCTCGGGCCGGACTTGAAACGATCGTTCTTTAACTTCCTGTATAATAAACTTGAGTTAATTTATACTTGCTAAAAAACCTTTTTCAAGTTCATTATTCCTTTTATATCACTTATTACCATGTCATGAACACTATGTAATTATTTAAGTTAATAACAGTCGTTTTAACGATCATTGGTACTTGAGTCAAAAATAAACTCTTTATAATTACCAGGTGTTCATGTATCCATTATATACATAGTTATACTCATGATGTAGATATCATATATATCATATATATCCAGTATATACATGAATTTATAATATTAAATAACGTTTAGAGGTAAGAAATGAAATGCACCGTTCATGGAGACGGTAAGCCGTACATACGCATGAACGCTACTTTCATTTCTATTTCATATTTTATGGAATGGAATCATAATGATATAAAGTTATATTATAATTCCATTATAATATCATATATAATATCATTAATTACATCCTTTATACGTCCCACATATGGAATTAACGAATCAAATCACTTTGAGGGGGCGGTAGTCTGCATTTCCTAAAATGAAGATATTGTGTTTAATCATAATGGAAACCATAAAGGTATGCCATAAATAAAAAATACAGAAGCATAAGTAAAACATAAAAATATTATATATCATATATAAATATATTTTCATCTTAATGGCCACCTTTGAAGGTGTTAAAATAATATTGAACAATCATCATTTCGTGAGGCAGGAATTCACCCTCCACGGAAACAATATCTTCTTTAACCATTAGATGTAGGTTTGTGTAAGTGTAGCTCGAATAATTCTTATAAAAACATCCTAGTATATTTAAGATACTTTTGTTGTTACAAAATAAATTAATAAAAAGAGTTTAGGGGGTTGGAGAAGCAAAATAAAACATAAGAACACAAGAGATGACACTACCTTTAAATCGGGTAACTCTTTTTGATTTGAGATCAAAGGCTTCCTTGGAAAGGCTTCTGCCCAAAGTGAGGCTTCAAAGAGTTATAGAGGGATTTGGACAGACAAAATGGGCTGGGTTTGTCTGAGACAAAGGCTTTGGAAGTGTGGGTAAGGTGGTAGAGGTGGAGGCCTTTTATAAGAGGAGAGGAGGGGCACTCTTGGAAAGTTATAAAAGGTTACTTTATCATAAAATGTTTTTCGGATTTAAAAGGTCCCAAAATTATATATTTAAGGGATAAGGTGATATGAGTTTGAAATATACTCATCCAATACGTTTTTGACATGTTTAGGTCTTAGATTTTACATTATCTTTGCAGTTTATTTAAATCGTTAAATAATGATGTAATCGCTACATCATCATGATGTCATAAATAATTTAATTTATTTAATGTCTAAAAATTATAAAAAAAATATAATGATGTATGAAATCTTGTTATATTTCTAATGAATATTTATATTCAAAAATCGGACTTGTATAACACCATGTAAAATTTGTTTTAGTAAAACAACTCATGATTTTGACATTTTTACTTGAACATTAAATAAAAAGATATTAATGTCATTTTCCTTCCAAAGTGGCTTCATGAGGTCCCCATGTTGACCCATGGATTTTATCGTTCAGACATGACACAGAAAATAAGGGTAGGACATGTGTCAATTTAATTTCATATTAATAAAACATTATTCTTTCCTTAAATTACACTAATTACCTCTAATCGTGATTAAAAACTTAAAAGTTACTATTCACAAAAAAATTATTTTAATCTCATTGAACCACATTTTACTTCTTAATGACAACCATGTATGTCAGATTTTTGAAATTAAAAACACAGAGGTGGTAAAATTTCCTTTAAACGAAAAATTAGTATTTTAAGTACCACATAGTTGTTTCACTATTCATCAAAAGTTAATGTTTTTCAGAAAAATACCAAAACTTCACCCTAAGATATATTTGATATTCAAAATTCTAAAATGATGTCTATTTTACAAAATTAAAAACATATAAGTTACATTAATTAATTTAATAATTAATTCCCGCTGTCAGAGCAAATAACATGTTTTTATTAAACAATAGGTATCAATAGATTGACACTAGTTTAAGTCCAATTTCAAAGTGAAATTAATTCCAATGACCACTATTGGATTAAATGGTAAAAATATATTCTAATTTAACTTTAAAACCAATTCAAAAGATAATCTATTCATATAAATAAATTAGATTAAAAAGAGGTTTTGAATTAAAATACAACATTTTTCACTATTCATTAAAAAATGAACTTTATCGGAAAAATACCAAAAAATTACCCAAAGTAAATTTAAATGTCCCAATAATAAAGAATAAGTTTATTTCGACAAATAGAGCTTATAAAATTGTCAAAAGTTTGATTTAAAAATGGGTTTCCATCAAAAGGAAGTAAACCAATCTTTTAAAAATATTAGTGTATTCCATGCTTAAGATTGGATTTCTTCTCATTTTAAGCCTATAAACACTATCTAATTCATTAATAGACATAGATAAGAAATATCTATTATTCATTACATACATGGTATGTTACATTTATTATAGGTAATATTCTTCATTTTTTCTAGAAAAATCACATTAGAGAGTAATGTGATAATTATTCTATATAATGGGGTGATGCATGTCTATTATATTGTGAGGGATTGTTATCATGATGTTCTTAGAGGAAATATTTCACTATTAATATTAGTTATAGTTGTTAGGGTTCATACACATAATGATAAAAAATAGTATGGTGCGTGGTACATCAGTTGGCATAGTCTATTTGACATTCTTAAAGTCATTCTGGAACTGGACAAATAATATATTTTTTGGTTTTTTGATAACAATAATGTCTACTAATCTCATTATATATTTCTTCCATGACATGTTTTCATATCATTTTATTTATCATTATTATATGACCATGTTGGTAGTAAAATAATAAGATATATACTGAAACTATACTTGGGACACCATTGCAGATGGACATCCTAGAAAGCATTCACATGGTTGTAGGGTCAGGTTGGGATGAGGCCCAAGATTATATGATCAATATTTAAAAATATCAGATAGGATTTTGGAGTATCAGATGTGGTGAGTCGTTTGGATTATAGTAGATCCTACTAATATATTATTTCAGCCGTTATTTCTTCCTTCATCTTCATTATTTATATATGATCATCCCAGTAGTTGATTAGTAATGTTTGCGTGCATATATGACTTTAATTTTATTAGAGTATGTTCAGTTTATTTATTACTTCTTTTTACCATCAATTATTTACATATGTAAGTGATGTTTAGATATTATTTAATTATTTTTGAATCTAGTAAATGGAGTGTATTCTCCGTATAGTTATATATAGTCTCTTTGATGAATGTTAGCAACATCTAGTGTATTGGGAGGCATGTCTGAGGTCATATAGAGAACCGTTCTAATTACTATTCATAGTGATCCATCATAGGATGTTACATCATAATATCAGTAATAATAATATCAAATGAATAAATAAAATTTCAGCTCTTTATTTACATTGAGTTTCACTACATCTTATAAATTCATAATAAATTGTCACACTGTGTTTTCATTTATAATTATTATAAATTATATAGAGATTTGTTATAGATCATTATTTTTGGTAACACAAGTTATCATAAATTGTATTATTTTAAAGATAAACACATATATAAATCATAGGGTATTTTTGGGAGAACCTATTCAATACTCAAATATATAACGTTCCCCATCAAATTATACTGATATGGATGAGATCCCAATGCCTATAAATCATCCAAGATATCCTTATGTCTATAGAATTTAATCATAACAAAAAGTGGTTTGTGTGGGATAAGAGGAGTGAGTGGCCATTGGGTGGTATTTTTCCATACCTAAAACAATAAATAGGTATTGGAAATTATTATATAGTTACACTTAATGAGACTTGTATCAAACAGAAGTGACTATGGTACATTTTAGAACATCTACACATCATCAATGTGTTTAATGTTGACGTATACCAGTGTGGGTGGACTAAATAAAAAATAAATATTATTTTTTTCATTCAATTCAATTTTTATGTTTTACATCTTTTGTGTTCGATGGTGAGGTAGATTGAAATTGCCCATGTTCATTCAAACAATGGTACATTCTCCAAGATAGGGATGTGAAGAACCAAAGGGGGATATTTGATTATGGTGACACTCGGATTCGGCCTCTCGCCCCTTACCCTATGTTTATAGATTCAACCTTTTACTAGAAAATATAAATATAATTATAATATTACATTCTATTGAAATAATTTTATGTTGTCGTGTAATTCAGATAACATGTGTTTATAAGTAAAAATATTATTTATAAATATTTTATTGTGGGGAAATTTATTTAATATATTTGTTTTTTAGGATAAATCTAGGAATAATATATTGTATTACTAATAACCAATAATATTTTTTTTCTTGTTTGAGAAGTAACCAAAATGGTGCTATTTTTTTAGTTATTCAGGTGTTGGAAGAGTCTACAGTAATTATTTTTCAAATTCGATGTTAAAAGAGATTCAATAGAACGTCATAGAATTTTGTTCAAATATTTTATATCATGTATTTAGAAATAGTTATCTCTAAGGAAAAATTATCTATTTATATTATGGTTATAAAAAATATAAATTTTGTAAAAACTCCTCAACGGGTGAACTTTTGTTTTTTTTATGATTTTTTAAAACATAACTAAAATCATGACTGGTATATATGTTTATATAAAACCTAAATTCATAAAAAAATTATAATAAGAGATTCATGTTAAAAATAAATCATGAAATTTGTTAAATATATAAAATCAACTAAAATAGACACTACCATTTGTTTAGGATATCCACATAGGGTATATAAGATAGAAAACATGTTCCCTCTATAAGGGATACACTCTTTAAAAGAAGTTATAACTATATCAAGTGATTGTAATATCAATTTGTATTTTTATGGGAATTAAAATTTTGTTTTATATTTTTTTATGGATTTTATGTGTTATGACATATAAATTTTTACTATGTCAAATAAATACTTATTAAAATCACTTGGATATCCCATGTGTAGGTTCCTGTTGCATAGGAAGCATTATATAGGGCATTCCCAAATTCTATTTTCTTCATTTACAATCATTAATATGATATTTAAATGATAAAATACATAGTGATCATTGAAATTAAATCAATGATTATAGAATATCAATAAATGACAGAACAAAATCACAATATCCTTACATATTATTTAAAAATAATTTTAGTAATTAATGAATTTATTTATGAGAATTTATTTCTTTTTTAATGGATCAAAAATATATATCTGTACCATAGAATCATTTAATTTTATGAATAAAGAGTATATAATCCCAACCGTAGATTACATGTGATCTATGAAACATTGAGAATCAATATAGGAATATATGAGTGCTATCATGATAGATTCTAACTATTTATTCATTCTCCATTGATCACATTAGTAATCACTCCCAAAGGATCCTACTTGATCACACACTAGACATGAGAGTGGAAGGAGGAGGAAGATCAAAATTTATTATTATGAGTGTTTTATAGAGGGAGATCAATAGGGATTGATATGATTCTCTCTGGATGTCATTCTGCACAAAAAAAAAATGAATTCATACTATTAACAAAATTAATTGTACTATAAATATTAATTTTAATATTTATTGACATTCCCTAAACATGAGAATTAAATCAAACATTGTTTAATCAAATAATATTCAATATATATTATTTATCACTAGTCCATTAAACTTAGTATTTTATTCCAATATAATATTTATTAGGCCTTCAATAATGAAAATTTATTTAATAATTAAATATAACGAAATTATTCTTCAATATATAAAGAAATATTTAATTCTCTAAATATAAAATACTTATTTATTAAATATTATAATCACATAATATTCTCTCAAAAAACTGGTGATAAAAAATATGAGATCGAGAAAATATGAATATTTATTGTACCATATGTGAGAATAATTTTTATTTAACTTATTAAAATAGTAAATAATAATATATTTAACATTGATTATAGATAAATTTAGTGAGTAAACAAATAAACCTATTTCTTAGTGGAATCATGCGAAATAATCTAAAGTAAAATGTTAGAATCTAGAAACAATCCATGGAACTCATCAAGAAATAAGATAATGTATCAACAACATAATACCTCTTATGGATGATTACTATGTAATATAATCCCATTATCATGATATCTTTAATCAAGAAGATATCATGCCAGTGACATCACCTTATTTGCTCAAAGTCTATTTCTATGACATTATAGAGATTGAACATTCCCGTATAACACCATGGAAATGAATTAATATAGGCTATATCATTATCATCAATGGGCTTAATATATCAAATTAAATTAAATAACAGGATGTAGATATCCTTTCACACATTATTAATTAATTAATTATTACTCTTAACACATCCTATATCTCCTACCTCACTGTGATCATATGTCATCAAAGCATTCATCAATTCATCAAGGTTTACGACTTATAATACTCCTAATTAATAACATAAATGTATAAGGATCAATACACACAAATGGAAATTAGAACACACAATGAAACTAATAAATGTAGATTTTTTTATTAGTAGGTATCTCTTTCATAATAGCTTACACTATATATTTGTAACATTGTACACCCTGAGAAGCTTCCTCAAAATCCAATGAGTTTCCTCCCCTGATATCCTCTATCATTTTTGTCCTCCAAGATATTTCATCAAGATATAGAGCATATATTTATAGATATTTTCATTACACAAATGAGTTTTCATCTTAATAGGTAACTACTATGACATTTTAGTGTGAAAAATACTCTTATGACATTTTCAAAAACTATGTTATACAGAAGAACAATCCTGATGTGGTAAATATTTTATTAAGGTTATCAAAAAGTACACCAATATCGGTTCTAGGAAACCAACTCCAATAGACTCCAACTTTCACTAGATCCATCTACTAAAAATCTTTAGTATAATATCTCTCATATTATACTCATGATTTTGTTGAGATATGTCTTTATTTAAGTATATTTCCATTATTTCTTTTATAAGAACATGGATTTCTACAAATTCAACCCTCTGACAAAAATCCAGGAAGAGATGAAACTTCTAAAGTATTGTTTTTCTGTTATTGTGACCATGGATCTTCTTTAAGATCCATAATTATAGTGTAATCACAATACACTATGATATGGTGTTTAATACTATTTACAACATCAATATCTTTGAAAATTTTTTATATTCAGAAATTTTCCATAGATGCATTAAACTATTGTATATTCTCTGACTCCACTATCAAATCATCGATAATAATCTAATTTGGACTCATCTAATAACCAAAATTTCCTAATAGTTCCATTATATCATTCTATTCTATTTGAAAATAAGAATCAATATAACCCCTGATGAAATGCTCCTCACGTCCTCCATAAACTAGGAACATATCCATTTTTATTCTCAAATACTTGAGGATATCCTTAATAGAAAACTATTGATGTTATACTAGTTCTTCTTAATATCATCCTACCATTATCAATTCATGGGAAACATCAATTATAGTACATAATATAATATACATGATTCATCATATCATCGAAGTGTATGGGATATTACACATTCATTATTTATTCAATTGTGTCTGAGGGAACATTTTCTTAGAAGATGTATACCTTCTGAAACAAGAAAAAAAACCCTCTTATATTGTTCCACACTAAAAATCTTAACTATCTATTTATTGTATGTACTTTAACTTAGTCTAATAATCCTCTGAGATCTATCATGAATGATCTTGATCCCAAGAATATAATAAACTTCACATAATTCTTTCAAGGAAGAACTATTTTTAAAAAGTACTTAATAGACTATGAGACTAGTATGTCTTTTATAATAAGTAACATTTCATCAAAATATAAAGAAGATTCCGGCAGAACCCTCTTATTAAAATATAAAGAGGTACATGAAAGATATGGAAGGGGTTATACAAGCATCATGCCCTCCTGCCAAAATAAACAAGAAAACATCATAAGTCATACTCAAAATGACCCGAATCGTCATAATCATCATACCAATCAGAGTCATATAAGGGAACATGAGAGCTGGTGACTATAGTCATCTTGAGATCAGAATAGTCTTTCCTCTGCCTCGCTTTCCTAGGTGAAACAGGTTGAAGGCCTTCATCATCCACAACAACAGCATTCCCTTTGGATACTACCAGACCATATGAATATTTTTAGGGAATCATCCTCGATGTAACCCTACCTTCCATGGATCCCCTGAGTTTCCCTTAATTTATTTATTTTCTACTAAATCCTTGAGATTTTTCCATCACCCTGATTTTGTTGTCCTTTAGTTGCCTGATCAGATTTGTGTGACGAAGTCACAATATGGCTCTCATCTATTTGGATCTCTGGGTCAATCTTCCCTGACCTATGAGTTTCTTGTGTCAAATCCTTAGCCTCACTATTTCTAATCCACACATATCCTTTTTCAAGAGTGGGTTTTGTGACACTAATTGGGTCCAACTTATTTTGTGTCATCTACATCCTCAATTTCTTTCTACAAGAAGCTTCCTGGTGCCCTTTGTATGAGAAAAACGAGCAAACCACATACTTGTGGCATTTTTACTTGACATGAACAATCATTTGGCACTCTGAAAAAAATTCAGGAAGTTTCTCATCTTCATACTTTAAAGGAATATCATCTTCAAGTGCTGAAAAAACAACATTATAGATCAAGCTTGTGCTAAAATCAACCTCGACCAGAACTCTAGCATAGAGACCAAATATGACATTCTCAATATTCTTATACATCTTGATTGGGATCCACATAACAAATGAAAAAAGAAATAATATTTTAGGATTCCACAATATACAATTAAGTCCAATAATCTTGATCTATACTGGAGATTTGGTGTTTTTAATAGTGAAAGGATTAAACTGAAAATCCCACTCTTGAAAGCATATCATACCTGGCCTTAAGGTGCTTGAGCCAATCCTCAAATCCCTTAATTTTAGCTCCTCTGATGTAAACGTGATATGAAAGTAACCCCGACCTATTGGAATGCACCTGCAGCTAGAAAAACCCCATATAGAGGACATCTTTCTAACTAAATGAACAAACTTCCAAGGCTTTCCTTCAGTGGGAAGAACAAGCTTAGCAATTATGGAGTGTTCAAAATTTTTAATCCTATCAAGAATTTCTTCTTTGATAGTAGTCACACGAGCAGCTTATATTTTCTTAACCATTCAATCTGGATCAATGTCTTTAACATGCGTAGAATATCTTTTGTTCAGATCAAATATATTGGCCTCCGGATGTGGGCACTCAACAGCTACCCTATCCTTCCCACCCACCATCAACAAAGGATCTACTACTATCGAGCTATGGATCTAGTCCGATCCAATGGGTTTACCCTCTCGCACAGTCGTGCCTTCCACACTAGGTATCACCATCTTACTCACATCATTGGGCATCATCACGCCACCGTCACGATTCGCAACATCCTTCATCATCGTAGCACTAGATGCCGACTCACTAATTCCACCATCTTCAATGGTCGCTACCTCCCTCGCATCACCAGACGGAACTGCCGCCATGCCGCCCACGCCATTCTCATTGGTGTCCATCGCCAAAATAATTCTTCCATCTAAATCAGGAACTGCCGCTGTGGGTTTGGATGCACCCAAACTCACGCCACTCACACCACCCCTCACCGCAACATGTCTGTTGCCCACGAATCGACCCTAGGGAAGAAGGTTTGCACCTGTCGGTAGAACAATCACCATGCCAGACCCTAGATGCGCTGAAAATTTTAGGAAGAAAGTCCTACATCTCTCATCCTGCATCCCTTTCATCAAAATATACTATTAGGATAATAACCACATTCCCATTAAACATCTTTAAAACATATGACTCATGTTTATTCTTAATGAAGCCAAATGATTTTATAGCTTCTTAGAATCTAATTTTCCATGACATAGATGTTTTTTTAAATCCATAAATGGATCTCTAAAACATTTATATACTTTTGGAATAACATGGAATTAGAAACCCTTCTAGATGTTTCACTGGAAAATATACTAAAAGTTGTCATTAAGGAAATATGGATTGATATCATTTTTCCATGTTTCATAGTCTTGGAATGATGCTATATAAAGAATAATTATATTGGATTTAAACATGAAAACTATTGAAAAATTTTCATCATAGTAATTTCATTAAAATATTTTAATCACTTTAGCCACACACTATTCTTTATAGGTATTTATTTTACCTTAAATGACCATTTTTCTCTTGAATACCCATTTTCACCCTATGGGATTTACATTAATTGGAACATTGACTAGAACCCAAACATGGTTTTGATAAATGGAATATATTTTATAATTCATATCCCATTTCCATCCTACAGCTTCCAAGAACTCTACTACCTCTTTTTTGGAGATTGGTTCATCATTTAAAACCAATAATGAATCTCCAACATTAGTTAATTTAAAACCATACATCAATTTCTCTCTTAACTTGATTTCTATCCAACACAGTACCTGTGTTTCAGGAACTACTTCCACCATGGGTACATGTGGAATTTGTTCCTCTACCAACCCTATTGATCTTGAGAATATGCTTCATCAAATTCAGTTTTCTTCCATTATCATTTTTGAGGATATACCCTACTCAAGAAATATGTCTAGCTTGTAGATAGTCAATTTCTTTTATGAGGGGTTATATAGTTAGTATCCCTTTGTTTCTTTAGGATACCATATAATGATACACATTGTTTCTTATCTATCTAGTTTGTTTTTATAAAGGACCTTAATAAATTCATTTCAGCCCCATTCATGTGTAGGAAACAAAATGGGTTTCCTTACACTCCACAAATCGATGGGGAATCCATTTTCTAATTTAATTAGTCCTCCTTACAATGTCTACTATTTATTTTTTATTGAATATACCCAAAAGTATAGCACAATATTTTTATGAATCATCATCGACCATACCATTTCTAACAAGTTGTATTTCCTCCTTTTACTAACATAATTCGAATATGGGGTGTTAGGTGGATTTATTTGAGATATAATCTCAAACTCCTATATAAATTTGACAAGCAATTAGTGAAGATATTTAGAATCATCATTAGATTGAATCTTGTTTATCTTATTTCCATGCTGATTCGCTACTTCATTATTGAATTATTTGAATATCTATATACACTCAAACTTATATATCATTAAATAAACATATCCATATCTACTAAAATAATTAGTAAAAGTTACATAGTATGAATACCCCCCAATATTTTTCAACTGAAAATGGTCCACAGACAGCAGGTTTTACAAATCTCTAAATATGTGTGGCACTTTCTACTTATCCACAAAATAGAGGATTGCTTACTTTTCTTTTTAATAATTCTTGACATCTTTTAAGTTGTTTTTGCAAAAAATATTATAAATAAACATCTAGATATATATTTATGAAAAACTTCCTATTTACATGATCAAGAAATTGACTCCATATTTGGGCATTATATGATTCATGTGATCATGATTCATTATCAATTTAAAATACTTGTTTTTCATTATTTAAGGTATAAAGTCCATTATTTAAATGTTTTATATCATAACATATGTTGTATTTATAAATAAAATAAATTTTATTTTTATAAAAGAAAATAAAAACATATCCATATAGAAATGATAATGAAATTATGTTATTGGTAATAGTTAGTACAGAAACACTATACCTTAAAACCAATATCATTCTTATTGGAATTGAAAGGGGTTGTAATGAATGGACATATGAATCAACATATCAACATTGGAATTTCTCAAATCCACACATACACTATAAATCATTTAGAATCTACCTGGTTTATACATTTGGATATTGATGTGAGTAATGTAGAATGTATCTAATAGAAAATGTATATATATTGAAATATTAAACTTGATAATTGATGAACCATTAGCTTCTCCATACATTCATGTGTATTTCCTCTTTGTGTGGATTTTCTCAACCTAGGAAACATATAATACCACATTTTTATTTTCATGCCTCTAGATCTTCCTCTCCATATAATGAAAGTTCATGGGAGCTTTATAATTTTTATGAGTCTTGGTCCCCTTCCACATTATTTTCATTTTCATAATCATCATATGGACTGCATTTTTGCCATACCATCTATCATTATCCACATGATGAATCAAATTTTGAGTTTCTAAAATACTCTTATCATTATTTCTAATATTATAATTAGAAATATAACTAGATAAGGACTTGTGTAGTTTCAAATGTATGATATCTATGCATAAATAATTATGGGATTTAATTCTTAAGATGTATAAGCATTTAATATATCAAATAATTTTTCCTAAATGTGAACCATTTCATAAAAACTACTTCTGATTAGTTATTAAAAAGTGCATTAGATATTTAATATGCCTCTTGTCTCATCTTCTCTTGAAAGAGACCCTAATGACGATCCATCATTATAGGCGTATTCATGTGCTCGAGTTATTTCAGAAGATCATTGAGTATATATTATGGTTTGAAATAATGAAATTATATAGAATAATTCAAATGTTTCTCATTGATATAGAACTCTAAATCATTATCCATGTTACTAGGTCCATTAGGAATAGGTTCTTCCATGCCATAAAATTTCCTATCCTCGTAGAGGATAACACGTAAGCACATTTTCAATTCATGAAATTTTTTACAAGAGATAAGGTTATCCTTTCCATATATGGATCAAAATGATAAGTTTAAATTAATTTTTTTATGATGTATAAAAATAATATGAGATATTGTTTAGTACTATATATGATAAAATTTAGAGTAATAAATAAATAATATATTTATTAATATCTCACTATTTTATAAAAACCCAATACCCCACACCATTATCTCATGAATATCTTATTTATTGGAGATTATAGTGAAATGGATCCATGTTCCTATTATCATCACCCCAAAATTTCCTGGTCAATTAATTTAAAGGGTTTTAGGTAGACATTCCAAATTAAAACTACATTGAAAAATAGTTTATTGATCTATTGATAAGAATCCATAATCCTAAAGTCATTAAATTTTATTTCCCCATAATTTTAATCTTCGTTACACCATGTATTTCTCTAGATGTCATGAAGTCAACCCTATATGTGAACTATGTTATGTCAACCCAAAAAATCAAGTTTTAATTCCCTTATAATCAAAAGCACCTCAAATTTTCCTAGTTAGAAAAATTGAACTATGGTTTGATTTTAATTTAAGTAGTGGATGGATAGATCGATATAATATATATAATTGTGGGATTTTATATTTTATGTATACATTGTAAAAAAAGAAAATATTTAAAGCTTGATAATATTAACTGTACTTTCTTAAGTGATTAACCATGTCTTAAATAATAATAACACATAAGAAAATTTATTTTTGCTTATATTTCATGATTTTTTATTCCTTAATTCATATGATCACAAAAAAACATCCATAATGAAATAAAAATCTAACTTGAAAAAAATTAAATAATAAAGGGATAAGATCAATAGATATTAATAATAATAGTTTTATCTTTTTGATGATAAACCAATCATCAACCTTTAGGGGAAACAACTTGAACCATTTATTTTATTTGTTGCATCTTCCCACCTATCCTCATGTGTGTATCTATTGGATTGGTTTTTCATCAGCTCCAAAATTGATCTACCTATACTTGATTAGTTGCCCCATCTATTACTTATTATATATGTCACATGTAAGTGATGGAACCAAATGATTGGTTAAGTGGTTTTCATAAAAGAAACCATGGGAACATAGGACCTTACATAATGAGTTGATAGATGACACATATGCCATAAAATTAATTTAATAATAATTTATATGAAACCAATAACAAGGAAAGGTTTGGTATAGGATCTTGAACATAAAAATGCATACAAAAAATTAAACATTTAACTAAATTCACATTGATTTATAATCGTCCATATTTAAGATAAATCCCGCTTGATTAAATAAATTATATTATTTAATTAATCAATTATATTATATTAATTATCATCGTAATTTAATTTATATTATTATCCATTATAGCTTTAACCAAATTGAATAAATTTATTTAAATTTAACTATGTAAAAAGTGTACCTTGGATAAAACATAATGAGTAACCATCTGAACCACCCATTGTGTATTATACTCCTATAAATTTTACTCTTGTAACATGTGGCATACAATACATATCATGTAATTTCATGGTGTGTACTATCAACATAATTATTACACGAAACACATGCTATTTACATATCATTTTATTCCCAAATGTATGTGGATTAAATACTGTAATATGACTTATACATGACACGTTGAATTTAAAAATATGAAAATATTTAATTAAACATAAATAAATAAATAAATAAATATAAATATATATTTATATATATAACCCATATCATGGAATTTACTATCAACTTAATTACCATAGGTTACCCATGTTGGTACATTATGACTAGTATACCAAATTAAATATTAATCTTATGTAATTTGGTAAAAACATAACATGTGAATATTTAATTTTACATGTCTTGTATTTTTCTCACCATCTATATGTGGCACAAACCAAAGGACTCATCGTGTAACCATTCCATTTAGAATATTGGAGTAGACATTGTTTACATGGGATACACAATATGTGGTCTCTACGTTACATGGCCACCAGTCCGGTAGGCCGTCTAAAAGGATACACAAGCAGTCTGTGAATAAGAGACAACATGTCAATTATATAAGTAAAACTAGGTGCACTCCAGAAGAATGTGCACCATTATTTCCTAGTAAACACGCAATTTATAATTAAATTCACTGTATATAATAAATTCAAATCCCTTTAATTAATCCCGAATTAATTCTTGGTGCATTAAACACTAGTACACCATGTGTACATCTAGGTTACATGTTGTATAATATTGTGTTATATTTATAGACTCTTCAACTCCTCAAAATGAGATTATCTAAATTATTGCATATATAAAATTAATTCAATTGATTATATTATTGAGAAATTAAGATAAATAAGGAATATCACTTTATCATTATTATTAATTGATTCAATTTGATTTAAAAACTAACAAAAAATTGTAAATTATAAAACAATCATTAACAATTATAAATTATTATGGGAATTCTTTAATACCAATTATAGGTTTTGACTGTAGTGAATGAATCAGATGAGGCTTTCCCAACATTGATTTTTTCCATGATCCGTTATAAATCCAAGATTCAAAAAGTGATAAACATCTTGATCAAAGTAATTACATCAAAAAATATACACAATTCAAAAAAGGAACCAAAGACCATGATAATCACATATTATTTATAATTAATTAAAGAGATTAATGAAATACCTAGAGGGAAATTCATTTTTTTTGATTTATCAGAAAATATCTTGATATCATTACGTTGTTTCATTATGAAAATCCATAGTATATTCCTTCCCATAGTGATCCACATATATTCGATGAACCTCTGAATGTCATTGTAGAAATTTCTATGTTCTATTATGGTAGATCCCAATAATTGCATCGTTCATCCTTGATCGTCTTATGAATAATATTGGAATGATTCTCCTAGATATCTCCTTATACATGGGATTAGAATGTTTAATAAGATCACTCTCTATTCTTGATAGAGTTTTGGGAGAGGGAGCACTATAGGGATTTAGAGGATTCTCTCTTGATGTCTTTGTGGACAATATAAAAATGAACTGGCACTCTTATGAAAATTGGATAATTGGGTTTATATACCACCAGGTTAAGAAAAAAAATTTGAATATGAACCCATTAGTGTTTCCTTAACCCCTACATAACCTCATGTCTATATCAATAATAATAATATTATTCCTCAATACGTACTAAACTCACGATTTATATTAAATATTATTTAATAAAATAATAGACCATAAATATTATTTCTCACTAAACCATTTTAATATGAATTCCATTCTTCTATAATATTTATCATTCCAGGAATAGTGATTATTTAATTAACAAATAAATAAAACTATTATTCTCTAATAAATAAATAAATATTATATTCAAGAATTAGAAAATAAATATTCATTACATATTATTATCACATGATGTTCTCTTGAATAACTTATGAAATAATATAAGTGATCATTAAAACCTAAATATTTATTAATGCATATGTGGTATTAGTAGTTTCTCAAATTTTATAATTAGAAATATTAATATATTATATAACTCTTATTTGGGAAACAGTTAGTGTATGAACAGATATGCCTCTTTCTCAATGGAATTAGGTAAATAAGTTAGAAGTCCAAGGATAGAATATAGAATAAATCCCAGAAACCCATATTGTATAAAGCTAATGTCACAAACAAATAATCCTTCATATGTACAATTATATTTTAATATAATCCCTTCATCACAATTTCACTAATTAACAAGGTCACAAGATCGTGTCATCAACCTATGTTCATGTTGTCTCTTGAATAGATTTTATAGAAATCGAACTTTCTTATATAATTCCATGTCCCTATATTTATTATCTATTTATAATTTTCACTAAAATACATTAGATATAAAATTAAATTAAATAATAGAAGGTAAAAAACATTTCTCAAACAATTTATTAATGAAATACTACTTGTGATGCACCGAATGTATCCTACTGGTTTCTGAGGATATGTTATCCTGGTTTTCATCAATAAATCTATGTAATCGACTTATGATACTAATTAATAATATTATTAAATTCTAATGATCATTAAATATGTTCACAGATAGAAACGCACATTGACACATACAAATTTGGATTTTAGACTAGTGGGTTTTGTTCTCATTATATCCTACACTGCGTATTACAATGGTTATACACCATCAAAATGTGCCTTAAATTTCTTATGAGTTTACACCCATGAAAGTTTGTATCATTTGTTCTTAAAAATTATTTCATCTAGATATAAAAATTATATTTCAGAATAATATCATGGATCTTCTAGGATCTCATCATATAGGGGAACTTCAATAACCATTATGTGTGACAAGCACTCTTAAGTCTTTATCACATACTTTGTTACTCCGAAGAAAAATCATGAAGTGATAAAGAATTTATTAATATTAAAAAATTGAAAATGGTTTATCATAAAGTACCTAGATGTTGTTTTTATAGTACTGAATCCAACAAAAAGTGTTCCTTTAAAACATCCCAATCTTATCAATTTATTAAAAAATGATATTAATATATAAATCGTTGTATATATTATTTAAGGACTGATGAAGTCTATTTTATATACCTAAATATAGGGTATAGAAACTTGAATAAAGGTTACCTACAATCTTTTTTTCTATAAAATATAAAATATATTTAATTGGTAAACATTAATGTACAAATTAAGTTAGTTTGTATGTGTAATTGCGTTAATTGAGGATAACCATTCATGGTAGAATGATTTTTTTTAAAAAGAAAATTCTTTATATTTAATTATTCTTATGTAGTTTAACATCAATGAAAATGGGACCTATTATGAATAAGAAGATGATTGATAGAGTTTTTTACCACATAAGGTGTTTTATGTGAAAAGTTTAGTTTAAATGTTTTTTATATATTGAAGGTATGATGAAGTGGATATGATTAATATTTACCATGAAGATTATTATTGTCATCAAAATATTTAATTATAAACACATATGAATTCATGTATGTCATATATTGTGATGGATATTTGGAATTATATCATTTATCTTTATAGGTTGTATCTAGTTTTGGGAAATGAAGAAAAAAATACATGTTTGTATACTCCTCAAATATTTAGGTTTTATGATTTGACAAAAATAATAAGTAATTATTTGTAAAATATGTATACATAGATAATTTTTTCAAGAGGATTTTAATAAATTTAATATTTAAACAATGTAATATAAAGTAAACTATGATTTTCTAGGATTGGTCTTGGACCTTGGTATATATTGAAAAATTGGGAACATAATATGTCTATTTTTATTTGAGTGCTCACAATATAAAACAAAATTGATTATACTGAACTAATAAGGATTTTAAAATTGGGAAGTTGTTCAATTTTTTTCTAGGAAAGAAATGGTCAATAGACTATTAGATTATTCATGCATTATTCACATTATTAGATAATGAATTTCTCATAATTCCTTAAAAAATATAAAAACAATCATCCTTAATTATCATGGTAGATAAAAATATGGAATATTAAATCATGGTTTATTTCGATGGATTTGGGTTTATATCTGTTTCAAAATATTTTAGATCACTTCAGAAAATATTACAATATAGTTTCCCGTTACCCCATCATGGTATGTGATAATTAAATATTCATGCGTTTTCATGATATAACTTTATAGTGGGCTCATAGGTCCATATAATTGAATCTTTTATCTCCATGTATTATATAATTTGTCAAAAGTTGATTTTATTAATCCAATAGCTCTTATTTGAATCGAAAAATTTGAAAATTATGATTGTTATTGAAATTTTTATTTAAAATTCAAACCTTTGTAATTGAAACAAGTTTATCTTTAATGTTATAATGATATGTTTGGACCAAATATGAGTTTATAATAGGGAATTAATTTTGAAGGTAAATCTACGAAGATATGATGTTATTGATTTTTAATGATTCTTATATGTGGAAACCAATAATAGTTATAATTGAAGTTATGCTTTAATGAAAGGTGGAGTTCAATGGTTGCGTAGCTTATGGCATTTTGTTACAATTTGAGGATACAGAATTGATATATAATATATGATATCATTTTTAAGGAATAATTATTATGTTACGTTATCTATATGTCATGTATGACTTCTGTATTTTACTATTTTAGTGATTGGAGTGATGAAAAATAGGTTAAACTCTATAGAAACTCGATATGAATATTATTGTTAAGGTTAAATGATCTCTGTTGTGATTTTATTGAACTGTTATCTTAATTTTGTTCATGTAAATGTCAAACTTTTTTTTAGAAATCTGTATGTTCTTTATTTTGATGGGTATCCCTTAAAATTGTAGTCCCCTAGTTATTTATTTGGATCGTGTGCTAATAGAAAATTAAAAGTGATTAAAAAATATAGTCCTTACTTTTGAAGGATAACTCTATACATCACTTTGTTTATTTGGTTGTATGGATGTGAGCATGAAGTTGTACAATAAAATTTGCTAAACTAAAAATGTTTATATGTTTAAGAGGATTTGTTTTTGATTTTTTTTGTTTAAACTAAATAATGGATGATTATTTTTAGGTGGAGAATCCTAAAAAATTAATAATAAACGATTCATCATCCTATACCAATGAATACTCATATAGTGAATCACTAATATTGGTTGAACTTTATCCTATAATTTGTATTTTGGTTTTGTTTCCTATAAAAAAATAACGACTATTTGAATTTTATGTTATGATTCACTCTTCCATTATTTAAATTACTGGATATAATTTTTTTATTTCCATTAAAGATAATTTCAATATAATTTTTGTAAATATATTTCAAATAATTATTAAGAAAATTTTAAATTATTGTATTCAAATAATAGTAAAATTCTCTCTCTCTTTGGTTATGTAAGTACTCAAAATTAAATATGACTATTTTACTATAATCTTATAATATGTAGTAATGACTCAGGAAAATAAAATTATGATTTAGATTGATGGATGTCTAATATATCATATCATAACCACCCTATTATAGAACTTCTTCATGAATGTTATGGGGATCAAGATATAAAATGGAATTTGGGACAATCATTGAGATATTCAAGAATGTAATGTTTGACTAAAGGATATAATACAACAAATTATGCATGCCTAATTTTAATAAAGTCATATTCAATAAAATGAATACTTGGATTTCTTATTATCTATCATTAATTAGACAATAAGACTTATCAGTGGTTTAAAATAATATTTAGATGTTTTGATAACTATTAACAAGTTTATAATATCTTACCAAATATGTTTGATTATAATAATTAATAACACACATATCTTGATTTTAATAAAATACTAATGGATTAATTTATCATTGTGTTGGTTACATATCAAATGTGGAAAAATATTTTTTAAGAAGTTATTTATATGATAAAATGAAATCTCATCTAATTCCATAATTAATGATAGATAATATGGAGAAGTTAAAGAATTTTATAGTGATTATTTTTCATAAGTTTATTTTGGTGTGAAATTTGAAATGACATGTCCATAATCTCAAGAAATGCTAAAAAATAAAAAGTAGATATTATGGAATATATTTTTTGAATTGTTTCATGTAATCATGAATGTGACATATTTCAATAAATTCTCAATTTTTAATATAGATGAATGTGAAGAAGGTAATTTGTGATCCAATATATCTTCTTAAAATAAGACTTCATTGTTCGGTACTATAAAATCACCTTACTATAGAATAGGGAATACAATTTTTATATTCATAATGACCTGTTAATCTTCATATATAGATGATGAAAAATGTTATTATATTAAAAATAGTGGAGATTCCACATCATGTTATAATGGGGGAAAATTATTTATTTCTATAGTGAATGCAAATGATTTATCTAACGAATGATATAAGGAATAAATATTAATAGAATTCATATATAATTTATTTTTGATGAGGGTCCCAGGAAAATATCTATTCTAATGATGAAGAATAAGAATATTTGTAAGAAAAATAATGTACCAAATGATTTTGGGATTTCCCAAGGAGAAAGAGAGTTGTAATTATTGATAGAAGTTGAAAGTATAAGTGTCTACATAGAAAATGAGAAAGATTTCAATAATAAAATAATGGATAACATGAGAAATCAAAAATAAAAAGTGAATTTATAAATCTTTTTATGTATACAAAAGGTTAATTTAATCATATATCATTTTATTTAAATCATTTGGTTATAAATTACATGATATATTGATAATAAGTGAAAAGAAAAGTGAAACATACAAGAGTGTTTGTGAAAATTGAAGTAATAAAAAATCTCATTATATTGACTAATTTTTTTTAAATATGAAAAGAAACTAACTATTGGTAAAATTAATATAAATAATAAGTCTAAATTTAACCCATTATTTGAATTCTATACATCAAAAAATTCAAGAACCAGGGAATTCGAGCTTAGATCTACTATATAAATAGTAGTAATATAAACTTAATAAAATTTAAAAAAGATGTATTTTATGAAAACCTGAATTTTGTTGTAAAAGTATGAGATAATATAAGTTGTTAGAATATTGAAGCAACTCAAGTGCTTTGATATTTTACAATGATCATGTTTACCTTGAGTATATTATTTTCATTCTATTTACTTGTTAATACTATGGTGTATATGGTTTTGTGGAAACAATTTTTTTGATCAGTGAAAAAAATTTATATAATATTTGAAGTCTTAGAAGAAATAATTGTTGGGGTGAAACCTTTTCAAAGATAAAAACTTTGAAAAGTGTTATAAAATTCAAGAGTTCACGTGGTGAATCAATTTTATTTTCTGGACTAATTCAATTGATGATGGTATTAGTATACTCATTTTTCTATAGTATAAGTAAAAATATTTCATGTACGATTGATTCTGAAAATTTCTTAAATATATTAGAAATCTTAATAAAGTGAAATGAGAACCCACTCACAATGGAAGTTACATTGAGTGAAACTCAAAAGAGTCACCCTTGGGTAATTAAAAAATGGCGATAATAACACATTACTAGAGATATGAAAAAAATTAAATGATTTATGATGTATAGAGAAGGCTTATTAATATTTCTATTTAAAAAGGACAAAAAATGGATTAGATAAACATAAACAAGAAAAAATATTTCATGATGACAACTGCACTCATTATTAAGGGTCTGAAAAAAACCTTATTTTTTATATGTGTAAAGTGAAAGGATGTGATATTTTTAAAATATAGTTGTTTGATGAAAACATTTTGGTATATATGTGATATAACACAAATACATTTGTAAAAATGAGCACTATTTTATTTGGTAGAAGCTGAAAATTATTTTTTATTTAATATAATTTGATAGTATTGTGTAACATGAATATTAGAAACATTAGTAAATATATAATTAATAAGATAGAACATGATGATAATTTTTTTGATTTTATATTTCTTTCCAGCGAACAAAAATGATAATTTAGTACATTTAAATTGAAAAATATTTTGAAATATCCTTAATAAAAAGTGGAAATCCAAATAAAAAATACTTATAACTTTACAATTTCGATATTTGTGGACAAATGAAGTAGAAATTATAAAAGAGTGATAAATATCTCATTTAATTCAGTAATGACATTAAATATGGAATACGAATTATATTTATGATGTAAAATATAAACCCTTGAAAGGATTTCATTGTTTTATGAGAAGTAATAGACCTAAATGTGATAATTCATTTTAGATGTTCATTTTGAATAATGGTAATGAATTTAGGAATTCAAATTTTGATGAATATATAAAGAAGTATATAATTAATCAATACTAAATTGCATTACATACACTATTAAAAACATTTAAGAATGGTACTTATATTGTTTGATTTAGATAGATAAAAACATGTTGGTTGAGGCAATATATTTGGATAATATTAAATATTTTAAGATAATATTTATATTATCTATACTCTCATAGGTCACATTTCAAAATATATAACAAGAATACCCAATGAAATAATTATCTGTTGGTGTATTGAAGCTCATATATCATTAAATTTATGTGTTCAAATATGAGAAATTTTTATTAAAGAATTGTTGAGGGATTTTTCATAGACATCCATGAAACATGAGATAATATAATATCTAAAATAAGGAATTAAAAAGGTTGTTTAATTATTCAGATGTGAAGTTGTTTTTGCAACGTATTTGATGACAGTAAATAGTATGGTTGACATTTAAAATTCCATAGAGAAGAGGGAACCTTTATATGAAAAACTAAATACATATTTTAGTTATTGAAGATAATGGATATGGGTAGAGAGAACATATCCTCCAAAACATATGATGTGATGAATATTGTAATAACCCGAGATTTTGGATAATTTAAATAATACTATAATCAACAGAATGTGTCACACAAAAATCTAAAATAATGTAAAAAAAGACAAATACGAACCATGAAATAAATTATACACTTGAATTATATAATCATTATAATATAAAAGGATAATAATTAATTAAAATAATTATATATTATTATTCTCTTTTATAAATATTTTAAAAAGGTTTATATTCAAAGTAGCTCATAAAAAAGGGTATTGTATATTACCTTACCAGATAAAAATGAACAAATTTAAAAATTTATTATCACATGTGATATTTAGAGTATAAAAAATAAAAGATCAATAACAAATTATTTAGAATTTATATAGAAAAATATTAAAGTCACTTGATTTTTAATAATAAATTTTCAATAAAAACAATTTTCCTTCACATTTTGTATTTTTATATAAATAATTAAACATATAAATTTCATAATTTTGATATGAAAATTATAAATTATTTTTCTAATTTATAATGTCAAAATTTATCTTAGTGTTATTTTACTAATATTTTTCGTAAATTATTTTTTAGTTGAATAATGAAATATTTTGTTTATACAAATTCCATATATTTAATTACATAATTATTATATGTCAATTAATTAGAAATTCATAGATCTTGTTTTTCTAAAAAAGTATTTTTTATAATATAATTAATTATTTTAAAAAAATTTGTGTTTAATATATAAAACCATATTTAAAAATTAAAATTTTACACTATATTTTTTTTAGAAAATTATTATATTATATTTTATATTTTTATTTCAAATTAAATATGATTCATATTTATAAACTTGAAATATTGAAATAGATTTTAAATTAATAATTCGAGTGTCCAAATTATCCATTAAGGGCCACATTATTATTTTTATCATAAAGATTATTTTACCTTATATAAAAAATAGTTATTATAATGAATGATCAAATGGTAAATTTAATCATTCAAGTTGTAATAGCTTGAAATATGATAAAAATTATCTATAGAATTGGGTGTATGATATTTTTATCGACATTATATCTCCTGAAATCAATTTTTCTAATTTTTCAAGAGACTTAAAATGTTTAAAATTTCATCCAATTATATTAAGTGGGAATATTTACAAAAATTTCAATCTCATCATTATAAAAGTTTTCACTCACCACCCATTCATAGATCTCACAAAAATTTACATACCTTCCTAAAAAACATAACATTAACTTACATCAATAATAATCTTTCTATATCATGATATTATAGTGAAAATTGATGTATTTTATTCCATCTATTTCAAAATGATCATGTACATAAATCTCAAAGAGCTCAACACGAGTTCCCATTTTTACATTTATTTTTTAATTTATATTTTTATAACACAATTATAATTTTCTATGTACCTATTTAATTAAATAAATATAGGTAACATATATATGTTATTATTCATTAGTAATAATCATTAACCAAATTTTTTCTTTTATATTAAGGAATATGAATCTATCATTTATGTGTTGTGCAGACTACCACCTCGAGGACATAATGTGTTTCATTTTAATTCGCCCCTATAATAGCCTAGAAAAAAAGTTTTTTTTAGAAATAATTATTATATTTATACTATTATTATGGTTAAAAAATAATTAAATATATTAATACATTCTTCGGTTCAATGGAAAAAATAAATCTTCAATATTCTGCATGTCTAGACCGCCACCTCTATGTAAGGATTGATTTCAAATTTTCTTTCCCTTACCACCAAATATAAAGGGTCCTAAGATATATTTTTAATCTTAAATATGGTTTTTATAATATCATTAATTTTTTGGCATGAAAATTTTGATATACTATTAATGATAATATCGAAAAAAGTTATTATTAATTCAACAATTTAAAACAAGAATACTAAGAATAAAATCATCATAATAGTATTATATAACGTCTTAAAATCAATTATTTTTTATTATAATTATTTATAATTTTGTTATATAAAAATATTAAATACCTAATATTATCCTTAATATTTTAGTATAATCATATTACAACAAAACCACAAATTATTCATCCATTAATCACGACATGATCATGTTTGGGTCAGATTAACAACTTAATTGATTAATTGAATAAAATTATATTATGGATGATTATTAAAGACAATTATAATAACAATATGATATAAATATCTAAATAATTGTTTTTTGTATATAAATAGATACATTAATAGTTAACTCAATTATTCATAAAATAACCCGATTAGGGTCAAAATCACTTAAAATTATTTGTTGTCAATTTCAACTTCAAGGATAAAGTGTGAATTTCTCATGAAATTAAGTTTTATCATCATAAAGAATTATAATACATCCATTAATGTTTCATTAGTTAACTATTAATAATGATATTTTTTTATAATGATTAAAAATAACACAATCATCAAAAAACTAGTTCAAAATTGCCCTGACTACCAACACTTAAAATAAAAAATTCTTAATAACAAACTAATATAAAAGAGAGAATAATTATAAATGAATACTATAAAATTTTATTTTAATTAAAAGGGATCTGAAGTAGGTTACTAAGATATTAATTTTTTTTGAAGGAGCATAAAGTTCATTTTATTTAGAAGGGAAACCAGGTAAAAGATTTTTTGTTTTAAAATTTTATTTCTGATGATGTATTTCCTAATGTGAACTATGATTCTTTTAATAACATGTGGTTATTTCCTAATTAATATTATTACCATATTTTTGGAGTGTTTATATCACTTTAATGTAATTTTTTTAAAAAAATGTCCATCGATTCAATAGACACACAACATGAATGTGGTTTTGATAAAAAATTCCCCTTAATCCATATCAAGTTTTCATGTTAATTTATATTCATTAAAACGTTTTTTAATATCATCTATAATTTTGTTATTTATATGTTTTATATACTTACTAAAAAGATGTTTTTGAAAAAAAATCCTTTAATACATATATGTTTTATTTTTATTTTGTTTCAAATCTTCAAATGACTTTTGATTTAGTGTTCAGTAGAGCCATAGGGTTTTGAAAACACAATTACCATTCATTTAATTATAATCCTCTTTGTCAAATGTTATCCTTAAAACTTATTTTTAATGATTTAAATTGGTTTATTATGGTGAAAAACATTATTATATTTCGTATTACTAAATTTAATATCAATTTAATTATCCCATATTATTTCATTTATAAAATGTGATATTATTGAGAATAATTCCCATATTTTCTAACAACCCGTTATTTTTAAAGTCTATATTGTCCCTTTACACAGATTGTTTCCTTCATATATGGAAAGATATTATGTTCTACCTCTTGGTAACCTTATATTTAACCTTACTATTTTTTTAAATGGACTTTTTATCAACTGTAAAAATAATGTGGTTTTCATAAAAGTGTATTTTTTTGATATCAAATTATTTTATTTTCAATATCCTATATGTTTTCTTCAACCAAAAATATTATTATACAAGAAAAATTTTCATTAATTATTTAATATTTCTAAATATAATGTTTTAAAATTCTCTTTTAAACTTATTAATTTTTTATACATCCTTTTAAATTCAATTATATAAATAATTTAAAATACTTTTAGATATGTATTTTTTTAAACAAATATATTAAAGTCATTCTTGGTCAGAAAAATATTTACATTCTATATAGTCTTATTTGAATATTCGCCTTTTATGTTCTGTTATAATTTATTTAATTTCATTGAACAAGATTTAATACCAATTTTTTTATTTTTGATTCTATTTCATGAGATAAAATTTCATATTGTCATGAAATACATTTTCAATATTGGCATAATTTTAGGATTTGATGATTATTTTTCAATAAGTACAAAAATGTATAGATTGTTATATTTGTGGGACCTATATCCCCCTATAATATATTTAGTAAATTACTATATCTCATGAGAAAAAATAATATTTGAACAGGCTAAGATGTTTCTAGGTTGAGAATGTTCAATTGTGATATTGAGTGGTTATACTAAAAAATGTTTTTGTTAGTACATTAGAAAGTAGATTGGTTCACATTAACATTCCTTGTAAATAAAGAATATGGAATTTTAATATTTATTATTATTTTTGAATTAAATATTACTTTTACTTTAAATGGAATGCTATATTCTATGGGGTACCCGATACGCAACAAATAGTTTCTTTGAAATCTTATGTTGCACACAATGCTAAGTCATACTGAAATATAATAATATAATATTATTATTTTAAATGGTCGTTAACGCCTATCCATTGTAATGTTAGTAATGAATCTAACTAACTATAGTATTATTATACATGTTTTTAAATGTTTTTATGTTTATCGAATAAATTCATGAACAAATTTTAATGATAAGATGCTCAATTTTGACTCAAATACCAAATATCGACAAAATGACCATTATTAACATAAATGATTACATAATGTTTATAACATGGTAATAAGTGATATTAAAGTAATAATAAACATGAAAAAGGTTCTTAATCAAGTAGAAAGTATCTTCTGTTTTTAGTCTGGAGATTATAGAATGAATGGGTCTAGTCGGACACGAGGTAAGGGACTTCGTCTCAAAATCCATTCATTGATGCATATTTTGTTTTATACATGACATTAGTTTATACGGTGTATAAACACCTTTAAAATTTCATTTCATTTAGAGTAATATTTTTCTACATGTCATTTTACTAAATGAAAAAAATAATGCTTCTTTTAACGATAGTAGTGAAAACAAACATTTCCTCCACTGTGAGTATTATTAGATCTATGGCTTCCTCAATAAGCTGTAATATTTTTAAAAGAAAAATAAATACCATATACTCTTTTATGTATTTTGGTATTGAAAATGGTTTTTATAATGGATTTGTTATGACAATATAATCTAATGATATATTGTGATTGAAATATGGAAATGTTATCTTTCCATTATCATTTTTTTGTGTTGTAAATATGTTATTGTTCTTGGGAATTTTTTATGAATACGGGTGGTTCTTTTTTAAACCTATGGAGGGTGAGCCCTAGATAGCTCTCCCATGCATTGGGTAACATGACAGTGGTAAACTTGAATGATTCTTCAAAGAGATTTATGGAATATACTGTGATGGGTATTCCAAAGGTAACTTCATACGTTGCTGTGAAAACTACAATGTAAGTATGATATGGATGCCATAAATTACCTTTAGGATTTTTGATTATTATGTGTTATTCATAAATATTATTATTTCATGACTTATGTTAAAAAAACTTATGTTTTTATGAACTAATGTTTTCCGTATTTATTTTATAATCTTTTTTGAGCTTTTTATGTTCATCCAAAGTGTTGAAATGTTTTTCAAAAGACATAAAGATGAATAGTGTTAAGGATGTGTTCAAGGAAATGTCATGCTGTCTAAAAATGAAACTACACATGACTCGTTTTTCCATGATTTCATATTTTATGAGAAAATAAACTAGTAGAAGTGTCTACTTTTTAATTTCTGAGATATAACATAATAGTTATGGCCTAATTATCTAAATATCTATACCTGAAAAGATCCTCAAAGTGAATAATCCTTATAATTTAGATTTTGTAATGTTTTAAGGATGGATCCTTATAGTTGGTATTAGAGGTCAGTTTAGACAACTTCATGAGTTATGATATTATTAAATTTATATCTATAAATTAATTTATGGAATGACTGAAATGATATAGAATTTCTAGATTACCATGTTACGTTTTATATGTTATTTTTGTTCAGTGTGTTTTTCTAGGAAGAAATAGGGCAGTTTTACTAGGAAGGCATACCGAGGGAAAGGACCTTCCAAACCAGCATTTGGTGATTGTCAGAATCAAAATGAAACAATTTACTGTAGTGATGGATCATATGACTCAGGTGATAAATATTGGCTATTTTTATAGATAATAGAGGAATGAGAATGTCATTTAAGGGTTGTCTTCAAATCCTTAAAAGAACTAAAACTGTTTTGGAAATTAAGCAAGTGTGAGTTTTGGTTAAAATAAATTTCATTGCTTGGTAATATTGTTTCAAAAAATGGAATAACTGTAGATCCTTCTAAAAAAAGATGTTGAAGAATCGGAATGTCCCACAAATATATCCAAGATCCATAGTTTTATTGGTTTAGAGGGTTATTATCAGTGGTTTGTTTAAAATTTTGTATGGTTATCTATCCCACTGATTAAGTTAACTCGATAAGGTGCTAAGATCATTTGGAAAAAAGTATGTGATTATTGTTTTATGGAATTGAATAGAATATCGGTGAATGCTCATATTTTGTAATTACCTTTAAGAAATGGTTAGTTTGTTATCTACCGTGATACTTCATTGAAAGGACTTTGTAGTGTCCTTATGCAGAATGATTAGGTAATTGCTTATGCTTCATGTCTGTTGAAACATCATGAGTTAAATTATACTACGCATGATTTGGAATTAGCTGCTTTAGTTTTTTGCTTTAAAAATTTTGAGGCATCATTTTTATGGAGTAAACTATTAAATATATACTGACCACACAATATTAAAGTATTATTCAGTCAGAAAGAATTAAACATGAGACATAACAGAAGGCTGGAATTAATCAAGGATTCAGATTCCATAATTCCTTACGATCTAGTAGAGGCAAATAAAGTGGTTTATGCTTTGCGTTGAAAAACTAATGCTTCATTAACCATGCTACATTTGGAATGAGATCCTTTGGGTTTTGATTTGATAAACTTTGGCATAAAAAGTGTTGGTGCAGGAAATTCTTCTGTTTTGTATCAGGTGTAATTGAAGTCATATCTATTAGATAGAATTAATCAAGCATAGAAGGAAGATAGTGAGTTGCATGAAAAGGTGGATTTGGTTCATAAGGGTATGTTCCCTGATTTTAACATTGATAATGATTGTGTTTTGAGGTTTGGGAAGAGATTATGTGTGACTTGTGATTCAAAGATGAAGAAATCTTTATAATGTGAAAATCACAATTCTCTGTTTTTAGTTCATCCTTGCAGTACTATGATGTATCGAGATCATAGTGAGTATTACTGGTGGGATGTAATTAGAAGAGATAATATTGAATTTACTGAGAAGTTGTTGACTTGTCACCAGTTTAAAGATGAGTGGCATTTATTGAAAGGGATTCTTTAGTATTTACCAGTTCTAGAGTTGAAATAGGAAAATATATCCATTGACTTCCTTGTGGGATTACCAAAGACATCTTGATTTAATAATTCAATCTGGTTTGTTGTTGATCGATTGACTAAATCTGCTCATTTCATTCCTATTCGAGATAATTTTTCTCTAGATCAACTTTCTCGGTTGTATATTAAATAGATAATCAGGTTGCATGGGGTTCCCTTCTCCATTGTATCTGATCGTGATCCTAGGTTCACTTCAAACTTTTGGAAAGTCCTTCTTAATTTATTGGGTACTAATTTAAATTTTAGTACAACTTTTCATCCTGAATTAGATGGCCAATCAGAACGAACAATTCAAAACTTGGTGGATATGTTACATGGTTTCTCGATGGATTACCAGGGATGTTGGGACCAATATATTTCATTGGTTGAGTTTTCTTATAATAATAGTTTTTATTCTAGTATACAGATGGCTCCATTTGAGGCATTATATTGGAAGTGGTGTCGAACTCCAGCTTTTTTGGATGAAGTAGGTGAAAGGAAGCTGATGGGACTATAATTGGTAGAAGAGAAGAAAGAAAAGGTTCAGCTGATTCAGAAGCACATGACAATAGCTCAGAGTAGGTAGAAACGTTATGCAGATAACCGGAGGAAGGATATTTCTTTTGAGGTTGGTGGTCATGTCTTTCTCAAAGTTTATCCATGGAAAAGTGTGATTTGTTTTTGTATAAAGGGAAAGGTGAGTCCAAGGTTCATTGGACCCTATGAAATACAAGATAAAGTTGTATCCATTTCCTACATATCAGATTTACCTCCATGTTTTCCCTAGGTACACAATGTTTTTCATGTTTCACTATTGAGTAAGTATATTCCAGATCATATTATGTTTGGAGCTGAGAGATAGATCAGTTGGAAGAGAATCTCTATTATGAGGAACAACCATTCTAGATTCATAACCAAAGAAATCAAATGTTTTGGAATAAGGTAATTCATCAGGTAAAGGTTTTGTGAATAAAGCACATGGTTTAAGAGACAATGTGGGAATCTAAAAATACTATGAGGGATAAATACCCCCACTTATTTGATAATTTAATAGAATTGCGGGGACGTTATTCCCCAAATGGGAGAAGGATGTAACATCATAGGTAAACAAAGAATATGGAGTTTTCACATTTATTAATATTTGGGAATTTAATATTAATTTTACTTTAAAAGGTATGTTATGTTCAATGGCATACCCAACACGCAACATTGGGTTTCTTTGAAATCCTATGTTTCACACACTGCTGAGTCATACTGAAAGAATAATAATATAATATTATTATTTTAAATTCTAGATAATTCATAGCCGTTCTAATGGAAATAATGAACACAAATAACAACAATATGATTATAAATTTTTGTTAAATGCTTCTAAATTTATCCAATAAATTCTAGAGGATTAAAAAAAATAAAGAATCTAATTTTAAGCATCAATACTCTAATATTATTTAAAAGGTTGATTTACCACCTTTTGAGGGAGGACCCTCATTAAATCTTGTTTTGGTCACTTTTCTATATTCTATTGGACAAAATAAAATTATTCTTTAGAATCGTGATATCAAAATTTTCATTGGGTAAATTTTTGGGACTTTTCTGATAAAATTTATTATTTAATGAATAGTGAAAAATTCTATATTTTAATTCAAATTTTCATTTTAATGTAATTTACTCATATGTTTAGATTATCTTTTTAATATTCTTTAAAGATTAATTAGATTAAATTTTTACCTTTTAATCCAATTTTGGTCATTGGAAGTAATTTCACTTTGAAATTAGACATAAAGAAGTGTTAATATTTTGATAGTTATTATTTCTTAAAAGCACACTTTTCATTTTGACAACCAAAATTAATTTTAAATTAATTAATGAAACTTATATTTTTTGAATAATGTTAAATAGAAACAATTTTGTAATTCAGAATATCAAATATATCTTCAGCTATATTTTTGGCATTTTTCTGAAAACCTTCAATTTTTTAGGAAGAGGGAAAAGACTAAGTTGTAGTGAAAAACTGAATTTTTCATTTAAATAAAATTTTACCACTTTTGTGAATTGAATTTCAAAAATATGACATACATGTTTTTTATTAGTAAGTAAAAGGTGGTTCAATAGGATTAAAATAATTTTTGGTGAATAGTAACATTGGACTTTTATTTACCATGATTAAAGGTAAATAAAATAATTAATGGTAAAATCAATATTATAATAATATAAAATTACAGTAAAAAATGTCTTAGCATTATTGAATGAGTAATGGCCGACCAAAAAAATCATTGGGTGAGTCTTTTGGTCTTTGAAAGCCACTTGGGTAAGATAATGATATTAATAGCTTTTTATTTAAAGAAAAAATAAAAATATCATAAACATTTATTATTTTACTAAAACAATTATATGTTGGTTTACATAATTGATATACATGACTCTAAATATTTATTATAAATATAAAAATATTTCATAAATCATGTTATTTTATATATAGTTTTTAGAAATCAAATAAATAAAATTATTAGTTACACAATAAGGATGCAATGTTTACCACATTAATGAATTACTTAAATAAATAAGATTATAAAAATTACAAAAATATCCAAAACGGGTCCAATTATTATTGGATAATTTTATTTCAAACATGTTTCATCTTATCGGTGTCTTTAATAAGTTTTGGACCTTTATAAACTGAAAATCATTATATAATAAAATAATATTTTCAAACATTCTAAAAGAGGCCCTTCTCCCCCTTATAAAAATCCATTACCTCTAACCCATTACTCACACATCTCAAGCCCCTTGGCTCATCTAAACTCTACCCAAATAGGCTCTCAATATCCCTCTCTTCCATGTAGAATCCTTACGTTAGGCAGAAGGCACTTCAAGAAGTCCTTTTTGGTTCAAACCAAAGGGAGTAACCCGATTTAATGGGAACATCTTCTTTTCTATTGTTTTCATTTATTTTACTCCAACAACCCCATATAATTTTTTATTTCTTTATATTATAACAAAAAAAATATCTTAAATATTCTACATTGTGGTTATGATATGAATTGGGACTACACTTACACACACCTCCATCTAATGCGTAAAGAACATACTGTTTATATGGACGACAAACTACTGCCCCACGAAACAATGATTGTTTAATCTTCTCCTACCACCTCTTATGGAGTCCATTAATATGGAAATATATTTAAATGTGATATATATTATATTTATATTGTCTCTAAACTTTTTTATTTTTCATTTATAGAATACCTTTATGGTGTCCGTAGTGGGTAAATACGATAATTTTATTTGATGAAGTACAGACTACCGCCCCCTCAAAGTGATATGACTCATTCATGCCATACGTGGGATGTATAAATTATGGAGTTAATAAAATTATATATTATATTATACTTGAATTATAATAAACCTATGTATCATTAAGTTTTCATTCCATTAAAATACGATATAGAAATGATAGTAGCATTCATACGTATGTACGGATTACCGTCTCCAAGAACGATGCATTTCATTTCTTATCTCCAAATGTCATGTAAGATTATAAAAACATATATATACTGGATATATATATTATGTATGAGCTATGAATCATGAATATAATTCTAGAGAGAATGGAATTTTGACCACATGAATAACTTGTAATTATAAGAAGTTCATTTTTGACTCAATTACCAAATATCGACAAAACGACCATTATTAACATAAATGAATATATAATTTTTGTTACATGGTAATAAGTGATATAAAAGGAATAATAAACATGAATAAAATTTTTATGGAAGTATAAATTACCTATAGTTTATTATTAAAAAGATTAAAGAATGAACGGGTCTAGTCAGACATGAGGTAAGGGAATTTGTCTCAATCTCCTTTCATTGATACATATTTTGTTTTGTACATGACCTTATTTTATATGGTGTATAAACACATTTAAATTTTCATTTCATTTAATGGGATTATTTTTCAACAAAGAGTTTTACTAAATGACAAAAAATAATGTTTTTTTAACGTAAGCATTGACAACAACCTTTTCTGCCGCCGCGAGTATTATATGATCTATGGATTTTGTAACAATCCATAATGTTTTTAAAAGGAAAATAATTTCCATAAAATCTTTTTTATTTTTTTATTTCGAAAATGGTTTTGATAATGGATTTTTAAGGTCAATATATTTAAATGATATATTTTGATTGAAATGTGGAAATGTTATCTTTCATTTGTATTTGTTTTATGTGTTATGAATATGTTATTGTTCATGGGAATTATTTTTGTATACGGGTGGTTATGTGATAAAACTATCGTGGTTGAGCCCAAGATAGCTCTACAATTCATTTGGTAACATGATATAGGTACACTTGAATGTTTCTCCAAAGAGATTTTGGGAATATACCATGATGGGTATTCCTAATGTAACTCCCTATGTGGCTGTGAAGGATATATTGCAAGTATGTTTTGGATGCAAGAAGTTACCATTATGATTTTTGATTAATACGTGTTATTAAAAAATATTATGATTTCATGAGGTATGTTAAAAATCTTATATTTTGATAAACTAATGTTTTCTTTATTTATTTTATAACACTTACTGTGATTTTTATGCGCATACCAAGTGTTGAAATGTTTTTCACTGGACTTAAAGATGAAGTGGGTCAAGGATGGGATCAAGGAAAAGTCATGTTGTCTCAAACATGAAACTAGAAAAGAATCATTTTTTCCAGAGTTTTTATTTTTTTAACAAAAAAATAAAACTTATTAAAATTTTCTACATTGTAATTTTTGAGATGTAATGTAATAGTTATGAACTAATTCTATAAAACTCTAAACCTGACAAGATCGTCAATGTGAATTATCCATTTAATTAAAGATTATGTAATTTTTTAAGGGTGGGACCTTATATTCACAGTTGGAAATTATGATTTTATTTAGATATACTCAAAAATTTATTTGTTATTAGGTTTGTGGGTAGCGCGGTTCACATCGTTAATTGATATTATATTTAATATTTTGAAACATTCTTTCCCACTGTCTATGGATCTTGATTTATGTATCATGTTTTGTTTTTTATTCCATGGTAAATGTTTGATCATTTGATGGAATATTCCTATGATGAATTCATGAGGAAACATGTTTTATATTAGATATGTTTTGAGGTGTCATTTTCATACATGTCATGATTATATCCATATTAACATCTTATACACACTTTTCAAAATTTATTATAATCACTTATGAACCCTTATTGATCAAGTATTATCACAAATTATAATTTTTACATTCTTCTATATTATGAAGATAATAAAACACGAAATTAATAGAACAATACAATATGTGATGAATTAAGGTTGGATTTTGAATAATATTTATGGATTAATATGTTGTAAGAATTATTGGAAATGTTTAATAGAAGAGAAATGTATGTATTTTATAATTTAATATTTTTTCATCAATATATAAATCTATAGACCTAAAAGGTACTAGGAATGATTTGAAATGAAATATTTTCATTATATCATTTTATTACGGGATGACTAGGTCTAGGATGTCATAATTTTTATGAAATAATGTTTTAGATAACCTTAAAGGTTAATATTTTATTGGTTGAGAATAATTTAAGAGTCTAAAATTTCATCAATATTTGATAGGTTTAGGTTTTTATAAATTTTAGAATTTTAGATAACCCTTTTATTCAGTTGCGATATATTAAATATTTTATAAATTAATACAAGAGAACATCAGCAAAAACCTAGCTTATATGTTAAAGGGAAAATATTGAGTTTATAATAACATTCATAAATTTCGTTAAATTAGAGATTCTATGGTTTTCCTAGAAAATAAATTCTTATCTAGATATTGTAAAATGGATGCAATATCTGGAATAGTTGTACAATGACATAATAACCCTGAAGAGGGAAATTTGTTTGTTATATCAACTATGACTTGGTACATGACATAGAGACATAACCACACTCCGGGATAGATAAAATTTGGGGGAATTCATTGATAAATTTTAAATGACATTCTAAATTTTTTTTATGTATTTTAATATTTTATTATGAAATTTGAAGATGAAAAAATCATAAGAAAATTACCATGGATCACAAAGGATTGAATAAAAAGGGTCATATGTTTAAAAAAAAGTATCAAATGGTAAAAACAATTGTATCATTTTGGATGATTTTTTTGATAGAGTTTTGCATAATCATATTTAAGATATATTTATGACTGTTTTTTTAGTTTTTTTTGATGAAATAGGATAAAAAATGATAATAAATAAGGTATGTATCCAAAAACCCATATTTATAATAGAAAAAATGGGGGGGCACCAAAATGATTAAATCCAAGAATATAAATATAAATTTATTCTACAAGAATTAATTTTGGTAGATATGATATTCTCCTATTAGAAAATAAATATTGATTATTTAAGTTATTTTCTTTTGTGAGTGCTATTTTTTTGTATTAAGAGAATTATTGGGGATTATATGAAACATCTCTCAATTGTACTTTAATATTTTTACTTTAAAGGATTGTAATCATTTGTCAAATAGTATTGTCACCCAGAATAGTGATTTAATGTCAAGGTAATATTTTTTATATAACTATTAAAAACAAATTATTGGGGTATAAAAAACTCATAGGTTAAATATATGATTTTAGTACTTGTTATAAAAGGATAAATGAGTTTGAAAAAGTATGTCAAGCCATTTTTCATACATCAGGATTGATACATGATTTGTGATACTTTGGGAGATTTTTAAATCCTTTTTGAGAATATATATACTATTTTATGATTTCACGATCAATTGATTAGAAATAACAATTTATTTTTTTATGGGATTATAATTTCATCGTGGTTTAATGAATTAGAAATTTAAATGGGTTTTACAATATATTTTATAGAGAATATATATTGTATATACATACTTGATTACAAGATTATCTTAGTGATTATTGTTTTTTTGAGGAAACTCAAGTAGCATGATATTTACTAAGTCATTAGGGAATATTTCATGTTAGAGTTTATAACTTTAATGATGAATTTTCTAGGAACACGTTTGCTAATTTTCTACAATGTGTAATATTTAAAATTCCCATGATGAAATTTATTTAATGGGGGATTAATGTAACGACTTGAGATTAAGGATTCTTAAAAATAATACTACCATCAATAGTTTGTGTCACATGACACCCTAAACAAACATAACTCCCTCCTAAAATAAACCAAAAAATATTAAAATTACATAAATAATATAAAAAAATTTATATAAAAGGATAGTAATATATTAAAATAATTATATGTTATCATTCACTTTTATTAATAATTTTATAAATATTTCTTCAAGTAATCTCTTAAAATAAGGCATATAATATTCCATTAAAAAATTAAATTAAACACATTTAAATTTTAGTTATAATATTTAATATATATATATTTCTAAAACTAATTTTTCAATATTCAATTTTTTAGGGATTTATATGAAATGAAAATTAAATAAAATGGATGTCTAAAAATCATTTTTCCACAAAAAAAGGTTTTCCACATAATTTATAATTTATTAATTATAAAATATATAAATATTATAAAATTTATAAATATTATAAAATTAATATGATAAAATTCAACATATAATTTAAAATTTATAAGAATTTTTATTTTTAATATTTATCTAAAAAGATTTATTTTTAGGTGAATAGTCCAAAATACCATTTTTACAAATACTGTGAATTTTTGGAATTTATTACTATATAATTATGAATTGGATGTTGATGAAATATTTTTGTAAGAAAAAAAATATATTTTATATGATAATTTTTTATTTTAAATACTATGGTATAAATTTAAAGTCCCATAATTGAAATTTTAAGATTTGCGTTTTTATTTGAAGGAATTGTATTATTACATTTTATATTTTTTAAAAAATTAATTTTTTATCAATTCAAATGAAATAGTTTTAAATATTAGATCCAATGGATTAAAATTATTTAATAATTTATTACATGATGTGTGTCTCAGCCTTATATCTTTCCCACTCAAATATTTATCAATTTTATAGTCACTTCACACGTTTATCATCTCGTCCCTTTATATTACTTTCAAATATTTATAAAAAAATAAATTATCACTACTAATAAAAGGGTTCTCCCACCAAAGCATGAAGGAACTCATAAAAATTTGGATTTCCAATTAAACCCTAAATATTTTCATTCCTTTTAATACTATATAACCTTGTTTATATTTTTTTGAAATTTTATTAGATTATTCCATTTATTCCAAATGGATCTTCTAAAAAAATTTATGTCCTAAATATGAGTAATAATTATTTCATAAATTCATTCTTTTATATATTTTATCATTGATATAATTTTAAAATACCTATGAAATTACCTAAGTGTGGGTTATATTATGGATTTTGTTATGCTAATATAATAATAATTAGTCATTTTTTCATTTTATATTAAAAAACAACACTTTATGCATTTTGTGGAGTATCACCTCTTGTGTGCAATGAGTTTTTTTCCTTAATTACATTACATGTATAGTATAAAAGATGAATTTATTAAATAATTATTATATCTATACCATGTTTATGATTCCTAAATAATAAAACATGTTTCTCATTTCTATCATTCTATAAAAAGTAAAATAATAAATACTCATATATGTGGAAAATCGCATTTATGGATTGATGGATTTCTATTTTTCATTTCAATATTATAATTCATGGGTTTTAATAAAAATGGGTTTACCGGATACACGTTTTTATTAGGATTTCCTTATTAATTTATATGATATATTTGATAAACTATTAATTATATGATCAATAAATGATCATTGTAAATTCTATCATTTAAAACAAGAACACTATGGGGAAACATTCTAATTCATGTTATGTGATATTTTAAAATACATTTATTATTATTATAAATCCTTAAAATTATTATTTATAAAACTAATAAACATTAATATATATCACTATACTTGTATTATAATAATATTAAAACTAACCGATTACAAAATTATTTATTAATCATGTTATGCTAAGGTTTATGTCATTTTAACCTCCAATATGAATGATGATATGAAATTATGCCATGGTTGACTATGAACATGTAATTACTAGTATAGTTTAATATGAATTTTTAAATAATGATCAATTTTTTCTTTTAAATATTTATCTATATTAAACTCATCAACTAAGAAAACACCTTATATAGGTTAAAAATAATAATGACAAACATTGTTTTGATCCCAACCTCTATATTGAAGACTAAAGTGCTCATGAAACGAAACATAAAATTCATAAATAATTATTATTCATCAATTAATTTATAATTAATTCGAATTTAATGATTAAAGTTTGTGAAATAATTAATAATAACCCTTCAATTACCAAACATGGCCAAATCAATCAAATTAAGCACACCCGACATCAAAAATATATAATAACTAAAAAACATAGGGAATAATTATAAATAAATATTAAAAGGTTTATTTATATGAGAATATTCTTAAATATTTCACTGTGATATTTATTCTTGTTTTAGTATAACATAGTGTGCATTCTACTATGATAGGAAAAAGGTACCCTATTATTTATCAGCAAATTAATTTCTTGAGAATTGTTTCTTTACCTGTAGTTTGATAAGACTAATATGGAATGTCTATTTACTAATGAATTAATTTTTCATTATTTACGGGTTTTAAGAGCCATAAGATGATGTATTTTTATATAGTAATGTATTCAAAATGCACCCCATATAAAATTAGTTTTGATGAAAGTGACACACAAACTATTAATGTTTTATCTCATTTTTTATTTTTTGAGACAAGTTTTCATATCAAGAACCAGTTTATTTTTTATATGGTGAATAGAATTAAAAAAAATTTATTTTTAAATAAACCATATAAAATTAATTTTATTTATATATCAATGTGATTTTCATGCTTCAAATGAAATTTTATTCAAATTTCACTAAATCAAAAAGGATTTTGATAACTTAATTACCTTTCATTGAGTTATACTACTCTTTATTAAATATTATGTTATAAATTTATTTCCAACAATTACTATGATGATTTTATATAAGAAACCATCCTTCATTTCTTGTGAATTATGTTTTACATCATTATCTTCTTCTAAGATGATTTCATTTATAAAATGATAGATTATAAATAATTATTATTTTTATTTCTAATAAAATTTTATTTTGCATGACTAAATTTTCTAATTCTATAAAATAATTCCACTTTATTTTAAATTATATTACTTTTTATCTTATTTTACTGAAATAATTCCCAATAAACCTTTCAAAAAATGATGTTTTATAAACTCTAGAAAAGATTTTGGTTTTGATGAATATATAATTTTAGATATAAATGGCTTTTAGTAAAAAGCTCAAATATCTTATATTATAACCCACACATTCTAATAGAATAATATTAATATTTTATAATTCTATATTTCCATAGTAAATATTTTAATATTTTAAAAGTAAATTTATGAAAAATACTTTATAATTTATTTTAAAGTGACTTTTATATAAAATTTACAGTGGTTTTAAATAAATATATTGTTTAAAAAAATTCATTCAATTTTTTCTTCATATATGAAATATTTACCTATAATGGTGTTGTGTTTCACGAATCACCTTCTATGTTATCTTATAATTTATTTAACATGGATGGCATTTTTTTATTAGTTAAATTTATTTTCGATGCTATTATATGATATTATTTGATAATTCCATGAAACCAATTTTTTCATTGTATTAGATGTTTTACGAGGATTTTTTTTTAAATTGGTGTTAAAAAGTATGGATCATGAGATTAATGGGATCTATATATAACTCTAATTTATTTTGAAAATGATTATATCTCTTGATATTGAAATCTCATGTGAAAAATTTTGATAGAAATTTTATCTACTCAATTTTTTTATAATTTGTCAGGTTAGCAGGTTTCCAGGTTCAAAAGTAGTGATTATGATAGAATTTATCTTTATATAAAATTTTAGTTTTGAATATTTAGGTAGGTATCTCGTATATTAAATATAAAAAATCCTATTTTTATGATTATTCCACTATATTTCTTATGTTTCAGGGATCATGATTTAGCCATCTAGTTTTGTCTTATTAATTCATGGTTATAGTTTAATCAATTGATTTATAAGACTTTATTCTTTTATTAATGGAAAAATGTTGTATAAAATATTTTTTTACTATATTATACTTTTATAAATCATGATTATAACCATTTTATCATCTTATGATAACTTATGATCATTGATTGTTATCACATATGTTACCCTTACATAGAATTTTAGCTCCCGATATATTTTGTTTACATTTACCCAGTTAAAATAGATTAGAATGTATCAAATTTCTAAATGAATATATTATGTGAATAATTATTGGGAGATTGTAATGGATTTTTATGGATTAATTAGTTCAATTTTTAGACAAACAGAGACATTAATTGGTCACCCAATTCATCCCCCTTAGAAATTTATTAAATAAATACTATTACAAAATATGCTTGAGGTGTAATGAGTTTACACCAACACAGAATGAGAGAATAAATGAAGATATATCAATAAGTCTCAAAGAAAAACCCACAAAAAACAAATCAATGAAAACAACATGCCTTCAAAAAACACATCATGTCAAAGTGTTACAACTAAATCACGCAGTGCGAAACATCATTCAACGTGGCTTGTGATTGCACCCGACGTAATTCAACATCAATATTCTTGGCTGACCTACACTAAAAAATGGCTTCATAAGTGGCTTCCCCATCTAGAACATCCAATAAGCTCCAGAGGTAGTCCAATGTCAAAGTCCGTGATGTCATGTATGATGATTCATTACAAGAGGCCTTTGTCTCTTTATAAGGAAGTAGATGTTCACAAAAATCTAGTAACAACCAACATCAACAGATGATGCAATCCAAAAGAATGAATCTCACCATATAGAACATACACTCAAAGAGTATCCCACCACTGTCTGTCATCCTCTACTAACATAAGGGATCAATAATTTAAATGGGGAAATAGTCCAACCTTAGTATGAAATAGTACTAGAATAATAGAACAACTGTAAACTACAGGAAGAGGTAGGTTAGACAACAACAACCAAAAATTAACTGAACTAGTAGACTCAGTTAGCATATATAGTACAAGGTAACAACAAAACATTAAAAGGAAGAAGAGTGAAAAGTTAACCATGGACATTCCCAAGCACACCTGAGCTTTAGGCCTCGTGAAAAAAACCATATTTCTTTAATCTTTCACCATCTCATAATGAGATTCCATAAAGACAATCTTCCTTCTTGAGAGAATCAAGGAAATACAACAACAGAAAACAAATATAGAGACCATGAATCAAATCCTAAAGACAATCAACCCCATGGTATGTCTTTGAAGTTGAAGTTGGGATTCTTCTTGTATTCATCAACCATCATTGTGTACATTCATTTTCTGATTACAAGGTATGTATCTACTAAAATCTAAAGACAGAGATATTTATGATGTGTTATTTCATCTTTATCCTCTATCCATGCAATAACCTCATCACCCACATCATCATCCCCCCAATCTTATATACATCTCAATAAACAAGATCTTTTTTATGCTCCTCCTCCTTATCAGATATTTCAAAAAGTTCAATCAGCTGATTGGGAGTCTCAACATCATTCTTAGAATCTTGAAGGGGTATGGTAACTATTGTTCTTTTTGAATCATACTAGTCTATGCATTTTATATTATTCCTGGGTTTTGGTGTAATGTATCATTCCAAAACCACCATCGGTATCTACCCTTTTGTAGTTCTTGATTTGAGATACTCTTACTCAAATATATATGATGTGTCTTCTTCTCCCTAAAAAGATTCATCAGAGAGATCCCCTTTTATCCTTGTCCCTTGAATCTAAAAAATCAAGCATATTCTTCTAATCCTCCTCAATAGAATCTAAGAAACTGTTGTCACTAGGGATAGAAAGAACGTCACCTATAAGGCCTGGCAATTCCTTGCTCGTAGAGGACTGACTGTCTTTATTCACCTCATTCATTATCCCTCACCAGATCTTGATGGCCCAGTGGTAACATTTGTTCCATGAAGCCCAAGAATTTGGTTTCCCTTCAAAATCCAGGTGGCTTTATGGACCTCAGGACAAGCATGTTTTTGACCAAATACATTAGAGGCATGGCCAAACTTAGAACAATGGTTACAATAGTCCGAAATACATTCATACACCACCTCCTGAGAGAAACAATAATCTCCATTTTAGATCCAAATGTGATAGGGAATATCCTTATATAAATCATTTTACACATTCTTGCAATAGAGGTCCATGAGAGAAATGTCATCACCACATCCAATTTCAATTAATCAGTTCATTATATAGTTAGAAAATATCAATTAGTTGAGAAATAATTTACTTTTGTTTTTTAATATGTTTCCCAAATTTTCTAAAACTCTTATCCTAAAGAGTATTTTGAATTTATTTAAGTGGATCCCATTCTTGAAGTAATTTTATTACAGGTTTATTAGTTCTAGTTTTTCTTAAAGGTCATGAAAATATAGTAAATTCATGGTTTTTTAAGGATTTGGTGGTCCAAAAAATCATTAATGATCATGTCACTTTTTTATAAACAAGGGGATGTTTTGTAAATATAGTATCACTCACCTCATTTATTTCTAATGATGATATGACAAGTTTGGATGATGAATTAAATCATCATGAATGGATTATCTTCACTTATATAGTAGAATAATGGACTAATAATAAAAAAATGACATTTTTTACTTATGTCGATGAACAATTATTTAATAAAAATAAATTGGTTTTCACGTATCATATTGAACGTGATAGGAGACATGATAAGTAGTATTGAAAGGATTGTATGTAATGTATATTCTAAATTTCAATTAATCACATTTAATATGAAATAGTTTTAATCCCTTAGGATCAAATCTATATGGATTTTTATTTATTTATTTCTTAGAGGAGATACAAGATTCTAAAAATTGATGTTAATGAGAAACTCTAAATTTATAAAATATAGCGGATGAGTACATTCATAAACCTAATTAATTTTTTCTTTGAGAAGTGAATAATAAGATTATAAGTTAAATAAGGTTCAGTTTGGGTTAAAAAAGTAATAAGATTATGGAATTAGAATCATAACACATGATTTTGGATACTATAATTAAGGAATAGAATAATAGAAAACCACCTATAAAACATTAAAATAAAAGAAAAAAAATTCTCTGTCTAATTTCCCAACTTAATGTTATTACCTTTCCTAAAAATTGAAAATATATTTTTGAAGTAAAATTTTTCTCAGATAAAGTAGATGTCTAAATTTATTTTATTGGCAGAGATGATGCATTACTTATAACTCAAAATATATTAAAGAGAATAATTATTTATATCTTTCACAATTGATGTATGCCCATGAATTTCTGAAACTGTTTTGAATGTTAGATGATAACCAAATTTATATCACAAATTCAATAAGAACCGTGGCATCAAAAGGTAAATTTTTAAGGGGGGATAATACATTGGATTATTTAAATTTTCTTTGAGTATTTTTTCTATTAGTACCCTAAATGATAGATGTTTTCAACCAATGAATTGAGTAATATGTATAAGAGAACACCTATAGATATTTAGTTTATAACATTACATTTTTTACTAATTTATATCAAAATCACTAAAAATTATTATTATTTGTATAAAAATAGTGTAATTATTTATATATTTAGTTAATTAAGTGTTTATTGTGATGGATGTTGTCACAAAATAGAATGGATACCCTAGTACCATGATAACCGATCCATCTCGAACGTAGATCTAGTGGAATTCAAATCCCCAGGTGTAGGTGACAAGCACCCAGAATCACACAATATATAAGAGGGAACAAATTTTCCACAATGATATAGATGATAAAATATTAAAAGTAATTATTCTCAACACTAAAAGGGTAAATGTAATAGAATTGAAACATTTATAAAAAACCCAAAGTTGTATAATATCAATGTATTCAATAAATAAATGGATAAAACTCAAGCATCTCCAGATAAAACATCACTCCATCCATAATGGATTAAGAACATCTACCCTCTTAGAGTGTATCTTTATTATTGCTTAGACCTAACATAAAAAATCTAATAGTTCATAAAGTAAAAGTTATGGTGTGAGCTATAAATCCTAATTGGGTGTTACCAAGTGTTCCATAATATATTCTATAATAATATACCAAAATATTCTTTCAATTTAAATAAAATATGACATCAAAATACATATTCATATTTAAAACAAAAAAAAATTATTTAAAATTATGGAAAATATTTGAAACATGGATTAAATAAAGATTTTAAATATAAAGGTTTATATAAATCATCTTTTGTGAGTAAAATAGTTCTATAATCAATATAATATATATATATATATATATCAAAATAATCACTAAAGAACCATTATCATCTTGCCTATGGTATGATAGTTTCCAGTTATCAGATCCTCCACTACTCATATAAATGACGTCGATTAATATGTGTACACGTGTCCCTCAGGCATAGGATAAATAGCACTCATTGACATCCCATTGGCAATTAAATCTTTAAAACTATTTTTTTTGAGTTATCATCATTAGTTTGTTTCCATATAATAATTATCGTATCTTTCTAGTCCCAAATAACCCACTTAATACCTAGGCTCACATGTTCTCAATAAATAAATCTATTAACACTGGGAAACTCATGTCATGAACCATATCAGGTCTGCATTAAAACTAGCACCCAATCCGGTCTGTTGAAAGTCCTGAAGGGTGTTTCTGATCCCCATGAGCTGTAAAATAGTGCTTGGGTATCAATGCTATTCTTGGGGAAGGATTTACCCATTTAAATAATATAAAAACCAACTAGATAAAGTAACCAAACCATAATAATTGACAACCGAACAAGGAATGACCAATTAACAAATTTAATGTTTGTAACTCTATGAAAAATCCCCAAATGGGACTGCAATAAATGAAAAGTAATACTCAATCCCAAACCTCCATTAAACATGAGGAGAAACATCCTCAATTTACCACCACCAAGATCCATGAGCAGATACCTCTAGGAACACAAACCACCACTACTGAACACATTACCTTTACCTGGAACAAATAAACAATAAGATATACATAGAATCATGGGTGTTAACAAGGTGTGATCCATTTCTTGATAGGGTTCCACCCAAAGCGATTCCATGATCTAATCATTAAATTAGAAATACACTTTCATGTTTTACAATTAAAAGAAATGCTAAAAAAATTTCAATGGAAATAAATTTAAAAGAAAACCCACATTAAAGGAAGGAAATAATAAATAAAAAACCTATTATTTTGAAGTAACCAATATTCCTTATGATATATCTACGGTAAGGGTAACATAGGAAAAGAGAACTAATCATAGGAGAGGCCCTACATGTTGTAGCTAGTAATGGGACACTATAACATCACGTTTGAGTGAAACGAGGCTTAATAACCATGACCAACAACATTATTATGCACTATTAGGGGACACCCATATATCCTAGTAGTCTCAAATAATCATTCATGTTTAGTTAGAGTTGTTGTCGTCAATCTCACTATGTAAAACCGAGATAAAGAAACTTCTGTATCACTTGGAAACTAGTCCTAGTCAGCCCACCTAATTACATAGTCTTCCCTATTTTTCTTATAATCATTAATGTTCCATTTTCACATAAAAACACTTGCACATCCAAATTTAATTTAAAATCAATACGTACAAAAAACATTTCAGAAACATGTTTTTCACCTTTTATATAATTTAATAAAACCTTAAAATAATTTATAAAAACATTCTCAATAAACATCCCAAGGTCGTTTCACCAAACAAGAATATCCCAAATTATCCAACCCGTCACACCTGGTTCCTAATAAAAATAACTGAGAACCTATCCAAAGTCAAAGCCAAGGAAAAATTAAAAACCCAGGTGTCAATTATCTATACCAAAATGAATTAATTCCCTAGAATGCAACAACATAGTTGATCACAAAAACCAAAATTGAAACTCCTTTACAGTTCAACAAAAATTCCCATTACAAGATAAACCAGAAGAGGCAAGAACACTATGGAAAGAGAAAATGACATTCAATTTATGCTCATGGGACCTAAAATGAAATCCTAGTTTAGTGTCACCCAACCCCATAATCTAAGACTCCTCAATTTTATCGATAATAGTAATGAAATACATCCTATTAAAACAAAACGCCTCAGACATTTCTAAACAAAAATCCACATCAATATTTTGAAACACAAAAACAATATAAAAACACATCCTGATGAATACTCCCATGATTTCAATTTAATGGAACTATTGGGTGTTCACAGGTCCCAATGATTACACAAGATAAGAGCTTGGGGTTAGATATCATCGAAAAAGACTTTTTATCACATGATTGACACCAGGAACATAACAGAATTGCAAACATAGGGAGGCTCGAACGAAATCCCACCATAAAGGAAATGCTAATATCAACTTATTCTAGTAGAATATTATTAATACCCATGATGAGTCTCCCCACAATAAGATCCAACTATCCCACTAAATTTCACAGTCAAATGAGAGAACCCCAACATGGGCTAAATTGGGAACATCCCACAAAACCTAATCTCCCATCACAGGGGACTCTATTAATAAAACTCCAAACCTGGCATGTAATAATAAGTGGTTCACTACTACCATAGGAATTACCGTCCTTGGATGATCCCAATATAAAACTGAGGATGACTTAGGAGCCTTCCATACATGGACAATCATACAAAGATCCATAATCATAAGGGTACAAGCACTATGTTCAAGAGATTGAAACAACCCCACCTTATTATAACCAAGGATGAACTCTTTCACCCACATGGTTCATAGAAAAGTAATTGGTTCCTCACAAACCCTAAAAAAAGTGGGACCATTCAGAATATATTTGCTAAAAAAATATATTAAATGATCTCCTTTTCAAAAAATATAAGAAAAACACTAGGCCATGGTCCATTACATCCCCTAGGGATTTCCAGACTACATGCCAACTTCTCTCTAGGACCTATGTCTAGAGATCTAGTGATTGATTCATCTCTTTCCTTGTATTAATGTATCGAAAACCCCCCAAACATGACTTCTCCTACTGGAGAAAAAATAAACCACACCGTGTTGTAGAAAAAACCAAAACAACATAGCACAATCTGATACCCACTTAATCCCAAATGAAACTTTAACAAAACTAGGGGATTAAAAGATGTATGAGAATCATACCTTTCACTCTGAACAAGAATAAATAGATGGAAGAACAATTGGTAGGTAGGTTTCCTCAGAATATATATGTTTGAAATTACCTGAAAGGATGACATGGATCTGTTAAATTGGAGGCTCTTGAAAGGTCTCACACATCATCATTCACATATAAGAGGGAATATTACTCAACAATATGTCACCAAACATGGATATTTACACCGATATAAATATTTCAATGAGAGTAACCTTAAACTATGTCCCCACTAACATAAGATTCGTAAAAAAGTCCTTGATAGCCTCTTAAGGCCAGACCTGTCACATTTGTGGCATAGCATGATCCTTTGCATAGAAAAACCAGACAAAAGACCCAAAGGATCTTTAAAATAGTAGTCATAAAAGAAAACATTGGAATGCTTTCACCATTCATCACTATAATTCCTTCCTCCACTTCTTGATAGGACCTTAAGACACATCATTGTAAGGCGTCACCTTCGATAAGTCATGAAAATCATGAAACATATAGAACTAAGGTCCCTTTCAACCTTCAAAAAACACTCTCCCACTGTAAGAGGGCCCACATAAAAAAGGGGAGAGTTATAATCAAATTCTGAACCTCAAGCGTAATGTTATTACATTGATCAAATAGAGTATTTTCCAATGGAGAATCACCCATGGTCCCACTTCAATCATACATTTAGTCTTAATGAGGGAGAACACAAGACAAGAAGGTAGAAAAAGGACCTAATAAAAATGTTCCATTAGCTAAACATACCACAATAAGACACCTAACACGCCAAGGGAAATAAATAATGAATATTATGAAACACTCATCAAAATAAAACAATCACCATTATCATAATAATAATTTCATATCAGAAAAAATGCAAATTTGAACTTAAATTAACTAATAAGTGTCTTAAAATAGAGAATACCTTGGGAAAAAATCCCAAATAAAAATAAATACACTACACAACCTCCATCTATCAAAAATACCAATATTCCATAAAAATAAATTTTCAAAATTAGACAGGGTTGGTGTGTTTCACTCTAACATATGGAATCTCACGGATCTACACACATGCATGTTCCCATTCCAATCGTGCAGTCATCCACATCCCACACATGTCTTATGCATGTAGTCACTCATAAGAGTACCATAGGTCATGAAAAAACCATTTTCACATCCAAAAATAAACATTCAACCCACATCCTTAACTATATCTAAATTAATAGACACAAAACCAAATCACATTTTTAATCACACAAATCATTTTCAGAAAAACACCTATCATTCAAACAAGAATTTACTTTCAAATCATGCAGATCGATTTTAAAACACTCCAAAATTCACAAAAAACTCTATTTCACCTATACCCACTCATTTTAAAACTCATTTATCCTCATTAGAAATAATATTTCTGAAATTCATGAAAATTTTCAAAAGACACCTAATTAGTAGATCAAAATAAAATTTAAAACCCCACACATAAATTAAAAAACAATTCATTCCACTGACACACTTTTTAATTATTTAGAAAATTTCATTTAAAATAGATTTCCTAAACCTGTAAATATTCATAAATAATCAAGGGGAAAATAGTGTCGATGGGTGACCTGTACATATGGTTGGTGGGTATATTCCAGTCACATCATCATCGTGGAGAGTGTTTTAGGAAAACGTCCCTGACTCCACATGTCTTTCCCGGACCTACAATCTTACTAATACTCTTGACCCAACACCAAGTTTATTTCCCGAACAAAAAGCACCCAAAAATGCCTAGGAACTCAGATAAAAACTAACTTCCCCTGGTGACATGAGTCCCTTCATAATTGTTTTTGTCCAATAACCCTACTGATAATCATAATGTCAAATCCCGACCTTACTAGATACTATCTACCAAGAATCTACCCCAAGAAACATGTCCAAAAAGAGTTTTACCTGTTCTGATACAATATTTTTACAAACCATGTTGGGTCCTCATCTGAACAGGTTCCCAAAAAAGTCTGTGGAAAGCCCCAAAGGGAATTCCAAATCCCTACATGATGGAAACTAGTTCATGGGTAACAATTATATACATAGGAAATGATTTACTCATTTTTATAATATAAAAAACTAATGAGATAAAGAAAAAAACATAAAAATAGACAACCAAATAAGGCATGATTTTTTTATAATTGTGATGTTTGGAACTCTAAGAAAAATCCCAAAAATGACTACAATAAATGAAAATTAAAAATCTGACCCAAACGTCCACGTAATGTGAATAACAACATCCTCAAGCCGCTGCAACCAATACCTGTAAGGATATACCACTAGGAACCAAAACTGCCAGTACAATACACCTTGCCTTTACCTGAAACAAGCAGAAAACATGATCTACATACACCCAAGTGTGTAAGCAAGGTGTGATCCATTTCAAAAATGGTACCACCAAAAAAGATTCCATGAGGTAAATATTAAATGACCAATACACTTTTAAGATTTATAAATTAATTAAATGATTTGAAAATTTCAAAGGAAACAACTTCAATGAAAAAATACATTAAAGGAAGGAAACAATAAATAAAAACACCAATGATTTTTAGTTAACCAATACAACTTATCATATACTGATGGTAAGGGAAACATAGAAAAAGATTACTAATCATTAGAGTGGACCTATAGGTACAAGATATTAATGGGACTCTAGAAACTGACATCTCGATGAAACATGACCTAGTATCCACAACCACCATTATTCACAAGCACAATCCACAAGTAGGTGACACCCTCATAACCTAGTGGTCTCCAATCATCATTCTAGTTTAGTTAGAGTTGTCATTGTTAGTCATCTTATATGAACCTAGGCCGATTCCACTTCTGTATCACTATAACACTTGTCCAAGTCCACCCACACAGTTACCCATGAATCCCTATTTTTCTTATACTCATTCAAGTTCCATGTTAACATAACACAACTTGAACATCCAAATTACATTTAAAAATAATACTCACACCAAAAAATTTCCAAAAAAAATTCACCTTTTATATAATTTAATAAACCATTAAAACAATTTATAAAATAATAATACAAAACATCACAAGGATTTTTCACAAAAAAATGCACCCAAAACCCACTTTAAAAATTAACCACACATCAATTTCATATCAAAACATAATTTTCATTCCAAAAATAATTTCAAAATCCAATAGCATAAATCATAATATAATAAAATATGACACAACAAGGGTTTCCACATGAAAAACACTCATTTCACATAAAATGTTGCATCAAAATTAACACAATTTAAACCTATGAAAAACCAATTTCACAACACATATATATTTTATTAAATAAATAATCACATAAATAGAAAATTTAAAATATGAAAAAATCTTTTTAAAACAAAAATAAACTCAAATTATTATCTTTAAAATGAAATTCACATTAAAACATTTTCCAAACACAATTTACATCATTTATATAATTTCATAAATAATTTCTATACTTAATAAAATTATTTCAAGATGCACCGTAAGAGTTGAAACCAAAATATACCCATTTCCATTATGTAAAAAACAAAATTTAAGCCAAAAGAATCTCAATTCCTTTAAAAAACCATTTTCACACAAAACAAGGTAACCATCAAACATGAAAAAACACTCATGCATGCATAATAATTCATCAATTAATGGTTAATCATAGAATCACCTACCTCAGGTGGAGAAACCCTTTAAATTTGATTTGAATATTCAACCACACCCTAGCTGGACCTTAAGTAACCAAATTGAACCCTAATCATGAATATTAAACCCAAATGAACCAAAATTTAAACAAAAAGCCATCCCTACCTACTGGATTAACCAAATACTCAAAGAAAATGGGGGAAACCACTAGATCAGAGGTGGGGCTTACCCGGGGTGGACCACACCTGCAGTGGATGATGTTGTGGAGAGGAATTCATCCCAAGAGGATAGAAACATGAGGTGGTGCCGCCGAAGGGGAGCCACATGTGCAGAAGGAAAGAGGGGCACCAAAGGGGTCACATGAGGGAGAGAGGGGTACCAATAGGGCATCGTGGGGTGGAGTGGAGGGCCCAGAGGGAGGATCTCCAGAAGGAGGTCTCATGAGGGAGCTCTCCAGCATGGGGAACATGACTGGAGAGGGAAGGGGGAGGGAGAATGGTGTGTGAGATCAGGGGGAAAGGGAGATAGGTAGGGTGAAATCCCTAAAAATATTAACATAATAATAATAATAATTATTATAATAATGATAATAAGAGTAATAATTATTATTATTGTAATATTATTGATAATAATAATATCAGTAATAATATTTTTAATAATATTATAATAATTATCATTATAATAAAAATATTTTTTTTTATTAATTTAATTTTCTTATTTTTATTAGATCATTCATTTTTCATTTTTTTTAATTTGTTTATTTATTTAGAAAGCCGGGTAGGCTACACAGTGAAATGAGTGAAGTTGGATATTTTCTAAACTGCACTCTGGCCATTCACTAGATGTTGTCAAGCTCGAAACACATGTTTTTCAATAGATAATCAAAATTTTAAACTGGGACTCAACCAAAACCCTGACAAGAATATCCTAAAACTTCAAACCCTCAATATCTAGTTCTTGAGAAATAACTGGGAACCTAACCCGAGTCGGAACTAGGGAAAATTTAAAAACTCAGGTGTGAAAAATCATGTCACTTCAAATCAAATAAAAAATTTAATTAATTTTCTTAAATTTAAGTTTCTATATGCCAATTTTATTTCAAATATAAAACATTGTTTTTCATCAATTCATCCATTCTCAATACAAAACCAATCAAATGTCCTTGTCATTTTATTTAAGATATTTAACTCTAAATAATTCTGAAATCATTTCTTAATTTCATTTAACTACAACATAGTCCCCGAATTAATATTCAATTAGAATTTGGGTGTTTTCCCCAAAATCTATAACATCTTGGACCAACTGAAAACTAAAATGGGATTCAGACCGGTGGTACACTTGACATCAGGCATGCCTGCCCTTACGCTAAACGCTTTTGACTAACCATGGGGGTATAAAGAGGTGATTATTAAAAATATCCCCTTATTATTATAATAGCACAATGGTATTTAAAATAATAATGAAGTAACATAAAACATAAGAAGGAATAATAAAAGAAAGGTAGTGTAGTAAATGATTCCTAATTTAAACTGAATACAAATGATGACCAATGTAAATCCCTAACTGATGGATGTATGATATATAATGATGCATAAATAATCTATAGAATGTACAATAGATAACATGAGACAATGTTGTACAAGAAAAATGAAATTAATGAAATGTATCAAGGACACCAAGGGAAAACCCCCTGAGTATCTTGAGCTCTAACTTAGTCTTGTGCTACAAAAACCTAGGTAAAAGAAAAAAAACAAAAGCAATGATCCATGATCTTATGAACATAAGGTTCACTCGGGTAACCCATTGCATTGGAGGCCTGAGTAGGGTGTGAGAAATAAATCCTAGTATGCTACCAACCATAGTACCGATGACTAAATCAAGACTATGATATACAGTAAAATAGTGTTCATGTATGGGAAGTATAATAATACTATATAAATAAACAACAAAACTCCCATGATCATAAGGGAATCCTAGTGGCTAAACCTGCTTCAGTTCATAGCCTGAATGATTTTATGACTAGTAAACATATGTATATAGTAAAAATACATACATAGTATTGTTATATATATCACATCCCCCTATATGAATTGAGTAGGTATAGATGTAAGGTCAATATATTCCCTTAATTTCAATCAAATAATTTACAAAAAGAAAATATCATGAATAAACCATTTAATTAATGACATGTGATTTAATTAAACAAAACATGGAAAATAATTTAATAAGAATCAAGGGTACTTATATGGTGCACTAGACTAATTGGAAAAATACCTACAAGGTCATTCTCATTAATTTCAAAAGCTATGACCTTGGGAGGGAATTGGTATTTTATTCATTTATATATGAATAGTTCAATATATTAAATTTACAAGATCGTATTTTTGCATTGAATTTGATAAGTTTCAATATAAAAATTTATCAATGAATGAAAATTCCCATTAAGATTAACCAAAAAGGTCATGTGATAATATGCCATAGATAAATCCCTGACATCAAATCATTATGTTAAGAACATCATAATCTACAATTCATCACATTGTAATTTTTAAGACAACGCTCCTCTTTCGAGGTGTTTTATTATAAAAAAATGATTTTTTTTTATCAAAAAACTCATATAACCATTAAGAAGAATCATATTAAAGATCCACCATTCAATTCACTATATATTCATTTAGAATTTCAATCATCAAGTATATATTCCATTATTAATCCAATAAAAACACATATAATTCGTTTTGGGCAAGAATTTGTTTAATTACAATGTTTAAATATAAGCCGGCACAACCATGAGTTGTCTATAATTGAAATTGGAAACTTCATATTACATAAAAACACTTAGTGGCTATAATACAAGGTATGAAAATAAAATCAATATAAAGAATCCAATTATAAAGAAATATGCCAAAAAGGATAGGGTGTAATTCCATGATGCTATTCATAAAGGATGTAAAATTTATGACAAAAGTCATTGACCACCTACCTTATGTTTAGAACATATCACTGATCTCATATCATGCTCTAATTTGGTCCGGTTTGGAAGAAGTCTATGAAATGGAATTCCAAATTGAATAAAAGGAAAATGATATTTCCCAAAATAAATCCATTGAGAGAATATTAAAATAAAAACAATTAAATAGAAGTTTTGAGTTTGCTATTGTGGATCCATAGAGACCTATGGAATTCTATTTCGACATCAGATAGAGGTGTTCCATTGATTCCTCTAATAGGGGAGAGGAAAACCAAAAGTATCCTATGAGAGGGATCACATGGATACCAAGAGGATAATTAAAAGAAGAATTAGGTTTTAGCCTCATTAAGGGTAAAGAATCATTTTACCCCTAATAACCAAGTTGTATGGTTTGGCCAAACTATGTATCAACCGTGCAATACCTAGTCTGTAAGAATCCACCTCAAATGGTTTGTCAATCATGTTTTACTTTACCATGAGACAACTATGTGATGAATAGATATTAGTTACATCATATGTGGAACAAACCATGCTATTAAGGTGAATAGTTTGGGTAAACCTTGTGAAGCTCGTGTAGGGTGTATCTGCTCCCTTGAAATAGGTTTCATGTTTTTTTTTCTGAGGGCAGCATGATTTTAGAAAAACCATGCATCACTGCCAGGCCACAAAACACAATAGAGTTCTGACCATTGGCATTCCCAAAACTCGAAGAGATACTTAAGGAACATATTGGGAAATTACTCATGTTTACAAAAAAATGTATTTAGGTGTTCCAACTCCTGGAATTATGTTCTGAAGCGGGGTTTGAAGAATGGCCCATCCAATAAATGCAAAAATAAAAATAAAATTCCCCTTGTAATTTCACTATGGATAAAAACATTGGTCCTTACAATATCTCCACCTTAGAATATATCATTCCTGATAAGCCTTGGGGAATAATGGAAACATCGCCCTACCTAAAAGGGTTGTGAAGTCTCACTCAAATGGTCACACTATATTTCCAAATTCCCAACACACCTCTAAGAACATCATAAGAATGTGACACTTGAGTCATTAAAACCTGATCCAATTACTTACAAAGTATGCACTTCATAATTCTAACCATTCTCCATGTGTGATTTAGTTAAGAGGGAAGAATTTATTACATATGAGGTTATATTAATGAACCCACTATAAATAACTATTCAAATAATAATTGATCTAACATAATTGGTTGTGAAATATTTCCTCAAAAGACATGAACAACCTTTAAACCACACCCAAATAACCCTAGAAATGTGTTTAAATAGGTATCTTTTTACTATAATTATTGTTAAAAAGGAAAAAAACCTGACCCCCTATGGAAACATTATCTCAATGATGCTCGACATAGATGGCCAGCACATTACAAACTGAACCATAATGCCTTCATCCAAGGTATCATGCATCTATAGTAAAAATTTTAATCAAAGCCCATACCTGAAAATTGGTGACATTCCAAAGATAGATCATCACCTGATCATTTAATTTGTCATGCCTCAACATGAACAAGGTTGTATCCCTAATCCAACCCAATAGAATCGTTACCATTTAAAAAACACATCCGAGCTAGGAAAAAAGTTTAGGATATCCTCGTATCCATTGAACTGGAGTCCCTGTAATTAACCAAAGGTAGTACATAATCCATGTTTACAAGTGAAACATTGGTAAAAGGTCATGATTTCCACATCATAACATTGACTGTGCCTAGAATAGGATCCGTCTAGCAGTCCTGTCAAGATAATATTAATGTTATTCATGAGTCTGTCTGGGGTGTTCTTACATGGGAACCCATGTATCACTCAAGACCAACCAAACCCTGAGCAAGAACCACATGTACAACATTCAACACTCTGAAAACCACTGAAACAAGCCCAAAATCTTTTAAATTGTTTTTGTGGCATAAGAACAATTCTCTATTAGTTTATCAAGGATGACTTCAACATAGGGAAAATATAATCTCTAACAAGGATACACTAAGAGGGTTTGAATAGTTCTAATAAATCTTAACCAAGTACTAGAAATAATCACAGTTGAACCAAAACTGGTTGTCTTTTTGGAATAAGCTCATCTTCACCAGACAATACGTTGTTATTAACCGAAGCAAAATACATTCATTATCCGAGGAATTATGTGATTGATCATTCTTAACCACCAATTTCCATCAAAAATGGAATTGTTTCCTATAAATACAACCATAGTAACATCATCCTATGAAGCAATCACCTACATTTACAAAAAATCACCATCCCAAAAGGCATTTATGGAAAAATGACAATTTCTAAATAGTCCCCATTGGTTTTGATCCTTCTACTTGCATGGAAACACTTCACCAAAACTGAAGTTATTCTCCCCACATCAGGAGTGTTCTAGTCCTAGAATGGAGAAACAAACCAGCCTATCCTAAGGGTTAAAGATCATATTCACATTAATCATTGAATTAAGGCATTTGGCTTGAAAACCAAGGCCAATTTGATCGGAATGTCAAAAATTGGATTCCGAAGGAAGTCACCATGAGAATATGGACGAACTTTATTCATTAAATCGTAGGTCATTCTATATTAGAGGTAACCTGAGAACATACTTAATAGCTCAAGGAAGGAGGATTTCATTGATCTCAAACAGTTCGTTACATCATTTAATAACTTGACGAGCACCACATACGCGAACACATGATACCATGATGTTTTTGAAGAAACTTCAACATCCATATTACTATACATAGTCTATCCTCCCCAAGCATTCATGTTTCTGATGGAATGTAGAGAAATTTTTTCCAAATTCATTCCATCACATACTATTGTAAAATAGACTAATGACCTCTTAAGCCGATAAAAGGAAGAGAAATAGGGTGAAGAGACCTATAAAATGATCAACCATTCCTAAGGCATGTCTAACCTAATGAAACTAAGAATAAAATAATTCCCATTCCCATAATAAGGGACAAGGATACTATGAAAATCCATCCAAAAAAGGGTGTTATTTAGAATCCTCGAGTCCTATTAAGAACAACGACACCCGAATGACCCAAAATTCATAAAGTTCAAAACATTATCCACAAATGAATTCTATAAGGGGTATTCTTACCATGGGATAACACCTTACTAAAGAATAAGTGGTTTCTCTATAAAAAAACCATGCTAAAGAGAAGTCCCTTGGATTAATAGCATATAATATAATCCCATGTTACAATTTAAGAGGCCTATAGAAAACATTCACACTTTTATTCCAAGTCAACTTGAATAAATGTTTTAAAAACCCTTGCACAAGGGTTATAAAAGAAGGCCACCACCATAGGTTTATTTTATGTTCATTACATTATTTCACATTTTATCTTTAAACAGTTATATGTTTTAAACTAGAACCTCATGTACTATTTATATTACAGGGGCACTTGGTACTGGATTTAACTAAATCTCAAAGTAAATGAAGGAAAGCCTTATAAAAATTCATTTTTAAACCTTAAACATTTATTGACATCCTATCATAATTTAGAAATTTATAAAATAAATTCATTTCTAATAATTAATGTGACTTTTTAGGGTCCTATTAAATCATTATAGGTTCATTATAATGAAAACTAATATTATATGTTCAATTATAGATATTATAAACACCCATAACAGGCTATCTCATAAGAAACACACCCCAAATGATCTACTTATGTCCCAGTTGTCAATTTAGAAGCTAAATACATGATCTACATGCTCGTGTGTTTGAGTCCCATGCCTTGATAAATACAACTAATTAATTTCATATTAAAATTAAATAACTTATACACACTTATCAATTTTGTAATATAAAATTCTAATATATAATGCTTCACTTTTATTAGTAGCTATATACCAATCAATAAAACACACATATAGTTAGTAGGTTATAATTTTTTTCCAATAAATCAAAATCAGTTCACATTAAAAATTTACTTTGGAACCCTTTTACATTCTAACAAATATCTCTAGTCATAAATAAGGGTCCATAGATGATTAGAGTATACAGGTTACCTTTTCGATGTTATAAGGTGCCCATTAACCATACAACTGAAAATTGTTTCCTAATAATCACAACCATTAATTTCAGTCTATGTCACCAATTACATATCAAAACTAGAGAAGTATTTTATTATAGGTATTAAAAATAGAATTAATGATAATAACACAAAATCACAACATGTAATCACTGAATCATGGAAGAACGCACTAAATGAACCGGAAACATGACATATAATCATTGAAAAAAAATGATAAAATAAAAACACCAAATAATATTACATTAATAGAAATAAAAAATATAAAAATCACTGCATAACACTCAAGTAAGACAATACAAAATAAAAAGAATCCTAAAAAGTCAACTACATGGCATGGTATATGCATCGCATGGGAATTCTATGTGCCAAAAATGATGCGTGAAATGCTTAATCCTTGTCATACCAAGAGAAGGGTAAAACTAACTAAATTTAACAAATAAATATATAGATTAAAGTCCACAAATCAATTTAGGTGAAATCATAATTAATTATAATACCAAACATCACGAACAACAATCTTAGCCCTAGCCACTTGGTCATTTCCCAACGGGTGGGGTGGTTAGTCACAAACATGGATACTTACTAAGAACAGAAAAATTATTAGTCTTCTCTCTACTATCCCAATATAGTATGAAAAAGAAAAATAATTTTTTGATACCACTTTGTAACAGCCTGACCAAACTGACCACTAAAACAGTAGATAGACCAGTTGTTCACATGACCTCAATCGGTCCTCCCCGTATGCCAGATGATACCGACTAGTATAGTTTTTTAATGAGGTGATCACAGGGAGACTATACACTCATGATTAGAGTTGCACTACAGTATTACAAAAACTAATAAAGCAACTGAAAATATCTAATGTAGTAATAAAATAAAGACAGAGAAATGAATGATTAATAATATAATCTAAATACTAATGATGTCCAATGACAACCCCTAAAATATTCCTTCATGTCCTGGTAATGATACATAAATAAACTATATAATGTATAGTAGGTAGTATGACATAATGAATCACTTGAAAAAAGAAAATAACTAAAAGAAGTAAGGGCCCCATGGGATATCTATACCAGTATCCTGAGACCCACCACATCCCTAGGCTCCTAACTCCCATGTATAAGAAAAAAAATTCAATAAATTGTCTATGGTCTTGAGAATATAAGGTATACTCAGGTACGCTTGTGAAATGGTATCCCAAGAAGGGTGTGATACATAAATCATTGCAGTTTCCTAGCAATTATGACTATTCTTGAATTTGTTCCATGTTATAAATGAAAGTAATGTCCTGATATGAGCAATATAACAAAACTAAATAAATAAACAAAAACCTTCCTTGGTTTCTAAGTGATATCTTGTTGTTATACCTTCTTCATCTCAGAGATAGAAAGAATGTATGATTAGTAACCACAGGTGTATAGTAATAATATATACAAAATATAGTTTTATATATATATATCACATCCACCTATATGAACCAATTACATATGGATGTAAGTGGCCATATACCTATAATATTAGGTGCTGGTTGGACTAGGCGTAACTCAGTCATCCATAAACAGTATAAAGGAGCTTTTATTCTCTTTCTAGAGGGTACATTCCATACATACCAATAGGGCATGATGCGTTATGCATGACACTCAATATTGTGGCAGAGTCATCGTGTCATCATTCTAAATAGGGAGAGAGGTGCCTCATCCCCACGTCCTACTAGTATAACTGGTGTGAGATGATATGACTCAACACATTATATAAGAGATTAGGATTTTCCACCATGATTAATCGTTCAAAAACCATCATCTATATACTGTGTTTTCTGGTGTAATAAAGTATATAATAATAACATGATCCATGATGAATTACCTCTAACACTCTACATCGAATAAGTCAATTATATAAACAAGGATTTTCCATTAATTTCAATTCGAAATGAATCTTGTACATAAGCATGTAATAGACGGTGTGGCCTTTCTACCCATTATATTTCATTCTTTTTTAATTAAACCATTTAATTATTTCAAGGCACGTAAATCCTCTAGATGTGTTCCACTCAAAATAACTGAGTTATATCAACTAAAAAATTTATAAAATCTTGGAGGTTAATCCATCATGATAATCCTTTCCATTTATTTCAATCTACTCATTTAAAGAAAACCAACATCATTAATAAACCACTTAATTATTGACATTACATTGAATAAAACCAAAATTTTAAATTCATTTAATAAACTCAATGGAACATAGATGGTACCGCGTTCTAATTGGGGAAAAAACCTACATGGGAATTCCCATTCATTATGTAAGCCAAGTCCGTGGGAGGATCTTTGTCCATTTTTAATTTAGATATTAATGGGTCAATTCATTCAATTTATAAAATTAACGAATTACTTAGAATATGATCTTCTTAAATATAAATATATATCAAAGGAGGAAAAATTCCCTTTAAGAATAATAAAATAGGGCATGTAATAATATGCCTTATATCAATTCATGGAATCAAAGCATTAAGTTAAGAAACATTATAAAGTATAATTAATCACATTGTAATTTCGAATATAGTGAAAAATGTTAAAGGGGTTTTCTTATAAAATAATGTAATTGTTTATCAAACAATTCAGTTAATCATTATCATGCGTCATATTCAAGAAACAAAATTCAGTACTTCAAAGGAGAATTTAAAATAACTACCAACAAGGGTTAACTCTATTACTAATCCTATATGAATGCTGAGAATGCATTCCAATAATTTATTCATTTAATTACAAATGGAATATTTAATAAGACACACCCATGGGGTGTCCATAATCAATATTGGAAACTTTTAATTACTCAATAATGATTGACGTCTATAATACGAGGTAAAAATGTCAAATTAATATACAAGAGATTGTCATAAAGCTACATGTGACAAAGGATAGATTTTGGTACAATGAATAAATTAATAAATGATGCAAATTATAAGGGAAAATTCTAAATCCACCTTAATTATTCTTAAGACGTATCACTCATCCAATACTAGGCATTGATTTTTTTCCTATTTGAGAGAAATTTAAGAAAATGACACTCTCCCTAAAAATAGGGAAAATGAGTTTTCACCGTAATAACTTTTTCAAGATAATATTAAATAAAAAATTATAAAATTTCAATCCATATATTACCATTATAGATCCATATTGATAAACTATGTTTCATTTGGAAGTAAAATGGAGGATATCCATCGATTCCTAGAATAGGGTGGAGGAGAACCCAAAGGAACCTAGGAGAAGCCTCACGCAACTTTTAGGTGGAGAAGAAAATGAATAACGAGTTTTTATCTTCATTAAATGTAAAAATGTCCTTTTACCCATAAAACCAAAGTCAAAATGTTTGTAAAAAATATACACCAACTGCATGACACCCAATCCTGACGAATCCACCTCGCACAGTTTGACCTACATGATTTACCTAACCATGCACCAACAAGGCAATGAATAGTTCTTAGGTACCGCCTAACTGGCACTAACTATGTGGGGACGTTGGACGGTTTGGGTAAATCATGATTAACCCATATAGGGAATTTATGGTCCTCTAAAAGAGGATTTATGGTTTTTTGTTGAGGTCTATACAATTTTATAAAAATCTTTTACCTTTTTCAGACCACCAAAACATATGAATTATAGACCGCAGTTCCCCCAAAATTCAAAGAGACATTTTGAGAACCTTTTATGGATTTAACATAGTCTAAAAACTAAAAATTGAAGTTTTAAAACATTGAGAATTATGTTAAGAAGGTCAGTTCAAAGAATAGATCATCCAGTAAATTAAAAAATTCAAATCCCCCTAGGAATTTCATCTTCGTTTAAAACCTAGTTGGTTAAAAAATCCATGCCATTCTAAATTACAGTTCCAAAAATATCAAATTTTATTTTCATAAAACAATTGAATTATATTTCAAATAATCAGGAAAATTATGTTTTTAATTATATGGGAAATATAAAATGTAACCACCTACATTTAATCACAGAATCAAAAATCAACACCCATAGTGGGATTAGAAAATAAAGAATGAATGTATCAAAGATCAAGAAATCAAAACTAGACTATCGATCCCATAAAATATAGTATAGATAAAAAAAGTTGAATATTTAATACCTTCTTATGGAGGATATAATGAGATACCAAAAGAAAAATAATTAGAGAATATTCACTTACCCTAAGAAAATTGAATGAGATCTCCAACAAAATGGTCTAAATGAGTCAAAACCATTACTTGAGAGCCTCCAAAGATAAGGAATATAATTAGATCAACTGAGGCTTAAGAGAAAGATAAAATAGATGGGTATAGATTTTAAAATATTTCTTCAAAATAAAATAGTAATGTGTGAATTATTATATGGTAAGGGTTGCACTTTTAGAGAAACTATAAACCATAACCATTAACCCCTTAATTAGGGTTCACAGATTCTACTAGATGGGTGCACAATTTTTCAAATTTCCCAAAACCATACAATCCCTCACCTTAAAAGGTTTAATGGTTTGCAAAGAGGGTTCATGGTTTAGGAAAACTATGTACTAAATGTGCACAACCAATAAATCATCAAAAATATTCCAAGATTCACCTAAAAAACCTGATACATTACCCAAACAAACAATGAAAAATTAATTTTCTAGGTGTACCTATAAACTAGTAATGTGATATTTTATCCCCCTCCATTGAAACATTTTTTCTGTATAGATCATGTGGAAAAGTTTCCAAATCAAAGAGATGATGCCATTAGTCACTTGTAAGTTCCTCACACTACCACATACCATATAATTAGAATCATGATTCCATAAAACATATAACTATGGTGTATTTATTTCATAACATACCTACTTCTCAAAATTATATATCTTCACTATATGATCAGACTTGGATAAATCAGGACCAACATCAATATCCTCCTAGCACAAGACCCAAGATGGTCTAGATATATACTTCCATAGCTTTGATATATGGAACACATTCTATATCTTCATCAACTGTGGTGTAATTGATAAATGATAATCCACCTTCCCCACCTACTAAAAACATAAAAATGTCCCACAGAAATAGGAGAAACCTTTTGTAGACTCCCAAGTCATTGGTATCCCAGCCTAGGTGAAACTCTAAAGAACATCTAGTCAACAACTATGAACCCCAACACAATATGATAATAACTAATATATGATTTATATCAGCCCTATTAAATAAACATTCTAGGATGAAATGACATAATATTTTTCATTATCTCTTGGAACAAACTCAATCCAATAATGGATGTTTCCCCAATCTTGGAAAAAAAACATGGATTTACAAATTTGAACATACAATTATTTAAAATGAGAAATTATGATTTTGGACTAGTAACTATTGTTATAAGAAAACTCAAAATGTCACAAATGGTTATCAAAAGATCAACAAAAATAAATGACTGTGGCACAAATCATGTCATCAAAAATAATTAAAAACCTCTCTATCTATCTATCTGGTTGTATATGGTATGTCGTACTTAGGAGAACTTGAGATGACTTCACAACCTTAAGTCTTTTCCAAAAATTATAAGTAAAAAACACAGATATCTTTTAGACACTATAAAAATTGAACTCAATGAAAATGAAAATTCACTTTAACATAGATATTTCATATCTCCTCAAATTTGGTTATATAACAAATGTGTATGAAGTGAGATGATTTGATTAGCCTATCAATCATAACCATTATCGAATTCTTCTATCTCTGGGTAAGAGGAAAACTATCCACAATTAACACAAAATATTTATCCATTATCCTAGTCATAATTGGATGTGGCTGAATAAAACATTAAGGTCTCTTGTTCATGTCCTTAACCTATTGTAAATTGTAGAAGTGAAAAACAAAGTCAGACATGTCTTATATAATACATGGCCCCCAGAATTGTCACCACATATCATAAAATGTCAATGTGGTTCCAAGGTGCACAACCTATTATGAAGTATGTAAATACCCCATCGCAACTTTTTTCACTACAAATGGTATAACATACTACTTATAGAAACATAAGATATCATTTTTGGAAAATGAACACTTAACAGTGGCCTCCACACCATAAATATATTCCCTAATTCCATAGAATTTTTCATCAAATTGTTGCCCCTAAAGAATCATTTCATGAAGAGAATTGTTCATATTAACAGCAGACACTACTACCTTGAAACCCTATTCCCAGACTCCTGAATGAAACTTTGAAAAAGTAGAAATCAAGTTCCTCTCTTATGATGGTTATTTAATGTAATGGGTAGAAAGTATCCTTCCCTATGCATTTTCAATGGAGTTTTCTTTCCTCTAGGTATATAAAATATCGAAATAAAAATACTATAGGAACTCCACCCAAAACCTCTATCAGAGATTCAAAACTTTTTGAGAGAATATATAACTAAGGATTTTGTGATTAGAATACAGAATAAAAACTTTACTAAAACGATAATGACTCTAGTACTTGAGAGAATGCATCATGGATGTTGGTTTATGGTCAGAGGTTAGAAAAATATTCTCTTGTATTTTAAGATACTAATAGCTATAGGCCATCATGTGATCACACTCCATAAGAAAAAAACACAAACACAAACATGATTTGTTATAAAAGAACACATATCCTTACTCAGACACTAGAATAGTATTCCTTAGTCTAAAAGAAAAAAGTCATTTCACCTTAATAAATTAACTCTAACATTTATGATTCGAATCTAACTCTATCCCCTTCTGAGTGAGAGCATTCATCAGTGAATCCAACTTTGAGAAATCCTTTTTTAAGCTCCAATAAAACCATGTTAAACCAAAAACAAATATCAAAATTTATAAAACAAATCATTGTTTATTCAAAGTCATTTAACCATCAACTTTTTAGGATTAATAGAGATACCACGTTCTGTGTAACATCCCAAGTAAGTAATAAATAATAGATATTATTATCTATGTCTATTTATGAATTAGATAGTGTTTTAGAGGCTTAAAATGAGAAGAAATCCAATCTTAAGCATGGAATACACTAATATTTTTGAAAGATTGTTTTACCGCCTTTTGATGGAAAACCATTTTAAAATAAATATTTTGAAAATTTTATAAGCTCTATTTGTCAAACTAATCTTATTATTTATTATTGGGACACTGAAATTTACTTTGGATAAAGTTTTGGTTTTTTTCTGACAATGTGCATTTGTTAATGAATAGTGAAAAATACTGCATTTTACATCAAAATGGCACTTTCATCTATTTTAATTATATGGTTAGATTATGTTTTTAATTAGGATTAAAGTGAAAATGTTATATATTTTTACCATGTAATCCAATGGTGGTAATTGGTATTAATTTCACTTTAGAATTGGGCATAAATAAGTGCCAAACTTTTCATAGATATTGTTTCAAAAAAACCCGCTATTTATTTTGACAACGAGAATTATATTTAAATTAATTATTTCAATTTCTATGTTTGGAATTTGGTAAAATGGATTCCATATTTGGAATCAGAAGTTCCAAATTATATAAATAAGAATCTTTTGTTTTTGGACATTATGAATAGTAACGACGGTAATTATCTATAATTATCTTGATTAATTAGTAATCGGGTAGTTAAGGATAATAAAATAATATCATAATAATAAAAAATTACTCCAAAATGTGTCCTAATGCTACTGGTTGTGTCATGGCCGACCATGAGATTCTTTGTGGCAAACATGGGGACCCCATGGAATCACTTTTCTGTGATAATGACTTTTTATCTTTTTATTTTTAAAGAAAGTTAAATATAACAAAGAATGTATCACTTGAGTAATTTTTTTTTAATTTTGTCTACATAAATGATCTATTGAACTATAAATAGTTATTCTAAAGATAAAAATATTTCCTACATCATAGTGTTTTATTATAATTTGTAGACATTAAATAAATTAAATTTTTTATGACATCATGATGACGCAGCGATTACCTCATTAATGAACAATTTAAATAAAATGAAAAGATAATGTAAAATATAAGACTTACACTTGTAAAAGACCTATGTTATGAGTATATTTCGAAACCTTATCACCTTATACTCGAAATATATCAATGTGGGACCTTTAAAATCCGAAACTCATTTGAAAATAAAGTAACATTTTATACCTTTCCAAGAGTGCCCCTCCCCACCTCTTATAAAAATCCCCCACCTCTACCTCCTTACCCACACTTCTGAAGCCATTGGCTCATACAAGACCTGCTTATTTTATCTCTCCACATCCCTCTCTTCATCCTAGAAGCCTTACCTTAAGTAGAAATCTCTTCAAGAAACCAGTTTGGTTCAAACAAAGAAGAGTTACCCGATTTAATGGTAAAGTCTTCTCTAATGTTCTTTTGTATTATTTTGCTTCTCCAACCCCCTAAAGTCTTTTTATTAATTTCTTTTGTAACAAAAACAGTATCGAAAATATAATAGGATGTTTTTATAAGAAGTATTTGAGCTACACTTACAGACACCTACACTTAATGGTTAAAGAACATACTGTTTCCGTGGATGGCAAATTTCTGCCTCACGAAACGATGATTGTTAAATATTCTTATAACACCTTCAAAGGTGGCCATTAAGATGTCAATATATTTATATATGATATATAATATGTTTATGTTTTTTTAATAATCTGTATTTTACATTTATGGAATACCTTTATGGCTTCCATTATGGGTATACACAATATCTTCATTTTAGGAAGTGCAGACTACCGCCCCCTCAAAGTGATTTGATTCGTTAATTCCATATTTGGGAAGTATAAAGGATGGAGTTAATGATATAATATATGATATTATACTGGAATTATTATATACCTTTATATCATTATGATTCCATTCCATAAAATACTAAATATAAATGAAAGTAGCGTTCATGCGTACGTACGGCTTACCGTCTCCATGAACGGTGCAGTTCATTTCTTACCTCTAAATGTTATGAAATATTATAAATTCAGGTATATACTGGATATATATGATATATATGATATCTAAATCATGAATATAACTATATATATAATGGATACATGAACAAATTTTAATTATAAAGAGTTTATTTTTGACTCAAGTACCAATGATCGTTAAAACGACCATTATTAACATAAATAATTACATAGTGTTCATGACATTGTAATAAGTGATATAAAAGGAATAATGAAATTGAAAAAGGTTCTTAAGCAAGTAGAAATTAACTCAAGTTTATTATTCAGGAGATTAAAGAATGATCGAGTCAAGTCAGATACGAGGTAAGGGACTTCGTCTCAATCTCCTTTCATTGAGGCATATTTTGTTTTATACACAACTTTCTTTTATACAGTGTATAAACCCCTTTGACTTTTACATTTATTCAAATGGAATATTTTTAATATGAATCGTTTACTAAACTACAAAAGGGAATGTTTTTTTCATACGTATGCGGTGACAACGACTTCTCCACCGCCATGACCATTATTTGAGTTTTGGCTTCCTCTACAAGCCATAACTTTTTTTTAATGAAACATAAATACCATTGTTTTACTCTTATTTTATTTTGGTATTGAAAATGGTTTTGATAATGTTTTTATTGTATCAATTTGTTATTGGTATCTTGTGATTGAAATGTGGAAATGTTATGTTTCCTTTATGCATGTTTTATGTGATACGATTATGTTATGGTTCTTGGGCATTGTTATGAAGATGGGTGGTTCTGTGATAAACTAATGGCAGGTGAGCCCGATATAGCTCTCCAATGCATTGGGTAACAAGATGGGGTTAAACGTTAAGGTTTCTCCGATGATATTTATGGAATATACTGTGAAGGGTATTCAAAATGTAACCATGAGGGTTACTACCTACGTAAGAATGTTATGAATGCCTCAAGTTACCTTTATGTCTTATGATTTCAATGATTTATTCATTATTTGATGAGGTATGTTAAAATGATTATGTTTTATGAGTAATGTATGATTTCATACATGGACTAATGCTTTCATTCCGTACTTTTATATCCATTACTGAGCTTTTTATGCTCATCCCAAATATTTGAAATGTTTTTCACAGGTCAATGGAAAGGTACATGATCTGATGATAGGGTCAAGGAAGTGTCATGAAAGAATCCATGTTTTGTTTTAAATATGTTTCCGTTGATGGGAAAAAATGAATACTATCTTTTATGTAACCACCTTGTTTAAATGTGGAATGTAATTCATGATTTATGATCTAATTCTCTAAAAATCTAAACCTGAAAAGATCCTCAATGTGTTATCTTGTAACAACTCAAGATTAAGTAATGTTTAATGATGGGGCCTTTTAGATGGTATTAGAGGTCGGTTTAGATAAATTTATGAGTTAAAATTATATTAAATTATTATCCAATAATGTTTTTTATGGGAAAATTGAAATGATATAGAATTTTAAGATTACCATGTTGCTTCATCTAAGACATATTTTTTCAGAATGGTTTTCCGTAGAGGAAATAGGGAAGAAGTGCTAGGAAGGCAGACAGAAAGAAATAAACTTCTGAATCAGCATCTTGAGATGGTTGGAACTGTAACTGAACAGTTTGTTGTAGTAATGGCACAGTTGACTCCAGCGATAAATGGTGGCTGTATCCATGCATGAGATCATCCAGATCAACCGCAGAGGAACATGTCAATGGTGGAACATTTCATGAGGCAACATCCCCCATCATTCAGAGGATCATCTGACCCTGTGCAAGCTGAAGGGTGGATTAAAGCACGGGAGAAGATTTTCGATGAAATGGGGTCTTCAAAAAATCAAAAGGTTAGTCTTGTTATTTATCGTTTGGAGGGTGAAGCAGATTAATGGTGGTCGATGATTAAAAATATCAGGGACATTGATGAGATTGATGCTCTCGACTGGGATGAATTCAAAGGTATGTTTCTTGAGAAGAATTTTCCTAAGTATGTTTGACTTAGGATGGAAAAACAATTGTTGGAATTGAGGCAAGAGGACGACTCAATGGCTGCTTATGAAGTGAGGTTCACTCGATTGGCAAGGTATGCTCCAAATTTTATCTGAGACCCTGATAGTAAAATCAATCGTTTTTACTCAGGATTAAAGACAAAATATCAAAGGGATTTAGCTTCTCGTGAGTTCAAGAGTTATGAAAAGCTTTTTCGATGTGCTGAGAAGGTGGAAATGTATTTTTCTGATAATCAAGTGTTCTATAACAACCAGCTGAAGAAGAGACTGAGGTGGCAGGAGAAAGGAAAGAATTCTTCAAAAAGTTCTGACGGTAAGAAAAATAGGTTTCCAGTTTGTGATAAATGTGGTAAAAGGCATGCTGGGGAATGTCTTCTGAATTCTAGAAAGTGCTACTGATGTAGTAAGATGGGACATAAGGCTCGTGATTTCACTGAAAGAGATCAGGGTGATGGTAAGACAAAATTTGATTTACAGTTAGTGAAATGTTTCAAGTGAAATGAGAAGGGTCACTATGAAAACGAGTGTCCGACAAAGAGCTTGAGTGATGGGAAGCAGTTAGACAACAAGAAGAAAGGGGTGGTGAAATCCTATGCAACTACTTCAGTAGATGTTGGGCCATAAAATGAAGTGGTATCAGGTACTTTGTTTGTTTTTTCAGATTATGAATGTGTGTTGTTTGATTCGGGGTCTACACATTCTTTCATCTCTGAAAAAATTTCTAGTAAAATGGGAATACCATCTCAAGAAATGACTCCTGAAATTGTGGTAAAAACACCTGGGGAAAATGTTGGGGCAAAAAGAATTTATAAGAATGTTCTTATCCTTATCCGTGGAAAGAACCTATATGAAAACCTTTTTTTTACATCTAATAGAGTTTTATGTTGTCCTAGGAATGAATTGGCTCTCTATTTACCATGCTAAGATTGACTGTAGAGATAAAGAAGTTTGTTTTCACAAATACTTTCAGTTTGTGTACAAGAATGAACCCTTAATGTTGATAACATATCAAGAGTCCGAGAAACTTGTAAAAGATGGAAATGAATGTTACCTTGCACATATCGTTGAAAACAAGGGAACTATTCAGATTAATGATGTGCCAGTTGTAAATGAATATCCTGATGTTTTTACCAATGAGTTGCCTGGAATAATACCAGATAGGGAAGTTGAATTTACCGTTGAATTAGATCCTGATGCTAAGACAATTTCAAAACCCTTTTATCGAATGACTCAAATTGAACTTTTAGATTTGAAAGAGCAATTACAAGATTTATTAGAGAAAGGATTCATTCGACCCAGAACATCACCATGGGGTGCTTTTGTTTTATTTGTTAAAATGAAATATGGTTTAATGAGGCTTTGCATTGATTATAGAGCCTTGAATAACATCACTGTTAAGAACAAATATCCTTTTCCTCATATCGATGATTTGTTTGATCAGCTCCAGGGAGCTCAGTTTTTTTCAAAGATTGACCTGAGATCGGGGTACCATCAGTTTAAGGTAAAACAAGGTGATATTACAAAGACTGTTTTCTATACACAATATAGCCATTATGAATTTTTATTTATTCCTTTTGGGCTAACCAATGCACCTTCTGTATTCATGGACCTTATGAATAGAATTTTCCATGAGTTCTTGGATAAGTTTGTGGTTGTTTTCATTGATGATATTTTGGTGTTTTCTAAAAAAAAATAGGAGCATGAAAGACATTTAAGGGTTATTTTGAAAACCTTAAAAGAAAAGAAATTGTATGGGAAATGCACCAAGTCTGAGTTTTGGTTGCAAAAATTTTATTTCCTTGGTCACATTATTTCTAAAGATGGGATAACTGTTGATCCTGCAAAAAAAAGGTTATTGAAGAATGGCCAAGACCCACAAATTTAACTGAGATTCGTAGCATCCTTGGTTTGGCAGGAGATTACAGAAGGCTTGTTAGAATTTTTTCATGGTTATCTAGTCCAATGACTAAGCTAACTCGGAAGGGTGTTAATTTTATCTGGACAAAATAATGTGATGATTGTTTTCAGGAATTGAAAAGAAGATTGGTGAATGCTCCAGTTTTGCCTCTACCTTCCTGGAATGGGGAGTTATTTATCTACAATGATACTTCATTGAAAGGAATTGGTTGCGTCCTAATGCAGAATGATCAGGTAATTGCTTATGCTTCGCAACAGTTGAAAACACATGAGGTAAATTACCCTACACATGATTTGAAATTAGCTGCTGTTTTTTTCGCTTTAAAAATTTAGAGGCATCATTTGTATGGAGTAAAGTGTGAAATATATACCGATCACAAAAGTTTAAAGTATATATTCACTCAAAAAGAATTGAAAATGAGACAGAAGAGATGGCTGGAATTAATCAAGGATTATGATTGTACAATTCATTACCATCCGGGAAAAGCAAATAAAGTGGCTGATGCTTTGGGTCGAAAATGTAATGCTTCATTAACAATGTTGAGTTTGGAATGTGATCCTTTGGTTAAGGATTAGATGAACTTTGGAATAGAAGTTGTTGGTACAGAATGTACTTCTATTTTGATTCAGGTATTAGTGAAATCTTCTCTATCAAACAGAACTAAGCAAGCATAGAAGCAAGACATCGAGTTGCAGAAAAAGGTAGAGCTGGTTTAGAAGTGTAAGTTGCCTGAATTCAACATTGATAATGATTGTGTTTTGAGATTTGGGAGGAGATTGTGTGTGCCGTGTGATTCACAGTTGAAGAGAGAGTTGTTATGTGAATCTCATAGTTCTCCGTTTTCAGTTTATCCAGGTAGTACTAAGATGTATAGAGATCTTCGAGAGTAATACTGGTGGGATGGAATGAAAAGAGATATTTCTGATTTTACTGTGAAGTGTTTGACTTGTCAACAGGTTAAAGAAGAGAGGCAGTTGTTGAAAGGGATGCTTCAACCTTTACCAGTGCCAGAGTGGAAATGGGAGAATATAACCATGGACTTCATTGTGGGATTTCCGAAGAGACCTCGAGGTAATAATGAAATCTGGGTTATTGGTGATCACTTGACTAAATCTGCTCATTTCCTTGCTATACGAGATACTTTTTCCCTAGATTAACTTTCTCGTTTGTATCTTAAAGAGATAGTCAGGTTACATGGAGTTCCTCTCTCCATTGTATCTGACCATAATCCCAGGTTCACTTCTAACTTTTGGAAAGGCCTTCAGAAGTCGTTGGGTACTGAATTAAATTTTAGTATAGCTTTTCATCCTCAATCAGATGGGAACTCAGAAAGAACGATTCAGATTTTGTAGGATATGATACGTGCTTGTTCGATGGATTATCAGTGAAGTTGGGACCAACATCTTTCTTAGGTTTAGTTTTCTTATAATAATAGTTTTCATTTCAGTATACAGATGGCACCATTTGAGGTATTATATGGGAAGTTCTGTCGAACTATAAATTTCTAAGATGAAGTGGGTGAAAGGAAGTTCATGGGACCAGAATTGGTAGAAGTATTGGCAGAAATGGTTCAGCTGATACAGAGACACATGAGAACAGCTCAGAGCAGGCAGAAGAGTTATGCAGACAACAGGAGGAAGGATCTCTCTTTTGAGATAGGTGATCATGTCTTCCACAAAGTCTCACCATGGAAAAGTGTGATGTGATTTGGTAAGACAAGAAAGTTGAGTCCAGGGTTCATTGGACCACATGAAATTTTGGATAGAGTTGGATCAGTTGCATCCTGAGTGGATTTACCTATGAGTTTATCTCAGGTACACAATGTTTCTCATGTTTCAATGTTAAGGAAGTACATGCCAGATCCATCTCATGTTTTGAGTCTAGAGGTAGTTCAGTTGGAAGGGAACCTATCTTATGAGGAAAAACCTGTCCAGATTCTTGACCACAGGGAGCAAGTGTTTCGGGATAAGGTGATTCATCAAGTACAAGTTTTTTGGAAAAATCACATGATTGAAGAGGCAACATGGGAATCTAAAAATGTAATGAGGGCTAAATACCCCCACTTATTCGATAAGTAAATAAATTGCGGGGATGAAATTTTCTAAAGGGGGGAAATATGTAATATGCCAAGTAATTAATGAATAATATATATTCTTATCTATGTCTATTAATGAATTATATAGTGTTTTAGAGGCTTAAAACGAGAATAAATCCAATCTTAAGCATGTAATACACTAATATTTTTAAAAGATTGTTTTACTGCCTTTTGATGGAAAACCATTTTAAATAAAACATTTGACTATTTTATAAGATCTATTTTTCAGAATAATCTTATTCTTTATGATTGGGACATTGAAATTTACTTTGGATAAATTTTTGGTATTTTTCTGACAATGTTCATTTTTTAATGAATAGAGAAAAATACTGCATTTTACATCAAAACTACATTTTCATCTAATTTAATTATATTTTTAGATTATATTTTTAATTGGTTTTAAAGTGTAAATAGAATATATTTTTACCATGTAATCTAATGGTGGACATTGGGATTAATTTCACTTTGGAATTGGGCATAAACAAGTGACAAACTTTTCATAGATGTTGTTTCAAAAAACCCCGCTACTTATTTTGACAACGGGAATTATATTTAAATTAATTATTGAAATTTCTATGTTCGGAATTTGGTAAAATGAATTTTATATTTGGAATCAGAAGGTCCAAATTATCTAATTAAGAATCTTTTTTTTTTGGACATTATGAATAGTAACAACGATTATTATCCTTAATTATCTTGATTAACTAGTAATCGGGTAGTTAAGGATAATAAGATAATATCATAATAATAAAAATTAACCCCAACATGTCTCCTAATACTACTGGTTGTGTCATGACCGACCAGGTGATGCCTTGTGCCAAACATGGGGACCCCATGGAATCACTTTTGTGTGATAATGACTTTTTATCTTTTTATTTTTAAAGAAAGTTAAATATAACAAAGAATGTTTCACCTGAGTAAAAAAAATTTAATTTTGTCTACATAAATGATCTATTGGACTATAAATAGTAATTTTAAATCTAAAAAGATTTCATACATCATAGCTGGTTTTTATAATTTTTATACATTAAATAAATTAAATTATTTATGATATCATGATGATGCAGCGATTACCTCATTAATGAACGATTTAAATAAAATTAAAAGATATTGTAAAATCTAAGAATTAAACTTTTCAAAGACCTATTGGATGAATATATTTATAACCCTTATCACCTTATCATCGAAATTAATCAATGTGGGACCTTTAAAATCCAAAACTCATTTGAAAATAAAGTAACATTTTATACCTTTACAAGAGTGCCCCTTCTCTCCTCTTATAAAAGGCCCCCACCTCTACCTCCTTACCCACACTTCTCAAGCCATTGGATCAGAAAATACCTGCTCATTTTATCTCTCTAAATACCTCTATTCATCCTAGTAGCTGCAACTTAGGACGAAATCTCTTCAAGAAACCATTTTGGTTCAAACAAAGAAGAGTTACCCGATTTAAAGGTAAAGTCTTCTCTACTGTTCTTTTGTATTACATTACTTCTCCAATACCCTAAAATCTTTTTATTCATTTCTTTTGTAAAAACACCAGTATCTGAAATATACTAGGATGTTGTTATAAGAAGGAGTAGAGCTACACTTACACATACCTACATCTAATGGTTTAAGAACATACTGTTTCCTAGGATGACAAATTTCTGCCTCACGAAATGATGATTGTTCAATATTCTTATAACACATTTAAAGGTGGCCATTAAGATGTCACTATATTTATATATGATATATAATATGTTTATGTTTCCCTTATGCTTCTTTATTTTTTATTTATGGCATACCTTTATGGCTTCTATTATGGGTATACGCGATATCTTCATTTTAGGAAGTGCGGACTACCGCCCCCTCAAAGTAAGTTGATTCGTTAATGCCATATGTGGGACGTATAAAGGATGGAGTTAATGATATTATATATGATATTATATTGGAATTATAATATACATTTATATAATTATGATTCTATTCCATAAAATATGAAATAGAAATGAAAGTAGCATTCATGCGTACGTACGGAATACCGTCTCCATGAACGGTGCATTTCATTTCTTACCTCTAAATGTTATGTAATATTATAAATGCATGTATATAATAGATATATATGATATATATGATATCTACATCATTAATATAACTCTGTATATAATGGATACATGAACAACTTGTAATCATAAAGAGTTTATTTTTGTCTCATGTACCAATGATCATTAAAACGACCGTTATTAACATAAATAATTACATAGTGTTCATGACATGGTAATAAGTGATATAAAAGGAATAATGAACTTGAAAAAGGTTCTTAAGTAAGTGGAAATTAATTCAAGAATATTATTTATGAGTTTAAAGAAAGATCGAGTCAATTCGGATACGAGGTAAGGGACTTTGTCTCAATATCCTTTCGTTGAGGCATATTTTGTTTTATACACAACTTTCTTTTATACGGTGTATAAAACTATTTGAATCTTACATTTATTCAAAAGGAATCTTTTTTATATGAAGCGTTTACTAAACGACAAAAGGGAATTTTTTTTGTCGTACGTATGCGACGAGAACAACTTCTCCACCGCCGTGACCATTATTTGAGTTTCAGCTTCCTTTACAAGCCATAACTTCTTTTTAATGAAAAATAGATACAATGTTTTACTTTTCTTTTATTTTGGTATTGAAAATGGTTTTGATAATGTTTTTATTATATCAATGTGTTAATTATATCTTGTGATTGAAATATGGAAATGTTATGTTTCCTTTATGCATGTTTTATGTGATACGATTATGTTATGGTTCTTGTGAATTGTTATGAAGATGGGTGGTTCCATGATAAACTAAGGGTGGGTGAGCCCTATATAGCTCTCTAATTCATTGGGTAACACGAAGGGGTTAAACGTTAAGGTTTCTCTGAAGAGATTTAGGGAATATACTATGATGGGTATTCCAAATGTGACCATGAGGGTTACTCTCTACGTAATAATGTTATGAATGCCTCAAGTTAACTTTATGTCTTATGATTTCTAAGATTTATTCATGATTTGATGAGGTATGTTAAAATGCTTATGTTTTATGAGTAAAGTATGATTTCATACATGGACTAATGTTTTCATTTCGTACTTTTATATCCCTTACTGAGATTTTTATGCTTATCCCATGTTTTTGAAATGTTTTTCATAGGTCAAGGGAAAGGTACATGATGTGATGATAGGGTCAAGGAATTGTCATGAAAGAATCCATGTTTTGATTTAATTATGTTTCCGTTGATGGGAAAAAAATCAATACTATCTTTTATGTAACCACTTTGTTTAAATGTGGAATGTAATGCATGATTTATGATCTAATTCTCTAAAACTCTATACCTGAAAAGATCCTCAATGTGTAATCTTGTAATAACTCAAGATTAAGTAATTTTTAAGGCTGGGGCCTTATATTCTGAGACCATGTTTTATAGGAACATTTATTATCAAATCTAGAAATCACATTTCTATAGCTCGGAATAATTTTTTGATTTATCTATAATTCAAAAAATTCTCTCAGATTATATACATGTTTCTCCTCATACTGAATGTAAACTAGTATGTCATACACCAAGACCACCAATAATGTTTTCAGATAATCAGGGAAGATCCTATTCAAAAACCCTATAGAAGCATTGATTAGACCAAATGCCTTGAATGGATACTCATAATGACCATACCTATGATAAAGGGTAATTTTCAATAGTTCAAACATATCATCAATTTGTGGAAATGAAACTTGTTCATTACCATAAATCAGTAGAGTTTTCAGAAATAAAAACATATATGAAGTGTTCTATATTATTTTTTCTAAAGGGAACATGTTCCACCCAAGCCGACACACTTAGGTATAAAATCCTTCAAAAAAAGATATATAACATAGAAATCAACACTATAATTTCATTTGGGGGTATACGGTAAGAGAAAATATCTACTAGTTGAGTTACTTATGAAAAATCAATATAAAATTCCACCTCTCATACTGATGGGAAAATAGAGAAATATGAAGGAAAACGTTGGGAAAGTCGAGGAAAACTTAAGGGAGATTATCAATAAATGATTCTAACTAATTATCAACATAAAACCTTGATATTACTTCACATAATTCTAGATAAGTATTTCTAGCTCTATTTGACCTCAGATCCCCTTATCCCAAAAAATATGTCACACCCCATTAGGTGTAGTAATGAAGACCCATTGAAGATAATAGTCAATTTATGCCTTTATAGAAATAAGGCAATCCATCCTGGAAATTAGATCAATCAATATCTCGTTAATAAAAAGAAAATTAATGATAACCATGATATATAATAAATATAAAACATAATAAATACACTGTATACCATTCTCTCTCTTCATTCTGATGGGTGTTGTAATATCCATCACGTAAGATAAAATCAACATAAGTAGATTTTTCTGGTTTACAATACAATTAAATATAAATGAATGATTTAAATGATTAACCAAAAATTCCATCACTAAATAAGAAGCTACATTGATAATACCTCTCATGATCACTGGACCATATAAATGCTTCATTTGGAGACTCTTTCACTACGTGAAGAAGCTTTATTCCTTATTCTTGTAGATGGAACACCATTATTCATGAAACATTTGATTTTAATAAATTACTTTTTTGTTGAGAATATTCGAATAAATGGGATATAAAAAATATAATGAAATTTGTGTAGGTGAATTGAGCATCCATATGTACTACTAATCTTGTGTGGATCAATGTAAACATGATTAAAATGCCGAGAATTTCCATATTAGAAGAAATTCAAAAGGGATTTTCCAAGAAATGTTGGAAGTAAGTATGTATCCTACTATCAAGATCCACCAAGAGAATCATAAAAAATGACCTATATTTTAATAAATCACATAAAACTGACATTGGTAAAAATAGAAACTATTGTTTAACATGATGTGTTAGCTATGTCAGGCTCAACCATCAACACCCTATTTTGCACGTCAGGATACGAAGTGGGCTTTGGTAGAAAAAACTAAAAAATAATATTGGGTAGAAAAAACCAAATTTAACCATTGAGTCTTAATATTCTTATTTGATACAATCTCATGATAAAATGTTATAATCTTGGAAAAGTGGTTAAAAATTCCCAATCATGAACCAATTATCCTATTTGATTTTGAAGATCTCTATAGCCTTAGCCAGAACTATAAAATATATAAAAAAATATGTGTGGAAACAAAACCAAATTCCTTCCACTCTAAAACTGCATTCATCTTCAACATAATCATTGAATCCCACTATCTCTTACTAGGTCTTTCTTGCATGAAGGTGGAACATTTTCTCATGATCTTATCAAGAATTTTCAAGTACCCAAAAAATCAATATCATTCTCAATCAATCCTCTGCATCATAAGGATTTTTAGTGGTTTTGAAGGATGGTGGATTCTTAAGAAAGAAATACTTATCGTGATTTTGATATTCATACCTCTTAGGTTCTATAGCTACAGTCAAAATGTTAATGGGTGTATGCTCTTATCACATACCTTAGACGACACACACAATAATATCCATAATATTCTGGACCATGGGAAGAGATTCTCACTATAGTTCACCAACAGCTTCCTCAAAGAGCATACTCAAACATCTTCTTGGAGTTATAATGTTACACATCACCAATACAAAAACTAAAAACATCATAATATAACTCAGATAAAAAATCAGACAAGGGAAATAGGAATATTAGTCCAATCTGAAAAGATATCATGATTTTGATTTCAACCTATCCAAATCAAATCATGAAAAGAATAGAATTAGATAAAATTATTCCTTAAGTTCTTTTCTCAATCTACCCATAGTAAATTAAGGGTATTTATAGTGATATATTTGTAGTCTCCCACTAGAAACTACCTTTTAAGTCCCAACAATATATTATAAACTAAATACTAGAATAAAGGGAAAATGATTAACATTAACCTTTAATACCGACATTTCACAAATCTCCATGGATAACATGGTACCTAAATAATTGAGATAGCTCTAGCATATCCCAACGGGTTTTACCAATCAATACGGGTTGGTGACAAGAACAAAACATCACATAAGTTAAAAGAGGGAACAAATATTCCATATAAAAAATATAAGATAAAAGATAACAAGTCAGTATTATCAACACTCCAAAGAGAGAGAGAGTACCCTAAAACCAATAGGTATAACAACCCCAAAGTAGTACAACATCCAATTACTCAATTTGTGAGATAAAAATCAAAAATACCAAATGTAAACAACACTCTAGTCCTAAAAGGATTAGGAACATTCTTCACCTCTATGTGCCACCTTCACATTGCTTGAAATTGGTATAAGAAAATCTAAAACACTCATAGGAAAAATGTAGGGTGTGATCAATATAGCTAAGAAGGGTCTCAAATAGGGTTCCATAATATATTCCCTAAGAATAAATTTAATAATTATTTCAATATAACTAAAATAAGATATGCTAATACATTTTAATATTAAAAACTAAAATTTACTTAATTTTTAAATAATGGAAAACATTTACAACATGGATTAAATCAATATTTTATATATAACATTTTATATTAATCAAAGCAATGTTTAAATAAGTTATATATTCAATGTATAAATATATTTATATATATATATATTTAAACAAGAAAAAAAGCATTGTGTTCATCATCCTTATAGTATGATAATATAAGATAATAGGATCCCTGCACTACTCATATCAGTGAAAGTGAAAACCTTGTGTATACATGTCCCTCAAACTCATGCTGAATAGGAATCTTCAATACCTCATTGTGGATAATATTTGAAAAAAATATTATTTCTTTGAGTTTAATTTATCGATTCATTAATAGTGAATATCATCCTAGTGTATTTTTCTATATAACTAACTAACTACACAATCTCTCATCTTCTCAATCAAGAACTCAATCTATCAAAATTTGAAAAATCACCACATTTAAAATCAAATCATCATTTCAATTCAGTTACCCAATTTTTAGTATCAATATAAAAATGAAATTTCAATACCAAAACATGGGGTTTTAATCAATTAATTATATTTCAACACAGAACCATGAATAGGTTATTATCATTCCAATTTAATCCATTTTAGTTAAAACAATTCTCAAATCAGTTCATCAATTCCATCAATTTTGAAATACACAACATATTATAATAAAATTAGAATTACGGGGTTTCACCCAAACCCATGCCATTCTAAATTATCATTCCAAATTATATGAAATTGAGTTCTCATAAATATATAGAATTATATTTCAAACATACAAGAAAATAAAGGGTTAAATTATATGATCAACCTTAAATATAACAACACACCATTAATCATAGAATCAAAAGACAACACTCATAGTGGGATTATAGAATGACGAAAGAAGGCATCAAAGAATAAAAAATGAATCCTAGATTCAAGATCTCACCAAGAAGTGTTCAGATCATTTAAAATAGAATGATTTAATACCATCAAAGTAGGATTCACTTATAGACTGCATGAAAACTCATGAGTGGATATTCACATTCTAGGAGGAAATCAATCAATATTCATCACCCATAAATCCTCCATGGATAGGGTTTGGAGTAGTTAAAACCACTGCATGAGAGCCTTTAAATCCTTTGAAATTGATTTAGAATGAGTGAGGGTTATGTGGAAGATAAACCAGAGGGTTTTTTATTTTGAAATAATTTCACAGTATAAAAAAGTACTCCATTACAATGATCTGGGTAGGGCCACACTATTAGAAAAACTATGGGCCCAAACTGTGCACTAATAAAAGGCGGATGCATGGTTTCTACTGGGTGGGTGCATATTTGTTAAAATCATGCATGAACCTGACAAACCCTTATTGTGTATGGTTATAGGGTTTACACTAGGGGAACTGTTTGGGAAAACAGTGCGACAACCATGCACAACCCATAAAACTTCAAAAAAATTCCAAAATATCACAAAAAATGACGCAATACAAACCCCATCCGAATAATGCACAAAATATTTTTATTGGAGTACTTTAAAACTAGTAATGTGATTTTATATATATGACACAATGATTTTTTAAAATAACAAAACTATATTCAGCCGTGTATAAGTCATGCAACATAAAGGTTCAATGAAAATAAAATCATATTATATAATTATGATCATTTACAACTATCTATTCAATTGGAATATATATATATATAATATTAAATTAATTTATATATATATATATATAAAGGGCCTTCTCAATAAAAATTTATTGATGAATTATTATAAAAAATACATATTTAGTAAAGTCATTTTATTCATAAAAAATATGTTTCAACCAAAAATAATTTTTATAACTATTTAGAAATGTATATTATAATAAATTTATGTAACTTCTAGAAATTATTTTTTAAAATAATTATATCAATTTTTAATAGATATTTTCAAAATTAACTTAGTTTGAAATTTTTAGAAATTTTTTAAAAAGTAATATTTTTCAATTAATATCAATAACTAATGAAATCTATAAAAAATGTATTATCATTCTAAAAATATAAACAACTATTTTTTATTAAATATTTTATTTAGAATTATTTATAATATATTATTAATACACCAATTAAGTTCATTGGAAGGAATTTTATATTTGAAATTAAAATAAAAACATTTTTGTATATAAAAATGAGTTTTTTAAAAAACTATATTTAGAGAACAGTTTAATATAATCATAATAAATTAAGTTAATCACTTTTATTGAATAAAATTATATACATTTATATATAATTTTTTTTCAATTTAATGATTTTAAATTAATTAAATAATTTCTTTATTTTTGTGGGACAATAATAGGAAAAGTATTGTGATAAATATGCATTATTTCTAAAAAGTTACTTTCATCATGCTTTACACCCTTTTTTAATGTGACTTTTTCCACTTATAGAAATTTAATATCAAAAACATGATTCCATACTTTGAATAATATTGATATAATTCAATCAAAAGTCCCCATTAAGTTTTTTCTAATATTCATATTAACCATGGTAAAATGTATTACCTCCGTAAAGGGTATATCATGTTAATCTTTCTAAAAAATGTTCTAAAGACATAATATTTTAAGATAATTCTTATTGGAGGATTATAATTTTACTCTTATCACATTATTATTGAAATATATTTGTTTAATTGAAACATTCCCATGCAACAACCTATATAATATTTAAAATAAATAACATTACAACGTGTCACTCTCTTAGTTTTAGATATCTATTATGTGTCTATATTATGATATAATAATGTAATGAAGGAATATTAATTTATATTTTTCAGAATAATTAATTTAGTTTCAAGATGTTAGTTTACGTAAATTTTTTTTTGTAATATCATTACCTTAAATTCTTGTCCAACGCTGAAAAAATATTTATCCTATCAGTAGAAAAATTAATTAAATGATTTGAAAAATATAAATGATAATGATTTTGTGTGATTTATAGTTTTCAAAGAAATATAATGATAAATATAAAATATTAGTGAAGTTTAAAAGAGTTATAACCAAGGTTAATATTTTATATTGATATATTTTTTGTCAAATTAAATGAATTGTGTCAAAATTGGAATTAATGGGATTATATCTGAATAAAAGTTTGATAAATTTTTAAAAATTCATAAATACCTTGAATTATTTTACATTTCAAGAGTTAAACACATTCTAACTAGATTAAAGATAAAATTTGATATCCTAACAGGTAATAAAATAGATAAGTATCAAAATGAAACAAAAATATATTCACATTTTATTAAAAAATGGTGTATCAATACTATCCTACTTTATATTCAAATCCTTGGATATTTGGAAGATTTTTTTATATAAATAAATTATTATATTGTAATATATTTCCAAAACCACATTGGTGCCCCTCCTTGTAATTTTAAAATGGAACCCCTCATTTTCCATCATCACACCACTTCACGCTATGTTACTTTCCCATACCCTAGAAAATCCTCTCTAAACATATTATCCATATCATAGGTGTATTGTTCATCCATTAATACAAACTCTAGAATCCTCAAGATGATATCTAAATGAGTTTTTTCTGAGACAAGGACGTTTGAAAATGTATGAAAAAAGTCTTACATAATGTAATGAACTTTCACCTCACTTTTATTTCTATGATATACATGACCAATTCACCAACTTTTTCATTTATTTTGTGTATATACATCCCATGAATTCATTTATGATTCTTCTTATAAAATTAATGGGTATTTACATATTCATCTATGGTTCTTTCCTTCATGGGGATTATGATTCAAAAGTTACCATTTCAGTAAGGGTTTTATATTACAATCTCAATGTTTTTAATTATTATTTGTGATAATGTTTCTAATAAAAGAGTTTTATGAACTAAATATAAAAAATACTATTATTTCTAATACTATGATTATTTATTTTGTGTACATATTTTATATTTATTTTCTTCACCTTAAGAATTCAACTGACCGAAAATGTGTTTTAACAATAATCCATTTCATTTCTATCTTTGGTTCAATTTTTTTTCATCCATATCCATGTTTTATTAACAAAATATAAAGATGTTTTTTAATAATCCGTTATTGTATTTAAATCTAATTTACACCCATTATTAATTTTTTAAAATTATATTAAAATAAATCTTTTTCTTGTTTTCAAAATGATATACTTTTTTAATTCTCTACCTTTGTTTGAATGGGATATTTTATTTTAATGTATATAGAATGAATTGAATTTCCTACCTTAATTGATGATAAATGTGTAAAACCATCCATTATATGATTCCAAGGTTATTTTTATTGAATAAACTTCTCTAATATTAGTGGAATTGTTATGTTTCAAAATGGTAGTTTCATAATTAAAATAATTCTTTCATTAAGAAATTTTTATAGAACTTTAAACTCTATTTTCATATTTGATAACATAATTTCATATTTAATATATTTTACTATGTTTATGGTCTAATAATACCATCCTTATTCTTTATATGGGTGTTTTAAGATTATTATTAAGAGAAATTTAATAAAACAGTTTATTTTCCATTGATTATATTTTAATGTCATGATTTCAAGTCTTTCTAAATTTATATGAATTAATTAGGATTATGTGATGCTAGGGTTTTTTAAATACCTAATTTTAATTAGGTATATATGGATAAATCATGAGGTAAATATTTCAAGGGAGAACCTGATTTTATTTATACCATATTAGGAATAGACTTACCGTTCAAGTCCATATGTTTATATGTGGATCTAGTTTTCATATCTAGGACTTTATGTGAGGAAATATATTTCATTTCCATAAGTTTATGTGTGGATCATTCTTTCTAGTCCATATGATTATTTGTGGACTTGGTCCAATGTCTAAAACATTATGTGATGGCTGAATTTCATGTCCTTAAATAAATGTGTGAACATGTTTCTATACATGTTAATAATGTTTTAAACTTATGTGTATGTTAAAAAATCATGGTTTTTTCAAATTTTATTCATTAAATGATTATGTTCATTGATACTTTCATCATTAATGTCTTATAAAATTCCATGTTGTGTTTCATTAATGAATTTTATGAACTTTTATATATTAGGTATGGTTTACAAGTGTTTATCCCATATTCATATACTCTTCTTCTCTTGTTATGTATAAGTGATCATTTATAACACCCTTGTTTACAGTTTCTTATGATATTATCTCATTCATTATTTAGTTTCCCTCTCTCTATTTTATGAATAATGGAATTATGTAAGAAATTTCTAAAAGGGGATCTAGTTATGAATAACTCTGTGGGTCATTATATTGTTCAATTATGAACTAGTTTTTTATGTATCGATGTTTCAAATTTCACTTTACCAATATGTTTCTAGCATTTATTGTTTTTTTATATAATGAATATTCATATAAATGTATGAAATATTTATATATGAACAAAATGGGTTTATATAGTTGGTATATATTGAATGTTTAGTTAACATTTTGAAACGAGGAAGAGAAAACTGTAGTGACAACACTCGAATTAAGTTTATGTATATTATAACATCCTAAAAATTTGGTGATGATCAAGGATGTACCTGTTTGACCCTATAGATTTTTATATTGAATGAGACTATTTATTTAGAAATTATATATATTATTTTTAATGATTATATGTTCCCCAATATGATCATTTTTTCTCACACTATACTTTTTGGTATTAGTAAATGGCTAGACCTATGAGGAATTGTTTAAACAGTGAGTGTGATAGATAATCTGGTGATTATAGGAATCAAGACGGAATGATCAATGGAGTGGATGATATTTTGGTTATGACTAATCGGATATGATGATATGCGATTAACACTACGTACTATAAATAACTCCTAGAATCACTATAGAAGAGATGGATGTATTTTTCTAGTAGCTCGGGTGGTGAGACCATGGATTAAAGAAGGGATAATTTCATTCATGTCAGAAATGTGGAATTTGAAATACATGATAAACTGAAAAATAAAAAATAAAAATATTTATGTGTGGAAAAGAAGCGAATTATGTAATGAGTTTTGGAGAAAAATAATGGGTTCGATAAAGGTATATGATGTTCCTTCTAAGGAATCATTCATTGGTTTTTTTTAAATGTGGGGAACCTGGATTTTATCTGAGATAATGAACAATTTTAAATTCTAACTCCTACACCATGGACATAAATATTTATTTCTATTTGATTGAAGTGTTTGTGCATTAGGATTATTGAATTATGTTATATAATTAATATTTTGATATGAGAAACATGAATTATCAAAGGATTGTTCTGCATTATAATTTGAAACCAAATGTTTAATTTTCACAATAAATGATTAAACTAATAATTATTATTTGGGACAAAAATATGATTAAAATTGATGGGATAATGTTGGTGGCTTTGAAATTGATTATTTGAGGAAAAAATGATTTAGATCATTCATGATGATGATTATTTTATTTTCGGATTTATGTTATATAATAAATAGTATGTGAAAATATTTTATTTAAAAGGATTATGTTAAATTTAAAAAGCATATATCTTTCAATGTAAGACCAATTGAAGAGTTTAGAATACCATCCCATGTTTGTATATTTAAGGTCATCGAAAAATTATTTAAGGACTTAAGTGATGGGATTTTTATGTGAATTGAATATTTTAGGTGGTTTGAAAAATAATATTGTATTAAGGATTATATTACACATTGTATTATAACAATATTTTTTATAAATATAATTATAGTTTTTATATGGTGTTAAATAGAAAATTTATGTGGTCTAAAAGTTACGCATGGACTAGGAAATATATTCAATATATTTATAGATAAGTAAAAGATTACCTTTCATGAAAGAATATAAATTGAATTCCTGATAATTTATATAAGTTCACTACATTTATGGGTTTTCACGATAATTATTAATATTTTGGGAGACGATTCACTTGGTTGAGATATTCGTAACCCTCTTGTTTAACTTGTGATTTAATATGAATGAATATTTGGGGTGAATGATATTAAATTTTTTGGTATGTAAGATGAAAGGAATTAGATCACATTTTTGGTTAAAATATTCATTAATTTTTTGTTTATTATTGTTATTTAGGATTTAGGGTCATTTATTAAAAGACATATGTGGATCCTTTCTTGTTATTATTGAAATTTTACAGTCAAATAATATGGTTTACAAAAATTATATCATATCTAACCATGCACTAAAAAATTAGTTTTGGTTAAAATTTAAATTAAATAGGATGTTATAAGTATACCTTTTTGGATTTCATAGTATATTATAGTGCTTCACAAATGAAAAAAATCATCTTCAGTATGCATAATATGGGAAAAAGATGATGTTATGGTGAATATCATTTAAAGGATAACATTATACATTTCATGTAAGTATATTTCCAAATTTTATTTGATTACATGATCAATAAATATATAAAATATAGGTAAAGGATATTACTACAAAAATTATGCCACGTTAGCATCCATTCTGATGCATTTATGGCTATTTAACCCCTAACTAATTCATGGTTTAGTGTTTTTTAACAATCTCTTAATCATGTACTATATAACTATATATTAGTCCATGGGAGTTATTTTTCTCTTATGTGTAAATATTCATAATTATCCCTAACACTATCATACATGGAATCCATTTTTTCCCTAATGACCATTATAATTCCAATTCTCACTTTTAAGATAATGATTTATCAACCTATTTTTGGATGTGGGTTTTCAATTATATAATTTTAAAATTTTAAACCCTTGATTACTAAGAAAAAATTCAAGTTAAAATTCAAAATTTATTAATGTGGGTGATAATTTTACACCGCAATATTTTATAATAAAAAATTAATGTTTTATAGAATATAAGAAATGCATGAACGAACATTAATGACAATGAAATATTATTATTTAAACATTTCAATTGAAAACTACTATAGAATTGTATGATACTAATAAGATTCATTAAAAAATGATATATATATATATATATATATTACCTTAAATTAAAATGAATTGATCAAATTTTTAAAAATATGCACCCAATTATTTTTAGTGAATTCATTCTATTTATTAAAAATATGTTTTGATAGAAAATTAATTTTCTTAATTTTTTAGAAAAAATATTATAAAATATTTATGTTACTTTTAGGGATAATTTTTTAGAAAAATATATCATTTTTTAATTAATTATGAAAAATTTGTTTTTTTTAAATTATCATATTTATTTTGAAATGTTTTATTTTTTTATTAATAAACAAAGATAATGCTTTTTATTAAAATCAACATTTTCATTTCAGAAATTTTAAAGGGCCCATTTATTTTAAAATAATTTCAAGTAAATATATTTTCTATTTTATTATAAATAACTCAATTATGTAAATTTGAATCAATTTTACTTTTGAAATTAGTATGGAAATATTTATGTACATAAAAATGAATTTAAAAAAAATAGTTTTTCTACGTACAACGTGCTTTTATCAGAATAAAATAAATTTTCTACTTTTGTTAAATGATTTTAAAAAAATTTATATATTATATTTTAAAATAAATTTTTAACATACATTGAATATGTTTTATCTTGGTATGGGATAAAAATGAAGCAAGTTAAATGCATAAAAAATATTTTCTAAATAGTAGTTTTCATCTAGTTTTTTGTGGAGATTTTTAAAATTAATTTATACGACTCTTAAAAATATAATATTAAAAAATTATTATAAATTTTGAATCCGTAGGATAAAATTTGGTAAATATACCAATTTTATTTTTTTACAATATGAATATTATCCATGGTAAAATTTATCACATAATTAAAATATTAATTTGGTTAATCTAGTTCTAAACATAGTGATAAGGCCATAATTTTATAACATAATTATTATTGTATAAAATTAATTCGACCATTATCACCTTAGGCTTGAAATTTATTTTTTTAACATACATTTCCCTTGAAAATTGCATATATAATATTTAAAACAAGGAATGTTACAATGTGTAAGTCTCTTTGTTTTAAATGACTCTTTTATGTGAATATAGGGAAACAAATTAGGTTATGAATTAATTTATAATTATAGAAATATTTTAATTATGGTAATTTTTTTCCAAATTTTAGTGATATATATAATTACCTTAAATTCTAGTTCAATGCTAATACATTATTTATTCTATTAAGAAAAATAAAAAAATAAATGATTATTAAAAATATTTAAATTAATATAATTTTATTTTGTTATAGTGTTCCACAAATTATTTAGATTAAAATAATATATTAGTGATATTTAATAGTACTATTAATTAATTAAACTTTTTCTTTAAGTCTTTAATAAAAATTATATGAATATTTTGAAAATTTACATTAATGTCATTTTATAAAAATAATATTTTTAAAATTATTTAAAAATAATTTATATCTTAAAAGTGGAAAAGGTTGATAATATATGGTTGAAAATGTTACCCCTTGTCTGTTTATACACCAATTTGTACCTTATATGTAAAATTATGACCCTTTATGTGTAAAAAAGACATTACTACTATTAATGTTAAAATTGATTAACTAAGTGGTTAATAAAAATGATATGATTTAAAAGGACACTAAAACCTATCCAATTTTTATTGGATGATGAAATTTGAAACCAAAATTTAATTATTTTTTAATACATTTTAATTTTAAATTATTTGGAAGGATAAGGAATTTGAAATATTTTATTCTTTTACAAAATCCCATGAGTTCCCCTCCACTTAATTATAAAAGAACACCATGCCAAGATCTTTCTCACCCCACTTTGATCTTACTGGATGGAACAAACCCTCCCAAAATCCCTTCTTAGCATTCATATACACTTTATAAAAATGTTTTTATTACCAAAAGTCCCTATGATACTTAACAAGAGGCTTGTGGAATTTTTTCAAAGAGTAGGTTTGGACACGTAAGAATGAAATCAGGCATATGGTAAGAAATTTTCATTTCACATACATTTCAATGAGATGCAATCCATATTCAAATTTTTTTATTTGTTCTATATACTACCAATTAATGTATTTTATGATTCTATTTATTAATTCTCTGAATATTTACATATCCTTTTATAGTTACATTTTTCATAGGGCCTACAATTCAAATGTTACCAATGTCTTAATTGTTATATTTTATAATATCATTGATTATCAAATTTTCTTATAATTATGTTTCCAATGATGAAATCGTATTATATACCTCTAAATAAACCTAATAAGTTTCTTATCCTCTGAATATTTCATAATAATTCATGTTTTCCTTGTATTCTTCTCACCTTATATACTAAAGAGTCCAAAAATGGGTTTTTAATGATAATGAACATTATTTATCACTTTGGTGGAAAATAATTTTATTACATATCAATTTTTTCAACAACTATTTTAATTATGGTTATTAATATTATCCTATGAATTTTAAGTTTTATTTTTTCACCTTTTTGACTTTTTTCATGTTTCTTAATAGGAATCCTCATGATTGTTTTCTAGAAGATATGTTTTTTACTTTACTAAAGATGTTTGAAATGGATTTTTTATTTTAATGTACATAGAATGAATGGAATCTCCTACTATTATTAATTATTAATTCATTAAATATTCCATCATATATTCTAAAGATTATTTTAAAATCATATTTTGATTTTTTATAGAATAATTTTATAAAAGTGAAAAAGATATTTTACTCCAGAAGTTTTCTTGATATGCTTTAAAGGGATAATTCATCTTTGATAATGTAATTTTTTGTTCTTTATTATTTACTAAGTATATGATGCAATGATACCATACTGATTCTTTCTCTATGTCATTTACTGTGATGTTGATGATATTTTTATGGAACCCATTTATTTTTCATGGGTTATATAATAATTTCAGGATTAATAATCATATGGGTTTTATAGGAATAAATTATTATTATGTTATAGTTGGTTTTTTAAAATACCTAAAATGAATTTTTGAAGATAGAAATATCATTCGTCAAATATGTTATTTTTGAACCATATTTATTATTCATAATTCTATGCATGGATTATGATTTTATGTCAATGCAATTATCTATATATCTAGTTTTTATATCCATTTGTTTTTTTATAGACCGAGTTTAAATGTCCATAATTTTGTGCATAGACCTTGATTTCATGTCATTAATATATGTGGTTGAGGTTTTATTTACATAATTTAATGAGACATCCTAATTTCATTTCATTAACCTAATGTGTGATAATGTTCTTAATTATACATATCCCAATGTTTTAAGATTACGTGCATGCTGCAAATTCATTTATTATGCCAATGTTAATCTCTCATGAATTACTTTAATTGATTAATTTATGATTCATGGATTATGAACTACCATGTTTTATACCATGAATACAAATTATGATCTTTCATATGTAGTGTATTGTGTTATAATGGTAATGTAATTTTCTCATTTACTCGTGGTCATGTTATGTCTATATGATCATTTATATATCCCCTGTTTACCATTACGAAGAATCTGAGCTCACTATTTATTATATATCCTTATCCATATTTTATGAATAAAAATATTATGTAAGATATGTATAAAAAGAGTTCTAGTAATGAATAAATTAGTGGGATATGATGTAGTTTCGTTATTCAATGTATATTTATGTATCCTTTCCCAAATTCACTCAACAAATACAATTTTTGAATGGATCGTTATGTTATTAATTAGATAACTTAATAATTTTAAATATCTATATATAAAATGTATGGGTAACTATAAAATATGATTTTTTATAAACAAAATTCAATGTAAAGTGGCTTGTGTTTCTAAATACAATTATGTATTTCATATAAAAAAGGACATATATTTCCTCTAATCGTTGTATAGTGGAAGTGTAATATTATTTTCTAACCTAATAAACAACTCAATTAATATAGATAAATAAAAAAATAAATTATTTTCATATGGAATAAATTTAACCTTTATTATATGTTATTATTATCATGGATTCATAATTATTCCGAGAGATTATATTTAGTATTCTAAATCAATGAACATTTATATCATGTTATTTTTTATCAAAGAGTGTGGGAGAATTATTATTTATGTTGCTGTATTTTCTTATAAATGAAAATATAAACGATGTTTTTACCAAATCAATACCTATGGTTGCATTTAAATAATTAAATATGCCAATTTGAGTTTAACGTTGACATTCTCAAAGACATGGTTTGGTTTCCCAAATTGTTTTTCCCATTTTTAGTTTCTAATATACAAATGGGGATAAATATTTAAGTATAATGAAAAAGATATATATTTTCTTAAAGTGGAATAATTCATACATTTAGGGGATGTATATTTTTTGGGTTTCAGAATTAAATAATTTTTTTTTATTTTTTTTTCATGTTGTGTGAGTGTGTGTGAAGTGGTTTTTTTAGAATTTGTGTTGGTGAAATTTGTTAGGGTATAATAATTTTAAACTTTTTTTGTGAAGTATCTATTAAATAATATTATTTGGAAAAAAATATTTTTAATATTCTATAATATTAGATGATTTATAATGTTAAAGTATCTATTTATAAAATAATAATTTTTTTTGGGGATTTTTGTGATGCGAACACTATAATAATTATCTATTTTTTCTCGGTTCGTGTAAAAAAGGTGATTGGATATAGTTTTTATCCTGAAAGAATAATAGGAAAGGAATCAAGTAATTATTTTTCCATATTCATCAAGGCAGTTTTTTCATGTTTTTGGGATTCATCAAACCACATATGAATTGTCACAATGAGTTATTACAAATAAAATGGATAAGGTTGCATTTTTTTATATTTTGAGGGGACATTTTTTAAATTAATTTCAAAAAAACTATCCAGTTGAGTCAATAATACATCATGAATTAACCTAATGACAATGTAATTTATAATATAATTTAGATTTTTTTTAATTTTGTGGACTTGGCAATACATCATTGGATACTTTATCATGATATGTTATATCCTTATAACAAAAAAATGATATGTAAAATTACTATATTGATCCAATTGATCAAATAGATATTGAGGATATTAGATGTTGAGATGGTTACTGAATTTGGTATTTAAATATCAAATTTGAATAAAAGAGAGATGTGTTAATATTTTTTATAAATATATGAGTGGAATGACTATGATTAAATAAAATATAATAAAGAGGAAAATAAACCCATGAATAAGTATGGCTACTAATTACCACAACATTGGTTTACGAGGGAATCCTTGAATAGTTAATATCTAAGTCTTACATTTTAGAAAAATGTACAATAATTGTTGATTTATGAGATATTGTTTTCACATTATTTTTTATTTTTTGATCATAGATTTATAAATTCTATAAGGAATCACTAATAAAATTGAATAATAGTATTTAGTGATCTATATTAGCTATTTACTAACAATACATTAGAGTTTCAATGATCAGATTAAAAAAGAGATTGTGACACTCTATTGATAGAACATTTTATAATTTGTATTGATTGTTAAAGATCCTTATTTATATTTAATTGATGATTTTTCATGATTATATTGGAGACTACATAATTCATATTAATAGAATATTTTACAAGAACATATTTCAATGAAAATCCCTTATTTTTTTAATTCATTAAGTTATATAATGGATCATGAATTGAATGAAGATACCATGCCTTTATCGAGATATAGAAATTTCTTTATAAGGAGAACCATTATATATAATTTTGAGAAATTTCATTCTTTTGATGTGAAAATTAGATTAAAAAACAAAATTGACTAGCCTCAAATGGGCTTGGTATGATTAAATAATGTTTCTAATAATTGTTTATTTATCATAAATTATTACAAATTATTATTATGGATGAATTATAAATTATTTTTACTAGTGGTTCACCCCTATTGAATATACTAGTGTAACCTCACAAATGTTGGTGGTAGCCTATGATATATAACATTTACAAATTATAATAAGATGGTATAGTTTCTTTATTGTAGGAACCTCTCAAGGGAAATTCGGTTTAAGTATTTAAAATAGAGTATGGGAAAATATATGGCACATGTTATTATAATTAATGGGGATATAATATCATTGATCCATGTTGTTATAGATCCTGATTTTAATGAGAATGTAATTCCCATGAGAGAATTATTGAAAAGGGATCACTGAAGTGATCCATAAAAAACCGTTGAAACCTTTTCACTCATATAGTTTTTTAAACCACTCTAATCCATTTTATTATATATCCCAATATGTTATTTTTTTTGGAATTTACGAGAAAAAAAAGGTAGGATGTAAATTATTTAATCGGATTAATTTTTCACTCCACACATAAAAAAACACAGAAATATATTGAATACTGAAATTGAAAAAAAATTGGTACTAGATTTTGAAGTATAATCATGGATAAAAATAGTAAGGATTTAAAGCATAGTGCAAGAAAAAGGATAAAATACAATTTTTAGAAACTTCAATGAGTATAAAATTATAACTACATCAGTTTTGGTTGACTCAAAATCATTAATTGATATTAGAATCGATGAAAATGGAGATATTAATCTCAATATAATGAACGACTGCTTGATCGAAGATGACATGGGATAGGATTTAGGCTCTTCGATTGACAAACATTATAAAATTATACATAATAAATATTCTAATTGAGAAATAATTGTGGAGGATTATATTAAATCATTGAGTGTATGTTTTTAATATAGAATATGAATTTTAATAAAATAATAATTTTAATCTTTGGAAAATTCAGTGGTGATTATTTCTCTCTTTTTTTGGTAATTTGTTTTTTTGTTTTCATTTTTTTATAATGTCTACCATTGATTTATAATTGGATATATATTGAAAAATTGTTATTTAATCAAACAAAAAATACTGGTTCTAATTATGTTTGGTGAAACCCTAAAAATAGTGATAGATATGGCTCAAAGACTATTCCTAGAGTCATTTGGTGTTATAGAACAAATCTTCTCTTAGAGAAGGATGTCCCTAGATAGAAATTATAACTTTGGGAAATCTATATGCATTTATTTGGGTTATCCAAATAGGATGTTTCTTTGAGTATAATATCCAACTTTTTATTTAATCAACTTCAAAATATATATTTTTTAATTTTTAATTACACATTTCTGATACATTGGCTATGGGAATAATGACTTCAGTTTAATATAAGGGATGGTATCATGTTTTTTTACCTTTATAGCTGAAGAAAACCACTATTATAGCATTTATACTTTTCCAATAAATGAATATAATTCATTGATAGTTGTTTAGTTTTGTTAATGAAAGATATCAAATAACCCTGAAATTTATCACATTGAACCTTATTTTGTTATATATTTAAAGTATGTTTTTCACCTCTTAATTTTGAAATGTTTTTCAATTTTTTGATAGTGTAATCTCTTTACACCTCATTGTTACATTTTAGTCCACTTTTTTAGTAATACATTTTATAGATTCAGGGTTTGGGTTTATAACTCCTCTCTTGTACCATTCTATTACCAATGCATGTTTTTCATAATATAGATTCAATAAAATTAAATTTTAGTTAAGAATAAAGTTGATATAAATAAATAGATATTTATTTTTTTATGATTAATATGTATATATATTCAGATAAATGGTTTATTTATAAATATTCGAGGCTTTATCTTACTTTCATAACAAATAAATAATCATTGTACCAAATCACACCGAGTCTTAGAATTAAAATATCAATGATTAAGTTATTTATTAAATAAATTTCTACATTTATGGAAAGACTAAAGGAATTTAGCAAAGATGATTTTGGATACATAAGGATAACTTATATTACAATACATTGGGTATAGATAATTATTATAATGGGTTGATAAAAAATTAAATATATATAATATGATGTTAAATGATTTATAAAAGAAAATTTTCATTTAATTTTAACAATTTTAAGAAAATTTATACCAGATAGGCTTCTTCTATAGAATAATATTTTACCTGAATTTAAGAATATTTAATATCAAGAAAAAATGTCCACTTTCCAGATGTATAACCAAAATTTTTAAATCCAGTAATATAATATCAAACAATATTTATTCCATCAATTTATGGTAATAATTTTTTAAATAAGTAAATTTAATTTTGAAAATAAGGATTTTTTACATCCAAAAAATATTAAATAAACAATATCAATTTTAACTAAAAATAAATGTAAAATACTAATTTACACTCCCTGTTATAAATATTTAACCTTATAGTGATCATTGATAATTTATATCATTTTAGGCTTGGTTATAAAGAGATAATCATTATAGTATGAACTCTATTTATATAATTTATCTTGTAATTGTGTTCACTCTAACTTTTTAAAATATTTTTCAATTGTTTATGAATATTCTCTATAGTGTTAAGGGAAATGTGCCCCCTTCATATAAATATAAATATTCTAATATCATATATTTATAGGAATTTCTCATTTAGATTACATAATGTGTCATATTGTAAGATTCTTGTCGAATAATATTGATTAACCTTTTAGATATTTTCAATAATTTAAATATTATACAACCTTACATTGATAGAGTTTATGTTGATATAAAATAACCATTTTTGGTCTTCTATTCTAATGATTCATCGTAACAAGTATTGTATGATGTGTTGATATTGAATAATTTTTTTTAAAAAATATCAATCCATATATTCTATCAAAGGATAAGGAAATGTGGAAATACCTCTTTATTTTGGGTGTCATTTAAGCTGATATCATGATTTCGTGATGAAGTTTCCACATTTTTATGCACCTTTCCACATTATATTGATGGCATAATTTATATTATGGAAAATTATGATATTAATGGTGAATTTTATATGATTTTTTAATATCATTATGGAACTATGGCTCATTTAATATTTTTATGATAATGAGTTATTTTGGTGAAATGTGTATAAAGGGTATTTGTATTACATTTTATATGCTCTAAGAACCTATTTTTTGTTGTTTCTAATTTATATTTATTAGAAATATGATTTTCAAGTAATTTTTCAATTGGGTTGTTCTAGATAATAATTATTTCAATATTTTATATTTATATTTGAAAATAATATATTTGAATTAAATTAACGATATCTAAAATCATGAAAAATATAAATATATTATTTCATGATCATAATATAAATTTTTAATGAGATGATAAATATTCTTATCACACCCCATATATAACATTTTCATGTCATTTATGGTTGTGATCCTTGAAAATAAAATTCTAAATTCCAAAGAAAAATTTGAGTTGAAGTTTATTTATAAGATATTGACTAGAAACGTCAGCCATTTATTAGAAAAGATGTGGTGATTAACCCGATCTAGGAAAAGATGAAGCCTAAAAATGTATGAGAGGAGATAATTTAATTAGGATATTTTGCCATGTAAAATTCATAGAAGTATGTTTTTAGAGATTTCTTCGATGTGGAGGATTTTGATACCAAAAATAAAGGTGGTGACTATTTATAATGGTGTTGTGAGTCCACAAATGAATGTGCATGTTGGGTGTTAATTTTATTGACACATAAATAAGACGCATCATCAAAAACTAGTCATACATTGAACACATTGGATGATTATATTTATAGTAATCAGAATTCAAACACACACAAATAGACACATAGATAGATAGATATATATATATATATATATATATATATATATATTAGAGACATTTATTTTGGGGTTTTTCATGTTTTATAATTTTATTCCTTTGATTTTGGATAGTTTTTTTGGAAATAGTAGTTCAATAATCAAAACATTTGGTGTTTAATATTTTATCAATTGAAAAAATTTAATGTCTCATATTTTACTCCTGATTTATAATAATATTATATAAAACTCTTAAATATCTAATGTAATTCCATTAAACCAATATTGGCCATGAATTTTCAAGATGAATAAGATAAAGATGTTAAAGTAATTCATGATGTGAAAGCATCATATTTTATACTAGGCATCCCTCCATGAATCCTCAATATTGGAAAAATAATACATGTCATGAATCATCCATACTAATGAAATTTTAGGATATAAATCATTTATGTTACATTAAATACATAATATCATTGCTTGATGAATTGTTTACATGCCATCACATATTCCCTGAAGTTTGGAAGATATTTAATAATTGGATATTTGAATATCCCATTATATGGTGTGAACCAAAAATTCATTATATTAATTTTTAGAGGAATATATAATTAAATTTTACCCATGATGGGAAATCCTTACACATCATGAGTTGATTATTCTATTTATATTCAAGTGAGTCCTATGTTTCTAATAGATACCCTATTATCTTATTTTTCTATTTCTTTTATATATTTTTTAACCTAGATTCTCTTATTTTCACTTTAGTTTCTATTCTTCCTTTTCAATTTCAAATTATCGATATGATTTTTACTTGTCCTTCTTTATTTTGAACCGTTATTCTTTCAATTCAACTTTTCTTCTTCTAAAACCAATATGTGTGAATTTTTTATTCTCTATTATAGTTAAGTGCATTAGTTTATTCTACATGCTTTAATTTTGAATTTATTTATAAATATTTCAATCATACTACTGTGATTTAATTCATTTAATACTATCCTTTCAATGTGCGAGTAACCATATTAAGGTTATTGGTTGAGAGAATAGGTAGCATAAACCTAATGAATTCATAAATAAAAACATGGATAACTATTTGGATATGAATTTGGGTAAAAAAATGTTAATCATATTCTATTCCCCAAACCTAATATGGGGAATTGAAATAGAATGACCATGACCTATTTGGAGTTTATCAATCTATGAGGAATAACATGTGATTCCTTATACAATTGATATTAAGCGTAATGATCCTACAAATATAACCACTTATACACCATATAGTGGTCAACAATCTAGTCATATTGAATTATTTTGAAGAAATATAATTGGTGAATTTTTCACTACTTTACATCCTATAATATTGGCCTATCACTAGATAGATTTAAAAATTCACATTGTATAGACTCATAATAATTGATCTCTTTCAATTAATTATCAGTTGAAAAAATCACTCTGATTTGTTTATAACCCAAACATTTAGAATAACATTTGGAATCCATTATCATTTTATAATTTCTATGATTCAAGACTTTCCAAAACATTCCTATGGGTTTTAACCCATACATCAAATGTTTTGTATACCAATGATGTATTGTTATTTGTTTTTAATATAAATTTCAAATCTTATCATTCCCATGAAGATTCATTAATGTTGTATGTGAGAATTAAATTTTAATGTCATTGTCAGGGAAAAATATATTGCTTTATCATAGTGACCTTTAATACAAGACTAGGATTTTCCCACACCCTCTTCCCCTATTCCCTATTATTTTTATTATATTCAAACATGGATCACTTTTTTCATCCATTCCTATCTTATAGTGCATGATCCATACACCCTCAACTCATTCGAGAGGCCTGGTATTTAAAGAAACTCTTGAGATCAACTCTAAAATATAGATGTACCTACATTTATTAGAATATATAAAAACGGATTAGAAAAATAATAATTTAGATTTTATCCCTTAAAATAAACAATTTGGTTCACTTGAACAACAAGAAGTTCCATCATTGATGTCTGAGAACAACAATATGTATTACAATTTTCTATGAATTTTTTGTGATTCATCCTCAATAATTCATCCAACATTCCAATAAAATTCACATGATATTATACTATGACACATTCACATGATCCAAGATATGGATAATTTTTTTTACTTTAGAGAAAATATCCACACAATTACTTTTCTAACATTCTATAAGTCTATGAAATCATTAGAAATAACGGTGTATCTTCTAATTCCTTTAGGATTAATGTCTGTACCTTTTCATTGCATGACATAATCATAGATGGGAAGAAAATACAAGCTCTTGAATCCATTACTACATTGGATGATCTAGTGAATAACTTCCATGAAAAGATATTTCCTCCCATACATTCATGGAAATAGTGAAATTAAAGAAACAAAATTCTCAAGTACATGGTGAATCAGCCAAGGAGACAAATGATCGCTTCAAATAATTGACTCAATAGTGAAAAAATCACAGATTATATGTATTCATAAAGAGTGAAACATTAAATTAGGTCATATAACCCACTACAATGATTGTGTTAGATTACACCATTGATGGGGGATATATACTCCAGACACTAGATTAGATCAAGCAATTATAGATGAGGTATCACATAATGAAATTACAGGGAAGAGAAACTATAGACTGTACCAATATATAATTCAACTAGTATAAAAAACCAATAATATTGTGTCTCATGTTGAATATTTTATGAAAGAACTATAAAAAATAATCTACCTTTCCAACCACCACTACCACCAACAACTCCTCTTATGGAAATTAAATCATGTATAATGTGTGGGAGACCACACCAATACTAATACTACCCCAAAATAATGGAGGAAACCAAGTTCTTTGATTTAAATTAAATTAAATAAAAATAGCATCCAAAAAAATTTCAGAAACAATTTTACCCAAAAAAACTATTTCAATAACTGAGACAACTAAATCATGGTAACTACCAATATAAGAGTGATCATGCATCACCACTGAATCTGAGAAAACCTATATAACTCTCTAAGAATTATTCTCATTAAACTAAAAACTTCTTTCGATGCCATCCTTTAATATGTATGGATTAATATTTTTCATCTTCTAATCATTATAACATTCAACACGTTCTATCAATGTTTCCATAAGAAGACCAACTGATAATGTCAAACCATGAAAATTTTCTTCCTGACTTCTTCAAGAAAGTAGGATAACACATGAATACTCTTGAAATATAGATAATAATAAACAGGATACTCTTTGTAACATCAAGAACTATGTATGGTTAGTTTTTAATTCATTATTGCACTGACTAGTGGATATACTTCCCAGTAATACCAAGACACACAAAATAAAAGTGGTTAAGGATATTTTTTTCGTAGTGGAAATGAGAAAATCATTCATAAAAATAAAAATGCGACGAAAATACAATGGAAGAACTAGAATCCCATTCATCTATCACAGACAAAGACAAAAAATAGAGTACCCATGAGACTAGTAAGAAAAAAAATATGGGAGCATATTCAATTGAAAATGATCATGTACAATATAAGATTGTAATGGAATATGTATATGTGGCACTATTGACATACATACCCCATCTTATATTCCCAATGAGATTGGTACAAGTAAAAAATATAGGTTCACTAAAATAAATTTATATAAATATTGAATAAATACCCTATAAATATCCCCATTGTTGATGCTATTTCTTAGATGATCATGTATGTAAAAATATATATAATACGTACTCTCAAATAAGAGAAAATTGAGGGACATTGGAATAATTTCCATGAATGAATAATGACATATAGTCGACCAGAAAAGGCTCCCACCGAAAATGATAGAACCCATAGTTTATTAATTCCTACAATAAAGGAATGTTTAATTTCGAGAGATCATTGTGATATATCATAGAGTGTGTTAATATCATGCCAATGAGTATCTTCTAAAAATTAGGACTTGATGAACCAAATCCCAAAATAGTGGACCTTTAGCTGAATAACAAATCTTTCAGTTATCATTAAATACTACTTAAGGATGACTTAGTCAATGTTGAAATGTTAATATTCCATTATTATTCATCTATCCTAGATATTTTGTATGAATTAGATTTCCTGGTAATTCTATATAGACTATTTCTTTCAACTAGTAAGTAATTGATCGACATGAATCAGGGAAAACCTTTTTTTGATCTGATGATGAAGAAGTACCACTTAATTTATTAAAATAATCCAAGAAATGTGGAAACTAGTTATATTGTTATGAAATCATTTTCACTGAAGAAAATGTAGATATTATCAAAATTTTGGGTGAAAAAGTTACATTATCACCCGATGAAGAGGAATGTAGTAAATATAAGGTGGAAAATTACATTGAACCTATTCTATGTGACACTTTTCAATTTTACACACCCATAGTCCTTAAGCCACTAAAATTATAATAAAATCTTTTGGATATCACATTAATGTAATCATTCAATGAAATTGAAGATGCACTACCTATCAATATAATCTCAAGCCAAAATTATGTACATAAAGAGAAACTTAAAGAAGTTTTCAAGTGGCACATAAATTCAATCATGACAGATGCATATGATATTATAGGGATTAGTATCCCAATTAGAACCCCTAAAAGCTTCTCAAATCAATGATATAAACCCAAATTTCAACCCCAGAGGTGAATCACCTCACTAAATATAGAGGTTATTATAAAAGATTTTCTAGAACTTCTCAATAATCGTATAATATTTTCCATATTCAACAGTGAGTGGGTGATCCCATAGGTATTTGTATAAATAGAAGGATACATGAATATTATTAAAACCCATTAAATTGAATTAATCCCAATTTAAACTATTACTAGATGTTTTGTATATTTCAACTACAGAAATATCAATTCAACAACCCCAAAAAGTAAATTTTATGCTCCCATTCATGAATCAGATTCTTTATAGATTAGTAGGTCATGATTTTTATTTCATTCTATGTTGATATTAAGGATTCAATCAAATCACTATCGAACCATATGTTTTTTGAAAACAATGTTTACCCATCCATCTGTAATATTACCTTATTAAATGATGTTATTTGAAATGTGTAATGTACTATTAATGTTTCAAATGTGTAAGACACATATATTTCATGATATTATAGAAGAATCACTAAACATATTTATGGATGAATTTTCTGTGTGTGGATGATCTTTTGATGTATTTTATATTAATTTAGAACTTTTTCTATAATTTTATATAGAGAAATACCAAGAGTTGAACTGGTAGAAATATCATTTCATATTTTGAGGTTGAATCATACTATAATAAAAAATATCAAATCCTGAATGAAATTCTATCAAGTTAAGATTAATTTAATCAGAGAATTAAATGAACCCACAACTGTGAAAGTAATAAAGAGTTTTTGGGGCCACATGAGATTTTATCCCGGCATATTTAAAGTCTTACAAAAAATTGACTGACCACTAACACATCTTCTGTTGATGGACATTACATTTGACATTAATAATTAATTTCATTAGGAAATTAATACATTGAAAAATATATTGGTGTGAAAACCTCCCATTTTTTTCATGACTAGGATAAATAAATTAAAATGATGCGTGATGCTATTGATTTCACTTTAAGCACTATTTTAAGATATCTGGTTGTACATATCTTCCACAATTTTTATTATTTATTCAATACATTAAATGATGTTAAACTGAATTATATGACTATAGAGAATGCATTTTTGGCATTAGTATTCCAATTTGGTATTTTTTATTCATATTTCATGATATCTATAGTTATTTCTTATAATTATAAAACAATATTGAATTAAATTTTTAATAAAAATGATTTCAATTTGAGGCTGATATAATAGATTATTTTGATTTAATAACATGATATCAACTTCAATGATATAAAAGGAACTAAAAATTTCACTACTGACCATCCATCAATACGTCCTCTTCGCGATGATGAGGATGAATAATAGATAAACATTAATAAATATTTTCTCAATGAGTGACTTATTAATACGGATGTATAATGACCTCTATGTTTTTCTAATATCAAAAAATATATTTCCACATGGTGTATATATCAATATTTCACCTTTTCATGAAATATTGAAATTCATAGTCGATGCTTCACACTATTACTATGATGAGACAATATTATTTTACAATTATATTGATATTTTAATGTGTCTCTATATTCTATATGATGAAATTCAATGTGTTCTTGAGCTCCACCAAATTTTTCTATCTATTGTACATCATGGCCATAAATATAATGTAGCTATAATATTGCAAAGTCAGCTATTCTAGCCCATACATCATTGGGATGAAAAGAGTTTTTTCATTATTGTGATCATTTCCAAAGGATAAGAAGAATTGGGAAATATACTGAGATGCCTCATTTTCCCATTCTAGAAATATAAATATTTAAAATTTTGGGTATTGATTTTATGGGTCTGTTTCGAAATCCACATAGAATATTTCATATCATGACCATGAAGGCTATATTTCAAAATGGGCTAATAAAGAAGCTATCACACATGAAACAACCTAGGTAGTCAATAACATAAAATTGAAAAAAACATTTCTATATTTGGATTCCCTTGATTAATCATTAATAATCTAGTAGATCAATTCATGAATACTTCTGTTAGAGGGATTCATAAAAAAATATGTTATTCGGTACCACATTGGCAACCCTACACCCTGAAAAAAATCTTGAAATATAAATATTTTAATCAAGAGATAAATAATATCCTTGAAAAGGAAATTAATAAAAATATAAAGTATTGTAATATAAAAAATGATGACACACCTTAGGAATAATGAATAGCTTATAAAACAACCATAAACACTACTCTTTTATAACTTGTTTACAAAAGCCACTGTAATTTTCATGTAATAAGTAGAGTACATATTATAACGGTCAATAAAAAAGATAAACCTCAAGGCTTAGTAATATATATAGTAAAAAAATGCTAAAATGAGATAGAATATATCCGAATGGATTCTTATGAAAATGTAAAAAATTATATGGAGAAAACCGTGAAATGGAATGACTGGTGTATTGAATGACAGATATTAACAGAGGGGGATAATGTTATATTATTCAATTCATGTCACCAAAATATTCCATGGAAAACTAGAATCCAAATTTTCAATAACATTTGATGTTTTTTTGGTTTTTCCTTTTGGAAATATTGAAATTAAAATAGTTAAAAGACCACCCTTTAATATCAATAGTTAATGAATGAAAATATAACCAATGTTTTTTAAATAATGGTGTGTTATTTAACTAACATTAATTTGATTCACGGTTTTTCTACCTCCCAATATTATTTAAATAATTCATTGTGTGGTAAAATAGGTTTGGTTCCAGATCACATAGAATATTTTATGAGATTATGATGTTTTTTTGAATATAAAAAAGGATGGAGACTCATGGAAAAAATTGGGTTTGTAAGAGGAATAATTTACATTAGGAATTCAATTTATGAAATGAGTATTTTGGACTGCCTATATAAACTATGAACACAAATTTAATGTTTTATTCATCAATTTTACCCCTACCACTCGAGATAATCCCGCTTCTCCCACTCAACCTCACTATTCGAAACTCTTCATTCCACATTCCCTTCATCTCTTTGTCATGAAAGGAAACCTTAGTAATTCTTCTATACATAATTGGTTCAGTCTATTACAACTCTCCATCATGTCCCTAATTATGTATAATAGTTTCCATCTTCTAAACCCATGGAATAGTGGGATGATCCACATGCACCGTTGGGGACAAACCATGCTCCTTTGTCACCACTTATAATTCCATCCCCCAAACCATCTATATCAGGTTCTTCTTCTCAATTTACATCCCACCATAAAAATTCATCCTACCACCATTACAAATTTTCTTTCCTGTATTTATATCTCCATTACTACCTCTAGTTTTATGGTAAAATTCTTTAGGTCCGATTTTCCAATCATCAAGCCATGCCCTTGCAGACAAATAACAGCTCAACCATACCTTGCTTAAGAAGGTATTTATGGTCAAGGAAGTCATATAGATCATTGGAAGAATATATATTTATTAAATCATTGAGGTATATAAGGAGACATTCTAGCTGATAAATCCTGTGTTACTAGCCACATTTGAGTTGTAAATTATTCATGTATCCATCTAATTGGGAGGAAGAGCATGGGAGCTTCCATACGGCGAGTTCAGAGTTGGAAAAGTTATTTATTCGACCTTATTTTACACCATCCCAAAATATTATTCCTTATATCTAGACATTAACCATATGAAAACCTCTACGAGCTTGGAATTCATAGAAAATGACCCCAAGAGATTCAACGAGCCACACAAAACAATGAGAACCCAGTAGATGGGTGATTCTCTATGGATAATTCATTAGGTTTTAGCCCATATTGGCTAGCCTAAGGAGAATCTCATTTTTCAGTTAGTATTATTTATGTAAATATATTAGATTATACCATGGATTTTTCTATCACTATTATGGATCACTAGGTCATACTATCTTATGAAGCACATATAAGGGTGCAAATAAAAGATTTATGGGAGAGAGATTTGATATATATTTGGTTCAGTCTTTGGGTGTTTTCAACTCATATTGGCCCCATTAATCATGCTAACTAATGATGTTAGTTGATTTACTAATGATATATTTAATAGAGATTCTTTAAAATAAATGTAGGAGTTATGAGTGGGAACAAGAGTATGGAAACCCTACCACCTAATAGTATTTTTTGATATAACATGCTCGATGGGACAAGAGACCTTCTATAACATTTAAGTATGAGGTTTCTTCTATAGATCTATCTACCATACAATTTACCTTGGTATAGATCAATGCCTTAAAACCTCTATTTTGGACCATTGATTCTTCCAGCAATGTAACAACTACTTATACCTCCATATAATCCATTAACAAGGGTGGGGGAAGATCTAGCAACTAACTATTTTGAAGGTGATAACCAATGCTCTAGAGGACATTTAGCCTTTTCATTTATGTTTTTCCAAAGTGTACCACTCCACTATTATTTATGTTTTGGGTGTTTTTATATACTCACTATATTCCATCCAATATTTTGTATAATTATTATTATATAATGTAAGTGAAATATTTTTTCACTGAAATGATTTTCAATATTTTTTATCAAAACTTTTGTATTCGATTTAAAATTTCTTGACCATTTCACTTCACTATCACTTTTGATACACATGTTATACCACTTATTATCATTCCCCATGAGGTATTTACTTTTGAAAATGCTTTAATAGGACTTAAAATTGATAATAATACTTATATTATAGTACTGTTCCTTAACATCAATAGATTAATGGTCTACCCATATTTGGGTTGGTGAACTACACATATTTCCCATTAGATCATGGGGGAACCCATTGATGTTTATAGAAGTTGTAGAAGATAGCTGATATAATGGAATGCACCATGAGATCTTCTTCTATCAATCTAGATGGTGATATATTATTTTTTCACTATAGGATACCCATATTGTTTATCTATTGAGTGTTTTTAGTTTAGTAGGTTTTTTCTATGTTTTATTTATATGTATATTCTATGTTAATATGTTTATATTCTTATCTTTTCATATATATCTATGATGATATTGAATTATATCTAATATGTGGACCTTACCATTATTCTACCTATATATTTACAATATCTTATGAACTAATCATTTATCTAGAACATGATAATTGTGTTTCTAACATTACTACATGTAACCTACTTTTACATCAATCTCCCACATTTTCTCCAAAAGTAGGATTTTTTATTAGGAGATATAAATTCCCTATACTACTTTTATACATGACATTTCAAATTTATTTCTACTAACATTTATATCTCTCCTACATCACTTCCCAAAATAGTGCCCAAACTATTACATTTTAAGTCTGTGGGTGACATTATTGATCATTGTTTAATATTCACTAAGATTGTTTGTTGTTTTCATTAGTATGAGAGATATTTTTATTTAAAAATATTAATCTATAGGTAATATTATTCATCCCATGTAAATTAAACTAAAAAAATAATAGAAAATGTTAAAATATATTACATATTCATTATTATAATTTCAGGATGATTTTTGAGTCCTGTAATTTTATTTTGATTAAAAGTTTCAGAATATTTATTTTGTTTGAATTGATAGTAGTTATTATTACATGTCTGATTTAACATTTATATATAATCCCATTATTATAAAGATTCTAGATCTACATTTTCCCATTATTCTCTAATTTGTTTGAGATATATTTGGGGAAAATAATCTAATGAGAATATGGATTGAAATCTTATCAATGCTATGACTGAATGAATGCACTGTTAAAATGAATAATTTTTTTTCCATACATTATTATTAGTATCGACATATATATTATCCTTTCATAATCCTATCGAAATCATTTATGACATTTTTTATTTTTAAGAAATGTTACAAGCCCATTTATTCCTTCTGACCTTGCTGTTGATACGACTTCATTACTATCACATGAATAAGTATAGGGGAATGGAAATTACCAATTGAAATGGAATTTTTATTATTAAGAAGATTTATGATTTTATTATCCCCTGATCTATGTTCGGTGGTCCATGGTTCTTTTGATATACCATTCATGATTATCCAATCTCTTAAAGAAATGAGTTGTGTATTAGGATTGTCAAAAATCACCATTATCAGATTAATGAATATTAGCATAGATCATATGTGTATAGGTGGTGGATATGATGTCTTTCCTTACTAGATTTTCCAAAAAATGAGAAAAATAGGAAACATGATACATTCATTCTAATTTTATGCATCACCGATGGACCTGCCCTATGCTTTTCGAAGTGTGGAGATTCTACATTATGAGATTAGGTCCATTATTTCACTGTTCCTTATTATCATTCATTGTAATTGATATATTACCTTACTTTTATTTTTTATTTTCTTTATTCTATCCACGAATCCATAGCCTCATAGTCATTTGATCCTTATTGTTAAATAATTTATTATTAATTTATTATTTTTCTTTATATAGTGATGTTATTAAAACCACTCCAATACAGTGGTTAAGATCATTTATTAAGGGTATTAGAATAAATTCAATTTCATTTTACCTTGATTTTTTGTTGAAAATTTATTGTGAGGTAAATTTAAAAATTTATATTTCTTATAATGTGAAGTTTAATATTATAATTAAAAAAATGGATTTTAACATAGGACATTATTATTTGGAATAATTTATCTTCTTTGCTAGAGTTTTTTTAGAGGACTAGATATTTTCCCGGAAAATTTGTCCAATGTGCTTGGTAATAATTCTTGTTTCATATTAACAATTTTGTTCATTTGGAATTATTTTCGTCATTAATTTATCTTATGGAAAATAATTTTTTCAAGAGTGGGGGAATATTATAATTATAGTTCAAATATATAATTTGGAATCAATTCATTGGGATTTTTATAGTTTTATAATATAATGTCTTGGGATTTGTCCTGTTTTTATAAGAAAAAGGAGTTATATATTAAAAATAGGGATGCTATAAATTTCAACAATCAAATGCAATTCATATCATGAATATGACTCATGACATATATTACTCAGATAAAAGGCTCATAAAAATAAAATTTTATGTAATTATTCAAATTTATGTAGTGAATTTCATAGTTGAATAATTTTAGGAAATGAATGTAAATCATGATACGAATGTGTCAAATTATGGACTTGACATCCCTAAAAGAATCCCTAATCCTATAAAATCAATAAAATTTATAAATCCTATGATCCCAATAATGTTCAGCATTTGAATCATTTACCTGATCTGTGAGACTTCATATTGGTTCCCAAAAAATTACATACAGGTCATGAAGTTCAGTATGATACATAGAAGGTATGGAATAATTGATAATTTTAAAATCCCATTAAACACCATGAAACACATATACATTTCATGAAATATTTTTGGAATATGTCCAATTAATGACATTAAATCCATATACTTACATAGTTAATTATCTAATTTATTTTTTCATGCCTTTTTCATTTCCAACGAAAAAAATAAAATTCTATTTTGTACATTGTTTTATGTGTTTTCTTAACCATAGTTTCTCTCATTTTCCCTTCAATATTTATTCATAAAATCTTGATTCATTTCATCCAATGGAATTGTGGATTTCACATTCTTTTTTCCACATCCTTTAGGAATTCAATTAAACATTGTTTCTTTAAATAAAATTTGTAATGTGTTTCTTTTCATCATTCAATGTATGTGAGTTGGATGATTCTACATTCCTTGATTCTGAATTTTATTATTAATTTTATAGTCATGTTAATGAGATTTATTTGATTTAATACCATTATTCACTTGAATATATAACTAGATTTGGGCTATGTGTCCAGAGTAAGGGTATAATAAACCTAAGAAAGTTTTAAATTAAATATTTGATAAAACATTGGGTAAAAATTATGTAAGTAAATCCTTTTAACCCTAGTCATTTAGATAACACTTCTTCAAATAATTTAAATAGAATGATACTAACATAGTTTGTGTTAACATAAATATGAGCAATATCCTATGATGATTTCTTCCTTCAACATCATTTTTATTTCACCTAGACTGAAGAACACCTATAGAACATAGAGTTGTTTCCTTTCTACGAAGATCCAATTGGTTTGACCAAAAATAATTAGTTAATTATAAAATAATTCACAAAAAAATAAACAAGAGAATCCTAAGATAGATTTAGGAATAACCTTAGAATAAGCCCCCTGAAATTGTTCATGATCCATATTTATAATTTTATGTAAATAAATATAATTATTTTAGAACACAACATTTTAGAATTGTGTAAGGAATCAACTTTCATTTTCCAATTTCAATGCACAGATCCTTTTTAACACTTCTCTATTTGTTTGACCCTAGATATCTATTCTGATTCATACTCTTGTAGTAGTGTTAGTTTTATTAAATATAAATTTATAAACTAATCACACCCATGTGGAATCAAGAACACTAATTGGGATGACAAATTTATACTAGGTAAGTTATAGTTGTGTTGAGGGTTCCTGGGGAGGATCATGGATTAATTTATGGGGGATATTTTTTTCCATTTTGTAGAACTTATTCATATAATAGATCTATATTTTTTTATTCTTTTTGTAAAAATTATTTTTTGTAATTGTTTTCTAAAGTTTCATTTTTATAAATCATTCACAGGGAATATAATTTTACTAAAACATGTATATCATTTATACTATGTAATTTTTTCTTACTAGATAAAATTGTTTCTTTTCATTATCTCAAACAAAATTATTTTCAATGATCAAGAATCAATGATAGATGATCTTGTTCACAATTCTTTAAACTGTTAAAAGCATTACAAATTTAAAAATCTATTATCAATGAATTTTGAAATCAATTAAATGAAAGAACATAAATTTTGAGATATAGTTAAGTCTTAATGAATCATCAACTTTTACATTCTACACTTTTGAGCTTCATATTTGAAAATATATAGTTTTTAACAATCACTTATCTTCTCCATGAAAAAATATCATGAAGACCATTCAACGATTGTTGGTTTAGTATATATTTACATAATAGAGGAAATGATAATATGATAAGAAAATAAAAAAATTTCCTTCCACATCATTTACTTGTTCACAAATCAGATTAATTTTATAATTTATTGATGAACTATTTATTCTGGTTTACATCATATTTTATTAATCACCATTTTCTAGATTGATTTATTTCAAACATTATTTTTCTTATTATTTTTCAACGTGTTTTTCTTGTTTTTGTGTTTCTGCTTTTTATCACATGAACATATTTTTTACCCTTACCTATATATCCACCCTACCATACACCATAATAGTTTCATATTTAAAAATAAATTATGTATTTTTTATTTATCATAAGATTCATCACCACAAAATATTATATATTTAAGGTTTCAAAACTGAACATTTTTGACTTTGAGGACAATAAATGGTTGTTGAATAATTATTTTAATAATAATAATTTTTTTAAAATATTATTTAGTGATTATTGTATAATATAAGGAGTGTTTGAGGAATTTTTTAGGAGTAAATATTTTTTGAATAAGATAATATCAGATTACTAATTTCGAATTTAAAATATTAAATATTTAAATTAAATAATTTTCAAGGAAATTTTGACATGGATGAAATTTTCTAATCATTAATAAATATTTAGTTAATATTGTAATATAACATTTCAATTAATTAGGGGACCTTAGTATTTTCTATGTAATCATGTAACATATTTAGTTATGAATTGATTAAATAGACAATGGATTTGTAAATTTTATTAATATTCTTGATTAATAATTAATAAATATATAATATAATGGGGGTTATTATTGTATTTATTTATAATGCGTAATGAGACATAATTCAAGTTTTTTAAATATAGAATTTCCCTTAGTTAAATTATATGATAATATACACCAATTTCCATGGGTTATTTATGAATATAAAATTAATTATTTAATTATTGATCAATAATAATGTGGGGATATTATTTAGTGTCTTCAACCAATATAGTTTTAAATGGCCCAACAAAGGCCTCTGAGGGTATGCAATAAGTGAAAATGTTAATTTTAATTAAAAGAAATGTGGGAAAGGCGTAGTGGGAATGGGATATAGTTGAAGAAAAACATTCAATTTTTTGGTAATAACTATTATTTTTTAAATTTATAACATTTGAATATGGAAATGATTTCGATATATTTTTAGATCTCTTTATACTTCCACTAAACACACATATATGAACAACTGATACCCTCTTCTTAATCAATTTTCCCTAAATAACCTCACCTCTTTCTCAATTATCTTAGACACAATCATCAGAATAATCATTAATCATTCACTGATATTTTCCATAATCTATGTTCCTATTTTATTACTATTTCCCTTTTTAAATTAGAACTATAATGAAAAGTGGGACTTCAATGGTGGTAAATCATTATTTAATGTTTAAAATTACTCGGTGTTATTGTCATGTAGTCAAATATATCGAGATTTAACATCGCATTTAATTATAAATATAAAATTTTCATATCTATTTATAATTATGAATAATATATTAATTTTACGTTAAAGGGAAGCTTTTCTTAATAGCTTACTCAACACGCAACAATGAGTTTAACCAAAATATTACTTTGCAAACAACACTATGATATACCAAAAAATAATACAATATTATTATTATTATTTTAAAAGGTAGTCAACATCTATCTATTGTATTCACAAGAATGAAAAGTACTAACTAAAATATGATTAAAATATTTTTTAAATGTTTTTACACTTATCTAATAAATTTTAAAGGCTTAAAATGAGAATTAATCCAATATTAATTATAAAATACTTTAAATTTTATAGAGGTCATTTTACGATTTTTGATAGAGAATCATTTTTTATTTTTTTTTCAAATGTTTATATGTTATTTTTGACAAAATAATTATCTTATTTGGAATAGGGACATTAAAATTTACATTGGTTGAATTTTTTTTATTTTTACGAAGAAATTCATATTTTAATAAATAGTTAAGATAGTGCATTTTAAGTCAATACTTCTTTTTCATCTGATTTAATTATAAAGTTATGTTTTAATTTTAATTTTTGTAAAGAGAAATTGGATTATGTTTTTATCATTTAATCTATGTTTGGACATATGAAGTAATTTCACATTTATATTGGACATAAACACATGCCTATATTTTGATAGTTTTTACTTCTTAAAATCTCACTTTCTTGTTTTCACAACTAGAGTTGATATTAAATTAATTACTATAAAATTTGTGTTTTGAATTTAGAAAAACAGATTCCATATCTGGGACCAGAAGATCCAAATTATGTAAATATATAAAATTTATTTTTGGACATTATGAATAGTAACATCAGTAATTAAATTTTTACCATGGTTAAAGGGTAAATTTTGGGAAAATGGGTAAAAATATTATTATAATAATATAAATCTGACCTAAAATTTTTCATAAACTTATTTGATGATTCATGGGCGACCAAAACAATTCTTAGGCCGAAATATTGGCATTTTGGAGCCACTTGGGTGTCATAATGACATATTATAATAATTAATTTAAAGTATAGAGAAATATAATATAAACATGTCTTTTTTTACTATTTTTTTTAATATATGGTCATATAACTAAAATATTTGACTACAAATATTAATTATAAAGAAAAAAAATATTTCCCAAATCAAGGTATTTTATTTATAATCTTTATACATTAAATAAATAAATTTATTTTTGACATAATGAAGATGCATCGATTACCTTATTAATGAAAGACTGAAATAAATGATATAATAAATATTTAAATAAATTAAATTTTATGATTTTGAGGACAAACATGAATTTTATTTAAGATTATGAAATGTTATATTTGAGTTAATGCTATTTGTTTTGGAATGAATCAAGTTGTTATGAAATTAACCAAAATCAATTAAGAAATAGTGTCAAGATTGACATAAATGAGTTTTCAAAACTAATACTATTTTATTAAATGATATAATTGCCATAAAAATATAAGATAAATCCTACTAACATAGATAATATTAAAAAAATTCATTAATGATCAAATTTAGTTTCTTTTATCATTTTATAGTAACTATATTAACCATATTTTTCAAACATATAATAATATATGGTAAAAGTTCATTTATTTAACAAAGGGTTAAAACAATATAAGGTTATGTGTGTGACCTAAACATGCCAAAAACTAACTGGTTGATAGGTTTTTGACCTCTCCTCATCTTGTCATCAAATTATATCACTTTGAAGCTATTATAATTCTAAAATAAATTTATAATAAAATAATATTTCATAACATTCCTAAAGTGCCCATTATCCTTCAAATAAAAGGACCCCACATCTACCCACTAAATAAAACCAATCAAGCTATTTGTATCATAAAATATCTACTAAAATATGCTTCAAACATCCCCCATACATCTTATAAGCATTTCCTTGGGAATAAGGGAATTCAAGAAAGCATTTTGGATGAAACCAAAAAGAGTTACCCGATTTAGATTTCCTATCTTCTCTCAAGATCATTTCCTTTATTTTGTTTCTCCACTCCATGTGCACTTATTATTCAATTATTATATGACAACACTAGTATCCTAATTTTTTTTATGTTTTTATTCTAATGTTTATACTTACACATACACACACCTCCATGTAATTGATATAGAACATATTGTTTCTGTATATAATGAACTTCTGCCTCATGAAATGATGATTGTTCAATTTTCTCTTACCACATATCATGGTGGCCATAAAAATTAAACTATATTTAAATATTATATGTATTATATGTATATTGTATTGATTATTCTATAATTTATATTTAAAACGTACCTTTATTCTTTCCATAATGTCTAAATAAGATACTTTCATTTGAGGAGGTGTGTACTACCGCCCCTCAAAGTGATATGAAACTTTTATGGAATACATAGAACATATAAAGGATGATGTTAATGAAATTAAGTATTATATATTGTATATATATTAAACTATAATTATATTATACCTATGTATCATTCATTTTTCATTTATTCAATGTGAAAATGAAATGATATTAGAGTTCATGCATACATACGACCTACCGTCTCCATGAAAGGTGCATTTCATTTATTATCTCAAAATTTTAAGGATTAGTATAAATACATATATAATAGATATATATTATATTTTAATCATGAATACTATTCTGGAGAAAATGTACTTTTTAACACATGGACACTTTGTATTTATAACAAGTTCATTTTCGAAACATATACTGATCATCAACAAAATGTCTGAAATAAACCCAAATAATTAACTAATTGCTATAACATGGTAATAAGTAATATAAAATAAATAATAATCCTAAAAAAGGTTCTCAATCAAGTAAAAATTTACATGTGTTTATTATTCAAGAACATAATGATTTTATGAGACCAGTTAGACTCCGGGTAAGGGAAATCTTAACTCAATCTCCATTCATTGAGTTAAATATCCATGTCATTATTTTTTTTCAATAATATGTGGGAATTACCTCTGACTAATGTACAATTAATATCACCTTATATTGTTTTTATAATTCTTTTTCACACATATTTATGTCATTGATTTTTTCTTAATCTAATGATATGATCATCAGAAAGGACCATATTTCAATCTCCATTAATTTAGAAGTTTCTTGATGATATACACCTTAATTTCTTTCTAGAGTGTATATACCACCCTTTCACAGTAATTATCCATATTATAACCATATTCATGATATTTAATTTCCTATAAAATGTTCTACTTACATGTGGCATATAATTTATATGTTTAAATTTTAAATTACGCTTTATATAAAACATCATTTTAAATGTTTTCAATATTTAATCTTATAAATCATGATCTTTCATGCACATGTTTTCAAAAATATTTTAAGGAATTATTTTTAGGGAAATGAATTTTTTTATAATAAAATAAAATTCAAATGTTTTAAGGTGTTATGGGAAACATTGATTGAAAAATCTTCTTTTAAAATGTTTTAATTATGTTTTAAAAGGGGATTTATTATTTCAATAACATTGAATGTTTTATATATATATAAACCATGAATGAAATTAACCTCTTTTATATCACAACTATGTATTGATTTTTACCTTACAAGATTAAAATTTTATTTTAATATAATGTGTTTTCATTTATGAGTGTGCAGATTGAAATGATGAAATGTGATTTCAAAGTTCAAATGTTATTTTTTCATTTATACATTATTTTTATGTGATTATTATGTTATGGTTTTTTTAGAATTGATTAAGTATACAGGTTGTTCCATGATAAATCAAGGGCGAGTGATCCCATGCTACCTCTCCAATGAATTGGGTAATGTGATGGAGGTAAATGATGAAGTTTCTCTGAAGATATTTATGGAATATACTATGATTGGTATTGAAAACGTAACCATGAAAGTCTCTCCCTATATAGTTATGAAATCTATAATGTATGTATGTTAGGGGTGAAGAAATTTACCTTTGTTATTTATTATTTATATGTATTTATTAGGAATATTATGATGTCATAATGCATGTTAGTGAGTTTATGTTCTATGGGTGAACATTATGATTTTGTGAAAATGTTTTCACGAATTTTAAATATTCAAATACTAATGATTTTATACATTATTTTATATTCCTTAATGATATTTTTATGCACATCCCATGTTTTTGAAATATTTTCTATAGGGTACAAAGTTGGTTATGAGAATGGAAGAAGTCAAGAATATTTTTATCGAGAAAAAGAAATCATGTTTTGTTAAAAGGGTTTCCTTTGGTTGATAAAATTGAATACTAAGTTTAACTGTCCACATGTAATGACTATGTATATTATGTAATATTTATGACATAATTATCTAAAACTATAATCATAAAAAGATCCACAATCTGAAACAAGGTTAAATTATTGACTTAACTCAAGATTTTGTATTGTATATGGTCAGGGCCTTAAAGTTGGTATCCAAGGATGGTTTAGAAAAAATTAGAGATTAGGATGTTCTCTTAAGAGTTTTGGATATCATCATGGGTTTATAATTTTAAGGTTGATCATAATTTCAATTTCTTATAAACCCCTTTTGAGGCTTATGTTTTGAAATTTCAATGTAATTAATGGTATTTTTGGTGACATTTAATTTTGACGTAGTTATGGTTTTTTTAATTTTGTGTATGAAAAATTAAAGGTATAGAAATACTTTTGATGATAAAACAAGTTATTATTATTTTGTATTTTATCTCATATTGTCATTGTTATAAAAATTATACTATTTTCGTCGATGGTTATGTTCAGTCTCATCATCTCTTCCCCTTATCTGCTGGTGCTTTCTTGTCCATGTATCCATGCATTCCTCGTTTTCATTTTATCTTGTGGTTGAATCCCTTTCCCCCCTTTTCCTCTACTCTTCACTATTTTCCCATTATGATAGACCTTATTTTGGTCTACCATGATGATTCCTAAGTTGGATTGGGATGGTGACGTTGGAGTGCTGATCTCTTGCTTCGATTACTTTGGTTTTGCGATTTTTTTGGTGTTTTTAGTAGCTTTGAAATGTCATTGCTCTTGGTGGTGTAAGATGGTGGAGTTCCTTGGGAGGTCTCTTGGAACCCAGTCTATTCTAGATCTGCTCTGGCTTCAGATCCCATTGGTCATCTCCCAGTCGGTCTGGTGCGGTGTTCCGCAAGAAGATTTGGGATGTGGTCTTTATGTGCTTTTGTGTTCAAGGTGGTTCGTCATGTGTAGAAATATCCATTCTGTGATAGTTATATGTAAGATATTTGTTTCTTTTTTTATTTTGATGGTGGCCTGATTTTTTTCTTGGATGAAGCTGATGGTGTTCGTGATGCTACGAGGTGGTTTTGGTTATGTATTTTGGTTCAATTTGTTGGTGGAATCGTGATATGTCGATGGTGAGGTCGAAGGGGTCTCTGTTGGTGGGTTTTTTCTCTATGGCTCTAGTGATAATGATGAAAGGCAACGAGGATGAGAGGTGATGTCGATGGGGGAGTTCTTATTGGTGATGATGATTGTGGTGTTGGAAGGCATCGATGACATTATAGATGAAAATTAGATGACAATGGTGACGACGATGAAAGTGGTGATGAATGTAAATGCCTCACCTGGTTTGGGGACATGATGGTTGATGTCTTGTAGATTGAGGTGGGTTTACTCATTTCTTTAGGTGGATATGGAAGTATTTTGGAATTTTCAATATTGAATTTTCTATTTTTGAATGTGGTGGTCTTTGTGGATGTGGGAAATGGACAAAGTGATGACTCTCGTATGGGTACCACTTACCAAAAAAGTTGATTTTAATGAATATAAAAAATGGATTCTGTGTGCTTTTTGAAAAAGGAAAACATATAGAACATGTGACAACCCATCACACTAGACAATGCATCAGGAATCGGACCACAAACAAAAGTGCAATGGGCCTTTATCTCCTAACACTAGCCAACATTATGTCCCTGTTTAGTATGACATATTATTAATAGTTAATTTATTTTAAGGATTAAGATTATATTTATTTTGGAGACATATATTTTATTGAATGTATATCCTTAGTATAGGAAAATGATTTGGGGATTATGTGATAAATAATATTTTGGAAGACATTCAATGTTTTTTTAACATTATATGAATAAGGTAAATAAAGAACTATGGGATTTTTATAGAGTAATAGTTAAATTAAAATTTTGAAGAATATATGATTCTAATTGTGGAAGTATTGGAATTAGGTTATTTGTGGAAATTATTAACCTATCTTGGATAATATGTGATTATGTTAATTAATTTTTAGTATGAGACTTTAAGGGTGATTGATTTTATTGGGACGTACATGATAAAATTTATCTTAGAAGACTATATTATGAAATTATTCTATGATTTGGGTTTCAATATTAATTGAATTATTTTGAGTAATTATATGGAAATTTTTTTGATGAATGGTATACGTTGACCATTGGGTGTTACTTTTGAATTTGCGATTTTAAAAGTAATCTACACTTTATAAAGGATTATTCTTTTTGGGGATTGTCTGATCTTGTACTGATCATTTTGGTTTTGGTTAATGTTTTAATATATGATAAATATATAGTTAATCTTTTGTGGATTAATAAGTTGATTCATCCGGAATACTCATCGTTTTGAAAAAAAAGATGAGATTGTGGGGGAATTTGATTAAAGGATAAAACTCTACTATTCAAATATGTAAATTTAATTTATTTACTTATTTTATTTGTAAAATAATTAGTGAACATTAAGAAAAGGACCTTAAAAAAAAGTTTCATCCATTTACTTTTCTTATTGATAAATCAACATCCTTTTAACCCCACAAAATTTTGTGGTTTTCTGATGGTTAACTATCTCATGAGCATATTTTCTATCACTCTTTCTCAAAACAAAATGGTTACTTTTTCTTCCATATCCATTTTTTCCTTCATGGAATCCTATAATGTGTTATCTCATGTGACCTTTTTAAATATCTTTATTTATTTTAAAGTGATTGTTTTTCTGAATCTTTTTTTGACGTGGGATATTCACTCAAGTTGCTGAGCCCAATTTTAAAATTACAGGGATGAAATTTCCAAAATGGGGGGAAATTTGTAACATCCCAATTAATCAATGAATAATAAATTTTTATATATATTAATATTTATGAATAAGATAATATTTTTACATTAAATGATATCCTTTTCCTGATAGTTTACTTGACATTAAACAATGGGTTTCTCCGAAATTTTATTTTTCACACAACATCGAGTTAGACCTATAAATAATATATTATAGTTATTATTATTTTAAAAGGTAGTTAATGACTATCCTTTATGTTGTAATTAATTAGTAAAATTGACTAAAATATGATTAAATTTTTTTGTTAAATGTTTTGACATTTATCCAATAAATCTAAGAGGCTTAAAAAGAGAATGAATCCAATTTTAAGCATAAAATAATCTAATAATTTTAAAAGTCTTTTTACTACCTATTGATAGTGAAACTTTCTAAAAATATTTTTTTTCACTTTTATTTGATATATTTGACAAAAATAATCATCTTCATTAGAATTAGAACATAAATATTTTTCTTGTTTGAAATTTTAGTATTTTTCTGATGAAATTAATATTTTAGTGAATAATGAAAATACTGCATTTTAATTCAAAACTACCATTTCATATAATTTGTTTATATAGTTATGTTATCCTTATAATTAGTTTTAATGATTAATTTGATTACTTTTTAATCATTTAAACCATGTTTTTCTTGTTGGATGTAATTTCACATTTAGATTGCACATAAACACAAGTCAATCTTTACATAGTTTTTACTTCTTACATACTCGGTTTCTAGTTTTGACAATAAGAATTAATTTTAAATTAAATAATAAAACTTTTTTGTTTTTAATTTGTAAAAATGGATTCCATATTTGGAATCAAAAGGTTCCAATTATGTAAATAGGAACCTTTTAGTTTTGGACATTATAAATAGTAACTTCAGTAATTATTTTTATTTACCACGTTTAAAGGGTAAATTAGGTAAATAAGGGTAAATATAATATATTAATAATATAAAACTACCCTAAACTGTGTCATAATATTATTGGATAGTCATATTCAATGAAAAAATTTCTTAGGCCATTATTTTGTCATTTGGGAGCCACTTGGTTGTGATAATGACATGTTATAATAATTAATTTAATATAGAGACAAATATACCATAAACATGTATCTATTTACGAAAAAAAATTAATATAAATTAATATAAATGATCTATTTTACTATAAATAGTCACTTTAAATATAGAAATATTTCCAAATTCATGGTATATTATTTATTATTTTTATAAAATAAATGAATAAACTGATTTATGACACATTGATGATGCCGTGAATAACTTATTAATGAATGATACAAATAAATAATATTATAAATGGTAAAATAAATGTAATGTGAATATTTTTATGAAATAAAATAATTTAATGGGTTAATATTACATGTAACAGTAGATTTAATGTAGTTTGTTCTAATGTCTCAATTTTTATGACTTTAACAAAAATAAATTACTAAATAGTGTCAAAATTGAGATAAATGAGTTTTCAAAAAAATAAAATTTTATTAAATGATATAATAGTCATAAAAATATAGGATTATTATAAATGACTTAGATAATATAAAAATATCATTAGTTATATACTTTAAGTTCTCTTTGCAATTTATTGAATCTGTATTAACAATAGAGTAAAAAATACAAAAATACATGGTAAGAGTTGATTTATATAACTAAGGGTTGAAGACAAAAGATAAAGTTATATTTGTGACCTAAACTTCTCTAAAACCTATTTTTTCAAAGGATTGGTACTCATATTCTTCTTATCATTGAATTATATTAATTTTAATCTATTATAATTCAAAAATATATTTATAATAATATAACATTTCAAGAATTTCCTAAAGTGCCCCTCCTCCCTCTTATAAAAGGCCACCACCTCTACCCGTTTAATCGTACCACTCACCCCCCTTGTCTAATTATTTTCGGTTCTAATAATCTCATAACATCTCTCCCCTACTCCTAAAACAATTTACATGTGTATAAATAAAATCAATAAATCCTTTTGGATCAAATAAAAAAGAGTTACCCGATTAAGAGGCAACGTCTTCTCTCAAACTCCTTTCCTTTATTTTACTTCTCCACTCCCTATGATATTCTGATTCTATGATTACATAACAACACCAATGTCCTAAATATTATACGATGTTCCATTATATATTTTATACCAACACTTACACACACTTACATCTGATGGATATAAAACATACTGTTTCTGTGTACGACAAACTGCTGTCTCAGAAAATGATGATTGTTCAATTTTCTCATACCACCTATATTGTCGGCCATAATGATGGGACTATATTTATATATGATATTTATTATAGTTATACATTCTCTATGATTTTGAAAATTTTATTTACCTCCCACCTTTATACTTTCCATAATGTGTAAATACAATAATCTCATTTGAGGAAGTGTGGACTACCACCCCCTCAAAGTGATATGACTTGTTCATGCCCTCCATGGAACATATAAAGGAGGGGTTAATGAAATTTTATAACATATATAACATATATATTATACTGTAATTATATTATACCTATGTATCATTTAATTATAAGTCATTAAATATTAAAAAAGAATGAAATTAGTATTTATGTGTACGTATGACCTACCATCTTCATGGACAGTACATTTAATTTCTTATCTATAGATATTATGGATTATTATAAATAAATATATATTGGATATATATTATATTTAAATCATGAATACTATTCTAGATATAATTGAATTTTGATGACATGGACAATTTGAAATTATAACAAGTAAATTTTTTACTCATGTACTGAACATCGATAAAATGTCGGATATGAACTAAAATAATAAAATAATTGTGATAACATGGTAACAAGTAATATAAAATAAAAAATAAACATGAAAAAGGTTCCCAAGCATTTATATAGTAACATATTTTTATTTTTCTGGAACATAATGATTATATGAGACAAGTTAGACTCAAGTTAAGGGAAATCTTAACTCAATCTCCATTAATTGAGTTAAATATCCATGCCATTGGTTTTGTTTTCCAAGAATATATTTTAAAAAACTCTGATTTCTTTAAATAGAATATCCAATTATATTGGGATTATTTGTATTTTTCTCATATATTTATGTCATTGATTTAGCCTTAATTTAATGATGTGACCTTTGTAAGGGTCTTTGTCTTAATCTCCTTTCATAGAGACATTTCATGATGATATGCACCTTTAATTGTTTGTAATTTTTATATATAGCACCTTTTAAATTACTTATCCATATTATATCTATACTCATGATTTTTAATTTCATTTAAAATGTTTTTATTTCATGTAGCATGTAATTTATTTGTTCAAATTATAAAGTACTCTATCAGAAACATTGTTTAAAATATTTTAATGATTTAATCTTCTAAATTATTCTATTTCATGTCCATGTATTGAATATGATTTAAATGTATTATTTATATGGACATGAATATTTTTATATGTAAATTCCATTCATGAATTTCATAGTCGTATGAGGAACTTTGATTCAAAAAAATTATTTTAAATTATTTTAATTCTGTTTTAAAAAGAGAATAATTATTTCAATAACTTTGAATTTTTTTATATATATGGTATGAATATAATTTACTTCTTTTATGTTTTTATTATGTAATTATGATTAATTTATATGATTAAAATTTTATTCTAAAATGGTGTATTTTCATTTATGGTTATGTGACTTGTAATAATGAAATGTGATTTCAATGTGGAAATGTTATTTTTTCGATTATGCTTGGTTTATGTGTTATGATTATGTTATGGTTCATGGGAATTAATTATTTATATGGCAAGTTCTATGATAAACCATGGGCGTGTGATCCCGTTATATCCCTCTAATGCATTGGCTAACATTACAGAGGTAAAAAATAAATATTCTTCTAAGTGATTTAGGGAATATAAAATTATCGGAATTCCAAATGTAACCGTGAATGTTAGTCTCTATGTAGTTTTTTTACAAAAGGATGATTCATTAATGTTGAATATCAGCAGACGTACAAACACGAAGCCATGTAGGGAAGTGGTCCAGCCAGAGTTGGTTGCCATCAAAGGGGCCAGAGGCCACCAACTGATGGGCAACATTGTTTCCTTTCTTTTGGTAAAACAAAAGGTGCATCTTGAAAAGACTTGATGGAGAGAGAGGATTATCCTGATAAGGGAGACAAATGACTGGAGTCTTCCTTCGTTCTGGTTGATATCATTTATTATGATGAGGCAATCTGATTCAAGGTTGATTTTATCCCATCCATGATCTTTAGCAAGCATCATACTGGCGAGGATGGTGGTAGCCTCGGCTACAATGTATCTATGATATTGATATTTCATGTTTCCATTATTATCTATGAATTTTATGGGTTTATCATGAATCTTATCATTTCATTAGAAATGTTGAAGAGTTTTTGTTTTACGGGTGGAAAGTAAGACTTTGTGAAAATGTTTTCATGAATTTTAAATATTTATAGACTAATGGTTTTATTCCTTATTTTATGCTCCTTATAGAACATTTTATTCTCCTCTGATTTTTTGGAACATTTTACACATGTTATAAGGATGGGTATGATAAAGGAAGAAGTTAATAATATTTTTATCAATAAAAAGAAATAAATCATTGTTTAGAGGGATTCCTTTGGTGAAAAAGTTGATATTGAGTGTAACTATCCACATGTAATGTATGGGTATATTATGTAATAGTAATGGCCTAATTTCCTAAAAATTTAAACATGAAAATATCCTCAATGTTAAATAAGGACAAATTGTCTATTTAACTAAAGATAACGTGATGTTTATGGTTGTGTCCTTATATTGAATCACCATATGAATGAGGTATCATTTCTGATTGTCTTTATATTCAGGGTTTTAAATTTTACATAATTATTTAGGGTGTTTTATATGGTCAATAATGTGGGTATGTTTTATATAATTTAATCCAACAGGTTTTCATCAAAAATAATGATCACAGAAACATTTGATTTGGTCAGTGTAGTTCTTTATGTAAGATGTCTCAAACTATATTTATGATATAAAATAATATAATTATTGGTATATTTCATGAAATAATTATAAATAATAGAATTTTACTTAATTTTTAAAAATTTATTCCAGTTGTATTGACCATTGGTTAAAATAATTTTTTTCCTTCTTATATTTATTTTAAATTATTATTTTTATATATAAAATGTTTCCATGGTTGTAAAATAATTGAAATGAAATTGGAGTAACATTATAAATTCATCACATGGTTAATACTGATATTTAATGTTTTTAATCCTTAGAAATGAAATTTTTATGATTGTAAGGCTTAGTAATTTATTATTTGGAATTTTGAAGTTATTATACTACTAATCAGTGAATTATTTCTCAATGAATGCATATGTATAAATTTTATTATAGAATTATGTAATTTAATGTAATGATTTTTCATGTATATAATAGTGTATTTACAATTTATTATATTTATTTTACTAAGATAAAGTGTTTTTAAATTACCATTATTGAATTACAATGCACTATTCCATCAGTGTGTTTCCTATTATATTTATTCTTAGCATATATACTTGTTATTTTTGAGCTAAAATAGGGATATAAACACAAAATTTATGTTATGAATCATACATTATATTTGATCCCTGATATAGTGTTTTATTAAAGGACACACAATAAATATTTTCTATCAAAGGAGATAAAATAAAATATACTATTTTAGGTTGTCACTATATATGTAAGAGTTTAATGAAACAAAATCTAGAATTCTGTGAATTAGAATGTTATAGAAAATTATTTTATTGATATATGAAATAATTTCATTAAAAAGTGATGATACGTAAATATAAAATTGAGTAAAAAATATATTCATTATGTATAATAGTGTGAAATTTGATATATGTAATATATAATTAAAATTATTTGGATGAATACAAATATAGATACTCGAAAAAATGTGTTTCTGGTAAAAAACCTAGAAATATACAATGAAAAACTAAATTGGCTGAGATAGATTCTGAACTATGTGAAATATATTAATATTTATATGATATGAATGCTTTTCTTAGAAAAACATTATAAAATTTAGAAAAAAAACTATCAGAGATACACAAGATAGGTTGATCGAAGAGGAGAAAAATAAAGTGATTTATGTAATGTAGTTCCTAATGTCTACTCAATAAAGAAAGTTAGTAAAATTTATATCCCACATATATGGTTTTCAAGCTATTAAATGTATTTCATGAAATATATGTAACAGCCCAAGATTTTATAAAAAAATATTCTTTTTAATTTTATTAAAGTCTTGTGTTGTACGTTACACCAAAAGGAGCTTGCACAACACGCATCCTTGACTTGCCTTGCATTACACGCAATCACAACCTTTCTCGATAGCGTGTGTGGTACGCAATACCGAGTTTCACTAAACAACGATATGCTATAAAAATATTATTAAAACTAGCCGTTATGAATAGTAATAACCACTTTTTAAATTTTAGAAATTTTAACTCTCAAAATGGACTTCATTTTTGGATTCAGAGTATCGAATTTAGCCTAAGGTGAAATTTTGGTACTTTTCGGATAACTTTCATATTCTGATGAATAGTGAAAATTACCAAATTATAATTAAAAACAACTTTTTTAATCGAAATAATTAATAGTGATAAATCATTAATTTGAGTGGTTTTAAAGTATATTTAGAATTTATTTTTACAATTTAATACAATGTTGGTCATTGGATGTAATTTCACATTTAAACTAGACATAAACAAGTGTCAATCTTTTGATAGATTTTGTTTCTTAAAAACACGCTATTTGTTTTAACAGCGGGATTTAATTATAAAATTAATTAATGCAACTTATATGTTGGGAATTTTGTAAAATAGAAATCATTTTTGAATTCGGAATATCAATTATAGCTTAGGGTGAAATTTTGGCATTTTTCTGAAAAACTTCAATTTTTGATGAATAGTGAAACCACTAAGTGGTAGGTTAAAAACTGAATTTTGCATAAAACTTAATTTTACCGCTTCTGTGAATGGAATTTCGAAAATCCGAGAGACACGGTTAATATCAAGGACTAAAATGTGGTTCAATGAGATGAAAATAATTTTTTGGTGAATAGTAACTTTTTACGATTTTTACCGCGGTTAATAGTAAATAGGGTAACTAAGGGTAAATATGATATTAATATTACCCTAACACATGTCCTAATTCTATTGGACAAGTGTAATTCGACCAAAAACAAACTTAGGAATAAAATATGACCATTTAGGCCCACTTGGATTAGATTAGGACATTTATTATTAATTTATTTAAAGAAGGGTTAAAATAGTTAAAATCAAAGTTTAATAAGTAAACCATTTTTAATATGGGGTTATACATAAGATAAATTAGACTATAAATATTCATTAGAAAGCTAAAAAGATTTCCTACATGATGGTATTTTATTTGTAATTTTTAGACATCAAATAATATAATTTATTTATGACACAAAGATGATGCAGTAATTATCTTATTAATGAAATATTGACATAATTGATAATATAAATACCAAAATAAATGTAATTTAAGACTTTTTATGAATTCCACTAATTTTATAGGTTACTATGATATATTAGTGATGATTTAATCAACTTGGTTCGAACATATAATTCTGTTATGACTTTCAAAAAAATCATATATCAAATAGTTTCAAAATTGACACAAAATAGTTTTTAAATCAAATATTATATTATTAATTGTTATTTTATTCCTAAAAATCTAAGGTTCGGCCGATTGACTTAGATAAGGATATATATATTAATAATAAACAATTTGGGGTTCGTTTGGCATGTTATAGTAAGTGTATTAACCATATTGTGAAAGAAAACAAAAAGACATGGTAAAAGTTAAATTATTTAACTTAGAGTTAAATATAATTGATAAGGTTAAAATAATATCCTAAACTTGTCTAAATTCTATTGGTTGATAGGATTTCGACCCATCCCCACTTTAGCTTCGAAATAAGACCCTTTGGAACCATTATAAACCGATTTTGACTTTAATATAAAATAATATTTTGAGATATTCCTAAGGTGCCCCTCTCCTCCCCTATAAAAGGACACCTCCTCCCCCTCCTCCTCACACCAATTTGAGCACTCAATCTCGGCCAACCCCTGCCATTTTCCCTTCTCCACTTCCCTAGAATAATCCTAGAGGTCCTGGTCTTCTCCAAAGACCAATCTTAGTTCCTTAAGTGGAGGATTCAAAAAGGCGTTCCAAAGAAGAGGTAATATCCATTACCGATCTTTTCAATTTCTTTCTTCTTCAACTTCTTCTTCTTTAGTTGTTTCATGATAAAGTAATAACATCAGTATTACTTACATACTGATATGTTATTATAAATATGAAACAAACCTAATTCACCTTCTATCCATCTTACGGAAAAATGAAATCACCGCGCGTGCGTACGTACGGAATACCGTCTCCACGCCGTGGTGTAATCTATTTTCCACCATCACCTTACAAGGATGGGTATAATGGTGTAATCAGTAACTATATATGATTATTATTAAGTAATATTGATACTGAAATAATATATATATATACTCCAATACAATTCCACGATCATAGGAACGATATCATCACTCGTGCGTACGTACGGAATACCGTCTCCACGATGTGATGCGACTCGTTCTACATGATCTTCATTTCATAATGATTATATAAATGAATTGAATGAATGAATATGGTATATACTACACTAATACCATTCTGGAAATGAATTATCTATAACCTAAAGATAAGAATAAGAATTTATTCGACAAAACACGCATAAGAACAAAAAGTTATAAAGACCCGAGTAACAAGTAACAATGAAATATTACTAACAAGAAGCTAATAATATGACCATATATGATCTCATATCAATATGTATGATTCTGGAATAAGTCAATAAAATTATTTAAACCATTATACAGGAGCTTCGGACACGAACAAAGCAAATCGGACCTAAGGTAAGGGAAATATCACAATCTCATTTTTATCCGAGATTGTTTATTCGTAAGTATTTACTGGGGTGTATTTCATCATCCACATCCATGTTCCCTCAATATGTAATATTGTTTCCATCAACTTGAAATAGTTTAAATCTAATTTTACCCTTAGGTGAGTTTTTAGTAAAGAATATGAAAGGAATCTTTTGTCGTTTTTCCGTACGAGGTACTTTTTGACTTTTTCGACAAAAGTACGAAGAATGTTTTTTTTAACTTATACGGCATGAATGGATTTTTAAAACATTACTTCAAAGAAGCTTCCTTTACAAGTTTTCAAGTTTATTTTTAATCAACTTATTTTATTTTAAAGTTGTATGACATGTTATGAAAGGAAAAATGTTTTTGAAGAAGAAAGGATATTTTCCTCAAGAATTCAATTCAAGTGTTTTATCAAAATTATTTTCCATCTAAGATAATAAAGGGTTCTGTTTCTATCCATATTTTTACATTGGTTTGACTATGTTGTGATGGAATTATGCTTATGAATTCCTTTATCATATATGAATTGATTTATGATGTCATGATGTTTCAAGAATCCCATTTTTGTTACATGTGTTATGCGATGATGCATGTTTTATGATTATGTGGCACACATAAGAAAGGATTCATTATAAGATGGGTGGGACCTATATCTCCCTCCAATGCATTGGGTAAAGATTTTATATCTCATGAGATAGACATGGCTGGAATGGTAGGTTATACCGGTTCAGTGAAACAGGACTGAAACGAGGATTACTCGATTCAGAAAGGGACTTTGTCCACTAAGATAGTCTTGGCAATGAGTCTTGACTAACAAGAAATGATTCTCTATGATTATGTGTGTATGCCACAATGAGTAATGCTTTAAGTTATGATTTCATTTCACTACTATGATTTATCCCATGTTATGAAATTATTCTCTCTTTTGCAGGTTAAGATTTCCAAAAAATGTTATGTTCTTATGAAAATTATGTGATTGATATTTCCTTTGTTTACCCTTACTGAGCATTTGAGCTCACCCTTTTATGTTTTCTTTTCCCCAGGATATAAAGAAAGGTTTTAGGTATAAAAAGGAAGATCTTTATGGGAGATGTTGAAGATCTTCCACCACAATTAGAAGATTTTATTCCGAGTTTCCAAAGACACTAAACTATTACGATCCTTGTGTGTGTGTTTTTGTTATGTACTAAGTATTCCGCAAATGTAATGTAATGTCCATGTACGATAAGCTTCGGGTCTCTACAGTTGGTATCAGAGGAAAGGTTTAGTCAACCTTTGGAAACTAGGATGCGAAAACGTTAGTGAGATCCCTAGAGATATTTCTAAGGTATGTCTAGGGATGTCCCTAGGGATAAGTATACGTATAGGTTATAGTAATAGAATTACGCTAACGATCATAGAATTAAACCTAAGATGTTGGATATTGAAGGTACTCCCCCTTTATTATGTTGTTTTCCCTAGCATGATTTTTGCCTCTCACACTATTCTTTTTGGGGTTTAGACGATGGCTGGAACCCGAAGGAACCGTGTTGATCAATGCAATGGACAATGCAATGATTGCCCTCCTGAACAAACAAATGTTATGGGAGATGGAGTGCAAAATCTTATTGCTATACTTACACAAGCTATGAATCATTCTGGACTTCCAAATGAGCAGAGAAGGGAACAATATTCTATTGAGTCCTTCATGAGGCAACGTCCACCTTCTTTCAGTGGGTCTTCTGATCCACTTGTGGCTGAACAATGGATCAGTACTACTGAAAATATATTTTCAGTTCTTCAATGTTCTGAACATGATAAAGTCATCTTAGCAGTATATCGTTTGGAAGGTGAAGCTGATCAATGGTGGAATCTTATCAAGAATACGAGGCCAAGAGATGAAATTGAGTCCATGGAATGGGACGAGTTCAAGAACCTGTTTTTCAGTAAGTACTTCCCTCGTATTCTTCGAACAAAGATGGATAAAGAGTTTCTTGAACTGAAGCAAAAGGACGATGAATCTGTTGGTACCTATGAAGCAAATTTTACAAGACTTGCAAGGTATGCTTCTGGAATTATCATCCAACCTGAAAGTAAAGTTGATCGATTTTTCAGTGGCTTAAAACCAAGTCTTCGAAGGGCATTAGCTATAAGAGACTTCAGTAGCTATGAAGAAATTGTGCGTTGTGCTATCAAGGTAGAAATGGAAGTTGGTGTTACATATCCATCTCATGGTTTTGACAAGAAACGAAAGATGGAGTTCAAGGAGAAATCTCAGAATAATGATGAAAAGAAGATGAATGTTTCTTTATGCACAAAGTGTGGGAAGAAGCATGGTGGAGATTGTCTTAAAGGGACTAGAAAATGTTTTAAGTGTGGAAAAGAAGGTCATCGAGCAGCTGAGTGTCGAAGTAATGGAAAAAGGGTTTCTAATGATGTGAATAAAGCAAACACTGCAGAGAATGCACCGCCAACACTTCAATGCTTCGAGTGCAAGGAAATGGGGCATTATGCTAATAATTGCCTTAATCCAAGGGTTAGTGATGATCAACATGAGCAACCACTGAAGGCAAAGGACAAAGGGAAATCACATGCGATCACTATTGGCAATGTTGAATATGACAACGATGTGGTGGAATGATTAAGTGTTTATGTAATGGGATTCCAAAATAATGTTGTATCATTGAGTATTGCAATATTTATTGATGTGGTATTCAAAGTGATTGAGATATTTTTTTTGGAAATAAGATGATATGCGAGAAAATGAAATGTTTAATAGTATTCATGAGCTCATGATTGATATAAGGACTAAGTGATATCATGGTTTGAGTATATAGAATTTTGAGGATTTTGGTAACTTTTAACTGCACTCATGTTTTCACTAAGGTATTCAAGAGAGTACAAGATTAAGGCCTTTAAATGTTTGGAATGTAACCAACAAGATATATCTCATGATATATGGGGATCAACGATGGTATTAAATCTCTGGTAATCGTTTTCACTATGTTATGAGAATGGACTGCAGTATTATGTATAAGCCTAAAGATTAGACTGAATTATGTTGGACATAAGTTAGTATTGTTTAAGGATAGAAGATTTTCGATATTATTGATGGGATGTTATAGTAACGTAGTTTTAGAAAAAGGGACAACCTGCAGGACGGGCGACAGCCCATCGCTTCGGACAAGGCTGTAGGAATCGAACCCACAACCGAAGTGCGACTGGCCTTTATCGCCTACCACTAGCCTACAGGAAGTCCCTGTTGAGTAGAAAATAGTTTTATTATATTAAGCAGTATGATATATGAAGTATAAGTCCATTTTAGGAACCATATATGATTAATCTCACTATAGAATGACTTATGTATATTTAATAACTTTTGTTAACCTTTTGTTTGAGACAGATGGAATGAAAAGTCATTCTATCACATAATCTGCTAACACTTCACAAATAACAAATTCAACTTCATTTATTTAAGAGATGAAGTAGAAATTGTTCAAGGCATGAAAAAAAGTGAGATTGTACCAAAATAAAGTAAGTATTTATTCTAAGCAAATTTTCAACTTTAGGGAAATGATCTTGAAAACCAAAAATGTTGTCCTAGTGATCTTATACCTGATGAATCAGATGGTACGTTATATCATCACAAATCTATGGATTTGTGATTACTGGCTTTTCCATAGCCATGTTCTCTACCACTCTCCATCAGAACATGATGGTTAGATTTCTCTTCCATATCCATATTTTCACCTATGTGGAAACCCAATGATTAGTTTATTTCGGTAACCGTTACGTTTCATACTTTTGTTTTTAAAGATTGGTTTTGATATTCCTTTTTACGATGTGGGTTTCTATTAAAGAAACTTTCGAATAGAAAACCATTTATAACCCCGACGAATTTCGAGGGCGAAATTCATTTTAAGGGGGGTAGAATGTAACAGCCCAAGATTTTATAAAAAAATATTCTTTTTAATTTTATTAAAGTCTTGTGTTGTATGTTACACCAAAAGGAGCTTTCACAACACGCATCCTTGACTTGCCTTGCATTACACACAATCACAACCTTTCTCGATAGCGTGTGTGGTACGCAATACCGAGTTTCACTAAACAACGATATGCTATAAAAATATTATTAAAACTAGCCGTTATGAATAGTAATAACCACTTTTTAAATTTTAGAAATTTTAACTCTCAAAATGGACTTCATTTTTGGATTCGGAGTATCGAATTTAGCCTAAGGTAAAATTTTGGTACTTTTCCGATAACTTTCATATTCTGATGAATAGAGAAAATTACCAAATTATAATTAAAAACAACTTTTTTAATCGAAATAATTAATAGTGATAAATCATTAATTTGAGTGGTTTTAAAGTATATTTAGAATTTATTTTTACAATTTAATACAATGTTGGTCATTGGATGTAATTTCACATTTAAACTAGACATAAACAAGTGTCAATCTTTTGATAGATTTTGTTTCTTAAAAACACGCTATTTGTTTTAACAGCGGGATTTAATTATAAAATTAATTAATGCAACTTATATGTTGGGAATTTTGTAAAATAGAAATCATTTTTGAATTCGGAATATCAATTATAGCTTAGGGTGAAATTTTGGCATTTTTCTGAAAAACTTCAATTTTTGATGAATAGTGAAACCACTAAGTGGTAGGTTAAAAACTGAATTTTGCATAAAACTTAATTTTACCGCTTCTGTGAATGGAATTTCGAAAATCCGAGAGACACGGTTAATATCAAGGACTAAAATGTGGTTCAATGAGATGAAAATAATTTTTTGGTGAATAGTAACTTTTTACGATTTTTACCGCGGTTAATAGTAAATAGGGTAACTAAGGGTAAATATGATATTAATATTACCCTAACAAATGTCCTAATTCTATTGGACAAGTGTAATTCGACCAAAAACAAACTTAGGAATAAAATATGACCATTTAGGCCCACTTGGATTAGATTAGGACATTTATTATTAATTTATTTAAAGAAGGGTTAAAATAGTTAAAATCAAAGTTTAATAAGTAAATAATTTTTAATATGGGGTTATACATAAGATAAATTAGACTATAAATATTCATTAGAAATCTAAAAAGATTTCCTACATGATGGTATTTTATTTGTAATTTTTAGACATCAAATAATATAATTTATTTATGACACAAAGATGATGCAGTAATTATCTTATTAATGAAATATTGACATAATTGATAATATAAATACCAATATAAATGTAATTTAAGACTTTTTATGAATTCCACTAATTTTCTAGGTTACTATGATATATTAGTGATGATTTAATCAACTTGGTTCGAACATATAATTCTGTTATGACTTTCACAAAAATCATATATCAAATAGTGTCAAAATTGACACAAAATAGTTTTTAAATAAAATATTATATTATTAATTGTTATTTTATTCCTAAAAATCTAAGGTTCGGCCAAATGACTTAGATAAGGATATATATATTAATAATAAACAATTTGGGGTTCGTTTGGCATGTTATAGTAAGTGTATTAACCATATTGTGAAAGAAAACAAAAAGACATGGTAAAAGTTAAATTATTTAACTTAGAGTTAAATATAATTGATAAGGTTTAAATAATATCCTAAAATTGTCTAAATTCTATTGGTTGATAGGATTTCGACCCATCCCCACTTTAGCTTCGAAATAAGACCCTTTGGAACCATTATAAACCGATTTTGACTTTAATATAAAATAATATTTTGAGATATTCCTAAGGTGCCCCTCTCCTCCCCTATAAAAGGACACCTCCTCCCCCTCCTCCTCACACCAATTTGAGCACTCAAGCTCGGACAACCCCTGCCATTTTCCCTTCTACACTTCCCTAGAATAATCCTAGAGGTCCTGGTCTTCTCCAAAGACCAATCTTAGTTCCTTAAGTGGAGGATTCAAAAAGGCGTTCCAAAGAAGAGGTAATATCCATTACCGATCTTTTCAATTTCTTTCTTCTTCAACTTCTTCTTCTTTAGTTGTTTCATGATAAAGTAATAACATCAGTATTACTTACATACTGATATGTTATTATAAATATGAAACAACCCTAATTAACCTTCTATCCATCTTACGGAAAAATGAAATCACCGCGCGTGCGTACGTACGGAATACCGTCTCCACGCCGTGGTGTAATCTATTTTCCACCATCACCTTACAAGGATGGGTATAATGGTGTAATCAGTAACTATATATGATTATTATTAAGTAATATTGATACTGAAATAATATATATATATACTCCAATACAATTCCACGATCATAGGAACAATATCATCACTCGTGCGTACGTACGGAATACCGTCTCCACGATGTGATGCGACTCGTTCTACATGATCTTCATTTCATAATGATTATATAAATGAATTGAATGAATGAATATGGTATATACTACACTAATACCATTCTGGAAATGAATTATCTATAACCTAAAGATAAGAATAATAATTTATTCGACAAAACACACATAAGAACAAAAAGTTATAAAGACCCGAGTAACAAGTAACAATGAAATATTACTAACAAGAAGATAATAATATGACCATATATGATCTCATATCAATATGTATGATTCTGGAATAAGTCAATAAAATTATTTAAACCATTATACAGGAGCTTCGGACACGAACAAAGCAAATCGGACCTAAGGTAAGGGAAATATCACAATCTCATTTTTATCTGAGATTGTTTATTCGTAAGTATTTACTGGGGTGTATTTCATCATCCACATCCATGTTCCCTCAATATGTAATATTTTTTCCATCCACTTGAAATAGTTTAAATCGAATTTTACCCTTAGGTGAGTTTTTAGTAAAGAATATGAAAGGAATCTTTTGTAGTTTTTCCGTACGAGGTACTTTTTAACTTTTCCGACAAAAGTACGAAGAATGTTTTTTTTAACTTATACGGCATGAATGGATTTTTAAAACATTACTTCAAAGAAGATTCCTTTACAAGTTTTCAAGTTTATTTTTAATCAACTTCTTTTATTTTAAAGTTGTATGACATGTTATGAAAGGAAAAATGTTTTTGAAGAAGAAAGGATATTTTCCTCAAGAATTCAATTCAAGTGTTTTATCAAAATTATTTTCCATCTAAGATAATAAAGGGTTCTGTTTCTATCCATATTTTTACATTGGTTTGACTATGTTGTGATGGAATTATGTTTATGAATTCCTTTGTCATATATGAATTGATTTATGATGTCATGATGTTTCAAGAATCCCATTTTTGTTACATGTGTTATGCGATGATGCATGTTTTATGATTATGTGGCACACATAAGAAAGGATTCATTATAAGATGGGTGGGACCTATATCTCCCTCCAATGCATTGGGTAAAGATTTTATATCTCATGAGATAGACATGGCTGGAATGGTAGGTTATACCGGTTCAGTGAAACAGGACTGAAACGAGGATTATTCGATTCAGAAAGGGACTTTGTCCACTAAGATAGTCTTGGCAATGAGTCTTGACTAACAAGAAATGATTCTCTATGATTATGTGTGTATGCCACAATGAGTAATGTTTTAAGTTATGATTTCATTTCACTACTATGATTTATCCCATGTTATGAAATTATTCTCTCTTTTGCGGGTTAAGATTTCCAAAAAATGTTATGTTCTTATGAAAATTATGTGATTGATATTTCCTTTGTTTACCCTTACTGAGCATTTGAGCTCACCCTTTTATGTTTTCTTTTCCCCAGGATATAAAGAAAGGTTTTAGGTATAAAAAGGAAGATCTTTATGGGAGATGTTGAAGATCTTCCACCACAATTAGAAGATTTTATTCCGAGTTTCCAAAGACACTAAACTATTACGATCCTTGTGTGTGTGTTTTTGTTATGTACTAAGTATTCCGCAAATGTAATGTAATGTCCATGTACGATAAGCTTCGGGTCTCTACAATATACCTTAAGTAATATCTTTTATATAATATATCTCTTTGATATTATATAAAAATAGTTACCTAATTGAATTATATATACAATGTCTCATTTTTATAAATACCTTTTATTTGTTTTCAATAATATGAGTGGTTAATGATGTTTTTTCATTAGCATAAATGATAAATATTTATAATAATATGATAACATCACTAAAAACATCAAGTAGTTAATATTTATAATTTTATACAATTATGGTTCATGGATGTACTCTTGGAGAAATATATAGTGACCAATGAATTTTAAACATATTATTACATGATTTTAAAATAAAAATTTCTAATGAGTACAACCCATGGATATAAATGACTACATTCATTGGAATACTTAGTTCACGTAAAATCAAAAGAAAACATAAAACATGATATAATTATTTTATACTCTATAATGTGCTTCTAAATCAATAAGATCTCCTATAGCAACATATAACAACATAGTGAATATCAATATAAAAGGGGTTAGTTAAAAATATCTTTAATTGAATAAGAATGATAATGAAGTGTAACTTGTGAGTCAAATTTAGAACATAATGTTGTAAAATATAAGTCACTTGAGTACTCACATAGGATAATAACATAAATATATTTGAATCGTTTGATAATGTAATCATATGAATTGAGGTTTCTATATATAATAGTACATAAGAATGAGTAAAGGGTAACTATAGATACAATATCACATTGTGGACAATTTACCATAATAGAATAGGTTTACTCACTAATCCCACACAAGATAATTCATTAGAATAAAAATTTACTCAATTTATTAGAGTAATATCTAAGAACACCCATCATAACATGTTCATGATTATGCATTCTTAAAAATGAAAATCAATCACATATAATGAACATATGATTTACCCATAGAAATAAAATGGGATCCATAATATTGTCTCATATTATAAACAAAGGAAAATTCATAATGAAATAGTTTCATATAAGATAATCTATTGCAATGTAAAATTTATGGGAAATAATCATGGAATAAATGTGATAAAAATATATACATAATTTATATTCAATGTATGAAATCAAAGGTTATCTTTATTGACAAAAAATTAATTATAATATCAAATAGAATATTTTCTTACAAAAAATCCATTTTCACTTTGAAATAAGTGCAAAAAAAATTTAAAAAGCATATCATATATTATATAATAAAATTTGTTCAAAAATAAACAATGAAACATATAATGTAAGCTTCAAATAATTTATTAGTCTTGATGGAAAGTAATTCCCTACATTTTTGATAAGATTAAAAAACATGTTTTCTCACTGTTGTAAAAGAGATAAGTCCCTCATTCAGAAAAAAAGTATATTCTTTTCAAAACATTCATTAAAAATAAAAAATGGGTAAAAATGTAATTATAAATATTTATTATAATGTTAAAAACATTATTGAAAATATTTTTTTTAAAAAGGATATAGAATAAAAAGGATTTTTGATCAAAGTGGGAAATGAAGTTAGCATTTCTTAAAAGAATGATCTCAATCATTTCAGGTTCCAAAAAGATGAAATGGAATTATTACTATAAAATATAATGAATAAACATTGGATGTTAAATTTAATTGATTTTATTTTATAATGATAATATAATTTTCTATAGTGGGAATTCATGTATCATTAGTTCTAATTAAATAAATATTGAATCATAATCCCTATCTATATAGGTAACATTTGAATCATAAATCCCATGAATGAAGTAAATTATTTGAAACATAAAATATCATTTATTATGATGGATTCATGATATAAAATGCATATAGTCATTATATACACCATTTAAGTGAAATTAATTTCATAAAATGTCATGTGTCTCAAAGAACAAAGTTTTTAGATGACTCACTTACCTCGAGTTCAGGGTTTGTCATGAATGCCCTTTTAAACCATTATAATAAAATTATATCAACCTTTTTTTCTTAGAAGAATCTCCCAATTTTAATACTTATACAAAATTTTTTTAATTTCTTTTAATGATATATTAAATTATTTAATCAATTATATCCATATCAGCTATTTTGGAGGATGCTTAGTACATAATTTAGAAATGAAATTAGTGTGTTAATTATGATAAAAGGGATAATTTTTTCATTATATATATAATACTAATAATTCAATAATTATAATTTTGATCCCTAAATTATACTTTTATAAACAACCATTAATAATGTTCATGAAAAAGATACTATTTTTCAATCATTGAGATGGTATATCATAATTACTTAAGTATAATGTTTCCATTTTTCATCGATCCCGATGGGAATATGTTAAGTGTTATTTAATATTTATATTAAACTAATAATATCATAAATTTAGCAATATTTAATTAAATAAGAATACTTAAATTATTTATTTGAGTTGGTAAAAAAATGAATCACATCGTTTCACGATGCGGTGATCTTTTATACGCACTGACGACAACACTATTTTTCAATAGATTGAATGGTAAGAAAGTACATGACATATTAAATTCCAAAAATAATAATTATTTAAATAATATCTTATATAACCATTATATTCAACATCATGAAAATATTTTAGAGGTGATGACGGAAAATGAATAACATCGGTTTATGGGACGATTGTCCTCTATTCACATGAATGATGGTTTAATTTTCAATTTGATGAAAGTTGAGATGGATTTAGGTTGTTACATTATAATTAATAAATAATTTTTTTATAGACTAATGTTACTATATGATCATTAGTGAATAATATTTTAAGGGTATGGAATAACAAATAAAACAATGATTCTTGGTTAAGAATGATATATGTTCTCCAGAATGCCAATTCAGGATTATAACTAATGCCTTCCTAGATTGGATTTATAATTAAACTAAGGCTTATAAGATGTGTGTATGATATTTAGGAATAAATTTATGGTAGTTTGTTCTTATACATAAGGATTCCAATATGAAAAAGGGTATAAGAATAGGTTACATTCTATAAGTGATGGGGAGTTTCATATTTGTAAATACCCATAACAATTGAATAATGAGAAGTCACACTAAATCCATGTTCCTCTAAAATTTATAAATAGATGTTTTATTAGAGATATGATCAACTAAAACATATAAATTTCAAAACTAATCTTTTTTTAATCATCTTACTCCCTTTAACACTTATGTTTAACCCACTAGTAACCAAGATTAAAAATTAACCTTTGTAAAAGATTTTTTTTCTGTTTTTACTATTCATAATGACAAATAATTAAGTTAAAGTTATTACATAAAATTAATGTTTTTATTCTAAAAGTGGAATATATTTTATAAACTATTATTCAATAAATATTAAAAATATAATTTAAATTCATCATATAAAAATTGTTCTAAAAAGAGTTTTTAACGAATTTATTCTTCAAATGTAAGATGATCATACATTAAATATATAACTATTATTTATAATTATAAGAATTTAAATTCATATAAATAGATGTATGAAATATATATTAAATTTAAATATTTCCTTACAATGGTTTTTTGGATTTATTAAAATTTAAAAGCATTATAAGTTTAAAAAAATATAAGGAAAACATGATTTAAGCATGACAAACAAATATATTTCAAAATAAAACAAATTATGATTAAAATGAAATTAATTTGGCTAGTTTATATGAAATGGTTAATATATCACATTAAGGAAAAATAATGATTAAATTAAAACATTTAAATTACTGTAATTAATTGAAAGAAATGACATTATTTTAAAAATCATTAATTTTCACCGTTCACTGAAATATAAAATAAGTTGGAAAAATTAAAAAAATTCCTCTGAGGTTTATAATTATATTTTTATTTTACTATAGTTATTAATTTTATAAAATATATTTTCTTAATGTTATATAATTAATTATAATATTTTATCATGAATATAAATAAAAATTATTTTTTAAAGGAAACAAAATTTTTGAAGACAAAAATGAAATTTTTTAAAAAATTTATTTTGAATTTATCAATAATTTTTTATAAACTAAGACCATTATATATATTTCATCATTTATTTACTACTATTTATCCTTCCAATTTAACATCTTGGTCATAATAGTCAATTTTAAATAATAATATATTTATAATAAATAATAGTTTTCTAAATGATGTGGTGTGTATAGTATTATCTACCAAAGATATTATTATTTATTGTTAAATCATATCCACATAAATGAATTCTATCCATATATTTTTATCGTTTTAGTAGTAATCAGGTTTTTGACTTTCAAAAATTTCTTTTTAGAAACCCACATATAAAAAGGTAAATAAAAAATTCCCATTAAATGAGGTAAATTTAAATAATAAGGTTATTACAAAACATGGTTTAAAAAAAAGGATAACATTGGTGGAAGGTGAAAAAAATGGATTTGAAAAGGTTAAATATTAATGTGTTAATGTTATAACCAATTTTTAAAGCGATAAGTTAACATAATCATATCGAAAATGAATAACATTTTTATTTTGAGATCCTTTCACTATTATCATGGGACACTTTTACCATATAAAATAATGAAATAAGGAAATATAATGACATGAAAAGTATAATTTCATCCTATAATTATTTATCAACAAAATCTCATTTGGTCTTCTAAATGATGAGTATTCAAGATTAATTCTTTTATTCTAGAATCTCTAAAATAAACATATAATATATTACAAGACATAAAAATATTCCTATTCACCTCATACACTTACAAAAAAATCGATAACACCTATTAAGATAATTCCAAAAATTAATTCACCTTTATATTAATTGTAAAAATCCAAATTTCAACTTAAATCATTCCGTAACTAAATAATTATACATCCTATATAACCTCAACATTCAAGGATTTTATTTCATTTTTCCCATAAAATACATTAAATATAAACTAATGGTAATATATATATGTTAACATAAAATAAGGCTTCCCAAAAATTTTATCAACCACCTCAATATGCTAGTAATTCAAAAAGATTTACTCCACTCATATTTTTTATAAAATCTTGTTAATATTTCTCCACAAAATAAACTAAGTAAAATAAATTTCATAAAAAATAATACATCATGGAGGATAGTGGTAGGAAATACTAACTTATCACCATTCAGTTATTGGTTAAATACACGTGTCCTTGATAGATGCAATGAGTTGTCACTTGGAATAAAGGTGGTCCTTTTTCAAAAAATATGGAATAAATTTATAATCATTTTTTGTTTACCTATATCTCATAACGTTATTAATAATATTTTGAACATTATAAAAAATATAATTAGTCATAATATATATATTTTAGACTCTAAGGCTTCCTATCTAGATGATTGTATTCCACAAAATCAAATAATTTTAATTGACAATAATTACCATAATATCAAGTACATATCAAATGTTTTTATTTCCCCATTTATGTATCTTTCCATAAAATATCACTTTATCATTAAATAACATTTATCATTAATTATTAACATTAAATATATTATTAAAAAATGTAAATAAAACAACTGTATAATATTATTTAAAAGTTTCATGATAATATAAATAAAAAAGTTCAACAAAATTATTAAATAAATTAAAAACCTAAAAACATAAATATTTCCATAACAATTTCTCTCATAACAGAAGAAATTTTGAATTAATCAATAGATTATAGATTTGACTAAGTTAATGAAAAATTAATCCACATTAATAAAATTGAAATGTTAGGGGTTCACTAGGATGAAATTTATTTCCCTAGGTCTTGTTAACAAGAATCTTATTCTTTCCTTTATAAATTAGCTACATTGTTCCCCAATTTCTTACACATAAATCATCTTCCATTTCATTTAATTTATTTTAAACGGTTCTAATTCCAAAAATTCTATCATCTTGGGAATTGAATATTCATTTATAGATTATCTTCAACACTTGAACATCCATAAGATGTCATCCTTCTTTTTGTTTATGTTTTTGGAAATTCAACTATGGTCTAGTTTTTAACCATAATTTAAGATTTTTCATTTATCATGATAATAATTTTTATAGTTGTAATTATCATTATTTTAGGTATCTCATTATGAAAATAATTACATTACAAATCACATTTTTTTTGGTATCCTTTGTCCAATTTTCCAACATTATATAAAAAGATGGAAAATATGGGTTGAATACTTTAACAAATAAATGTACATAAGGGAAACATAATATGTTTGAGGAATCACTCATAAATGATAAGTATATATGGACTTATTATTATTTAGTTTTCAATATAGATTACCCATGGAAATATTTTCTTGTAGGATTCCTAACAAGAATTATTTTAAATCTTTTATAATTATTTTGAAAATATTTTCTGAATTTACAAAGCATATCAACTAGGATTGTAAAAATATATGTATAATATATACCATTGTCAGGCGCTATATGATAACAAAGTATAGATAAATGAACATGTTTTATAGGTATTACCCATAAGTATAAATATTCATGATCCATATCCACTATTGGTATTTAGACACGAATAGAAATTATCAGAAACCATACACACCACCCTTCACCAATATTTCCTTAAATTATCCTATAAATAGATTTATTCTACGAATTATCCCATTGGTTCTCAGTAAATTTTTTCCATCCTAGTTTCTGAAGGAGTGATAAAACTTTTATTTGGTACCAAATATTGGATCTTATGACTTTAAGTATATTTTTATAAGATTTTTAAATATAAATATCTAATATGTATAAAAAAAATGATCGATAGGCATAGTGTCTTTGGTTGACTATGTTCACGGTATGTTAAAATGACACAGGAAACATTAAATCATAATTTTATAATAAATTATGATACATTGAGTCCATTTTTCACTAAAAAACATCATAATAAAACCTAGGGAATAAATTGAAAATATGGGTGTGTTGAAATCTATATAATGGAATAAACATGATATAGAGGAATAACTTGTGAATGAAACGTTTAACATGATTTCATAAAAGGAATAGAACATGTGTAATAAAATTGGATAATAACATTAGTCACATGGTATCATAATGACATGGAATCATAGTAATTTTTGAAACAAAATATTACATGTAATAAGAATCATTAAAACCTAATATCAAAGAAAATATCACATTGTGGATAATGTCCCATAGTTTATTAGGTTTAATCTCTAATCCAATACATGATGAATCATGAGACTAAATGTATACACAATCATTTAGTGAAAAATATATGATAACCTATTAAAACATGTTCATGATTATGTGTGCTGAAAAATGGAAATCAATCATGATTCCTAAAAATAAGAATTACCCATGGATTGAAAATGGGTTTCACAATCATAAAAAATATCATAATCAAATGACATTTTTTAATGAAGGTATTTGACAGATGATCATGAGGCATGTATAAACCCATAAATGAAATGGATAATAAGATTGTAATATGTTTGAGAGAAAAATATACATAACTTTTAAGCAAACCATAACATCAAAAAATTTCATCATTGATGAAAATGTTTTTAAAATATTAAATTAAATATTTTATGAGAAAAAAACAATTTAAAACATGAAATAAGTAATTAAAAATTACAAACAAATTAAATGGTTATATAAAAAAATTATTTTAAAGTAATCAAGTAAAATAATAAATTAATCTTTTATAAATAGTGTGGACATGAAGATGGGCAATTTTTTACAAGTTGTATATGTTAAAAACATTACTTTCAAACTGCAATGAAAATGTTTAAATACCCTTGTTCAGAGAACAAAAAAAGATTAATTTAGAATTAATTTTTAAAAATTAAAACATTTGTAAAATTATATTTAAGAAATTTTTTATTATAAGGTTAATAAAATTATTGATAATAATTGTTGAAATATTTTATATGATATAAAAAAAATTCGATATTAGAGATTAATGATGTTATATTTTATAAAAAAAACATTTCTTATAAATTTTTTATTCCAGACAAGGGAAAATGGAACTATTAATATAATATTTTATGAAAAACATGATGATAAAAAAATGATTTTTTAATAGCATATGATCAAATAATTTCCTACTATGGAAATTTATGAAAAAACAATCCCAATAATATTTATATTGAAGCATAAACCCTTATCTCTTTAGTATCATTTATATCATAACTCTCATGAATGATGTAAATAAATTTAAACATAAAATATAATTATTAATGAATTAATAATGTTATATTATCTAATGGTTCCTTATATAAACTATTTAATAGAAATTAGTGGCATAAAAACATTTGTCTCAAAGAAGGATGTTTTGAGGCGAAACCATTACTACAAGTAAAACATTGTCATATATGAATTATATATCATGTATAATAAACCTATATCAGTTATTTGATATATTAAAAATCATTTCAAGGTTTATAATCCTATAGTTAGAAAATTTACATAATTTATTTTGATGTTATATTTAATTACAGAATCTGTTATATCCACATAAGGAGTTTTGTGGATACTCAATTCATAATTTAAAAATGACTTTGGTTGGTTAACTATTGTGAAACGGATCATTGGCCAATAATATCCAAAAATATTATAATTTTAAAATTCTAATTTTTATAATGAAATTACTTTTCTAAAAATATCAGTGAATCATGGTTATAAAAAATGAACATATATACAATCCCTGAGACAATTGGTCAAACACACACATTTGTAATCTTTTGATTTTTCAATAACTATGTTGGAGATAATGTAATATTATTTTATATTAAATTAATAATAATAATATCATAAATATAATATTTTTTAATTTAATTTACTTATATATATAATCGATGTGGTAAAAAATGTATCACATCGGTTCGTGAGGCCGTAGTCCGTCGTACGCACAAATGATGCTATCATTTATCAATTAATGAAAATGTATGAATTTATATGACATGTTAATTTTCAAGAATTATTATTTTTTAATTAAAATAATATATAAAAATTAAATCCTTCATCACAGTTATCCATGATAAGTGATTATAGAACATGAAATACATCAGTTAGCGATGTGGTAATCCACTGTACACAGGAATGGTGATTTTTTCTATTTGATTAAAGAGGTGATGGAATTAGGTTATTTCATTGAAAAAATAACATCATAGCTTATAAAATATAGAAAATTTTATTATATCTTAATTAAAGTGTAATATTTCAAATAAGTTGAAGAATAAATAAAACAACGATGCTTGGTTAAGAATGATACCTCTTCTTTGGACCACAACATTTGGATTATACCTAAGGCTTTCCAAGAATGGGTATATGATTAAACCATGAATAGTATGAAATATTCATGTAATTAAAGAAGTTATTTGGGAAGTTATTTGCTATAATAAATGGAATTTTTAATTTTTTAAAGTGGACGAGTAAAGGATCCCTTCTATAGGTGAGAAGGAATGGAATTTTTATAAATATCCAAATATATTCAAAATGGGGAGTCACTCTAAAAAAATGTTCCAAAAAAAATTGATAAGTAACGTACTTTAGGTGTAATATAGTCCATAAAAATCTCCAAAATCCAATAATATTTTTTTGACCTGTTACTCCCTTTACCTCTTTAGTTTCAACCATTTGTGAATTGGTTTTAACATTAACTACGATAATAGTTAATTATTATTTTTATTATTAATTAAGAAAAAAATTAAGTTCAAATCATTAAATAATATTAATTATTATGATTAAAAATAAGGATTCCATATTATCATACTCAATCCACATAAGTAACAAAATTAACTTTTACATTTATCCAGCAATAATTGTTGAACCCATGTTTTTTCTAAAAATTAATTTTTTGCATAAGGTTACCGTGAAATAAATATATTATTATTAGTCATCATAATATGAATATAATTTCCTATAAATAGTTAAATATTAAATAAATTTAATTTAAATATTTCCTTTATATCATTTATTTTAATTAAAAAAATGGATAGACTTTTTTCATTTAAAAACTGTTTATAAAAATCCTTGTATTAAACATAAAAATGAACTTATACCAAAATCAATAAAAAATATGAATAAAATGAAATAAATCGATAATTATAGATAAAGTGGTTAATATTTAAAATCAATAACAAATTTTAAAATATTATGGGACTTTTGAATTACATTATTTTGTGAAAATAAATGGAAATATTTTAAAAATCGTTAATTATCATTATCCACTAAAAAATAAAACAATTAATAAAAATACATAAATTTCATCATAAGATAATTTTGATATGATGATTTAAATAAATATTTTAAATTTATAAAATTAAATGTATATATTTTATGTAAATTCATTATAAAATTTTATCACAAGCATCAATAATAATCAATTTTTAAATGAATAAATATTTTAAAAGAGTAAAATGTCTTTATTAAAAATAAATTCATTGTTTTATGAGAATTTATAAATAAAATTATATAAATTAGAACTTTAATATATATCTCATAATTTTTTTAATAATATTCATATCCACCATTTTAATGGATTATCTAGGATGGTTATATTTAAATAAATATATTTTAATAGTATATCGTGTTTTGTTTTAACAGGTTATTCTATATTGGATACGCTTTAAAATGTAGTGTTGTTTTAAAATAATTTGATGTTACAATATTCCTTGTATTACATTAAATTTAGTAGTTAAATTAAAAATATTAAATACTAAATATTGATGATAAATAAATAGATTCTCGGTGATAAGTTATAATTCACTTGAATAGAGTTTGAATGCATTATACATGAGATGTGACACACTAATCATGAATAACATTGATGTTTAAAGTGATTTATTATATTGTAAAAATATTCATGTTTATATATATTATTTGACTAAAATATATTTCTTTAAATAAAGTTTTTATTGTTTTTTAATTTAATGAGATCATGTACACACAGACATGTAGTTATTCAAAGCACTTGTAATAATACGTAAGTGAGTATTATAATTTTGATAATCTCTAAATGAATTAGTAACACTTTCACGTTGAACGATATCGAGTTCAAATTAACATGGAGTTATTCAAATCAATTATTCCCCAAACATAGTGATTATCTTTCTTTTCATTTTTTCATACATAGATCTATTTTTATTAAAAGATAAAATCACGTGGAAAAATAATTTTTGTATATTTATTTTACCACTATTCTTCTCATCATAAAATTCTTCATTAAATTATACTTTTATCAAAAATAAATTCTTTCTGAATATTTCTATGTTATATCATTATAATAATTCCACATTTATTCCAATTATTAATTCATCATTGAAGATAAAATTGATTAATTTAAAGTTAAGTATCACTCCTTTTACACTCAAGGATAGCCACTCATCCGGAGTGGAATAAATTATAAAAATAGCTTATGTCCCCACATGATTCATAATTTGAAATTTTATAGATATACATTAAGATAAAAAAATTATAATGACCAACCTCATATAATATTTAAATAACTATAAAAATATTGTATATTTCATTGGGTAATAATTTCAGAAACGGAGATTAAATATTTATTATGTCCCCTATTAAATTATCTTATAATCCTATATTATGATCAACTGTTTCTACATCCCTGAACACCCTAAAAATCCATCTATAATTTTTTATTAATGGGTTTTTATATAATCATGGAATATACTAATGTTATTAATAGGAATTTATATACATATTTGATTGAGGAAACATATTATCATTATAAGGAATAAGGGTTTATTTATTTACTATCATTTTTATCATCCCATAATATAATGACCATTGAAATGAGAGAAATATTATGAGGCCACATATATACTCTCTAATAATCTGGGATAATTATATATCCCCATGAGTAAAAAATAATTTTTGGAGTTATTTATTTTTTAATTTATTGTGAAAATATTTTTATCAATCACAACATAATTAATTTTTTTAAAAAAATAAATCCCAAAGGATCATTATATGGATCTGTATATCATACAAAAGAAAATATAATCCCAATTTTAAGTTGTGTCCCACATATAGAAAATAAAAATAAAAATTAGACATATAAAAATACCCAAATCCTCTATAATATTCTATATGTGTACAACACCTAGACATATACATGATCTAACACCTATGTATATCATTTTACCTCACATATATCATCATACATAATGTCATTTAGTATATAATATGGGTACATATGAGTTTTCATAAAAATAAATAATGTGAAATAAAAAAACCCAAAAACATTACTATGAAGTAACATATCCCTATATGTAATGATGTATTGAAATAATGAAATTTAATAGTTTATTCCAAAAAAATCAACACATAAACATTATGAAAATATCAAAATTATTAGTTAATCATCAAATCCCATAACATATATTGCAACTTCTCATGGAAATCCAATTATTTATTTGTATAATATAACTATTATTACCCACTTCAACATTTTAGTAACATTTTTATTATATTACCTTTCACACATAGTTAAAAATAGTAATATTATTCCACATTCACTCAAGGAATAAAATTTCACATAAAAACTTTTATTACTTGGTGTATAACAAAAATTATATTACCTATCAATTTTGGAATAAGAAATCCATATTATTTATTTTTCTAATCATATAAAATATTGATTATACCATACTTTCAATCATTACAAAAAAGAGTTTTATCATTTTAGATTCAATCATATGAAAACATATTCATGAAAATTCCCATTCACTAATTTAATGGCAAAGACCATGATACTATCAATTCAATTGAAATGATCAAATGGAGAATAATTTACAAAATAATTCATTCACGTGTTCCGATGAATTATTCTAACATTAATATCTTAATACAAGTTCTACTTCATTTTAATAAACCATTCAAATTATTGTAATATGTAATCAATAATTATATTATATAATATTTCAAACAAATAATAATAAATTATAACATCAAATCAATATACATGATATAATAACATTTTCAAGAAGTTTATATCATTAATACAACCACATAAAAATTCTTTTTTTTTATAAAATTTCATAAAAACATTAATAAATGTAGATCGATATTAAAAATATAATAAAATTTCAATTTCATTTCAATAAATTCTAATCCTTAATGATGTTTTAGTATTCCCTTAGGTTGAATCACACATAATATAATCTAAAATACGCAATGAGAAATGATTCCGTATTTTTAGAGGTCACACACCTCACTAAATAACAAGGATTATAGAAAATAAAAATTTATAAATTCAAATTGGTTTATCTATAATATAATAATCTTTCTAATAGCATGCACTATAAATATGTTTTTTGAAATACAAATAAAAATGAATAAATTTGATATAAAACCCTAAGGTTTACCAATCCCTAAACCAAAATAACACAATTCTTTTTAATGGGTTGGTAAGTATAAAGAAAATTAAAGTAATATAAAATGTATATAAAATGGATCAAAATCTACATTATACTTTATCCATAAAATTGAGAAAATTAAGGCTTAAAAAAGGATTGGAGAAATGTTTTTGAAAATGACACTAATTAAAATTTGGGTTCATCTATCCAAAAAGAAACCCAATGGGTATCCATTGAATTTATATTAGTTATCATGTATGGGAATATAACCAACAATATCCTAGTTGCAATGATATATCTCAACCACCCCCATGATTCTTTAATTTGGTAAAAGTTCTCGATTCGGGGTACTCAATAATATCCCATACTATAAAAATTTTAAAACACACCCACTCTCTATTCTATCATGATCCATAATAATCTAGTAATTTTAAAAAAAATATATAACATAAATAATAACACACCCTAAAATCTCATATAATTATCAAAATTATGACTAACTAATAATATTTAATATTAAATTCTAATTTAAATGCCTCTTATTGATATTATAACTACAAAAATAAGGATTTTTTGTAGAGGGTTTTTGTGAACTAGCGGTGGTATAAACCAATATCTAATAGTGTAGCAGTTTTTATTAAAACCATCACGCATTGAATGGTCACTTATCATTTAGTGGTGATTTTTTTTATTTAGTTTCAATTTTGTTAAGTATCAATTTTTGAGATTTTTGTGGCAGTTACTTATTCATCTAGTAGTGGGTTTTTTATAAAAGAAATACAATGTGGTAATATAATGAAAATAAATGAAACAAATGTGGAATATATTACTGGGGGTTTATTTTAGTGGAGGTTAAGAGTAAAAACTGCTAAACTTATTATTTTTCATTTATTTAGAAACGATTACATATATCATATCCTAAATCAAATGTTTATTTTTTTTAAAAAATCATAAAAAATATAAATTTGAAAAAACAAACATATATTAAAATAAAACCTAAATATATGATAAACTCATCATACATATTTAATACATCCATAGTAATATACAAACTTCAAGTCATCATAACCAAAATCTTAGTCAACTCATACATCTCTCCATATACATATACAATGTTTCCATAAAATAACCCATACCCAATATAAATCCATATAATAACCTTCAATGCTTATGTCTGCCTCAATATCATGTCATTAAGTAAAACTGACAACATCATCTCACCAATTGTAACAAAAAAGAAAACAAAAATTGAAAATACATACAATAAATCAGAATTATAATAGAATAATTTATCTTTTTTAAAGATACCATGGAAAATAAGAACCATAAAAACATCCTTCTTAATAATTTCCTGAATAAGAATGGACAACCTTCTTCATAATACATGCATCTTTCACCTATATCCAAGAAACTATATATTTAAGAAAAGAAAAGCAAAAGAGAATCGACACATAATATATTTAGGAGTTTTCATATAATATTTATTTTTTTGTTAAACAAATACAATTATTTTATCATAAATCAAATAATATATAATTCAAAACACTCTAAAAAAAATAACATACTTATTTCAGATAATATTAAACAATTGAGACTAAGAAGTCATGAGTAAATAATATAATTTACTTTTAAAGAGACGTGTGATATGATTGAAATTTTTTTATTAAACAGATTTTAAATATTTTGATATCAAAACATATCCTATATTTCAAAAACAACACAATAGTGGTTATCCCATGATTTCACATCAATATGTGGTTTTTATATGGTTTTGACCACTCCACACACATTTTTGGGTTTTAAAAAACTAAAAAATAATTTACAATAAAAATAATAAAAACATAATTCAGAAACACAATATATCAATTCCTACATTTCATAATTAAATATACAGTTTTTTCTCATGATTTCGGGGAAATCTGACATCACATTCTTGGTCCCCCCAACACTTGTTTTTTAATGCTTTTGAACATTCCCAAACTGTATACCTTTTTTTATGGCCACACTCCATGTGAGATTGTTGATTTTTCCACATTTAAACCTCAAAGAAAAATAATATGTAATTTTACAATTATTTTATATCAAGCTGAGGGCATTTTCTATGGTTTTGATAGTTACACTCAAGTTTGAGTGTTTTAAAACACTAAAAACACCTTTACTGCCAATATGAGAAAACCATAATTCAGAATGAAATTACATCAGTTCCTTCTTTTCAAAAATAAATTAACATTTTTTCCATGATTTTTGGGAAATCAATCATCGTTCCAAATCTTTAACCCCCTAACACTTTTTTCTTAAGGAGTTTTTACCATTTTGAAGTGTATACGAATAAATTCCAAAAACACTGAACATATAATTGATATTTCTTATGTGTGTACACATATAAAACAACTTATAAGTGGTTTTCTTAGGATTTAACATCAATATGAGCTATGTTTTAATAATTTTGACCATTGTACGCACATTTTAGTGTTTTAAAACACTAAAAATGTGTTTAAAACCATAATAGGAAACCCAAAATTCAGACTGTTGTGTAATAATTTCATAAAAATAAAAATTAAATTTATATTAGTTGTATAATTATTTCATGGAATGATAACATCATTTTCTTGGTTTTGACCCCCCGACACATGTTTCTAAAGGCTTCTCAACCTCTAAGTAGTGTATACTGAGTAATTCCAACCACAACGCACATCATATTGACATGTTGTCTATGTGTACACTTCAAAAACTACTCAATGGTGGTGGTCCCATGATTACACTACAACATGAGGTAATTTTTATGGTTTTTACTATTACAGACACATTATTGGATTTTAAAACACTAAAAATACATTTTTACCCTTAATGGGAAAACCACAATTCTGAATGACCAAGTCCCATTTTCTACATTTCAAAATTAAAGGTACAATTATTAATAATTGATTTAAATGAAATGTGACATCATTCTCTTTTTTGGGACCCCCCAAAACAATTCTCTAAAAGATTTTATGCCTTTCAGAAGTGAATATCGAGTAATTCTAACCACACTACATGTCGAATTGATATATTGTCTATGTGTACACATCAAAAATAACTCACTGTTTATTCCTAATGAATTATATACAATAAGAGGATTGATTTTATGTCTCTGACCATTCCATAGATGTTTTAGTGTTTTAAATCACTAATAACATGTTTACCGATATAATGGTAAAACATTTAGTCAAAATGTCATGTCATCAATTCCGATAATTCACAATAAAATCTATGGTCATTTCCAAATTATTTTAGCTCAATTCGATGTCATTTTCCTATTTGGACCCCCAAAACCTGCTTTTAATATCATTTATACCTTTCAAAAGTGTATAAAAAGTAAGTATGACCACACCGTACATCCTATTGATGTGTTATATATGTGTAAATGTAGAAAAAATTCATCAGTTCTTGTCCAATGGTTTCACATCAATATAATGCTTTTTTCTATCGTTTGGACCGTTCCACACACGTTTTAGTGTTTTAAAACACTAAAAATATGTTTTCAGGAATGACATGAAAACCATAATTTCGAATGATGTTTAGTTAGATACTATATTTTAAAATTATATCTATAGTAATAGTCCCATTATTTTATGGAAAACAGACATCATTTTCTTAGTTTTTACTCTCTATTACTAGTTTTTAAAGTCTTTTGTAACTTTTATAAATATATACTAAGTTATTCCAACAACACCGCACATTGGATTGACAGGTTTTATATTTTTTCGCATCAAAAAAATCCAACAGTGGTTCTAGGATTATTTCACATCAATATAAGGTCTTTTTATAGGGTTTAGACCATTCTACACATGTTTTTGTCTTTTAAAACAATACAAAAATGTTTACAGCAATAATGGGAAAACTGTAATTTAGAATGACGTATCGTCGGTTAAAAAATTAAAAATTAAATATATGAACATTTTCATAAGATTTCAATTCAATCTACCATTATTTTATTAGTTTTGAAAAAAATACACTTTTTTTAAAGTCTGTTGTATCATTTAGAAGTGTATACAGAGTAATTCTAACCACAATTCATTTTAGAATGATCTTTTTTCTATGAGTGAATGTCAAAAAGAACACATCAGTGGGTTTTCCAAGATTTTAAATAGTATTAAGACATTTTATATGGTTTTTACCTTCCTATTAATGTCTTAGTATTTTAAAATACAAAAAACATGATTACAGAGATAATAGGAAAACAGTAATTCATAATGACTTGTTGTGAGATCCTACATTTAAAAATTAAATATATTATTTTTTTCCAATTATATAATGGAAATTTGTTTTAATTTTCCTAGTCCCACCCCAAAAAAACATGTTTTAAAGGCTTTTTTACTTTTCTAAAGTGTATAACAAGTAATTACGACCACACCTCAAGCTGAATTGATATATTTTCTATGCATACACATAAAAAACAACACAGTGGTTGGTTTTCCATGATTTATCATCAATACAAGGTTTTTTTCATTGGGTTTTATTGTTTCTCACATGTTTTAGTGTTTTAAAACACAAAATACCTATTTATATCCAAAATAGGAAAACCATATTTTGGAATTATGTATTATTGATTCAAACATTTCTAAAAAAAATCTTCAATAATTACCTCCTTATCTCAAGGAAATATGACATTATTTTCCTGGTTTTGACACCGCAAAACTAGTTTTTAAAGCCATTTGTCCATTACCAAATTGTTTATAGTGTTAAAAATGTGAAAAAATCTATGCTTTCTGTCATGCTTATAGATAATGATCTATAATTAATATTTGATGCCTATTATTCAACCAACATGTTAATTCAGAAAAATATGTGGTTGGGGGACTCTAAATGAGTGTTTTATATATAAAAGTGTCATTTAAGATTAATTTGTGGATATTTTATGTGTTATTTTCAAATTATTTAATGATATATGGGATTTTGAATTTACCTCAGTTGGATAAGTAATAAGTCTGAATTTGTTCCCAAGGATCGTGTGAGTCACCTATTGAAAAATAAAAACTAATGAATTTTCGATTTCTGACCACCACTGATCTAGGGTTTTCATATAACAGTCATTTTATTTCACTTTTTATTTTAATCTTGAAATTTTTCATTATGATTCAAAATCAACACCATTAATTGAACCCCCACAGGGTATAGCAGAAATGGATGATGCCACCCAACCAAAGATATTCAGTGGATTTTTCCCAGAACCCATCCCCTATAAAAGTCTATAATGATCCTTCACTAATACTATATCATATTCATTGTTTTGTGAAACTGTTGCTGATTAGAAGGGTTTATATCCAAGACATCATGAATTTTAACCTGTTAATACAAAAATATTAACAATAATTTTTTTAAAATATATGAACTCCATAATGTTATCTAATTAATATATTTTATATTAGAAATCATTGTTATTTCAAAATAATAAAATCAAAATATTTAAAACTAAATTATAATAAAAAACAAGGCTTAAACACAATTAATTAGGTCCAACTTGATATATCAAATGACACCCAACTAGCATCGCTTGATCCACATATTGTGCCCCATTTAATTGGGTTTAAGGATTTTTAGTTGTTATAATATAATATTCAATATTACATTTTTATGGTATTGAAATAATACGAAGTGGTAATGAAAATTACTTACTCCAATGTCTTTGGTGTAGTCATTTACAAAAATGTCATCGAGTTTCTTATACACTTTATAAAACATATTTATTCAGAAAAAAAGGTGACATAATTCATTAGCCATTGTAAAAACATTATACAAGTTATAAAAGTCATTTAGTTATAATGAAATGTAATAAATAATAACGAATAAAAAAAATCCAAAATTTCTATATTTCTTCAAAAACTATAGGACCCTTCAATGTGAGGAATGACTTACATCTCAGGATTCACATAATTTTTTATCATTCCTATAAAAAATAAAAAAAATAAAAAAATATAATCATATTGTGTTTATATTATTAAGATACTGTAAAATATGAAATTACCTCATGGGATACATCTTAGTTGATATCGATAAAGGGCCTCCATTTCGCACAAAAAATTCCTTCATTAACCATCTAATTTATTTTTTGCAAGTTTTTTCATTAAACTAAAGACATAATATCAATTTAAAATATTTCCATTTCCTGCCCAAAATTTTCAAAGTCCATGGGTATGAAACTGTCTTAGGGACATCATAATTTAAAACAAATTTAGAATGAAACAATATTATACTTTATCAGAATTAAAAAAATACTCGTCTTTTAAATTAGTTTCCAATGAATATAAAATTAATATTACCTTTACATGTGTATCAAAGACCTCCTTTTTCCATGATATAGGAATATGCATCTAGTATTTATAAATAATGGGATAGCTCACCATCTCACATGCAAGAAACCCACTAATTTGACCATACATTTTGATAGTGTCACTAGTAGGGACCCCAAACACATCAAATTGATTGACAATATCATTCTCCTTCAAGAATCATACATCTTTTGTGTTCATATTTATATCCATTCTATGTCTGTCTTTATCTGATTAAAAATTCATTAAATTTTTTATAAAATATTTTTTTTTGAAACATGACATACATACATATAATGGTAACTCACCAATATCCCCTAGATAGGGGATTAAAGAATTTTTCTTTCACAAGAGGTGAATCTGGTGGTGGGATACTAACTACATCTTGGGAAATGTCTTGCTCGCTAGTTGTCTCAACAATAACAAAATCACTAGTATCCACAGAAGATGATATCAATGGTGGTGTGTAAAGAGATGAAGATTGGTTAGGATCCATAATTTTTTTATTCTCATAATTCATATATTTTAATTGGTTATGGTATATTAAATTCATAAAAAATGATGAAATAAAATATTTAATAAAATGAATATCAAATAAAATAATTTATATTTGTACAAAACACTTATCAATAATAAATTGTTCTATTTTTTTTAAAAAAAACGCAAACAAGAAAGTCTCAAATAAATAAGGCAAATTACAAGAGTCTGAAGGAGGGAATTTTATATTTGTCTCTATTAAGTAAACCGGGAAAATCCTCATTATGTGTGGTCAAATTTACTTCATAGGCTTTAGAAATACCTTTATTTTAAGGTCTGTCAGCAAGATAGTTGGCTTCACGGAAGACATGCGGGATTATAATGATCCTAGAGGCAATAATGTCAAGGCATTTGATCCATTTTAGGGTAAGTTTCCAGGCAAGGTGAATCTGATTTTTCCTAACAGCTTGCACAATAGTAGAGGAATAACTTTTGAACTAGACATTATTCCAATTTCTCTGGTGATCCATTTCCACAGCATTTATAAGAGCCATCATCTCAGCTTCAAGGGAAGTGACATGACCACAAGAGCTGTAAGAACCTTCAATCAAGTCACTATTGTGGTCTCGAAAAACAAAGCCATAACCAGCTGGTCCAGGATTACCCTTTGAGGAACCATCAAGATTGCATTTGATCCAACCTGTAAAGGCATGGATCTAAAAAATTTCTATAGTTCCCATAGGATTGGGAAAATTACCTGACAAATGAAGCTTTCTCAAGACTGCAAAGTATTTGATGGAATTGTGACATTGTCCAGTGTGAAACTGATTTTCATTTCGATTCATTATAAGAATGCTGGAAATGGAAACATTGTGATTAAAAGCAGACTTGTCAGGCCGAGAATTGTTCCTGCCTCTCCAAATGATGTGGAAATTTCCGTACAAGCAACAAGGAAGAGGATGTGGATCTGCTTGGTGAGTTGTTCGGTTGCAATAAAGTGCAGAAAATCTTCTATGTTATCAACCTGCGGTAATGGGATGTCGAAGAGGTCAAATATGAATATCCAGATTGATGAAGCAGTTTTACAAGAGAGGAAAAAATGATTCAGATCATCTCTATGTTGGCGGGATAAGTCACATCTTGAGAAAAGAAAGATACCAAATTTTTGAAGATTGCTATCCACTGGCAGTTTTTTCATTTGAATTCTCCAGAGAAGGGTAAACCGAGAGGGTTGTATCCATCTTCTGAAATTATGGACAGTATTGGAGTGAGTTCCCTATATAGAATGATAGTAGAAGATTTTAGTTTCAAGCATTCCATGTACCATTGGTTCCCATACCATGATATCATCAGAATTTATAAAATCATATGAGTTAAAAATATCCATAATATGAGTAGGCAGATTGTTGCTCAGCTGAAGTTGATCCCAAATAGAGGCATCAATATCAAAATCCAAAGAATCATCATTTATAATCTCAATTAAAGGTATCCCTATCCAGTTATCTCTCTAGAATTTCAGCTTGGAGGAGGCATTCACCAACCAATGAGAATGATTATTTATCTTTTGATAAATCTTTTTCAAACAAGGCCAAATAAATTGAGCTTGAAGGGAATGATTGAAGAGCTCAATATTCTTAATCCCAAGTCCCCCCATAGTGAGAGGTAAACAACATTTGGTCCATGGAGCAGTGATACTTTTCTTTTCCAAAAGGCTGCCACACCAAACAAAATTCCTCATAAGGGAGTTTAGAGTCTTAAATATATAAGCAAGCTAGGATTACACCATAAAAGAATAAACAATTTTCGAAATGACCACTTGATCTTCCTTACTCGCATGATATAAGTCTCCATGCTTTATATATTGAACAAAAATCCAACCTTCATGTATTTAATCATCCACATAATAAACCATCTTTATATGTAAAACTAAGATAAATGAATTATGTTCTTCATTATCACCTATATCAATCTTGTAAGATAAATTGAAAGAAGTCAAATGTAATGAACCATTCACTATACCCTTATCAAAGTTGTTCCACATTCATTTGAACAAGAAAAATAAAAAATGTCCAAGTAGTTTAATTTAATTATATAATTCAACTTCCCATAGTATTCCACCTCTGAAAATGTAAATAAAAAAATATTTTGTGTTTTTGGGACTTCTTCATGATAAATTGTATGAATCCTAAATCCATGAATATTATAGGAATCAAATATCTTAACCTTCCATTAAGGACCTCAAGGAAAAAACTACAATCATTTGATATTTCAGCTCTATTTTCAATATTTATTATGTATACAAAATGATATAACCTATTACTATTAACATAGAAAAAATAATTACACATCCTTAATATGAATATGATTATATACTAACTTGATCGAAGAACCATTTGAAAACCTCCTTATTAACAACTTTTTCTAAGTCCAACTCCTTTCAAGCGTGACCTGTAAGTCACCTCTTGTTTTGCAATAAAAATTATTAAATAAATGCATCCAAAATGACACTATTTAGTCAAAAATATCTATGTTCTTATAACCACCCCATGTCAGTTAGTGTTAAATTTTACACCATACAAATTGGTCATCCAATACAGGGAAATACTGAAGACTAATATTAAGAGTGAAAAAGAATGGAGATATCATAAGCACATCCATCATGATTGAATATATTTTAAATCTCATCCAAATTTCTAGAATAAATGTTCAATCACTCTTCAACTATGTATCCTTCAACAATAGAGAATTTTTATTGAGATTTATTTCACACATATTCTTTCAAATGACATAACTACCTGATGGAAAAAAATAAGAAACATATTAAAACAATTGCGCTAAGATTTGATAAAATAAAATTCACAAATGAAATCCAATAAATATATCAATTTATCTCTCAATTTGATACATCTATCAATAGTGTACAAGTCCACCATATTTAGCTTCTTCAACAAAATGACCAGTCAAATAAATAATGACTGTGAAGAATGAAGGGGGAAATAACATCTCCAAATGACAGTTTTAAAACAAATATTTCTTGAGATTTATCAAACACGGTTGTATTTCATGTTTCCCAAAAATAGGCCTTTTATAAATGTAAAAAACTCAATTAGAACTGAAGTTAATTAATAATAAAATTATTATACAAATCTAATGACAATAGATGCTCCATCATAATATGTGATTCATGACTTCTCAATTTATGGAACTTTTGATGTTTTGAATCAATTAACCTTGATTTGTTAGTTTAATATCCATATTTCACTTTTAAATTCTTTAATGTGTGAATGAATATGTCTTTCTCTGGAATATTCATTTAAAAAAGTCAAAGGATACTTGTTATTCTAATTTTGTTGCAAACCATGCTTTATATTTATTGACTCCAAATTTTTAAGAGCTAAAAGGTGCCACATCAATTTACCCTAATCATTATTAACTATAAAAAAAAATTCATATAAATATCTATAAAAATATACATTACATTATGATTTTGATTTATAAAATTAAACTCCCAATAAAAAAGTAAGAAAAATATAATATGTCTTTCATTATTGTGTTTTTTCAGCATCAGATATTTTACCTTACACCCTTTCCCCTTTCTTATAAGTGATGGAATTTTATAAAATTTTCAGTTACATTTATTAAATTTCCCATGATTTTTGAACTATATAACACCTTTGGAGAAATTATCATTTCAATATCACAATTGAATCATGTATTGTTAAAACCGAATTTATAAGAAGAATCAGGAAATCTATAATGACAAATAAAACACAATTTTCTTCTTTGAGGTATTCATTGAGGAACAAAATAAAAATTAGAAACCGGACATTCCAAAACAGTATGAGTGTTCCAAATAGATAAATTTACTAGTCTAAGAAAGTCACTAATAATTCACATTAAATAAAGATGCATTTTGAATATCTGTATCATTGAAGGATCATATTTTCCCACACTGTTATGCCAAAATTCTCAGAATTCTTTGATTAAATAATGAAGGTATACATTAATGTAATTTCCACGATTTTTCTTTCTAGGAATAATCATAAAAATAACGAAATAATTATTCTTTATACAGAACCATGGAGGTAGATTATAGGGGATCAATATAACCGATCAAATGTTATAATTAGTACTTAAAGTTCCAATTGGGTTAAAACCATTAGAAGCCAATCCCAAACATATACACCTAGGATCCGAAAAAATATAGATATAGAAAATAAAACATCTTCCATGGTATTTAATGTTTTGGATGTCTCATCATCCCATCATTAATATCTTGAGTATTCCACTTCATGTCTTATGTAGTCCTAAATGAAACGAATAATCTTTGCAAGAATAGTTTCAGAGGAATATAATGCAATAACATTGTTGTAATTTTAATCTTCTATTTCTTTCTTTGGTTACATTAATTTATATTTCCATTTTTGTTCATTTAATTCCATCAACTTGTCTTAAATTTTGTCAATTTTTATTTATCGTACTATTCTCTATAGAAATGTATTCTATCATTGGGGAATTTGTGTATCTTTTTAAAATCTTGTCCATGTTTTTTGATGAATGTCTCCATCTCATTGAATGATTCAGGGATATTAGGTTCAATAAATACATCTTTATGGAACTAAAAAATCAGGTACATTTATTTTTCAGTAATTCCATATAGACACTTTATATGATACCAATTAAGTAGAAAATACATCATTGAATACTTGGAAAACATTTAATATAGTTAATGTTTTCCATATTTAACTAATTCATAAAAATATTTTTTTTCATTGATGTTTGATGAAACATTAACCTAATTAATATCAACTGAAGATTCTATTGATCTATTAAAATACTATATATAGAATCTCACAAATCTAAATGTGGAATTTAATAAATTTTGAACCGAATTATCCTCTTTCAGGTCACATTGTATTTCATTGACTATATTTTACTTGGTTTGACTTTCCATAACATTGGATTCACCATGAAAAGTCCAAAAGACATATAATGAAAGAAATAGTTCCACTATAAGGTTATCATATAATTCATTTCTATTCAAACTATCACTTGAATTTACAATCAGGATAAATAGATTTTATTTTACAATCCATTAATCATTTCTAAATTACATAATCTATAATTTATTAGAAAACCTTGTAATATATAGGTGTGTGTTGAGGTAAATTAATCCAAATTCTATCGAGAGTTATTGGATTGTATTCTCCATCTACATTTAAATAAAAATATATATATTATTAATAAAATAGATACTATCAAAATTTAATATCACCCAAATTTGCAATTGACTCATTCATAACAACTATAAAAGAATATAGGATGAAAAAAATAATGAAAAGTTTATTTATAAAATTATAATATTAAATAAAGAATAAAATAAATTTTTATTTCTCATAAAAATGGATGAATAATGACATAAATTAGATGAATTCCACATTTTAGAAAAAATAAATCCCATGAATGTTCCAAATGAATTCAACGATGTCTTCATAAATTGAGAGATGAAATATGTAGTGTTTTTCTCACTAAATATAAAATTAATTTTTTTGTGTTAAATAACTATATATATGGGTTAGAATAAGACTCAAAATCATGGTACTTTTTGTTAAATACATTCTTGAAACAATTAATACTTATTGATGGAATTATAAAAAATATACACTTTATGAAAGATGGTAAAGATGTATCAATTTCAGATATTTTATATATAGTTGGTAATATATATATGGGAGAAAAATATAATGGTGTATTATACCATTATGTGGTAACTAATGAGGGTTCATTCCATTGAATAATTAGGTGCATTGAGTTATGTCATAACCATTTCCCATGATCTAACAAATAAAATGTTCACCCATTTAAAAATATAAATTCATAATATACTTTATTTAGATATCATGATATGTCTTGAATACACAAAATATTCAACTCTATATGTCTATATTCCATGGAACTAAATTTTTGTGACTTCATGTTATTCATTGAAATATTTAAATCAAATATGTTCACATAACATCGAATCAGTTGTTCCATTAATTTTAGATAAACCTATAAAATGATGTCAATACAAATTTCAATAATGAATATTTTGATTTTCAAAAAAAAAATGATAAAAAAATAGTCATTTGAGACAAAAATATCACAAAAAAGTATTTAATTATCATAAAAATCATGTTATTTAAAAAATCAATGAAACCATATTGGATGTTCTAGTTACCATAACCAATAATTATTTATCATGTATATAAAAACTAACCCAAACTACTCTATCATTATTCAATAGATTTTATTAAATGAAATGATTCCTCAAATATGAATAAAACATGAATCATTCTAATAAATTTTAAAAGGTTCTAATATCTCATTTTCAAAGCCTTTATCCTTATAGAAATTTCCATGGATTATGATGAAACCATGTTTGACACCAAAGCCTGTCACCAATTCACCATGAGTTTGAAAAAAGTCTCAATTATAGATATGTCAAGAATATGAGTGAGTAAAAAATATATTACAAAGTGGAATTAATTAATGTCAAATGAAAACCATGAAATTAGGAACAATAAAAATTCTATAAATGACTTATATCATAAATGAATTTTCAATTTAAGAAATCATAACTATAATTAATGATTATTATAACTCCAAACAAATAAATAAAAAATGAAAATAAAACATTATAAACAAAAATATCATATATATAAATATATTAATTTTGATGATTGAAAACCAAAATATATACTCTTTTTATCACCCATTATTATCCATATAATGAAACTCGATAATAGATTTAGGGGGATGATGACACAACTATTACGGGGGGGGGGGGGTCTGCATTTTTGTTGATGAGGGAAACTTATCTAGGGAGAGAGTGGTTGGAGGGGGTCCACATTGTCATTGATGAAAGGAACCAAGAGTAGGGAGAGGGAGTTTAGAGGGTTTGGGGGTCCGGGTCTTAGGGTTGTGTCGTAGGGGTTGGGATCTCTAAAGGGAGAGGGGTATCATAGGGTTAGGGGGTAATAGGGGTTGGGCGGTTTGGGTTTCCTCTGTGGAACGATGTATATGAGGTTGGGGGGTCGGGCTCGTAGGATCGGGGTGGAGAGGGGTTGGGGTTACATAGAAGGGGCAGTGGTGGGACAAAAATAGGGGTTTTTAAAGGTATAAAGGTGATTAAATTAAAATATCCACATAGTGATGAAATAATAAAAATATAGTATCTTTTTGATCAAATCGCCACTATGTTACATTTTTCTAATCGGATTTCATTTGTGGTAGATACAATAACTGCTTCCTAAAAGTGTTATTTATAATGTATCCAAGTCTCTATAATACAAATAACATTGGTAAAATACTCCCCCACATCATATTTTACATTAGGTCCAATTTATTCACTCTATACTCTATAAATGTTTTATTAGAAACTAGAATATAATTGAAATTAAGGTGGCCTTCCAATCCTTGAGAACTTTGATACTAAATTATAATATATTACAATGTTAGGGGATTATTAGGATATTATAAGAAAAACCATAAATGTACATTGATTTATAGGGGATATATTTTTACTTATCTTCATCATTTATTGGATTAATTACTATATACTCTAAACCATTCTTATAGATTTTTGTTATCATTTTGAATCCTTACCAAATAATAGTGTGGGATATATTTCCATAATGAATGTTATCAATTGGTAATACGTGTAGATGTAAAATTCAATATATATATATATCAGAGGTTATATGTATTTTTATTTTTAATTAATGAAGTAATAGTATAGAACCACATATATGGGAACAATAGATTTTATAACCAACTATGGAGTTTCTAACTGTATGGTATTTTGGATTGGGCCCTTGAAAGGGTATTCCTATATACCCATATGATGGGAATTAGAAAACATGTATTTTAGTTCCATATAATTTGGAATGTTATATTATTTAAGATCATTTCATAAGGAATATTTCTATGTAGTTTAATATCTTAAAAAATAGATGACTATGAAAAAGTTTCTTATAAATGGTGTGTATGGGTAATTTAAACAAGTAGCAGTATGTGGTATATCTTTTTTTGTAACTTAACTTGAGAGGAATGGTAGGGTTATAATCCTAGTAAGATTCAAATACATGTATGTAAACATAATGTATGTTTGTGAAATGATTAAAAAGGATTACTAGGGATGTTGGGAATTAAATCATAGGGGAGGTCCATTTATGGATTAGAGTGTAGCGATTGATTCTCATAACAGTTTCCAACATAATCTTTTAGAATAAAAATAAAACCCCATGTTGTTTGACTCAAACAATTTAATGTCATATAGTAGGAACTGATCATACAATTTATTGTCGTGCATTATATATTTATGTAATTTTAGTTTCGTATTATTTTAAATGAATTAATTTGAAAAAAAATTCCCAAAATTTACAATATTGATTGTAATCAAACCGAAAAATATTATTGTTTAAAGTTTTTCATTATTACATATCCATTAAATAGGAGGGTAAAAATAGTATTATGAAATTTTGTAAATAACTATAAATGTAATGGTTCTAATAAATGAGTTATTTTTTGGAATATTTTTTTTAAAATAGGCACTTAATTTTTGGGAAAACAATTTTACTCTATAAAAATGTTTTCAGGAAATTTTTTTGTTATTTGTTTTTTTGATTGAATAATATAACTAATTTCTAGAACATTTAAAAAATTTATTTGTCGAAATATTTAAAATTTTTAAAATGAGAATATAAAAATGATCCCACGTTAAAAATTTGGAAATGTTTTTGAAATAATTTCTTTTCAATGAATAATGAAAATACTAATTTTTATTGAAAACTATATATTATTTTAAAATATTTACAATGTAAAATTATATTTTAGAGTAGTTTAATAATATATTAATATTATTTTTATTTAAAATTAGAAAATTATTTCCACTTAAATGAAATTTATAAATAAATTTAGTACAAAAAAAATTATATTTAAAAATTATATTTTTTCTAAAAAACTATTTTTCATCATCTTTTAATGGTTTGATTTAAAATTAAAATTCCCTACTTTTGTGTGTTAATTGTTTTTTTAAAAATGTCCACCATATTTGGAGATAGTGGTTCTGTATTCAAAAAAATTTCAATTTTATTTTTGTAAATTATAAATAGTAATATTATTAATTTTTTTACAATTATATGGGTAATTTGAGTAATTATAGGATAAAAATAAAATGATGAGTACTATAAAATGACTCTAAGAAGACTTAATTTAATTATTAGAGTCAATATCATCCATAATAATCCAATATTCAGTTATATGACCATTTGTTTCATTTTGGATGCAACTATAGCCATTATAAAATATTTTATAATTAAATGTTAATGATGCCACACTCTTATTTTGGATAACTATAATATTTTTAACAACGATATAACTAGTGAATTTTGTGTTGATGAAATTATTTTGAAAGATAAATTATATGAAATCATCATACTTATTTATTTTTTATTTTTATAGAATATATAATCACCTTAAATACACACACCATTTTAATGTAATAATTATTCTATTAACCGAAAAAATGATATTCAAAATATATAAATTAGTATGAATTTGGATAACTAATGTTGAAAATGACTATTATATAAGAAAAATATCATGTTAGAGGTTTACTATACCATTTTATTCTAATTTACTTAGTTTTCATGATGTTATGAAAGACAATGTAATTAAATATATTTAAATTTGAAATTATTTATAATTTATATATAGAATAATTCATTAACCGATATAGAATTCTATAAAATCTTATCTTTTTTCAAGTGATTATAAATTTTTTTAAAAATTAAAAAATGTTACATTTTTTGTAATTTTATCTATTTATAGTAACTATCATGACCATAAATTGGTAAAAAACTATTTTCCCATGGTAATCGTGAACATGGTTAATGTAGTCTTAATACCAAATGATAAGGGACATTATATGATCCAAAATTTAAACAAAATATTATGAGAGTAATTTCACCTATAATCATCTTATATTCTAATTTAATAAATTTTTTACAATTTGGTTATAAAAAATAATTTATAATAAATTTATATTTTATGATATTCCCTGATTAACCCTCCCATATATTATATAACTACATAGCTTCTTCTCATTTATTAACAATTAAAAACACATTTGGTTCATCCAATATAAAAATCAATACCTTCTGAACATATTTACCCATGTTCTGGATATAGGACCTCAGAACACCCTGAGAGGGGATGGGAGAATTAAGGTGTCATGTTTTTATTATAAAGTGATTGATCTTATTAAGAAATTGGTAGGAACATGTTAAACATATTTGATGGTAATGTATTGTAATTTAAATATTCACACAAAAGATACAACATAGTAATTTTACTCGGTTCACTGCTAACAACTAGTCCATGGAGCTTATAATTCTTGTTTGGGAGCCATACATAAATCCAATAATCATTAATAGTTATGGAATATAGAAGTTCTAAAATATTCACTTTATGCATGGAACACAAACTTTATAAGATATTAGGGATATCTTACTGCCTCCTACAGAGTACTTCCATCGAATCCCCTGAGCTCATTTCTTTGGGTAAATTCTTACACCATTTAACTACTTGTAGGTCACTTAAATTGATTGGAATTTAGTACAAAATATTTAAAAGTTTCTAACAGGGAAATATCTGTTGGTAAAAGCTCATTTTCTGTTGGTAGAATGTTTTACCAACATATATGTCCCTATCACTAAAATGTTGGTAAAAACTCTGTCTTTAATGTTATTGCGACAGATAAAATAGTTCTGTTGCAATTATAATAACACCCATAAATAATATATATGTTGGTTAAAATTTTTAGCAACACAAATTTATCTGTTGGTAATATTATTATCAACATTTATATTTTCATATATAATATTATTTGTCATTAAAATCTTATATTATATATATTAATCTAATTATATATAATATATTTATTATATAATAATAATAAAATTAGCTTATATGAAACTCAATCAAACAAAGAGATTATTTGAAAAAACATGTTCAAAAATAATTTAAAAATATGAAATAAAAAGAACAAATCTATGATTACAAAATCATGTTCAAACAACTCCATGATTACAAAATCACATGAACCAACCCCACTCAAGAGAACTGTCAGTAGACTATCACAACAGCTCCATCACCACAACATCTCCCCTAGAAATAGGCTAAATCAACAGACAGATAACCCAACACAACACATGTTGGAATGGCCAAATCCATGTGTCTCACAACATTTCAAGCAGCGGTAACCCTGAAGATGTAGTAGACCAAAACCAGTGCAAGCCAGCAGTAGAACATGGCCACCCATTTAACAAAGATTGTTGCTGAGGATCCCTCACCCAACATAGAAAAATATTCTGCCTTCAACCAGTTGATACTAGAATATCACCTCTACACGCATACTCTAGCAGAAAATCGAGAAAATAGAGAATTAAACCAATAGAAAAACATGTGGTGTAAATAAATTAACAAAATCAGAGGAATTTTCCAGGCCTGAGCTAGACCTAGGTCAGATCAACCCCAAAAATGGACTACAACCCCTGTAATAGATCCACCACATACAAGAGCATGAAATTGGGATATAAACCATGAAAAAAATTCAAACCATGCAATTTAGATCACTGCATCATGATAGAAGACAAGAGGTATACAAATGAAAAGAAAACCAAACCCATAAATTGAGAATAGATGGCCTAAACCACCAAATTTTAAGACAAGAGTCTGTTAGGAAAGGAATAACATAGAGTTGGCCACTTATTCAATTCATAATCAGTGGACTTACAAGATAAAAGACTCGTGTAGATATTAGATTCCATATAAAGGAAAAATTTTTAAATCAGGAGGGGGAGTTCATGTGGTCCAACATATTTGGAAAGAAAAAATGATTTTTGGCAGGAGGGGGAGTCTGTTAGAAAAAGACTAACTATGATTTAGCCACTTATTTAATTCAGAAATAGTGGACTTATAAGATAGCATCCTTGTATAGATATCAGATTCTATATAACACCAAAATGATTTATTATAGGAGGGGGAGTTCATGTGGTCCAACATATTTGGAAGCAATGCTTTGTAGCTGCATCAATACAACGTTCATCAACTTCACAAAAATAAATCAAACATAGAATAAAAAATAACAGGTCCAAGATCGATGTACTCAAACCACATTCAAAACTAAAATGAAAAAACAAACAAACATATCTTCACTCATGATATATGCTAAAGATTATAAGACAAAGATTAGAAAAATTTAGTAAAACAAGTGAACTCAAATATTAGTTCACATAAAACATAAAAATACCTAAGAATAAAGGATTTACCTAAAAAATGGAATAGAATATTATTGAAAAGGTCAGTACTTTGAATTGAACATGTTCTATATAAATGCATATCAATAATTTACCAATTTAATGTCATATTACACACTAATACCCGAGTGATCAAGAGGTCTTATGGACTTGTGAAATGAGTTTGTTGATAATCCAACCCTCTTCACCCTCCCACAAGATTATACAGACCTGATCATTTTAAACAAGTGTTTTTTTATTTCCTAATAATAATATAAAGAAACATATACAGATTCAACTCCACTATCAATCGAAATTTCAAGCATATATTTAATAATTATATAAAAAATCTTTATCCACATGCAAAGAATCCATTATTATTATTCATGAAAAATATAAAATTACAAATGATAACTATGAAATCCATTGTTTTCCCTTTAACAAAAACCCAACAAATGATGGAAACTTGAGGATCAAAAAATAAGATCATGTACCCAATAATTTATCTCAATATTATTTGTACAGAAATAAAGAATAAGAACTGAAACTGCATTGCAGGGGAATTTCCAAGGTCGTCAAGGTGGGAAGCCATGGCCTTATTCATGGGTGGCGGACCACACCTCGATATCTTGATATCAGGTGCAAGATCAGGGCAATGGTCCTAGATCATCTTCTTCGATTGAAACCCCAACCAGTCATTCCAATCCTCTGGGGGTTGATTTAGAACATAAAAGACACTAAACCTAGCAGGATAGTTCCTAGAAACACCAACTAGCTCTTCCTTTAAAAGGATATCCTCAGATGTATCATTATCATATATAACATGCACATTGGTTTTTTTATTTTGGTTTTCCAATATTTCCCTCATAAACATAAAAATTGGGGTAATCCCATAACCAACAACAGGCATCCCCAAGGCTCTAACTTGGCTATAATGGTACTCAAAGTACCCCTTGGGTCCCTTTATAGCTAGACTGTCACTCACCTGTATCTCTCTGAAAAGGTGAGACATTATTCCATGCAGATACATATTTATAACAAGTTCAAAATATCCAATATATGAATCCAAAGTAGTGGGAGTATATGGTTTGATAAACTATTCTCCATTTCAATATTTTCTTCTACAGCTTATAAATTTTCCAATTGGAAGACCTAAAACCAAAGTAGGTGTTGGAAGTAGAAATCTGAACTTCACTGCATTATAGCTCAATTGTCTATTGTAGGAAACATTAATGTATTTAATGTTTTTAGGATACAATTTTCCTTTTAATTTATTTAACGAATAAATATAAGTAGAAGCAGCTCCGATGGTGACAAGAGCCACCACGACGCCAATGGTCTGTATTTCAACAACTCCTAAAAACTCCATTATGTGAATTTGAATAACTATGGAAAACCATGGATTAATATCGGGGATTCCAATGCATTCGGAGGATTCCAACTCACATCAACAAACCTCCATTTCAAAAAAAGTTTATCCACATGCAATATGAGTTGGCCATCAGGAATACTTATCATAATAATAAGTGTTATACATGGTTTTCAATGACATAAGATTACACGCTCAAGAAAATTCTAGAATTAAACGAGAATGTAAAACTTGAATTCCCATAAAAGTTTAATTAATAATCAAAAGTCAACACACTGTCTAAATATTTTATATACAAATCCCAATATGAACAAAAAAACCATATAAAAAAATGAAAATAATAAATAAGCATAAGTATTTCAAGAGGTTTTCATAAATGGTTATAAGAAGCAATACTAAAAATTAGTGAGTAAGTGGTTTGGATCCTTGAGAAAAAAATCAACTCGTCAGTGTTTATATTCGTCTTCTCTTACACACAAATACAATAATTGAAACAAGGAAAATATAGGAAAAGAAGAGTATAACCTTATTATTTAAGGTAGAAAAAAACACTACAATACATGGGACTTAGTTTGGCATAACTTAATCTAAACAATTACAACTACTATATATAATGTTATATATAAATAGATTTAGGTCCCTCGTTTGTTTCTAGAGTTGATTATGGCTTTATATAGAGTCGGTTGGGGAATGATTGAGGCACACAAATTGAACCAGAAAATCATTTCAACTGTACTCCAACCTCAAGGGTCACCATGGGTCTCCAATATAACATAAGATTAAGAAGCCTCATTTTATAATTAAATAATGCAACCATAGTGTAGCCACATCTATGCATTTACAGGTGGTCTGCGGCCCATTACCTTGCATACTACACTTGAAGGTACTGATAGTGCTTCAATTGAGGAAAGATGATTGGAACATGTAACATGAGTTGAGGTATTGAAGTTTTAAGGAACTGTTTTAAGATAATGTATTCATTAAAATCAATATTTCTATAAAAAATTTCACTATTTTTTCAAAACAATACCATCTACAGATATATCTATTATAACTATTTATTCAATATAGGAAGCATACTTGAATATTATATTAGTTCTAAAAGTGATAAGACCTGTAATAAAACATGCGCTTCTAAATATTTAAAGACCAAAACATTGAGAGGATAAAAAATACAACCAAATAAATACAACTTAGTCAATATGGTCAAGTGAGAATGAAACCGTTGATTCATTCCCATGAGAAGACCGGAATTAGCCCAAAAGGATCATAGCCAAAACCACAAATAGTGGTTTAGAGAAGAAAACAAAAAATTTAAATCTATATTATATAAATTTAAATTAACAAACTACTATTACTTGAAAGAATTAAGTAAATCTATAATTGTTTCTTATAGTAGATATTATGGAAATGAAACAAAAAAATGTGATGCACTGAAATACCTTTGGGAGGCAGCAAAGGTTCGACCCTAGAGGCAGGCCAGTGAAGACGCGATGTAAGAGGTGTGATATCAGAGAGGCAGTGATGTTGGGGTCGATGGAGTAGTGGAAATGGATTTTTCGAAGGGAGTGGTGGCGATACACGGGTCAGTGGGGGGGGGGGGGGGTTGCAATGACAGCGAGGTCAGGAGGGTCAATGATGGAGTTATGGGGATATGGAAGAATAGTGCTATAGAGCCGAGGGGAGAAATCAGGTCAAGGGTGGTGGCGATGGTAGGGCAGCGATAGTGGGCCAGCAGTGGATTGGGGGAGTGGCGGTGGAATGGTTGGGATGTGGCGCTGCGAATGGGAGGACTAGGGCATAATGGGATTGGGGAGGGGTGAGGGTGTGCATTTTTTCTTTTGTTTTTCTTCTGTTTTTTGACCCATGATAGGATTAATAAACACAATATAATTTTTTATGTAATAAAAATTGAATATTTCTAAAACATTTAGATATAATTTCAAAATTTGGATCAATTATTTAAATTTATTCTATTAATCATCATTTAATTATATATTTTTGAATTATTATTACTTTAACTAAAAATATATGCATTTATTTTTATTTTAAAATTATTTACTCATATTAAATAATTAATATATATATATATATATTGATAAAATATTTTTTACAATTGAATGATTTATTGTAATGCATTATTTGATGATAAATATTTCTTATAAGGAATAATTAATTAAAATATATTTATTTTTTAGAAAAAAAATTGTTTGTATAGTTATGATATATCAATATATTTAATTGTTAGAAAAGTGTATGATGGCATTGAGAAATTGATACCAACAAATGTATTTTCTTGAAAAAATAATTCTTGGTATCTATAATTAACACTAAAAAAAGTTAGTATCTATTGGAATTACACAATTTTACCAAAAATTTTGTTATTTTTCACTAAATTTCTGTTGGTATAAGTCACTTTTCTGTAGTGATTATAGTCGTTTTCCCTAACTAGAACGTGACTCAACTTGCACTATAGTCATGAGTTGATGCACTTGTAATCAATGTTCACATGACCAATATTTCCAAAAACTATTATTAATAATGAACCATAAAAAATATCTCTAAAAAATATCACAAAAATTGTGAAGAAAACTACTTTTTTGAGATTTATGTCATCACATAATGACCAGTCATTGAAAAAAATACTTTTTCTCGGATACCCAAGCATTGTTCAAGAACAGGAAAGTATTTTTATGATGCACAATAACATAATTGAAACCTGATTCATGAAGCATTAATCCTGTATGGATTCATACAAATTATTCCTTTATTCCAAATATTTTTTATCGAATTATGTTGGGGTAGCCTCATATTTATAGGCCCAGCCATTCGTGATGATCCCATGCCTCTAGTAGATTTTTCATGATCCTAAAAAAACTCCCTCAATCAAAAATCTCTAGTGAACTTTAACCCACTCATGATTTTTCTCATAGTCAAAAATATTACATACAACCCATTTTTTATTCATTATGCCCCACTTTTCATAATTCAGGAGATTACCGTCAACCCATTACTCAATTCTCTATACTCCTTCCCAATGCTCCATATCTTTGTAAATATCAGACATTGTAGAACATAGTATTCATGAAACCCATGCCTTACCATATATATGATGATTAAATCCCATAAAAAATCCTTTCACAATTCATTCATCTTTTTCTATATTTTCAGAAAAATATTTTTAAAACACAGTGAAATGACGACAACTTCAACACTGTAGTCAGCTTGTTCTTTAAGAAAAGTTTCCTTAAAAACTCTATGATCAAACTAGTGTGGTTGAAAAAAAAGAAAAACAAAACTCTTTTTCTATAAATAATAATCATTAGTTACAATACTATATGAATTATTTTTAACATAATATAAATCTCATATGAATTAATATGTTAATAAAAGGATATTTTATGAAGAATAGGTATATTTTTAACAATTTTTTTTTGTTTTTTTATTCTTCCACCGCATTCAAAACATCATAAAAATTTAAAAAATAATCAACCAAGTTTCCTAAATATAATTATATTTTATTATTCTAATTTATTAATCTATATTCATCTACCCATCCATTAAATTTGAATTTATCCCATTCTATTGTGTACAACAAACTACCACCTCATGAACCAATGGGATTTTTTCCATCACCGTATATCATGGATAGATTATAAGATTGAATTAATATTTATATATAATATTAATGATATATTTATTATTATTAAAAATAAAATATATCATTTACCTTTTTACCATTCAATTCATCAAAAAAAGATAACATTATTCAGGCGTACATATGGACTACCACCTCCAGGATATAATGTAATTAATTTTTCATCTGCACATCAAATAGGTGATATATATAAGCATGTTTAAAAAATATATATATGATATTTATTATATAATTATAAAAATGGGATGATAAAATAATACTTACCTCCTTTTCATAATTATCATTAGAAAATTGAATTGTTTCTCATTCGTTTGTGCAACCAAGCATATCCATGATTATAACATAATTAATTTTTAATATAATAATTTAAAGAATGGTTTTAAATATATAATTTATCTTTAAAAATTATAATTATATCTTGATTATAATTTTGTATTATAAATAATTATGAACTTCTTTACTGTAAGAATCCTACTCATGTTATTTTGAATATATGACTGGAATATCGTCAAAATATACAAGATGAAAATAAATGATACAATAATTTTCATAACATGATAATAAGTGAGATAAAAGGAATAATAATCTAGAAATAGGTTCTCAACAAATTAAATAATTACAATAGTGTAATATTTCATAATATAAATAACATATCTGGTGAGTTGGACTCAGGGAAAGGGATATTATTTCAAAAAGAGTTTTTTATAGTTTCCCTTAAAACTATATTTTTCTTTCATATCCATATTTTTTAAAATTATTTGTAGTGGAATTTTTATGTCACTTTTGAATATAATTATATTTTTTTCAAAAGAAATCTTACAATGAAATGTTTTGAATTTATTTAAAAAAGAAGAAACGATTATTACATTTTAGAATATAAAGAAAAATAAACATTCCTTTCTACCATAATAGTTATTTTATATTTTAAATCATTTATATGTTATCATGTTTTATTCAAATAAAAACCCTGCTTTCCTTTATTTGAAAAATTTTATTTTCTAAAAATGGTTTTTAAGGAAAAGGGATATGTCAATATCCAAAAATGATTTCTTATGGGTGAAATATTCTTTTATGAAATATTTTATGTGTTATGATTACTTTTTATTTATTTGGAAATGTTTATGATGATGGGTGGTTATGTTATAAACCAAGGACATGTTGTTTTATTATAATACAAGGAAGGGTGCTAATGTTATTAACTAATAATGGATGGTTCAGTGATAAAAGAAGGTTGGATGAGTACATCATAACTTACTCATGCATTAGGGAAAGGGGAAGAGTTAACCAATTAGGATTTTCTTATAAGATATGGATAATATACTATGATGGTTATTCCAATAATAAGTATAATTATAATCTCAAGCATAGTTTTCATTGACATTCCATGTATAACCATAATAGTTATTTCATGTGTAACCATGAGGATTAATTGATTAGTAATAGGGTATGAAAATTATGCCTCAAGTTACCTATATAATTTTTATGTGATTACTATTGTTTTTAAAGAATCTTTATGATGTTTTTTAGAAATATTTTTTTACAACTATTTTTTTAAATAATTATTTTCAATAAATATGTTAATGTTTCTAAATGTTCGAACCTAATCATAAATAAGGGGAATGTTTTAGTTTTTTACAAATATACATTTCTATACATAGAGGGTTAGGCTGAGTAGAATCGAATATAGAGTATCTTACTAAGCATTATGAGTTATAGAAGTCATCAAAAATTTGATGTTGTTAATCAGAAACAACATCGGTCTCAGATTCATCAACACAAAGCTCAACATCTATCGAAAATTATGTTTTTAGAAAGTAGATTATGAGTTATATATTAATATTGTTGTTGAAGACGTTTAATGAAGATAGTGATGTTAGATGTTAGAAAGCTCTCAAATATTCTAACATGAACTCCGATGACGCTTTTAAAATTTTAATGTTCTCATAAATAAATAAAACCTTCTTGATAATATATTTTAATCAGATAGAGGAGTCTTAAATATTGTATCAGTTCCATGAATAAAGACAACATTTTATAGGATCTAGAAGTAGGATCCATAAGAGTTCCTAGAAGTCTGAATGAGTTATATATAATGAGGTTTGAAGACTTTCTTTTTTTAGAGTGGAGTTCCTATCATAATGATATTTCCATTGTTTTTAGTATTCCAGGGTTAGGAAGGATAATCATACTAACTCTAATAAGGATAGTTAATCAGACTGAATCTGAGGAGGAAGGTCAATTATACTGACATAAAGAAGGAAAGTCAATCAGAATTACATGGAGAAGGAAATTAAATCAGAATGACTCAGAGAATGAAAGTCAATAGAACTAAATCATATTAGGAAATACAATTTTTAATATGTTGGAGAAGTTCTATTTTAATGAGATGTGGAATTTTCCTCATAAAGAGATGAGGAAGTTCTATATTAATGAGTTAATGAAGTTAATTCATAATGAGTTGACGTAGTTCTATAAAAATGAGATGATTAAGTTCTATTTTATTAAATAAAATATTGTATGTTTGAGAAGGATTATTACTAAGAAGATTAATATGAATCCATAAAGTTCAAAAAGAGTAAAGTGGACAAACATGAAGTAAAATTTGGAGTGAATTTCGCATGTTTTTTATTGTGAGTAATAGAGATATTTTTTATAGTTTCTACATTTCCATTTAGGGATGCCGGTAAATAGTTGCGCACTACATTCATACATGACATCCTTTTAGGATGAGAAAAATTTAGACTGATTTAATATTTTATTAAGAGGTTTTGTCAAAGTTCTTTTTAAAAATAGATATTTTTAGAAGATTAAAAAATTGAATGATTTCATAACTGACATTGAAATATCATCACGAGGAAGATCGTACAAAGTAGTAGATAACTGTTTGAGATGTGAAATTTGAGAAAACAATTTATCATCATGATTTTATCATAATGAGACAAATAGACTGAGGAAATCAAACCCAAATTCATCAGACTGAGGCTTCATATATATTTTTGTATAGAAATTTTTTTTTCTGATCTTTTATTTTTTGGATCAAATTATTCATAAGAAAACAATAGAAACTGAGATGAGTCAATATAATAATTAATTTCAGGATATAGATGGTTTCTAATAGGATATGAACAAGTTGTATTCACCTTTTCAAAATATTAAATTTATTTAGACTCAAGGGAGAGTCCATAGAGAGGATATAGTTTCTCACACTGAGGATAAACCATGGAAATAATAGGTGCTTTAAATTATATCCAACTTTTATGTGGATGAGTATTTACTAAAAAAATAAGGTTATAAGTTTTAAAATGATTCTAAAGTTATTCTTTAAAATAATTGAATCTTATAAAAATTGACAAACTAATTCACCCCAACCTTCTTAGTTGTTATTTGATCTTTTGGAACTTCAATTAGAATCAGAGCCAGGTTCTCTTGTTAAATCCTTATCCTCAATAGTATATATTCTATTAACAGTGGACGAATTCCTTCATTCAATAAAAACATTTATGGATGAAAAAATAGGATGATTTTTTATCTCCTGTCCCTTATCATAAAATGTGTTTATATTTCTATTATTGGGTTTTCACTTATAAATAAGTATGCTCTAATTACTTTTGATCATAACATAAATGTAATAGTTGATCAAAAAATAAAGGAATTATATTCTTATGTATTTTTCAAAAAAAATACATGTAGTTAATTGGTCTCAAAATATCATAGATTATGTGGGATAAGTTGTAAATTTGTTTTTAAGGGAATAATAAAGTGAAGGAAGAAAAACTAAAACGATAGTGCAGTATTTTTGAAGACATAATAATGAGAGATGAAGAAACATTTAATGAATACATCATGAGTGTATATAATTTTTTTTGCAACATCAAAGGATTTGGAGAAGTTCTATATGATTCAATAATAGTAACAAAACTAATGGGAAACTTTCCAAGCATTTTTTATTCTAAAATTACATTTTATATTATATGGTTTATTTATCTCTAGATTATTTCATAAATTTATTACTACTTCTGAAAGTATGGAAGCTCTAATGTTCAAAAATAAGAATAAAGATAAAATATATTTTTAATCCATGTGAAAAATGAAAAAAATGATGTTGGAGATGTTGGTCCTTATGACTTTAATGATAATGGGGATAATTATGTGAATGAAAAAAATAATTTCTATTGTATTGAAGAACTATAAATATGCAGATAAATATATAAAGGTAAAATTTCTCTGAAATTTTTTTAGTGATGAGAAATGGGTAACTTTTCTATGAATTTCCCATGGTATGAAGTTGAATAATGTAAATATGATTCTAATGAAAACTCTCATTAGATGAAGTTTGAAAAAATATATAGAGGAAAATTCATCCAAAAAATATAATAATATCACTAGAGAAATAATAATTATGCTATGTATGAAATGTGAATCAAATTAAACTAACAACAATTTTTTAGAGGATGAATGTTTAGAAAATTACAAAAAATTCATTGAAAATGTTAAGAAAACAATATATTCCTAAGATAATGAAGATGAAGAAGGAGGTAAATAATCATATATATAATATCAATATACGAAAAATGTTGTTGTATGTCTTGAGTAAAATTGATCTCTTAATAAAAAAATCAGAATAATAATGAAATATAGTAGAAGTTTATTTTATGGTGAGAATTATTTTTTACAAGAAAAAAGAATAATACATCCATGAGATATTAAGTTATAAATATATAATCTATAAACATGTACATATAGTTGATGATCTCAATATGAAGATGGATTCCAAGGAAGAGGAACTTAACAAGTAAAAATAAAAACATCTTGAGGCATAAAGTACATTAAGATGAATGAAAAAAATCAACAATGATTCATATGTAAATGATGAGAATTATAAAGTTGCATAGAGGACACAAATAAAGAATCATGTGAAATCCATATAGACCAAAAATAAAATTTTATCTGATTTTTCTATAATTTATGGTTCTAGAAAAATTTTTGGGAATGATTGGGTGAAAATTTGATGTGATAAATTATTTCATCTAAAAAAGATAAAAACTTAATCAGGAGGAAAGCTGATTCACATACAGAGTTTTTAGAGTAGAAAAAAGTTATCAACCTCAAGAAAGTCTCTTTAGAGAAATACATCACATCAATAAAAAAAATATTTTACTCTTTTGTTTGGAGATACAAAATCTATGGGAACATAGATTATAATTTTTGTAAAAACTTATATCTATATAGAAAGTGGTATGACAGGGTGGAATAAATAGTTAAAGTATAATGATTAACATTTATAACTCAAAGAATATTTAAAAAGTGAATTATCAAATGTTAGAAACCTTACAATGAATAATTAGTATGAATTTACAGAAGAATATTGTGGAATATGTGATCGACTAGGTTTTCTTCATATGAATTTATAAATAATCTTCTAGGAAAACTTTTGTATAAATGAAAATAAAAGTAAGAAACAAGGAAAAAAGTTTAACAAAGTGTCTTTGTTTTCTATTCCACATTCAAAAAAAGAAAAAAATAATAAATCAAGGATACTTGATAGTGGTTGTTCTTCACACAAGATAGATGATTTAAAAATCTTGAAACATGTTACAAATCATGATTGAGGTGCTATTACCTTTGGAATTACTAGTTTTCTAAAAAGCATAGGAATCTGAATGGGGGAAACTAAAGTTAAAAATCATAATATAAGGAAGTATTGTTTGTTGATAGACTAAAACATAACATACATAGTTTAATTCATCCTAATTATGATGGGAAATATGTTATCTTGAAAAAGAATATTTTGTTATCAAAATTATGAAGTATGGAAACTTTATTACACAAGGATAACGAAATAGTGGTAAACTCTTCCAAATAAAAGAATTTGAAAACTCATGTTACCTATGTACTGAAGATGAAAATATGTTTTCGAACTAAAGACTTTTATATCATGGGAAAAAAACATGAACAAAAATTCTATGGATGATTCTTTTCAAAACATTCTATATTTGAAAAGTGAGAATTATATGTTTTGAATCTCTTTAAAATGGTATTTTGACTAACAAAAGTCATAAAAAGTTGTTACTATGTATACTAGACCTCATGAACTTATTCATTCTGAATTATGTGGGCTCATGATACATCAATAGAAAATGGGATTTTTTACTTTATCTCTTTAATTGATTGTTTCACTCTGAATAAAAACATCATGTTTATGAAACAAAAATCAGAGACTATAGAAATATTCAATGTCATCAGAAAAGAAGTTAAGAATGAAATGGAGGTTTATATAAAGAATGTAAGAATACATAATTGATCATATCTTATATGAAATACAATTGAAATATATATAAGAATGCATAAAATCCTTCATCAGTACTATTATTCTTACAAAACACAACAAAATGGATTAGTAGATTGGAAAAATAAGAAGTTAAGTGAAAATGGTAAGGATCATATTAGAAAAATTAAAAATTTAAATGTTCTATTGGAGTGAAGCTAATAGTACTACTGTACATGTTTAGAACATATGTTTGTTAAGGACAGAAACTAACTAAACCTCATATAAAATGTGGCATAGAAAAAAACCATAATTGAAGTACTTCATTGTTTTTTTAATTCCATTTTTTTAAAAATAAAAAATCTGGATTTTTGAATGTTTGATGGAAAATCTGAGGAAAGGACTTTTATTAGTTATTTACCCAATGGAATAAGTAAACAAATTATGGGAAAATGGTTTCAAAAGTTGATGTACCCATGTTATGTGAAATTTATTAAAAATCCAACTTCATTAACAGAATTTAATGATAATGTTGAGGATAAGAAACAGAAGTTGTCCAATAAAAATTAATGTGAGTAATGTTATGTGTAATAAGCTTTAGATGAATTTTGTGAGGTGTAAATTTTATTAGGAATATGAATAATGAATTTTCCAAATTTAAAAAAACATGTTGGGAACAAAAATATTTTTCCAAATCAGAAGGCTCAAGAATAGATAAAAAATAATCTATGATTATAAAATCAAACTTCACTCATCTCAAAATTTGAACCAGAATCAGTTTTAGAAGTTACTCAACATAAGGAATGGGTGGATTATATGAATGAAGAGTTGGATAAATTTTATAAACATGAAACATGGTAAATTGTTCCACATTTAAAATGAAAATTTTTTATTAGAACAAAATGGTTTAAAATAAATTTTTTTTAGTGAATATAGATAATTTTCATGTAATAATGGAGGGAATATTTGTAAAGTCCATGCATAGGTGGAAGGGGTGTATTATGATGAAACCATTTCCCCCATTATAAGTTTGAAACCATTATAAAATTTATAATTGTGTCTTCACACATTAATTATAAATTATATCAGATGTATTTAAAGTCATCATTTCAAAATGGATAAATTGAAGAAGAATTTTACATAGAAAAACCTTGTGGGTTTTTACTTGAGGAGGATGAAAAAAATGTTTTTATATTGAAGAAACCTTTGTATGGGTTTAAAAACTCTATACTTTAATGGTTTTCTAATCTTGATATTTCTTTGAGAATGTTGAATTTTTAAAAATTAATTTTTTTCAAAAACTTATAAGGTGAAGATGTAGACTATAGAAATATAATTATAATTGTTTATGGAGATGATATAATTTTTTAGAGATAATGATGATGTTTGTAAAACATTGTATAAATAAATCAAAAAAATGGATATTTCAATGTTAGGATAATTAACATTCTTCTTTAGATTACAATTTCAATAAAAAAAGAGAAATAAATATTCCTATATCAAAAAAAAATCAACTCAGATAATTTTTACAAAAGTTAGGCAGAACAAAATACCAATAAATTTATACTCCTATCAATGTGGGTATGAAGTAGTGAAAAGATAGACATGGAAACAGTTTTATTCCAAAATAATTTCAGATTCTAAAAGAAATTCAACTTTTCCTTAGAGTCTCAGGGCCTGATATTGTTTATGTCGTGACATTGTGTTCTAGGTGTCAAAGTAATCTGAAATAATCACAACCGTTGAAAGCGAATAGAATTATGAGATATGTTGAAGGAAACAATTCACATAGTTTGTTATACAATATATATTTTTAGATAAATTTTCACAGTTATAATAATTTCAATTGTGTATGAGATTTTAATGAAAAACAATCTACCATAGGATGAACATTTTTCTTGGATGAATGTTGTGTAAGTTGTCATAGTAAGAAACAATGATAAGTAACATTGATTACAGTAGATTCAATGTATGTTGAAGATACTCAGGAATGTAATTAGATGTTTTTTTTTCAAATGGATGATTTGAATGTAGAAGACTAAAAACCATTTTAATTACATTTTGATAATCATAGTGCAATAGATATTTCAAAATATCATTACTAACAATTGAGATCAAAACCAATTGAAATAAAGATCCAATTTATAAAATATAAAGTTTATACCGAATATGTTTTTATGAAATATATCTCAACAAAGAATCGAATTTTTGATATATTCAAAAAGGAAAAGTAGCATGAATTTTTTTCTGAATTGAGGCCAAAACTTTATGATCATCCTACTCTGATTTCTACTTAAATATCATAAGGAATACCCCAACCATGCATTGAATTATGTTCCTAAAGGGGAATATATATTAATAAATTTTTTCATTGTAATATTATTTTAGATATATTTATTTATAGAATCTGAAGTTATGGTCATAGAAAAATAGGAAAGATAAAAAGAGAAGGGATAGAAAAAAGTAAACTAAGAGAAAAAGATAAACGTGAGAGGTTGTTTATCATAACATGGACACAGATTATTTTTGTCACGATGTGATGGAATTACATAAAAAATATTACATCATCTAGTAGTGTGATGTAATGAAACTCTATTCTGAGAAAGTATGTGTTTTGGTAAATTTCAAAAAAAAAACATGAGTTGTTTAAAAATGATGAGGTGTGAAAAGATTTATGAGTTGGAAATTCTTTTAGCGGAAGTTTTCAAATATATCCAAAGGGAGAGATTGAAGAAGCCTTTTGATGTTTTTTTAACATTATTCTTGTATTTGTTAACAACTTATATTTTTTAAAAGAATGTTTTTGAAAAACATGTGAATGATTATGATTGATTGAACTTAACATAATGGGGGAGAAATGGTTTTTAAAAAAGTTTTTTTCCCGGTTGTAGAGGATCAAATTGAGCAACATTAGAAATAGAAAATCAAAGTGAGTAAAACTAGTCACAAAGTTTGTAGGGAGGTTAATATTTTTGAATTAAATTATAATCAATCTTAGATCTGTCAACATGAAGTTCAATATCAATCAGACATGCATTTTTTAGACTTAATTTATTGAGTTAGAAAGTCATAATGTTGCTAAATATGTCGGATAAAGATATTCATATCAGGAGTTTGGAAGTTATTAAGCTTTATAACCTAAATTCAGATGATGTTTTTTCAATATTGATGTTCTCATAAAAACTTAAAAATATCAAGATAAAATATTACGATGAAATTGAAGAATTATAATGATTATTTTAGTTCTAAAAATCAAGACAATGTTTAAATTGGATCTAGAAGTACCAGAAACCAACATTTTCAAAAGACCGAATGAGTTATAGATTATGAGGTTTGAAGTATACCAGTATTTCAGTGTGTAGTATCTATCATAATGAGGATTCTATCATAATGTGAACTCCCTGGTTAAGAAAGTAAATCTAAATTACTCTGATAAGGAAATTTAGTTGGGATGACTCTAAGGAGGAACATAAATTAGACTCACTCTGATAAGAAAATACAATCAGAATGATTTTGAGAATGAAATTCAATATGAATAACTATGATGAGAAATTTAAATTCATAACAAGGTGAGGAAGATCCATTTTAATTATATGATAATGTTTCATCATATTGAGTTGAGGAAGTTCCATCATAATGAGCTCTATAAGATTCATTGTAATGAGCTGAGGATGTTCCATTTTAAAGGGAAAAGGATGTTCCATTATATTAAAGAATATTTAGGAATTCTTAAAATGATGACTTCTACTTAGACTCAATATGGTTCAATATGGTTCTATATTAGTTAAAGTGACCAATAATTAATTCCAAATATGAGTCAATCTTTGAGGTTTTTGAATTTGAGTAAGCACGAAAGTATTTTTTGATTCTAGAATTTTCCATTTATGGATACCGATAAATAGCTATAAAATACATTAGTACGTTGAATCCTTTTCACTTGTGAAAAAGTTGAGTGATGTAAATTTTGAGTAAGATGTTGATTCAATGTTCATTCTGGATAATTATCTCATTAGAAGATCAGAAAACATAATGATTTCTTACCAAATTTAGGAATATCAGATAGGAAATATTGGAATAAGTTATTGAGAAGAGTTTGTGATGTGTAATCTGAGAAAATGGTTTATTGTAATGATTCCATTGTAACGAGACAATAAGACTAAAGTAATTTGACCCAAGGTTATCAGACTGAGAAAATGGTTCATTGTAATGATTCCATTGTAATGATTCCATTGTAATGATTCCATTGTATACTAGGATTTGGTACAAGTTTTATTCAATTATTTAAATTATTTAATTTCCATAGACAGATGGAAGTGGATATGGAAAGGATGTAGGTACAAACATTGAGGCAGAAACTTGTAAATATCATGTCCCACACATGATTTCTTAATTTTTCAAGAATATGTATTTACAAAAATAGTATATTGTTATTAACATTAATATGTTTTGGGGGTTAGGTTTTAAAAGTACAGAAACTTAAAAAAAGTGAACAACTGATTCAACCCCCACCCCCAGCTCAATGGTTATTTGATCTTTTGGGAAATCATTTTTATTGAAACAAAATTATTTCTCAAATTAATTGAATTTATAAGATATTTTATAGGATTTTAAATTATATATTATGGATTAATTTATAATGATTTTTTATGATCTTGAAAAAACCATAAAGAGTTTCATTTTTTGTTTAAAATTTTATATGAAATGTTTTATAAAAACATTTGGTAGAGAAGGTGATTTGATGGGAATGAAAATCATTATTTTTAACCCATTTTTTTAAAAGGGAAAATATTTTATTTAATTAGGTATTAAAGGAATATTTCATTATTTTTATTTCCCATAATGATCTTTTTTTGTTCATGTGATTTTTCAAAAAATAATATTAGGGACAAGGATTAGTAAGGGAAAATAAAAAGTCAAGATTAATGTCATGAAGATTTATTTTGAAAATAAAATATATTGATTTATTTAAAAAATTATTATTATGGGAGGAATTATAACCGATTAGAAGTTTTGACATTTTAAAATATGGGTTTCATATATAATAGTCAAGAAAAAGTTTTCTAAAACACCTAACCCTAAATGTTTTCAGGAATGTAAGAATGTGAATTCTAGTTTAAGGTCACTAAGATATGTGATTTTTATATTTAGGACCTTATATTTGGTATTAGATATCTATTTTTGGTAACATTAGAGGTTGGGGTGGAATTTTAACATAACAAAAAATTCCAATATAACCAAAAAGGATAATATTTTAGAGAAAATTATTTTTATCTTGGATAAATAAAAAAAATATAAAAATATCATCGTTAATTATGTATTTGTTGTTATCATCAATATAAGATGATGTATTGTTATTTTATTGATATTCACATAATAATTTTTTGGATTTAGTGAATAAATGGATCAAGAAAGAACGAATGTGATAGTGGATGTGACAGAAAATGATGCAGTTTTCTAAATGCAAAATGGAATGAAAAGGGAGTTCTGGTGAAAACTATTTTTGTTATTTTTAACCAATTATGATGATTTTTGATTGACAACATGGTCCAATGTTAGTTTCCTAAATCAAAAAATAAGAGAGAAATGACATTTTTGGATGTTCAGGTGATAAAGGTCATAATAGAAAATCAATTCAGTGGAATATGTGTCATATGTGTGGGAAGAATCACTTATGAAAATGTCTTAGAACAATGGTAAGAGGGTTTTAATATATTAAAGGGGGAATAATAGTAACAACATCCATGAAAAAAGGAATCATTCAGTTAACACCATGATGAAAACAAAAGACCTTACAAATAAATCCATTAAATATCTTAAATGTCGAATGTGTGGTAATTATGAAAAGTAATGTCCTAAGGGTAAAGATCAAGAATGGGATTGAGAAGACTGTACTTATGATTTTTGAGAAATTCAAAAATTCCATTAAAGATAAAGATTATTAAACAAAATTGAAAAATTATTGGAATGGTTTGCAACTTGGGTTATGTATTTATATTTTTTAATCTTAAGATATGATTCATATTTTCATTTGAAAGAACGAAGTATTGATGAATAATGTGGAAATTAATGGTTAATAAAAAAATTAATGATTAAGGTTTCAATATATAGGGATTCAAGAGTTACAATTTATTGTTATATGTCCCAATCCATCAATGTGGGGAACATGCCACAACTCCCCAAGCCCACCTCCATTAGGAAAATGGCTAGTAACTAGCACATAGTAGGCATAAAAATAACAAGGGAGGAATTTCATAAGTACTTATATAAATGAACACATCTCTATGCCCAAAAAATGATGATATGTAAAGACACATGAGAAACTAATGCATTCACATATCTATTTCACAAAACTAGAGTACGACATAAAGGAAAAAAAGTATATATGGTCAAATAATATCCTACCCAAAATAATTATGTAACATAATTCCAACTTGAATGTAAAGGTATAGGGACTACTGTCTAAAAGTTACCAGAACACACCTCATTTTAACTAGTCTCACAAACAACTGTCTAATCATAGTCTACCTTTTACTCCATCAAAAGTTCAATCTTATTAACAGGACATGAACCGTGTTGGAAATTACCATACAGGGGTGAGTATAACAATATTATGTAGGAAACCCCAAAACCACATTTCATTCAACAAGTTAAATATTGTTAGCTTTATATAGGTATATATATACAATACATATAATAAGAATTTCTCGATATAATAAACAAATACAAACTGTATAATGGTAAGTCACAACAATAGTATAACTACCTAGAATAGATCTCAAAGATTCTACAAGACACTCCGTTGGGAGAGAACACTCTTGAGTCTGACAGCACTGATGACATCCGTCCAAGAGGTACTACTCATTGGGTCTCATCATGAGATAGAATTCACACTGAATGATCTATATAGAATACAATACATTAATGAGGATGAAAACCAAGGCCATGGGGTGATGTCAGAAAATCAATCTAGATTAACTCTTCTAAGTAAATGGTTGTTGACTGGGTAGTGTTGGTCATATGGATACCATGAAATCCACCTCCGGAATAAAGATAAATAGAGGATCACACTATAGGCCTCTCTGGGGGGGGTGCTAATAACTGTATCAAGGAATCCCTACTACAGGGATTGTATTCCAAAGGGTAGGAAATGATTCTTACCTACCATTAGGGAAAGTATAAGGGGAATAGACCCTAATGAATCATTTTCCAAGATAAGAAGTATAAGATATCTAATCCATGTATGATAGAGTACATGACATGTAAGGGGGTTATATGATGTGTCCCTTAATCCTAGGTTCATCCCCTATAAACAGACCATGTCATTAAAACCATGTCTGTGTTGTATGGAATAGTACATGGAATGTAGAGGGTTTACACACCAAGTCCCAATACAATGGGTCTTATCAATGTGCTCCAATCATATACTTGTACAGGGGATAACCTACGTACATATCTAACCCATGATCATGTACTCCGAGGTAAATGCAGAGTTCATCTGGGTGAGACCACACATTATGTCACTTGGGGTCACAGTTCATGTGATATTTAACATTTCTGAAACCCTATCATCCTCATAGGGGTCCCTGGACAATTTTTTCATATTGTCTAAATTCCATGTTCTGCAGATTTTTCCCTAATCCTGGTTATTTTTCTGCATGCCTTGGCTGATCCTTTGACCTTCGATCAGGCCATCACATTTCCACAAAACTGTAGATAGATCCTCTATCGTTCATGACAACATTAAATCAATGAGTTTTAGGCAACTGATACATTTTCAAAATGAGATCGTTCTTCATTCTTCTTTGTGATCTAAAGATGTCGCAGAACATGAAATTGGGAAGCCACCATCATCTGAATAACCGCTACATCCATTAACTCACCACCATCATGTTGTTCTGATCATATATCTACAATATCGAATCTTTGTACGACTAAATTGATTCCCAATTTTCTATTTATTTGGATTTTTCAGGACATGGTCCAAATGAAGAATGGTTGTGATGAATGGTGAATGGGGGAAGAAAGTAACAAATCAATCCATAGGAATGGACTCTGTCTGATTTTTATGTCGATCACAGTTAGTTTTATTTATAATGAAAATAGATGAAATCAATAATCAAGATTAAAATTATCTTATAAAATTTCCTCAAATATAATCAAATCCTGCAATACTCACGATCCTTTAATCATTATCTTCATTTATTGTTTTACGTTCATCGTAGAAATAATGAACATGGTATAAAAAAAATAACATCACATGTCAAACCTCAATTAGGTTCGATCAAATATGTAGAACAATGCATCATTGTCATAATTGTAAATATCCTTTAAATCTAAGGTGCATTCATCAATGTTCCATGATCCATCATCATCGGCCAATGGGGTCTCCTCGAATGCTCCAAAAAAGTTTTCAAATTTGAAGGATTATATGGCTAACACTATGAATTTCTTATAAGCAAATATTTAAAGATACAACTAGGTTATTGCGTTATAATTTAGAAATTTAACATTTTATTTAATTATTTTATTCATTTTTATTCCTATGATGAACTTTCAATATACAACACATGCTGACTAATGTTACGTCACACTGAGGGTAAATATCATGTTTAGAGTTCAACGGTTCCCTCATATATTGGATCCAGGCACCCATTTAGAGATTATGAATCTTTTAAAGAAAAACTATCTCTACGTGTTATTTAATATATATTATATACTTCAAACACATATTTTGAGTGCATTGAGTCTCAAAATTTCATGCTGTCTCGGTACCTGGTCTCGAAAATCGTCCATATAATAGTTAAAAATAATACAAAGATAATTTGAGTTATTAACTTCTCCCCACCATGGTGCTTTACACCATAAATATCCAAAACAAGGGATTCCAAAAAAATTTGTGGGTACTCATAAAGAACATGAACCTCTTACTCCCATGTTCTCTCCTGATTATTCTCATGCGTCCAGTGTATATACACCAAAGGAATCTATCACCCATAAAGAATCATCTCCTACCAATCCTCGATCTCCACAGGGTACTCAGAAAAGGTCTCCCAATCCCCAATATCCATCTAGCTCTAGTTTATATTATGTAATGGGTCATACACTTACCTCATTAGATGTGAGACATGGAATATGTCATGCACACGATATATCTTTGGAGGTATAACTAAGTGTTACACCACCTTAAAAACTCTATGAAATATTTGTAAAGAGAAAGTGAATATTGGAGATAACATGCCAAACTGACCAAATAACTATAATCCTTATCCAGGGGAAACCGATAAGAAAACATGGCCTCTTTCCTCAAACTCAAAAGGCATCCATTGCCTATCATCATAATACTAATTATAGATCTATGTCGTATTCATCCACTCCTGGATAATTTAAACATTCTCAGTAGTCGCTCACACCAACTTCAGGCCCTTGAGTGCCGACTCTCCAAGGCCAGTCTACCAATGTCATGACATACAAGGTTTCCCATAAAAAACCTTTAATGGTTCCAAAATAAATGGGGAAAGATATTTTTTTTAATGAAAAATACACTATTTGTTGGTGATCCTCCCAACTATGGAAAAATCCCAACATTAAATCTCATCGCACATCCTGTAGAACCTGAATGGTCTGTTGGATTTGGCTATCAGTTTGCGGGATAAAAACTATGATAAAACATTACTAGGTCCCAAACACCTCATGTAGTCCCTTCAACAAATGGGTTGTAAATGGAGCATCACGATTAGAAAAAATCATCAATGGAACACCATTGAATCAAACTATCTAATTAATGTAGAGTCGTCACAATATATATAATGAAGTCTTCTCTCATATAGATAGGAAGTTGGTTGACCTGAGGATTTAGTCTATGGTCACCCAGATGGAATTTTGTCCCCTAGACATACGTTCAAATCATTTCATGAATTACATAGTTATCCCAAACCTGTTTTGTTCTAGCACCTTAAGATTTTGAGTTAAACTCTCTAGAACATGGTGCCCAACCTTTACTTGCTAATAAGTATGGAATCCCGAGAAAACATCTGCAACTACTTTCATCATCCCTGGCCACCAAAATAAACTTCCAAGGTCCTAATACATATTTTCTACTATTGGACGTACCAGGAAAGGATATATGTGAAACTCTTTTCGACTCACCTCCTGTAGTATCAATGGTACCACCACGCATACTGTGAAAAGATCAATGTGATCCCCAACATCAGAATATCCATCAAGATCACCCCCTATACATTTGATAACACATAGGGTCTCAAGTTAAGTATCCCCATGATATGACTCCTTGACTTTCTTTAAGAGTGAATGCTTGACAACCTTCGATGGGAGGTAAGCTGCTCAATATTTATCTACAAATGATAACTACAAATACAGCAAATTCTATGATGGGTCACTTATAAAATACAAATAAGATCTCCTACAGAGAGAATCTGGTAGCACATTCCCCTTTAAAAGAGTGTAAACAATTTCGAATTCATAATACTAGAGGAACTATTTCCATTTCCTATATGGAAAATATAGATACTTTTTAGGGAAGATATACTTGAGACTCTTGCGACCATAGTAGATGATAAATGTCTTTCCCATCAGGTAGTGTCTTCAAATATTCCATGAAAATACTACCACTATCAACTCAAGATCGTGCGTTGCATAGTGGTCTCAACTAACATTAACCATAAGAAATCACCAATTAACTCTACATTAGAACACAACTAAACACGGTTACTGTTATATACTAGAACACTATATACTCGAAAACTCCTATAGTGATCTCAATATAAGAGCACTCCTCAAACTCTACCACAACTGCTGAAAATAATTCTAGCACTTCTCTGTCTATATGAAAGGATACCACTTTTGAGTCAAAGATATCATGAGTGCTGATATCCTAGAGAAATCATGTATGAATCTCTAATAATATCCAACCAACCCAAGGATTCTCCACACCTCCGTCTCACACAATGGTGGATCCCACTCTAATACTACCTCAAACTTGAATGGGACCACTACCAACCGATCTTCTGAGATATCATATCATAGAAATTGGACTAATTTTATATAGAACATACACATAAATATATTTCTATAAATATGGTGATCTTAAAGTACAACCAAATATATCCTTAAATTTCTCATAGGCTCCTCCTCAGATGCCGAGTACACCATGATATTTTCAATGAATACTACCATGAACCAGACTAAGTAAGGATGAAAAATTTATTTCATGATTACCATGAACACTTCTGGGGTGTTGGATGCACCAAAGGATATCAAATTTTACTCATAGTGACAATATATACATATTAATTTCAAATTCGGTATATCATCATCTCATACTCATAGCTAGTGATAGCCTAGCCTATGGTCAACCTCTGAGAAAACATTAAACCCTCTAAACTAATCAAAAATGTCATCAATACTCTGTAGTGGATAATTGTTCTTCATGGTCAACTAGATAAATTTTTAGTAATCCACACAAAATCTCAATAAATAGTCTACCATATTGGCAGACCAAATTGGGGCATCCTAGGGAGAAACACCAGGTCAAAAAAATCTATTCTCTTTTAAGTCCTCCTACTTCACCCTCAGATCATCAAGCACATTGGGGCCATAAAATATCTTCGGTTGAGATATAAAATTCATATTTGAGTTTAGATCTATGCATAAGTTTATCTCTCAGTGGGGAGGTAAACCTAGAAAATCATTGCGGAAGATTTCCTTATTCTACTCATGCACTACTGAAAATTGGAAACTCATAACATCCACTAAACCAATGATGAAGCTATCCAACATATTAGTAATTGGTTTCATAATCATATTAATGATTCTGTCCTATAGTACCTGGGTTTTCTTTTTTCCTAGAAATGAAAACTTGAATCCTACACTGTGAAAACACTACACCCTTCCCCTAAAACAACCAATCTGGGCATGAACTATAGATAACCAATCCATACGAAGAATGATGTCATAAGGAATTGACAAAAATTCAAATATATTCCAACCAAAACTCCCACCTCTAAGAGTCATGTCACTCTATCATCAAAATTGTGTGATCAATGAGTCTTCTCATTTTGGAGTCTCCAAACGTAAGGGTCGATTCAACGATTATACCAGAATCATTATTTATTGAAAAAGATATATGGAAAAAATCAATGACTATAAAGTGTGTATATAAGTACTAAAACTAAGGTATAAATGAAATAGATCATAACTATTATAATTTTTAGATCTCCTAGGTCATAAACCTCAACTGCCTGCAGCTATCCCCGCCCTCATACTCCAGCTCCAAGGGCCTGGTGTAGACCACCTGGGTGTGGTGGTGTTAACAAGTCAAAATAAAATCCACCTCCTACTAATCTCTCAACTCATACTCCATTTCTTCCAACCAATTTACCTACATGATCCAGCCATTGCCTCTTCGTTGGTGGCCCATCTATAGTTTCTCATCCAGCCATACGGCGGGTTGGACAATCTTGAGCGAGATGTCCCATCCCTTGACATTGAGTAGCATAACCTCTCTCTAGGATGACTAGACCCACCCTGTGAGACCTATATTGAAGATTCCCTATCTTGATACCTCTTCCTAAAATGTAACCCGTGTCCAGTTCTCTTAAACTAATGTCAGCTCCCGGCTATTGAGGCATCTGATCCTATTTTCCAACTATTGACAACCATCGGCTGTATCTACCCAATCAAGAATATAACAACTATCAAATCCCTCTAAAGAATCCCTGACATCAGTAGGAGTTCATAGAGGGATAACAGTACCACATAAGTCACTACAATGACCTTTATTAAAGTTACAAGACCTGAATTACTATTCTAAGACTATATCAATCGACAAACTAGAGAGGTTGGTAAACCTCGATGAATACATAGCTACTGTCATGTCTTCCTACAAGAGCTATAGAATATCCTAGATACGTACATCCCTTAGAATATATGGTGAAAAATACACTCTAAGAAGGCATTCAAACTCTATCCATGATATAGTATTATCATCTTAATACAGTGAAACTAATCCCCACCATCGCCCTACTGAACTAAGATGAAGGGTCGCTCATAGGACCACCATATGATTTTTTGATGTCTTCACTAGATAGAAAACTCTGGAAAACTCCTAAAGATAGTTCTCTGCCACCTATGGTTCAGTATCACCTCATAACTTAAGGGGTATCTATCTCTAGAACATAGGAATTGCACTCATCCGGGACACATTATCCACTGGTACTTTGGGAACCATGTTCTATGCTACAGTTGGTGGTATGTCTACTTCACCACCTAGTGGTAATATCTCCAGAATAAGTTCATGTATCGATGTCTCATAACTATTTTGATTTTCCTTCTGTTTTTCATCCTTAATCCTTGATGGTATACATTTTTAAGGCCTTATAAATGTAAACATGATGTGTCACATTCTATGAGTATATCTTGAGATCTGACTCAATAAAGTCATGGAAACCAAAACCCATTCATATATGATACATGTACCATTATTTTCCCAGAAACATGTGTTATAATTTATTGAGTAGAAAAGTAGGTGATCAATATCTGGATGTATTGATAAATTGGTTACTACACCAATAATATAGTACATATCCAGAAAGAGAAACTCGTATAACATAATAATGTGGGCCCAAACTAACCTCACTATCTTTCAGTCTTAAAGTGTAATTGACCAATCTAATTCCACTCTATCATGACACATATCAGTGGTGCCCATTTTGAAACTCCCCATGACCACATCCAATAGGCTAGAAGATGGTGACTTGAACTGAGTAAGCATATCACTAACATGGGACACATTTCCTAAGTACATGTATATATGCACAAATCTCCAATCACAAAAAATTCTATAATTTAAAAACACTTGAAAAACGAGTGAATGTGTACATCAATATCCCATAACTAGAGTACAAAAGGAAGTAAATAAAGTGAATTGGTCCAAATATAATCCCAACAAAAACTAGTATGTAACAAAAGTCCAAACTGAATGTAAATGTACAAGGACTACTGTATAAAAGTCACAGAACACACCTCGGTTTAACTGGTCTCACAAAGCACCATCTTGTACCAGTCTTCCTTGGACTCCATTAAAGGTTTGATCATCTTAACAAGGCACGACACGTGCAGGAAAATCTCACGGAATGGTGAGTATAACAATACTCAAGAGGACTCCCCAAAACCACAATGAATAATAGTAGCAAATAGAGTTATCCCAACACAGTTATATGTCTATAATACATATAATAAGTATATTTAGATATACTCAACATAGAAACACCGTCTAGAGGTAAGTCACAAACATATTCTAATGGTCTAGAATTTTATCTCAAAGTTATCATGAATCACTCAAATGGGATAAAACACACCTAAGTTTAATAACAATTAGGACACTCATTTGAGAGGTGCTACTCATCGGGTCTCGACCTATGAGAGAATACATGCTGAAAGATATGAAGAGAATATAATACACACATGACGATCAAATATTATTCCATGGGGTGAGACCAACAACTAAATATGTATTAACCCTGATAATTGGAGGATTGATGCTCGGGTAGTGTTCACTAAATCCATACCATTAACTCCACCTAGGGTCCAAAGATGAATAAAGGATCCCACTACGGGCCTCTCAGGGGATTCCAAAAACACTATCTAGTATGTACTATAGAAGGAATCATAGTCCTAGGAGTAGGAAATGACTCATATTTACCTTCAAATAAAGGGTTAGGTGATCTAATTATAGTGAAGCTTGTCCATGATTTGGAGACAAGAGTTATAATCTTTGTAATAAAGAGTATAAGACGTGTTAAGGGGTTAAACACTGTGTCACTTGACCATGGGTTCTAAAATTGTAAATGGAATTTGTCATTAAAACTGTGTTAGTGTATTATTGTATGGTATACAATGTGTTGAGGGATTACACATCGTGTCCCAGTACACTGAGTCCTATCCATGTGCTCCAACCGTGTTCCGATATATGGCTCAGCCTCTGCACACAACCAACCTGTGTCTGTGTACAATAATGTAAATTTCAACTTCATCCCAGATAGACCACGTACTATGTGATTGGGCTTCAAAAACTATTTAATTTTTACCTTCTTTTGAAATAATATACACTGGAAACAAGGTACCACACGACACATAGATCCAATTTACAATCCATGTTCTATAGAATTTTCCAAAATCATGGTTCTTCCTCCAAACACCTTGAATTGTCCCTCGACCTTCATTCTGGGGGCCTTCTTGACACAATACTATATATTGATCCTTGATGAGTCATTCAAACACCTAATTAGTGGGTATCAAGCCTTCAATCCATTGGGAAAATGAAATCTTTCATTGTTCTTGATTGTGCATCAAATAATACTAAATCAGGATACCACCCTCATCTGCATCACCACAGATTCCATCATCATGCCACCATCATTTAATGTTGATACAAGATCTATGATATCAGATCATTGTGCCAGGAAATTGATTTTTAACGGTAAATTTATCGTTATTTTTTGATTGGCGGGCCAAACAATGAGCCCCTGTGATGAATGATGAAAAGTGGGATAAATCACATATCAATCATGAGGAACAGACCCCAATCACTGTTATTATTGGACTCATTTAATTTCCATGAGAATTACAATAGAAGAAATCAATAATCAAGATATAAATTCTCCAATCATAACCCTAAAAAAAATCTCATCCTATAATACACATGTTCTAGGAATCAATTCATTCTTTAATTCATTAATGTCATTGCAAAATTAATGCTAAAGAAAAAAAAATTAAATCACACACCCTACATCAATTTATTTTGATCACTAATGAATAAGGATTCATTATTTTTGTTGTTGTAAATATTCATCGAATCTGGGATGTGTTGATCATCAATCCATGATCCATCATCATCAGCCAATATGGTCTCCCCCAAGCCACCAATGGCACTCATCAAATTCATAGGGTTATGCGGATATCCCTTTGAATTTTATATAAGTATATATTTAAAGATACAAAAAGTTAACTACATAATAAATTAGAAGTAAAATAATTTATTTAATTTTTTTATTAATTTCTATGTCGGAGATGACTTTTCCACAAATAGCCCACGCAAACTAATGTTAAGTCACACATAGAGTAAACACCGTGTTCTATGTTCACTGTGACCTAACATTTCAGAACTGATCACCCATTAAGAAGTTATTATACTTTTTTAAGATAAAATGAAAACACATTATTTAATATATTTAATATATTTCATTAATTTATTATGGGTCCACTAGGCCTCATAATTGCATGTTATCTTAGTTCCTGATCACAAAAATAATATATATTATTTTTAAAAATAGAATTGAATATCTGAGTCATTGCACTATATTTATGTTTGTTCATATTTTAATTTGTTTGGATACTCTTATTATGAGGATTTATGCAATAAAAAGTTATTTGGAGACACTTATAGAGTTTTCGTAAATGGTTGAGGTATATGTAACCCTTCAGATTAACTTGTGAAAATTTATTTAAGGATGAATCCTCTTTTTAATTTGTGAATAAAAGTTTAATGGTTTTGATAACCTGTATAGTTTATATGATTTTTGATGTTTATTATCATTTTAAGGATTCTAATAATATGTTTTGAATGATATTAGACAAACACTAATATAGATTTAGTAAAAGTAAAAACCATATATCGGTCGATAACTTTTGACATCTAAAAACTCCATGGGGCTTAAACCGACAACCGAATCGGGATAAGGGTTTATCAAATTCCATTGGACTATGAAATGTCATATTTTAAATAAAATATTTTTTTACACAAATATTTTTACAAATAATGATTATGTTAATTTTAGGTTCATATGTTTTATCATATTGATAACCGTGGGCCCACAAATGTGATTTGGTAATTAAGTTATTAACCCAAATTTGAAACAAGTTCTTAGTTTGATAACCATATTTGATTAAGTTCTTAGTTTGATAACCATATTTGGTTTCAATATTTGTAGTGAATATTTTGATAACTTTTATAGATATTTATTTATGGATTGTTTTAATTTTTAATTTGTGTATAAATATTGAATTTCGGATATTAATGTTATACTTTTTCATGTGACAGTTTATATATATTTTGGAATTATCTTATCTGGTTTTAAACAATTTGGACTTTTATAATGCATAATGATGGGAGGAAAAAAAATTATCCTTATGCACATAATCTATATGGTTGAGGAATTCCTAAAATATAATAAAATCATATAGAAATAAAACTTATATACATTTTACTTTTCTTACTGAAAAATCAATGGTCTTTTAAATATGACATTTATAATGTAGACATTAAATTAGTAGGTATGAATAGGAATAAACTGTTTTTGAATATATATATATATATGATTTAATCAACACAAATTTATTAATTAATTCTTTGGAAATAATAACTCAATTTTTAGTAAATCAACTTCATTCATCATTAATAGGCATTCATGAAAAATATTTTTTATTACTTTTTCTGAGAGAATAATAAAATTAATATCTACCGTATAAAAAAATATTATTTTATAAAATATAGGAAATATTTCGATACATCTGATCAAAACTATTCTATCAAAAAAAATTTAAATGGATCTGAAATGTTTTATTTTTCAATAAATAGTGAAAATACTGATTTTTATCAAAAAATATATTTCCATTTAATGTATTTTAAATGATAAGTTATAATTTGGATTAGTATTAAAATTTATTTAGTTCCATATAATAGAAAATAATATAATTTGGGTTTTTGAAATGACTTTAATAATTGACTTTAGAATAAAAACATCTTATATTTCGAAAGGGAATTAAAAAACAATTTTCATCATGTTTTTGAGTTTAATTTTTAATTAAATTATTAAAATTATAAGTGGTTATTTTATATATATGGATACTATATTTTTGAATCAATTGGACTTACTATATTAAATAGTTTCCTTCAATTTTTGAGCACTATGAATAGATACATTAGTAATTATTATTCACTCAAAAGGGTATATCAGGCAATTAAGGGTTAAAAATAATATGACCAGGACTAGAAAATGGCACTAAAACATTACATATTTTTAATATATGAATCTATATCATCCATAATCATAAATAAAAAAAGTTATATGACATATTTTCAATTATTATGTTATTATAACATTCTGAATATTCAATGTAATGAAATGTAAAAAAGTCACAACCTTGATTAATATATTTACCTTGGGGATAACAAGAGTCCATATTTAGTTATTAATATTTTTTGGTAATATAAATTTTTTATCATCATCATGGTATAATAAGATTTATTTTTATTTAATAAATAATTACCTTAAATTATTACACATTGCCGATGAATTAATTATTCAGTTAATGAAAAAATAATATTAAAAATATTAAAAGTAGTTTGATTTGATGGAATTATGGTAAACCACGAATTTTATAGATAAAAAATAAATTTTTCTGTGTGTATTAATATATTATATTCAAATTTCATTGTTTTATATATTTTCTAAAACTCCAAGAAAAGTTAATAGTTCTAAAATAGAAATTTTTTCTATTTTATGTGAATTATTATTTATTAAATTAAAAAAAAATCTATGAGTTTTATCTTTTTCGAGTTAATTATGATATAGTTTCAAATATCCAATAGTGAAACATTTTTTTAATTTTTTACATTTAGAGTAACTATGATGACCCATATAGAGTAAAATCCCATGTGGCCGGGATAACTATGTAAAGGGTTAATGGAGGTTAAAATAAAAATATAAATGAAAACGAAGAATCCAAACATGTCGAAATTTTTTTTGTAGATGATTTCTGTCCATCCTTATATTATATATGAATTATTTAAATTTTTAGCCAATTTGAAGAAAAAAATTAATTTATATTAAATAAATTTTTTAAAAATTTACAAGGGTTCCCCTCCCCTCTCTTATAAAAGTGTTCCACTTCTTCTAACATCACCAAACATTAAAACTCATTTGGTTTGTAACACCATGAGTTTTTATGATCATTCTCATTCAAATAATTTAATATTTTTATATTTGTCTTGCAATAAACTATGTCAAAAAATCCATTCACACAGCTCGGACTTGGTGTATGTTACAAATAACATGAACATGGCATGTAACATCCCAAGTAATTAATGAATAATAGATATTTTATCTATGTCTACTAATGATTTAGATAGTGTTTTAGAGGCTTAAAATGAAAATAAATACAATCTTAAGCATGGAATACACTAATACTCTTAAAAGTTTGTTTTACTACCTTTTGATGGCAAAACCTTTTTAAATATATCTTTTAACAATTTTATAAACTAAGTTTGTCAAAATAAACTTATTCTTTATGATTGGGACATCAAAATTTACTTTGTGTGAATTTTTGGTATTTTTCTGACAATGTTCATTTTTAGTGAAAAATACTGCATTTTACATCAAAACTAATATTTAATCTAATTTATTTATATGATTAGATTATCTTTTGAATTGGTTTTAAAGTGAAATTAGAAAATATTTTTACCATTAAATCCAATAGTGGTCATTGGAATTAATTTCACTTTGAAATCAGACTTAAACTAGTGTCAATCTTTTGATACTTATTGTTTCATAAAAACACGGTATTTGTCATAACAGCGGGAGTTAATTATTAAAATAATTAATGTGACTTATATTTTTTGAATTTTGTAAAATAGTCTTCATTTTTGAATTCGGAATATCAAATATAGCTTATGGTGAGTTTTTGGAAATTTTCTGAAAAACTTCAATTTTTGATGAATAGTGAAACCACTAAGTGGTAGTTAAAGAAACTGATTTTTCGTTTAAATGACACTTTGCCACTTTTGTGTTTTGAATTTCAAAAATCCGACATACATGGTTGTCATTAAGAAGTAAAATGTTGTTCAATGAGATTAAAATAATTTTTTGGTGAATAGTAACTTATTAAGTTCTTAATCGCGATTAGTGGTAATTAGGGTAGTTTAAGGTAAAAATAATGCTTTAATAATATGAAATGACCTAGACACATGTAATAACCTTATTGGACGTTTCATGGCCGACCATGACAAGCCATGGGTCAACTTGGGACCCCATGGAGCCACTTTGGTTGGGAAATGACATAAATAACTTTTTATTTAATGTTAAAGTAAAAATGACACAAACATGAGTTATTTTACGAAAACAATTTTTATATGGGGTTATACAAGTCGGATTTTTTTTCTATAAATACTCATTGGAAAGATAAAACTATTTCCTACATCATATTAGTTTTTTTATAATTTTTTAACATTAAATAAATAAATGTATTTATGACATCATGATGATGCAGCGATGACCTCATTATTTAACGATTTAAATAAAATGGAAGGATAATGTAATATCTAAGACCTACACATGTCAAAAACCTATTGGATGGGTGGATTTCGAACCCTTATCACCTTATACACGAATAATATCAATGTGGGACCTTTTAAAACCGAAACACATTTTCAAATAAAGTAATATTTCTTTACTTTCCAAAAGTGCCCCTCCTCTTCTCTTATAAAAGGCCCCCACCTCTACCTCCTTACCCACACTCCCAAAGCCTTTGGCTCGGCCCACCCCTGCCCATTTTTGTCTCTACACTTCCTTCTATTACTCCTTGAAGCCTAACTTTGGGCAGAAGTCTTCCCAAGGAAGCCTTTGATCTCAAACCAAAGGAAGTTACCAGATTTTAAGGTAATGTCTTCTTTTGAGTCCTTTTGTTTTATTTTAATTCTCCAACCCCCTAAACTCTTTTTATTATATTATTTTGTAACAAATACAGTATCCTTAATATACTAGTATGTTTTTATAATTAGGATTCAAGCTACACCTACACACACCTACATCTAATGGTTAAAGAACATACGGTTTACGTGGATGGTGAATTTATGCCTCCCGAAACGATGATTGTTCAACATTCCTTTAACACATTCAAATGTGGCCATTAAGATATCACTATATTTACATATGATATATAATATGTTTATGTTTTCCTTAAGCTTCTGTTTTTTTCATTTTTGGCATACCTTTATGGTTTCCATTATGGGTAAACGCGATATCTTCATTTAAGGAAGTGCGGACTACCGCCCCCTAAAAGTGATTTGATTCGTTAAATACCATATGTGGGACATATAAAGGATGGAACTATGATATTATATATGATATTATACTGGAATTATAATATACCTTTTTATCATTATGATTCCATTCTATAAAATACGAAATAGAAATAAGAGTAGCGTTCATGCGTACCTACGGCTTACCGTCTCCATGAACGGTGCATTTCATTTCTTACCTCTAAATGGTTATGTAATATTATAAATGCATGCATGTACTGGACATATATGATATCTACATCATGAATACCATTCTGGATATAATGGATCCATGAACAACTTGTAATTATAAATGGGTTATTTTTGACTCAAGTACCAATGATTGTTAAAATGACCGTTATTAACTTAAATAATTACATAGTGTTCATGACATGACAATAAGTGATATAAAAGGAATAATGAACTTGAAAAAGGTTCTTAAAAAAGTTGAAATTAACTCAAGTTTATTATTCAGGAGATTAAAGAACGACCGAGTCAAGTCGGACCCGAGGTATGGGACTTCGTCTCAATCTCCTTTCATTGAGGCATATTTTATTTTATACAGAACTTTCTTTTATACAGTGTATAAAACCCTTTGACTTTCATGTTTATCCAAAAGGAATCTTTTTTATACGAAGCGTTTACTAAACAAAAAAAGGGAATGTTTTTTTTGTACGTATGCGGTGACAACGACTTCTCCGCCGCCGTGACCATTATTTGAGTTTCGGCTTCCTCTACAAGCCACACATTCTTTTTAAAAGAAAAAAAATACCATATTTAACTTTTCTTTTATTTTGGTATTGAAAATGGTTTTCATAATGTTTTTATATCAATGTGTTGTATTGATATCTTGTGATTGAAAGGTGGAAATGTTATGCTTCTTTTATGCATGTTTTATGTGATACGATTATGTTGAGGTTCTTGGGAATTATTATGAAGATGGGTGGTTCCATGATAAACTAAGGGCGGGTGGGCCCGATATAGCTCTCCAATGCATTGGGTAACACGAAGGAGTGAAACGTTAAGGTTTCTTCGAAGATATTTAGGGAATATACTGTGATGGGTATTCCAAACGTAATCAAGAGGGTTACTCCCTACGTAAGAATGTTATGCATGCCTCAAGTTACCTTTATGTCTTATGATTTCTATGATTTATTCATGATTTGATGAGGTATGTTAAAGTTATTGTGTTTTATGGGTAAAGTATGATTTCATTCATATGTATATATGTACCCATGTTTCCTTTCCATGTTTTTATAACCCATACTGATCTTTTTGTGCTCATCCCAAGTTTTTTTGAAATAATTTTCAAAGGTCAAGGGAAAGGCACATGATATGATGATAGTGTCAAGGAAGTGTCAAGAAAGAATCCATGTTTTATCTTAAATATGTTTCCATTGATGGGAATGAAGAATACTATCTTTATATAACCACTTTGTTTATATGTGGAATGTAATGCAATTTTTATGATCTAATTCTCTAAAACTCTAATCCCGAAAAGATCCTCAATGTGTAATCTTGCAATAACTCAAGATTAAGTAAGGTTTAAGGCTAGGGCCTTATAGTTTGTATCAGAGGTCGGTTTAGATAACTTTAGGAGTTAGAATTCTATTAAATGATTATCCAAAAATATTTTTTTATGATATAGCATTTGAAGATTACCATGTTGCTTCATCTAAGACATGTTTGTTCAGAATGGTTTTCCGCAGAGGAAACAGGGAAGCAATGCTAGGAAGGTATACAGAAGGAAATAACCTTCCGAATTAGCATCCCGAGATGGTCGGAATTGGAACTGAACAGTTTGTTGCAGTGATGGCACAGTTGACTCAGGCTATAAATGGTGGTGGTATCCATGCACGAGATCAGCCAGATCAACCGCAGAGGAACATGTCTGTGGTGGAACATTTCATGAGGCAACATCCCCCATTATTCAGAGGATCATCTGACCCTGTGTTTGCTGAAGGGTGGATTAAAGCATTGGAGAAGATTTTTGATGCCATGGGGTGTTCAGACAATCAAATGGTTAGTCTTGCTATTTACCGTTTGGAGGGTGAGGCAGATCAGTGGTGGTCGATGGTTAAAAATATCAGGGACGCTGATGAGAATGATGCTCTCGACTGGGAGGAATTCAAAGGTATGTTTCTTGAGAAGTATTTTCCTAAGGCTGTTCGACTTAGGATGGAAAATAAACTCTTGGAATTGAGGCAAGAGGAAGACTCAGTGGATACCTATGAAGAAAGTTTCACTCGATTGGCAAGGTATGCTCCAAATTTTATCCGAGACCTTGATAGTAAAATCAATCATTTTTACTCAGGATTAAAGCCAAAATATCAAAGGGCATTAGCTTCTCATGAGTTTAAAAGTTATGAAAAGCTTGTTCGATGTGATGAGAAGGTGGAAATGGAGTTTTCCGATGACCAAGTGTTCTATAACAACCAGCAGAAGAAGATACCGAGGTGGCAGGAGAAAGGTAAGAATTCTTCAAAAAAGTCTGATGGTAAGAAAACTAAGTTTCCAGTTTGTGATAAACGTGGAAAAGGGCATGTTGGGGAATGTCTTCTGAATTCAGGAAAGTGATACCGATGTGGTAAGATGGGACATAAGGCTCGTGATTGCACTGAAAAGGATCAAGGTGAAGGTAAGACCAAATTTGATTTACATTTAGTGAAATGTTATAAGTGCAATGAGATGGGTCACTATGCAAATGAGTGTCTGAAAAAGAGATTGAGTGATGGGGAGCAGTTAGACTACAAGCAGAAAGGGGTGGTGAAATCTTTTGCAACTACTTCGGCAGATGTCGGGCCATCAAATGAAGTTGTATCAGGGACTTTGTTTGTTTTTTCAGAATATGCCAGTGTGTTCTTTGATTCAGGGTCTACACATTTTTTCATCTCTGAAAACCTTTCTAGTAAAATGGGAATACCATCTCAAGAAGTGACTCCTGAACTTGTGGTAAAAACACCTGGGGGAAATTTTGAGGCAAAAAGAATTTACAAGAATTTTCATATCCTTATCTGTGGAAAGGACCTACTTGAAAACCTTATTATTCTGCCTCTAGTAGAGTTTGATGTTATCCTGGGTATGGATTGGATCTCTATTTACCATGCTAAGATTGACTGCAGAGCTAATGAAGTTTCTTTTCATAAAGACTTTCAGTTTGTGTATAAGAATGAACCCTTACTATTGATAACATATCAAGAGGCCAAGAAACATTTAATAGATGGAAATGAATGTTACCTTGCACACATCATTGAAAATAAAGGATCTGTTCAGATTAATGATGTGCTAGTGGTAAATGAGTATCCTGATGTTTTTCCTGATGAGTTTCCTGGAATAATACCAGATCGGGAAGTTGAGTTTACTGTTGACTTAGTTCCTAATGCTAAGCCAATTTCAAAACCTCCTTATCGAATGGCTCAAATTGAACTTTTAGAGTTGAAGGAGAAATTGCAAGATTTATTAGAGAAAGGTTTCATTCGACCTAGAACATCACCATGGGGTGCTCCTGTTTTATTTGTTAAAAAGAAAGATGGTTCTATGAGACTTTGCATTGATTATAGAGCCTTGAATAATATCACTGTTAAGAAAAAATATCCTTTGCCTCATATCGATGATTTGTTTGATCAGCTCTAGGGAGCTCAGTTTTTTTTCAAAGATTGACTTGAGATCGGGGTACCATCAGCTGAAGGTAAAGAGGCAGATATTCCGAAGATCGCGTTCCGTATGAGATATGGCCATTATGAATTTGTAGTAATGCCTTTTGGGCTAACAAATTCACCTGTTGTATTCATGTACTTAATGAATAGAATTTTCCATGAGTTCTTGGATATGTTTGTGGTGGTTTTCATTGTTGATATTTTGGTATTTTCTAAAAGTAAAGAGGAGCATGAAAGACATTTAAGGGTTATCTTGCAAACCTTAAAAGAAAAGAAACTGTATGGAAAATTCAGCAAGTGTGAGTTTTGGTTGCAACAAATTTCTTTCCTTGGTCATATTGTTTCTAAAGATGGAATAACTGTTGATCCTGCAAAAACAAAAGTTGTGGAAGAATGGCCAAGACCCACAAATGTAACCGAGATTCGTAGCTTCCTTGGTTTGGCAGGCTATTACCGAAGGTTTGTTAGAAATTTTTCACGATTATCTAGTCCAATGACTAAGCTAACTCGGAAGGGTGTTAAGTTTATCTGGACAAAAGAATGTGATGATTGTTTTCAGGAATTGAAATGAATATTGGTGAATGCTCCAGTTTTGGCACTACCTTCCAGGAATGGTGAGTTTGTTATATACAGTGATGCTTCATTGAAAGGACTTGGTTGCGTCCTAATGCAGAATGATCAGGTAATTGCTTATGCTTCACGACAGTTGAAAACTCATGAGGTAAATTACCCTACACATGATTTGGAATTAGCTGCTGTTGTTTTTGATTTAAAAATTTGGAGGCATCATTTGTATGGAGTAAAGTGTGAAATATATACCGATCACAAAAGTTTAAAGTATATATTCACTCAAAAAGAATTGAACATGAGACAGAGGAGATGGTTGGAATTAATCAAGGATTATGATTGTACAATTCATTACCATCCAGGAAAAGCAAATAAAGTGGCTGATGCTTTGAGTTGAAAAAGTAATGCTTCATTAGCAATGTTGCATTTGGAACGTGATCCTTTGGTTAAGGATTTGATGAACTTTGGCATAGAAGTTGTTGGTGCAGGAAGTCCTTCTGTTTTGTTTCAGGTATCAGTGAGATCTTCTCTATCAGATAGAATCAAGCAAGCACAGAATCAAGACAGTGAGTTGTAGAAAAAGGTAGAGCTGGTTCAGAAAGGTAAGTTGCCTGAATTCAACATTGATAATGATTGTGTTTTGAGATTTGGGAAGAGATTGTGTGTGCCTTGTGATTCACAGTTGAAGAGAGAGTTGTTATGTGAAGCTCATAGTTCTCTGTTTTCAGTTCATCCTTGCAGTACTAAGATGTATAGAGATCTGCGGGAGTATTACTGGTGGGATGGAATGAATAGAGATATTGCTGATTTTACTGTGAAGTGTTTGACATGTCAACAGGTTAAAGCAGAGTGGCAGTTTCCGAAAGGGATGATTCAGCCTTTACCAGTGCTGGAGTGGAAATGGGAGAATATATCCATGGACTTTGTTGTGGGATTACCGAAGTCATCTCGAGGTAATAATGCAATCTGGGTTATTGTTGATCGCTTGACCAAATCTGCTCATTTCCTTGCTATACGATATACTTTCTCTCTTGATCAACTTTCCCGGTTGTATCTTAAAGAGATATACATGTTACATGGAGTTCCCCTCTCCATTGTATCTGACCATGATCCCAGGTTCACTTCTAACTTTTGGAAAGGCCTTCAGAAGTTGTTGGGTACTGAATTAAATTTTAGTACAACTTTTCATTCTAAATCAGATGGGAAGTTAGAACGAACAATTCAGACCTTGGAGGATATGCTACGAGCTTGTTCAATGGATTATCAGGGAAGTTGGGACCAACATCTTTCTTTGGTTGAATTTTCATATAATAATAGTTTTCATTCCAGTATACAGATGACACCATTTCAGGCATTATATGGGAAGCAGTGTCGAACTCCAGCTTTCTGGGATGAAGTGGGTGAAAGGAAGTTTATGGGACCGGAATTGGTAGAAGAGTTGACAGAAAACGTTCAGCTGATTCAGAAGCACATGAGAACAGCTCAGAGCAGGTAGAAGAGTTATGCGGACAACAGGAGGTAGGATCTCTCTTTTGAGGTAGGTGATCATGTTTTTCTCAAAGTATCACCATGGAAAAGTGTGATGCGATTTGGTAAGAAAGGAAAGCTGAGTCCAAGGATTATTAGACTATATGAAATTCTGGAGAGAGTTGGATCAGTTTCTTACCGAGTGGCTTTACCTCCAAGTTTATCTTAGGTACACAATGTTTTTCACGTTTCGATGTTGAGAAAGTACATGCCAGATCCATCTCATGTTTTGAGTCCAGAGGTAGTTCAGCTGGAAGAGAACCTATATTATGAGGAACAACCGGCCCAGATTCTTGAACACAGGGAGTAGGTGTTACGGAATAAGGTGATTCACCAGGTAAAGGTTTTGTGGAAAAACCACATGATTGAAGATGCAACATGGGAATCTGAAAATGGAATGAGGGATAAGTACCCCCATTTATTCGATAAGTAAATAAATTGCGGGGACACAATTTTCTAAAGGGGGGAAGGATGTAACATCCCAAGTAAGTAATGAATAATAGATATTTTATCTATGTCTATTAATGAATTAGATAGTGTTTTAGAGGCTTAATGAAAATAAATACAATCTTAAGCATGGAATACACTAATACTCTTAAAAGTTTGTTTTACTGCCTTTTGATGGAAAACCCTTTTTAAATCTATCTTTTTACAATTTTATAAACTATGTTTGTCAAAATAAACTTATTCTTTATGATTGGGACATCAAAATTTACTTTGTGTGAATTTTTGGTATTTTTCTGACAATGTTCATTTTTAGTGAAAAATACTGCATTTTACATCAAAACTACTTTCTAATTTAATTTATTTATATGGTTAGATTATCTTTTGAATTGGTTTTAAAGTGAAATTAGAAAATATTTTTACCATCAAATCCAATAGTGGTTCTTGTAATAAATTTCACTTTGAAATCAGACTTAAACTAGTGTCAATCTTTTGATACTTATTGTTTCATAAAAACACGCTATTTGTCATAACAGCGGGAATTAATTATTAAATTAATTAATGTGACTTATATGTTTTGAATTTTGTAAAAGAGACTTCATTTTTGAATTCAGAATATCAAATATATCTTAGGGTGATTTTTTGGTAATTTTCTGAAATACTTCAATTTTTGATGAATAGTGAAACCACTAAGTTGTAGTTAAAGAAACAGATTTTTCGTTTAAATGACACTTTGCCACTTTTGTGTTTTTAATTTCAAAAATACGACATACATGGTTGTCATTAATAAGTAAAATGTGGTTCAATGAGATTAAAATAATTTTTTGGTGAATAGTAACTTATTTAGTTTTTAATCGCGATTAGTGGTAATTAGGGTAGTTTAAGGTAAAAATAATGATTTAATAATATGCAATGACCTAGACACATGCCCTAACCTTATTGGATGTGTCATGGCCGACCAAGACAAGACATGGGTCAACTTGGGGACCCCATGGATCCACTTTGGTTGGGAAATGACATAAATAACGTTTTATTTAATGTTAAAGTAAAAATGACACAAACATGAGTTATTTTACGAAAACAATTTTTATATGGGGTTATACAAGTCATATTTTTGACTATAAATACTCATTGGAAAGATAAAACTATTTCCTACATCATAGTAGTTTTTTTATAATTTTTTTACATTAAATAAATAAATGTATTTATGACATCATAATGATGCAGTGATGACCTCATTATTTAATGATTTAAATAAAATGGAAAGATAATGTAATATATAAGACCTACACATGTACAAAACCTATGGGATGGGTGGATTAGGAACCCTTATCACCTTATCCACGAATTATATCAATGTGGGACCTTTTAAAACAGAAACACATTTTCCAATAAAGTAATATTTCTTTACTTTTCTAAAAGTGCCCCTCCTCTCCTCTTATAAAAGGCCCCCACCTCTACCTCCTTACCCACACTCCCAAAGCCTTTGGCTCGGCCAACCCCTGCCCATTTTGTCTCTCCACTTTTCTCTCTTACTCCTTGAAGCCTCACTTTGGGTAGAAGTCTTCCCAAGGATGTTTTTGAGCTCAAGCCAAAGGAAGTTACCCGATTTTAAGGTAATGTCTTCTTTTGAGTCCTTTTGTTTTATTTTGATTCTCCAACCCCCTAAACTCTTTTTATTCTCTTATTTTGTAACAACTAAAGTATCCTCAATATACTAGGATGCTGTTATAAGAAGGATTAAAGCTACACCTACACACACCTACATCTAATGGTTAAAGAACATACGGTTTCCGTGGATGGTGAATTTATGCCTCCCGAAACGATGATTGTTCAACATTACTTTAACACCTTAAAAGCTGGACATTAAGATGTCACTATATTTATATATGATATATAATATGTTTATGTTTTTCTTAAGCTTCTGTTTTTTTCATTTTGGGAATACCTTTATGGTTTCCATTATGGGTAAACGCGATATCTTCATTTAAGGAAGTGCGGACTACCGCCCCCTCAAAGTGATTTGATTCGTTAAATACCATATGTGGGATGTATAAAGGATGGAACTATGATATTATATATGATATTATACTGGAATTATAATATACCTTTATATCATTATGATTCCATTCTATAAAATATGAAATAGAAATTAAGTTAGCGTTCATGCGTACGTACGACTTACTGTCTCCATGAACGGTGCATTTCATTTCTTACCTCTAAATGATTATGTAATATTATAAATGCATGCATGTACTGGACATATATGATATCTACATCATGAATACCATTCTGGATATAATGGATACATGAACAACTTGTAATTATAAAGGGGTTATTTATAACTCAAGTACCAATGATCGTTAAAATGACCATTATTAACTTAAATAATTACATAGTGTTCATGACATGAAAATAAGTGATATAAAAGGAATAATGAACTTGAAAAAGGTTCTTAAACAAGTAGAAATTAACTCAAGTTTATTATTCAGGAGATTAAAGAATGACCGAGTCAAGTCGGACCCAAGGTATGAGACTTCATCTCAATCTCCTTTCATTGAGGCATATTTTATTTTATACACAACTTTCTTTTATACGGTGTATAAAACCCTTTGACTTTTACGTTTATCCAAAAGGAATCTTCTTTATACGAAGCGTTTACTAAACGAAAAAAGGGAATGTTTTTGTCGTACGTATGCGGCGATAACGACTTCTCCGCCGCCGTGACCATTATTTGAGTTTCGGCTTCCTCTACAAGCCACACCTTCTTTTTAAAAGAAAAAAAATACCATGTTTTACTTTTCTTTTATTTTGGTATTGAAAATGGTTTTCATAATGTTTTTATATCAATGTGTTGTATTGATATCTTGTGATTGAAAGGTGGAAATGTTATGTTTCCTTTATGCATGTTTTATGTGATACGATTATGTTGAGGTTCTTGGGCATTATTATGAAGACGGGTGGTTCCGTGATAAACTAAGGGCGGGTGAGCCCGATATAGCTATCCAATGCATTGGGTAACACGAAGGAGTGAAACGTTAAGGTTTCTCCGAAGAGATTTAGGGAATATACTGTGATGGGTATTCCAAACGTAACCAAGAGGGTTACTCCCTATGTAAGAATGTTATGAATTCCTTAAGTTACCTTTATGTCTTATGATTTCTATGATTTATTCATGATTTGATGAGGTATGTTAAAGTGCTTATGTTTTATGGGTAAAGTATGATTTCATTCGTATGTATATATGTACCCATGTTTCCTTTCCATGTTTTTATAACCCATACTGAGCTTTTTATGCTCATCCCAAGTTTTTTTGAAATGATTTTCACAGGTCAAGGGAAAGGTACATGATATGATGATAGTGTCAAGGAAGTGTCAAGAAAGAATACATGTTTTATCTTAAATATGTTTCCATTGATGGGAATGAAGAATACTATCTTTATGTAACCACTTTGTTTATATGTGGAATGTAATGCAAGTTTTATGATCTAATTCTCTAAAACTCTAAACCCGAAAAGATCCTCAATGCGTAATCTTGCAATAACTCAAGATTAAGTAAGTTTTAAGGCTGGGGCCTTATATGGCATGTGTTACATGGAACATTGAATTTTCATACGATACACTCAACATCAATGTTTCTATGAAACATCATTTAAATTTTATAATTATTTAAACAAGATAATTATAACCAATTTTTAATAATTATTTATATAAATAGAAATAAATACTTATCAAATATTTTCTATAATTGTTATATATATATATATATAACATATTGATAATGAATGATACGAGTTTTTAGTAAATTGATTTTATGTTTAAAAATATCATTTTCTCAAATGAAATACTTTTAATGTCCTCTAAAAAATAAAATTAAATATATAAAAATTAAGAAATATAATTTGATAAAATAATCACAATATTTTAATTTCTAATTTTGAAATAACGATAGGTTAAAATTTTAGGATTATTCTGAGAAACATTATTTTTTAATGAATAATGAATATTGATGGCTTTTAATTCCAAACGGTTTTTCATCTCATTTATTTATATGTTTAAATTATATTTTAAATTTTATGAAAAGTATAATTATATAATATTTTTTCAAATAAATACAATTTTTGTTATTGATATAATTTTTTCATTGAAATTGGATATAAAAACATAGCACACTTTTGATCATTTTTACTTTAAAAACCCATAGTATCTTTTTGTTAATAGAATTAATTTTAAACAAATTTTTATGAATTTTGTGATTATAATTTGGAAAAATATATTACATATTTTTATTTATTATTATTTTTAATATCTAATCTACTAAATTTATTTCTTGACCAGAATGATTAGTGAATGCGATTAAAATTAAATAAATAGATTAAGGTTAAATTAAACTTAATAAGCGACTAAACAATAACCATAATGCCCAAAAAAAATAAACATGTTAAAAATATATTTTATGGCCATATGATTACCCTATTTTCTCTTATTTTATATTTTTATCATTTTTGGATACACATTCAACAAGAAAAATTTGTGTGGAATTCTCTCCTCAAATATTTACAAGGCTGCCACTCTTCCTTCCCTATAAATGGCCACCACCTATCCCTATAATTGACACCTCTAGAACAACTTAGGTTTGTAAAATATATACCTAATACACTTACCAAAAACCCTACATTCCTTTGTGAGTCATATCTTTGGTAATAAAGTCTAACAAGGAATCCTTTTGGCACGAACCAAAAGAAGATACCTGATTAAGAGGTATCACCTGCTCTTAAGCTCTTTTCTTTTATTTTCGTTCTCCACCCCTGCCACAATATTTATTCCATCTTTGTATATAAAAAATTATCATAAACACAATAGTATTTTTTTATTATAATGGCTTAACATAACCTTACACACTCCTCCATCTAATGTGTAACCAAGACACAGTTTACATGTACAACAAACTACCGCCTCACTTAATGACGGTTGTCCATTTTTCATTTACCACATATCATAGTAGAAATTATCATGGAACATATGTATATATATGTTAAATATTAAATTTACTACGAATTTATGTTTCCTTATTATTTTTACAAGATATCTTTTTTACTTACCATTTGGTGTAAATACAATAATTTTGTTTGACTAAGTGTGGACTATCACCCCCTCAAAGCTATGCGATCATTCAAAAACTCAATGGAATATATTAAATATGGTTTTAGTGAACATATGTGATATATATTAACTTATAATTCTATTTTAATGATATTATATACTTATATACATATAGTTCACTTACATTCATTCTTTGAATCAAAAAATAAAAATGGAAATGGCGGTCATGCGTGCATACGACCTAATGTATCTATGAATGGTGTATTACATTTAATACTTCTATATTCTATATATTGTAATAATACAAATATACAGATTATAAATGATATTTATATCATGTTTTACATTCTTCAAATCTTTATATTATTATAAGGACCCTATATATAATGAATTAAGACACATGTGAAGAACAATGTTAATATTATCCAAAGTGATTCATTAACCTAAAATGGTCAACAAATGGGTAATATAAGTTCATAATAAAACAATATATGGTATTAGATATAATAATATGGCTGTGTAAAATATTTATAATTAATTTATATTAATTACAAAGGATGATTGAATTAGTACGACGAGAGACAAGTCATAGGGTAAGGGAATCTCATTTCACATCTATTTATGTGTGATACATGCCTTAATCAACACTCACATTTTTATGTTGTGTATGTACTACCAATGAATGTATTATATATATATATTATACTTAAATTTTTTGGTATTCACATATCAATTTTATGATCTTTCGTTCATTGGGGTTATGTTTCAAAACATTCAAAATTGGAAAAATATTTTTGTCTCAATTTAATTTCATAGAGATTCATGTTTTGTTATACACCTAAATTATTTTTGATGGGTATATTATTAAATTTTACATGTTATATCATGAATATACTTGTTTTTATGATTTTTTATGATTTATTTTATTATCATTTCTTACATGGATAGTATGATCCCAAGAAACCAAGTTGTAATAGTTTATTGAAATAATGTTGTCACTTTTCGAGATTGTTGATGATAATGCTTCATTGATCAAATATTATGATACATATCTCAAGAACACTCATGAATTTTATTCACCACATATTATTCAAGATATCCTCACAAATTAGTACCATTTTCCACTATTTCTTACTTAAGACAATTTTTATGTAAAATCTGATTGTCTCGCTATTCGGTCGGAAATATATTGTATTCAAAAACCATGTTTTAAAAAATGTTATCAAAATATCTTTGAATCCAATTATCAATAAAAAAATTATTTCCAATATTATTTATGGTTTTTAATTCTTCTATTATATATTTTGAAATCTATTTTTGAAGAAAAAGCCATTTAAAAATATTTTATGTTTTAAAATTCATTTTTAATGTATAAAAGATATGTTCCTCAAGATTTTTTTTATAAAAGTTATTTCAGAATTATTTCTCATAAAATATAACATACATTGGTGTCACGCTTTCCTTTTTGGGGAAATTATTAAATATTTACATTCATATTTTCTATCTGAATGGATTATGTTCATATGGTATGTTTTTTATGAAACATATTTCTCTTTCATAGGTTATATTATTTTTGAAACTCGCTTATTATAATGGGTTATAATTATGATTAAATGATTATAAAATGTATCTCTATCCACAGGTTATTATATGATCACATGTTTAGAATGCCTATTTCATTTCATGGTTTATGATATGTTTATTTATGATCTTGTGTCATATGCATGTATGATTTCACTATTTGATGGGTGGGACTTATAACTCCCTCCAATGCATTGGATAAAAATTTATATCTCATAAGATAGAGATGGATTGAATAAAAAATAAACTTGGTTTATTATTACAGGGCTTGAACATGGAGTGATATTTGTTCAGTAATACAGGGCTGAAACGGGGTGTGAACCAGGTTTATTAATGGAATTTTTCCACTAATATAGTTTTAGCAGTAATTCCTTGTCTACCATGTCAATAATTATATATTCTTATGGGGCTGCCTCAATTCCATTTTTTATTCCCTTGTTATTATTTTATAGATTATGTTATTTATTTACATATGATTCATTTTTTATGACCTTCCAATATTTATTCCATTATTTATGTATATGATATTTTAAAAGAATGTTACGATCTTCTATTTTCACAATCATGTTTTCATACCCATATTCTCAAGATTATGCTTACATATCTCCATTGTTTACCCTCAATGAGCACTTGAGCTCACCCATTTTCTATGTTTCCATCCTCAGTTTATAAAGATGTGTATCATGTTTAATGTGTATAAGAAGTTTTATATTCAAGAAGAACATAATGGGAGAAAATGTATCTCACTTATGTATCAGGGTTTATGTTTCCATGTTTCCAAAGGCACTATACTATTACAGTTTTGGGTGAATGTTTGTATAATGTTTTAAATATTTTGTAAATGTTATGTAATGTAAATGTATAGGAAATGAGGGTCTATATTGTTAGTATCGAAGATCTGGTTTAGATAAAAATTGGAATATAGGATGATAAAACCATAGTAATAATCCTATGGAAATGTCTAGTTATAAGTCTAAGGATAAAGAAATGAAAAAAATGTCATAGACTTTTAGTAAAGGATAGAGTGATTGGTTTTCTAGAAATGCATCATATTCTAGATAAAACTAGTTGACGTGGCTCTAGAATAGATGTACCTGGGGGTAACAACCCAAACAAGATGTTCTAGGCCTAACTAAAAGTAATTTGGTACACAACAACGGGCCTTACTAGACACCTAGTTTGACATTCCCGAGGGGTATTATTGGGGAATTCACAAAATCTTCAAAAATCATCATGATTAATTTAAATATATGTTTCCTATAAATATACTAGGATAAACATAAAGTTTCATAGACTAAGGAGTCATAATTTATAATTCATATAAGTGACTTTTCAAGATTATGTGGTTCCTTGATATGATAACTATTTCTCACTATATTTATTATGGTTTAGTCAGTCGATGGAACCTAAAGTAACTCTGTTAATGGTGATTTAGATGGAAAATGTAATGAATTTACTACTAAGAAACAGAATTCTATGGGATCAGGAATGAAAAACCTCACTTTTTCTCACATAGCTTTCTCAATCTATGAATCATGGTGGACTTCAAAATGAGGAATAGAAGGAACAAACTAAGGTTGAGTCTTTCATGTGGAAACTTCCACCTTCTTTCATAGGGTATTTTTATCCAATTGTTGCTGAAAAATGGATAATTACTAGTTGAATGATATTATCCTTTCTATAGTGCTTTGATAATGATAAATCTTTTAAACTTTTATCATTTAAAGGATGAAGTAGGCTAATGGTGGAATATAATCCAGAATACGAGGCAAAGATATGAGATTGAATACATGGATTGGAACGTTTTCAAGAACTTATTTCTCTATAAATACATTCATGAGATTCTTTATACCAAGATGTAAAAATATATCCTTGAGTTTTAGTAAAGTGATGATGTCATTGTTGATGCCTATGAGGCCAATTTCATGAAACTTGTGTGCTATGATTCATGAATTATCATCCAACATGAAGGCAAAGTAGATAGGTTCTTTAGTGGCTTAAAGATATGTCTCATAAGGGTTCCATCCACAAGAGACAATAGTAGATATGAGGATATCGTGTTTTGTGCAATCAAGGATGAAATATAGGTTATAGTTATTTATCAACCTCGTGGTTTTGAAAATCAAATGTTGATGGAGTTCAAAGGAAACTCTAAAAATCATGGATAAAAGAAGATGTGTTTTCTTTTATAGTCTAAATGTGGGAAGAATCATGACATAATTTGTATTTAGGATCCTATGAAATATTTTTAATTTTGGAAAGGAAGTTCATTGGGAAATGTATTATCGAAATAAGGGGAAGAATTTAGGTCAAAATACAAATGGAGAGAAAGAAATAGAAAATGAACCTCCCATGATTTAGTGCTACAAGTGTAAGTAGAATGGGAATTATGCTAACCACTACCCAAACCTAAGATCTGGTAATGATGATCGGTGTCAAAAAACTCTTAACATGAGGGAAAATGTTAAATCTCATGCAATATCTATTTTTGATGAGGGGTGTGATAACGACATGGTGAAAGGTACACTTACCATCTCCTCTAAGATATCTAATGTCATATTTGATTCTAGATCTACTAACTCTTCTATATCAAAATTATTTTCTAAGGATGTTATGATTTCACTAAAACAATTAAATATGGAATTACCAACCCAAACCCCAAATGGTAAAATGATTTTATCCCAAGTCTACAATTCCTCTCTGGTTGAAATTTGTGGGAATATACTTCCTAAAAATATTTTCATTTTTCCTTTAGTTGAAATTTATGTCATATTAGGAATGGATAATCTTAATATGCATAAATACCAAATTAATTGTTAAAGAAGAGATGTTATGTTTGATATTTCTGACCCTCTAATGACCATCAGTCAATGTGATGACAATTATGTACCTTCTTTGGAACTTACAACCATTATATGGGTCTTAATTCCTATTCAAAAGGGTTTTTTATCTCAATTGGTTGGGGATCAAATCGACATAGATGATATATTAATTATTCGATAATTTTTGGATTTATTTACAAAAATGTTTCATAGTCTTACCCCAAAATTTTATGTCGATTTCTCAATATAACTTATACCTGGTTCCACGCCAATATGAAAGACTCTATATAGAATGGTCTTGATAGAGTTTTAGGAATTGAAGAACAAATTCCAAGAAAACCAAGCTAAGAGATTCATTATACCATGTGTGCCACCATGGGGTGCTCCTGTCCTTTTTTGTGAAAAAATAGAGATTGATAAATGATACTCTAAATTGATTATATGGAGTTGAACAAGGTCACAATCATGAAATAATACTGTCTCCCTGTATTGATAACTTCTTTGATCAACTGTGTGGAGTTAAATACATTTCTATGATTGACCTTTATTATAGATATCACTGATTATAGGCCATGAAAGAGGATATACACATGATGGCATTCCATATAAGGTATTGACACTACAAATATATAGTGATGACTTTTAGTCTTTATAATTCCCTTAACATCATCATTGATTTAATGAATTTAGTTTTTTGATATTACCTCCATCAGTTTGTGGTAGTAATTATAGATTATATTATTATCTATTTAATGTAAAATAAAAATCATAATTATCACTTGATAATTATACTGAATACCCTAAAGGAGATGAATGTATATAAAAAATTTATAATGTGTTGCTTTTTGATGAAATGGGTTTCTTTTAAGGGTAATTTATTCTCAATAGATGGTATACCAGTAGATCCATCAAATACAATGGAAATTGAATTCTAGCCTACACCAAACAAGGTAAATGAGATCTATTGATTTATTGGTTTACCTAGATATTATCAAAATATTGTGTATAATTTAACATGACAACATAATAATCAAACTAGGTTAAATCATGAGGGTTTAAATTCCCTTTAGACAGATGAATGTGGGAAAAAATTCAAGGAACCGAAGGGGAAGCTAGTCAATTCACCTATACTTGCATTAACCTATAGTGGAGAAGGGTTTAAATTCTTTAGTGATCAATACAGGAAGGTATTTAGATGTTTTCTTATGAAAATAACATTGTTATCACTTATACCATATTAAATTTAATGATTCATGAGAAAAATTACCCAACTCATGATTTGGAGTTAGCAGTGGTAAATTTTTCATTAAATATTTGACATCAATATCATTATAGGGAAATGTGTGATATATATACTGATCATAAATGTACTAAATATATATTCACACAAAAAGAGTACAACATGTTCCATAGAATATGGTTATAGTTGATAAAAGATTATGACTTCTCAATACATTACCACCCCAGGAAAGGAAAAAAGGTTCCTGATGTACTTATTTGGAAGGATCATTCTTGTTTGTCCCTAATGGGGGTCACAAAATATCAAATATTTATAGATTTTTAGTAAATTGATCAATAAATCCAAAATGAAGGGGAAAACCATAAATTTATCAAATGAATGTTCAACCATCTATCCAAGTGAATATTAAGGAGGCACAGAAGAATAATGGAGAGCTTCAAATGAAATTTTAAAATGTTCCTACATATAACATTGATCAGGATGGAATTACAAGGTTTAGGAACAATGTATGTGTTTCTTCCATACTATATTTCAATAAGGATCTATTAGAGGATACTCATATTTCTTTATTCTCTATTCATCCTGGAAGTATGATTATGTATAGTTATTTTAATGAATAATTATGGTGGGATGGGATGATGGGAGATATGACGGAGTTTGTATCTCAATACTTGGCATGCCCAAAAGTTAAGAGTGAAAGACAAAAGCTAAAGGGTATTTTACATCCATTAACAATACCAAAATGTATATGAGATAAAATCATGTTGTATTTTTTTGTTGGACTACCGAAAACCGCTAAGGGTTTAATGCTATATGGGTGGTAGTCGACTACCTTTATATGTTATCACACTACATCGCTATCAAATAATACTTATCTCAGGATCATATTACCTGGATATACATTAAGGAAGTTGTAAGGTTATATAGAGTACCACATTACATTGTATTGGATTAGGATATGATGTTTAACTCTATTTTCTAAAAATTCTTAAGCAAGAACTTGATACAAAATTTATTTTATACACTTCTTATCATCCCCATATAGATAGTCAGTCTAAAATAATAATTCAAACCCTTGAGGGTATATTGATATCTTGTTCTTTAGAGTTTAAATGTGGTTGTTATCAACACCACACTCTAATTTAGTTTTCTAATAATAATAGCTTCCAATCAAGCATTCAGATAAAACCTTATAACAACCTACATGAAAAGATATATAGAGCTCCAACATGATGGGATGAGGTTATAGAGATAAAGATATCAGGACATGATATTACTGATGAAATGGTCGAGAAAGTTAGAACCATTATGTATCATAACAATTAATATCAATGATGGAAAAAAAAATTTATACTAATAACTATCATCGTGTTCTATAATTTCATATTGGTGAAAAGGTATTTCCATAAATGTAGCCCTGGAATATTGTTATGTTATATGAGAGGAAATGGAAACAAATCCATAGGTATATCCGTCCATTTGGTATTATTTTTCATTTATGGATGATAACCTATCACTTGGAACATTCTACAAATATTATTCAAGTCCATCAGGTCTTCCATGTAACTCTGTTTAGTAATTATATACTTTACCCTTCACAGGTACTGAACATAGAGGACAAACAGCTGGAGTGGGATCTGTCTTATAATGAACAACGATTTGAAATATTGGACTAATTATAGAATGTTCTATGAAATAATACCACTAACCTGATCATTTTTTCTAGTGAAATCACTAGTTTTAAGAATATACATGTGAACTTTAGGATAGGATGAAGGCGAATTTTACCATTTTTTTACCCAAGTGATGAATTTCAAGGGACACATTTATTTTAATGGTGATAGAGTGTAACACACAATGATTTTATGTATTTTTTTGAATAAATTATGTTCTTATTTATGTATTACAATGTACAAAGTTAAAAATTAATTTAACAGAAATACATAATTGGAATATGTTACATATAACATGAACATGGAATGTGTTAGATGAAATATCAACTTGTCATATGTTACACGCAACACCAATGTTTCTACGAATCATCATTTTATTGTTATAATTCTTTAAACGAAATAATTATTACCTAGAAGTTAAACCTAGTTTTATGAATAGTAATAAATACTTTTCAAATATTGTTTATAATTGTTTTATATAAATAAACTATATGATAATGAATGATATTTTTTTTTGGAAATTTTTTTTATGGTTAAAAATAATTTTTTCTCTAATAAACTACTTTTAATGTCATTCTATGAAGAATATTAATTTTAGAATAATTTTGAAATTTAATTTGTTAAAATAAATTTATTTTGTATTTTTTAATGTATAAATAATCTTAGGGAGAAAATTTGGTATTTTTTGTAGAAACATCATTTTTGGTTTAATAGTGAAAAATACTAAATTTTATTCCATATCCACTTTTTTATATAAGTTATTTATAAGGATAAATTATATTATAATTTGGTTCAAAAGTTTAATATGATAATATATATATATATATATATATATATATATATATTAGTACAATTTAGGTCACTAAGAAAAATTTTACTTTGAGATTATATATAAATACACAGAAATATTTTGATCATTTATACTTTAAAAACCTGGAGTATCTTCTATTCAGCAGGATAAATTTAAAATTAATTTACTCAAATTATATTATTGGAATTTAGAAAATTTAATTCCAAATATTTAATCATTATAATTTATAATTTCTAATAAATTAAAAATATTTTTTGACCAATAACAGTAGTGAATGTGATTAAAATTAATTACAACAATTGTTGTGAAATTAAGATTAATAGGGAACTAAACCATAACCTTATCGACCAAAACGATCAATAAACATGCACAAAATAACTTTTATGGCCTAATTTGGACCCTATCCTTCATTTGATCTACTTTGTATCTTTATAATATCCATATTCCATAATAAAAAAGTGGGTGGTATTATCTCTTCAAATATTTACAAGAGTGCCACTCCTCCTTTCCAATAAAACACCACCACCTATCCCTCTAATTCACACCTATAATCCACTTATGTTCATCCAAGATCTACCCCAAAAAAATCCAAAATATTTAACATACTCCTTGAATCCATTTGTTTTCATAATGTCTTCCAATTAAGTCTTTCGGCACAAACCAAAAGAAGTTACCTGATTAAGAGGTAATGTCGTCTCTCAAGATCCTTTATTTTATTTTTATTCTCTACCCATTGACTCCCTTTGTTACATAAATTAATTAATACACTAGTATAAAAAATATAATAGTATTTTTTTATATGGTTTCAACCTACACTTACACAAACCACCTTCTAAGGGGTAACGTACTTAATGTTTATGTGTACATAAAACTAGCACCTCAATAAACGATGATTGTTATTTTTTCCTTTACTATCTTTCATGGTAGATATTATGATGTATCATCTATTTATATATGTTATATATTATATTACTATATTAGTAAATTTATTTATTCCTTTTAAAATACATATATTTTCAATTTCCATTTGGTGTAAATACGATAATTTAATTTGAGGAAATGTGGACTACCGCCCCTTCAAACTGATGTGATTCATTTATACACTACATGGAATTTATTAAGGATGAGTTTAGTGAAGATATATGATATATATAAAATTAAAATGATAAATTAAGGATATTATATATATATATTGGTCTTTTTATTTCTTTAAATACGATAATAAAAATGGAAAAACATTCATGTGTACGTACAACTTACCGTCTCCATGAATTGTGTATTTCATTTCAAAGATATATATATTTTATATAATTTTATCATACAAATATAATGAATAATATATATATATAGTGGTTTAAATTCATTAAAACATTATTTACGTATAAGTACTAAAAATATAATGAATTAAGACACATGTGAAGAGGAAAACAAATATTATCCGTGGTGAAACCATAACATAGAATGGTTAACAAGTGGGTAGTATTAGGTCATAAAAAATTATATATAATATTATTTATAATAATTCAATTCTATAAAAGATTTAAAATAAATTTATATTTATTATACAAGTTTTTTGAATTAGTATTATGAGAGGAAAGACATAAGTTAATGGAAACTCATCTCACTCTTATTTCTATGAGTACATCCCTTAATCCCCACTCACTTATTTTGTGTGGAGTTTTCACTTACCAGGAATATATTATATGTTTTTTATAGCTAAATTTATGGTTAATCACATATCTATTGTATGATCTTTCTTTCATGATGATTATGTTTCAAAAGATACCAAATCTATAAAATTGTTTTGTCTCTTTTTTCCTTCTTTGAGGAAAATGTTTTGTTAGGTAAATAAATTATTTTTCAGTAGTATATTATTCCTATTAACATGTTATATCATGAATCTCATTTTTATCATGTTATTTTAACTTTATATAATATTATTTTATTACATGGAGAGTGGGATCCCATTTAACCAAGTGGTAATATTATAATGAAACAATCCCATTGCCTTTCAATATTATTAATGATTATACTCATTGGATGATACCTAATGATACATATCCATAGAACACTCATGAATTATATTCTCATTTTTTTAAGGATATCCTCATGTATTAGTCTAGTTTTTTCACCATTTGGTACCTAAGATAATGTTTTTACGTAAAATCTGATCATCTCTCTCATCATCAAGTAAATTTTCATTCAAAGAGAAGAAATGGAATATACAAGGGGCTATAGAAATGGTTGAGGGAAACATGAATACGGGGGGTCTAAAGTGGTGGATTCCTAGGGAATACCCTCTAAGAATATTGATCCCCATTAGTTTCAGACATTTAGGGGTGTAAAAAATAAGGACCTCTAAACCCGAACGATCAAGTGAGGCTTGATAATCTACCACTTTATTTCCCTCTCTCTAGGTATGGGTCACTTTTATGTTTACGCCAAGAATATCATGGAATATTTAAATGAAATACTAAATATATAAAGGAATAATGTCGGGGCCTAGAAGATCACTATAAACGAGCATGAAATCGATTTCCACCTCCACAGGTTCCAATCCCATTTGGATGAACACTTAGAGACCAACAATCATGGAATTCTCCTCTTTATGGAGTGAGGTATCATAACCCTACATGGTAGTAAAGGTCAGGATGACCAAGGCATTGTATTCATGAATGATACCCCAACCACGTATGATGCCTATAACACAAGAACCGTCGGTGTTGAGTTTGAAGCTGTGATGGTGTGTGTGTGTGGGGGGGGGGGGTCCATCGAACCCATTTACCCATGGAAGATCTGGTGACCAGAGGGGGAGATTGTGCATGTTATGAAGAATCCACTGAAGGGTTGGATCCTCCCTCATAATGATAAGAACCTAGACCATATCAAGGAGTAAGATTTTGTTTTAATAATGACCATACATTCAAAAGAGGCCACCCCTTTATGAAGATACCCAATCTGTGTCTGTCACAGGGGCCAACACCCTATCTGCAACACCAGTGAGTGAGCTCTTTTCTGTGGGCCCTCAGTGCTCGAGCCATGGAACCAGAAAACATGGAAGTATTGGTCCTTGATGTCTGAAATAGGAAATCCATTTAAATCACCAAAAACATACAAACCTCTTTCTCCTAATCGAGCTTGAAGAACAAATGATCCGAGGTTTTCTCCTTGTGCCTCTTACAACAAACACATTTTGAGGACATGGTCACACAATATCACTTGATATTCTCATCTATAGTAATTGATATGTGAAGGATTTTATAATTGGGGATGTTAAACTTTATGGTGATGGCCCAATCCCAATGAATATTGGTCCAGAAATCCAAATCTGCTTGCATGACAGACATATGATGATGATATTTGGATGTGAATAATCCTGATGAATGCGTGGTGAATATACCAAAATCAGATGTCATAGTCCACATGATGAGGTTGAACCAATCCTTTCGGTTCATGTTATGAACACTATTGATGAAAGGTGGATGATTGGTGGCCTCCTTGAATGAAATACATGTACTAGGGAAACCTGAGTGACCAATGGCAACCCCAAAACAAATGTCACGCTAGAAAGTGGTGTCCCTTATTCCAATGATCCAATGTGCATGAGGTCTGAGAAAGTTCACCAGAGGACAGATCTCATGACAAAAGTGGGAATCATGACTATCCCAGAAAACCCCATTCCCAATTTTACAGGCATGCATGGTCAGTCCCCATAACATCTGCTTCTCCAGCACTTCCTAGTCAATTTTCATATGCATGCAAGAGAATCAGTATGATTTTGAACGTTGATACCACATCCACTGATGGGCCTCTACATCTTATTCTAGGTAAATCTAGTGCCTTATACCATCATTCATGGAGTCTTAAATGAAACCATAAAATATCATTCCCATGTTGTGAATGACCCCTTCAAGGATATTATTAGCTTAGAGGGCATGAATTGGGGTATCCATAAAAATGCTGTTCACCAAGGAAAACATCCCACCAAATAACAAGTAAAGAATCGTCTTGTTAAAAATCCTTACTATGATTATAAAAATAATGGAATCAAAATCATGAATTATCAACAACACCGACGAGATAGGGGATCCGAGATACAACATGTGAATATTACCTTTGTGAATTCCCATAAGAAGATTCAAATTGAGGATATGGATGTTCGAGCATGTGTTAGAGGTATTGAAATATCTCTTACTGTTTTTCTTTATCTGACTACTCCAAAGACTATACGCCTCCAACGGTCTGTTCAGGATGCATACAAACCTAGTGAATGTATTGATGAAAATGACAGAGTCATCACCAAACATATGGTGAGACACATAGGTGAAGCACATCCTTATATGGATGAGAAGGATCGTTCCACTGGAAAGGTTGTAGTGAATAAGTCAGATGAGAAATTCTTGAATTATAATGATGCATCTCTGTGAGAATGGATCTCTTGGGTGAAGCCCACGTGTTGGTTTGATGAAACCAATCATTTTTTCAATGAACAAGATCAACATCCAAGCTTAACTAAAGCAATGAAAGATTATATTGCTGTTCCATGTAGATAGGCCTGTAATTTCATGAAATTTATTTAAGAAGCTCCACTCCACATGATCATTGCCTTTCTCATATCCAATTTAATACCCATGTTATAGCTAAAAGTTTTAATGATTCGATCCTTGATCATATCCTATGCCAAACCGATCAACCCTAGATGGAACACCCATTGAAAAATCCTTTCTATTCCATAGAGATACAATTGGGAAGATGGATGGATAGCCTTGCATTAATGATACATGCAAGGATTTAATAAGGATAGTTACACATGATAACCATGAGAAAATTCTCTATAGATGTGGGAGACTTGGATTTTGGAATGAGAACCATAGTTGTTGCCTATTCCCCTATATGAAAATGGACACCTTTAAATAAAGCATTGATTGTTGAAATTAACATCACTTTCATGATGTCCCATTATGTTCTATAAATTCCTTTGGGGAAACCGTTAGGACCCACTACACTATACAGATCTAGATTAATCATGGCTCCACAAATCTCATCCTCTTAGAGGATACCACTTATGACCAGATTATCACAAGCCGAGAAGATAGGTTGAAGGGTGTCGAGGACCCCCATACCATCCCATGTATACCCATTTGAAATGGTTGTGATAGGACAAACATGAATGTAATGGATGTGATAGTTTTAAATAGACCCTATAACCTCCCTATTGTATGTTTAGAAGTCATCCCCTAGATCAATATTTGGAATAATCTACCTTTTCTTTTCATTTATGCAAGAATGAAAAAACATTGTATTCTTATTAGTCTCTTTAAGACACCTTATCTAAGAATTATCCTTGGTCTGGTATTCCTGCCTGAAAATAATGTCTGAAAGAATATCCTTTTACTAATAATCTCTTCAAAGAGACTACCACTACAACCATCTTTATGATACCTTTCAAGTTGATCAACTTCATGCATGACTACTTCTAGGTCTTTTTCTAATGATGGAAAATCCTTTGACCAAGATTGAAGCCTTTATATGTGCCATATAAATTTATTGTGGAGGGTAAACCATGTATGGCCTAGAACAAGGGAATCCCATGAGTCACGAACCAGATCCCTATATCCGGAAATGCTTATCTAGTGTTGATAAAAATGAACTTGAGAGTGATAATCTTGACCAGATGACAACTGGATAAGGAGAGGGGAGTAATTCTATATACAACATGCTATGTGGGTACCCCAAGTAGTTGCTTATGAAAATAACACAGACATGTTGGCCAGACATTTATCCAAGTGGCTATAGGACCTACAGGGACCCTGATGGTTTTTACACCATGTCAAGTAGTTGCTAGAGAATCTATGGTCCATGAGACCTTTACAGACCATGAATTGAGAAAAAGTGAGTCTTTATTTCTTGTTAAAATAACCTTTTCCACTTTTTTCCTTTTGATTAGTAACGAAATTGAAATCCCTCATATGATCCAAAGAATATTACCAGGGTCGAGAGAGTTGAGATCAATCCACAGGGACTCCTGAAAGTGGGATTCACATCTTCCATAAATAAAAGAGACAAAGAAGGATTGTGGGTATTGAGAAATTTTAAGAGTGATAAACTAGTCCCCCAACTATGTTAGAGTAATAAGGAAACATCGATTCCAAAAGATCCATATGTTTTAGTTGGTCTGTTCTTCATGCATGTAGCCATGCAGTTTACATTTTTTGGAGAACTAAATAATATTGCTTGATTGTTGATTGTGCTCGATGAAGGACACATCTAGTACCTTGTGTTAGGGGATCTCTGAAGACAGGAAATGAGTTTTAACAATAGTTCTAATACCTAGGGATTTCTAGAAGAGAAAATAAATCATTGGAAACTAAGGGATCTGGGACGGGCCCAAGACTGCCTGGCATGTAAAATGTGGGAGGATGTATGACCCATGAGTTTTATATATTGGGATCTTTTGTTAACACGAACACCATTAGATGGATAATGGATGGAAGGAGAGCCAAATTATTAGAGAGGGCCTCGAGGTTTCCCCTTATTTCTTGGGAGAGAATGTGACTCCCTCTCTAGTCCACTAGCCTCCCACTGTGAAACTGTCATAATGTGAGCCAAGGTGGTAGTCAACAAACTAAGAGGATTAGAATTCTAGAAATAGAAACCTAGAGTAACTATCTCCTGATATCTATCCTCCTCTCTAGGAACACTTTGAGCAGGATCTATAGCCAACGGAAAAAGGGGAGGCCAGCTCAGTTGATAATAAAGAAGGAAAGATGGGTGCTGACTTGAACCTGGGGCATGCACCATGGAAAAAAGGCACTAAGTCCCAACACACCTCTCTTCCAGCCTTCAAAAAAATCTAGGTGGATTCAAAGAGGCATTTTCTACTAGAAGAGGCACCACATCCGATCTAAGGGATAGAGATACCATTGAATTCACCCCAAAAAAATCGTCATTTGATAGAGTCGGGCTATCACCTATGATCATTGTTATAGGAAATGGGTAACGTCGCATAGCCTGATGGAGGCGACAACTCATTAGTATGGTGTTCCCTTGAATAAGGATATGAGAAAAATAGCAGAAAGACACCATATAAAAAATTTCTCCATCCCAACAAAAGGATCACTTCACCCTGAGATCGATCTTTACTGAAACGAGAAGAGATAGGTCTATATTAATGAAAATACAAGCCACAGAGACTTCTGTTCAGCAGCTGGTCTAGGGATCCAATCATAGGAATCCACCTAAAGAGTCACCGATAGCTATAAGAAAACATTTATCCTAACAGGGAAGTGGGAGACTTGTGAGATTGATCCACACTGTATCAAGAGATCTCTCCTTACCCCTATGGGCATCGATCGACTATCCAGAAAAAATAAAACTCAATAAACCCCCAGATCATGGGGAACTACACCACACCTATAAGAAGTCCAATTGCAATGTGAGAACAATACAGAAGGAAATATGATGGAGATAAAAGGTTGGCACCAAGTGATGAAGGCACAAAGTACCCATGAAGCAATGAATGGGCGCGAGTGAAGGTTTAACGGTGCCCAAGTGAGCTACCAGGGTGAGATGAAAACACGTTGAAGCCTCCAAAAATGCCTAAGTAGGGACTTCTATAAGAATCTAAGATCCATCACCTGACGAATAAGACAACCCTAGGGAGACCATTAGGAAACAAGGATGGATGTCGGATGATGAAGGGCCACAAATAGCATCACGAAAAGAAAGCCAGGCTTGGGGAGAGATGCCAACATGGGCGGGGAAGAGCACCGTAGAAGGAGAATGAGCTGATGATAAAGGGACTCAAGAACTAGGAATAAAGGAGGAGTTTTTTTATACATGGGTGGGGAAGATCACTCGCGGTGCCGCCTTTTCCTCTGCGCCTTATAAAGGGGCATCACCCCCTCCACTTCTCCTCACTTCTAAACACTCATTTGCTTCTCATTTTTTATCTTTTGTGGTGAAGGATGTGGTTTGAAAATTTTGGAAATCATTTAGGGGTATGGTTTTTAATTTAATTTTTTTTATTTTGTAGAATTTTCTTTAGATAAATATTTTTTAAAATTTAATTTTTTTATTTAGTTTAATTGTTTATAGTTAAATATTTTAATTCTTTAGTAGTTTAGTTAGTTTTAAATTTTATTTATTAGATTGTTTAATTAGTTATATATATTTGGGAATTATAATTATCATTAGTATAAATTAATTTTGGATTATTTTAATGAAATTTTGGTAGCATAAAGGCTATGTTATCTAAGAAATCAAATCCTTGTCTGGATACAAACATGTGAGTGTGGCTCTGGCACAGATATACCTAGGGGTAAAACCCGAAAATACCAATTTGAGATAGACTAGAACGAGAACTGGTGCACGAAAATGGGCCTTGCTGCATTCTAGTTTAACACTCCCGGAGGATATGCTTATGATATGCATATTTCTTTATAAACTACTAAAATATCTAATAAAATAAATGATAAATTTATAATTTAGTAATGATTTTGATAGTTATTATTAAGAATGATTAATTAGAAATTAATTAATAAATAAAATAGAGTTAAAAATAAAACTACAGTTCAAATGATATTCAATAACATGGAGTTAAAAAATAAAATGGAGTTAGAAAATAACATAGTTAAAAATCAACATGGAGTGAAAGTGAAAAAATAAATAAAATGGAGTTAAAAAATAAATAACATGGAGTTAAAATATAAATAACATGGAGTTAAAATATAAATAACATGGAGTTAAAATATAAATAAAATGGAGTTAAAATATAAATAACATCGAGTTAAAATATAAATAATATAGAGTTTAATAATAAATAACACCATGTTTTGAGCTTCTAGACATTCGTGTATTGAGAATATCAAAATTTTAGACATCCTGTGTGACAATGGGTTTTCTAAAATTTTGATATCCAATTCACTGCAAGAAAGGCTAGAAGCTCAAAACATGGTGTTATTTATTTTTTCACTCTATATTATATATATTTTAACTCTACTATGTTATTGAATAACTAATTAATAATTTAGTAAGGAATAACTAATTATTGAAGAATGATTAAGTAATTAAAATTTGTACTATAAAATATCCTTTTTTAGGATATAAGATCTTTAAAAATTTACGTATCATAAATAATGTACAGTTTAGATGTAATAGTTATTAATTAAACGTGAGGTAAAATCCAACTTATTTTTAATAAGTAGTTTAATTACATCTTCAAAGTATAAAATACAACTTATATTGGTAACCATCATTCTGAATGTCACTTACATTATCAAAATCTTGATCAGAATGTTTTTTACATAGAGCATAATGTTTTCCTGTGTGTACTGATATAGGGGGGTTATTCAAACTGAGCAAGGAGCTTCTTATAGTACACAACCAATAATAGTGGTTAATACTACTAATTGTGTAACCCTAAGTGACCTTCAAGATATAATTCATGGCTTATTAAATCTATGTCCCAGTCAAAAGATCAAGTCAATGAGTTATAGACATTTGCAGTTCCCATAAACATTGTGGCATCTAGCTTGTACATCGGTTGATGGTGCACAATGGATCCAAACAATTAATTTGTTTTCTCAATGGTCGGATGGTACCATAATGAAGTTATATGTTGATGTTTATACTGTACAACAAAAAATCTCATTGTAAAAAGATGTAGACTTACAAGATTCATTGAGGATAGTCAGCCCCATGAAGTTGAGACTATTCCAAATGTTGCAGAAGAGTACAACCTACTTGATCTACCGGATATACATGTTAACCCGACATCTGATGACGAGTTTCGTAATAATGAAACAGGTGGTTATAGTAGTGCTGATGAGGAAGGAACAACAAATGTTTTGAGAAATGCCTTAGTTATACAACATGATCGACCTACAAGAAATCATCCACCGCTCTTTGCATCTTGGTTAGAAGCAATGAAACATGTGGCTAAATTTGAAGATAATTTTCTCACACTGGAAAATGAGTTTCCCGGAGTTATACGAGATTGGTTTAGTGAGATGGACATAAATTTATATGTTGGATGGAATTTTCCAAGTAAAGATGCATTAAAAAGTATGACATAGAGATTTCACATTGAGAGGCACTGTAGATATGTAGTTTAGGAATCAGACTATAGAAAATATGGCATACGATGTGAGAAGTATGTGGATGATTGAAGATTTCAATTGAGGGAGATTCCAGACATTTCATTTGGAGGTTGGAGAATCTCGAGGATTGAGGCAACTCATACTTGCATTCAGCCAAGCCTGACACAATATCATACTTCATTGGATGCTGAATTTGTGTCAACCATTGTTGTTGAGATGATTAGGACATGTCAAGATGTTCCGATATCCCTTGTACAAGAGAGAATACAACAGACATTCGATTATAAGATTTCCTATAATAAGTCATGGAAGGCAAAACATAAGAAAATTTTGAAGGACTATGTTGATAGTGATGAATCATATCGGGTGTTGCCAAGATTTCTAGCCATACCAAGGAATCATAACCAAGTTGAATTCCATCTGTATACAAACGACCATGTGTCTCATGATAACCGACTTGATCCATATCATGTTAAATTTCACCGGTTGTTATGGGCATTTCTTCTCTGTATCACTGCCTTTCGTTTTTGTTAACAGTTTTTTCAAATTGATGTAACATGCTTGTATAGAAAATAAAAGGGAGTATTGTTGATTGTGGAAACACATGATTGAAATTGTTCACCTCTTCCACTTTCCTTTTCCATTGTAGAGAATGAAAACTATGAATCACAAAGTTGGTTTTTGGCATATATCAACACCCATTTCCCCAATATTCGGGGTGTTTGTTTGATATCTAATCAGAATCAGGCAGTTAATGAGGCAATCAATGCAGATCGTAATACATGGAGTTACCCAAATGCACATCATCGGTTCAACATTAGACACATTGCAAGAAACTTTCATAAAATATTCCACAATGAACTGATGGAGAAGGAAATCACCAGACTTGGTACACATTGTATTTGTTATTTTTTGTATATCAACATAAAGATAAATTCAAAATATGTGAAATATCATCTATTCTGTGTTACATATGAGTTCGATCAACGATGGGTTGAATAATGTTTCAAACAAATCCTCCAGGTTAATGAAGAATTTTACTACTATATGATGTGAATTCCAAAAGAAAAATGGACATTGACATACGATGGGGGGAAGAGGTAAGGAAACATGACCACCAACATTGTAGAGTTCCTCAATAGTGTCTTCAAAGGGATTCCCAGGCAACCTATAACTACCCTAGTTTAGAAGACATTATATTGTTTCATGAAGTACTTTGTTGATAGACAAAAACTACCATCAGATGGAATAAATCAGGGGCTAACGTATGGAAGATATTTTCAATGAGGGTTTGAAAATAATATTGAAAAAGATTTTGGTTATCATGTCTTCCTATTTCGACGAGAAGACTCTCAATTTTATGTTCAAGAGAAGACGAACCCCATCACAAATAGCATTGGTGAAAAATGGTGGTATTACTAGAAATGAGGTAATTTCAATGAGGAAACTTTTAGGCCTTACAGTTTTCATCCTCGCAAGCCATCGCAACATGTGCCTCTATTAACATATCATGGGAAGCATATATTGATCCAGTGTACTGGATGAACAACATTGATAACTGTTATGCTGCACCATGGACACTTATTGTAGAGTTTTGTTATTTCCCAATGCCTAAGGGTCAAATGATAGTGGTACCTGATATGAATCTGTTGGGTCCCTGTGGGAGACCGATGGTCATCAGGATACGAAATGAGATGGACTGGGCTCAAGAACAAAGACAAAGTATGAGATGCACCATATGTCATCAAGAAGGTCATAATAAAAAACGATGCCCTAACATTGTTGGGTCGAGTTCACACTATTAGCCACAATGATGAATTTTCATTAATGGGAGATTCTCATATTATAAATTTTATGTTGTTATCTCTTCCTTTTACTTCGGTTTCTAGCCCCAAAAACTGAAAATCAAAATAGTAAACCTAGAAACTTCTTTTGTATACCGTAATCCTTCATTCTAAACTATAATCCTAAAAATCATTTCTCAAATCATTAAACTAAACCGTAAAACAATAAAATAAATCCAAAAACCAAGATCCAAAAGGCAAAATGTGAAACCCTAATATTTAAATCCTAAAATAGAAAACATGAACCCTAAACCCAAAAACATATTCCCTTTACATCAGTTTTCAAAACATTATGTGATTGATAAAATAATCCTGAAACATATGACCAGGTTATCTAGTATAATCATACATCAATATGACTAATGCACCCTACAAATCCCTATAACCCATGCATAAAGTTCTAGGGAATAGAGGAGAACCCCAAAAATTTAAACCCTCCTACATTGTTAATTAAGTCATAGAGACAAATGAATCTTGATCTAGTAATAGAATAACACCCCAAAAAGAGAACTCCATTACAATATCAAAATATGATCCCTAATACTACACCTTTCACCTGAATACCCAATGATCAAATGTGAGATATACAAAAAATCATTTTGAAATGTCATTATAACATTCAAAAATAACAAAAAACCCTTTCTTGATATAAAAGAATTATTTGAAAACTAGTTCACACTTCAGTTCACAATTCTTTAAAAACACACTTCTATTTACTAAAATTAGGAGAAACCATATTTTTTCAAAAACAATTTTCAGAAAATAAATAAATCTTACCAATTATTTTATAAAAAAATGTATAAAAAATTGAGAAATCATGGTTCATCAAACATACATTAGATACGGAACCAACTATAGGTCGTGAATGATCCATGATGTGAATCCTTGATAAAACTTTATTTGTTTATATGCAGATGACTGACACCAAACTACTCAGTCAGTAGGCTACCCATTGTTCACAGGTTGTGATAGAGGGTGGTCTAGATAGATTGATCAGGGTGTGTCGAGAACACCATTTTCATCACACATAGCCTCCTCCTTCCATAAAACCATACTAGCTTCGTGATGGTTTCTATGGTATTGGGCTATCAGATTTTACATTTGTAGACCATCACCAGCTAGCTGCACTCATGGAGAGGTGGAGACCATGGACACACACATTCCACCTGCATGAGGGAGAGATGACTATCACCCTCCAGGATGTGGTTGTGCTTCTTGGTCTTCCTATCCAGGGGACACCCGTTATTGGATAAACTTGTGCAGATTGGCCCGACCTTGCTCAGCGCTTGTTAGGCGTTGACATTTTGTCTGATTGTAGTTCTAACGATGGAGCATCGATATCCATTCCTTGGCTAGAGTCACAAATTCCACTTTTAACTGATGATGATGACGAGCAGACAGGGATGTGTTATGCACATGCATATATATTATGACATATTGGAGGGACCATGTATACGGATCATTCAGGTATGGACATGCACATGATTTATCTACCCCTGGTAGAGAATTTTGATCAGGTATGGATGTATAGTTGGGGATCCACCATCATGGAATACACATACAGACCATTATGCAGGATATCCGATAGGCGGCTCACAGGTCTTGGGGGATGCATCATCCTTATTTAGATGTGGGCATGGGAGAACATCCCCGCATTCTTCCCTGATCATGCTAGTCCACCGGTTGAGATGGCGGTGCAGCATGACGCTCAGCGTGGACACTGGTAGGATCACTCATTTCTATCAGTTTCTGATGCTACTAAAAGTTATTGACATTAATTTCTCATTACTTATCACTATCGATGTTGTATTTTTTAGGTGGTGTTAGTGACACAATTTAAGTGGGGTTCTGAGACATAATTTTTCCATATATCGGCTCGAGGTGGGCTTTTTTCTTACCCCATCAGGTATGTATATACAATCTATTACTATCTAAGAAATTTAATAATTGCATTATTTTTTTATTTAACATTTTTCTAAAAAAGGTAATATGTTATTTCAGATTTTATGGGTTCCATAATGGTCTGTTATGGACCAGTTTCCTCCATACTGCATGGTTGGTCTTGAATGTTACAACGGTAGTGCCAGTCATTCACTTTCATATTGTTGAGTGGAACCAGCCTGGTAGAGTCATGCGCTAGTTTCTCTTGACTCAGCAGATTCCATTACCACCGAGGCAGATAGATCAGCTTCATGGGATGAAGCTAACAGGGAGTAAGAATGACGACTGGCTTCGAGTATATGTTGTATTTCTTGACTGTTGGCACAAACGTGCATAATTTCTTACTCAGGGAGTTCCTATAATGCAATTATCTCTTTCAGCGCATCATGAGTATGAGCCATGGTATAGACTGACGTCTATATTGTTTCTTACCCGATCCGGCAGAGAGATGCACATGATTGTAAGTCAGTTAAATTATATTATTATGTTTATTGATTTATTTTATAATTCATTTTTAATCTATTTATAGGAGAGTCACACAGACTCTATTATTCATATGAGTGATGAGGAAGAGGATATAGTCTTTAGCCGAGAAGTCATTCATGCTCAAGCGTTAGATTTGAGTTCATATGTTAATGCATTTGCTGAGAGCCTCTTCGAGCGTCCGGCATGAAGACAGAAGGTTCCTACTGTAGAGGAAGATCCTGCAGTAGCTGCTGGTGCTGAGGAACCATGACCACGGTGACGTAGATAACATCGTCCTGCACGTTAGGCCTCACCAGTTCCATAGGCAGTGGTCAAACCTCTAGTAGTCCAGTCTGAGCTGATGCAGGATTTGTCTCATCTATCATGGGATCCATATTTTTTTGACGGGATATCATCCATTTTCTCTATCATGGGGTCCATATGGAGCGCATCCTTTGGGTCTAGAGTCATCACAACCATGGGGTCCAGACACATCACATAGTTGGGGTATAGTTCCACCACATGATTTGTTCCCCATTGCGATGTTGTAAGGTTCTTCTACCATCGAGGTGGGAGAAGGATCAGGAGGCTAGTATGAAGTGGAGTTGAAATTTTCTCCCATTGGAACAAAGGTGGAGGATATGACAGTCGACATTCCAGCGCCCGATTACCAGCCCTTTCTAGGTCATCAGAATCCCCAGAGATCTCTCCGTGGATGTCCAATTATTAAACCACAATGTGGGACATGATCTCCTCACTGTAGACATAGACATAGATTGTTTATGTTAATTTATATGTTTTATGTCAATGGAAATGAAATATTATTTTTTAAGAAATGATTTGTGTTAGACCACCATGTGGGATAGGATCTCCTCACTATGGACATATACATTTATTCTTTATTTTCGTTTATATGGTTTATGTCTATGGAAATTAAAAATAATTTATAAGCATTCAAAACTGCCTACTTGAAATGTAAAAATGTTTCAAGTACGTGACTTTGAAAGACTGTAAAATATAAACCATAAGAACAATATAAATGAAACTTTAAACATTCATTAAACATATAAGAGTCAACCCCAAATCAATAGGATGCAGGGTGTCTCTAGTATCACATACATCTATAATCATTGATGCATGAAAACAGGTTATATCTCCTTTCACAGGACAATGAAATCCATTCTTCCACACTCTATGTCCATATCTATATCAGCATCCGACCGCATAAGGGTATAATGAAATATATGCCACATGAAATGCTCATATGTTCCCATTCCTGCAAATACCAACCCCTTCAAGACCACCATGCATCCAACCATTATAATTTATTCTACAATTTTTACCCCATTTACCCAGTCCTAGTTGATCATATGAAGACACCAAGGATTCCACATATCCCATCAAACTCTTCATCACCAAATCTTTATCCTTTATCATCTTTAAAAGGCTACTACAGGACTTCCTTGATCTATCCATTCCAAAAAAACACATACAAGTATACTATAAACATAAAAACCAATAAATTTTCTGGTTCTTATGTTTATAGTATACTTTTATGTGAGTGTTTTCAATGGATAGATCAAGGAGGTCCTAGTGTGGCCTTTTGATGATGATAAACGATAAATATTTGGTGATGAAGAGTTCAATGGGCTATGTGGAATTGTTGGTGTTTTCATCTGATCAAATGGGCCTGGGGAAATGGGGTGACAATTTTGGAAGATATTATAATGGTTGGATGCATGGTGGTGTTGAAGGGGTAGGTATTTGCAGGAATGGTAACCTATGATCATTTCATGTGGCATATCATTCACCATACCCTTATGTGGCTGGATGTTGATATGGATATGGACATGAAGGATGGAAGAAAGGATTTCATTATCCCATGAAAGGAGATATACCATGTTTTCATGCATCAACAATTATAGATTTATGTGATACTAGAGACATTGTGCAGCCTATTGATGTAGGGCTGAATCTAATATGTTTAATTAAGGTTTAAAGATTCATTTATATTAGTCTTATGGTTTATATTTTATAGTCTTTCAAAGTCACATACTTGAAATATTTTTACGTTTCAAGTAGGTGGTTTTTAAAGCTTATAAATTATTTTTCATGAATAATTTTTATGAGATGATTTGTGATTTGAAAAATTGATTATATGTTTAATGAATGGTTAAAGTTTCCCTTATATTGGTCTTACGGTTTATATTTTATACTCTTTCAAAGTCACGTACTTGAAACATTTATAAGTTTCAAGTAGGCAGTTTTAAAGGCTTAATAATTATTTTCCATGAATAAGTTTTATGAAATGATTTTTGTTTTCAATAATTTCTTATATGTTTAATGAATGTTTATAGTTTCATTTAAATTGGTCTTATGGTTTATATTTTATAGTCTTTCAAAGTCACTTACTTGAAACATTTTTAACTTTCATGTAGGCGGTTTTGAAAGCTTATAAATTATTTTTCATGAACAATTTTCATGAAAGGATTTGCGTTTTCAAAAATTCCTTATATTTTTAATTAATTTTTAATGTTTAGTTTATATTGGTATTATGGTTTATATTTTATAGTCTTTGGAAGTCACGTACTTGAAACTTTTTTATTTTTCAAGTAGGTGGTTTTGAAAGCTTATAAATTATATTTCATAAACAATTTCTTTGAAATGATTTATGTTTTCAACATTTTCATATATTTTTATAGAATTTTTAATGTTTTGTTTATGTTGGTCTTTTCGTTTATATTTTATAGTCTTTCAAATTCACATACTTGAAACATTTTTAAGATTCAAGTAGGCGGTTTTGAAAGCATGTAAATTATTTACCATGAACAATTTTTATGAAATATTTTATGTTTTCAACATTTGCTTATATTTTTAATGAATTTTTAAAGTTTCATTTTTATTGGTCTTATGATTTATATTTTATAGTCTTTCAAAGTCACATACTTGAAACATTTTTATGTTTCAAGTAGGTGGTTTTGAAAGCATATAATTTATTTTTCATGAAGAATCTTCATTAAATGATTTGTATTTTCAACAATTTCTTATATTTTTAATGAATGTTTATAGTTTCATTTATATTGGTCTTATGGTTTACATTTTATAGTTTTTCAAAGTCACGTACTTGGAACATTTTTAACTTTCAAGTAGGTAATTTTGAAAGAATATAAATTATTTTTCTTGAACAATTTTTATGAATTATATATGTAAATAAATATATAAACAAAACATAACAAAAAAACAAAATTTTAAAAAATGATATTTTTTACAATTTTTATGAATTATATATATATATAAACAAAACAAAATGAAAATTCAAAACAATATTTTTAAAAACTAATAATTTTGTAGGTGAAAGGAAACATCCTCTTGAACATGTTTTATGAATTATATTTAGAAATAAATATATAAACAAAACAAACAATAAAAAACAAATTTCAATTTTGTTTGTTTGAGGAAAACCGACATCACGGGTGCCGCCTTTCAGCTCTAGTGCAAAGGCAGCATCCGCGATGCCGCCTTTAACATGCATTTTGAAAAACAATCACCCTAAATTTTTTCTGTAATTTTTTTTATAAAACGTATAAAAAAACTCAATTAAGGATTTTGGAGCCCTGACAGATGGCACTGAGTTGGCAGAGGAGGACACAATAGTAAAATAATTTTTAAAATAGGAGGTGCGTGCATCGTGTTCTCAAGTTCCTCAGGCAAGTCATTTCCTCAAACCTCATATTCTCATCGTCTCTCTATTCGGTTGGAAATTAATTATATTAAATACCCTTGTTTTTGAAAAAAAATATATTTGAGTACCATTTTCAATGAAAAAAGATTTTAAAAATGTTTTATGTTTTTTATGCTCACTTTTTACTTTTTCAAATCTATTTTCAAAAAAAAGTTTTCAAAAATATTTTCTATTTTAAAATACATTTTCAATAAATAAAGGATATCTTCCTTAATAATTGTTTTTAAAAGATATTTCAATTTAATTTCCCATATAAGATAATATCCATTGGTGTTAATAATTCTTTTATGGGGAAATTGTTCAATTTTACATTCAATTATTTCACTGAATGGATTATGTTTTGATGACATGATGTTTATGAAATCGGTTTCTATTTCATGTGTTATATTCTTTTGAAACCTGATTCTTTTCATGGGATATGAATATTATTAAATGATATAAAACCTGTCTTATTCCATTGGTTATGTTGTGATTATATTTTTATAATACCCATTTCATTTCATGGGCCATGATATGTTAATTTATGATCATGTGGAACATGTATGTATTCTTTCATTATGAGATGGGTGGGACATATATATCTCTTCAAAATAGTGGGTAAGGATTTATATCCTATTAGATATACATTGATGGATGGGAAATGATCTATGTTCTATATTAGAGATCTGTAATGTGGAGAAAACTCATTTCAGTAATACAGGGATGAACAAGGTACGCACCCATTTTGGTAAAGAATTTTTCTTAAGATGGATTGGGAAGAAATTCCTTGAATACAATAGAAATAATTATATATTCTTATATTTCTTCCATAATTCCATGTTGTATTTCTATGTTATGCTTTTATGAAATATGTTCATTTATTTCCTTATGATTAATGTCTTATGAATTGGAATGCTTTATTCCACAATTCATGTATATTGTGATACCCCAAACATATATTTGTGTACTAATTTTTTTAAATAGTTTTAACGGTTTTACTTTTCTAATTTCTGTACTGTCCAAAACAATGTTAACCAAATAAAATTAATATTGACTTTATTCAATTATACACTGAATATCTACATTTCAACAAGGATAAATAACCATTACTAACCTAGGATGCCTTCAAGTAGACCAATCAAAATTACCAAGAGTTCCCCAAACATTACAAACATTCCATGAAAATATTGAATGTCATTTGGATAATTCATTATGAAAAATAGAATGGAGAAAACAATGGTCACCGTGATGAGCATTAAGTGTATGAAGAGCACAATACTCACCATGTTATTTCTAATGTTTTGAATACCCTTAACATATTTTTATAAGGCCTTTTGTGACTATTGGTAGCCATTATAGTCCTTAGGAGACCGTTAATTTATTTTAATGATCATAAAATCTTATAACTATCGGCTACTTTTAATAATTTTTATTATCAAAAGTATTTCAGATATTTTATATATTTTTATTATATAATAATTTTTAAATTTTAAGGTATTTGAGTTTATTTTAACTTTCATTAAATTTATATCTGTGAACATGTTTTAATTAAACATATATTCTGATTTTGAAATCTTAATGTTTTAAGCCTTAAAAATCACGACCATAGTGTTTTAATGAAAATATAAATTGGTGTACATATGTCTACTTGAGAGAATTTTAAGAGTATTAATATATAAATTAAAGGTAATGTTTTAAAATAATACTGATAATTAAAATATTGACATTGTATAATGTATATATTGGATTCAATATATTCATATACCAAAGTTTAAAAGAAAGTAAAACTTATATTTTAAACTAATAAAAATATGACAATGTTTAAAAAATTAATTATTCAAATATCATTTATATATTCTAGGTTTTTATTTGTGTTTAAAATTTATATGTTTTTGTTTATACAAAAATATATATTACCATAGGCCATCCCTCTAGCCGTGTTGAGGGACGAAGCTCACACTACTCATTCAGGAGTAGGCGGTCAAGCCTGTACCCCTCATCCACAACACATGATAGCACGTGATGCCATTTATGCATGCACATAGTTATGCATGGAGAAATCGAGAAGTGCACTACTGTGTGGGGACACATTGCATCTGAGGTAGGTGAAGAAGTGTGCCCGAAAAAAAAAACAAGTATGTGGAGGTACTTGGGAGGGGGAGAGGAAATTCTAGTGGTGCTAGATGAGTGAGGCTTATAAATTCAGCTAAGAAACATTCTTATTTCGATGTTTGATGAGATTTTTCAAGGGGGATCCAATATCAACCATCAATTATTTCTACGCAGGATTTGAACCATTTAATCTTTCCGACCATTGAATTTCCAAAACTGTAGATTAACACTGCATTTTCTCTAGACTGTCTGATTTCAGATGCAGTTGATCTCAAACCCTAATCCATTTTTAAAACCACAATATCTCCACATTGGTTTGATCATTTTCAGGGAGTAATCTCCACCATACAATTGATTTAAATCTCACAGCTTTTCCATAGCCGTCCAATCTGGCCCCATTTGATCTAGACCGCCCACTCCTTTTCTACGTCTTCTCCTAGCCTCTTCTTATTCCTCACGCTAAACCAGTAGATTGACCATAATTATATTCTCCTCATTTTCTTTTTTTTTCTTCTCCCTCAATATCCTCTCCCTGTCATCAGACCAGCTCATGATTTTACCAATAATCCCTCCTCTAGTGTTCTTACTATTATTTTTATTTTATTTTCTTTGGTTTTCCATTTTAATTTCAAAGTACATTATATATTTATGTATATATTAAAATCATTGACTGATTAAGAGTTTATTTTAAGTAACCTGGTAGAAATAATTTGTTTCAGTCAATTTTTGTGGGTCTAGATTTAATTTTTTTTATAAATAATGTCATATAAAATATATATATACACAACCTATATAAACCATAGTTTTCACTATTAATTCTACCCAAATTTCCATTCCTCAACATACAAAAGACCATTACTAGATCCTCTATCTATCATGAATCCATGTAAGGGAATTATTAATTTGATTCATTTTTTATATGATAATACTTTTATCCTTTTTGGGTTTTAATGTTATATAAATTTATGTGATTACAATTTTATAAAACATGTGGTCTTAACATGTTTTATGTTATATATATATAATTATTTGTGTTAAACTGATGTTTTATGGTATATAACACTCATAAGGGAAAATTGTTTTGTGATTATTTTAAACTATGTGTAAACTAACATATATATTTATATATAATTTTATTATATAACAAAACCATTTAGGATTTTTTTATTTTAATTGAAGATCTTTTTCTTTTAAATGATGATCTTAAAACGTCTAATATATGTAATGGTTTATTTCATCATATTTTTAATATGAAAAACCCTTGTATATATGGTAATGTGTAAACATATGTATAAAAATGTTTTTTCTTGTAACATATCCACTGTGATTATATGATTTTTGAAATGCTGGACATTCATAACAATTTTATGTTCATAATACACATTATGCATTCAAGGGTCTAATTTATTTTGATAAACTTAACCCTATGTATAATGAAAACCTAATTTGTTTCTAGGGTATTAGAATGATGAAATGTGTGTTTTTAAATAATTTCATTAAGTACATGTAAATCATGTAAGGAATCAACTTTGTTCTATTTAACTGGATCTTTAAAACTTATTTGTGTACATACAGTTATGTGTATATATAAACACATTTTAGGTACAATCCGAATTGGGTTTTCATGAAACCTATTCTTAATATTTGAATTATGTTTTTAAAGGGTACAACAATTATAAGGATTTATTAAACTTTGTTTTAGATTATGAAAATCCTAAGTATACACTTTCTGTATATATAAAGTTTTATATAATTTTAAAAACCCACATATATACATATATAATTCTTTTTTTGACTTCTCGTGTTTTAAATAATGCTAGTTATGTTAGTAAGTTATATAATGGTTTTCATTCTTATGCATAAAAATATATACACACATGCATAACTGAATGTGATTAATTACCTTTTATTTTATACATGAATACTACATATGAAAAAATGATTTTACATCGGTACATTATATTTCAATTTTTCATGAGAAATTCCTTTAATTATTTATGTTATGTTTTAATCTGTTTTGATAGAAAAACAGACATTTCATGTTTTAAACATGTATATAAAATTCAAAACATGTAAACCATGGAATGAAAATATTTACAATCATATGGGATTAATGAAAGATTTTTTATTTTATGAAACAACCCATTATATTATGTGTAATACTTCTTACCACATGTGCAATGTACTTTGTTTTAGTCCATGCATGTTACTATTAAATTTTAGGTAGCCATAAAAAACAAGATTTCCATTCTTACATTTATTTAATAATTCAAAGTATGTGTGGAATTGTATGAATTAATGAAGTTTATCTATTAATAATGAGAGTAAACATCATATTATGGAACACTGTGAATACAAGACCATAATAAGATAGATGAGGAATTTATTGGATTTAATTGATGTGATGTGTGAGCCTGGAATTATACAGATCTCAAATTCATTGGGTTGAGTGATGAATCTCATGAGTTAAGGTGAAATGATGTATAAACATGATTCTATCTTTGTTCACAACTATTTGTGTTCTTTGAAAAATATTATGTTGGGTTTTTAACCATATGGTCTTGGTATGAGACCTTGACAGAATAATTACGCATGGTCTTGGAAAAATGACTTGATAAAGTCTAGAATTATAAATTCCCCTATTATGTATTAATATATTACCATCCAAGTTATTATTAGAATAATATAATTTCCCTTGGTTACTAATATTCTATGATAATGGTGATGAATGTATAAGGCTTGATTAAGTATAAAAATGGAATGCTCTACAAGGAAAGGGTATCTAAAGTTAACGCTACTTCTACCAATCCATGAATTTCATATTAAGTGGTAAGTAAATCATGGAATTTTTACTTATGAAATTATATATATAAATTTTAGATTTGGTTTGATAAATTTACGAATTATGAATCATTCATGTATTCCTATAAAAGTATGTCCACTCAGATTTATGTTCACCCAGTTGTTTTTAAAAAAACAAATTATTATTCTTGTATAAGTTATTGTTCGAAAAATATTTTCAAGTAACCTTTGAAATATGATGTTGATGTGATTAAAAAAACTGTATTTCTCCTCTTAAGAAAATTTCTTGTGATTATTTCAAAGGATGTTGTTATTATAAATTAATTTATTCAAATTGTTTGAAAAAACCATACTAGGCTTTCTTATGCTCACCCAACATTTTGGAATTTATTTTATAGGGTTTAGCAGATTTTCCCAAGAATTATTACTCTTATGTAATGGCTAAAATATGTAGCTTAACATCATCAGGTTTTTTTTGGAGGAAGTTTATTAGCCACATCTAATTTCCCATAACCAAAAATTAAACGATCCTCTGTAATGGATGGAGATGTTTCATTTTTCTATACATGTTACTTTGTGTAAAATTACACACCATGTTTCAGGAATTGACTCATGGATTCTGGCATTGATGTCATCATAGTTAGTATCATATAATCGGTATAGAAAAACTCTGGAAAATTAGAACAACACTAAAAATTTGATTATTTCATACTAATTAGAATTCATTCTTCAAATTTCAGATTATAGATGAAATAAAACATTCGAATCTTCCAACAAAAATACCAGGGACTATAGTTTCAAATTTATATTTAGAAGTCTAGGAGACATTTTAAAGCTTTTGTCTGTCATGTAAACATCTATACTATGTATCAAACTCTCCATGTGTACTTAAACTCCACCAATGACCAAGCATTGAAAATATCCATATGATTCATGTTCAATTTACACTCTATGAATGTATGAGAATATACATTGAGGGTCTATATAAATGATTTACCCTAGCCAAGAATTTTCAATCCATAGTGGACTTCTAAGAGGATTCACAATAGGGTGACCACCAAGTGACATATCTTTGCCAACTCTTAACCTACAATATTTATGGTAATGTTAGGGACTTCAAAATTATTGAATATGAGTTTTCATATTTGTTTTATAGACAACATGTTCATGCTGATATTTCCAATCTCTATACACTTCATTATTTTCTCACATGGAACATTAGATGTCCACATGAGATTTATCCATGTTTTCAATGCTACATCCGGACCTGAGATATTGAAGTTTTTGAAACCATTTTATGAGTCAGTTTAATCAGGGTCTTGGGAAATCGTTGAAGTTAGTGGAAAATCTAAAGAGACATCATGGTGGATATCAGGAAGCTTGTGCCAGTGATTTTGTTCGGGGGAATGAATGACTATGTAGCACCCTATGTTTCATGAAATATGTTTTAAATGAATGATGTTATATTTTTATGATTTGTTACTTTAGATTGTATTTTCAAAAATAACATATTTATTTTAATATGGTTATGCATTACTGAGTAGAACATTTTTTCCTTAAAATTTATAGAAGAAAGATGACAGGTCATCAGCCAACCTTTTGTCTCTACCAACTGAATACTAGAAACAATAATGTTAAGGTCTTGATTGGAAGTGTTTTAACCCTTTGTAAATCTACGATTATAATGAAAATATCATTATCAGTAATCCAACATGCCTAATATGCTTCGATTCTTTTGGGGATCTGGTTTCGTTTATTTCATCTTAGTATATTAACAGCTTGATTTTTATTCATGAAGAGTAAATTATTTGGAGGGACTATTAAAATGTTTTATTATGTTTGAAATATATCATGCTATAGATTAATTCCGGGAATCCATAGATGTAGGTATCCTATGCTCAGCTTATCCTTTTAAACTCCTTAACATTATTGGCAATGGGAGGCTATATGATCTCAAAATTTTAGAAAACAAGGTGGTTCAGCTGGTTTATAGGAATCGAGTCCTTTTCGATATCTATGAGGTTTTCATCTCCCATTAATTTTATATGACATGTGATCATTGCATACATAAGTATAAATTTGACTATTTTTTATGTGTTTAGACCAAAGAAACTAAGGAATTTAAAGATTTTGTGGACACCATGGAATCAAAAAACCACCAACACTTGTGGTATTAGTGAAGGGACATTGGGTAACATGTATGAAGGGTTGGAGTGTAATAGAATTGCGTGGGTAAAATTCATCGAAGGATGGGATTATGTGATACCCTAAACTTATTTTATTTGTAATAATAATATTTTAATCATTTTAATTTTTTTAGTTTTCTTATTTACATACTATCCTAAACAATTATTAAAAAAATAAGACAGACTTAATTCAGTTAAACAGTAATGCTTTATATTTCAACAAGTCCAATAAAATATTATTAACCCACGATTCCTACAGGTAGACCAATAAAAATTACTAGGAGACCCCCAAACATCAAAAACATGCTAAGAAAAATAATGGAAGTCCTTTGGATCTTTCACGATGAAAAGTATAATGAAGAGGGAAATGGCCACCGTGCTGAGCATTAAGTGTATGAAGGGCACCATATTCACCAAGTTGTTTCTATAGTTTTTAATACCATAAACATATTTTTATAAGGCCTTTTGGGAGCATTTGTATCTATTGTGGTCTTAAGGTGATGATTAGTTTTTTTCAATGGTGATAAAATCTTATAACTCTTGTGTAATTTATGGAATTTATATTATCAAGGGTATTTTGAATATTTTCCTGTATTTTAAGTATATAAGAATTTGAAATGATATATGTATTTGAGTACATTTTGAAATTATTTAATGTTATATCTTTGAAAATGTTTTAATTAAACTTATATTTTGATTTTGAAAGAATATTGTTTTATGTCATAAAAATAAAGACCATAGTATTTTAATGAAATATGAAAAGATGCACATATTCCTAGAACAATAAATTTGAACTGTCTTTGTATATAAATTTAAAGTAATTATTTAAAATACCCTTGATAAATAAACTTTATACATGGTATAATGTATATATTTTATTATGTATATTCATATACAAGAGATTTAAATAAAGATGAAATGATGTTTTAGAATAATAAAAATAATGACATCGTTTAATGAAATTAATTATTGAAAATTTCATTTCTATTTTCTATCTGTTTATATGAGGTTTATTTTTATAAGATTGGGTTTATAAAAAAATATATCATAGACCATCCCTCTAGCTGAGCTGAGGAAGGAAAATCGCACTAATACTTCAGAAGTAGGTGGAAAAACTTGTACCCCTCAGCCACAACATAGGTCAGCCATGAGGGAATGCATTCATGCCTACAAACACGCATTAAGGAACCACAAATCATTCCACCGTGGGGGTGGCACGAAGCTAGGGGTGGGAACAGAAGTGTGCCCACAGGGAACTGGTATAGGGCAGTACTGGGGATGGGGAGATGGAATTATAGTGGTTGCTGGATCAATTAAGATTATAAAGGAAGCTCAAAAAAATCATGATTCGATGTGGGATGATATTTTTCCATAGGGATCTGATATCAACTGTCTGCTATCGTTGTGTGGGATCTGGATCGTTCGATCAATCCATCTTACAAATCTCCTCCATCCCAAATTAACACTACATTTTCTCTAAGCCATCCGATCACAAACGTAGTTGATCTTGACCCCTCATCCATTTGGAAAACCATGGTATCTCTACAACCATTCGATCAGATCTGCAATCTAATATCCACTGTATAGTTGTTTTGAAACTTACATTTTTCCATAGCCATCTAATCAAACCCCATTTTTTTGTACCATCTTATCCTTTTCCGCATCTTCTCCTCAAATATTCTTCTTCCTCACGCCAAACCAGTGTCTTTTCCATGGTTTTCTCCTCCTCCTCTTCTTCTTTTTCTTCTCTCTTGAGATCCTCCACCTCTATTTGAACCAGCATGAGATTTCTACTCATAACCAATCCAACGGTCTTCTTTCATTTATATTTATTTTCTTTTCTTTTCATTTTCATTTTAATTTCCAATTTTTTTTCTATTTATGTATATACTAAAATCAACTGTATATTTCAGGTTCATTTTATGTAATATGATGAACTTAATTTGTTTCAGTCAATTTTCACGGGCCTTTGTTTATAATTTGTCTATGAATCGTGGAATATAAAATATATATTCACAACCTATATAAACTCTAGTTTTCACTTGAAATTATACACAAATTTCCTCTCCTAATCCTACGAACAACCACTACCCTACCCTCCCACTCTATTGAAGAAATATATGTGAATTATTTTTTTGATTCATTTTCTATATGAATATACTTTTTTACTTTTTGGGTTTCACGATTATATATATTTATGTGAATAAATTTTAAAACCTCTGGTATTAACTTATTTTCTGATTTTTATATATAATTATTAGTATTAAACTGATGTTTTAAGGTATATAACACTCATAAGGGAAAAAATTGTTTTGTGTTTGTTTTAAATATTTTTTATATAATCTATTATATGTATATATGATTTATTTATATAACAAAACCATTTCAGGTTTTTAAAATTTTAATTGAAGATATTTTTCTTTTAAATGATGATCTTAAAACATGTAATAAATGTAAGGGTTTATTTCGTTGTATTTTTAAATTCCAAACCCTCGTATATGTTGTTATTTATAAATATATATATATATATACGTATGTATGTTCATGTAATAGAACCGTTATGATTGTATTATTTTTAAATGATGATGATTTTTTCAAATTTATGTTCGTAATACATGTTATGCATTCAAGGGATTACTTTGTTTTATGATAAATTAAACCCTATGTATAATGAAAAGATAATGTGTTTCTAGGGTTTTTGAACTATGAAATGTGGGTTATTAAATAATGTTCTTATGTACATGTAAATAATATAAGGAATCAACTAGGTTTTGTTTAATTGGACCAAAAAACATATATCAGTACATACAGTTATGTATATATAAATACATTTTAGTTATACTCCTAATTTGGTTTTAAAAAAACCTATTCTTATTAATAAAATTATTTTTTTGAAGGATACAACAATTATTAGGATTTATTAAACCTTTTTTTGGGTTGTTCACATCACAAGTATACACATTGTGTGTATATAAAGATTTATATAATTTCTGAAACCCACAAATATATATATTTCAACTTTGACTTATCACAATTTAAATAATGTTAGTTATGTTAATAAGTTGTATAATGGTTTCCATTCATAAGCATAAAGAGAAATATATACAATCATAAACATATTTTTTAATTACTTTTCTTTATACATGAATAAATCAAATGAAATAATGATTTTACATCTCTACATTATATTCATATTTGTCATGTGAAATGCCATTAATTATTTATGTTATGTTTTAATCTATATATTTGTAACAACTACCATTTCCTGGTTTAAATAAGTATCTCAAAGTCAAAACATGAAAAAAATGGCATGAATAGATTCACATTCATAAGGATTTAATGCAAGAGTTATTATTTTATGTGACAACCCATTGTTTTATGTTTATTTATTCTTACCACATGTGGAAAGTATGATGTTTTAGTCCATGCATGTTACTATTAAATCTGATGATTCCCTAATAAACAATCTAGCCATTCTTACATTTATTGCATCATTTGTAGCATGTACGAAATTGTATTCAAGAATGAAGTTTATCTATAATGAATATGAGTAAGCATCATAGTATGGAACAATGTGAATACAAGACCATAATAAGATATATGACAAATATATTGGACATAAATGATGTGATGGGTGCGCCTAGAATTATACAGTGCTATAATGAAATTGGTAAAGTGATGAGTATCGCATAGTAATGTGAAATTATGCATGAACATGATTCTATATTTTTTCACAACAATGTGTGGTAGTTGACCACAATTATGTGGGGTTTTTAACCGTTTTGTCTTGGCATGAGGACTTGATAGAATGATTATGCACAATCTTGGAAAAAGGCCTTATCAAAGGCTAGCATTATACATTCCCTTATTATGTAATATTATATGACCATCCAAGTGATTATTCGACTTATATAATATCCCCTGGTTAAGAAACATCAATGATAATGGTGAAGAATAAATATGGAATCATTAAGTATAAAAATGGTATGTTTTACAAGGATAGGGTGTCTAAAGTTAATGTTACATCTACCAATCCATGAATTTAATATTATATTCTATGTGAATCTTGAAATTTTTACTTATGAAATTATATGTGACTTTTATATTTGGTTTGATCAATTTATGAATTATGCATGATTCATGTATTAATGTATATGATTGTGAACTATGATTTATGTTTTACCTTCATTTTTTAAATAAACACATATGATTATTGTGCTAGAGGTTTCTCTGAAAATATAACCAATTAACCATTGAAAATTATATTGATGTCCCTCAAAAATGTGTTGTTTTCTTCTTAAGAAAATTTGTTTTGATTATTTTAGATGTTGTTGTTATTAAAAGGTAATTTCATCAAGTTGGTTTAAATCCTTGTACAAGACATTCTTATTCTCACCCTATATTGTCATGTTTATTTTACAGGGTTTGGTAGATTTTCCCAAGAATTGAGTACTCATATGTGCCAACAAAAATATATAGCTTAACTTAGTGATGTTCTCGGAAAATGTGTATCATCAGAATTTGGTTTTCCAGAATCTAAACTAAAATGATCCTCTATAATGGAACAAGATTTTTAATTTTATTATACATGTCTCTATAAAAAATATTACTCACAATTTTTTAGGCACTAACTCCGGGATTCTGGGGTGGGGGTTGTCACATATATGGTCTTTGATATTTAAGTTATGATATTCAATTTTCATGATCATATTCTCATAAAATTATGTTCATGATTATGGTAACATATCTACCTTGTTTACACTTAATGAGCATTACAACTCCCCCCTTTTTATGTTTCCCACCATAGGTTATGAAGATATGTAAAATGTTTGTTATTTATAATAAGGGTTCTAGCATAAAATACCCAAGTGGTTTATAATTTAGATCAATTATTTATCATTTTTTATGTTACTATGTTTCCAAAGGCACTATAATTTTATATTCTTTTGGCATCTGTATGTATAATATTTTAAATATACCACAATGGTTATGTAATGATAATGTATGTAAAGTTAGGGTCATTGTTTGGTTCATCCAAAGTCTAACCAAATAACGTCAAAAAATATATCCCTACATTCTAGAGTCTATATATTGGTAATAATAAAAAGGTTCACATGGAGTTAAGAAAACCACATTTTCAATAGAATATATATTGTTTTAACTGAATATTTTATATTTATTTCTTCTTGCACCTAAATAAAATATTATTCAAAAATAATAAAAGAATAACATCCATATATTAAAAATAATAAGATGTTATTATCAGAATAGAATAACATATATCTATCTTCTCTTCCATCAAATGGGAAATGATACCACTGGTCCTGTGTACGATGGACTACCAACTAGTGAAATAATTTAATTCTATTTCAATCACTAACTCTAACAGAAATATTGTAATTATGGAATAAAATATTATACATTATATTCATGAAATATTATAAATTTGAACACATAATATATTATTTATCTTTCTACCTTTCTATTTTATGAAAAATGATAACATCGTTTGTCTATACATGCAAACTACCACTTTCGTAAAGATATGTGATTTAATTTTCACAACCAAATCATACAAAAACATTAAGTAATTATACTTAATGAAGTAACATGATATTTAATATATTATTATCATTTCCTAAAGTTAAAATAAATCTTACATTATTTCCATAATTATATTTTTAAAATGGAAAGGTTACTCATGTGTTTGTATGACCAACTATATCGATGATTTTAACGTAGTTAATTATTCAAAAACATATGTAATTATTTTAAAAAACATATAATTGAAGAATACTAATTATAATAATGTAATTATTTTCTATTTTAAAAATTATGGTTAAAATCCTCTTTTAATATAGTCAACCTACTAATGACATTTTGGATTTATAAACCAAATATCATCAAAAAAATCTAATATGAATGTAAATGTAAATTTAATTGTAATATTCTAGTAATAAGTGAGACAAATGAAATAATTAACTTGAAAAAGGAATCATTGAAGTAAATATTTTACACTATTTTATTATTCATGGAGATAAATAAATTATTTGATGATTCAGACACAAGCTAAGGGACTTTTATAAAATCCACTTTTAATGTATCCCTTTAAAATTTATTTTCTTGCATATACATATTTTTTTGTTATGAATGTTCTTATATAGAAATGAAATTGTTAAATATTACATTTTATTTATCAATTTAACTTTCAATCAAAGGTTTTCAAAAGTAATATTTTTATGGTATTATTCTACATTCCTTTCAAACAGACAAAAAGAATGTTCAATTTTAACTTATAAAGATACAATGAAATTTAACACCACCATAACACTTAATTTTTTTTAGTTACATTATAATAATCCATGATTTATGAAAATAAAAAATTAGTTTTTCTTATTTATTTAATTATTATTTCGAATGTTGGGTAAAAAAAGTGGTATATCAACATTTGAAAATTCATTCAAATGGGTTTAATGAGTGTTTTTATGATACATGAATTTTTGTGTTATCATAATGTTATGGTAATTTGGAATTTTTGTGATGAAATGTGGTTTTTATAAAACAATGATGGGTAGTTCAATTATAAACCATGGATGGGTTGTTACATTGTTAACCATGGATGGGAGGTTACATAGAAACCATGGTTGGGTGAGCATGTTATTGCACAATAATGCATTGGGTAAAGTGGAAGAGTTTTCTAATTAGGTTTCTACTAAGATATTATGGGTATATTATATGATTTTAATTAAAATTAATAATGTTATAGTTAATTTGAATGTAACTATGATGGTTACTCCAAGTATAAATGTGATGGTTATTACATGTGTAACAATGTTTTTTACTCAACATATAAGAGTGATAAATGAATGATATCTCAAGTGTAAATATAATTTATGGATGCTTGATATTGGTATTTATTAAAATGTTATCATTTAAAAAAAGGGAACATATTAGATATTTCTAAATGTTGAAAAGACTAACATTTTGAAAAATTTATAATGATTTATAATGATTTTGGTGAAACCATTATGAGTTTAATTATTCATTTAAAATTTGTTATGAATTGTCATATGTAGGTATTTGGTGATTGAAGTTGATTTATTTTTAATGAAAATATTTATTTTGAACCAAATGTTTATTTGAAAGACATAATATTTTGATATGTATACAAGGAATAACTTTTTATTTCTTTTTATTCATGTCTCATAATCATAATTTTGTTCCGATCCCATATTTGAAATATTTTTTATTATGATTAAGAATGGGTATGGTAAAATTATAAATTAAGTGTAAGTCTAACATATTTTCATGAAAAAAATTGTTTACTTTTAAATATTTTTTATTATGGTAAAAATAGATACTGATGATATGTTTCCATATTGTAATATATTTGTTTTTTATGTATAACTAATTACCGATATCTCTAAAAAACTAATAATAAAAGATAATCGGGTATTTAATAAATGAAATTTTAGTTCAAAGATAGTTGAATGTTTAATATTTAAGTCTTTTTCAATACAGTTATGAATTTTAATGTCATACTTCTATAAAAACTAGGTGATCCCTACTTTTAAATAAGATCTTTCTTGATCATGTTATAGAAATGATAAAACCAAAAACCTAAGACCATGTGAGTGTTTCCTGATGATATAATAGAGGTATAATAGAAGAAAAATTATTTTTCAAGAGATCAGAGAACATTTTATGGACTAATACATACAAATAGAACATACCATTTGATTTCATAATGGCAGATGATCAAAGGTATTATATTGACATAAAAAATTGATATTAGTATTTCATATGGTCTTCCCATTAATCGTAACCAATCCAACAGAAATAATAATGGATTAGATGTGTTTGGGGTTTTCATATAGTTGGACATCCATGGTGTATTATCCTTTCTATTGATAATTAGACTTCATGAAAAGGTATGGTTTGGTCCTATAAGTATAATGGTTTCCATGGTATTTTACATTGGAATGTTATCTATGTAAAAATAATTGGCTCCCTCAGAATTTTATTAACACAATTCACATATGGATGGTCTATGAATCTTGGAATGGGTCCTAGATAAATTAACACCATGGTAGGAGATTTGGGAGTGTAGTTCCATAGTTATGAGACATGGGAATTTTGGAATAATTGTTTAAATTCACTGGAAATGGTTTGTCCAATTATGGGGAATTGGGTGATGGTTTACCCTAATAGGGACCCTATGATATGGTTTCACATAGTTAAGGGGACCTGGATGAAGGCTTACCCAAATATGGGGCCCTAGGTGGTGGTTCCCCCTGGAAGGGGCCAAAGAAAAAGGTTATTCATGAATTGGGTCCCTATTTATGGTTCACCCATATGGGCGACCTCTATGAATGTATTTTCTAGTATAGGGAGATAGTTTCCCATTATATTGGGGTTTTTTGGTGAAATTTAACCCATGTAACGAGGTCTTTGATGAAGGGTTTCCCTTATATGGAAACATAGGAGAATAGTTAGCAATTTATTGATGCTTCAGTGACAGTTCACCCCCATATAGAGACCTGGTTGGTGGGTTGTCCAAGTATTTAGACAATATAAATGGTTTACCAAACTATCGAGGTTGGGTAAAATGTCTCAGTCATGACATGAGTGATGTTTCCAACCATGTCAGATGATGTGGGCAAATAATCTCTAAATTATGGAGACCTATGTGAGTTTTTATGATGTAGGTACCACAATAGACTACTATGGTGTATAGAAACCTAGTACATATTAGTTAATATAACTAGTGTATATGGATCCCAACTATGGACCTTTTGGATAACAATAGTAATGGTAGACCATACCTCACATAATATTTTGGGTCTCTATATGTTTTTAAAAATTGGAGGTTAGGGGGTTTATTTATAAGTCAAGGGGGTCCTAGGTGTTCAGACCACTGTCCTTGGACTGAGGAAACATATATTTGGGAACATAAACAAATGTGAACAACAACTAGCCATGTATACTAGAGATTATAAACCTAGCTGAATAGACTCAGGTATATAATCATAATTTTTCAAGACAGATTCCAAATCCAAAAAACTGTAATGATTGATATATAAGTAAATTTTTGTCTCTGGGACTATCAAAATGAAACCTAATAAATAATCTATTAACATGGTTATATTATCCATATAGTGACAATAAAATCGTAATTTTTTTCATCGAGAATAATTTTCACCGACCATGGTAAAAATCCATTGGATACTAATTGAGGCAGGGTCTAAAAACCATGTTTTTAGAGTATGATTTATTTAAGAATATACATCCCTTTGATATGCGAGAAATAAAAAATCACATGGAGATATAATTTTATTCTTCCTTGATAATGGATATATCATTCACTTAAAACGTGACTTGTCTAATCTTAGTGAGTAATATATCATGGAATCTGCGAAAAAACAGACTGAACATATTTTCACTTTCCAACCACATATGAATCTACATTATCATATATAAATATATGATATGGATCACGAAAATATTAATTTAATATAGGAAAATGAAATACATCATTTATTTTAACGAATCATTATTAAATAACTACCTAATAATATAATTCCCTATGTTATTTTAGATATCAAACATTCCCATAATGTTAGATGATATTTTCCCTTTCCTAAATAATACATAATATTCCAAATGAAGTGTCATTCAAAGAAACACATGATCACCCATGATCTATTCCAATGATTGTTTTTACCTATATATGATCATTGTATATACTAAGATGTAATGAAATTATTATTTATTAATTAAGTATGTTAATTAATTTCATCATGAATACAAGAAAAAATAAAATTTATTTCCCCATATTATATCAAAATATAACAATAAACTGTAAGGAAAACTATATAAATATTCAAAAAGATCAATTTAAATGCATTCTTTATAAAAGTTATTGTATGAAACCCTTATAATACATGATATTTTGTCCCCTATTATATCAAAATAAATTATTCAAACTCATAACATATTATTGAAAATATAATACATTCACAAAAATTGATTATTTATATGAGAAAGATATGTGGACTTCATTTCACTATTCCACTAATTTATCATTTAATACATAACTAAAATTGATCTATGAAACTAAAATTAATTTCATAGATTACTCTCTTGATCACTACATGATTTCTAATCATTTTTATAACATATAATCTTCCCATATTTTTTACCACATGAATATCCAAAATTTAAATGAAATGTGAATACCTAATTATATTATAATTATTCATTAATAAAATGTCTCTTTTTCTAAAAGATCATTAATTATAAATCATAAATTCAATCATGAATTCATATAGCTTCCACAATTTAATTGGACGTGGTTGTTATTTAGCCACATGCCATTATAGTTTTCTTTCAAATATTAGTGGTAAATATATCATGAAACAAATATCATAATATCTCTCTTCTTCTAGAGACACCATATTTTATGTAAAAACATATTTAAATCTTAAAAAATAATGATAATTTATTCCAAGAAAATATTATATTTTCTAATATCATAGTTTGGTATATGTTTTTGAATCACCATTCATCAATATATATTTCAGATAGAGTTATTGTATATATCTAAAAACCAAATTCTCCTCATAAACATGCAATATCTAATAAATCATCTAACACTCAAAATTTAGACTTTTATTATCATTAACACATAATATTCAATATTATATAACAATTAAATAATCATAAGAAAAATTTCAAAAATTTCATAAAACAAAAAAATCAATTCATATAATAGAAACATGAAAGGACATATTTGAAATTATATTGCACTACTTCAATGGTGTCTAAATTAAGTCCATGAAATGAAATATTCAGATATTATTCACAACATTAATTATTTTTGTACATGGAATTATATAAATGAGACTATTTATTATTCTTTGTTTTAAAATATGGTTGGATCAGTCTTTCAATTCCATGTCTCTATATTGCTTTGACAAATATTTGGAGGATTGAAATAATCAAATTTGATAAAATTTATAGATTCACAATATCTTAATTCTTTATAAATTCTTATGTTTATCTACACTCCTTTATATAGTAAGTGGGTTTATTGATTTTTCTATTCATGATTTATAAAATTAAACACATACCGGTCTTGTATCAATGACCTAATTAGGATTGGAGGCTTTGTTAGTGACTCCTTTAGATCTATATTTGTTGTTTTTTTCTATAAATTTATTCATCGTACCTCCAAAATAGTGGATGAATAAGACACTTTTATGGCTTTTAAATATAAGTTATTAAATGGTAAGTCAAAGGAATACAAATTTTGGGATTATAGTATTTTCATAAATAATAGTTTTATTTATTCTCATATATATAAGGTTTGTAATGAGTATTATGATGTTTTTGAATATTAAATAATTATTTAAGGGATTAGGTTCATTTTCAAATCCCTTCGAGTACTCCATATTTATTATGTATATAATATTCACTATGATACTTTAAATCTCAAATATATTAGACTACTATGATTTTTTTATATTTAGGTACATTGTCTCTCCTTATAAATATATGATGATAAAAAAATCATTAATAATTTGATTATTCCACGTTGTATGTTACATTTACTATAGTGATTAAATTATAAAAACATTATTACATTATTAGGTGAATATATTTTTTTGTTCATTTATAGGTCAATATTTATTATTTAGTTTGGTTGACTGTTTATTTTTGTTTTTGAAATTATAAATTAATATGGGTAAATGAGGATAAGTTCCTAAGTGTTTTTTGGAATACATTTAGCTTCATTATTGAGTTTAAGATTCTTTGATTATCATGTTGATGTTATTACATATATCTTATTCTTACATGGTAAACTGGGTACCTATTGGGTGACCATCAATTTCCCACTAGACAAGATAGAGAGTATGGGGTACTAGAGGCTTTATCGGGAACCCGATGACACCTTATAATGTACCAGGGACCATGTATCCTATTATTTAAAATAAAATTTGTTATTTTAATCATTTAAATGGCCCCACCTTACATCATTCATTCCAATCACTTGCCCTCGTATATACCAACCATAAGAGATATCCACATTGTCCCTATATTGGTGCTCAATTCCCCCCCCCCCACCTTCCTCTTGAACAAAGGTGGATTAATTTTAATATTTGTGGTACTTAAATGGTGTGTTAATCCTAACCCTATCCAAATTTCCTATAATCCTTCTTCATTCCATAACATTTTATTTATGGGTTTCCTGACTTCATATTTCTCTAAATTCTTAGTGAGTTCCATTATAATTTCATCTCTATTATTGGATTATGATAGATGAATTTTGGGAATATTAATTTTAATATTTTACTGAATACTTTGAAATAATACATTAGTAAAGAAACATTTTTAGGTATTTATTGATTTCAAATCCTATTTGGGGCATTACAGATCTTCTTTAATATAGGATTTATGTTAATTAAAATTTAGAAAAATTATTCTGATTTTCTACCTAGTATTCACATTGTCTATAAGGTATTTCTCAATATAGGGATTTGGGTATCATGAGTAATTTCATAAGGGCGGGTTTGTTTATGATTTTAATTCATTATATCTTCCTATTTATGTATAAGGGAATATATATCATGGTTATAGTAATGGTTGGTGGTTCCATCCCATAACGAATTTCATGGGATTTGAATTTAGAATATCTATTAAGAATTTTTTAACTTAAGAATAATTTCAATTATTTTAAAACATATATAAAATTTGTTTTGTAATAATATATTAACTATTCCTAATTAATAATTAAAAAAATCATACTTTCTTAATATAGGTTTCCTTACTACCAAAATTACATTCTAGATTATTATTTTATTCACTACAAAATGAATAAAAAAATTTCAATATCAGGGAATGAATATTATTAGACTTTTCCCATTATGATGAAATATAAGTTATGTATCTATTTTACCTAGTTATATATGAATTTTTATGTTAGTGAAACCATTTAAATCTTTTGCATGAAATATGAATGTGATGATAATGTATTTATAATTGCGTGGAATTTATTCTTATTTATTTATCTATTTATCATCAAAATAGTTATTTGACCATTCAATATATCGTCAATGATATCCACTTGTAAATTTTACGATTAAAAAATATGTAAAAAACTTTATTAAATTGATTTTAAAGGAATATATGGGTCCTTTAGTATAAAATAATGATTATGATTTGTGTATTGTCTACCTGGAATCTAGGGTGAGTTATGAATGATGTAAAAATAGTTACAATAAATAAGTTAAATGAAATATAATAAGTTTACCAATTTTCATCTTAAAAAATTATAATTAAGCCTAATAAATTTAGAAGTTATGTTTGGAAAAAGGGTTATAGTAAATTATTTAAAACTAAAAAATAATTTACCCCATGACTTTTTAAGTCACCTGTATGTTATTTCCTCTTCCACTGAAATTTATTAAAAAATTCTAAAAAATTATTGAACATGAAATATCTATAAAATTAATTTAGTTACTTGGTTCAAAAATCATTCTCTATATTCATAAATGATGTAATTTTAAGATAATAGACAATGTTAATCTTTAGTATATTTCTTATGTGGAAATAAAATGGTTATGTCTGATAGAATATTGGAGAATGATTTAAATTTATTATGTTTATTTAATAATATTTTCTCAAATTCTACAACACATGTAATATATAATATTTTATTCATTTTATTATATTCAAATTATATCTTTAGTTGGGAATATGTTTTCATTTATTAAATTATAGCTTTAAATTCACTTTTATTATTTTCTTACCATGTATATCATGACAATGTATTGACTTTATATTATGGTTGGGACTAAATAACACAAAACCCATGTTATTCATGACATTATAGAGGTACAAATCTTATTATTCCAATTATTTTAGTTATTTTTTATCTAATTAGTATAAAAAAATTAAATTCATATTTGTTATGTTAATGTGTAACCTATTATTCCCTAAATGATTATCTATGTTAATGGTTAGTTAAAATGAGTTGTTTTTTCCTAAATCTACATTTATGTATCCCCATTCTATATATGTATTTTAAATATTTAAGTTTTATTATATAATTTCATAAAATGACATTATTTTAAAATTAGAGGTTCTAAATATCTGAGTTGCTTATTTATAATGCCTAATTATCAAAGCGGTTGAGTGATTAATTTACATTGTTTTCTGATCATTGTTATTATTTTCATATACTTATCATATATTTATTCAAATATTATAGTTATAAATTTTATGAATAATAATTATTGTTTTTTATTTAAAGTAGGAATATTATTTGTTGGTATATAGGTTATGTGGTATTTTTATTTTGGAAAAATAGACTGGTATATGGGATGCACATATAATAACCTATCATTTATATGACCTTTACAATATCCCAAAATGGGATTGGTAATCTGGTCATACTCACTATTTTATTCCATATTTCCTTCACCCAAATGGTATATATATTTCACTATGAGATTACTTATCTTTCATCTCAGATTTGATGTATAGTTCGTAGTAGCTAAATAGGGTAAAAACCATTCCTTGTATATGGGGTTACATGGAAATATTATTCAGGTACTTTGTTATATCTTATTTATTACTAATATGATTCGTGTTTTTAAATCAATTATTATATAGTATTTTTAATATAAATATGTTTTATGATCAAACACATACACATAATTATATTTCATCTATGATGGAATTGTGTTTGTTTATAATTCAATATTGGGTACATAGAGTCAATGAATGTGTAATTCAATTGTGATTCATATTCATTATCTATTTTTTGGTACTATGATATAATAGTGGATGTGTATTTGGTTTATTCATCCAACATATAACCACAATTGACATAGCTTTTTGTTTACTCAATATTAGAACTAGGAACTAAATCATCGATTTAGAACATTACCATGCTTAGAAAATTAATGATTTATATAATTTAGATTTACATAGTTTATGAATTATTTGTGTATGGAATTCATAATAATCATTTATAAATAGTTTTAGATTTTATTTTATTATAATGGAAAGGGGAAACACCATATACCACAACTATTCCATAACCCCTTATAATTTTTTCCAATACTTTTTAACTAAGAGGTTCACTAGTGGTCATGTAGTGGATTGGCCCCATATCGTTTGAGTAATCTACTATGGGTCATTCTATCTCAAAATAGTTATAACCAACCAAAAAATAGTATAAATTTCATTCCCATAATCTAGAGTGTTTTATATATTGAAATCAAACTATTTTAAATGCACAATAGACCTTATTTACATTGTATAATAATATCAATAAGAGAAAATATACATAAATTTCGTGTGATCTATATTGAGTATATATCACTCTCCATAAAGGTAATGTTACTAATAATTGAGCGTAATCATAACTAACTTTATATAAAGATCATGAGTCAGTTAATTCTTCTAATATGGTCTCATTGTATGTAAACTATAAGCTAAAATAGCATATTTTTGAATCAAATGGCCTTCTCGTACAATAGTAGACACATTAAATGAATAACATAAATCATAAAATACAAATTCAATAAATCCCCTGAATGTTTTATATATTCTGGATTATATCATATTATATGATATATCCATGTAGTATAGTATAAAATGTATAAAAACGTATAAAAACATATTCATTATATTAAGGTATATCCTTTGTCTTGTTGGGGGTTAACAATCCACTACTTTAGCATAGAATTGGAATATTAAAGCTTAACATTCATATCTATTTCATTTTCAATCCATAATAAGAGATTTATTATATGATAAAATTTTAATTAGTTTCATTGAATGAATTATTGTGATGAATTCATTGTTGGATGAATAATTTAAACATTTTTTATATAACCTATGGATAATATGCATAATGAATTTTTATATATTTCTAATGATGAAAATAACATTACACTTATTAAAGTTGGATCCTTCTTGTGCCTCTTGTGATTTTATCTAAATGTATACTCCCTTTCCCTTTACATCATGATGAAATATCCTTTTACATATAGTAGAATAGTACTCCAAAAATTTTATTAATTTTTTTTTGTTTTCATTTAGATAAAATATAGATAAGGGAGTCAGATGGGTTCCTTTGAATGATCCATGTCATGCACAATTTTTTTTATCATTGTTACTTATATATAAGTTGTATTGTATGAATTGAGTTTTTTTGATTTTTATACATTTATTTGGTTGACATTATGGTAAATCATAGGAATGATGTTTCATTTTTATTTAAATTCATTAGCTGAGTATCAATCAATCCTTTGAAGACCATTAGTGGTATCAAAGTTGTATCATGTTCTTAAATTATTTATATGATGTTGATTAATATTAGATGATATATATCATATCACCTTATAATACCAATTTAAAAATTAGATATATTTTGGAATGTCCATGATGAATAGATAAATTAAAAGGGTAAATAATTTACAAAATTTATGAATTGAACATATTTTTTTCTCATTATTAAATATATGAATTTTCTATATATATTATTTATTCCTTGAATTATTCCTAGAAATAATTCTTATGAATTAAATTCATCAATTATTTAGTTTGAATTATCAAAATAATACAATAAATTTTTATACCTTAATATAAAAAGTTACTAGCTAAATATGATAATTGATATAATTTTCATGTACCATGACCGTGTATTTTTCATTATTATGATCATGATTATAAAAGTTAAATATATTTTTACAAAAATATTTGATTGAATTATTGTAGATTAGAGAACCGTTTTGAATAATGTATCTTATTGAGGTACATTGGATTAGACGACTCACTGGACTTGTGGTATATGGATTCTCTAAAAATTTTTGGGTTTGAGGGCCTAACCCACAAAGTTATAAAAAATTGAGATTACTGATTATAAATGATTATAAATATTTACATTAATGGTCCTAATATAATATAGTCATGGGATACATTTTTAATATGAATGAATGTAGGAATCATTTAATTTCAGTTAGAAATACATGGTATGATTTATGTAAAAAATTACAATAATATAGTTCTAATATAATAATTTAGGGGAATACATAATATTTAAAACTAAATAATTATAATCATTATTACATGTAAAGTTAATTCAAGATATAATATGGTAAGATAAATCCCCTTTAAAAATACTTCGTATAATATTTATTCCAAAGAAAACACTTTCCAAGATAACGATCATTCAATCAGGTAGATTCTACCAATATAGGTTATGCATGGATTGTCTTTTACAAGGAATGGTGGAAATGGATAATCCTATGATTTATGTAATGAAATAAAAATCTTAATCATGAGTTACTCTTATTTGGGAAACCCTAAGTGATAGGATGTAAGAGGAATGGTGTTGAGATTTTTTATATTGGAAAAAGAGATGTCCAGTCAACTATAGAATAGTCATAAATTAAATGATTGGAATAATTTATTACATAAATAACTAAAAATAGATAGAAACACTAAACTATACATCTTTCATAACGAAATAGGGATCATTGACAACTTATAGATAAGATTATTTTAATATATATCATCATTATAGTTGGATATTATATAATAAAATTTCATTATAAATTACTATAAAACATTATGATTACATGTTAAATATCCTATTTTAGATATAAATTATTTCATCATCATGAAAAATTATAATGAAATCAATCATTTTATTGTATATTTTTATTGTAAGTAACTCCTTATAATGATACAATATATAATAATTTTACTTTAATGAATTTTTATCCATGTGTTAGAGTAACCACTTCTAATGTGAAAAACAATTCAACTAGTTCAACAAGTTAATATAGACTATTATGTGAAGCATAGAATAATATATCTAATTTTTCAATAAGACCTGTTATAACTATAGAATTCATACTATTGTTCATTTTTCAGAAATTTGAATGAGTCTAAGTGTTGTATACTCTATAATCTCATAACGTTCAACAAAGATGAAGTACAAGATCTAATGTCCGGGTATAGGTGATGTCTGATTAATATTAGTGGTTAAAAATTCTAACGTGAAGAAGGAATATTTTTTAGAATATGTATCAATGTTTTTTGAAATAGTAATTCAAGCTCATTGAAATATAAATGATGTTTCAATAAAAATAACTAATGATTCACAATGATGGATTTTTTCAAATGTCTAAAGTGTTATTTAGAAACTATATGATTTATCCATGTATAGAACAATCTTTATTGAAATAAATCCAAAACTTTTGTGAGGTTTATAGTAATGGCTATATTTTTTGAGTGTTATAAATTTATAAAATTACATGATCAAGGTAATATATTAATGATAAAATAATTTTCATTCAACTTGTTATGTAAAGGGTTACAGACTCATGAAATTAAATGAAATGAAATTTATGAAGCTCATATTTATAATTTTAAAGGATGTGTATTGTCTTCCCATTTCACATATGAGGTATTATAATTTTTATATTATTTAGAGTCATTATTATAAATATAATATAATGATGTGTAATAATCATTTTTAATGCATAATTTGATTCTACAACATCAATAATGATCTAAACACATATAATACCGTATATTAAATGTATATAATGGTTTCTTTATCAAATATTAAAACTAAAGGAAATATGAGTATTTTACTACACACATTGAATTTTGTGTGTCCTATAATGATATTTTAAAGAGAATAAATTTTTTTAGAGGCTTGAGGTAATACATTTAGACTTTGAGAAGTTTATGTTCAATAAATTAATGATTATAAAAATAAACTATTTACAGTGAGTGTCACATTCTATTGTAAAGGAGTTTAAGATATGTTATTAATGAATAAAATTAAATAAACATATTTTTACAATAAGAATTCTTGAAAAAATATTGAAGGTATATATTCAAATAATGTTTATGATGTTAATAATAGAAATGATTTTATTTAGAAAACACATGTTATGAATATTATAAAATTTTATGTTGTGATGTTTATGAGTTTGAATAATGTAATTAGGGAGTAGAATATGTTTTAATATGATTCTGAAGTGTAACCATAATTTCAAAAGAATTATATTATAAATGTTACTCACTAAAGGTGATTAGTATAAATTTTTTATAGATTGTTACATAGGGATGTGTCATGAATTTTATATAGATATAATATCTATAATGAAACAAAAAAAGTATATAAAACATATAGGTGATATCCATCCAATCGTATATGATATGGTCATACAAGAATTTATATATAGCTTTGTAATATTATTAATGATTCATAATAATATAAAATATATCATTTATACAAAATTGAAATCTTCACTTGGTTATTATTACATGCTTTCTTCATATACTCATAATGTACAGTGATAATTAAACTCACAAAGTGTAACATTGATTTATCAATAATTAATTGTTTTTATTTGGTATTATATATTCTGAAAATATATTAAGGATAATGTGAATGGTATTCCAATACAATGATATGGAATTTTCTCATGACCCATAAATGGGGTTTTGTGTTGGATTGTCAATAAATTATACCATATTTTGTAACATATACTAGTTCATTGGTATAATTTGTGTATATAATTCAAATTTTAATTCCCCAACACATAATAATGGATAGATACCTATCATGAAAAACTTTATAGATTAATTCCTTTCTTATATTATTCTTGAGAATTTTCAAACCAAGGAAGGGTTTTGTATGTTACTACTTTTATAATCAAATTAAGCATTACTAATATGCGATTTGTCTCCTTTTTTATGAGTACAATTTATTTTTGATTGAACGATTTAGATTTCAGATGTGTAATTCCATTCCTAGATAACACATATGATGTTATTATATATTGATTGAGTGTCACGTGACAAGATCATCTATTGTGTTTAATAATAAGTAGAATTGTAATCAGTTTGGTGTTTCTATAATCTGAGAATTGATAATGTATAAGTAGATATACATGATTGAAATAATATGTTAAAAATATTTACTCAGTTCATGCGATAATGGAATTATATGAAAATGAATTCTTATATATAATACACCAGGTGGAAACATGTATAATTATGCATCTCATTGATTAATATCTTGTGTGTCCAATTTATAGATTGAGTGGATGTAATTTTTTTTATAGTAGTTTCAATTTTCTTATATTTAAGATTTTATTTGTTTATATATGTTTTTAATTGTACAATACAACATTTCGTTACACTTTGCAATTGATTAAATAGGGATTTGGTTTTATGAAACCAAGACATCTCTTCTAGATGTGGTTTATATTTTTTTTTTCCTAAATACATTTTTTGATGGGTATTCACATGGTACTACATATAATGTGATTCACTATAGTCTCCATGATAGATTCCACAATAAATTCTAGAAAATTTATTAAAAAAATTGGATGTAGTTTCAGATGATATTGTATATTATATATTTTGAAGTCAAATGACAAAATTTCTATGTGAATTTAGTGTATTTTGAAGGGTAAAGGATATGTTCACAAAAACCCATGATTATTATTTATGCATTTAATTAAATTGTAGTTTATGATATTCACATGAAATATGGTAAGACATGCATTAAAACCTAGGATTATTATATTACCTATATTAAGGGATACAATAAGGATTTTTATGTGAGTATGTGAAAATAACTTAACGTTGTATTTGAATGTTAATGGTTAATAATTAGATCTTCCTATTCAGTTTTCATTAATATGAGATATTTTAAAGGATGAAATGTTTTGGAGTATTCATTAAATTTATTATTATGATGATTTTAGTATTTTAAAAAACATAGACTCTTATGTTATGGTATGTGAAGGAAAACACAATTAATATTGTGATGAATCTATTCTACTTGTTCTTCATATGAATATTAACAAAGAACTACATCCTTACCTATTTACATTAGGTGTAACTTGTTCTACATGATAGTAAAGGATGATTCTTCTGATTTGATTAAAGATTTGTGTTTTCCTATGCAATCTCCATGAAGAAGTAAGGCTGATGGATACCATTGAGTGATATTCATCAAAAACACAATTGAACATCATTATTACGGATATCTATAATTAATGCTAGCATAAAATCAATTCGTAATGAATATAGGGGTTGTTTTTCCAAACATGGTAGAACATGAGAGTTAAAATTCCTGTTTCTTTTACTACTTTAATTAAGATACTATGAATATTTACAAACCTATAAATTCTTACTAATATTCAATAAGATTATAATTAATTATAAGTTGGGTATTTTCATTTAGAACAAAAATTATTATTCCGATATATTTTCCCATTAAACCATCACCTAGTTCCTATTAATTTACCTCATTGTTTTGACTATTCAACAATATTTTTTAAATGAAACATTAATAAAACCCTTCATTTATGAACTTAATAAAAAAATTCCCTCATAATTTATCCGAAATAATGATCTTGTTTCTCTAATGTTCCGCCTAAAAATAGGAGTACTCCAAAATTTAATTTAAACACCATGATAAATAAATAATGTAAATTTATAAAACCTATGTTTATAAAAGGTGTGAAAAACTATAGGGTAATTACTGAACCTAATTATTATAAATATAAATTTATAATTACTATAACATCTTATTAATGTAATTTTTGGGATATCATTAACCTATAAACTACGATATTGTTATCATAATTAAATATATATTTATGAAAACTACCAAGTTTCATTCAATTAAACAATAATTCGCCAATATGATATAATAGATTTAAAATTTCAATCATTTTTTGAGTTAGATAATAATAATCATTATAATACCTCAAAATAAAATCTATACTTTTATAAAAAATCTTTTATTACACTGGGGAAAAGTAAAATGATTGATAATTCATAGAAATTTTAAATCCTCAATTAAATTTTTTAATACTTTACTTTAATTATTTGTCAATTAATAAAGGAGAATAGATATCCGTTTAGTATTTGGTACTATGATAATAATGTTTTCCTACTCATGTTTTAAATGTAAACCAGAAAAAATATTTCTTGAAAGTAACAAAATATCAATGTAAAAAAATATAACAATTCACTTTTTATAAATAATTTGAAGATCTGAAAATCTAATATGTTATGTTCTTTAATTTTTTAAAAAATCATAGTCAACTTTATAAATATTCCAAAATCTAAAAAAGTAGATATATTTATCTGTAGTAGAAGCTAAAGTACATTATTATCAATTTGAATTAGTGTGAGTTCCCAAATTTATTATTCAACATTGGGGTCAACATCACATCGAATGTAAAAATGAACAAGAAATATCATTCCAAAAAATTCTAAAATCCATTAAAACAATAGAAACAATATAAAATATTATAAGATAGAACATTATCACCTCTAAGGAAGTGTTTATATTTAACCTTCAAGAAGACCATTCTATTTAAAATCCCAAGTCACATATGATATATTTGGAAATGAAATATTACAGTGTTGTCATATTAAAATTTTCATTGGATAAAGTTAAATAAATTAGAATCATACTTGAAATTTTAGATTACCCCTCAGAAATATAGTAGAACTACACTATTTAAATAATTTTTGAAAAAGAATTTAAAGATCCTGAATGTAGAATATATGAATTCCTAGTGTAAAAACTACCAACTTATATTTCCCATGAACATATCATCCTCAACTATGACATGATATATCTAGTGAATGATATCCATTGATATATAATTGGAAATTAATAAATAATGTTGTATCTATCTAAATGATTGAATATTTCCATATCCGCCTTGGGATAAACTCCTGAAAAATGATATTAATTCAATTATTTGAAAAATGAACATCATTGTTTTAGTTCATCCTGGAACGTAACTCATGTATTACCATCCCAATCACTCTAATAATAGTCTAAGGCAAACCATTATTGATACAAATCTTTATAAAATGATATTTTTTGACATCATAATAACCTGATACCCTTTAATGACTTGTAAAAACAACATTTTTATACTCTAAATTAGACACTCCCCATACCTCTAACATCCACTCCCATAATAGTCTTCATACTAAGTTGTTTATCTTTATCAATAATAAGTTATTTTTGAATCACTATGATATAATAAGTGTTTGAAAAATCATCAACAAATCATGAATAAAAGATCACAAATCTATTATATCTCAAAATACTAGTATGTGAACACTCCCAGCCACTTCTAACTTTGTTAGAGGACAGTGACCATCACTAAGGTATCCAAAAAATATATTTAGAGGAAATACCAATAAATACTAATTTTTACTTTCTATTAAGAATTATCATCCACCCTGAAATTTATATAAAATAAATTGAGTAATATAATATATCAATATAATGAAATACACACAATGTTTTTTAATAAATGAAAATAAATACTCAGTTGATACCATCATATAGAGAATATATATAGGCTTAATTACGGATCCCATGTGTTTGACCACCTACTTGACAACTCTCTATTATCAACTATCACATTTATTTCGTTTATCTATCCTATGATATTATCCTCTAAATGAATCAATATACCACTATGCATGCAAGGTGAGTAGAAAAAAATTTACATGTAGGGGTGAGTATAATAATACTCAGTATAGATGTCACAAGTAGTTATTTATCTAAAAACATTTTCTATCAATATATATTAATAATATAAATATTACTAACGAAACCACATTTCCTAACATAATTATCATACATAAAAACACTCATGATCAATTTTGATAAAACTATCAATAAATAAATTTCATCAATTTTACTAAATATGAGAATTTTTTTAGAATAATTTGAATTATATATCACATAAAATCCTTGATTTTTCACCTAATATTAAACCAAAAATACACTAGTACTGTGATGTTGTAGGGAATAAACTTATCTACATAACCCTGAAGTGTTATGGTGTAACACACCAAGCTTCCACGGTACGTTTCCCTTTGAATAATACAGTTGCATGTGTTGTACGAAACTTCGAGCTCTAACACACACCACAACCAATCAAACTAGCCGTTATGAATAGTAATACCCAATTTTTAAAATTTTATAAATTTTTCCATTAAAAATGGACTAATTTTTTGTATTTTTAATATCGAAATTAGCTTAGGGTGAATTTTTGATATTATTTTGAAAACTTTCAATTTTTGATAAATAGTGAAAAACACTTAGTTATAGTTTACAACTGAATTTTTATTTAAATAATTATTTATTTTATTTAAATTTATTATTTGTCAAAATAGATACATAATACCTATATAAGATCAATTTAATTCATTGGAGTCAGTTTATAATAATTTTAGATATATAAATATTGTATTGAACTTTTCATCGTCTTTTACCCAGTTCCTAGGATAATTTTCAAATTCACATAAAACATAATTTTACCACTTCTATGAGTGGAATTTAGAAAATCTGAGAGATATGGTTAATATCAAGGAGTAAAATGTGGTTCAATAAGATAAAAACAATTTTTGGTGAATAGTAATATTTTACTTTTATTTACCACGGTTAAAAGTAAATTGGGTAATTAAGGGTAAAAATGATATTATTATTACCCGAACAGATGTCATAATTCTATTGGATAAGAATAATTCGAGCAGAAACAACCTTAGAAATTAAATATGAACCTATTTGGCCCACATGGATTAGATTAGGACATTTATTATTATTTAATTCAAATAAGAGTTAAAAGAGTTAGAATCAATGTTTAATAACTAAAACATTTTTAATATAGGGTTATACATAATATAAATTCTATTATAAATATTAATTAGAAAGATAAAAATGTTTCCTACATAAATGTATTTTATTCATTACTTTTAGGCATTATAGGATTTAATTTATTTATGACCCAATGGTGTTGCAGTAATTACCTAATTAATGAAATATTAAATTAATTGAAATTATAAAAATATAAATAAATGTAATTTGAGACTTTTTATCAATTCCACGAATTTTATTGGTTAACATGACATGTTAGGGTTTATTAAATGAATTTTGTTACAATTAATAAAGTTGTTAAGGCTTTAACAAAAATCAATTATTAAATAGTGTCAAAATTGACATAGAGGAGTTTTTAAAACAAATATTATATTATAAATTGATATAATTTTCCTAAAAATATATGGTTCAGAAAAATGACTTATATAATTATAGTTTTATTATTTTTTAACAACTTGAGGGTCTCTTGGATGTTTTTAATACGTTTATTACCTATATAATATAAAAATAACAAGAGACATGGTAAATGTCAAACTATTTAACTAATAGTTAAATCAAAAAGATAAAGTTAATATAGTAACCCAACCCAGTCTAAAACCTATTGGTTGAGTGTTTTTAGACCTATACCCACCTAAACCTTTAAATAATCTACTTTTGAGACACTAGAAACTGTATATGAATTTATTATAAAATAATATTTCTATCTTTTCCTAAGGTGCCCCTAACCCCTCTTATAAAAGGGAACTCCCCCTTCTCTCTAATTCACATCATCAAAACCTTTTAGCTAGGCCAAAACCTACCCAAATATTCTCTCAACATCCCTCAATTGAACCTAGAGGACTTATTTTGATCATAAAGCCAACATATAGATCCCTTCTAATCAAATCAAAAGGAAGAACCGGAAGAAAATGTAATAATTTCACCACCCTCTTTCAAGTTCCTTTCTTCTTCAACTTCTTCTTTCATTATTATTTCCAATATAAAATAATAAATCCAATATATTATATATAAAATGATGTTATTATATATATTTTACAACTATATTTATTATTCTATCTATCCTTTGAATGACATGTCACCATACATGCGAATGTACGGCTTACCGACTCCATGTCGTGGTGTAATTGTTATTCAAAACATTATTATTTGGATTGGTATGATAATGATGTGTAATTGAATTAAATAACTAATATGACATTATAATTATTTGGTATATATGATATAACATCCAATTATATATTATTTTCATATCAAAATAATGATATTGTCGCTCATGCTTACGCACGGACTACTAGTCTCCACGAATGCGATGAGATTCATTCCACATCATATCCATTCAAGTCTAGTTCTCATTATATGATTAAAAATAATATTTAAAGACTTGGTATCATTTTTGATATAAATAAGATACAATCTATCCATAAAAAATACGTCTTATGTAACAAAACATATAAGTTAACACCCGAAACGACGATAATAATAAGATATTATTAACAAAGCATGTTAAAAGATCATATATGATATCATATTAATGTATATTATCCTTGAATAATTTAATAAAAATTATTTCACCATTATACAAAATGTTAAACTACCATCGACCAAGGAAAAGTACAAGGAATGGGTTTATTTTACAATCTCTTAATTATCCGAGGTTTTTATACGTAATTATCTAATGGGAACTCTTTATCATTAACAACCATGTTTCTTAAAAATGTAAATCCAATCATTCTTACTACGTTATACACTATAGGTTAAAGTCATTTATACCCTTTTTTGACTTTTTGTAATATGTTTATAACGGAATCTTTCTGTTGTTTTCCAAACAAGGTCCTTTTTATCCTTTTTGACAGAATTATGGTAAAAATGTATTTTTAACTTATATGGTGGGTGAGGCTATTTTACGTCGTTATAAAATCGTCAAATCTTCCCTTACCAGCTTATAATAATATTTTAAAAGTAAATTTTTCTTTTATAATAATGTGACTTTTAAATGATTTAAAAAAAGAGATATTTCTCTAATTTTTTTTGGATTTCATCTATGTCAACATCCTTTGATGGATTTTAAGCTTATTTGAATTTGATTTATTATGATACAAAACTTCCATATTGTATTAAGGTTTTATGATATATTTGATTGTGGATGTGTTATTTTTATACCATTCATGGTTATGGTTAAAGTATTTTCATTTCGTATGCTAGTTTTAATATGAATGTTTATGGTATATTTACGCCTATTAATATGAGGAATGAATTGGAGTTAGTAAGTGATGGGTGGAGCCCGCTATAGCTTCATTATGCATCGGTAGGTCTGACATGACAAACTAGTGTCTTAGCACAAGGCCTTGTCAAAATCATATTTGTAGTCTTGGCACAAGGGCTTGACTATGTGATAATGATAGTCTTAAATTATGCATTCCATCATTATGATAGTGGTTATTGATATTGCATGTGATTATTCGATTAGTAGAATATCCATGTGAATAAGTAAATGGAATTATTTCATTTTACTTCTACCATATTATGCTGATGTTCGAGTTTAAAAGGATTTTGTTTTAGTTATACAATGACTTAAATGTTTATTCTTATTTATGAAAGTTTCCACTATATTGTAATCCTTACTAGGTATCTAAGATCACCCATTTCTAGGTTTTATTTTTCCCAGGATGTGAAGAAATATTTTATGAATGACCTACAGGGATAGTATGGGGGATATGAGTGTGTTCTATGGAGACAAGATGTTGTTGTATTTTTTCAATTTATGATGTAATGTAAAATCTATGATTGTATCTAGTGTTTCTAAGGATAAAAAACTAATCGGTCTTTCAAGACATGATATTTTGTGATCATGCCAATGTTATGTAATAATGCACTGACTCTGGGAAACTGGGGTCGGGGCGTTACAGTTGGTGTCAGAGGATGTTTAGTACAAACCTTGGAAGCTAGTTTTAGATAAACTCAGATTAGAGCACATAGCCCTAAGACAGACTTTGAGGACTGATATAGAATAAATTCCTAGAATTTTGGTATTGTAGAGATTTTGTGATTTTTCTAATAAATACATCCCTATCTGGATATGAGTAGGTAGAGGCGGCTCTGACATAGATGTACCTAGGGGTAAAACATAAAAACACCCCATTGAGCTAGACATAAATGGGAACTGGTGCACAACAATGGGGCTTGCTGCACTCTTGTTTACGACACTCCCAATGGATATGATTCAGATAATTCTCATTTTCATTACAAACCATTATGACGGTTTTATGAGTATATACTTCCTCAATGAAAACATTTTTATTATTAAGGATTATATCCATAAACTATTCAATTTATTTTAAGTGTTTTACAAGTTTGGATTTATGTATTGCGATTCATAAAAAAATCTAGTGTATTCCATTGTTTAGAAATGGATCCTAGTGGAAGAAATGGAAAATGTATCAATGCACGCACTCTATGTAGGGATTTCTCTCATGATCAAGATAATTATAGTGGAGCTAGTGATGCAATTGGTGCTGATCAGCTAATCACCATACTGGGACAACTCACTCAAGTTATGAATAGTAACCTTACCCATATGGAGCACCTTGATCCAAAATGTGGTGGATCAATGTTATATAGCTTCATGAGACAAAAACCATCCCCATTAAATGGGGGTACAAATCCACTAGTAGCTGAGCAATGGATAAATTTCTTAGTGAAAATATTCCATTCCTTGGGGAGTAGTGAAAGAGAGAAAATTATCATGGCAGTTTACCACCTCACTGGAGATGCTGATTAATGGTTTTCATTGATTAAAAACATGAAAGAAGATGATGAAGTATCAAATATGGAATGGAGGGAGTTCAAACAGCTTTTCCTAGAAAAATACTTTCCTCATGAACATCGAGCAGATATGGAAAGGAAATTTTTGAGTCTAAGACAAAATGAGTATGAGAACGTCTCAATGTATGATGATAACTTTACAAGGTTAGCGAGGCATGCAACAGATTATATTAGTAACCCAAGGTGTAATATTGAACATTTCTTTGATGGGTTAAAACCATTTCTCCATCGAGCATTAGTCTCCCAATCCTTCTCTTCGTATGAAGATATTGTCTCATGTGTTATCAAGACAGAGAAGGAATTGCTTATGTCTTTTGACTTTAAAGCAAAGAAAGAGAAGAAGAGATCTTTCAATCACTCTTGGAATGGAATAAAGGGGAAGAAGGGAAAGTTGAATATCCATCCAACAGTAAATGTGGGAAGAAACACCCTGGTACTTGTTGAAGGGAATGGGATTCAGTTACAAGTGTGGTGAAAAAGGCCACCAAGATCATGATTACAAGGGGAAGAAAGAAGCTACTGATGTTCAATGCTACAATTGCAGAGAGATGGGACATTATTCAAATGAATTTCCAAAGTGTCAGGGGAACATATCTCAGAAAAGGCTAAGGGATCAAGCCCAAGTTTATACTATCACTACTGTTGAGGTAGATTCTCTTAATGACGTTATGGTAGGTAATTTAATGGTTTCCTCAAGTTTAGAAAATGCATTATTTTATTATGGATCATTTCATTGTTTCATATCTTCCCAGTTTACTAGGAAAATTATATATTTATAATTTGATTTAACAAGGGTTTTGTCAGTCAAAAATCTTAAGGGATGTATCATTGCAACAACGTTTTTTGAATCAGTCCCCATTAGAGCACATAAATGTTCTTTATCTGCGGATATCATCGTCATAACCATTATTGAATTTGATATAATCTTTGCTATGGATTGTGTTTTGGACCATGATGTGAATATTTATTGTAAGAAGAAGGAGGTAATGATTTTTCATGATGATGATAATGAACACCTTATCTTTAGATCAGAATCATCACCACCTGATTCTTATCTAGATCCATCGACAGTAGCTTGACTAAATTAAATTATTGGGGAGGAAGAGAATGAAATATCTATGGGTGAGGAAAATAATGTTCAAATAGAGGATGTACCTATTGTGAAATAATATGTAGATGTGTTTCTGGAAGATTTACTTGGACATCCTCCAGAATGAGAAATTGAGTTTTCCATTGATTTAATTCCTAGTTCAAAGCCTATATCGAAGACCCATTTTAGAATGGACACTGTGGAATTATTTGAACTAATGAAACAAATAGAGGAATTGAGTAACAAAAGGATTTATTCACCCTCATGTTTATCCATGGGGATCCCCTGTCCTTTTTGTTAAGAAGAAAGATGGATCGATGAGGTTATGTATTGACTACAGGGAGATCAATGCTATAACAATAATGAAAAAGTATCCCCTACCTCTCATTGATGATTTATTTGAACAACAGCTGGGAGCTCAATACATTTCATAGATTGAACTTTGATCTGGATAGCTTTAGTTGTGTGTGAAGAAAGAAGACATTCTGAAGATAGCATTTCGAACCAGGTACGGGCATTATGAGTTTACTGTAATGCCTTTTGGATTGACTAATGCATCCTTTATATTCATGGATCTAATGAACAAAGTTTTCAAGGAATATCTTGATGATTTCGTAGTGGTATTTATTGATGATATCTTGGTATACTACAAAAGCTACAAAGATCATGAAAATGACATGCACATTATCCTGAAGGCTCTGAGAAGATGTGAATTATATGGGAAGTTTAGCAACTGTGAGTTCTGGCTTTAGGAGATTTCTTTTATTGGACATATTATCTCTAAGGATGGAATCTCTATTGATCCTTCTATGACAGGAGAAATCCAAGAGTGGCCAACACCAATGAGTATTACCAATATACACAGTTTTATTGGTTAAGTAGGTTATTATGGACGTTTCGTCCAGAATTTTTCCTGATTGGCTAACCCATTAATGAAGCTCACACAGCAAGGGGTTAAATTAGTTTGGAAAAAATATTGTGAAGAATGTTTTGAAGAACTAATGAGAAGATTATACAATTCTCCTATATTGACTCTACTATCAGGGAATTATGGGTTCCTTATTTATAGTGATACATCAAAGAAAGGACTTGGTTGTGTCCTTATGTAGAATGATAGAGTTATTGCCTATGCATCATGACAATTAAAAATTCATGAGCAAAACTATCCTACTCATGATCTTGATTTAGATTTTGTAATATTTTCTTTGAATATATGTAGACATTATCTCTATGGTGAAAAATGTGAGATATACACTGATCACAAGAGTTTGAAGTATATTTTCTCCTTAAAAAAACTCAACATGAGGCAAAGGAGATGGCTTGAACTACTCAAGGATTATGATTTCACGATACAATACCACACGAGGAATGAAAATAAGGTGCCAGATGCTTTGAGTAGAAAATATCATGGAGTTTTGAACAAGATGAGAGTTGAAAAGGGTCCTATATACATGGATCTGGTGAAGATGGATATGGGAATCACCATGGAAGGTGAAACATCAATACTTTTTCAAATGTTTTCCAAACAATCCTTACTAGAAAGGATAAAGAGTTTTCAGACCGATGATGAATAATTTCAAAAGAAGCATAAAGATATGAATGATGGGTGATTGAGTGACTTTGTGTATGAAGGAGGAATCTTGAAACTTTTCAAGAGACTTTGTGTTCCCGATAAACCAGATCAAAAAAGGGAATTGTTGGACGATGCTCATATTTCCAATTTCTCTATACACCCAGGGAGAACAAAAATGTATAGTAATTTGAAGAATCATTTTTGGGGGGACAACATGAAGAGGGAGATTGCTTATTTTGTGTCTAGATGTACGGTTTGTCAACCAGTAAAAGCTGGAAGACAACAGCCTGGAGGAGCCATTCAACCTATTCCCATACTAAAGTGGAAATGAGATAATATTATGATGGAATTTGTCATGGGGCTACCAAAGACTATTATAAGGAACGATGCAATATGGGTTATTGTTGATCATCTCACCATTTTAGCCCATTTTCTTGCTAGATGGGAAGATCTACCATTTGATCCTCTAGAAAGACTATATGTTAATGAAGTTTTGAGACTTCATGGAGTACCCCTATTGATTGTTTCTGATCATGATCCACATTTTACTTCAAGATTCTGGAAAAGTCTTCAGAAATCCATGGATACTGAACTTAGTTTGAGCACTTCCTACCACCCCCAAACTGATAGACAATTTGAATGGACTATTCAAACCTTATAAGACATGCTAATATCTTGATTCCTTGACTTTCAGGGTATGTGGGATCAATATTTACCTATGGTAGAATTTTCCTATAGCAATAGCTTCCATTCGGGTATTCAGATAGAACAACATAAAGAATTATACAAAAAGAGATGTCGCACACCAACCTGTTGGGATGATGTTTGTGAAAGAAAACTCGTAGGCCAAGAACTGGTGGAGAAAACGATGGAAAAGGAGAAGGTAATCCAAACCCACATCAAAGCAGCTCAAAGTAGGTATAAGATCTATTCCGATAACCGATGGAACGATTTGGAATTTTAGGTAGTAGATCATGTTTTCTTGAATGTATCTCCACGGAAGGGAGTTATATGTTTCGGTATGAAAGGTAAATTGAGTCCCAAGAACATAGGACATTTCAAAATTCAAGAATGAATTGGGGCTGTAGCTTACCGTTTGGCAATGTCGCCATGTCTCTCTAAAGTTCACGATGTGTTCCACGTATCACTGTTGAGAAAATACATGCCAGACCCAACGCATGTACTCACTTTTGAGGAAGTTGAACTTGAACCCGATCAGTCTTATTGCGAAGAGCCCGTCAGGATTCTTGATACCAGAGGACAAGTGTTGAGAAACCAAACGACTCGTTTGGTAAAATTTCTATGGAGAAACCATAAGATAGAAGATGCAACGTGGGAAACCAAGGAGCTTATGATAAAGAAACAGTCGAATCTTTTCATTTGGTAGTATTCTAGAAATTTTGAGGATGAAATTATTTGAAAGAGGGGATAATGTAACACCCCATGCTTTCACAGTATGTTTCCCTTTGAATAATATAATGGCGTGTTTTGTACGCAACTTTGAGCTCTAACACACACCACAACCAATCAAACTAGCCATTATGATTAGTAATACCCACTTTTTGAAATTTTATAAATTTTATCTTAAAAAATGGACATAATTTTTGGATTCATAATATCTAAATTATCATAGGGGAACTTATTGGTATTTTTCTGAAAACATTCAATTTTTGATGAATAGTGAAAAACACCAAGTTATAGTTTAAAACCGAATTTTTATTTAAATAATTATTTATTTTATTTAAATTTATTAATGGTCCAAAGTGATTCTTAATATCTATATAAGATCAATGTAATTCATTGGATTCAGTTTATAATAATTTTAGATATATAAAAATTGTATTGAACCTTCCTCCATCTTTTACCCAGCTCCTAGAAGAATTTGAGAATTCAGATAAAACATAATTTTACTACTTTTGCGAGTGGAATTTAGAAAATCTGAGAGATGTGGTTAATTTCAAGGAGTAAAATTTGGTTCAATAAGATAAAAATATTTTTTGGTTAATAGTAACTTTTTACTTTTATTTACCATGGTTAAAAGTAAATAGGGTAATTATGGGTAGAAATGATATTATTATTACCCTAAAAAATGTATTAATTCTATTGGATAAGTATAATTCGACCAAAAAGAACCATAAGAATTAAATATAAACCTCTTTGGTCCACTTGGTTTAGATTAGGACATTTATTATTATTTAATTCAAAGAAGAGTTAAAAGAGTTAAAATCAAAGTTTAATAAAAAACACATTTTTAATACAGGGTTATACATAAGATAAATTCTATTATAAATATTCCCTAAGAAGCTAAAAATAATTCCTACATAATGGTATTTTATTTTTAATTTTTATACTATAAATCTCTTAATTTATTTATGACACAATTGTGATGAAGTAATTACCTAATAATATAACATTAAAATTATATAAAATATAAATATCCAAATAAATGTAATTTGAAACTTTTTATGAATTACACGAATTTTATTGGACCATATTACATGTTAGTGTTGCTTAAATGAAATTGGTTCGAATGAATAAATTTGGTAAGACTTTAACAAAAATCAATTATTAAATACTGTCAAAATTGACATAAAGGAATTTTTAAAACAAATATTATATTATAAATCGACATAATATTCATAAAAATATAAGGCTCATCCAAATAACTTATATAATGACATTTTTATCATTAATTAACCACTTGGGGGTCACTTGGATGTTTATAGTTACTTTATTAACTATATAATATAAAAATACAAAGAGAGATGGGAAATGTCAAACTATTTAACTAAGAGTTAAATCAAAAAGATAAAGTTAATATATTTACCCAAACCATTATAAAACATATTGGTTGAGTGTTTTTAGACCTATAACCACCTTAAACATTAAATAATCAACTTTTCATTCATTAGAAACTGAATATGAATTTACTATAAAATAATATTTCTAGCTTTTCCTAAGGTGACCCTCACCCTCTTATAAAAGGGCACTCCACCTTCTCTCCAATTAATATCTTCAAAGCCTTTTGTCTTGGCCAAAACCTGACCAAATATTCTATCAACATCCCTCACTTCAACCTAGAAGCCTTATTTTGATCATAAATCCAACCTATTTATCCCTTTTGATCAAATCAAAAGGAAGAACCCGAAGAAGAGGTAATAATTTCACCACCCTCTTTCAAGTTTCTTTCTTCTTCCACTTATTCATTCATTGTTTTTTCCATTATAAAATAATGAATTCAGTATCTTCTATATAATTTGACGTTATTATAAATATGGTACAACCATATTCAGTATTCTATCCATCCTTTGAATGAAATGTCACTATAGGTGTGTACGTACGACTTACCATATCCACGTCGTTGTGTAATTTTTATTCAAAACATTATTTTTTTGAGGGGAATGATAATGTTGTATAATTGAAGTAAATAATAAATATAACATTATAATGATTCTGTATATATGATATACTATTCAATTATATATTATTTTAATATCAAAAGAATGATACTGTCGCTCGTGCATACGTATGGACTACTGTCTCCACGAACGCTATGAGATTCATATCCCATCGTATCCATTCAATTCAAGTTCCCATTTGATGATTAAAAATAATTTTTAAGGACATGATATCATTCTCTATATGAATAAGATACAACCTATCTATAACAAATACTTCTAATGTTACAAAACATATAAGTTAACACCTGAAACGGTGATATTACTAAGATATTATTAACAAATCAATGTTAAAAGATCATACATGATATCATATTAATGTATATGATTCATGTATAATTTAATAACAGTTATTTCACCATTATACAGGAGGTTAAACTACCCTCGATCAAGGAAAAGTACATGTTAAGGGTATATTTCACAATCTCGTCATTATCTGAGGTTGTTTATGCGCAATTATATACTCAGTCCTCTTTATCATCCACATCCATGTTTCTTAAAAATGTATTTCAAATCATTATTACTATTCTACAGAAAATGGGTTAAAGTCAATTATAAACTTGTTTGACTTTTTATAATATGTTTATAAAGGAGTCTTTCTGTCGTTTTCCAAATAAGGTCCTTTTTAACCTTTTTTCCAGAATTAAGGTAAGAATGTCTTTTTTTAACATATACAACAGGTGCAGCTATTTTCAGCCAATATAAAATCTTCAATGCATCCCTTATAATCTTATAAAAATATTTTCAAAGTAAATATTTTCATTTATAATTATGTGACTTTTAAATGATTTAAAAAAAAGAGATATTTCTCTAAAATAGTTTTGATTTCATCTATGTCAATATTCTTTGATGAATTTTTAGCTTATTTGAAGTTGATTTTTTATGATACAAACATCCTTATTGTATTGAAGGTTTTGTGATATGTTTGACTGTGGATGTGTTGTTTTTATACCATTCATGGTTTATGGTTAAAGTATTGATATTTGTTTTTCCAGTTTTAATACGAATGTTTATGTTATGTTTAAACCTGTTCATATGAGGAATGCATTGGACTTAGTAAGTGACAGGTGGAGCCCGCTATAGCTCCATGATGCATCAGTATGTCTCATGAGACAAACTAGTGTCTTGGAATAAGGCCTTCACAAAATCTTATTTGTAGTCTTGGCACAAGGCCTTTACTATGTGGTTATGATAGTATGGCATTAAGCATTCCATCATTATGAAAGTGGTTATTGATATTGAATGTGATTATTCGATTAGTAGGATATCCATGGGAATAAGTAAATGCAATTATTTAATTTTATTTCTACCATATTATGTTGTGGTTCATGATTAAAATTATTTTATTTTTGTTATATATTTCCTTAAATGTTTATGCTTTTTTATGAATGTTTCTGCTATATTGTTATTCTTAGTGGGCATCTAAGATCACCCCTTTCTATGTTTTATTTTCCCAGTATGTGAAGAAGTATTTTATGAATGACCTGTAGGGATAATATGAGGGGATATGAGTGTGGTCTACGTAGACAAGATGTTGTTGTAGTTTTTTACTTTATGAAGTAATGTAAACTCTATGAATGTATCTAGTGTTTCTAAGGCTATGAAACTTATCGGTATTTCGAGACTTGATCTTCTGTGATCATCCCAATGTTAGGTAATAATGTACTGACTCTGGGTAACTAGTGTCGGAGAATTACAGTTGGTATCAGAGGAAGTTTAGTACAAACCATGGAATCTAGTTTTAGATAAACTCTGATTAGAGCGCATAGCCCTAAGATATACTTTGAGAATTAGTATAGAAGAAATTCCAAGAATTTTGGTATTGTAGAGATTTTGTGAGTTTTTTGAGCAATACATCCTTTTCTACATACGAGATGGTAGAGGCGGCTTTGGCAGGGATGTACCGAGGGGTAAAACCTAAAAACATCATTTTGAGCTAGACTCGAACGGGAACTGGTGCACGACAACGGGCCTTACTGCACTCTTGGTTACGACACTCCTGAGGGATATGCTTAGGATAATTATCATTTTCTTTACAAACCATTATGAAGGGTTTTTGAGTATATACTTCCTCAATGAAAACAATTTTATGATTGTGGATTATATCCACAAACTCTTAAAGATATGTTAAGTGTTTTACAAGTTTGGATTTATGTATTTCTATCCCTAAGCTAATCTAGTTTATGCTATTGTTTAGAAATGGAACCTAGTGTATGAAATGGAAACTGTATCAATGCACGAACTCTGTGTAGGGATTTTCCTCCTGCTCAAGATAATTATAGAGGAGATGGTGATTCAACTGGTGCAAATTATCTAATCACCATACTGGGACAACTCACTCAGGTTATGAATAATAACCTTATCCATATGGAGCACCCAGATCCACAACATAGAGTATGAATGTTATATCACTTCATGAGGCAAGAACCACCAACATTCAATGGAGGTACAAATCCATTAGTAGCTGAGAAATGGATAAATTCCTTAGAGAAAATATTCTATTCCTAGGGGAGTAGTGAAAGTGATAAAGTTATCATGGTAGTTTACCACATCACTGGAGATGCTGATCAATGGTGGTCATTAATTTAAAACACGAAGGAAGATGATGAAATATCAAATATTGAATAGAGGGAGTTCAAAGATATTTTTTGAGAAAAATATTTTCCTCGTAACAATGAAGCAGATATGGAAAGGAAATTTTTGAGTCTGAGACAAAAGGAGGATGATAATGTCACAAAGTATGAGGCTAACTTTATAAAGTTAGCGAGGCATGTGGTAGATTATATATGTAACCCAAGGTGTATGTTTGATCATTTCTTTTATTGGTTAAAACCATTTCTCTATCGAGCATTAGTCTCACAATCTTTCTCATCGTACAAAGATATTGTCTCATGTGCTATCAAGATAGAAAATTAATTCTCTAATTATTATGACATTAAAAAATGCAAGAGAAGAGGAAGACTGTCGATCTCACTTGGAATGGAAATAAGGGGATGGAGGGAAAAGTTAAATATTCAACCTGGAGTAAATGTGGGAAGAAACACCCTGGTACTTGCATGGAGGGAATGGGAGTCTGTTACAAGTGTGGTAAAAAAGGACAACATACTCGTGATTACAACGGGATGAAAGAAGCTACCGATGTTCAATGCTACAATTACAGGGAGATGGGACACTATACAAATTAATTCCCTAAGCTTCGGGGGAACTTAGCTTAGAAAAGGAAATGGGATCAAGGCCAAGATTTTTCTTTCATTACTTTTGTGGTAGAAGCTCCTAAAGACGTGGTTCCAGGTAATTTAATGTGTTTCTTCAAGTTTAGAAAATGCTTCATTTGATTCTGGATCATCGCATTGTTTCATATCTTACCTATTTTCTAAGAAAATTAGATATTTCTAATTTTATTTAACAAGGGAGTTGTCAGTAAAGACTCCTAAGGGAAGTATCACAGCAACAATGTTTTGGGAATCAGTCCTCATTAAAGAACATAAATTTTCTTTATCTACTGATCTCATCCTCATACCCATGATTGAGTTTTGTATAATCTTTGTTATGGATTGGCTTTTGGACCATGATGTGAAGATTTATTGTAAGAAGAATGAGGTAACGATTTTGGATGATGATGATAAAGAAAACTTTATCTTTAGAGAAGAATCATCAGCACCTGATTTTTATCAAGATCCACCCCTAGTAGCTCAACTAAATTTAATTATTGGGGAGGAAGAGAATGAAATAACTTTGGGTGAGTAAAGGAATGGTCAAATAGATAATTTACCTATTGTGAAAGAATATGTAGATGTGTTTCTAGAAGATTCACCTGGACATCCTCTAGAACGAGAAATTGAGTTTTCCAATGATTTAATTCCTGGTTCGAAGCCTATATCGAAGACCCCTTATAGAATGGCCACTGTAGAATTAGTTGAACTAAAGAAACAACTAGAGGAATTGAGTAATAATGGATTTATTCACCCTAGTGTTCCTCCATGAAGATCTCCTATCCTTTTTGTTATGAAGAAATATGGATCCATGAGGTTACGTATCGACTACAGGGAGATCAATGCTATAATAATAAAGAAAAAGTATCCTCTACCTCGCATTGATGATTTATTTGACCAACTGCATGGAGCTCAATACTATTTAAAGATTGACCTTCAATATGGATACCATCAGTTGTGTGTGAAGAAGGAAGACATTCCGAAGACAACATTTCAAACCATGTATGGGCATTACGAGTTTAGAGTAATGCAATTTAGATTGACTAATGCGCCCTCTCTATTCCTAGATCTAATGAACATAGTTTTCAAGGAATATATCAATGATTTTTTAGTGGTATGTATTGATGATATCTTGGTATACTCCAAAAGCTACAAAGATCATGAAAATCAATTGTGAATTATCCTGAAGACTCTGAGAAGACATTAATTATATGGGAAGTTTAGAAAGTGTGAATTCTGGCTTCTGGAGATTTCTTTTCATGGCCATATTATCTCTAAGGACGGAATCTCTATTGATCCTTCTAAGACAAGATCAATCCAAGAATGTCCATCACAAATGAGTATAACCGAGGTACGTATTTTTATTGGTTTTGCAGTTTATTATCGACGTTAAGTCCATAATTTTGCATGATTGGATAACCCATTAATGAAGCTCACACGAAAAGGGGTTAAATTTGTTTGGAAAAAATAGTCTGAAGAATGTTTTTGAAGAACTGAAGAAAAGATTAGTCAATGCTCCTATATTGACTCTACCATCGGGGAATAATGGGTTGTTATTTATATAGATGCATCGATGAAAGGACTTGGTTGTGTCCTTATATAGAATGATAGGTTTATTGCCTATGCGTCATGAAAACTGAAAATTAATGAGCAAAACTATCCTACTCATGATCTTGAGTTAGCTGCTGTAAGCGTTTCTTTGATGATATGGAGACACTATCTCTATGGTGAAAAATGTGAGTTATATACCGATCACAAGAGTTTAAAGTATATTTTCTCACAAAAATAACTCAACACGAGGAAAAGGAGATGGGTTGAACTACTCATGGATTATGATTTCATGATAAACTACCACCGGGGGAAGGCTAATATGGTGGATTATTCATTGAGTAGAAAGGATCATAGTGTTTTGAACATGATGAGAGTTGAAAAGGATCCTATGTACATGGATCTAGTGAAGATGGATATGGGAATCACCGTGGAAGGTGAAACATCAATACATTTTCAAATAGTTTACAAACCATCTTTACAAGAATGGATAAAGAGTTCTCAGACCGATGATGAATAATTTCAAAAGAAGATTAAATCTGTGAATGATGGGAGATTGAGTGACATTGTGTATGAAGGTGGAATTTTTGAAATTTTGGAAGAGACTTTGTGTTCCTAATAAACTTGATCTAAAAAGAGAATTTTTGGATGATACTCATAGTTCCAATTTCATTATACACCCAGAGAGAAATAAAATGTATAGAGATTTGAGGAAACTTTTTTGGTTGGACAACATGAAGAGGGATATTTCTGATTTTATGTCAATATGTATGGTTTTTCAACAAGTGAAAGCTGGAAGCCAATATCTTGGAGGAGTCATGAAACCTATTCCCATACCAGAGTGGAAATTGGATAATATTAGGATGGAAATTTTCATGGGGCTACCAAAGACTCCCTGAAGGAACAATGCATTATGGGTTACTATTGATCGTCTTACCAAGTCAACACATTTTCTTCCTATAAGAGAATATCTACCACTTAAACGTCTAGAAAAATATATATTAATGATGTTATGAGACTTCATGGAGTACCCCTATCGATTGATTCTGATCATGATCTATGTTTTACTTCATGATTCTGGAAATGTCTTCAGATTTCCCTGGATACTGAACTCAGATTGAGCACTGCCTACCACCCCCAAACTTATGGACAATCAGAATGGACTATTCAAACCATAGAAGACATGTTGAGATATTTCTCACTTATCTTTCAGGGTATGTGGGATCAATATTTACCTCTGGTAGAAATTTCCTATAACAATAGCATCCATTCGAGTATTCAGATGGCACCATAGGAAGTATTATATGGAAAGAGAGGTCACACACCAACAAGTTGGGATGATGTTGGTTAAATAAAACTTGTAGGCCCAGAACTGGTGGAGGAAACGATGGAAAAGGTGAAAGTAATCCAAAACCATATCAAAGCAGCTAAAAGTAGGCAGAAGATCTATGCTGATAACCGAAGAAATGATTTAGAATTTTAGGTAGGTGATCATGTTTTCTTGAAGGTATCTCCCTAAAAGGGAGTTATACGTTTCGGTAAGAAAGTTGAATTGAGTCCCATGTACATAGGACCTTTCTAAATTCAAGAACAAATTGTGGATGTAGCTTACCATTTGGCAATGCCGCCAAGTCTCCCCAAAGTTCACAATGTGTTCCACATATAACTAATGAGAAAATACATGCCTGACCCAACACATGTACTCACTTATGATTAAGTAGAACTGGAACCCGATCTGTCTTATTGTGAAGAGCCCGTCAGGATTCTTGATACCAGAGAACAAGTGTTGAGAAATCGGATGGCTCTTCTGGTAAAAGTTCTATGGAGAAACCATAAGATGGAAGAGGCAACATGGGAACCCGAGGAACTTATGATGAAGAACCACCCAAGTATTTTCATGCGGTAGTGTTCTATAAATTTAGAGGATGAAATTATTTGAAGGAGGGGAGAATGTAACACCCCCAGATTCCACAATACATTTCCCTTTGAATAATATAGTAGTGTGTGTTGTATGCAACTTCGAGCTCTAACACACATCACAACCAATCAAACTTGCCGTTATGAATAGTAATAACCACCTTTTGAAATTTTTTAAATTTTAGCTTTCAAAATTGACTTCATCTTTGGATTAGGAATATCGAAATTATCTTGGGGTGAATTTTTTGTATTTTTCAGAAAACATTCAATTTTTGGCGAATAGTGAAAATCACTGAGTTATAGTATAAAACCGAATTTTTATTAAAATAATTATTCATTTTATTTAAATTTATTATAGGTCAAAATAGATACTTAATACATATATATATTCAATTTAATTCATTGGAGTCATTTTATAATAATTTATATATATATATAAATTTTATTGAACTTTTCACCGTTTTTACCCAGTTCCAAGGAGAATTTTCAAAATCACATAAAACTTAATTTTACTACTTCTGTGAGTGTAATTTTAAAAATATGAGAGACATGGTTAATATGAAGGAGTAAAATTTGGTTCAATAAGTTAAAAATAATTTTTGGTGAATAGGAACGTTTTACTTTTATTTACTAAGGTTAAAATAAAATAGGGTAATTAAGGGTAAACATGATATTATTATTACCCTAACAGGTGTCTTAATTCTACTGGATAAGTATCATTCGACCAAAAAAACCCTTAGGAATTAAATATGAACCTCTTTGGTCTACTTGGATTATATTAGAACATTCATGATTATTTAATTCAAAGAAGAGTTAAAAGAATTAAAATCAATGTTTAATAACTAAATCATTTATAATATTGGGGTATAAATAAGTTAAATTATATTAAAAATATTCATTAGAATGATAAAATTATTTCCTAAATAATGGTATTTTATATATAATTTTTAGACATTAAAAGATTTAATTTATTTATGACACAATGGTGATGCAGTAATTACATAATAAATGAAATATTAAAATAATTGAAATTATAAATATCCACAAAAATGTAATTTGAGACTTCTTAAGAATTAAACTAATTTTATTGGTTAATATGACATGTTAGGGATGCTGAAATGTATTTTATTTGAATTAATAATGTTGTTAAGACTTTAACATAAATAAATTATTAAATAGTGTCAAAATTGACAAAAAGAAGTTTTTAAAACAAATATTATATTATAAATTGATACAATATTCCTAAAAAATATACGGTTCAACAAAAGGACTTATATAATGATAGTTGTATCATTAAGGAACCACTTGTGGGTCTCTTGGATGTTTATAGTATGTTTATTAACTATATAATATAAAAATACAAAGAGACATGCTACATGTGAAACTATTTATCTAAGAGTTAAATAAAACATATAAAGTTAATATAGTAACCCAAACATATCTAGAACCTATTGGTTGAGTGGTTTTCGACCTATACCCACCATAAACTTTAAATAATCCACATTCGATCCATTATAATCCGAATATGAATTTATTATAAAATATTATTTCTAGCTTTTCCTAAGGTGACCCTCACCCCTCTTATAAAAGGGCACCCCCCCCTTCTCTCTAATTCACATCTTAAAAGCTATTTGTCTCAGCCAAACCTACCTAAATATTCTCTATACTTCCATTAATTCAACCTATATGCCTTATTTGGATCATAAATCAAACCTAAGGAGCCTGTTTGATCAATTCAAAAGGAAGAACCCGAAGCAGAGGTAATAATTTCACCTCCCTCTTTCAAGTTCATTTCTTCTTCCACTACTTCTTTCATTGTTATTTCCATTATAAAATAATATCTCTAGTATCTTCTATATACTTTTATGTTATTATAATTATGGTACAACCATATTCAGTATTCTATCCACCCTTTGAATGACATGTCACCATACGTTCGTACGTACGGATTACCGTCTCCACATCGTGGTGTAATTGTTATTCAAAACATTATTATTTTGATGGTCTGATAATGATTTTTAATTGAATTAAATAATAAATATTACATTATAATGATTATTTATATATGATATACCATCCAATTATATATTATTTTAATATCAAAAGAATGATATTGTCACTCGTGTGTACGTACGGACTACCGTTACCACGAACACGATGAGATTCATTCCCCATCGTATCCATTCAAGTATAGTTCTCATCTGATGATTAAAAATAATGTTTAAGGACTTGATATCATTCTGGTTATAAATAAGAAACAACCTATCTATAATAAATGTGGCTTATGTAACAAAACATATAAGTTAACACCCGAAACGACGATAATACTAAGATATTATTAACAAAGCAATGTTAAAAGATCATATATAATATCATATTATTGTATATGAATCTTGTATAATTTAATAACAATTATTTCACCATTATACAGGAGGTTAAGCTATCCTCAACCATGGAAAAGTATAAGGTAAGGGTTTATTTCACAATCTTTACATTATCCGAGGTTGATTATATGTAATTTTCTACTGGGACCCCTTTATCATCCACATCCATGTTTCTTAAAAATGTATTTCAAATCATTCATTCTATCTTATAGACTATGGTTTAATGTCATTTATACTCTTGTTTGAATATTTATAATATGTTTATAAAGGAACATTTCCATTGTTTTCCAAACAAGGTCCTCCGTAACCTTTTCGACAGAATTAAGGTAAGAATGTCTTTTTTAACTTATACGGTGAGTGCAGTTGTTTTCCACCATTATAAAATCGTCAAACCTTCCCGTAAAATCTTATAAGAATATTTTCAATGTAAATGTTTTCTTTCATAATTATGTGTCTTTTAAATGATTTCAAAAAAAGAGATATTCCTCTAAAATAGTTTTGATTTAATCCATGTCAACATCCTTTGATTGATTTTAAGATTAATTGAAGTTTATTTATTATGATACAAAACAACCATATTGTATTGAAGGTTTTGTGATATGTTTGATTGTGGATGTGTTATTTTTATACCATTCATTGTTTATGGTTAATCTATTGACATTTCCTATTCTAGTTTTAATATGAATGTTTATGTTATGTTTAAACCTGTTCATATGAGGAATGCATTGGACATAGTAAGTGACGGGTGGAGCCCGCTATAACTCCCCGATGCATCGTTAGGTCTAATGAGACAAACTAGTGTCTTGGGACAAGGCCTTGACAAAATTTTATTTGTAGTCTTGGAAGAAGGCCTTGACTATGTGGTTATGATTGTCTGGAATTATGCATTCCATCAGTATGAAAGTAGTTATTGATATTTCATGTGATTATTCTATTAGTAGAATATCCATGTTAATATGTAAAAGGAATTATTTCATTTTATTTCTGTCATATTATGCTGAAGTTCATGTTTAAAAGTCTTCTGTTTTAGTTATACATTGCCTTAAATATTTATGCTTATTTATAAAAGATTACCCTATATTGTTATCCTTACTGGGTATCTGAGATCACCCCTTTCTATGTTTAATTTTTTCTAGGATGTGAAGAAGTATTTAATGAATGACCTGTAGGGATAGTATGAGGGGATATTAGTGTGGTCTATGGAGAAAATATATTGTTGTAGTTTTTTCACTTTATGATGTAATGTAAACACTATGAATGTATCTATTGTTTAAAACGCTACTAAACTAATTGGTCTTTTGAGACTTAATCTTTTGTGATCATGCCAATGTTATGTAATAAAGAACCAAATTTGGGTAATTGGGGTCAGGGTGTTACATAAGGGAAATAAACATCTCCAAAGGTGATATCTCTATATATATATTGGTGTTAATTTAAATACATATATCAATGGATTTATATTTATATAAAGGTATCATAGATAATACTCTTATCCAAGATTAAAACTGTATATCATATCCTCTAAAATTACAACAGTGGGTTTAAGAGGAGAGATGACATATATGGAATCATTTTTAACATATATTCCAATGATATGAGGGGGAAATTTGTAAACACTAAGGTGATTTATCATTTATTTTATTCACATGTCGATGACACTAGAGGAACCACTAATCTATATAAATCCCCTATCAGATATATCAATGGAATTAATAATTTTAAATTGTTGTTTAGTAATAAATTTTTCAACTCAACCCATTTAAGTGGATGATTTTGGAAAAATATTGATTAACAAATCACTAGTATATACCCAAATCAATAGGCGGGAAGTGTATAATCATTATAATCTAACACGACCCCTGATTAGAGAGAGAGTGTAAATAAATTATGATGTAGTATCACATTACCTACAATATATATCAATAATGGGATAAATTATATCTCAATATAGAAATCTATAAGGTACAATCATCCCATTTACAATAATATATTTGTTTCATAAGATACCTTGTGTATCCATCAAGTGTCATTGCATCATCCTCCATGGATTTATATGTTCCAAACTCATAGAAATTGAATTATAATTTATTTTTAAAAAATGATACTCACTAAATTATCCAGCTACCTTATCATAGAATAGAATATGTATTATTTTGAAGGAACATTATAAGATGTCATTTTATTCTCAACAAGATTCAATATTCAAATATATCTATAAGAAAAATAATAATCCATAGATGATAACTATTTTTTTAATTATTTAGTTTGGAATAATAGAAATTAGATTATACCAAATTTTGAAAATTGATTTCCAATCAAGTCTTTTCCTGTAATAAATTTTACTCCAATTATATTCAAAAATAATATTTATAATTTAAGAAAATCATTAGATTTTTTTAAAATGGATTGGAATTTTATTTTTATTCCAAATTCATTACTACCATTCCAAAAATTACATATCATCAATTACGTAGATACATTTTCTTAATGATTTTTCGTACCCATTGTTGAATAACCCTTATTTACAATATTGTCATTACCTGATTTCCATTTGATGGATTTCTAAATTGGTAACCATGTCCTCCATTTATGATTTTACCAATTAATCCTTATTTCAATATTATAAAAAATTAATGTCAAGATATAAATAAATATATTTACTTCCTTTATTTTACCATTTTTAGTTTATTCCTAACACAACATTTTAAGCAATCACTATTTTTATTATACACTATTTATTTCAATAATTATCTTTTATCTATCATAATTTATTTCACAAATTAATAAAACTATTTAAATAGAATCAGTCATATCTATTTTTCCATTTTGAGTTATTCATTTATTTTTTTATTCATGATTTTATGCCTAGAGTTCCCCATGATTTTTTGTTGAAAAATAAATAGTTTGGTTGTTACATCATGTGGTTTACGGTTAGGGAATATAATGTTCCATTTCCTAAGAAACCATACAACTAATATCGATTTTGGATAGTCAAGAATGCATGGACAATGCATAGTTTTAGAAAACCATGTGGGATAACTAGGTGCACAGTTTCCACATGGTTTGGAAAACTGGGTTGGAAAACTCTGTGAATTGTCCAAGTCATTAAAAATCAGTAATTTACTTTTATGCTCTATTTTCATTATCCCGAAATCACCCATTTTACACTACATTTGATATTTTCAGCCATAGTAGCCTTCTCCAAGCTTTCATGGACCTGTTGACCTTCATGATTTGGGTGTTTCAGCCCTAATTCTTCTAGGGAATATCAATTAAATAATTTTCTTCTTGATTTATCCGTCTTGGTTGATTGTTTATTTGTTTGGTTAAAACTATTTCTCCGTCAAGCATTAGTCTCACAATCTTTCTCGTCAAACAAAGATGTTGTCTCATGTGCTATCAAGACAGAAAATTAATTCTCTAAGTGTTATGACATTAATGAAAATAAAGAGAAGAATAAAACTACTGATCACTCTTGGAATGGAAATAAGGGGATGAAGAGATAAGTTGAATATACATCCTGTAGTAAATGTGGGAAGAAAACACCCTGGTACTTGCATGGAGGGAATGTGAGTCATTTACAAGTGTGGTGAAAAAGGCCACCATGCTCGTGATTGCAAAGGGAAGAAAGAAGCTATCGATGTTCAATGCTACAATTTCAGGGAGATGGGACATTATGCAAATTAATGTCCTGAGCGTCAGGGGTACTTAACTCAGAAAAGTCCATGTGATCAAGGCCAAGCTTATTCTATCACTACTGCTGAGGCAGAATATCTTAAAGACGTGGTGACAGGTAATTTAATGGTTTCCTCAAGATTAGAAAATGCATCATTTGATTCTTGATCATCACATTGTTTCATATATTCACAATTTTCTATGAAAATTAGATATTTCTAATTTTATTTAACAAGGGAGTTTTCAGTCAAGACTCGTAAAGGAAGTATCATAGCAACAATGTTTTGTGAATCAGTCCTAATTAAAGAACATAAATGTTATTTATCTTGTGATCTCATCATCATACCCATGATTTAGTTTTATATAATCATTAGTATGGATTGGCTTTCGGACCATGATGCGAAGATTTATTGTAAGAAGAATGATGTAACTATTTTTGATGATGATGATAAAGGAAAATTTATCTTTAGAGAAGAATCATCAGCACCTGATTCTTATCAATATCCACCCCCAATAGCTCGACTAAATTCAATAATTGGGGAGGATGAGAATTAAATAACTGTGGGTGAGGAATGAAATGTTCAAATAGAGGATTTACCTATTGTAAAGGAATATGTAGATGTGTTTCCAGAGGATTTACTTGGGCATCCTCCAGAACGAGAAATTGAATTTTCCATTGATTTAATTCCTGGTTCAAAGACTACATCGAAGACCCCATATAGAATGGCCACTGTGGAATTAGTTAAACTAAAGAGACAACTAGAGGAATTGATTAATAATTGATTTTTTCACCCTAGTGTTTCTCAATGCAGATCTCCTATCCTTTTTGTTATGAATAAATATGGATCCATGAAGTTATGTATCCACTATAGGGAGATCAATGCTATAACAATAAAGAAAAAGTATCCCCTACCTCACATTGATGATTTATTTGACCAACTACATGGATCTTAATACTTTTCAAATATTGAACTTCGATATGGATACCATCAGTTGTGTGTGAAGAAGAAAGACATTCTGAAGACAGCATTTCAAACCAGGTATGGGCATTATGAGTTTACAGTAATGCCGTTTGGATTGACTAATGCACCCTCTCTATTATTAGATCTAATGAACATCGTTTTCAAGGAATATATCAATGCTTTTCTAGTGGTATTTATTGATGATATATTAGTATACTCCAAAATCTACAATGATCATAAAAATCACTTGTGCATTATCCTGAAGACTCTGAGAAGACATTAATTATATGGGAAGTTTAGAAAGTGTGAATTCTAGCTTCAGGAGATTTTTTTCATGGCCATATTCTCTCTAAGGATGGAATCTTTCTTGATCCTTCCAAGACAAGAGAAATCCAAGAATGGCCAGCACCAATGATTATAATCGAGGTACTCATTTTTATTGGTTTTGCAGGTTATTATCGACCTTTTGTCCATAATTATCCCGATTGGCTAACCCATTAATGAAGCTCACACGAAAAGGGGTTAAATTTGTTTGTACAAAATAGTGTGAAAAAAGTTTTGAAGAACTAAAGAGAAGATTAGTTAATACTCCAATATTGACTCTACCATTGGGGAATAATGGGTCATTATTTATATAGATGCATCAAATAAAGGACTTGGTTGTGTCCTTGTACAGAATGATAGGGTTATTGCCTATGCATCAAGACAACTGAAAATTCATGAGCAAAACTATCCTACTCATGATCTTGAGTTATCTGTTGTAATCATTGTTTTGAAGATTTGGAGACACTATCTCTATAGTGAAAAATGAGAGATATATACCGATCAGAAGAGTATGAAGTATATTTTCTCACAAAAATAACTCAACATGAGGCCAAGGAGATGGATTGAACTACTCAAGAATTATGATTGCACGATAAACTACCATAGGGGGAAGGCAAATAAGGTGGAAGATTCTTTTAATAGAAAGGATCATAGAGTTCTGAACCAGATGAGAGTTGAAAAGGATCCTATATACATGGATCTAGTGAAGATGGATATGGGAATAACCATGGAAGGTGAAACATCAATACTTTTTCAAATGTTTTTTAAACCATATTTAGTAGAATGGATAAAGAGTCCTCAAATCGATGATGAAGAATTTTAAAATAAGATCAAAGATGTAAATGATGGGAGATTGAGTGACATTGTGTATGAAGGTGTAATTTTGAAATTTGGGAAGAGAATTTGTGTTCCCGATAAACTTGATCTAAAAAAGGAATTGTTGGATGATTCTCATTGTTCCAATTTCTTTATACACCCGGGGAGCAAAAATATGTATAGTGATTTAAAGAAACATTTGTGGTGGGACAACATGAAGAGGGGGATTGCTGGTTTTTTATCGATATGTATAGTTTTTCAACAAGTGAAAGATGGAAGCCAACATCTTGGAGGAGTCATGCAACCTCTTCCCATACCGGAGTGAAAATTGGATAATATTATGATGGAAATTTTCATGGGGCTACCGAAGACTCCTAGATGGAACGATGCAATATGGTTTACTGTTGATTGTCTTACCAATTCAGCACATTTGTTTTCTATATGGGAATATCTTCCACTTAAACATCTAGAAAAAATATATATTAATGAAGTTATGAGACTTCATAGAGTACCCCTATCAATTGTTTCTGATCATGATCTGCGTTTTACTTCATGATTCTAGAAAAGTCTTCAGAAATCCCTGGATACTGACCTTAGTTTGAGCACTGTCTACCACCCCCAAACTGATGGAAAATCAGAACGGACTATTCAAACCATAAAAGACATGTTGATATCTTGATCACTTGTCTTTTAGGGTATGTGGGATCAATATTTACCTCTGGTAGGATTTTCCTATAACAATAGCTTCCATTCGAGTATTCAAATGGCACCTTAGGAAGCATTATATGGAAAGATAGGTCGTACACCAACCAGTTGGGATGATGTTGGTGAAAGAAAACTCGTAGGCTCAGAATTGGTCGAGGAAACGATGGAAAAGGTGAAGGTAATCCAAAACCATATCAAAGCAGCTAAAAGTAGGCAGAAGAGCTATGCCAATAACCTAAGGAAGGATTTGGAATTTTAGGTAGGTGATCATGTTTTCATGAAGGTATTTCCATGGAAGAGAGTTATACATTTCAGTAAGAAAGTTAAATTGAGTTCCAAGTATATAGGACCTTTCGAAATTCTAGAATGAATTGTGGTTGTAGCTTACCGTTTGGAAATTCCGCTATGTCTCTCTAAAGTTCAAAATGTGTTCCACATATCACTATTGAAAAAATACATGCCTGACCCAATGCATGTACTCACTTATGAGGAAGTAGAAATGGAACCCGATCTGTCTTATTGTGAAGATCCTGTCCGGATTCTTGATACCCGAGAACAAGTGTTGTGAAACCGGACCGCTCGTCTGGTAAAAGTTCTATGGAGAAACCATAAGATGGAAAAGGCAACGTGGGAACCCGATGAACTTATGATGAAGAACCACCCAAGTCTTTTCATGAAGTATTATTCTATAAATTTAGAGGATGAAATTATTTGAAGGATGGGATAATGTAACACCCCAAGCTTCCATGGTACATTTCCCTTTGAATAATATAGTAGCGTGTGTTGTATGCAACATCGAGCTCTAACACACACCACAACCAATCAAACTAGCCGTTATGAATAGTAATAACCACCTTTCAATATTTTATAAATTTTATATTTCAAAATGGACTTCATTTTTGGATTCGGAATATCAATATTATCTTAGGGTGAAGTTTTGGTATTTTTCTGAATGTATTCAATTTTTTGGCGAATAGTGAAAAACACTGAGTTATAGTTTAAAAATGAATTTTTATTTAAATAATTTTTTATTTTATTTAAATTTATTATAGGTAAAAATAGATACATAATACATATATAAGTTCAATTTAATTCATTGTAGTCAGTTTATAATAATTTATATATATATAAATTTTATTGAACTTTTCACCGTTTTTACCCACCTCCTAGAAGAATTTTCAAAATCACATTAAACATAATTTTTCCCCTTCTCTGAGTGTAATTTCAAAAATATGATAGACATGGTTAATATAAAGGAGTAAAATTTGGTTCAATAAGTTAAAAATTATTTTTGGTGAATACGAACGTTTAAATTTTATTTACCACAGTTAAAAGAAAATAGAAAAACTAAGGGTAAACATGATATTATTATTACCCTAAAAGATGTCATATTTCTGTCGGATAAGTATAATTAGACCAAAAACATACTTAGGAATTAAATATGAACCTATTTGGTCCACATGGATTTGAATAGTACATTCATAATTATTTAATTCAAAGAATAGTTAAAAGAGTTAAAATCAATGTTTAATAATTAATTATTTTTAATATTGGGTTATACATAAGATAAATTTAATTATAAATATTCATTAGAATGATAAAGATATTTACTACGTAATGGTATTTTATTTATAATATTTAGACAGTACAAGAAAAAATTTATTTATGACACAATGGTGATGCAGTAATTACATAATAAATGAAATATTAAAATAATTAAAATTATAAATATCCACATAAATGTAATTTGGGACTTTTTATGAATTCCGAGAATTTTATTGGTTAATATGACATGTTAGGTTTTATAAAATGAATTTTATTTTAATTAATAAATTTTTTATGACTTTAACAAAAAATATTAAATAGTGTCAAAATTGACATAAAGGAGTTTTTAAAACAAATATTATATTTTAAATTGATAAAATATTCCTAAAAATATAAGGATAATCTAATGGACTTATATAATGATAGGTGTATCATTAATGAACCACATGTGGGTATATTGGATGTTTATAGTATGTTTATTAACTATATAATATAAAAATACAAAGAGACATGGTACATGTCAAAATATTTAACTAAGAGTTAAATAAAAAATATAAAGTTAATATAGTAATCAAAACGTATCTAAAACATTTTGTTTGAGTGGTTTTTGACCTATACCCACCTTAAACTTTAAATAATACACATTGGAGCCATTAGAATCCGAATATGAAATTATTATAAAATATTATTTCTAGCTTTTCCTAAGGTTCCCCTCACCCCTCTTATAAAAGGGTACTCCCCCTTCTCTATAATTTACATCATCAAAGCCTTTTATCTCAGCCAAAACTACCCAAATATTCTCTCTACTTCTCTTAATTCAACCTAGAGGCATTAGATGGATCATAAAGCCAACCTAAGGAGTCTGTTTTACAAAATCAAAAGGAAGAACCCGAAGAAAAGGTAATAATTTCACCTCCCTCTTTCAAGTTCATTTCGTCTTTAACTTCTTATTTCTTTATTATTTCCATTCTAAAATAAGTTCTACAATATCTTATATATAATTTGATGTTATTATAATTATGTTGCTACCATATTTAGTATTCTATCCACCCTTTGAATGACATGTCACCATACGTGCGTACGTATGGCTTACCATCTCCACGTCGTGGTGTAATTGTTATTCAAAACATTATTATTTTGATTGGTTTGATAATGATGTTTAATTGATTTAAATAATAAATATTACATTATAATTATTATGTATATATGATATACCATACAATTATATATTATTTTAATATCAAAAGAAAGATATTGTCACTCGTCCGTACGTACGGACTACCGTCACCACGAACGCGATGAGATTCATTCCCCATCATATCCATTCAGGTCTAGTTCTCATATGATGATTAAAAATAATGTTTAAGGACTTGATATCATTCTAGTTATAAATAAGAAACAACCTATCTATAATAAATATGGCTTATGTAACAAAACATATAAGTTAAAACCCGAAACAACGATAAACAAAGATTTTATTAACAAAGCAATGATAAAAGATCATATATGATATCATATTATTGTATATGATTCTTTTATAATTTAATAACAATTATTTCACCATTATAACGGAGGTTAAACTATCCTCGACAAAGTAAAAGTACATGTTGAGGGTTTATTTCACAATCTTTTCATTATACAAGGTTGTTTATACATAATTATCTACTAGGACCTCTTTATCATCCACATCAATGTTTCTTAAAAATTTATTTCAAATAATTCATACTATCTTACAGACTATGGGTTAATTTCATTTATACCCTTGTTTGAATTTTTATAAGATGTTTATAAAGCAATATTTCCATCGTTTTCCAAACAAGGTCCTTTTTAACCTTTTCGACAGAATTAAGGTAAGAATGTCTTTTTTTAACTTATACAGCAGGTGCAGCTATTTTCCACCATTATAAAATAGTTGATGCTCCCCTTACAATCTTATAAGAATATTTTCAAAGTGAATGTTTTTCTTTTATAAATAAGTGTCTTTTAAATGATTTAAAAAAAGAGATATTTCTCTAAAATAGTTTTTATTTCATCTATGTCAACATACATTGATTGATTTTAAGTTTATTTGAAGTTGAGTTATTATGATACAAAACATCAATATTTTATTGAAAGTTTTGTGATATGTTTGATTGTGGATGTGTTATTTTTATACCATTCATGGTTTATGGTTAAAGTATTGACATTTCATATTCTAGTTTTAATATGAATGTTTATGTTATGTTTAAACCTATTCATATGAGGAATGAATTAGACTTAGTAAGTGACGGGTGGAGGCTTCTATAGCTCCCCGATGCTTCGTTAGGTCTAATAAGACAAACTACTGTCTTGGAAAAATGCCTTGACAAAATCTTATTTGTAGTCTTGGCACAAGGACTTGACTATGTGGTTATGATTGTCTGGCATTATGCATTCCATCATTATGAATGTGGTTATTGATATTGTATGTGATTATTCGATTAGTATAATATCCACGTGAATAAGTAAATGGAATTATTTCATTTTATTTCTGCCATATTATGCTAAAGTTCATGTTTAAAAGTCTTTTGTTTTAGTTATACACTGCCTTAAATGTTTATGCTTATTTATGAAAGTTTCCCCTATATTATCATCCTTACTGGGCATCTGAGATCACCCCTTTCTATGTTTTATTTTTTCCAGGATGTAAAGAAGTATTTCATGAATGCACTGCAGGGATAGTATGAGGGGATATGAGTGTGAACTACGGAGACAAGATGTTGTTGTAGTTTTTCACTTAATGATGTAATTTAAACACTATGAATTCATCTAGTGTTTCCAACGCTACTAAACTAATCTGTCTTTCGAGACATAATCTTTTGTGATCATGCCAATGTCATGTAATAAAGCACCAAATTTGGGTAATTGGGGTTAGGGTGTTACATAATGGAAATAAACATCTCCAAATGTGATATCTCTATACATATATTGGTGTTAATTGAAATACATATATCGATGGTTTTATCTTTATATCAAGGTATCATAGATAAGACTCTTATCCAAGATTAAAATTGTATATCATATCCTCTAAAATTACAATGGTGGGTTTAAGAAGAGAGATCACATATATGGAATCATTTCCAACATATATTCCAATGATATGGGAAGAAAATTTGTAAAAAATAATGTGATTTATCATTTATTTTAATCTCATGTCGACGATACTAGAGGAACCACTAATCTATATAAATACCCTATCAGATATATTAATGGAATTAATAATTTTACATTGTTGTTTAGTAATAAATTATTTAACTCAACCCATTTAAGTGTATGATTTTGGAAATATATTGTTTAACAAATCACTAGTATATACCCAAATCCATAGGTGGGAAGTTTATAATCATTATAATCTAACATGACCCCCGATTAGAGAGTGAGTGTAAATAAATTATGATGTAGTATCACATTACCTACAATATCTATCAATAATAGGCTAAATTATATCTCAATATAGAAATGTATAAGGTACAATCATCTCATTTACAATAAGATATTTGTTTCATAAGATACCTCATGTATCCATCAATTGTCATTGCATCATCCTCCATGGATTTATACATTCCAAACAGATAGAAATTGAATTGTAATTTATTTTTAAAAAATGATACTCACTAAATTATCCAGCTACCTTATCATAGAATAGAAGATGTTTTATTTTGAATGAAAATTATAGGATGTCATTTTATTCTCAACAAGTTTCAACATTCAATTATCTCTATAAGAAAAATAATAATCCATAAGAGATAACTATTTTTTAATTATTTAGTTTGGAATAATAGAAATTAGATTATACCAAATTTGGAAAATTGATTTCTATTCAAGCCTATTCTTGTAATATATTTTACTCCAATTATATTCAAAAATAATATTTATAATTTACCCAAATCATTAGTTTTTTTTAAAATGGATTGGAATTTTATTTTTATTCCAAATTCATTATTTCCATTCCAAAAAGTACATATCATCAATTATATAGATACATTTTCATAATGATTGATTCGTACCCATTGTTGAATAACCCATATTTACAATATTTTCATTACCTGATTTCCTTTTGATGGATTTCCAAATTGGTAACCATGTCCTCTATTTATGATTTTACCTATTAATCTGTATTTTAATATTATAAAAAATTAATGTCTAGATATAAATAAATATATTTATTTCCTTTATTTTAACATTTTTTGTTTATTCCTAACAAAATATTTTATGCAATCACTATTTTTATTATACATTATATGATTCAATACTTATATTTTATCTATCATAATTTATTTCACAAACTAATAATATTATTTAAACAGAATGAATCATATCCATGTTTCCATTTTTAGCTATTCATTTATTTTTTTAGTCATGATTTTATGCCTAGGGTTCCCCATGATTTTTTTATTGAAAAATAAATATTTGGGTCCTTACACCAGGTGGTGCACGGTTAGGGAATATCATGTGCCATTGCCTAAGAAACCATACCACTAATATTGATTTTGGATAGTCAAGAATGAATGGCCAATGCATAGTTTTAGAAAACCATGTTGTATAACAAGGTGAACAGTTTCCACATGGTTTGGAAAACTGGGTTGGAAAACTATGTGACATGTACAAATCATTAAAAATCAGTAATTTACTTTTATGCACCATTTTCTTTATCCCAAAATCACCTCTTATCCACCCCATTTGATATTTTCAGCCATGGTAGCCTTCTCCAAGCTTTCATGGATCTGTTGACCTTCATGATTTGGGTGTTTTAGCCCCAATTTTCTAGGAAACAGCAATTAAATCATTTTCTTCTTGATTTATCCCTCTTTCTAAGGGTTCTCTTTTCTATTTATGGATTTCTTATTTTTCAATGAGATTTTTGACCAAATAAGGGTCCGATATTGAGATATTGGGTGAAATCATGATGGTTATTATTTTATGAGGAATTTATAGGGTCATGTGGTGGTGCGGTTGTTGTTTTACACTAACATTAGGAAATTTCCAAGTGTTAGGAATGTTCTTTAATGTTTTTAAATTATTTAATTATTATGATATTCTTTCAGGATTGTTTAAACATTTCCTATGGATCATTTGTGTGGTGTAAAATATGTTTCAGAATTGTTTTGAGATTCACATGTGTTGAAAATGGGTTTTCAAAAGGAAATAAGTTTGGTTTTATGTGTGATTATATGTGATGTTTCTTTAATATGTTTCATGCATTGTGTGAAGTGTGCGAAATGTGCAAAATGTGTATTTAATGATATTTAAAGGTGTGAATGTGTTGAAAGTGGGGTTTTGCTAGAGAAATGGGTTTTTATTTCATGTCGTCTATTTTTTGTGCACCTTAAATGTGTCATTGAAATATGAAAGATACGAGAAGTGTGTTATAAAATGGATTTTTTATGAGCATGAATTTGAATGGGAATTTTACCATGGAAATATTTGTATTCCATTTGTTTTCTTCTTATTTTTCTCTAAATGGTTTTCATAAATTATAGAAGTTGTTGAAATATATTTTCAATTTGTTTTTGTTTGCATGTGAAATGGAAAATGGACTTCCTTATGAAAAATAGTAATTTCCATGTGGATTTTGGTCATTAGATCAAAGTGAAAATTTGAATGTGGTGATTTCATTATGTTCTTGTGATGCTTGGAATGTGTATGTGAATGTCTTGATTTATGTGATACATGAAATATGATTTGAGAAAAAATGTATTCCCATGTATCTGGGTTAGTTGACTAGAACTAAAATGCTAGTTTACTCGGTAGAGGTGTGGCTTGAATTCATCGAGATGGATTGATGATTACAATACTAACTATACATGGAATTATATTAGAGTCCACTAGACCTTGGGATGTGTTCCCCTATATTGGATTATGTATAGGAACACTATTGGATTTTTGCTTATGAAATAATGACCATTGGGTCTTGGGATGAGATCCCATTGAATGGCTTGTCTACAAGAAAATTGTCAGTAGTTTAGTTGAAGGATTTTGATCACCAAGGTATGAGGTTCATTAGGTCCCACTAATGTTAGTTACCTAAAGGGACATTTCCATGTTGTTATATTGTGGCATGATTCTTATGTGATTCGGTTCCAGACATTTCTATTTTATAGACATTATGTACATTTAAAATTAATGTAAGAATATTGGTGAAAATGGGTATTTCATAAAATGTATTTATTGAGAAAATTTTCCTTAAAATGTTTTATTATAAATGAATGAAATATATCCTGTAATGTTATTGCAAAGAATATTTTCTTTTGGGTGGAATTATACTAGACTTAGTATCAAACCCCTCATACACATTTGGGTGAATATAGACGGTGTTAGGTATGAACCAGGTAAAGGAAACATGTATCGTGGCAGTGTTAGTGAATCTGGTTTCTAGTGTTTTACTTCTTGAAGGTTTTGGTAGTGGTGGAATGAGGTTGATGACCCTAATGGTGTATAGTGTTTTATGGGATTTTTTTGGTCCCATTCAATTGTAGTGGTCCTTTGGTTTTGTTTAATGTTATAAACTTTGAATTTGAAATTTTTGGTACCTCGTATGGTTATGATAATCAATTATTTTATGGCTTATTATTGTGGGTTGTTTATGATTATATAGATGGGTGTATTCATTACAAAATTATATTTTTTATTCCCAAGCACTGGTTTCTATCCTGTGAGGATCGAGAATGCCCTTGGGGAAATCCCATAGATCAGGTTGGGTGTCGGGCTGGATGAAACACCGGCTTGGTTCATGAAAAAATGGAATCAGAAAATATCATGCTCTTTTGTATGATGTTATTTGGAAAGAGTCTGGATAGAATTGAGATATGATTTTTGGGGCCTGAGGTTCTAGCTATGTCTGGGGTTTCAGGCCAACACACAACATGATAGATCTTGAGTCTCCATGGGAGGTTTTGGGTTTGTTTGGAATTCTCCTCCAGGTGAGATTCGGAGGATTGAGACTATATATAGACACAGAGTGGTGGCCAAGTGTTTTTTTTGGCCTAATTATTGTAATAGATTGGGTTTTATTATGATTTATGGAAGTTTCTGAGAATTTTTTTATTGCAAATTTTTTTAGAATGTGTGTGATGGTTATATTGATGTTCTTTCTTTATTGTTAATACTTATTTATAGAAATTTTCCTTCTTAGATACATCATGTGAAATAACATGAATAGGCCTAAGAGAGTTATCCTACACAAATCAATCATAGGTTAGTGGAAGTCATGGTTCAGTCTGTCCATGAATTCAGAATAGAGGCTGACTTTGGTCCATTTCAGGATAGTAATGCCAGACTAGGTCCTCGAAAGGAAAAATCTCAGGAGTTCCCCAAGAACATGACTCCTTCATTTTGAGGTATCATGGAACCTCAAGATTCAATGGAGTGGCATGAGAAGAAATAGATGATGTTCTAGTTTCTTGATACTTTTCAGAAGATCAGGGTGAAATGTGCTTTGTTCATATTGAAAGGTACCAATGGAAAGTGGTGGAACATAGAAATGCATGATGGAATGCATGATCAGGTTGGTTGGAAAGTTAGGTGTTTTTGGATCATGTCCAGGGATACAAATCGTGATGAAGTATGCAAACCACTATGATAAACTAGATAGGTACACACCCGATATCACTTTCATTAAGCAGCTGAAGGATCAAAAATATGATATGGGGTTTTTGATAGGGATCTGATACCAAGTATTCTTGTTCAAATTAAGGAAATATTCTTAGGTGGATGAACATGCTATGAGCATATAGATTGATCATTGAGGAAATTTTGGCTTCTCAAGGGCAGTGTTAACAGTGGGAAGTGGAAATTATTATGAGGAGAGGATGATGTGGGATGAGAAGGGGAAGAAGGTAGGTGGAAGTTCAGGTCATCCTTCCCAGTTGTCTTCATCCATGTATTCCAACGTTGGGTCTGTTATGTTCCATTAGTGTGGGACAGAAGGTAACAGGTGACTTGCGTCTTCATCTCCACCCAGACCATGTCCCTGTTGTATATCTATGGGGTCCTTTCAGTGAATCAGTAAGGTGGTTCTCCAATATCAGAGTGGTGCAGGATTTGTAGCCTTCAAATATTTTTCATCCAGGTCATTACTGTCCAGGATAACTATTTCTTTGATCATTTGTCTTTACAGTAGGGTTGGATCTTCTTCTAGGAAAAGTTATTTATGGGTAGAGCCATAGTCTATTGTCCATTCTTAGGATCATGTTGAGATAAGGGATCATCATGTTGTGGAGGGAGAACTAGTAGAGTCATATACATCACATGTGACAGTTTGCGGTACTATTCTTATTAAAATATCTTTATTTGTTGTTATGTTACATCAGTTCCTTAGTTTATTTTATTTCGTCCCATATTATGGATGCGTTAAAGATTCAAAAAGAGATGATGTCATGTGCGATGGAGTTGTTACCACAGCTTGGTAAAAAAGAGAGTAAGGTTTTAGGTGTTCGACTTGTGTACTCACCATGTAAAGGGTCAAAGTGGAATTGGATTTTCTTGTTTTGGAGATGTAACACTTTGATGTGATCCCTGGTATGGATTAGATGGTGCATTTTTAGGATCAAATTAATTATAATAGGTGGTGAGTGAGTTTTGGGGAACATTATGGATGTACTGAATTTTTTCATTGTGACATGTATCTTCAGTCGGGATGTCTTAGATATCCACATGCATAATTGGGAAACAAAATTTCATAAATCTTATCAATGAATCTATTTAATTATGTTGGTTATCCTTAAGGTAGATTACCTATTTTGGTTCATGAGTTCCCAAAGGTTTTTTCAGAGGATTTTTCATGTTTTATTTTTCAGTGGGGTGTGGACATCTCCATTGATTTAGCACATCGAACACTTTGAATATTTCTTCCCTAAAATAGTATGGACCCCTACGAGTTGATGTTATTAAAGGAACATATGAAAAAAATTAATCCAAAGGGTTCATTCACCTGATCATCTCACACTAGGCCTCCGTATTTATATTCGTGAAAATGGATAATGGATCACTTTGGTTGAGTATCGATTCTTGGAAGTTGAATAATGCAATGATTAAGAAAAAATACATTTTCTTTGTATTGAAGAACTTTTTGATCATCTAAGGTGGGTGAGGTGGTATTCCAAGATTGATTTTCGTTTCGGGTAAAATCATGTAAATGTTAGATATGTGGATGTTCTAAAAACAGCCTCCGAGGCCAGGTTTGACCGTTTTGAGTAAATAGTCGTGCCTTTTGGATTGATGAAAATTCTAGTGGTATTTATGGTGTACATGTACAGGGTGTTCGAATAGTAACTCAATTCTTAAGAGTTAGTATTTTTGAATGACATCATGGTCTATTTTGGGACTGAGGAAAATAACGAGGAGAAATTTAGTAGTTTGTTAGGCACCCTTTAGGATCACTGTATCTATGAAGAGTTTTCTTTGTTCGCCTTATTGATTTTGTAGGTGAAGTTTCTAATCCATGTAATCTCAAAAAAGGCAATTTAGTAGACACTAAGAAGATTAGTGTCGTATTTTCATGGGAAATATGAAGAATATTTTTGATAAAATTATATTTTTAGGCCCGGAAGGATGTTATAGGTGTAATCTTTGTAATTTTTATCAGATTTATTCATCCATGAATGCAATTACATGGAAAACAATGAAGTTTGAATAGAGCCTAGAGTATTAATAATACTTTTCGGAGTTTAATCGGTAGTTTCCCATATCCCTTATTTTGATCTTATTGGATTGTGTAAAAGAATATGTGGACTATTTGGATGCCTTAGGTATGGATCATGGGTGTGTGTTGATGTCGGGTGAACATGTTGTGGCTTATGGTTCTCAGCAACTCTGAACACCGAAAAATAATTACCCATCCCCTGACCTGACATTAGAAGCGGTGATGTATGCCATGTAAATGTAGCACCATTATCTTTTTTGGGAGAATTTTTTAGTTTATTCAAATCATAAGAGTTTATGCAAAAAAATTTCCAAAAAATGCTTTTAAGGTTTTGTCATTGGGTTGATTACCTTCAAGTGTTCGATTTTGATATCTCATGTTCTCTATATAAAAGAAATGTGTCTACAGATTATTTGAGAATGAATGTGTTAGTGAAAGAATTGAAAGAGTCTAGTGATGGGTGGACATTGATGTGGCTCTTTTCCCAAATGAAATTGCAGAACAATGAGCACAGTGGATGTGAATTATTGGATAGTGTTTAGATGAAACCTTACCATATGGAGTTCATTTGGAAATAACTACTAAGTGATGAGATATGTTAGCTTTCTAAGCAATTTCTATGTGGTGGGAAGGTGGCTTCAGAATTGTTGGTGTCTCTTGATGGGGTATTATCCCTCAAGGGTCAATTAATTCTTCCATTGTCTATAAGGAAGGTGGTGACGCTAGATAACCACATGTCTCAGCAGTTCATTCATACTAGTGCTACCAAGATTTATTATAATATGCGTTAGTAGTTATAGTGTTCAGGTATGAGGTGAGATGTTACTGACTTTGTATTGAGGTGTTATACATGACTGTAGGTTAATGTAGACCACCAATGGCCCTCTTATTTTCTTCAATCTCAACCTATTCTTAATAGGAAGTGGGACATGATCTACATGGATTTTATTATTATATTACCTCATATATCCCATGAGAGGAATTATTTTTTGGTGTTGATTGATCGTCTAAAAAAATCATCCCATTTTATTCTGATTAGGGATTTGTCCAAAGTGGCTGAGTTTTGTTAGTTGCATGTTCAGATGGTTGTGAGGATTAAAGTTGTCTAATAAAAAATCATCCCATATAGGGACCCCCATTGCACCTCCATGTTTTGGGTGAGCCTTTAGAAGGAAGTGAGGTTGTAATTCAATTTTAGTTTGGCATACCACCCTCAAAATAATTTCTTGACAAAGCACATGAACAATATTTTGTAAAACAGTCTTAAAGCTTGTGTGTTGGATTTTAGAGGATTACAAGAAAACCATTTGGGATGGGTTGAGTATTTTATATAATTTTTTTATATTAACCCTCAATTTTAATGGCTCCTTTTGAGGTACATTATGGCCAGCCATGATAGTCTCCTTTATGATGGGTTGAGGTGGAAAGACCTTGTTTTTGGGACCAACCATTGTTCGTTAAAATTATGGTAAAATAATGTGGATGAATAAGTGATTGATGATGTTGTATAGTCTATATAAGTCTTATGATGATCAGAGGAACTGTGCATTGGAGTTTTGTGTGGGTGGAATAGTGTTTCTGTAGGTGTCACGACTCATGGGTCTTCTTCATTTGGGTAAGAAAGAGAATCTAACACCAAGGTTTTTCAGACCATGGGAGATTATTGAGATGAATGGTAGTGTGGTATACAAATTATATTTTCCTTATCAATGTATCTCAATTCAAGAAGTGTTACATGTCTATCAGATGGAAAAGTATAACCCAAATCCATTATATGGGATAAATTATGAAGATTTTGAATTGGAACATGATTTTTATATGTTTGAGTGACCAAATCAAATTGTCTATTCCTTGGAGATAGTTCTTCATGCGAAGTCTATTCCATTATTCCGAGTTATTTAGAAGCACGATTGTGATGTTCTTGAGACATGGGAGTGGAATTCTTCAGTTGAGTAAGATTGCTTTTTTTTATCGGATATTTCTTTGGAATGAATTTAGAAAGACAAAAAGCTTTCATGGTGGGGAGGATTGGCGTATCCATGTTTAAATTTTTTGTATTCATCTATTTATTTTTAGTATTGCTTTTATGCCTTTAATTTTACATGTTTTCTTGGTGAAAAATGCCAATTTTTTCTTAAGAGTAAGTGGTACATTGTTGGAGCACTGTTATGGTAATTAATGTGCCCTTTCATATGAAACAATGAGGCTAATGTTGATTTGGAATAGTGGTTCCAGAACGGTTAGTGAACGATTTGGAAATCTGTTCAGGGTAACCATCAGGCTTATTCCTCTTGGATTGCGAGCGATGCACAATTACTACATTTTTTGGAAAATCATGTAGTAAAAACACGTGACATGTCCAGGTCATTAAAAATTGAGATTTTACCTTTTTACCCCATTTAATTTTAACCATAAATAGCTAATATATATCTTATTCAGGATTTCCAACCATGGGAGGCTCCTACAAGCTTTCTTGTACCTCTTAAACATCAATATTTGGGTGGTTTTAGATTCGGTTCTTCTAGGAATCATAGATTAAGTCCTTTTAAACATTATTTATCCCTTTTGATATGGTTTCTCTTCCCTCCGTATTGAATTTTTATTTTCTAGTGGGCTGTTTGGCCCAATTATGGCCCATATTGAAATATTTGGTGAAATAATAATGGTTATTTTTAAATCTTGCATTTATAGGGTCTTTTGGTGGTGTGGGTTTTTCTTTCTCAATGGTTTTTAGATGTTTCCTAGTGTGAGGTAGTTGGTTCCATGATTTTACCTTATTATATTATTTCGAAATACTTTCTTAGTTTTTTAAATGTATTCTATAGATTTTTTGGTGTTGTTCAAAATATGTATTAGAATGGTTTTTGAAATGCACATGTGGTAAAAATGTGTTTTCTGAAGTAAAGTTGTCATTTTTTTGTGTTCTTTATTATTCTATTTCATGAATATATTCTATGGCTTATGTGAATGGGAAAAAATGTGTTATAAAAAATAATTAATAGCGTGAATGTGTTCAATATGGGATTTTCAATAGAAATTGGGTTATCTTACATGTTGTCTACGTTGTTTTTCACCTTAAATATGTTTTCTTGAGATGAATGTGATGTGAATAATGTTATAAAATTGATTTTATGTGAGAATGAATTTGAAAGGGGATTTCACCATGGAAATGGTTGGATTCTATATGTGTTATTCTTGTTGTGTTCCATATGAGTTTCATAAATTTTTCATGTATAGTGAAAAGTATTTTAAAATGGTTTAGGTTTATGTGTGAAATGAAAAATGGGTTTTTCTATGGAAAAGGGTGGTTTCTAGGTGGATTTTGATCGTTGGATCAATGGGAAAATGTTAAAGTGGTGATTTCCTTGTGTTCTTGAGATTCCTTGAATTTGTATGTGAATGTGATTATTTATGTGTTATGTTAAATGATATTTGAGGGCAAAGGGGATTGATGTGTATCTAGGTGGGTTTTCTATAACATGTATACTCATTCACTTGTATGTGGCATGGCCCAACTACATCTCGCTGGATTGATGATAACAGTACTAACTAAACATGTTATATGATTGGAGACCACAAGACCTTAGGATGTGTTCCCCTCAAGTGTATCATGCAATGAAATATTATTGGTTTTAGCTTAAGATATAGAGATAATTAGACATTAGTATGGGATAACCTATAATGAATGGTGTGTGGGAACAATATTAGTAGTTGAGTTGGAGGATTTTTATCACCAAGGTATGAGGTTTATAGTGTCCCACTTTTTCTAGTTACCTAAAGGTATTTTCCCATGGTTCTCTCTTATGACATGATGCTTATGTGATCTGGTCTTAGTCATCGGAATATGTAATTCCTTGTGTAAATATTTAATTCAAGCAAGAATATTTGTGAAAATGGGTTTTCTTAAAAAGTGTTTCTTGATAATGTTTTCCTTATAATTTTTCTTAGAAATGTATCAAATATTCTTATGTAAATTTTCATAATGATTTTTCTTATAATTATATATCATGGATTATTTTATTATGGATGGAATCCTAATTGGATTTGGCTCACACCCTGTTTACACCTTTGGTTGTATGTCGACATTTTTATGTATGACCCAGGTAAAGGAAAGATCTATCATGGTATTGATTATGGATCCAATTTTTAGTGTTTTCATGGAGGTGTAGGTTGTGGTGTATTGAGGGTGATGACACTCATGTTGGAATGAGGTTTTGGGGATAGTTTTTTTGTTCCCATTCTGTTGTACTATTAAATTGGTTTTGGTTAAAGTTGTAAACATTAAATTTGAAAAAAAATCTACATTTTTTGTTCTGATTATCATATATTATGGTGATTATTAATTTTTTTATTTTTATGATAATATAAATTGGTTAAGTCATTACTAAAGTACATTATTCATTAAAATGAACTAGTTTTTAGCACATGGGGATTGGGAATACCCTTTGGGCCCTTCTAAGGATCAGGTTAGGTGTCAGGTTGGATGAAACATTGGCTTGATTCGTTAAAAAATTAATATAGTGGAACAATATTATTTTAATGAATTTGTCATATAAATTCCATTATCATATGAACATCATGTGAAATTCATTTAAATGAAAATAAATTTATATAGTATTTCTTTTTTCTAACCTTTAAAATGAATACATATTATAATGATTAATAATTTTACTTTTGATGACAATAGGTTTTGTAGAAAATTACATGCTCTACCTTTCATAAGTAAACATGACAACTTGATCTTGTAATTTATAGTATACTTAGTTCAACCAAATTTTAAACATAATAACTAATGGATTATTGAAATAAATTTCAATACTACATTTTTTCACTCTATTTAATTCATATAGTATATTTTTTTATCAATTTAAAAAATAATTCATTTATCTTTATTTTAGTTACACTATAAAAATTTTAACATAACCCAAACATAGATACATTGTTTATTGGATATTTATATGAGTAAAATAGAATTTATGCTTCTTATTTCTATGATATATCATTCCCCCACATTCTAGATAACCAACATACCAATCAGGAGGTTCTTGGTTATATAACCATGAACCATCCATGTGAAAACTCTGTTGTTACACCCCTCATCCGCACCCTGATATTTGACCTACAGACCAAACAACTATCTTCACTCGTAATTACTTTCACCGAGTTAACTATCAGAATGAAAACAAACATATAAAATGATGAACTTATATATAATTATTATGAATCGCATGGACATTTTCCCACCTAGTTAGAGTTGTATGTATATTGATCACAACATGATACAAATAATCTAACATGACTAATTAGTTTTGAACCCTAACTCCATATGAAAATATGGACATGTGTATCACAATATGATCCATGGGAAAAATAGATTCCTATCATTCACATTGTCATATCATTTTATTTTAGTTTGGGATAAAATAGATTATACTCTACAATTTGATCATCTAATTATATGTCCCTTAATCTCCATCAATATATGAACATAATTATTTTATTATTTCATCATTTCCAAGAGTCATTTGACTATAATTTTAAATCCCAATTGGAAAATAAAACACATGTATATATAGATTTCAACCTCATATTTTTAGATCAATCATATTATCAACATTTATAATTTATTAAGTACCTTAAAATAAAAATAGATATTAAAAATCATTATAACTTATTTACTTTTTTATCTTAAATCATAACTCTAATTAATTTTATTTTAATAGTATTGGATTATTCTTATGAGACCCTTCAGTGACAATTTTTTTTCGATATAATAATTTATCAAAAATGTTATCAATAGTGAAATAAAAATAAAAAATAATGTATATATCTTCTTCCTTGTATTGTTTCTATCTAATATGGATAAATCCAAGGGAAATAGATTTTACCAACAATATTGAATAAGATCTTAAAAGTGTTTTTCCACATTATAAAATAATATCATAAAATTCTCATGGAAATTATAACATCATAAAATACACATAATATCATGAACTATACATCTTACAAGATGTTCCATTCAATTCTCTAAAATCTCTATCCATCCAACATCTTCCTCCATTATGGTGACTTCCTCCAAAACCCTCGTTTCCTCTCAAATCACCTAAAATATGAATATAAATGTGAATGTTTTTTTTTCAATCTGATATATCATTTCCTTTTCTATTTAAATCACTAAAAATACTTAAAATATATAGAATAAGGTAATAAAATCATCATAAGGTAAAAAAACATTTTATACTAAATATAAAAGTATGTTTTTTATTCTTATATCCACTTATGGTTAAATTTTATGTGTTACCCTTCTAGATAATTTTATATTTCATATTATATATTCCTATGATAATATGTCTAATTAACTAAAGTTATTCACTAATATAAAATGAGAAATAATAAGTTAATATTCACTAAATCATTCATCAGTTTCAATGAATAGGAAAATACATTACCATTTGAGGACCCATACTACTAAAAATATTATTTCAACGAACCAAATATTTATTTCCTCATGACCACTCAAAATCATACAAAATGTGAAAATTAGTAAACCATGAAATATAATCTATTAATTACATATCTCATTGATTAGGTTTTATGATATATTTATTCTTACTATCAAATAAGTCTTTTAGAGAAATTACTTACAGAATATATTGTAATTTCAATTATGATTCATTCTATTGGCATTACTTGTTTTCAAAAAAACCTAAAACCAATGCCACATCAAACCATCAAGAATATTTTTTCAAATATTTCCATTTGACTCTCTAAAAATTTTATCAATCCAAATAATCAAATAATAATTTCATTCTATTCCAATTAATAGTATATTCCTATATCCCATATAAATATAAGCAGATATTATACATTTAAATCCCATGAAACATGAATTTTTTTCATTTATCATTTAGAAAAACAATACACTAACATTGAATAATTTAATTTCTTTATAGATTATATTTTATGATATTAGTTATCAATTATTTTCAATGAAATAGAAATATTTCACTAATGTCAATATGTTGAAGATAATTTGAAGAAAAAGTATTTGAAAATCATTGTTGACGTATTCAAGCCTTGTAATAATGTAATCGTAGCTTAGTTGATTTAATTAATCGTAAAAAAATATCTTATGAATTATTATCTTTCAAGAATATATATTATGTTATTGAATCTAAATAATTTGTGATATATCACTTAATTTTAAAATAAAATTCATTAAAAATGTCAAGTGTTCCATATATAATTGATTATTTGTTATTTATGCCCACACCATGTGATATTATTATTGATGAAACAAATTAGGTGTCAACATTAAGATGTTTTCAAGTAGATTTTATTTAATAGGATTCTGATTCCAAATTAATAAAGAGGGAGAATATTATCATACAGTGTTCAACATAATGAGGAGATCACATAGTCCATGATCTAACATCCATCAGAAAGAATTTTATAATTTCGTAAATATAGATTATGTTGAATAAGTTATTATAATCTCCTATAACATTTTCCAATAAGCCATCCAATAAGTAAATTCCATTATAAGTACTATGATTAAATATCAATTAGATTATATGAATGGTTTAGTGTTTTCCAAAAGAACATCCACAATAACATTAGACTAATTTGAATGAATATAGATAGTCAAGAGATAGATTGAATTAAATGTTTGAAAAATTAAATTAATAGTTTCATCATAAAAATAAAGTGTAAAAAGAAAATTAAATGTCAAGTGATGTGTTTCATATACATCAAACATCTAAATTCCTTATAGTTATGATTCATAGCTGAGGTTTGAAGTGATGTATATTTCTCTTTGGAATGTAGAAAAAAAAGTGATAATTTATTAATCCATAAATTATTAAACAAACATATTATTATAAGGAATTCATGATATCTACTATACATGGATGATAGAACATTGTGGAGGAGAATCCTGGAGTAATGTAAATTTATATTAAAATTATCAATACATAAGAGTTACAAAAATTATATTTTAAGGACTTCTAGAAATATCAAAAAGAGAAGTTATGAAGTTGAGGAAAAAAAAGTATGTATTGACAAGGTTTTAGATAATTATAGGATTCATTAATAATGTTATACAAAAATGTAGATACATCATATGGACTCTATCAAATAAAATATTTTGGATGATCATATAAACGTTTTCCTTGAAAGATTATTAGAGGAAACATTTAAATATTACAGAATGAAAATGTCTCTATATGAATTCCCCAAAGTGAATTTCATCATATTTATGGATATAATGAATTTCATTAGACAAATTGTCACAAAGACTCCAGAAAGATAATGGGAATCAATATGGTTGATTTCAACTAAGTGATTAGACATAATGATAAGATTATATCTCCATGAATTGATTAGATTGAGTAAAACTGAATAATATTTGAGAAACCATTGGACTGATGATGTTACTTGACAATGTGTGGAAAATATACATTCTAGGGAATAGAAAAAATATCCTCAAGACAAAATAGTCCTTGTATGAATGAAAAGTCTTGTAAAATAATTCTTATAAAATATTTTGAAGTTGAAGAAGGAAAATTGAATGAATTTTCTCTAATGGATGTGATGATATGAATCATTATAAATAGAAGTTTATAAGTCCTTTATGAATTCATTATAAATTCATTAATTATGGTGGTGTCGGGTTGTAAATTCAATGAATTAGTAATCACCAAGGGTTAAACCATTATTCTAACTAGGATTATTGGAATATTGATGAATATTTGACATTTATTTTTGAGGAGAGTTCCAATGATGATCTTCGACTATTATATTTTATCAAGTTTTAAGGTGGTCAATTGAAGGGGGAATCAAGAGGTGTATTTTAATATGGTAGTGGGAAATTCAAATTTCAGTTTTTGATTCTCCCAAAATTCTCAATGTTATCATGCTTGTATAAATGGCATTGATACACTAAGAAAGAGATTCTCATGTGTTTCCTCTAGAAATTGGATGACCTTGATTATGTAAGGTTCAAACATTCCAATCGTTTTCTAACAGGGTTGTTCATAGGAACAGAAACATATAATGATTCTATATCCATTTGGACCTACTATACAAAGGTAGGTTCTCATTAGTTGTGGACTAATGAGGCTTAAGAATTTTCACTGGTCGAGAGGATGGGAGTTTGGACTCATCACACCTTTTTGGGGGAATTATTGTCTACTCTGGGACTCTCTTTAGGAATTTATGTTATGTTCGTGAATCCTTATTACACTACCATGTATGAAAATGAGCTTTCAATAAGATATGACAATCAATAATTAATATGTATATGATTTAGAGAATCTTTTATATGTATTTGAGGTTCTTCATTGATAGAGAATCATCTGTATTGTTAGAGACTCTTAGTCAATGGTATTCATTAATGCATTATATAAATATCTCTTGGTCATTATGATAACCATACTAGTTTTAAAGACACTAAGTGGGGCAGTTGAAGTATATTGTCATTCAGAAGGAAATGGAGTATTTTAGAGTTGGGATCACACCCGCAAATGGGCTACCAACATATCCTTGTCAGAAAAGGAATCAGAACCCACATAGTTCGGGAATTTGGATATAGTTTAAAATCATATGGGATGGATGAAAATTAATGGGTGATGGTTTTGAACCTCAGAAAGGCTTCCTACGTACTCCGCTTTTAAGGTAGAGATCAAAGTCTACGTAGTTCGGTCATGAATTGTGGGGCTTACGTATGATTAATGGCCCAAAGAGATGTTTCGTGGTTATTTTTACACTCTAAGCTCATGTGAGTCATGAACGGTGTGAGAAAAAAGAGGTATCAGTAAACCTGTGAATTTTTTCCAAGAAATATATGGTGACAAGGAATAATATGGGGATTATGTATGATTTCCCAAGGAGATAAAAATCGGGACTTATTTTAGAGAATAATTCTGAGAACAGGGTATATAAATGTATATGTCATTTATGGAGATTTGGATACTCTAATTTGGGACATAGTCCTGAGAAGGAGGCCCAAATTAAGAGGGGACTTGTGATTGGGTTTTATTCATGAGAAGGAAGCCCAAATCAAAAGATGTTAAGGCTGGTTAAGAGAAATTATGACTGGGGAATATTCCTAAGAAGGAGGCCCAGGTTAAAGAGACTTGAGAACTAGGGATTACACCTTAAAAGGAGGCCCAGGTTAAGGGAATTTGGGATTTGGGGCTTACTCCTAAGGAGGATGCCCATATTTGGGAACATGGGGCTTACTCTTGAAGAGGTTGCCCAAAAAAGTAAGGGAACTTGAAGACTGGGGCTTACTCATTTAAAGGAGGCCCAGGTTAGGGGACTTGGGGCTTACTCCTAAAGAGGATTCCCATATTTGGGAATTTGAGATTGGGACTTACTCATGAATAGGAGGCACAAAAGAATAGAAATTATAAGTGGGGCTTATTTCTGAAAAGGAGGCCGAGGTTAGGGAACTTATCATCTTAATGGATGAGGTTGAATGAAGGAAATATCTCACCATAGTGACATGAAGGTATGTAAATCACTAGGTTTTGAGAGATGTTCCACAAAATTCCCTTCAGATAAGGAAACCAACAAAGGAACCATGATATAAATGGTTTGAAGATGGTTCTGAAGGTTAAATATTGAAGAGGAGAGGTGGATTTGAAGATAGCAATTGAATAGGCTGGAGGGGCACCCAAAAAGAGAGAGGAACTCAAGTCCTGGTCGCGCATGTATACTTGCGTGACACATGGGTACCTACATGACGGTCAACCCTTAGAGTATTACTTGGTTGAGACTTGGCTCAAGCCCTTGGTATTATCCCTAAAGGCTTACAAAAGAGTGGCATGGATGTTTTGTTGAAGGGATAAGGAGGAAAGAAAGTGTGGCCATTTACCTTTAGGGCGGGCCACTTAGGCACGCATGTCTTGATGAATTCCAACACATAGGCCTTGTTCCCCCTCTTTAGATCTTCCGTTCAAGGTAATAAATTACCATAGAAGTACTTGGAAGGGTTTGAGAAGAGACTGGGGCACTGGGAGCTCAAATCTAACTTTTTGAATTTTTCTGTTTTTAAATGGGGGCCCACAAGGGGTATTTATAGGCTGCTGAAGACCCTGGGAAAAAATCAAATAGGGCGCGCAGGTCACCTGTGCGTCTAATATTTGGCGCACAGGTATACTACGTGACCATGATGAAACTTGCACGACCCATTAATAACCAAATACCTTTTCATGCCTTTGTCAATTTTTGATGTTTCCTCAAAGGATGAATAAATTTTGACTAAGGTATTTCCCTTTTTCAGTTGTTAGATTCTGTGACGGAAAGGAAAGTCAACAGAAGTCCCCCCTTAGAGTTAGATTCGATAGGAATGAGGATGTGACTCTAAGGTAAAGATGAAAACCAAGGAAGGGGGCGCGCAAGTTCTGGGCACGTAGATGGCCTCGCGTAGGTGTGTGCTGTGCAGGCTTCAGCGCACAGGGGTGCGACCTTGCCTATATAAGCAGTCATTCTCGCACAAAGAAAACAGATTTCAAAATTTTGAGCTCTCACCACGCAAGTTTTCTATGTCACACAAGTTTCTTATTTTCCATAGTTTCATTACTTTTGTTCGTATCGCACTGCTGTAGAGGTATTATGACCTACGTGGTGATACCTACGCGGCAAAAACATGCTCAACACAACTATACTTGCACGCCAAAATTGGTGTTGCGTGCCTTAAGGACAAAGCCATTTTTTGTAATTTATTCACAAATTTTATGAAAAAATCCACTTACTTAAGAGTTAATTATTCGACCTTTGTACAGATTCAGTGGCACCTAGAGGAATCAGAATGGCTGATGAACTTGCTAGCAAGTAGATTGATTACATGATGAACATCGTTGGCCATGACTATTATGAAAAATGCGATATCACTCTTCTAGATTTGGCCAAGTACTTGAAGAAATATCATCTTAATTTCCCACAGAGCATTTACTTACCTCTGTATGGCCATGGTCATCTTCAAGGATTCAACGTTCCAGATGCAAAGAACTATATGTCCGAGATTCAGGAGAACTTCTACCCCTCTATTTTGGTTATGCTGTGCCTTAAGAGTAGCATCAATTGGGTGAAATTTGAAATTTTCCCCCATGTCATTTCCATGCAGATATGAAAATGGAAAACCACGGGCTGATATGTTTTCCGCTGCCGATTGATGGAGATAAGACTATCATGACATTAGAAAAAATATCTGAAAAGGGTACTCACTCCAAATGGATCTTTACTTCCAATGATCCATTCTCAAATCCATGTATCCAACTTCCATATCTCTTGGAAAGAGAAAAAGACACTGTTTGATCAGCAAAAAATTTTCTCTAACCGCACTCAAGAACATTCTTTTACAATTGTTCCAAGAAGAGCTGGTATCACTGCATCTCTTATTATATCCAGTTGAATGAATAAATTCTAGGTTGCTTTTGATGAAGCTTGGGATTCCGTAAATCAAATGAAGAGTTATGTTGAAAGACTCTTGTAATTCCTAAAAAAGAGAAGACTCTAGTCTGTGGATGTCCTTCTATCTCTTGTGCATCAATGAAAAACACTTTCATCATCAATCATTTTTTCATGCCTTCTTTTGTTGTTTGCATTAAATTTTTACCTAATCTAATGGGACAACTAAGCATAGTTTGGTTTTTTCTAGGATTATAAAAAATAACCCTATAAACTTTAAATCTTTTTAATTGCTCAATATTACCTAAATCATATAAAAGTATATGTTTAGTGAGCTAGGGCTTGACTTTTGTTCAGATTTCCCTTGTTTTTTGTGGGTAGTTTAAAGTCATGCATGTTAGACATAAAAAGGATAATGTTTAAGGTCGAAATATCTTTGACCGAATGGATTTAAAATTGAGTCAATTCCTTGAAAATTTATCTGAAACATGTTACCATAATCAAGTATGAGGAATAACATGTAAACTATGACATAATAAATTTTTTAATCTGAGGAATGATATGAAAAAGGGCCAAAAGGCATTAGAAGAAGTATTTCCTAAGAATGACGTTACCATTATTTAACAAACTCATTAGGGAGTTGAATTAGGCAGGTCCACCTAAGGGCATTGGTTGCATAGTCAAATAATAGCATATTTTAGCTGACATGTCCGTTGTGTAGACTACTTATACAAGGATACCTAAGGGCACGTGCTGTATAGTCAGGAAAAATAACTCATAGAAATTTTACTTTTATACTTCTAAAAAGGTAGTGAAAGTTTATGGAGATTAAAATATTCCAAAGTATAGAGTCTGTTGCATGGAAAGTGGTAGTTGAATATGAGAGGATATTTCCAATCCAGATTGTCTAAGAATTGGATGAATGTCACTCTTACGAAGGTCTGACCCAATCATAGGAAGGGAAATATAAACCACATACTTGAATACTTTCAGATCATGAAAAAAAACATGGGACAAATATGTTATGGTTGACTATTTTTTTTGCAGATCCATACATATTGTCATTAAGACAAATAAGAACAAAAGTGGATTTTCTCTGAAGAATGAATTTACCACTATTTAACAAACCCATTAGGGGGTTGAATTATATAGGGCCACCTAAGGGAATTGGATTCATAGTAAAATAATAGTATCTTTTGGCTGACAGGTCCGTTATGTAGACTACTTATGAAAGGCCTCCTAAGGGCACGTGTTGCATAGTCAGGAAAAATAACTCTCAGGTATCAGACATTTTGTGACCAGAAGTCAAGAAAAGGGTTATGGCGATCTGAATGTATTTATGTTTAGGAGTATGACACATCAAAATGGGCATTGTTCAATGCATGTAGAGATACACAGATCAATGTTAACCATAATCATGTTGTGACTGGGTTCTGAGAGGTGTTGGACTTCACTACATATCCCATAAGGATGGGAATCAAGCCATACATAGTTCTTAAAATAATGTTTATTGTCATGTGGGACGAGAGTGTAGGAGATCTTAGTTTAGTGTCATAGAATTTGGACAATTATAAATAATACAAAGTATGTTTAATAAACCTTATGTGAATAAAGACCAGTGTATCCAGACTATATTCATGTTTTCACAGGGGGGATTTTCAACCAATGGACTGAAAGTGGAATTTTGGGGTTAGGCCCAAAGACATGGGGCTGGATTCAATGGATGCTCGAATGTTCCTACGTATTCCATAAGGTTGGGAATCAATCCGCACATATTGTTTGATATAACCTCTGTATAGATTTGGTTTTTACAAGTGAAGGGTGAAAAGTGGACTTTAGTGCAATGATGGTTTGACCCAAGATAAAAGGTTTGGGCATTTCCATGTATGCGTGTAGTGTTTTGAATATAACATGATTGGAGATCAATGTAAATAAAGATTCCCTCTCAGGTGAGGGTGTTAAAAAATGTTGTAGTTTATTGTCATACCGGACAAAATTGAAATTTTTTTAACATCATATAGCAAGGATGATGGTGAACCAATGTAAAAAATATTGGTTATAGGGGTGGTTTCATGAATCTTCATCGTATGAGACGAAGGCGAACCGATGATAAAAGATTGATTTTGGGCTTGAACCTCAGGAGGATTCCTATGTACCTAGCCTAGAAGGCAAGGATAAAAGTCCACGTAGTTCTATTAAATACGAATTGGTTATCAAGCTGTAATTGAGGATAATCCGAAGATGGTGTTGGGGCATACAGGTGATTAGCGGCCCAAAGAGGGTGTTATGGTTGAAGTTTACTCTAAGCTCACGTGATTCATACTCAGTGTGAGAAACAAGAGGTTGCAAAAACCTTAACGATGAACAATTTAGTGTCATGTAGGACATATAAAGGGACTATGCAGTTTAAAGTCTTCCAATGAGGAATATTGGTGCTGCACAGTTTAGTGTCATGTAGCAGGGACAAAATTCAGTTTAACATCATGTTGGATGTATTAAGGGACTTTGTTCAGTTTTACGTCATGTAGGACCAATGAGCAGTATAGTTTAACATCATATAGGACAACTATAGGGACATTTTTTAACAACATGTTGGACGTGAACACAGTTTTGCATCATGTTGGACAGAAAAGGGTGCTATACAGTTTAGCGTCCTGTAGCTAAGATGATGGGGACAATACAGTTTAACGTCATTCTGGTCGAAAGGGGGACTGTGTAGTTAAATTTCATACAGTAAGTACAAAAGTGGACATATTTTAATTTCATGTTGGATGTATTAGGGAATTTTTTACAGTTTAACGTCATGTTGGACAATGGAAACAATACAGTTTATCTTCATATTGGATGATGGTGCGAATAGTTTAAGATCATATGCATTGACCAGTGATGGTGATGTTTAACATCTTATTGGATGTAGGGGAATTCTGTACAGTTTAGCATCATGTATCACGGACTTCATAGTTTAACGTCATGTTGGATGTAAGGGACAATGCAGTTTAACGTCTTGCAACAAGGACAACATAGTTTAACATCATGTTGGATGTAAGGGACTGTGGAGTTTAAAGTCTTGCAGCAAGGAAAACACAGTTTAACATCAACTTGGACATAAGGGACTATGCAGTTTAAAGTCTTGCAGCAAGGAAAACACAATTTAACATCATGTTGGATGTAGGGTATTTTTGTTACACAAAATAATTCTTCAGAAATCTTGGATTGGTTGGAGTAGTGAAGAGTTCTCCATCCATTGAGATAAAGAATAAGCTCCATTAAAGTAGACATTATGTATTGAATAAGGTCCTTCCCATTTTGGTTCCAGTTTGGGAGGTTTCATTCCTGGAATCATTGGAGTTCTAAGAACCAATACCAATTCTCCTTAAATGAATGAACAAATATGAACTTTTTGTTGAAAGATTCTGTTATTCGATTCTAATAGACTTCCAAGTGGTGTAAGGTGCACAATATTTTATCGTCTAATCATTCCAATTCATCCAATCGCTTTTTATATTGTTCATATGTAGATGACAGATCACAAATGGCTACCCTGAGTGGGGGTAATTGAACCTAAATGGGAAAGACTGCTTCCGTTCCATATACCAATGAATATGGAGTTGACCGCGTTGCAGTGCAGGTGGTGGTCTGATAAGCCCATAAAGCATGAAAATGTTTACCCAGCCATGACATCTTATTTTTATCCACCATCTTTTGCATTAAATTTTAAAGAGTCATATTTAAGGCTTCTATTTGGCCATTGGTCTCTTTATGATACTAAGAGGAATGGTTGGATTTGATTTTGTATTCTTGAAACAACATCCTTACCTCAGATGAATAGAAGTTGGTGCCATTGTATGTCAATATGGTATGAGGGACACCAAATCTGGTAATGATGTTAGACTTGATGAATCTAACAATTCTTTTAGAACTGACTTCCTTGAGAGGTATTTCCTCTTCCCATTTGGAAAAGAAATTAGTAGTAGTAGGAATGTACATAAACTGCTTGGATGTATCTGAAGGATAATGTCCTACTACATCCATTCCCCATGTGTCAAATGGCCACGAGTATTTAGCTATATGTAGAAACTTTGGGGGTTGATGAATGAAATTATCATGTACCTAACAAGAATGACACTTCTTTGTGAAATCAACACAATCTTGTATCCTTGAAGGCCAAAAGTATCCATGCCTTCGAACTTGAACAGGTAGTCTTTGTCCGAACTGATGGGCACCACAGAATCCTGCATGCACTCCTTTCATGACAGCCATTATCACTTCACCAACAATGCACCTAAAGATAATTCCATCAAAACCTATTTTATAGAGAATTTTCTCTAGGTGATCTGGGCTATCATAAAGAGTGAAATTGACCACACATCGCCAGATTTGTTCTTTCCTAACTCTATCAGGTGGAAGTTTTCCTTTTTGAAAGAATTCCCTAATAGGTGTCATCCATCCTGTTGTATGACCATATGGTTATGAAATGAGACTAATTTCAATGATTTCCTCTATTCTGGTTTGAACATAAGGTGAAATTGTATGACAGTGGTAAATAATGATGATTGTCTCGTCCCGATTTGGATCTGCCAGAGCTGTGGCTATATTAGCCAGTGCATCAGCTTGAGAATTTTGTGATCACGAGACATGAGAAAATGTCAGTTCTAAAGGAAACTTTTCCATTAACTCTCTGACGTAATAATAAAAAGGGATTAACTCTTCTTTTCTGATTGCATAATCCCCATGGACTTGTTTGATTAACAGGTCTGAATCACCTTTCACTTTTAAGTTATTCACTTGTGCCTGAAGTGGTAACTCAAATCTTGTGATGAGAGTTTGGTATTTTGCTTCATTATTTGTACCACCTCCCAAAAATAATAATGAATAGGGTATTACTTCCTTTTCTGTAGAAATGAGCACAATTCCAAACCCATCATTTTTGAATTTAGAATCTTCCATTTTCTTCCCTTTTGGACTTCTAGAAGCACCATCAAAGTACATTTTTCATGTTTGAATATTATCTTGAATAGAGATGACTTCCTCATCAGGAAGTTCAATATCTAAAGATATATCTTCTACTGAAGGGTGTTCAACAAGGAAATCAGCTAGATCTTTTCCCTTTTTTGCCTTTTGAGACACATATTGGACATCAAATTGCTGCAAAATAACTGCCCACCTTGCTCGATGTCCTGTAAGCATTGGACAACTAAGGATGAATTTGAGTGGGTTATTGCGAGATACAAATTGGACCTCGTGATGTTGCCGGTATTGTATCAACTTATGAACTACAAAGATTAATGCTAGGCATCACTTTTCAATACTTGAATATAGGGATTCTGCTTCAAGCATAGTCCGACTGAGATAGTAAATGTTTTTTTTTCATTTCTTGCATCATTCATTTGTGCATGGAAGGATTCCAATGATCGCTCTAAGGATGTCATGTAAAGAATAATAGGTATTCCTTCAACTGATGGAATTAATACTGGTGGAATCAAGAGATACTTCTTGAGAATATTGAATGCTTCTTGACATTCTTCATTCCACTAGTAAGTAACTCCCCTCTTCATTAATTTGGTGAAGGGTAAAATTTTTCTTGCCAAATTGGTGATGAAACACTGAGTATTGGCTAACTGTCCTTGAAGTCCTCTCAATTATTTCAAATTTTGAGGAGGTGACAAGTGCATCATCCAAAAGAACTAAAAATAAGGATGGTATTTATAAAAAGTCGTGTTTATAGACAAATTTTTTTTCTAGTTTTATAAATGATATTTTAGTAATTAGGATAGGGTATTTAGAGTGAATAAAAAAAATGAATCCGTTAAAATAAAAGTATTTAGGAATAAAAAAATGAGAATATTCCTCATAATAAAAAATTAAGTTATGTGTTTGATGTGAAAGATGGAAGGCACACTCTTAGATATTTTTCTACAATAGATCAAGTATAATATTAATTCTCTAATAATATTAATGTTTTATAAGGGGATATAAGTTCCTTAAATGATCACGATAAAATAATTTTCAAATATAATGGGAATTAATAAGATAAAATAACTATTCATTTCCAATCATAATCGAAGTGCATATATGAAAGCATAATGATATAAGGAGATAGTGAACAAGGTTGATAAAAATATCTAAACCTTGATATTCATAGTGAGAATCAATGGAATACTAACCTATTAACATATATTTTTTATATTATATTTCTTATCAAAATGTTCGTAATTGGAGGTGAATCATGAAATCATGTATAGAATATGAATATGATTAATGGCTACAAATTTTTTATAGCCATGAAGAATAAGTTTTCATCCAAAAATTATTCCTAATGTTTCATAAAAAAATTATTAAAGGATCATTGTTAATGATATTGAAGAGGTTTTCATCGAAAAATGAGAAAATATTAAACAATATCCCACTATGGATTGAACATACATTCTAAAACCCAATGGAATATATTTAAGAAGATCATTCTTCATTAATATTTTGACCATTTCAAATGTTTGGAAAACAATATAAAAAAGATACATTTTTATGTATTCTCAAAAATGCATTTCCAAAAAAATCTATCGAAGAGATTAATCATTATGAAGACCATAGATAATGTATTCATTAGGTGGAGACAAGTGGTGGGTAAATAAATTTTAATAATTATCATAAAATCATAAAAATATAATTATTTTGGAATGATCTTATTGGAAAGTAAATTTAAAAGTTGTTTATTTATTTTTCTTCTCATTAATGGTTACTCTGTATATTATTATTTATTCAAATTGGTAGAGGTTGAAATAATTAATAGGGTAATAATACATAATAATAAATTGGATCCAAGACCACTTATCTTATACGTTAAACTATATGTTTTAACATCTTATTAAAATGTTTTTAGGAGTTTTTTTTAATGATATCTCCTACGAATGTTTCAAATCTCAATTGGTATAGTCATCCATGAATAAAACTAGATATCCCAAAAATAAAATAAGGTTTTTTCTTTTTTTCATGAGGTATCATGATCAGTTGATGAAGGGAAACATTTTTTCTAAATAAAATCTACTTGTTTTCTACACTATATATGGTTGAAGTTGAATTAGTGTGAAATTATTAACGAAACATTTCATAAGAATTATTTGATGCATTTTTACAATGAGGTTTTGTTTTATTTTCATTAAGGGTGATTGAAATTAAAATGATTAATTGCATATTTGGAATGGTAATGGAAGGAATGAGAGGTAAAATAATGGGAAAGAAATAAGATATGGATGGACATATAGAAATATTCACTATAAAAGAATATTAAAGTTTATGTTAAAACATGTGGGGGATATAAGGGAAAAAATAATGCCAGAATAATATTTTTATCAATGGTTGTCAATGAAATAAAGTTATTTCATTAATTTCAATATATTGAATAGGTTGTATAAAAGAATAAAATGGAAATATTGGTTGGATTGTCTTAGCCTAGTGTGAAATTAGTTATAGCTTAGAAGATTGAATGAGGAATAAAATAAGTGATGATGTCTTCCTATCATCAAAGAAGGTACATGTTTTTATTTACATTGAATTACTTTGGATATATTTTACTACGTGACAGTGAATGCTATTTTAAAATGTGGAGTTTAAAGATAATGATTGATGAGTTTCTCTTAATGTTTACAACATGTGATATGATTATTGGGGATGAACATCTGTTAACAAAATTTTTAATTTTTATAGAAGCATTTTCTTAAAATGTTGGTAAAAATAATGGATATATATAGTGAAGTTGATCAAACTAGGTTTATTTTATAAAGGTGATTTGATTAACCATGATATAAAGACCATCAGATTGACTTTTATAAATTCATCATTAAAAATTCCATCGAATGAATACTTCAAAAGACATATATTGAAGTATATTAAATGGTATAATATGTAATTTATATTATTTAAACCAAGAATAAATTTTTATTCAATAATAGAATATTTGGGAGATCACAAAAAAAACATCCATAGTGACAATGAACTAATGTCAACAAACAAAACAGATTAAATAAAAGTTGTAAAAAACTATCTTACCAATTACATTAATTATTTCGTTCTCTAGATAATGACAATCAAAAATAATAACATATTATTATTGATGAGTTCCTCACTGATCAAACACCATATTGTATTTTAGAAGTGATTCAAAGATGAATTTGGGAAGAAATGGAATGGCTATAAGTTTCATTAATGAATCAAGTAATTCATTATTGATACTTCAAGAAAGAAAGAAATTACTTCTCTACAAAATTAATTTTAATTTTTAATTTTTCAAGAATTAATAAGTTGAGGAAGATTAATTTTTGAAAATGAGTTAATGTTCTATTTAAGTTATATTGAATGAATAATTGTAAACAATCTGTTAGATGAAATTTTATAATGATTTTACTATAATGTTAATAAGTTACATCAAACAAAAAAATAAATTACCAATAAGGTTATGGCAAAAAATAATAATGAATGAGGTTTCTTATAAAAATATAGTAAGATATCAGATATACACTACCAGAAAGTATATTTTCCATGAAAAGACAGATTTTTTCCAAGAAAAGTTATTATATATTTTAAAAATATATAGATCATAAATTGCATAATTTTATATATAATTTCATCATATAGATGATTTATAGCGATATTCATCATATTAATGTCTTATATGGATGTCATTATAAAGAGTGTCTAAATAATATTTGGTTGAGTATTAAAAAATCATCAGATTGAGTTTTTCTAATGTTAAGGGAGAAAATAATCATTGTATATCCTCACATTCTCATCAGACATATGAAAATTGGGAAACTATTATGATCTAATCTGATACAGGAAAATCCTTAAGAAAGTGTACTAAATATTATTTTATGGCAAGATCAACTAATTTCTCTAAACAAATATGACATAAGTTGAAATGAATATCTTGAAAAATATTTTTAATATTTTTCTCTGAATATGTGGAGTAACACTTAAATAAATTTCTGAGGAATAATTTATTATATGAATAATTGTTTTCATAAGATTCAAAGTCCATTACAATTTTATATGTATAATAATCAAATTTGTAAAAGTTTAGTTGGAAAGTCAATAATTCAAAAATCATGAAGCAATGAGACATGATTATATCTAATATTATTAGATGAATATGAAATATTGATTACACTGAGATCTAAGGAGAGTTTATATAAATATGAATAACACATGTCTTCTAGGAATTATGTAGATAGTCATTTGAAGGAATAATTAGGTAGAATATTCAATTTTGGAATTGATAAATTTAAATTTTAGTTTTCATTTATCCATAAATTTCCATAGTAATTTTACCTATACAAAAGGGTATTATGTGATGAGAATGAGTTTCAAATGTTATTGGCTATGTGATTTATTATTTTTATTTTAATGCTAAATAATTGATGATCCATAATGAAGTATTCTCCATGATTCTTGAGTGTTATTCTCAAATCAGTTCAAGTGTTGATCGAATAGGTACTAGATAGGGAATTAGTGCAAGATGGAGAGAAAGAACTTGATCAAGTACTGGAGTAGATATGGATGTAGAGATGAAATGAGGAATGGTTGTCTAGAAAATAATTCCATCATGGGGTATCAGATAGAGAGATAACAGATAGATTTGAAGGTATCAAATGAGGATTGAGAAATAGATGAACATGTACCAAAGTAAGATATGAAATAGAAATCTCAAAAAAGTGGTGTACTTATATTATTATTCAAAGAAAAATGAAAATTTTGAAAACTACATATACTAATAGTATAAAGGTCCAACGTGGTGCTATAAGTGGATAATGGTATATCTAGTTTGACGATTCAAGATTATTTTAACCCTTGTTATTAATGGTTGGTGAATAACATATAGGATAAGGATTGTTTTCAATCTATAGAAATATAATTCTGATAATTAATATAAATGATAATATGTGTAATGGTTATCCCCACACACAACAAGGAATAACAACTATTATTGATTTGTAAACCTTGTGAAGAAATTGTTTTACATTCATCGAATGCTTTCAAATATTGAATATGATAACTAAAAGAGAATAATAGAATCGGTATCCTAATAATTCTAAGAGGTAATGGGATAAAAACCTATAATTGGATTAAAAGTTCCTCAACATTGTCCCCCTCCCACAAATCATAAATCATATCATAATGTGGTGCATATAATCACATAGAACATTCATCAAAAACTGGATATTATATATGGATTCACTATATTTTCTTAAAAATATAACAGCAGATAATTCTTTATTTCACCTTACTAAAAAACATTCAAACCCCATCCATTCATAAATTCACCCCCCTTAAATTCCCAAATATTCATATTTGTATCCAAAATTCTATAAAACTAGATATAATTATAAAAATAAATTTATATTAATACTCACCAAAAATAATAACTTATATCCAACAAAAACCCCATATAAATATTTATATCTATCAGATATAAAAGTTCCATATAATTAAATGATAAATTCAAATTTTTTTTCTATAGTTTATTATAATTGTGATCCCAATACATATATATTGAAATCAAAAACTCAAATAAATTACATCATTATATTGATCTAATTTTTTTGATTACTATTTCTTGAGTAATAATTTATTCATGATATTTTCTACTATATTATTTAGTTAAATGTATTTTCTAGTTTTAATATGAAATCACAACATAATCATTTTTAATCAAGCACATGATATTTTTCAAAAAAATAGAAGTATTAAACTAAATTAAAAAGTTCATTAAACTAATAAAATCATTTTAAAATAGATTAATGACTCAATTATATCAAATATCACCCTAGAAGCATGATTTTCCAAGATATTTATTATAAAATAAAAAAATTTATACATTTCAACAAATGTATCAACAATATTATATATACTATAAAGATATCGAAAAAATCATAAAATAAATAAATAAATCTCAAACACAAAAATTAGTAATGACCCAACACAATAGAACCATGTTATAGTGGATAAAAGAAATTTAGCCTCATTTTCACACCAAAGTACTTAGAGGAAGGGAACTAGAATCAAGAGTTAATGTAAATTAGTTTGATAAAATATTATACCATTAAATCCTCAGAAGTATTATCTATGTAGAGAACCCCCAAACAATATGAAATTTTCATGATCAAGCACTCATGTAAATCCATTCCCCATAACTTAATCATATGGAATAAGTTTTACGCATAAATCCAATATGTATGTAAAGGGTGTGAGTTTAAAAAAATATAAATTTATAGATTAAGGAACAAAATAATTCCAATAACACTATGAAATATAATATAACTATTAGGTTATTATATGAAGAATTTGTAAAAGATATGGGCATGTAATTATATGTGGGAAATGAAGTGTTGTCAAAATAATTTACATTCACTATGGTTGTAAAAAATATAATAAAAATATACATTTACACATAATGTTCCCATAGAACACATATTTAATATAAGTTATGATATTAATACCAAATAGGTTATTAAGAAATTCATGGATTAACATATGCTCAAAATAATTTCCAAAAAAAGATTTTTATCAATAATTATAAATCTTAATATGTCATGAAAAATGTTAAACCATTATTTAAAATATTTAAAATAAATTTGAGATCACAAAATATATCCCTTCATACCAAATTCTGGAAGATCACATTTATATAAATACTTTTAAAAATAAGTTTTCATTAGTGTATTATTATTGAAATAACATATAATTTTTCAAAAATTAATTATGGTGCCTACTTGGAATATTTAATATTAACTCCTATATAAATTTTGAAATTTATAAAAAATATTCATCATTATAATGGATGGTGGTCACCAATATCATTGTAAAAATGATTATATCAATCCAAAAATACAAAAAAATTATATAAAATAAAAAAATCATAAAATTTAATGAAAAAGGTTTCAATTTTTAGAAGAACTGTCAAAGATAAATTAGTAACATGTGAATCCATAATATGTTAAAATCCTTACTCTTAGGAAAACTATATAATTGATGGCTCATAAATTCATTCAGACTCAATAAAATAAAAGAGAGAAAAAAAGAGGGTAATAGTAAGAATATTATTGTATAAATTGTACATTTAAGTGACCAAACCATGGAATACAAAAATATAGAGACTATATAATTACAAACATTCACCCTTTTAAATATTTGAATGGAATGACTCCTTGTTAAATAGTTGGTAACCATCATTTTCTCAATGTCCATCCAGCACATTGTGATAACCAAAGGATACTCATTGCCTGACCTACCTTTAAAATCAATCATCATTTACCTGGTTCTCTATAATAATTGCATATTTGTGTCACCTACCATTAAAGAATTCATCATCTTCTTATTTTACACTGTTACTTCTTCTAAAATCTTATAAAATATTTAATCTAGTTTAAAAAAATAACAAATTTATTATATAAATAATGAAAAAAATAAAATACAATTGAACTTACATGTGACTTTACATCAGTAGAGATTTTTGAAAAAACATATACATCTATATTAACCATAACAGATGAAAATCGACCATATTCCCAAATTATTATGTGAATATTAAATTTATTATTCATGTTAGAAATGCATTGTTTCATCGTTCATATATAATTATCTATTAAATTTATAATGACAATATTATAGATATATATTTGTAAAGAGATTATAATCTATCATTGAATGTGATAAGAAGTAATTGAAAACTCGATTACAACTATTTCAGAAAAAGGTTAACAATTTTTGAGTTTGGTAGAAATAACTTGCTGAATAAATACTAACATAAGTGGATAGAAATGTGATAGCCAATCGAGGTTATTTAAAATTCCATTATGATTTATAATTCACATTGAAATTTTTGAAAACTATCAATAAAAATTTATGAAATATGTTTTACCCATATAGCATTAATTCATAAAAAAACTCATTACAAGCTATAATTTATAATGATTAGTTGAAAAATGAGATGTGTATTATCACTGAAATCGATAAGATAAAGTTAAATGGTATTTTAATTAATGTTATTCATGAATAATTTAATTTATGAAATATAAGACACTTCATGGCCCCTCTTAAAACCATAAAGAGATTATAAACACATATAATATTTTTTCCCTATTCCAAATAATCACAAAAAGGTTAAGAAAAATATAAAAGTAGAAATTCCACATGAATTATTTTACTCTAGAATAGTTATAATAATTTACAATAATTACAATAAAATTACCACGAGGTCAATGATGAGAGCCAAATAAAATAAAAAATAAATAAAACTTTTGTGTTCTCACAAGAAATTAGATGGGAATCCACTGTAATGGAATAATACTTTTTATTATGAATTAATAGAATAACACCCATATAAATTTTTTTTGAGGATTTATTTTTATATATAAATAACCTATAAGTATATTTCTTTGATATTAATCATGAATAATTTCTCAGTGATTATTTAAACGGTGTTGAATGTTCCTCTAAATAATGATGATGTTTTCAATGATGATGTTCAATAAACTGTGAAACAAAACATGTTACAAGTGGTTAAATATTTGAGTCTCAGTAATATTTGAAAAAAAGAAATGGAAATAAATCCATAAATAATTCATTAATCATAAAATATATATAGAAAAAATTATTTAAGAAGTCAGAAGAGTTATTGAAGAGAAATTAAATATTAAATTCCTATGCAAGGATGTTTTTCTAGATGTAAATTCAATGGTGAAAACTATTTTTCATACCAGTATAACATATCATATACTATAAATATAATTTTCTCTATTCAAGGGAACACAAACATAAAATATAAATAAATATACCATAAAGATGGAAAAAATAATTGCAATTTAAAATATGTTTTGAGTGTATTAATGAGACTAGTGGATGGTGTGGACAACATGGTCACCCAGAATATAAATTTTTAACTATTCATATGTAATAGATGAAGAAAATTATTATACTAAAATAATTTCATAGAATTCGAGGATTCAAAGTACATTTCTAGGTATTTATCTGTTTTTATGACATATCAGAGTATGATAAAGCCAATATTTTGAAGAGTGGATCATTTTAACACGTGAGTAGAAGAAAATATACCAAAAAATAATTTAAAATTTTAAAGTGGGGTCAATCATACCTAATTTTTTTTGAATAAAAGTATGTAAAAATTTTTAATACTAAAAAATGGGAATTAAATATTCAAAATTCCTGAATGATTTATTTATTCATATATTGATACCAAAAAAGTTTATTATGTTGAAAGTATCTACTAGTAGTATTGAAGATATATTTGAAAATAATGGTAACTATTTGAACATGTTAATTATTAGTATTATCTACACCAAAGGAAAACAAACTAATCATAATCATATTGAAATTTGAGATAACTTGTAATCATGTTGCATTATATTTATAGCTAATAATTTAATATTGTGTTATTGGCATAAATATCCAAGAAAAAATGAAAATGAGAAGTATTATTTGTAATAATGATATTTCATTATTCAATAATATAAATTTTTTATTAATATATTTATTTGCTGCATGCTGTAAAGTTAAAATTGTAAATAAAAAATAAAAAGGAGTAGATATTATCACACAAAACTATACAAATGTCTTTATTTTTAAGTGATTATACCAAAGACCATGAAATAAAAAATACAAATACATATACCGTTATATTTTTTGATTAATTTACAAGAATTACTTGAATTATTTTTATGTCAAGAAATTCTCAATGCTCAAAAAAACCATTATCAAAGAAAAATTGTTAATCAAATGAGTTATATCACAAGAGGTTATAGTTTTATTCTGAATCAAATAAAAAAATCATGATATTGACATATAACATTAGAAGAATGGAAGGATACATGGGATTATATTTTCATACATTATATAAATATATTTATTTTTTTATTAAAAAAAATATAGTAATTTTATAAGTACATTTCATGTTAACGATTACACCTCTCTATAATTGTATACACAATTAATAATAACTGTGATTTATATTGAAAATAAGTGTCTTTTAAAACTATAATATTATCTAATACTATATATGAATTTATACTAGATTAATCTTAAATTGTAAAAATTATGTGTATTTTCATCCAATTAACGATTGATTTGAGGTTAAAAAAATTGGTTTTATTTAATGGTTGGGAAACTAAATTGAAATTTATTGGGTATATGCATAAGCTAATAATTTATTAGTTCTATAAAAAGAAATATAGAAAATGTGGATAACGTTTGTTTAAATATTTTTTTAGATATGTTAATCTAAAGATATCATTAATAATATATGGATGTCATCTACATTTGATATTATTATTAGACTACATAGTGCACAGATTGAATGCCAAGATAAAATTAATGATAACAATTCATATTATTTATTTTTGACTAAAAATGATCACTTGAGATAGACAACAATAGATCATTAAAGAATTTAGATTTATTTAGAACCAAATAAAATCATTTTTTAAAATGATGGAGGAGGAAAATAAAAAAAAATATTAATAGATAAAAAATCACAGTCGATTTATATTAACAAAGGGGAATACATAATTATTTTAACAGTGGGGTTTCATTGAATAATTCATGTATCATGTGTCAAGAATACTCAAAACGTTAAAGGAATTAACTTTTATTAAAATGATTTCCCTGTTTAAAAAATTATTGGAGATTCAAATTATTATTAAATGATTACCCAAATATGTTACCATAATAATTAATAAAATGTGAAGTAAACTTTTCATGGTGAATTAATAGAACAAGAAGAATATTTTAAGAACCTAAATGGTTATATTATGAAATAATATGATTAATGTATTCATTTATTGAATAATTTACCTTTTGGATAGATTAAATACCTTAGGAAATTGTGATGATTGTGGAATCATGATTAAATACAATGGACAACATGGATAAAAAGCTGGATTAATAATTATATAACAAAGAGAATAACATGAATTCATTCATCATGATCATTAATAATGATGGAAAAAATTGGATATAAATAAATATTATATTTATGTAGACATCACTAATCCTATGAGGAAAAAATTGTTTTATTAATAAAAAGTATTAGGTAATGTTTTCCATGGTTAAATGAGATACAATATATTAACTGCATTTTTATTTCACAGGTCAATTATGTCAATGAGTTAATAAAATAATTTAGTACTTTTAATTATAATATTCGATATATAAATTATTATTTATAACAATACTGAATATGATAATGTGTTTAATTAAATTTATTATAATGACTTTAAAAGTTTGGATAGAAATATATATACATGATAGATTATTGATCGGAAATTCTTTTTATCATCATAATATACATGTTATTTTAATATAATAATAAAAAAATAAAAAATATTTCTGATAATATAATTATTATCTATATAATTTTAAAACATTACTATGGTATTACGAATAATAGATATTGTAAAATTAAATTATATAAATAAAATAATATAATTGTAAATAATATAATGATAATCAAAATTCCACTTCAAAAATTTAATTTTATTAATGAAAAAATATGTATAGAATTAAATTACAAGATCTAAATTTTAGAAATATTTAGTATTATAATAGATGATTATATTGAATTGTTCAATTTTAAAATGAAAATAATTTTTATTAAGTAAAATATTGGTGACATTGTTTTGAATTTAATTTTCAAATAAAATATTTTATATGATAAAAAATGTGACATTAACCATTATAAAACCCTATTGAAGTACTTATGGTAGAAGCATATCAACAAAATGTATTAATAAGGTCAAAAAATTAATTCTGTTAACATGATCACTTTTAAAATTGAATCAATTTTTTAAAAGGGCATATGTAACATAATTATTTTAAGGAAATGTTTTATTTTGTGACACATTCAATTATATATCAAATTAAATTTTATAAAATATTATAAAATATTAAATAATTTAAAATAATTTCTCATTCTGTTATAAATGTTTTTTATGGTTTTGGGATGGTGTTGGTGGAAGTGTTCATTTTTAAGGGTGCATCTTGACTAATTTCGTTCCCGTATATAGATTTTAGTTAAATTAGTTTTTCTGTTCATTGTGGTTTTATCTTCTTATTTTATGGATTTTCAAATTTCTTTCCTCGTGATGTCGTGTTTCTCGAGATGCATATAATTTAGCTAGTTAGAGTTATCCATCTCTTTGGTTTAATTTGTAGTTATGTTTCGGTTCAATATGAAACTATTTTGTTTGGCATTGGAATAGGTCCAAAAATAGTTATTCATGATGTTTCCACCCTGCAGACGATGGTGAAAAGCGTGTGACATGTTTTATCATTAGTTTTTTCCATTGTTTCATGGTGGTTATTGGAGAGATGGACAACATCGAGCAGCGAAGGGTTCATGGGATTATTTTTCTCTGATTTTTTTCATTACATGTTTAATGTACTCAATGGTGATGCCTTCAGAAATGTGATTAGCTTGTACTTAGATGGTGGCACCATGAAGTCATCAACATTGTTAGGGTGAGGGAGTTAAGCTCAATGTGTCCTATCACACCAATCATCCTTTTAAATTTTGAATTGATTTTGAATAAAATGTGTAATATTCTTATGAGAGGTTTTTTTATTCCATGGTATTTCTATGGGTTATATCGTGGCTCGATGTGGTTTGGTAGAAGTAGGATCAATGGGTGGACATGAGAGTATTTTAATTTCTGAATAATTTTTTTTGTTGATTACTATTTTGAAATTTAAACTTGTATTGTAAAATATGGGGTTTATTTATTTTAATAATTAACGTTTTGATAGCGATCAACCATAAAGCATATTTTGGAAAAATGAAAAAAACAGTTGTGGACATAATAAAATAAATAGTTGTACTTTTAATAACATCATAGGCTACATCTACAATATATAATGATTATTTATTATGTCTTAAAAAGAAAAATTATAAAAACAAATTTATTTATATTATTAAATGGGATGTGCTAATTTAATTTATTTATAAATTGTTTTATGAGTTTCAAGGAAAATGTGTAAGTGATGAAAATGAGTAATGAAGAAAAATAAATATTTTTTCCAAAATAATCATAAAAGTTGTGTGTAAAGTATTTGAAGAAGGATTTAAATATTTTGGTAGAGTTTTTTTCTATATATAAAATATTCTAAAAATAAGTTATGTAATATAAATTTCATATATACCTGAGGGAAGAATTAAATGTTAATAAAATGTAATGTTTAAATAATGGTTCAATTATTTGTGTGAGTTTGAACATACTATAAAAAATAATAAGGTAACTCATGTTGTGTAATTTTGACTTGATGTTTTAATTAATTAGGTATTATTGAATAAAATATTGAAGTAGCTATGATTTAATAATTCTTGTATTAGAACTACATATTTTTTTAGGAACTATATCTATATAATATTGAAAATTATTTTTTTATATTCCATGTAATTTTTATATAAATATTGATATATAATTGTGTGAGTGTATGAATTAAATAATGATGTAGCAAATTAATTTATCTATTTTTAAGACATGTTTAGGTTATAAATTATATCAATAACATCCCGGAGCTTTAATGTTCTAATTTATTGATAATTTTTAGCCTTTAAAGGAGAGAGATATATTTATGAAAATAAATATTTAACGATATGGGAATTATGTTAGAAAACAATTTAGAATATTTCAGGTTTTTTAGGTATATATGTTCAATATATTCAATAATATTCTTGTGATACTTCAATATAATTTTTAAATTATATGGAAAAAAAGAATATTAAAAATATAAAAATTATACATATTAAAAGAGGGTGTTTCTCATGTCGTTGATATATCAAGTAAAATATTTAATAATAGAGTAATATTGTATCAGAAAATATGTTTATGAAGAAGGTATTTCAATAATATCAATAATATTGGTTTTATTGAAATATGAATGTATTTGTTTTGTGTAATGATTAGGTAGGTGAAGCTACATTGGAGGCCTGGAAAGAATATAAAATTACCACCCATCATATTGACTTGATCATTTTTAACCTATTATGAAGGAGGTACCTTGTGGATGATCAAAAGAGTTATTATTCTATTATAATTATATATATCTTGTTCAATATTATTTGAGAAATAAACTTGGGATAAATGAAGAACTAAATATAGATGTAAGAACATTTGTAATCAATTTCTTTTTATTTATATATGGGATATCATCAAATCAGTAAATTAATTGAACTCTCCCTATAAGTTGTGCCTGGATATAGGGTAATAGAGTGTGTCCCTTGGGTGAATGGTGTAACACACATACCATTCCATGGTATGAACATGATTTAATTTTCATCAAATATAATTTATTTTGAACTATTTTTTTGTGTTTGAGGGGTCATGTGAGAATCAAGCTTATATTTTAGGTAAATGGGTTGGTGGAGGACATATAACATTGATGATATGCTTCATTGAATTCTTATTGGGGGTCCACTAGAGTTCCATTAGATGGGTAATGCTAACTAACACTTCTAGAAGAGCCTATTGTGGCTAATATAAAACCAAGGTAGTTGGCCAAATTTTGAGTGAGGAACACTGGATTCCTTGTGGGGTTCTTTGATATTTTTTTAAAAGATAAATAAATGGGTAATTTATTCTGGACAAATATTATCAACTCAATTAATCTGTCATTATTCTCCCAAATAATAGTGTGAATATCTCACTTCATTATTACTCTTAACATCATGAAGATAGATATTTCTCATATATGTCCAAATTTGAGTATCCATAGTTCCTAATGGTCTATATGGGTAAACATGACACTTCTATATATTTTATTATAATTTTAACTCATTATGTTTTCATTCATCACCTATTATTCCATAATATAGGTGTTTTTGGATTTTTTTTCTTCTATAACATTTGAGACTGAATTCATAAATGGCATATAATGAGAAAAACCATTCTAGAATTATGAATGTGATCGCTTGATTTCCCTTTGAACATTATAATTGTTTCATATATATTATGAAATGAGGGAAGATCTAACTATATATGAAAGCCATTATGTACTTCTAAAACTAACATCATGTCCAACATGTTCTGATTTGGACTTGTTAGTGTCATGAGTGAGTCTTGAGGTGGTTTAATTTTTATCCATGGACACTGATGTTGATTTTACTTGATTATTGTTCTATAGAACTTTGAATTCAATCCCAATATGAGTGAACCATGATTCAAACATGACCCTAGCCGAATCATTTCATTTTCTAGACAATTCCATTTGTGAGGATTACTGTGACAATGAGCTTGGAATGGGTGTTTTATCCTAGTAATGATACATGGAGAGGTATTGAAGAATTTTATAATGATCCCATACAGTTCAATGATAGAAAATGATAAGTTTTGGTCATAACTGATAAATCAACCAAGATAGATAATTCTCTGTTGTGCATCTTCTACCATTGGGTTTTTTGGTGGTATCTCATCAATAATCTCATATGTTTTTAGGGTATCTCATATACCCATATAATGTAACAGTATTTTTTTGGGTATTCCCAAGGGATATACCATTCTAGACCCCCATTAACACATTTCTTTGAATTTTAAGGCCCTTCAATAATATATATTTATTTGGTATGCAACCTTTTTCACCTAAATCTAGTTATTGGTGATAAATCATTTACCATTGATAAATTTGTGATATATTTTCCAACAATAAATTGACATTAATATTTCATCATCCAATTGTTCATGTTGTCTCAATGGTTTCTCATACATTTTGAGACCTATATCATTGGTATACCATCCACCATGGAATTGATGGTGGTGGTATATTATCTATATGGAGAGTGATTCCAATGATATATTTTTCATCTATGTAGGTTATCATAAGGGTACATATTCCACTCAAATATGGGTTTTCATTCTATACCATATACATTTATTGGGTGATACATCGTTCATTTGGAAAATCCCAATTCACTATTAATGATTAGTTTTGTGATTCACTGTTCACTGTTTGGTCCACGATATTGATTGCTCATACACATTTTCTATGATAAAAGTAGTGATATATAAATAATTCTAATGGTGTTTTTATATAATGTGTATATTACCCATTCATCCACAAGTTGATGTGTGTACAACCACATGTGGTTTTCAAGATAAGAATTCTAGGATGTGATTGATTCTTTATTAATTTCTTTATTAGCATCTCATATTGAGCATTAACTTTTATTACTGTAATATCTTAGGTTATTATTGGTGGTTGCCTACATATTTATAATAAAAAACTAATTTATAATACTAATACCCAATGATACAATATTCTTCTTGATAAATGTAATCTTATGAGCCCTTTGGTGGATGGTAGAGTTAGGATTCATAGTCCTCGTTAGGAGATGGAACCAGGCTCAGACGTATAACCTATATTTTAGAGGCCTTATATTTTTATTTCTATTTTTTCCGAGGTTGTACATGACATTACCATGGTAGATCATTTTTATACTTGTATAAATAACATGACATGTTCATTGGCTCATTTTTGTAGTTGTGTGTGGTTTAAATTTATTTAATATAGTTTAAAAAAATAACTTTTTTTATATTTTTGTTATATTATGAAGATTGTTTAATTAATTTTTTTTATTTTTTCATTTAATTATATTTACCCATGACTCTATCACTTTCCTATGATATACATCTACCCTTATTGTAGTTTTACATCCATCAAAATGATCTTATGAACACTTGAGGTATATAGTGACTCAATTTAGTCATGGAAAAGATGAATCATATCAGAGGCATTTTAAAGTGGGTTGAGAAACTTTTTTACTATTTATATTATTATATTGGATATGTTATCAATGATATAGGATTTTTTCAGATCTTTTAATGATCCTTGTGTATGGTTATACCTAACTCACATATAAGGTTAGTACAAATTACTAGGGACAGTTTCAATATTCATCATTTTTTAGGATTATGGTTTTTCATTTTAGTCATTGATTAGTATCATTATTTTTTTTATTTTTAATAGTTTTTTATGTTGGGTTCGTATTGATCTAATTGATATTATTTTCAAATGATATTGTTTTGGTTATATTTTAGTGGGACCATTAGCAATTCAATGTGAGAGTAAAACAATCAAAACATGAATGGGTGAATCAATACATATGAAATTATTTCACTTTATAATATTTTATAATTTTGTTGGGTTTGACACATTAAAATTCCATTTTTATTTGGAGGATTATTAATGGGGTATTACTGAACAAATTTGATTCATTCATTCAAAGATTAATAAGATTGAATATTGGGAGTATTCCTCAAGGTTTCTATCCTAGAGAGTATTTTTTGTACTTTGGTTTTTCCTTTTTAAATTATTACTGACTATTTTTATATAATATTGAATAATACTTAAAGTAATTCAATCCTAGTTTATTTGATACTTCACACCTATTTCCACTCATATGGTTTGGGGTTTATTCATGATTGATAACCACCCTAAGATTGTTGGATAAATATATAAGAGACAGTGGTTCTTATTAAAGGGGGTTCCTAACCATATGTCTTGATTTATCTTCACGTGATGAATAATATTATCTTTAATACTATGATGAAATTTAATGAATTACTATATTATCCCTTGGATGATATAAATAACATTTTTAATGGTGAATGAACACCTATACAATAAAGATAATTGATTAAGGATAATTACTTTGGATTATTCTCTTGTGTTTTTAATCATGAAATAATACATTATATTTATTTTTGTTCCTCTAAAAATAAGTACTGAGAGAATATGATTTTTTTAAAACATACTATATGATTTAAAATAAATTTATAACTTCATAATTATCAAATGTGATTAACATTTACCTGATGTTTGATTAATTGTAGAGAAACATTACTTGGGACCTAGTGTCCTTATCTCTTATATCATTAATGTATTTTTATCTACGTCATATTTGATTAATTTTAATTCGTTATATTATTAAATTAATTAATTATAATTTTTGCAATGTAACATTTGGTTGGGATCCATTGTTTTGTACACTTCACTTTACGGGAGAAATCCATATATCCTCTATGTTATTCCATTATAAAATGTTTGTTTTGGGAAACTATATATTTCCAATTTGATACTAGATAAAAATTTAATGTCATACTTTGGATGAATCATATTTTATTTGTAGTTGTTGAGGTCAAGTAGAATGTAGGAAATAACTTGAGATTGAGCGATAAGGTAATAATAATCTCATATCCCATTTCTATTATCTGATTTTAGTTTATATTTGGTTTTCAATTTACTTTTATTTTCAATTTTTTATATATTATTTATATTGGGGTATTGTGTAAAATGTATTAGTAGAAAAACGTTTAACTTTCCAAACCATCACCAAACTACATCAAATATCAAGGGCAGTCTAATATATGGGTATTGACGATATTTTTTGCGTTTTTATGAAAATATGGTAGCTGAAATGAGTCTTATTCAAATAGATGTGATGAATTATATACCAATATATGGAAGGACAGTGATATACAGGTCAATGGAGGAGGACACTGTAATGACCCCCTCCCTCCAAAGGCTCTAATTTGATACCAACAATATAGTAAGAGAGATGACAACCCCTAAGTACTCCCTCTATTAGGCTCCATGATGGAAATTAGAACATATGGTTTAAGAATTTTATAAAATGGGAGGCATTACCCTCTATAATTATATGATCAATAGATATGATATCCATGATAAATCAACTCCATCTCTTGACATCAGATAAAGAAAACCAAGACCATCCCAAAAACTATGTATAAGACAAATATTTGTAGATAAAATTATATAAATAAATATCCATAGAAAAATATAATATAGATAAATAGTAAAAATCCAATGATCAAGTTATATATGTTCAACAAAATCCATGAAATCATCCTAGGAAAACAAAAACAAATTGTATATATGTAGTGTGATCATACAATTTTAAATTATTTGATCACAATTAGTGTATCCTATTAACATGTGAAAAAGAGAATATTAATGCACCAATGTGAAACTGGTATAACCAAAAACACCTTAGAAGGTCAAAAATCCAATCATATTCTAACCAAGACATGCTCACCAAATAACAAAACAAATTATAATAAAATAATATGAATCCTATCAACAAGGGTGCCCCACACCACTTTCCCACCAATTTTAGGCTCTCAATCCCCAAAATTTTATGTCTAACCACTATAATATCATACGCAAAAAATAACATCATATATTACCCAAATAAAAAATAAGAATCACATAAAATCTCACCTACATGCACTTGGTCCATCACATTACACCACATCACATCTCACTTGATGACACCTCAAACATCACATCACAACACATCCATATAAATATTGTATGTTGTACCATGAACATGAAGGACATATACCTTGACCTCTCCTCTGACAATGAATTTAACCCACTATAATTCATTTCATCTTCTTATCAAATATCACCATATAGCACTTTTTTCTTCTGAAAATCACAACATATGCATATCAACATTGACTAAAAGATATGTTAGGAAATTGTTGGTTGTGAACAATCCATCCTCACCCCCCTGATGTTTGGAAAACCCCCCTAAAACATTGGGTTGTCAGCAGAAGTTTCTAAACATGGGTGGGGTGTGTATATAAATCACAAGAAATATAAAAGTTATACATATAATAGCAACACATTTCCTAATCTATGGCTTCAAAAAAAGTATATCAACCAACTGATAATCGCATTTCCAATCCTCAAAAAATCATCCACTATCACTAACTCCTCTAAATGAACATTACTATATATTATGTAATAGGAATAATTTCAAATTTAAATACATGTTAAGAAAATTCCAAACTCTGATTACCAATCTATTCAATCCATTATGCCTATTCATTTTTCACCCCATTCATTTCATTCTTTCAGTCTATTTAATTCACATACGGTAACAAACATTTAAGACAAACGTCCACTTTAATTTAATTCAAAAATTATGAATTCCCACCCATTCCATTTTAATTTATTATTAACAAGTTAGAACATTACTAACCAAGATACTTTTATAAAAAATGATAATTCAAAATACATGCTCTTTATGATAAAAATCCCCCATATTTCTGTCATTCCACATAACTAAATAACTCATCATATCTAGACCACACCTCAACAACATCTCATCACATACTTCACACACACAAACTACATATCATCCCCTCCTCCACACAAACCATTCCCACAACACATTCACATATCAAAACAAAAAATAACAACTCACATTAGATAGTGAAATATAATTTATTTTCTATTCGTTTTCATATTTAAAAAGGGGATTTCATCACATTACATTTATTTATTTTAAGGAATTCTCACTCACTCCATAATCTCGCGAGGAATTATTTTAATTTAATCTGTATATGTATCTATCCAATTACCATTATAGATAATAAAAAATGTAGAACATCTAATATATAATCACACTAATCACATTGAAAATAAATCCCATAATGGACACAATTTTCAGATAGGCATGAATCCTGATCAACCAAAATATATAAAATATAAAAAAGATATATCAATATAAAATGACAATAGGTGTATGAGAACCTGATAATGACATTTAAAAATCCATAACATTCATATCATTAATAATTAATACAATTCATGGAATAAATCAATGAAATTATAAATACATGAATCATAATCAAATAAAAGTACTTGATCTATCATATCATAAAATTGGAATAAGTTATGGATTTTTTAGAATTCACATAAGCATAGAACATTTTTGGTCGAGGTTATCAACCAAGACATTTATAACATAACATTCTTGGTATTACCACCCATAAACCAAATTTTTTCTTCTATTAACTTCCCATGTACACTCTTTTTATCTTGGGATAACCTCCTATGTTCCGTCCTTCTAGATTGGGATAACCTCCCTTATAACCTATTTCAATCTTGGTATAACCTCTTGTATAACAATTGAGATCATATAAAATTAATCCTTACTAAATTAATTAGAGTGAAATATAGGTCCCACAGCTATCATAAACCATAAATATTTATTCGATGTGATCATTTAACATTCATCATATCTGTACCCATGAAATAAAATGATCTTTACAATAAATTTATGTTATCAAAACTGATGATATGAAATAGGTTTCAAAAACAATTTGTCATAGCATTGCCTATGGAAATGAAATGTGGTTCATTAACATCTTTTAATAATAAACAAAAAACATCCTTAAACTAAATAAATATGGTATCGGTGGATTATATACCATATAAATAGTAATTAAAATAAATTGATGAAATATTATATGGAAAATGATTTACAAAAATAACTCAGATCATTTCCTGATGAAAATAACATTTTGAATTAGAAAATCAGCTCTTCAAAAACTAAATGTTCACAAATTATTGTGAAAATAATTTTTTAAATAACCTTTAAAATATAAAAATTAATCTTTTAAAATTTATAATTCACAATAATAGTAAATTATATTACTGACTTACGTGTTAAGACAAATATTTATTTAATATAATGGGTAACTTCCAAACTGTCATTATTTGAAAAATAACAAGATGATTCCATCTTAATTTTTTTTTTCAAAATGCAAACAAGGGTAAAAATGAATTTTAAAAATAATATAAGAACAATAAATAATTCATGAAAATATTTTAATAAAACATAGATATTGAATTAAAAAGGGTATTTTTACCAAAGAGATAAATAATTTTGATTCTCATAAAAAAGATATTTTGATATATTGAGTAAATAAAGATATGAAGATTAAGAGAAACAAGTATTGTAAAGCGATAAAATGAGGAAGATAAATTTTACAATGTCTATAACAAATAGATGATAATACTTTATAATCTAAATCATAATCATATACAATACCAATAAACAACGAGTTTATAACATCAATTTTTTAAAACATCAGTATATTTTGAATCCTAAGCCCCAAGAACAAAGGCCATTATATAAATATGTGGATCCTATAATTTCATGATAATTTTGAAAAATTAGGTAATGGTATGTATATACATCAGACAACAGAAACTAGGGTTGAATTTTTCATGTATCTGAAGGAAATAAAAGTTGGACAATAATATCTTAACATAAGTCTCAAATTCCTTCATACATATTTGAAATGACAATAATATTAATAAAATATAATTATATAGATGTTAAAGAAAAATCCCCTAATGTATCATAAAATAAATTATTTACTAATTTCTATTGATTACCCATTTAATAAAAATTCCTTGTAAATTTTTTTTTCAGTTAATAACTGCTTTGTTTTTCTTATATGTTTAGATTTTTTATTTTTATCCTTTTACATTATTCATGGTCTCATAATATCCATAATTTTGAACATGATATTAAAATAATATATATTAATTATATATTTACATAGACTAATCTATAAAATTTATAAATATAAATGAAATACAACATCAATGGAGATAGTAGGTCATGCATGAGTATTAATATTCTTTCAACACTCATGATGAATGAAATGTAAGAAAGGTAAATAATATATTTAAATTATATGATAATTTTTATTTCATATATATAAAATATATTCAATTAATTTTTTATCATTACTATCCATTTAATGAGTATGAGACACACAAATCCCATTGGTTCGCGATGTGATAATTTTTCAAACTCTCGTGCGATGTTATCACATTCCAATATAATGAAAAGTAGGAATGTTTGTATGATATAATATTTATTAAATTATACAAATACCATAATTATCATATATATAAATAATAAATCAATCATTATATCCATCCTTGATTGGTGGTGGATGAAAATGTATTACATTTATTTACAAGGAAGTAGCCAACTGTATAGAAAATCAATAGTCACATTACCCATTTGATGGAAAATGATATGGATATAGATTATTTAATAAACATAATAACATATAATTTTATGTTATATATGGTTGTTATCATATTTTAATTATTAATACATGATTAAAGGTGGTAAGTGTATAAGTAAAAAAGAATTTTTTTAGTGAAGACAATTTCATTCACTTAGAACAACAATCTTTGGATCTTTTATTAACAACCATAGGGTTGGTATTTTTGGATGACCATAAGCTATATAAAATTTAATTGGAATTTTTTAGGGAAATATTTAGGTTATTTTCAGTAAGAATGACTTATAATATTATAATAAGTGATGATAATATGCTCCTATTTACAATTTAGGTGGAGTCACATTTTTTGAACATTCTAAAAACTATTGAATATTAGGAAGTGTCTCTCACCCCATGTGCCTACAAATTTGATGGATGAAGGAGTTTAGGTATGATATGTTATATAAACCCCAAAACCTCATTAAAACACAACTTTAATACATATTATTTCTTTATCCTTTATGTTTATATAATTGTACAATTTTTTATTTTACCACGGTAATGGGAAACATTTTATTTATCTAGGTAATAAAACCTTTATTACTAAAATGAAAAAGATAAATATTTGATAATATGAACAAAATTATTCTAAATATTACTTCAAATTTAATAAATATTAATCCTCTATGTTTAGAATATTAATTTTAACACAAGAATATATAGCACACATAACCCTGTTTTAACTATAATCGTGATAATTATTTTTAATTTCTTTATTAATCTTTATGAAAAAAATTAATTATAACATATTATATAATATTAATTAAAATTATTTTATTAATGTAATATAACAATATAAATTACATTCAAATATGTCGAAAAATTATATTTAAAATTATTCATATTGAAGTGATGGGATGTGGTTTTTCAAATAGAAAATATCAAATTTTTATATAGTTATTATATCAAAATCCAATATTAAATTTAATAAAACGAACTATATAGTATATATAATAATATATTTTAGGTAATTTTACTTATTAATCTATTTTAATAATAAAAATAACTTAATAAATTATGTAAATGAAAAGCTAGTTTTCAATAAAAGATAGTATTTTTACTATTCATCAAGAAATAAATCATCTATGAAAAACCCCAAAAAATCACCATAATATAATTTTGAAATTATGATTTAATTTTTTTAAAAAAATAATAATATATAATTGTAAATATTTATCTTTTTTATTTATTTTAAAAATCAATACAGGTCCTTATTACTAAAAATTAAATACTTTTTATCAATATTATTTCATTACATAAATACATTATAATTAATTTAAAAAAATTGGTTATTTTTATTCATTCCAACATTTCAAAAATCTAAGTAATAATAGTTATGATTAAAAAATAATATTAATACATTGTCACAATTCACTAAAACTCTTTATTGCGTGTAATGCATCAAATTAAAGAAATTAAAATCTATTTAAAAATAATATATTCCACAAAATATTTGGTTGTTGCACTATAAATCCCTTAAATTGAATTTCCCCTTTAAAATTATATCATAATGTTACAAACAACTAAATTTACTTCTACCTAATTGTATCCTCATGTACCAATGTCGATTCCTCATACCAGTGGTTTCATAACTAAAAATTGTCCAAGTGAGTGACCTTATTTTGTATCACTTTATCATCACGATCCAAATTCACTATTGGTTATTACTCATAATAAATATCATTCTCCAATGGTTTGACCTATGATTTTAGTATACATTATGGATCCAGAATGTACTTTTTAAGAGAGGTATATCGAAAAATAGTAAACCATATAGAGATATGGTAGAAGTGACAAATGATAAGCTATGGTCTCATTATGAGAAATAATTTCAAAGGGACTGATATACCAAGGGATAATTCAACCCTTATTAACAAATCTCATTACATTATCCTATGTAGAAATTTTTAGAAACACTATATCACCAACATCAAATTCCAAATCACATCATGGAATGTTAGCATAACGTTTATTCCAATGTTCAACTACCCTTAAATGTTGAAAAATTGATTTAACCTTCTATTCTAATTCATTATCTAACTATATTCCCAATAGATTACTCTCTCCAACATCGTCCTAGTACTTTGATGTTCCACACTTCTCTCCATAGATTTCTTCATAAGGATCCATCTGAATGATTATGTGAAAGCTGTTATTGTAAGAAAAATAAAATTGAGGTCGGTGTTGAGCCTTTACACATTTTAAATCCACAGAAAAAGATATCTAAATATGCTCTAGTGTTTTAATAGTTATCTCATACTATCTATATTTTGGAGAATGAAACAGATTGATTAAACTCAACTCTATATCATGTTCTTTCTAAAGACTTATACAGATAATTATGGTAAAACTCATATCCCAATCAGATACAATGGAATATTGTATTCCATAAAACAATAAATCTTCAAAAATTTATATATTAAAATGATGATCCATATATAATTATTCTATAATAATGAATATATTAATAACATTAAAATCAGATCAATAGAAACCATACAGTATTTTCCCCTTTAGATGTTTTGGATAGTTCGAAAAAAATCTATAGTGGATTTTTCATATTTCCATTCTACTATAGTTAATGAATGTCACATTACCTTATAATATTCTTTCTCATCCATAAAATTATGAAACAACATGAATTAAGAAAAAAACTATATGATACCTCTCAACCTACCATTCCACAAAAAAGAAAATTTAAAAACCCTATAAAATATTATAAATCCAAGTTGATTAGAGAATGAAGAACTATGAGTATCTTCAAACAAAAAATTCGTTAAATTGGGTTTGGATGGAACCCTTAAATAGTTCTTAAACCCTACTAATCCATCAAAATTAAGGATAAACTCGGGAAAATTTCTATCCTTCTTATATAGCTATACATCTCCATTATACATCTCTTTGAGAAATATAATATTTCTACCCTTCCTCCAATATATTAATATCCATTTATTGAGAATCAATTAATATTACATCTTTTGTGATACTCATTATGTATTAGATATCATGATCCTTTTGACACAAATCATTTACCACCTGGATCACTTTCCAATGGTGGTAATGTATTTAGAAGTCAAAATATTTACCCATATCTAATCATCTTCTCTGGTTTATGTTCAACTCTTAATGTGTTGCTTCTTACTTTAAACTTATTTGATCAGTATATATATGACCCTTTCTTTCATAAAGGTAATAACTCTAGGTATTTAATTTAAAAGATACCACATATAACTCTAAATCATTAGTTCCTTAATTTTTATCATAAATCATCAATTTACACGAGGAATTACTTATAACCATGCCATTATACAGGAGAACACATCTTAAACCCTTCATGTATGCATCAATATAGATTAAAGACTCTTTCCCAATGCAGGGTAATGTAATAACAGGTTTATTGAATAATTGTATATTTAGTTTCTTGAAATTTCAATCATATTCATCTGTTCGAAGGAACTTGGCTCCCTTATGAGTTAACATAGTGACTGGATTATATAGCTGAAATAAATTCTTCATGAAACTTAAATTTTATACACCTAAACCAAAGAAACTTTGGATATCATTTTCTATGGATTTTTTTATCCAATTTTGAACATCCTCATTTATTGATAGACCCACTTATACACCGTATCTATATATTATTTGAACAAAAAATGAAACCATTTGTAGAACAATTGCACAACTGTTAAACTTTTCAAATATGTTTTTTATCAATCGGGTGTTTAATATATTAATCAAGTGATATTCAGTCTATTTTATAGATATTTTAATGAATTGAATTATTATATCTAAAGAATATAAAAAAATTAGACAAGGTAGTATCTAACACCACTATTCATTTAATTCATGAAGACTGTATGTGTATTAGTAATGTAGAATAGAATAAATAGAGACTAATAGTTTCCATTCCACGTATGGAATGATGTGTTGGTAATATCTTAGTTATTGTCCCCCAATTGATGATGTCCATAAAAAGGTAAATGATAAAAACTTATTATGATATGTGTAGTTGATAAATAATTCATCAATATGGGGTAGATGATACTCTTTCTTTATTTTGATATTATGTATATCCTCACAATTAAGGCTGAGTCACATTAGTCTATCATTCATTAAAATAAGTATAGTTGAACCTTATGGTGACACACTTAGTTTTATTAATACCTTTTCATGGTTATCCTATAGACTCTAATTAAATTTATATTACTCAATTGGTTCCATTCTTTAAGAAGACATTGAAATATTTTTGGCACTATGTACGAGTTCTATTTAGAACATAACATAAAATTTTAGTGGAAGGGAATGAAATTATTCTAGAAAGATATCAACAAACCCTCGTACAAAAGTAATCAATAAAATAATATGTGATCATCATATGACTTGTTTTTTTAACAACTAATTCAACATATAATCATTGAGAATAAGAATTAAAATTCATAGAGGCTTGTATTGATATAGGGTAATTCATATAATTATGATAAAAAGGGATAATTAAATATTCAAAATTACATATTACAAAATTAATATAAATATCTGTCTTTATTTCATCATTCAAACAAAAATGGATTTCTAGAACATCAATCAACATTAATTTGAGTGATCTGTCATGATAAATCATTCGTATGATTTTTAAACCATAACATCTTATTTTTAATCTATGGAAGTTTACATTTAGACTATATCAATATTTTAATCATTCATGATTGATTATAATGATTTCATGAATTACCATATCATGTCCCCCATGAGTGTCAAACTAGGTAAGTGGTAAAGCTCATTTTCATGTACTAGGTATTACTTGAGTAAATCCCAATGTGTATTTTTTGAATCTATTACCCCAACGTACATATTTCCCAGAACCACATCAAATTATAGTATCTAGATAGGGATGAAATTTCATACAAATAACTTTCTTAATCCTTCACTATATTCTAGGATATTTTCCAATACATAGAGTTATCAATAAACATGTCACTAGACATATCCTTAGCGATATCACTATTTTTTTCTCATCCTAGATTCCAGAGGCAGACTAAAACATTCTCTGATTCCAACTATAAAGACCCAAACATCTCATAAATAAATATTAGCTTCTAATATATTAAGATCCATCACATAACATAATGATCCATGATATAATTATTTAGGTGTAGGGCCTTTGTAAACTTGGATACATTAATAACTAGTATACGAGTGAGCTATGTCATCTGCCACTATATTAATCATAATTATAACCCTTATTAAACATATCATACATAATTGAATTGTTAATATCTTGGGTAATAGAAACATATAAAGTGTGATATAAGATTCTTAGTAAGGGAAAACAAGGGATATATCTACATAACATGAGATTAAGGGAATGATAATAAGAGAATAAAATATGAAAAAACATACCCTACATTTCATTTATCATAAACATGATTCATGGAGTAAATCATAGTAGTTTAAAATATATGAATTATAATGGAAACAGATTACATGATCTATTAGATCAAAACAATTTTATAAGATATATATTTGTTGTATAAAAATCGATATAGAAAATCTTATGTCATGGTTATCAACCAAGACATTCATAGAATATTTGATTAGGCTATACACCAATGTACTTACTTTAGTCCGGGGATAACCTCTTGGGTACCATATTTAGGGCTTCTAATAACAATTTTTTCAACCTCTTTGGCTTGGGATAACCTACCATGTACACTCTTTTGGTCATGGGATAACCTCCCTTATAGCCATTGATCACATATATCATTAATCATTACCCAATTTATTTGAGTGCGATATGAGTCCCACTAATCACATAAAAAGACAATTTTTTTCCATAACATCATAAAAAATTAATCATATTAGAACCCATTAAAATAAATGTGTTTTATAACACAAATATAATATAAAATCCCATGAATATAAATGGGGTTGATAATCATTACATTAGAGAGTAACCCATGGAAATGAAGTAGGTTTGAAAAAATATATTCTCAACGTAAACATAAACCATATATATAATTGATTAATATTTTATCAGTGGATAATATCCTAGGTAATTTTTAGGTAATGTCAAATGATTTCATCTTAGAATGAAAATTATTTTGAAATATCCCTAGGATCAATTCATGGGAAAAATAAAATTTTTAATTTTAAAATAACCTCTAAAAAATTATATGTTTAGAAGACATTATGATAATCATTTTCATTGAAAAAACCTTTGATACTTATAAAGGAATACCTAAAACATTTATTATTCATGATTGTGGGAAATGACATATATTTTGTACGTGTTAAAATAAAGATTCCTTTAACATATTTGTGAAAATCCAAATAGTTGTTTTTTAGAATAAAACTGGACGATTCATTTTAAGAACAATTTTAAAAATTAATAAAGGGTATAAATTATTTTAAAAAATCATAATGTTACATTAAAACATTTTTGATGACATTTTTACAAAAAAAGGATTGGGTAAACATTTTTTTCAACTAAAGAGTTAAATGAAGTTGATTTTCATTAAAAATATTATTTTTGAGTCATGAGTATATATATAAATGAAAATAATGGGAAACATTATACCAAAAATTAACATAGTATGAAAATTTTCATAATATTCTGAATAAATAGGTTTTAAGATCTCTTCATCAAAAACACAATAACTGATAATCCAGATAATTAATGATATTTTTACATCATATTTTTTTCCACTATTATAACATTTAAAACATAATCCCCATGAAATAAATAATATAATATGAATATAAAGGTCCAAAAATTTAATAATAATAATCATAAATACATTCATGTTCTGTATGAACACAACACAAAATAAACGAGTTGTTAATATGGCATGTGTCCTAGGAAAATAAATGTGATATGAAAATCTCAAACCTTAAGTATTGATTTCCTTCATATAAGTTCAAACCTATTGTATAATAAATAAAATTTTGTTATACCTATTTTATATAACCATACACATATTTATTATATTTTATATGGGTTTATTAAGAATTTTTACTATAGGTTTATTAACAATTTCTTTCTAAAATATTGTTTCGGGTAATAACTTATTTTCTTTTCTTGTATGCTTTATTTTTTATTTTCTGGAATTTTACTTTGGAAAAGGATCCATTATATACATAATAATAACCATGATATAAATATCATATATATTCATTATCTATTTATTTTTAGTAATACATAAAATTTAGTTATATAAAATAAAATACAACGTTTATAGAGACTGTAGGATGTACGTACACATTAATGTTGTTTCTATTTTCTCGATGCCTAAAAAAATCAATGTAAATAATATATTACCTTTAAAAATAATTTTTAATATATAATAAATTTTTTCATTAACATTATCCTCATTACCTTCTGTGTATTTATAAGTGAAAATGTTATCACTACACTTGGCATGGCAGTATTCCGTCCTACACATGAACGATATTATCATATTCCCATGGAATAAAAAGTATGAAGGTATATGTGATATTATAATCTCATAAGTATAATAATATCATAAATAATATATATATATATATATATATATTAAATACATCCTTATATCTAGACTTGACAGTTGGTGATGGAAAATGATTTAAATTGGTTTGTGAGTTGGTAGTCAGTCGTACACACGATCAATGGTTTCATTTCCAACATAATAGAGGAGGATATGAATATTTTATAATCAATAAAAACAATTAAAAATAATAATATCAAATATAATTTTGTTATTGTATTTTAGTTCTTATGTAATGAATGAAGGGGTTAAGAGATGAATTAAAGAAGAAAGAGATTGGTGAAGAAAACTACCTTCACTTAGAACAATCCCCATAAGATATCTTATTAAGAACAATAGGTTTTATCTCTAAGGATTAAACTAATATATATAACATGTATTATTATTATGGTGATGTTTGTTATCAGAGTATTTTCAACCCAAAAGAATAATTATTTGTGAATATGTTATGGTATGAAGTTTCATTTTATAATAGAGGAGTGTCATTTTTGTAAATACCCAACACTATTAAATAATTAGAAGTCAATTGCATCCCATGTGCCACAAAAATTGATTAATAATCGAGTAGACCTTTTTTATCCAAACCACCAAAAAAGAAACATGTTTTATACACATTACTCTTTATCCTTTAAGTTTACTTTATAAAACCGTTTTATTTTACACCATAGTAACTTGTAACTTTTTAAATACCAAGGTAAATTATCCATTATTAATAAAAAAATAATTATAAATATTATATAATTTAGAAAATATTATAATAAATATAAAATTTCATTTTTTATTGAAAAACAATCCTATGTTTGTGGAAAATTAATTTTAACACAACATTTTTCACATGTAAAACCTGATCTGACCATAATATCAAAATTTAATTTCTATTATCATAATTAACATTTATGTCCAAATATTAATTTTTCTTTATTATATTATATTAATTACTCTAATTACAATTATGGAATTAATTTTTCTAATTCCATTCACATAAGTGGGAAAAATTAATTTAAAATTAAACCCATCGATATGATGAAAAACAGTTTTCCAAAATAAACTAAACAAATGATTAAAACATTTATATCAAAAAAAATTTTAAAATTGATTAAAATGGAATGTATTGGATTAATAATAATATAATTGATCTAATTTTATATTTTGAACTGTATGAAATCAATATTATACCGTATAAATTATTTAAAAATGGATTTTTTGCCCAAAACCAGTATTTTTTCACTATTCATCAAAAAAATTAATCTACCTTGAAAAATCCCAAAAATTATTAGTAAGATAATGTTAATATGTTGATTCCAAAAATTATTTTCAATTTTTCATATAAATTCTCTAAAATTTTCACAAAATAATTTTATTATTTTTTCAAAACAAATAAACGCAAATCAATTTTTTGAGAAATAATGTATTTATCGAACCATATATTGAGTTCCCTATAAGCTATGTACAATTTTTTTATAAATATGATTTAATTATATAGAAAATTATTATTAGCTTTTAAAATAAGGTTATTCTAATTAAATACTTCATGTTTAATAGATAGGTAATAATAGACATGTTTAAATAATAATATTAGTAGTTTTTCATGGTCTGTTAAAACTCAAGGTTGCACGTAATGCAAGATATCTAATAAATTTAATTCATTATAAAAACCTATTTCATGAGTTATCAGGGTGTTATATATCTCATTAAAACTGAAGACATCCAATATCCAATTTCATGAATCCAACTGAGAATATATACCAACTATCCCTTATAACCACAACCCTATAACATCCACAATTTTCACCACCACCTTAACCTCCACATGGTCTAAGATAATGATCCCCAGAACCACAACAGAACAGTGTCACAAGAAAAAAATAAATTACTTCTACCTTTAATGATATTATATCATCTTTATTGTGAGGTACTTACACACCATCATAGTTTTAATCGTCTCATGGTGTAACAAATATTGATTATGAATTATGATTTCCCTTCATCATATGATAGATGTTTTAAAAACATATCACATCAATGAAAAAGTACATCTATTAAACAATGATTTTTGATAAACTAAATCATCAATAATAAAGTATGAAAAAATAATATGAGATCCAAAAAGCAATGGGTATTGGGAAATCATTTTAATATCACACACCTATGTACTCATCTCTAGAACACCATGCCTCCTCTGCACACCAACCAATGCAATGGTCTATCCTTGTAGAACATTCTACTAATGATCCTAGATTTACACAAGCTTATCCATGAATTTCATTTCACCAATGATATTTATTCCTCCCATGTTAATGACATGGGATTAATAATGATGATATCGATGGAGATGAGATTTGTTGAAGACATCATGGTTGAGTCAATAAGTTTTCCTTATGAATTTTCCATTCCTTCATGTTTGAGCAGATTGTTGAGTCAATAAGGTTTCCTAATGACTTTACCATTTCCTCAAGTTTTGAAAATCACAAACACCTTATATAAAAGAAAATTTCAGTTACCCTATGTTTTACTTTAATAAGGAAAATTTTCCTTCCCCCAAAAAAACATATTATTACAGTGTTTTTCATTGTTCATTTTGTCTCTAAGTATAAAATTTTTTTGTATCCAAAACCATGGAATAATATATGTAATTAGATATAAAGCATTATATTTTCAGGATCTGAATTCAGACTCCAAACAATTCTGAGTTTTGACTCCGAGTTCTCTAAATTCAGACTCTGAAGTCTTTTGAATTCAGACACCGAACATTGTAAGTTTAGACTCAGACGTCTTATGAATTCACACTACAAACTTTTTATGTTCAGCCTCTGAACTCTTATGAATTCAGACTATGACGTCTTATGAATTCAGACTCCAAGCATTGTATGTTTAGTCTTCAAACCCTTTTCAATTTAGACTCCGAACATTTGAAAGTTCAGACTCCAAACTGTTATGAATTCAGAATCCTAATTCTACTAAATTCATGACTTCAAATTTCCATGAAATTCTGACTCTTAAATTCTATAGAATTCTAACATCTAATTATTTGGATAAATAGAATCTGAGTATCTATGTGTTATAGACACCGAATGTGTTTTTGGTTAGACTCCGAACTATTTTTCCTTACAATCATAAAAATGATTTTGGTTATGAAATAATATTCCTACATTCACTTGTTTTGTTTATAAAACGATGTCATGTATTCAGTTACCAAATAACCATTGTTTGAGTGACACATGTATAGGTCCCTCTGAAATTCAAGGAAAAATATGACCATTGGATGAGGGAGCTGATCGTTGAAGTCATGCCTATAAATAGGCAGTCATTTGAAAGAGATCACAATGTTACTACTTTTGAGAACCAATCTATGAATCTAGAGATTTAACGCTGTTGAAGTGATTTATATAGAGAGAATCTCAAACTTAGTTCATACTGAACACCTTGTTCATATTTTTTTTCATGTGACTCCGAATGTTGCTGAGTACATTAAAGGGCTTCCGGGGATAGGAAGACAGATGTTCCAACTACCTTAATGTTTGAGGACTTCCTTGTTGAGGAAGGTAGATGTTCCGACTACCTTGATGTTGAGGGTTTGTGGGGATAACAAGATAGACTCTGATATTTATATCGAGGGCTTACCCTGGTGTGGGTAAGACAAACATTTTTCAATGTATAAATCAAGGGATCTTTATCCAAGGTTTTTGGATACCCTTATCTTTGGGTTAAAATATTTACTATATGTTAATGGTTTGTTTCAAGTTTTCTTATAATTTTTTTTTGTTGAGGAAATTATAACTATCTTATACATCCTTAAACTTGTACTATGATATAGTGAGATTTTATATGCTTTACGGTAGAATCATTATCTTTGAAAAATATTTTTAGCTTCTTTTTTGGATTCAGTTTTCCAGAATTACATTCTCGGAATAATATTTATGGAATCCAATAAGTTTGTAGAACATAGAGGTTTTGTGAGTTTACCTTGTTTAACCTTGTTAAAAATGGAATGGGTTTTACCCATATTAAAAGAACCTAAAGAATTTTTTATGTATAAAATTCACCCCTTATTGAATATTGAGCATCAACAGATACTACAATCAATATCTTCATTCATTATTTTGATCCAATATTTGGTATTAGAGGAGGTCTTTGAAATACTTGTATTCACATATATGTTTTCCTTTCTCATTCTTTTTCATTGTTCTTATTTTTCCTTACTGAGGAATATTTTCCTTTTTTACAAACTTTTATTGCTAACAAGTTTGTGTGGAAAGATTTTCTTTATGATGGAAGGAAGCAATGTTGGTTTCGTAGACAACCTAAATACAACAAGACCACATATTTTTTATGGAAATGATTACTAATATTGGAGATATAATAAGAAGACATTCATTATCAATACTCGAGTAGACAATTTTCTCATTCTTACTGGAGGATATAAAATCCTTGATAATGAAGTTAGTACCTTCACCAACCAAGAAAATCATGAATATCAACTGAATTATAAGGTACGCAATACATTTCGTTGTTAGATGACTAGAAATATATATAGACAAATTTCATCTTGTTAAGAATAAAAATTTATATGGAATAAGATTGAAGTTATATACTTTGGAACCACTAATGTTATTGAAACTATAAGAGCCATACTCAGAGCTGAATATCATGGTTTTTTCATTCCTTATAGAGAACCCATATGTATGGTGCGACAACGATTCATGACTATTGTTAATAGTTTACAATTGATTGGTGAGAAATAATTAGATGATGAATCTCTTGTGGATAATATCATAAGCATTATTCCAAATGAGTGGGAATCCAAGAGAACAACTATAGATGAGAATAGAAAGGTTACTGAGATTTCTCTTGATGAAATTTTTGGAACTCTTCTTCAACATGAGACCAGAATGAAGAGAGATGCTGAAAATCTTTAGAAGAAGAATGGAAATGGCAGTGTTTCCTTTTCTACAACATTAAATCATATGAAATCCAAGACTCCCATGAGAGTATTAGATCCAAATATAAGAAGGTTTCTATTCAATCTAATTATATTAGAATTGAATCTTTAGAAAATGAGTTAGCCAATCTTGGTCAAAGTATGAGAAAGATTATTGGATAGAATAACTTTCAATCAAGATACAAGAAGAATGAAGGGAATGATATGAAATATTCAGAGGTCACATGTTATAAATCCAAAAGTGATAGACATATAAGACTTGATTTTCCTATGATTAAAAGAAAGTAAATAAAGGAAAAACATTCTGAAAGAAATAGACAGAATTACTACAGTGCTAAAGCTAAGAATTTTCTGAAATATATTGACACCTGGAGAGCCATTGGTGGAAAATCATCAGAAGAATAATCTGATTATGAACCTTCTAGACAGAATAATCATGGTCTAATAGCTACACTACCAATTGAAAATCATTATTTAATGGCTAAGGTACAGAATGCTGAATTTATGACCAATGTATCTATCAATTCTAATTTTAGTGGTAGTAAATATTATGAATCTCTTGATGACGAATTTTTTTTGATGAGGATAATACTTTACCAACCTATGAAGAAGTTTCTAGGTTTTCTATGCTCCTAGAGAATGAGAATTAAAAACTCAAAAAAATCTTAAAAAATAAAATTCTAGAATTTATATACTTACTATGTTAATATTAGATCTTTTTAAAGATATAGATATGAATTTTTTTTAATTATTTCCAAAAACCTTGATGTTATAATTTATGAGAATGATAAAATTTCAAAGGATCTAGAAAAAGTAATTTCTAAAAAAAAGTTTCGAGCCTAACTGTAGTTCTAATTATAATGTTTTAGAAGATAATAACTTAGTTATTAGAATGATGTCCGAAATATTTTCCTTGAGGAAGTGTAAGTCATATTTTAACTTAGGTAAGGAAAATTTTGATAAAATGTATTCATAAATCCAACCTCTAAGGAATAATTCTAGTTTTGGTTATACTAGTTCTAAAATGCTTTTTAGTAAAAATTATTTTGTTCCTCAAAGTGATCACTTCTATACTAAATGTCAGTGTGGTGGGGATTTGGGAAAAAATTATTCCCTAAAAAAACAAAGACTTTAGGTTTTCATAAAGCATATGTTTCTATGAAAATGTGGGTACCTATGATTTTACATCCTAAAATTCTTGGATCCATGAATGTTTGGGTTCTGAAAGTCTAATATTCTTATTTTCCAGAAAATAAAGAATGTAGAAACAGTAATACTTGGTACATGGATATTGGATGTTCCCGGCACATAACTAGTAAAAAACTACTTTGAAAAGATTATCAATAAGAAAGCAGGTAAAGTAAAATTTGTAGATAATGCTAAGGGAGAAATCATCGGTGTAGGTAACATTGTTCCTCTTGGAAAAAAATGATTTCAAATGTTTTATTTTTTAAGTGTCTTAAGCACAACCTCATTAGAATAAGTCAATTATGTGATGACAGTTACCTTGTGAATTTTAGGAATGGAAAATGCTTAGTACACAATTACAAGGAATATTTTATTCTTTCTGCTAATAGGCAATAGAATTTTTACACACTAAACTTAGAAGACCTTAAGAACCAGGACGTACCTTGCCTTAGTGCAATGGAAGATCATTCTTGGTTGTGGATTGAATGTTAGGACACTATAATATTAGTAACCTATTCAAAATCTCTATGAAAAAGGGATATCATTATTCAATTTATCGGAACACAAGATCAAATTGCTGATATTTTCACAAAATCATTACCCTCCAATAGATTTGAATACATTAAACAGAAGTTAGGAATGATAACCATAAGGTAATATTCCTTGTAAACATTATGTTGAAACCAATATCCTTACAGTAATAAACTCCTTTTCATAGGGGGGGGGGGGTACATTTTCTTTTTACATAGATCAAAATCTTTCGTAATGAAAATTTTCATAATAAGATTTCTTTTCAAATCATTCATATTGGAAATTTTTTTGTCAGATTTTTCAAATCATTCGTAATGAAAATTTTCTTAGTAAGATTTTATAAATATTTCATAACGACGTTCTTTTATATAGTCTAATTTTTTTTGTTGTCCAGAATTTTTCGTAGTATAAAATTTTGTCCATACTTAAAATTTTTTAAATAATGATTTTTTAATTAAAATTTTCATAATGAATATCTGCGTACTTAAATTTTTGGAAATACATATTTTTGTTTTATTTTTTTCTCGTAATCAAAATTTTTAAATTAAAATGTTCTTCAAGAAATTTTTTCTTGTTCACTACGAATATTCATCCCAGAAATCCAAAAGTTATGTTTCTTTTTCTGAGTGTTTGTAATCATCCTTTACTAGCTGGTAGTTTCATTTGTTTTTAAATTTTTTGGATTCTATTTTCCTTAAATCTGAATGTTGTTTATTAATAAAACCTCAAAAGATCAGATCAAAGATTTCCATGTGGCTATCATATAAACTGTTAGATCTGATCAAAAGGATTTTCAGCCATTGGAATGAGTTTAGAAGATGAACTGTCACATCAAACACCTATATAATGTACCCCCGATGATTGTACCACATCAAAACTCAAGCCTTCACGGGTTGATGTTCTACCCTCTTGTATAAGTCTGTTTCGAACTTCTCAAATCTTTCACAAATCTGAATTTCTATACAAGAATCTTCTCAGAATCATATGTCTACTATCAGGCCAATCTACTAATGGAAGTTCTATATAGAAAGGTTGGTGTATCCAAACTTATACGCTTTGTATGATTATATAATCTGGAAAATGACCAAGCTCAATGGATGAGAGAGTGTTTCCGTATCAAAGCCAGGAGATCAATATTTGGTGTTTCTAGATATTTTCTTAGAGTTTAATGAAATAGTTATTTTTTTTTCAAGAAAGAAGTTAGAGATATATTCTCTTTCAAGAGATATGGAGAGACTTATGCTCTTTCATATACTAATGAAGCTAATTTGGTTGGTATTCCATATGAAGGGGAAGTTGTGTTCTATTTTCATAATTTTTCAGAAGTTAATGGAAGTTTTGTAAAGGAGAAGACTATGGCATGTCTATGAATCTACGATGTAAAGACTCCAATGATCGCCCAATTGTCTACAAATCATAAAATTCTTGAATTATGGGTTCAAGGTTTTATAATTCTGATAAAAGAGGACAAGGACACATTGAAGAAGAGTGACATGTATATCTTTTATTTCATGGTGAGCCGAAGGAAGATCAATCTGGATATGCATATTCTCATTACAATTGAGAATATTAAGAATAGAAACATGAAGTCTTATATAATTATATATGCATCTATTCTCTCTAAGTAAATTTTTCATTGATAGTAATATTTTAAAATTCCTTGCAGCTTGAAGGAAAGGAATTGAAAAGTTCTATTAGTCAGTGATGATACCCCGAAGAGGATGAACATTGGTTTTTCTATAGACTTCAGAAAATTTTATTATTTACCAGAGGAAGAAGATGAATTAGTTCAGAAAAAACAAGAAGTGGCCAAACCATCAAAAAAGGGAGGAAGGAAGAGGATGTTGAAGGAAGTAGTACTGGAGGAAAAACTACAAAGCCCAAGGAAATCCAATCCGCACCTCCAAAATATAAGAAGCAAAAAATCATATCTGGATGAGGTTGTTGATAATTAGAGGGATGATAAGAAGAACAGGGAGGAAGGGGAGCCTAAGTTTTGCCTAGACCCTACTGAAGTGAAATATCTGATGGAGAAGATAGCTGAGTATCTGGAAAGGGATGAGAAATAAAAGAAATTAAAGAAGAGGATGAATTAAGTAGAGATTTTGAAATCCCTTTTGAGGGATACTGAGAAAGCATCCAAAAATATTATGGTTCCCGAATCCATCATAGTATAAGCTTTACCTGAATCTCTGGGGAAGAAATTTGTGACTCCGGAAAAATTCAATGAAGTAAAAGAAGTAGAAGAAGTTGAAGAATATGTTGAAATAAGTGGTGATATTGAGAGTTGATTAAGAAAGTATAATATTTCCAAAGAAAGAAATCCCATCCGATAATCTCTCAATTCGAACATCTGTAGAAGAATATTTAAACCTGGATACACCTAGGAAAGATGAGAAATGAGAGGATAATAATGGAGGATATGAAGTGAATATGCTCTCTGAGGAAGAAAGTTCTAATCATGACCTCATTAACCCCGAGGATGATAAGGAAAGAGATGAGAAAGAAGACATAGATGATGATAAAATTGTTCAATTGTCTGACAGTGAACATAAATCTTCAGATGAGGAAGCCATTCTAAGAACTGATATGGGAAAACATGTGGTTGTTTATAAACCTGGTAAATCTGTTGTGAAGAAGAAAGATGTTGGGTGATCTTTAAAGAAGAAAATTATTGAGCTAGAAAAATAAACCTCACCAAGAAAAGTTTAAGATTCAGAATCATCATCTATTGGACATAATTTTTTTCAGTCATTAAATAATCTTGTTGGGACCATTTCGATTTTTCCAAGCACTAACTCGATATTTCAGATGCCTCAACACACATTGATCCAGAATTTGGATTTAGTATCTATGGTGAAGGATAAGTGTGTAAATCTTGAGGCTGATTTCAAGAATTTTTTAATTTACTACGATATCCAAAAAAGGTCTTTTATGAAAATGGTTAGCTAGAAAAAGAAGACAATTGAAGATATGTGAGAATTGTATGAGTTACAAGATTGTTTCAAGGAGGCATTTGACATTGATGATGGTAAGGTAAAGGATCTCACATGTAGTTTTGAAGAAATTATGACTATGGATCAAAATTCTCGAAGTCATCAAGTGAATGATTTGAACTGGAAAATGTATTCAGGGGATCAAAGCTATAAGAGAGAAATATATCTTCAAATTGAGATAGAAGAAAATATTTTCAAGAAAGAAGAAGTCCTGAAGACTCAGGTAGAGGATCATAAGGTTCAGGATGATAGAATCAAAGTTTTAGAGAAGAAAGCTAAGGATTAGGATCAGATTCATAACCGAGTAGAGGAAGACCACAAGGAGCTTAAGAAGATCTAAACAATAGTAAAGAAGATGATGCGCAAGGAAAAGGAAGGATAACATTGTTTAAATCTGATCTTTTATTGGATTTTCCTTGTTGAGTTTTTTTTCCAATCCTAAAGAAAGGATTGGTTGCTTGTATTTTGGTTGTTTTGTACTGCTATTTCATGTACCATATTATCTTTCCCATTCCTTGTATTTCATTTTAATAATCACAAAGTGAGAGAAAGGAAAGATATTTCTCAGAAAAGAATATATTTCCCTAAGTAAGGGGGAGTGTTCATCTAAGGGGGAGTTCTTATACAATAAGATTTTCGTATGCAATAAATTGCTAAGCCTCATTTTGAAAATCTAGAATATTGTCCTTAGTGTCCCAAATCCTAAGTGGGAGTTAGTCATATTCATCATTTCCCACGTTTTAGGGGAGATAAGTTTTATTTTCAAAGTCTAGAAGAACATTTTCTAATTCCTTATATTCTTTTTCGTAAGGATGTTTGTGCCTTCCAAAAAGGATGAGATTAATGAGTTAATAAGGATTCAGTATGACTTTTATATTACTTAATGTTTTAGAAGATTGTTGAGTCAATATCATTTCATTATAACTTTACCATTTCTTCATGTTATGAAAATAAAAAAAACCTTATCTTAAGGAAAATTTCAGCTACCCTATGTTTTACTTTCAGAAGGAAAATTTTTCTTCCCCAAGGAAATTTATCCTTACCATGTTTTTCATTGTTCATTATGTCTCTGAGTATAAAATTCAGTTTCATATCCAAAACGTCATAATAATATATGTACATATATATAAAGCATTCCATTTTTGGGATCTGAATTTAGACTTTGATCTCTTCTATGTTTGGACTTTGAGTTCTCTGAATTCAGACTCCAATGTCTTATGAATTCATACTCCAAACATTGTAAGTTTAGACTCTGAAGTCATATGAATTCAAACTCCAAAAATTGTAAGTTCAGACTCCGAACTCCTATGAATTCAGACTCCGAACATTGTATGTTCAGACTTCGAAGTCTTATGAATTCAGACTTTGAAATTTGTATGTTCAGACTCTGAACTCTTATGAATTCTAACTCCGATATTTTGAAAGTTCAGACTCCGAACTCTTATAAATTCAGACTCCAAATTCTACTAAATTCAAGACTCCAAATATTATTGATATTCAGACTCTAGGATTCAATTTAATTATAACTCATATTTCTTCTGATAAATAGAATCAGAATATCTATGCGTTATAGACACCTAATGTGTTTTTGGTTAGGCTGTGAACTATTTTTCCATACACTTCAAAAAAATCATTTTGTTTATGTTATTATATTCTTTCTTTCAATTGTTTTTGATATAAAATGATGCCGTGTATTCAGTTACAAACAAACAATTTTTTGAGTGATACATCTACAGGTCCCTCTGAAATTCAAGGGAACATATGACCATTGGAGGTGGGAGCCAACTGTTGAAGTCGTGCCTATAAATAAGAGCTCATTTTAAAGAGATCACAACGATATTACTTTTGAGAACCGATTTATGAATATAGAGATTTCATGATGTTAAAGTGATTTCTGGAGAGAGACTATCATTCATAGTGCATACTGAACACCTTTTTCAGATTTACTTTGTGCGAATCCTAATGTTGCTGAGTACATTCGAGGGATTCTGAGGATATGATGACATAGGTGCCGACTAGCTTAAAGTTTGAGGAAATCCTCGTAGAGGAAGACACATGTGCCTATTACCTTGATGTTGAGGGCTTGCGGGGATATCAAGACAGACTCTGATCTTCGTATCAATGGCTTACTCTGGTGTGTGTATGAAATAATTTCTTGAAACATTAAATCAAGGGACCTTTATCAAAGGTTGTTGGATACCCTTATCTTTGGGTTAAAAGATTTACTACTTGATAATTGTTTGTTTCACGTTTTCTGCTACATTTGTTTTTTTGAGTAAAGTATAACTATCTTATACTTCCTTAAACTTGTACATTGATATAGTTAGATTCTATTTCCTTTATGGTAGAATTTATATCTTTGTAAATTTTTGTTCAGTTTCTTTTCCGGATTCACTTTTCTAGAATTACATTCATGGAATCAAATTTCTGGAATCAAACAAGTTTATAGAACCTAGAGATTTTGTGAATTTTCCTTGTTTAACCTTGTTAAAAAATATAAAGGTTTTTAACCAAAATTAAAAGTTACCAAAGAAATTTTAAAGTATACAATTCACCCCCTCTTGTATATTGAGCATCATAAGATACTACAATCAGTATCTTCATTCATTATTTTTATCTAATAGCCATTAATATTTTCCAGTTGTAGTGGAGGTTTTAACCAATAATTAAATTTTAAAAAGATCCTCCACACCTCAAAAAAACAAAGAAACCTTATAGTGAGATTACTCCCATACCAAAAATACACTACCCATGTTTAGGTTTTTCCATCAAGAACATATGGTATCCAACATAAAACAACACAAGAATATAACTTTTATCATCATATGAATATTTTCATTCATGTGATACTTTTATCCTCTCATGAACAACCAAATAATTCACTTTCATACTCTACATCGCATTAGGATTATGAAATAATGAATCACTATCCTTAGCCCATATCAACAATGAATGACATGGACACCCCTATAAATAAAAAAGTGGAAACATGTTTATAAATTATTTATGGATACTATACTATGAATACTAAATGGAAAGAATGTGATGTTCCCGATATCTAAGGATTTCTAAATAAAATACCTGTAACATATCCCTTAACATGTAGATAATCTTCTCTATCTTCTCGTCCATTTTATCATGGAATGTAGTATTGATGCATTTACAAATTGAAAATGAATTATAAAATCCCTTATAGTCTTTTGAGGTAAATTTTGAACCCTTATATAAAAAAATTAAAATTCTATCTCCATGAAAAATCATCACATCATATTCATACATAATTTCTAAAACACCATGGTTCTATACTCTTTGATCGCTTTGAATTTGGTTTATTCCATCAACTGATTAATGATTTCCCACAAAAATCACAATATAGTTGATATAGAGGTTTAAATGTTTTTAATTCAGTTGATATTTCACCCCATCCCAATTTGGTAACATTCAAGGGATGTAACAAACTTCCTAGAAAACATTTCTTAGCCATTACAAGCTGGAAAAATGGACATCAGGAAAAGAACACATCCCACACATTTTGTAATTTGAAGAAACCAATAACTACATCCAAAAGACATGATACATATTTTATATTCTTGGTTTTACCTCAAAAAATGTTCCATGAAACTAATAAAAGACTCTCTCACACATCACAATCAAAATATAAAACATCCCTTGAAAGAAAATCTTTTTCTATATACCTCATACCATCCCTATAGAGTACTACCATGGAATACAGGGTCATTAATGGCCTCTTCATACAAGTCTCCCTGAATAATCCTACACCTTCCACATAAAAAAAGGCTACACAATCATGTAAAATAGAAAAATTCCACTATCATCCTCTCTCGCATCTAATTTCTAGGAGACCAACTCAACCATCGCAATCCAAGAATATTTGGATGTCTAAAAAACATCCTTCTTCAAATTCTAGCTCAAATAATCTTCCATGATTTTTAATTTTCTTTATGTGTAGGAGAAATTGAAGACATAATCATGTATGTAATCTATCTTCTTATGTTTTCATTGAAAAAGATAATTCTAATAAAATATATTTCTCATTGTCTACTTATTAGTGATGACCAATAATCACTACACAATGAGGTAATGTATTTATGATATCAATGTAAACTCAACCATTTAAATATCTAGAATAGAGGTGGAAAATTTATACTCATGATTATGTAACTTCTTAGACCCAGAAGAGATCACTTCCCTATAATATATCAAAAAACATCTCATTCCCATATTTTAAGTATTACAAAACAACTCAATTATCACCCCTTCCCCTAGAAATAAAAGCATGTGAGCACTGAATAATTGCAGCTTCAAGTAATTAGGAACTTCTTATCAATGATCTGTCTCGATAAAAGTCTAGTAAGTCCTAGTCAAAAATTTCAATGCGGTCTTTATCTAGGATAATTTCTATACGAACCTCTAGTAATATCCTGAAAGACTATGCAAGCATTAGACCTCCTCCACATTGTTAGGTGATGAAAAAAATAGTTTCCTCCACCTTTAAAAAGTCCACAACCACACCATTTCATGACACATAATTTCCATATAAATGAGCCTATAATATCAAGGAATTCACTACGACTACTTTTCAAAGTGGTGGTATCCCCGAACAACTTGAAATATAACTCTATGATTATCTATATTCTCCTCCAATAATTTCAAATTTATCATAATTTAATCGATTAACCTTACTATAAGCTGATCTAGAAACTCAAGTGAGATAAATTTCATAATCCTAAGGAACATATCTGGTGAGTTAATGACATAGAGATACATTAAAAAATATTTTAATTTCACATACCATAAATTGAAGGCAATCATTGGTATGTTTCCATCATTCACAATCATCTACTATTATCCTGATCTCCTACTAATATTGGAGCACAATCAATATTTCCTTAACTACTTGATGATATAATCTATCCTTATAAGAGGGTAAAAAATTGTAATCATCGTCTGATTAAATCACTAATAGTCTAAAAACCCCTCATACTATTGCCTATATTCTTGGTAAATAACACAAAAGTTACCTTTATAGACACGATAGGGTAGAAGAAACCCTTCTACAGAAAGTCAACAATCTATATCCACATATCCCCTAACACATAATGTTCTATCTGATAAGGAACCATCAATACCAAAGAGTAATTTGTGTATAGATATATCTTTTACTAGATATCATTTTGTGGGCGTGGAATCACACCCTCGTCAGATAAAACAATAAAAAATCCCAAATACCCAAGGGAAAACTATCGTCCCAACAACTAATTATTACATGGATGACTCATCAATTAAGGAAAAATAGGGTTCCACATTTCTACAACCCATATTAAAACATCACTCTCCAATGAAAACAAATCCATTTTCCACCCATATCCAAGAACATTCCTCTCATTTGGATGAAATTGATAAAAGAATGACTAGGAAACAACTAGGAAAATTCGAGGATGACATAATATGGTTCATCTAATGTAAGAACTAATCCATGCATGTCTATTGTGGCCCCATCCTTAGTGTACAACCGTATTATGAATAAAAAAAATTTATGGCCTCAAACAAGACTATTTAAAACCAGATGTATGTAAAAACACTCTATGTCTAGACCCAGAGAATAAAAAAGACTGGGTACCACCATGGATTGTGATGATCCTAAATCTGTAGAAGTATAGAAATAATGGAAGATAAACTAATATTACAACTAAAAATATCCAGATCCTCTAGATCTATCACCTCAACTACATGAAATTGTTCACACCCTACTCATTCACATTTGTAGTAGAATCCAACATGGCCATGATCATGTTATGGTCCCTGAATATGAGTGACATCTTGAGGTCAACCCCTAGAAATGTACACATCCTCTTAGATCAGAATAATCATGTTCCCCTACTACTAAAATTATCTCAATGGAATATTCTGATGAGGATAAAAATTAACATGTCCTCCTCCACCATAATGAATTGGAAGAACCATATGGCACTTGTCTTGAAAATGGCCAAAATACCTATAAAAAACTAGAATGAATCCCTTAGTAAATGCACAAAAAACTACTAACACCAGAAGAATATATGGGGTGTTGATAAGGTTGACTCCCCAAGATTCATAATTTAACATGCATTAATGACAGAGAGATACAAAAAAAACTCTTCTCTTTGAGGATTTTTGATGGTTCTAATCTCACATTAAACCTCTCAATGAGTGAATTTACTCTATAAACTATTCATTTTTCTAATATTCTAGATAAATGAGAAACATAGTGTGAGTAACCACGTACTAGATAAAATGATGGTGTTTCCCCTTGAGAGGTTGTTCCTAGGATTCCCCATCAATAAAAAGGTTATGTAAAAACCCCAAATGATCCTTCAACATGATCCCAATATCCTTAATATGCAAAAAAAAAATTCTTAAGAGAGAATAGATCATTTAAATTCACTATCTTCATAGTCAATGGGAGAAACTATGATTTGGAATATGTTAGAATTTCAATCTATGAAACATATTCCTCCTTTCACCCCACCTTATATAGAGTCCATTACTAACATAGAGATCCTCCCATATAACTAGTTTCTAAAGGTACCTTATTAATCTTCCTTGGACCATATCAAACTAAAATAAATCTGAATATCCTATAAACAAATCTCTATATCCAAAACTAAAACATTGTCCCCATACATCTCAAAATAAATCCAATGAAACCATTAAAATATATGTAATACATATATTCCTCCTTACTCATATCATCCCAATGGGTATCAACAAGATCAGCATCTTTAACCTCTACTAACTAAACCACAATAGAATGATGATAAAGACCACTAGAATAAATTGAATGAAATATTTTTTATAATGGTATTTTATATTTTTATTATAATTTAATGAATTAATTTTATCTCTTTCATACCACCCAATTCAAATAAAAATAGTAGCAAACTATAATTCATGTACGTCTTGTTAGTTTTTATCTTTCATGTGGAACCACCTCTCTTGGCCATTGAGTAGGCTCATTTTCCACACATATAATCATGGGGGCCCTAAAATCCAATTTCTTAGATATAAATCCATATATTAGGTAACATAGTAAGGTAAAATGTTTTAGTTTCCTTACAAACCAATTAAACCCTCACAATTCCTATGTCTGAACTCTATCCTACCCAAAAACTGAAATGAGGGATACAACTCTATCATGAACCACTCACACTAAAGGTAACCCTCTTAGGTTGGTAGTGATGTAAGATAGATAATGAACCCCTGCGTTCTTACTCTACTTGGTCTTAGGATGTATACTAGCACCGAGGGTATATAAATTATCCTAAATGGGAGGCATTTCCCTTTATAGTAATAGGATAATGAGAAAGGATATCAATGTTCAATCAACACCATGACATGACATAAGTCAATAAAAACCAAAACCAGCGCACAATACATGTATTAGTAAAACATAAAAAGATACAAGTATCCAAATAAATACCTAAAGGGGAAATATATGGAAGAGACACAAAAACAGTCCAAATCCCATGATGGACATATCTAGCATGGTTGATGTAGTCCCCCAAGAAATATGAGAATAGTTTTTATATATTCAATGTGAAAATTCATGTATAATTGGTAGGATCATACTCAAATTTTCTGGGGAACATTTTAAAAGGATAACTTGAATTCACACATGAGAAAATAGTATAACCAACAATCCTTGAGTAGGTGAATTGAATGAACACTTCTTGAATTGGGCCCTCTTACCAAATAAATAATCCAAGTATAATAAAATTATATGATGTATGTCAATAAGTGTACCCTAAAAAAATCCCCATCAATTTTATCATCTTTCACCCCAATTCCATATGTATTGTGCTCCCATATCTTCTATATAACATCAAATCATACCTCACCTATTAACACCTAGGCTATCACGTCAAATCTAACATGTATTCATCAAGTACATCACATAACACCACAACATATTTCTCCTAATGAATCCTAAGGCATCACATCACTCCACCTCTAAATAAAAAGACTATTATAATATAATGAACATGAAAACAAATCAACCTCATTCCCCCCTCCAATAGAGAATGACCCCCACCATAATCCATATCATCATATCATCAAACATCACCACAACACACTTTTCAATTTCAACCATTAGATGTAGAGGCTATTAACCTTTCTTGGATAAGAGAGTAGGGAAGAGTGGGTAGCCATCCATCCATCCTCAATAATTGGTTTTTTCTAGAATAAAACCTAAAATACATTATTATCACTATTTAGTTGTTGAAATTGGTTTGGTTTATAGAGAAAAATCATGGAATAGACAAGATTTTTATATACATATCCACACATAGCCTATCCTATCATTTATCAACAAGAGTATCAACTATCTCCTAACATCGACATCAAACCATACAATATCTTTCACTTTCATGTCCACACCTAAATTTAAAACACCACACATCAAGACACAAGCCTCATTTCACTTTTTGGTAATTGTTTCAACAATTATATGCATCCATTACCAGCCCATTTCATTCATTAATCATATTAGTTTTCCTATCCATTAATTTCATTAATTGAGCCTGTTAAATTAAAATTTATCACGAAACATATAATACAAACATAAATATCCTTTCATTGATTCTTGATCCCTTATAACCCATTCAATTTCAATTAATTATTCATAAGTCATTACATTAATAACCATGAAACTAGAACAACACAAAGAAACTCAAAAATTATCCTACTTATACATACAAGACCCCACATTTTCCATCATTCCACATACCATGCAAATCTCACCACATTTGGCTAACACACAAACCATATATTACCACATCCTCCATACACACCAACTGAATCTCATTGCCTCTTCCCCACACACCATGCCCTAAAAACAACACACCACTGCCACACATCATAACTCACATTACACATTCAAATATCATTTATTCACAAAACTTTTAGAGAATTAGAAATGGAATTTCTTTATATTACACTTCTTTTTGGAAGGAAATTATCACAAAAACTATAATCTCCATAGAAACTGATTTATTTACTAGATAGAAATGGTTATCCAGTTTTCATTTTAGGTGATTAAAAACCAAAAAACTGCTCAATATTCGCAAAATATCAATGAAAAAAAGACCAAAACTCCTGTGACTTCCAACATAGAATGAATCCTATTCAATCATAATATAAAAAATATCAAGAAACATAAATGCATGAAATTTAATTTTACACGACCTTAAATTTCAATTCAACTGATTCATTATCTTCATTATAATGGATATAACATATTCCCAAATTAAAAAAAACACAAACCCTTTTAAGTGATACTAATAAATGAGAAATGAAGCATCCCTTACCCCAAACAATGGATTCAGATAAACTTACCAAAATTAAATCAAGAGGGAGACCACAAATAAAAACCATAAGGAAGGATATAATCATTATATGACTATAAAAAAATAACCAAATTTTTCCCTTATCACAAAACAATAAAACATAATGTCTCCCACAAATTGGGAACCTTCATAGATGATGAACAAGAAGAAACTGTGAGAAAATTATGAGAGGAATTACCAAGAACTATAATAGATTATGCCCCCAATGTTGGGGTTTAAATCCACTAAAATGTGGCTAAAATATCTACCTAGGACGCACATGGTTATCCCAATAAAAAGGGTAAATTTTGATATATTGTTGTATCTTTAAAAATTTATAGGTTTTCAGGAAAATACAAGACCATATAAAACCCACCCTTTAGCATACCATATAGGATGAGGACTGCAGTGCAGTGGGGTGAACCACATAATAGTTTAGAAAACTAAATTGGCCTATGAGATATTAATTTCATTTCATGGCACAGATCCTATTAAATAGAGTGCATACTATGGCATATCAAAGAACAATACACCAGAAACCCTCAACAAGAAGAAAGATTATAAATTGAGCTAGGGAATTAACACTATAGCCCTCTACTACTAGGAATGCGGCGATGTCGTAACACTTATTAATGGTGTAGTGGTCCCCAAAAGGTCAAACTGAAGAATGTCACTCTAAATACCATATAATGTATCTATAGTCTCTACACCACTTCCCTAAACTCCTAATAAAGGTGCCACAATGAAACCATAGATAAATGGTAAAGCTACCCCCACACCGCCCATTTGAAGTTTCTCAAAAACACCTCCTCGGGCTCACTAATCCGCATCTATTTCCACCATTAAATAGTATCTACCCTTTAGGTGAAAATTAATGATTCAATCTATAAGAATGATCTCATCTAGACTATCAATTTACAACACCTCATGCGGTCTTAAACTCATTTGGACTCCCCTAAAATCATTCATCACATGAATTCTCACAAAATATTGAATCATATAGTCTTGTATGTTACACTACAGACTATGAAATCATCCATGTTAATCACACAACTAAGAAATATATCCATGAATAAATTACTTCTTGAAACCCAAAGAAATAAATTTATAATATTTCTGAACTACATTTCAAAAAATGATCATTTAAAGTATATATTAAATTATATATGATAATGAAGCATAACTCAGAGAATAGGGATAATTTACTACGCGACATTATTCAATTATATCAAATTCTATTCCCTTTAGTAAAACTTAAGGCCTATTAAAAATAAAGAACCTAACTATTTAAAATATGATGAAGTGTAATAGGTATATGAAGTAAAATTTTTTAAAACAAAAAATTATGATAATTTAAAGGAGGACAGCAAAAAATATCATTTAACCCAAGTCTAGAATTTATGAAATAAATAATCCACAAGAGTAAGAGTAATAATAATTTGAAACTCAATGAACACTTATATTCTTACAATAGGAAATATAAAAAATATATTTTCCCAACTATTCTAAAAAATATAACAATAAAAAAGATGGTACTCATGGATTTAATGGTAGATATGAAAAATAATATGGAGGATGAATTAATAAAGGACATAGAATTAGAGAAGTAATATTAAAAAAATGAAGTAAGATGATAATGAGAATATATTAATTAACCTCAATAAAATTTTATGGACTAGAGAATAATGAGACTCCATCTTATAATTTAAAAATTAGTCTAAAAAAATAATGATCCAAGACTACAAGTAATTCCAAAATTTTAACATAATGATGAAAAATAATAATCATTGGAGGAACAAGAAAACTAGAAAATCTTATTAAATTTTTACTTCCTAGTATTTTATTTAAGTCATTTCTCATTATATATCCCCCCACAAGCTCCATTCAAGAAGAACCACTGGAGGAAGAAGGAAATAATGACCTCATATGTACAAAATATTAAAAAGTGGATTAATCAAAGTTCCTTACCTCCAGTTCATGCCCTGATAAGATTATAAAGTTAAAGGTTGATCAAAACAATTATTCATAAGTAAAAATACCTAGTGGAAACCTGAATCATAAAATTTCTTTGAATGATTTGTTTTATTTCTTTAAAATATATGAAAAAAAATCCCATGGACTATTCCTTTAACTTATTGATAATAATTGTTATAAATATTTTACTTTAATCTATTTTCTTGTTAATTTTTTCATGAAAAAAAGAAAATAGTATGAAAATAATAATTAAAGGAACAAAGAACAATTATCATGGAAGGGGAGTACAGTTTATAATTTTTAATTTTTAAAAACTATAGATTATTATCTCCTATTTGTTTTTTAAAAAATAAAAATGGATTTAACTATTCCATGAACATAATAAATTATATAATCCCATATATTCATGAATTAGTTTTACTATACATAATAATTTAGGATTCCTTAGTATATTGGGTAAATAATTCAAAATATCTAAAAATATTGAAATATCATCCAAATAAATGTAACATATATGACTAAAATTTTAAATTTCTCATTTTTATATTAATTTCCAATTTATTTGAAAATATTGTTCATATGAATGCATTCATGATATTTATTCTGAGAAGTATGCATTCAGAAAACTAATTATTGATTTTAGTACTAGGGCCTTATTGAATTTTTATATTTCCATATTATTGATAATATTTTTGACCAGTTATTTATTTTTTCTTTCTAAAAATCATTATTTATTGAATATTGGGGCATGTGTTCCTACTAAAACATTTATTGATATTATGTCAAAGCTTTAATTAAAGTGAATAAAATTTTGGAATTATTGACAAATATTATTGATGATACCTTCTATAATAATACCCACTTTTCCATGATTTTATACTTCCATATGTTTCTATGTATGTCGTTGCTATAGAAGTGCCACATTGCAATCCTAATTTATCCATTCATACCCTAATAATTGTATATTTTTTGATATTCAACTAGTTGAGTGTGGGGTAGTGGGTTTTCATGGTGGAGAATGGATTTTGTTTCATGAGGGGAGTATGAATGTTTTTTACCTGAGATTTAGGGTTGATTTTCATGAATTCATTCATTTTATTTCCATATTTATCCCTCTCGTAGAAATAAAAAACAGAAACCAAATTAAAAAATAAAAAATGTTTGTTTCAAAAGTTGGATAAAAAACTAAATTTCTTAAAAGATGATTTAAAAAAATATGGATTGGTTATGAACATGATATTAATCCCCTAAATTTAATTCTAAAAAATCAAAATAAAATATTAAAATAAGAGAGGGTCTTTATTCATTTTTACAACATTCTTTATTTTTTCACTAAGAATTTCATTGATCCTATGTTTTGAGTATCATTTATAAGACATTATATTTTATCCACCCGCATAAGATATACATTATTTTTATGATTAACACCCACTAACCTTCAACCTCAGAGTCATTTTTTCCCAATTAGAAATCACTCATGATAAATTGTGACATTTTTCTTTATTGAGTGGAGAAAATAAATCTCATGCAAGCCAATGGTCATGATAATATACTTGATGTATATGATAAATTTATTAAATTTATTCCTAAAATTATGAGATTAAAAAATTCAGTATGTGATAATTCATAATTAGAATCGATGTTGATGAGAGGATGAGATATATGAATAAAATGGGGAAATTTATTGAGTTCAAAATAATAGACATGGAATGAATTTGGAATTCTGTATTTAGTAATATTAATAATTTTATAATAATATGATATAACTTTTTTTATGAGAATCATTGTATTAAAATTTTATTATTGATCTTTAGACCCTTTGTGTTCATATGTGTATATTTTCTTTGATGAAAAAAGTATTGAGTGTGTGGGGTATTTGATGTCTCAATTTTTATCAATATTTTCATGCATATATAAATGTGTATCCATTGGGTTTTTATTGATTTAATTAAGATCCAGGATAGATAATATTTTTTTCTTTCCCTTTCACAAGGACATGAATTACTGTTAAATATGGGTCTATTTGGCTGATAACATGGAAATCACCATAGCATGGGACTGGATAAATGATAATGATGTTAATCAAAGGTCCATGATAAGATCATGTTTCAAATCATGAAAGTAATATTCATTTAATAAACATAGAATTTACATAGTCAATGAATCTATACATGATTTCGTAGCTTGCATAGGATGTGGGAAGCATATAAGATGTCTACATGTCGAGATTGGAAGGATTCATGACATAAAACATATTTCATAATGTGAAAATCATTAATTTTTTCAAAATAAATTTTTGACCACTATGGAATAATCCACTTGAAGAAAACATTCACAACATGAATGGGGTATGATAGTACTTATATAATTCTACTTTTTGGGGATATTTCATATCTTTTATAGGGTTTTGACCTAATTAAACTTCAATTTCACTTAGGGACATATAATTATGGGATATCATTCAAAAGAGATGGTTTATCCATTATAATATCAAGGATTCCCATAATTGAGAGGCTAATTCTAGGGTTCTGACCCAGATACCCTTTTTCATTGCTTGGTTTTCTTTATACATTCAAGTTTTCTATTTTTTTACAATATTCCATGATTCCTAGTTTAATTGAATTCTTGTTTCTTTGATCATTATCTTTTATTCTCTATAGTATGGTTTCAAATTAATTCATCATCTATTATCACTAAAATATGGTAGGATTAATCCATATTAGAGAATGGTACCACTAAAATGGTGTTCATACCAATATGTCATTATTTTTCGTCACTTTCCAAATAATTTTACTCATTAGTAACAAGAAGTGGTTTATTTAATTACTATATTATTTGTTGTATATGTTACCTATATTATCTAATGGTGAAAAAAAGCTGTGTGAAATTTAATAATTCATGATAATTAAATTTTATTCATCTTTTATATTTGAAATCAATCCATAATGGGTTCTATTTATATCAATCATGTGACCATAAGGAATGAGATATGACTGATGAAACTTAAAATATTGATTTTGAATATATTTATGTTTGAAAAGTTATCATATGTGACTTTCTTATGAGTGAAGTTGAATAAATTTTAGAGAAACCGCCCTTAAAAACCAATGTCTCTCTCTCTTCCTCATTTCTTGCATTTTGATATAAATCATGGTTTTATAATTTCATTTATTTAAATTAGTAAATTAATTAATTAAAATTAGTGATACGCATTAATTTTTTGAGAACTATTTCTACATTCCTTATTCATTATGGGATCGATGACATACATCTTTTATGGTATTCCTTTGTATCTAGTGTGGTTCAAAAAAATATAAATTTCAAATATGATTCAATAAAAATATTTGACAATATATTTTTGAAGCATCATTTTTTCATAGAATAATTTTATTAAGTTTTAGATAATTTCAGTTACTATAATAATTGGGTGGTAGGATCATTGGTGTTCAAACATCATCGTTGGCATAAAAAACTCAGGTGACATTCTTATGATTTTGTGTGATTGATATTGAGGTAATAATGTAAGTTTAATTTATTTTAAGTGTTAATAATATCATATATAGTTTTTTCCAAAATAACACCTTGGTAGGAAACTACATGATTGACCCATCGAATGTGATTTAATTTTCATAAAAATATTTTTTAGTCATTTATAACCATGTATGATTATATATCAACATATATTTCAATGGTTAAAGAAATAATTAATCCATGATAAGAGATTACCTTATATTATAGGGTCTCTCTTTAGGGAAAAGTTTCCTTTTACATTAATTTATTGATCTAAAATTTTATATATATGATTTTAGTAAATATATTTTTATTTATAAACGAGGAGTTATATTAAGATTCCACTAAAATTACCTCATGTTGAATATCTATGGGTTTGTATGACTGTGTTCAACCATATATGAATCCATAAGATAATGTTTCCAAAATTTATCAAATTGATTAGTATCTCTGAGAGGGTTTTCTTCATGTGGTGAAGTATATGGGGTATATGGTGTTACAAGTTATATTGATTATATTAGACTAAATTATGGTGATATATATATAAAATCCACCACACTATTTGGGTAAGTATGGAATACATGATTCTATGTATAGATAATGTCCTTTTATAACATCACCAATCATTCTGAGACACCCCCTGATAGGTGGTCGGTTCTTGTTCCATTATTGCTTAATGGAAAAAGAATCACTTCTGATGTTCTTGTCCAGGTCATCTAGTATATAGGGATGACATAAATTGATTTTTAAACTCTCCTTTTTATAATTTCAAATCAAATACATTGATTGATGTTATATATATGATGTTAATACTTATTTTTAGGGGACTTATCCATGATGGATTCTATCAACGAAAATACCATTCGGTTATAGTTTCCACCTATGCTGGTAGGTAATAAGACTTCTTGGTTATTTACTTTTAAGGATGTTATGAGGAATTAAATTCAATAACTTGTAAATTACATATATTTGAAATCATTATCAAATGTTATTAATAAATTACTTTTTATAAAGTAAAATTTATATAGTGGAAAGAAACTAATTAAGGCATTCTACTTCTACAGGGGATGGAAGTGGGTCATTTAATAGTATGAAGTGTATCCCTATAGTATCCATATAGGGTGTATGTAAATTGGCATGTAAATGTATGGTTCATCAATTTTTATAATAAGTTGGGCCAAATAAAATGCTATTAGTGTTTGAAATATGGCCATATTTGGATTGAAAATGATAATGTGTTTACAAAGTCCCATTAAAGTATAGAAATGGGGAATCTATAATGTTTTCAAGGTATTGAGCTAGGTTTTTCTATTGGGTGAGTATTCAGTATGACACAAGGATAATGATGAGAAATGAGATAATAGAAGTATTTATGTAGTTAGGGATACTTTTGACATTCATATCATGTAGGTTTCCATATTTCCCACAAACATAGGAATCAACATCCCTGTGGTGATGCTCCTATGGGGATAAAGGCATTAGATCCTCAAGTCTAGGGTACAAGATAACTTCATTCCACTGACTAATTTCTTGGCATGTAGGGGTAACCATCTTTAGTTTTATATATGGTTCTTATTTTATTTAAAATATATATTCACTAATTTGATATAATATTTTCAGTATTATTTATATATACATTGGTAATTAGTAATTTTTAATTTGGGGTTTATTATTGAGTATCAATTAGGGGGGATTTTATATATATTATATTAGAGGTGTTTCTAGATGGTTTTCAGAAATTTCTAGAGTTATCTATACTATCACGTAGATGTAGTATTCTCCAGTATTTCTTCATGTTCGATATACTTAGTTGTGTTGTGAACACTGGAATGAATTAGATGACACATTATCAAGCACACATCAACTTATGTCACTTTTAGGTGTCATTAAAATCCAGATAGAGTGATTTTTATTCTATTATTGGAAATTAAAATCTATATGTAGTCTATTAAAAATCTAGACCCCCACATCAATATCGGTTTGTCGACTAGTTAGATGATATTTTTATAAGATATGTAGAGATAAATCATAATATAATATATACAACATTTAATTAGATTCATGATTTATTCACTAGAAATTTATAAATAATTCATGATATGACAAACTATACTAACAAGTTTCTTTATGGTAGGTATAGAGTCTACATAAATTCCTCTATATAATATTAGTCATACAAAGCTTCAAGAAATGTTTTTTTAGTTCATGGATCTCGATGAAAATGGGATTATCTAACAAGAATGTATCCATTGGGTGCTTCTATGTTATTACATAATAATTTGGATCTATAATTATATTTTAGTGTGTATTATTGGAATTTAGTATAGGTGATAATTATGATTCGGTACCCTCTTCCCCATATCTATGATATGTTTGATTAGTTGTGATTAGATATGTGGTTCTGAATGATCTATTTTAGATCTGGTTATCTTTTTGTGAGTGTGTCATTAAAATATTTCTTATTAATCTTGTACAATAATTTATTAAATTTATATCTTCCTTGTGATGTCATTTGGGTTTTATAATTTTTTATAGTGTTCAAGGACTTAATTAATAGGTTGTTACATCAATTTCTTTATTTTTCGTAATCATTTTTAGTGACGATATTTTGTTGTTGTATTAGTTGAATGAGGGTCATGATCACAATATTCCTATCATTTTTATAACACTAGTGTGTAATAATCTATATTCAAACACATATAATTTACATTTATACATCATAGATGTGTTCTATTTGGATAGATGTTGTCAACAAGAAATCCATGCCATGCACTTTACTATAGAATACATAACCCATTCCTCGCTTAATCAAAAAAAATGTCAATTTTGAGTATAAAATAATATTCATTCCCAAATTGGAAGAAAACTATACCTCTTTGTGATACATAATTTCTCACATGTTGGGGGACATAGATTCCTCAAAACCCATTCCTAGTATAGTGACATGGTTGTTAGAACATCCGACTGGGAATAGCCCCTCGATTTCATGCACAGAAAATGAAAAACAATTGATTACCTGAATACCATTTTAAGGGTACTCTTAGATGTTCATTACCTTTCAAAACACCTTAAATATGTTAACTTTAAATTTGTTAGTATAACTTATTTTATTGGATTTAATTTGACTACTGGTGGGACCAAAATGGACATACTTGTCAAAATTTATTATCATTAGAAGTCATAATTAATTCCAATATGAATGAAATTTGAAAAAGGAAATAGTCCAAAAAATAAATGTCATCACATAGAATGTATAATACATAGTGAAGTAAACCATGCTTTTAATGAAGGACCCTTCATTTTATAAATAGTTTTTTTTCATAATGAGATAACATTTTCCTCCGTGATGCATTTCTGTTATTTGATGTCAATGTTATATTTTCTTACTTGTCTCATGGAGAAGTTTTAAAATAAATAAAATCCTATAATAAAAATTAATTTATGGGTTGAATTCTTTATCTCAATTCCTCAATTATAGAAAACAAATTTTATTTTCAAGGCCCCTTGTAATCTAAAAAACCTCAAAAGGTTCATTTGTTTAAAAGTGATGATATGAATATTCAAGGTGCAATATGAAGAATATTGTTAGTTAAACAATATATTATCTTATAACATATACCCCCTTTGAAAATAAATATTTCATTGTGAACATTTCAAATTCGTTCAGACACAATTCCGTTTTTGATAACTATGACCCAAACATAATTATAGAAAACATCATGGATTGTGATGCTCTTCATGGATTTCTAAAACACTATGATTCAAAATAATACTATAGGTTTAAAAATAAACCTTCTATTGAGACTCTTATATTAGTTCAATAGTATTATTTTATTTTAGATACACCTTATAACACCTCGATATTTTTCAAATTATTATTTTTTCAATTAATTTAACCTTGTTGTTATTTTTCATTTCACACAACATTGAAAAGAGTTTTTTTATGTTAAAGAAACACATTTATATTTAATTATATGAAACACCAAGTTAATCATCCACTATATGAAACTCAAATTATAGCTTTATCTACAAGGAACACTGATGTTAGCTTGTGTTACATACAATAATGGATTTCCTCAATGTCTTGTGTAACACGCATGACCAATATTTACCAAACAATAGTAAATCATTAAAATATTTTAATTTAAAATAATAAGATATAAACTAGCTGATAAATTAGTTATTATGATTAGTATATAATAATTTATGAAAACACATGGTATATGAAAATATAATATGAATTCATAGGTAACTAGTTTATTAGAAATGAATATGAAAATCGATTGAAAATAAATGGAAATATTATTGATAATAGGGTTGAAAGGTTTTTGACCCTACTAAATTATATTAAATACATTTAGTGAGTGATATTAATGTAATATATAAGTTATATATTCAATCAAATATTTTTGATATCGATTTAATAGATTGAATAGATATAATATAAGAACAAACCCAATTTTCTACTTAAAAACCTATATTTTTATTAAGGTATTTTTACCGCCTTTTAATAGTGAACACATATAAAATACAATTTTTTAAATATTTATAGTATTAATATTTGAAAATAAACATTATTATTGGAATATAAACAAAAAAAATAGTTTAGGGTTAATTTGTGATATTTTTTACAAGGTTTCATTTTATTAATGGATAGTTAAAAAATTGGATTTTAATTCAAACCTGATTTTTCATTTAATTTATTTATAATGATAAATTATAATTTCAATTTTGTTAAATGTTTAATTAGATAATAATTTTACCAATTAATCCAATTCAGTTCATTGTTAAAAAATTCACATTTTAATTAGATATAAAAACTTAACAAAGGTTTGATCATTTGTACATTAAAAACCTACAGTGTCTTCACGTTACCGATATTATTTTTAAAAAAATTTATTCAGCTAATATAATTGGAATCTGAAAAAAATTATTATACTTTTTCAATCATAATAATTTATTGTTTTTAATAATTTTAACTTAGATTTTGTCTCAAAATATTAGTAAATGTTATCGAAATTAATTACATCGATTAATGTAAAATTAATCTTAACTGGTGACTAAACCTTAAATTTAGGACGCAAAACAACCTATAAACATGTTCAAGATAAAATTCATGGAAATATATCAACCATATACAACCTTTTATCTACTTTTCTTAAATATTGTATCCACATGAAATAAGAAAAAAGTAGTTTGAATTGTCTCTTCAAATATTTTCAAGAGTGTCACTCCTCCTCCACTATAAAAGGGCCTCCTCTCCTCCAACATCATCATAACTATCGATACCCTTGGATTTGCAAAAATATGATAAAATAATCTACCCACATATATAAATTAATCCTAGAATAATCCTTTTTCACATAATAGAAACCCAAGGAATCCTTTTTTCTGAATCCAAAAACAGTTACATGATTAATATATAACATATTTTCTCATGCTTCTTTCTTTTATTTTATTTCTCCACCCCTCCATACACTTTATTCTAGGATTTTATAACAATATTGGTATGATAAATATAATATGTTGTTTTAGGATTATTATTCGTCTTATACTTTCATACAACTCCATCTTTTGGGTAATAAACATACTGTTTACATGTACGGCGAACTAACGCCTCCCTAAATGATGATTGGTCATTTTTCCTCTATTTCATATCATGGTGTATATTATGATGGAATATTAGTTTATATATTTTATACATTATATTTATTGTGTTTTTATGGATATTAATTACTTTCAAAACACCAATCTTCATTAATTTCCATTTGTTGTAAATATGATAATTTTGTTTGAGGAAGTGTGAATGTAATGGTACAGACCTCTCCAGCCCATTCTGTTGTCAAAAAGAGGGTCATGAAGTGTTCTAGAGGGTAAAATGGACTTTTCCCAATATTTTCAGAATTTTGTAAGTACACGCCATGTAGTGTGTGTACACACCGTGTACCCCCTCACCGGGTATACCTCGTGTTGAAGGCTGAGTCCTTGCCGTGTGAAATAAATGGGTACACGCCGTGTACCCAATACTACACGCCGTGTAGTCCCTCCCCGTGTACGCGTTACCCTCAAACAGTGTGTTGACTAGTCAATGGCCATGTGCCATGTTGGAGCCGTGTCTTTGCTGTGTGAAATAAATGGGTACACGTCGTGTACCCAATACTACACGCCGTGTAGTGTCTCCCCGCATATATGTTAACTTCAAACCGTGTGTTGACCAGTCAATAGCCACGTGCCGTGTTGAAGTCCGTGTTGGAAGCCAGGTGGTGGCCGTGTGAAATGGCCAAGTACACGCCATGTACCATAAAGTACATGCCATGTACTTTTGTTTTTCATGCCTATAAAAGGAGGGGTCCCCTCCTCCTTTTCAACTAACCCCTCTCCTCCCCATTCCTTTAAGCAGAGCTCTCCCAAGAGACTCGAAGACTCTTTTTCTTCCATAACATCTTCGTCCAAGCTCCTATTTACGATCCTTCAGTGGCCACAGGATCGTAACGATGAGCCAGAACTTCTAAGCTTGGATCTGTTGTGTTTCCTTCGGCCTTTCCTTTCAAACTTCCACCCGAGGATGTTTTGCCGGGATTTTACAAAAGTGATATACACCAACGAACGTCTTCTAAATTTGATCCGAGGGAGCGTTGTGATCAGAACCTGTTGAAGTAGGGATCTTACCATCGTCTCTCTAAATTGTGCATTATGCGGGGTGGGTTTCCTGTTGTTTACGTGAAACACATTTGAACTGATTTAAAGAAGATAATAACTGGCTTATATATCGGGGATGGAATGTTTGTGAATGAAGTTACATTATTTATATCCTTTGATATTATGTTGAGAATTGAATAGGCGTCTGCCTACTGAAAATCACGGTCATCGGGGGCCTTTTCTTGCACAATTAAATGATGCACTATCTTTCTAGACCGTTTTTGTGAATGGAAAACATCATGGAATGTGGAAATTGTATAATTATGTAAAGTTGGCTGATTAAATGAAAATATGGAACCCTTGTGTGATCACCCCGGTTGAACTAAATTGAAATAATAAACATGTGGGTGTTGTTGGGGTTAATTTATGTGAAGGGGGTGTTTTTGTGGGTTGTTGTGGATCGAGTGAGCAGTGGGGCTGCAGTTGTCTTGGTTGTGGGTTGGTGTAAATGCTATGTTAGTGATGAGAAGCGGGGCTGCGATGAACGGTATCAATGGATGATGATGTACGGTGTGGTTGTGGTTATGGTGGTTGGCATTAGGGCTGTAGGGATGGGTTTGAATGTGAACGAACTATGGGTTGTGTTTAATAAATAAATATGGAAGAGTTAATGAATGGTGGGGCATGATAGTGGAATGGGAATAAAAATTAATGGGGTTGGTTGGTTCATAAGAAGTACTTGGTTGTGTTGCCTGTGTTTTCCTAACTTGATTTGTGGATGGCAGGGATATGTTTTACAAATGATCGATGTGGTTGGTTGTGGATAGTTTCCTAGCAGTTAAGGAACTAATAAACTAATTTTGTTGAAACATGAAAACCTAAATGGGGTTGGGGTTGTTTTTTGTATGCATGCTTCGTAGTAGCAGTGTCGAGGCACATGCTCAGTTCCCTGATTAGAAGCCATAGGTTGGGCTGAGTGTTTGATATATATAAATATGTATCTGTATCTTTGTGTTTTATCACACCCCACCCATGTTGAGCCCTTAGTGCCGAACACTCCCATTTCAGGGGAGAGGGTTTTTTCCCCTTAGTTACTAGATCCTTCTTGCTCCTTCTTCCCTAGGCTGTGATGGCTTTAGGTGACCTTACACCCAAGACTCTTCGGCTAGGTTTTGATTTGGGTGGTTTATCCCAAGACTCTTCGGGTAGGTTTTACAATTTCCCAAGAACCTTTGGGATGAGGCCCAGGTGTGTGAGGGCGGGATACGTGGTTGTGAGGCCAATGTGTGTGCTGGCGGGATAGGTGGTTGTGAGGCCAAGGTGTGTGTGGGCGGGATACGTGGTTGTGAGGCCCAGGAGTGTGCGGGCGGGAAACGTGGTTGTGAGGCCCAGGTGTGTGCGGGCGGGATACGTGGTTGTGAGGCCCAGGTGTGTGCGGGTGGGATACGTGGTTCTGAGGCCCAGGTGTGTGCGTGTGGGAAGAGTGTGGTAGCATCAAGATGTTCGCCGTTAGGAAGAGTAGCTAGCTAGTGGGGGGAAATGGTGCGGGGTACCCAATACTCTTGTTCTTATATACTACTACCTGTTGTGATTGTGTTTTGGTGAGTGTGGCTGGTGATGTTGGGTGGATAGAATTCCTTGCTAGGTTTCTTCTGTTGTTCTCACGGGACATTAGGATGTCTCTCCACTTGTGCACGAGATCCTTAGGTTTCCCTACTAAGTATACTAGTATGCTCACCCTACGTGTACTTTCAGGTTTCCAGGAGGACTACCAGGGCCGTGCGGGACCCTACTAGTCAGGACAGTTGGAGTTGCTGCAGTTTGCTGTACTTGTTTCTTTTGGTATTGTACTTTTTGAGCTTTCTTGTACTTGTACCTTGTTTCAGAACTATATAAACATGCATGTGGGATTGGTTTGGGTTTATTTCTATACAATAGTTCTTTTCCTTTTTGGTGGTTGACCTGTCTTATCTCCCGATCATAATAATAAAAAAAGGGAAATTCCTCCCATATTTGTGAAAAATCATAACCTTGGTGCTAGTCTCCACCTCGAGGCCTACTGGAGGCATGACGTGGGGGTCATTATCTCCCTTTTACAATTGCAAGCTCAGGAGGGGCATCTTTGGTGGGAGGGGTCATGACAGAATTGTATCAGAGGTGATGGTTGAGAGATAGGATGGAGACTAGAGTTAGGCACAATGAGGATTACATGGTATGGTAGGGAAACAATGTTGGTTAATCTTGGTGCATGACATAGTCTAGGGAAGACTAGCTAGGACACGGGATTTTAGGGCCACCCGTTATCCAATGCAAGGACTCTGAGCCTACCAAATGACCATGTAATACCACATTGATTGCAGGGTAGAGACCCTAGGGACGTTACATACATCATCATGATTGTGCTTAACTTGATTTTGGTGTTCTGGGAAAGAAATCGAAATAATGTGATAAAATAAAACCTTGAGAAATTTCCTTACTACTTGGGCTTAGGTGATCCTTGTTTACCGTACAACTATGGAACCTGGACGTCATCCCCGAGTGACTTAGACGGCTGAGGCCTAGAAGATTCAGGTGGTCGATCAGTTGAGGATTGACCGAGAGGTGGAAGATAGCCAGTGGTAGAAGACTCTCCATTCTTTCCAACAGAAAACCCTCAAGAAGTACGAGGGTAGTACTTTGGATACGGAGACGAAGGGGTGGCTTGAGGAGCTAGGGATCACTTTAACCTTGATCCCTGCTCCGATGGAGTACTGGTTTCCCCTAGCAGTCAGTCAGCTGAGAGGTGCGGAACGATAATAGGGGACGCTCTACCTCGGAGAGAGGATAGAGGCAGAGGTTCCAAGGGCTGACTTTGAGAAGGAATTATGAGAGGAATTCCTTTCTTCCATGATCAAGGTGAAGAAGCGGCAGGAGTTACTCTCCCTTCAGCAGGGGATTATGTCAGTACGAGAGTTGGGGATGAAGTTCAAGGATCTCTTGTGCTTTTCTCTAGATCTCTTTCTGGATGAGGAGTCTCGGGCGAGAAGATTGGAGGAGGCACTTCGTCCTTCGCTCCAGTATGATGTCACCCCCTTCACCCTTTAGACATAATTGGAGGTACATAATAATGAAGAGGTTGTAAAGAGGATACACTCGTTGGGAGGTGCACCATGATAGGGGATCCAGCCAAGTTCGTCGAAGGGGAAGGTAGTCAAGAGCATGTCTCTTGTGACAGGAGCTTCCTAGTTCAGGCCAGTGGGGAGCAGGCCTCGATAGTTCCAATTTAGATCTTCAGGTCCTCATCCCTTTTCCAGGAGCCTAGGACCGAATTGTTTCTCTTGTGGATGTTTCGGGCACATTTAGAGTCGGTGCCCGACCCGAGCTCAGTACGGTGGAGGTGGGAAGGTTCAGCGCCAACCTCAGCAGCACCAGTTTCCGGCGAGGCCATTCCAGCAGCAGTAGGACCATGCTCCTTCGAGGGCAGACTTTGCGGGAGGAGGCCGACCTCAGGGTGCTCCTCTAGGACCTCAACGAGGGCATGGTCGGGGAGGTGGATGTCATCAGATAGGCAGAGGAGCTGGGCGTGGATTGTTGCACACAGTAGATTTGGCAGCTTCAGTAGGACCAGAGGTGGTGCGAGGTATGATTTGTTTGTTCAGCACTCTCGTTTCTTCTTTGTTCGATTCAAGAGCTTTGCACTCCTTTGTTGCGCCTAGTCTAGCCCATGCTTTGAAACTAGACGTAGAGAGACTTTCTGTACCACTGGTGCTGAGAACACTAGTTAGGGGCCAGACCAGCGTATCTTGAGTTTGTTGGGGATGTGGGCTGATATTGGGACCACATCAATCTAATGGGGACCTCCTTCTGTTACAGATTCACCCCTACGATGTCATTATAGGCATCGAATGGTTGTTTTATATTAGTGCCATTTTCAACTGTTTTCGAAGAAGAGTCGTGTTCTCTGACGTGGACGAGAAGCATGTATCTTTTGTTGGAGAGAGGAGCTTTCAGGCATAAGCTGATGTGTGGAGACTCTCCTTTCTCTGTTAGGCGGGTTATCAGTGGTTTCAGCTGATACAGAGATGATGGATATCCCGGAGGTTATTGTGGACTTCCTCAATCTTTTTCCCGAGGAGTTTGTGACACAAACCCCCCCCCCCCGACGTGACGTTGAGTTCTGGATAGACTTACAGCCTGGTGCCCATCCGATTTTGATGGCCCCTTATCGAATGGCACCTTCGGAGTTACATGAGTTTCATATTCAAATTGACGATATGATGGAGTAGGGTTTTGTTCGACCCAACATGTCATCATGGGGTGCTCTAGTTTTGTTCGTAAAGAAGGAAGATGGTGGTCTCAGGCTATGCATAGACTACCGAAGGTTGAACCATGTAACAGTGAAGAACCGTTAACCCCTTCCATGGGTATATGATCTCTTCGAATAGCTGAGGGGAGCTGGTTGGTTTTCTAAGATTGATCTACGATCGGTATATCATCAGTTGAGGGAGAAGTACAATGACGTCTCGAAGAAGGCTTTCAGGTGCAGGTATGGGTACTTTGAGTTTGTGGTGATTCCATTTGGAGTTACGAATGCACCAGCTGTGTTCATGGGAATTATGAACTTTGTCTTCCGAGAGTTTCTGGACCGGTTCATCGATGTGTATATCGATGACATCCTGATCTACTCAAGAACAGAGGAGAAGCACGTTGAGCATCTCAGGGAAATATTGGAAGTCCTTCGACACCACCAGCTTTATGGTAAATTTTCTAAGTGTATGTTCTTGACACAAGAAGTGCACTTCTTTGGGCACGTGGTGTCTCCGCATAGAGTGTCAGTGGACCCATTGAAGGTGGACAAAGTTGTTTCTTGGGCAGCACCCAAGAGCGTGGTAGAAGTTCGTAGTTTCTTGGGGTTAGCAGGATACTTTCGGAGGTTCATTTTGGACTTCCCTCAAGTTGCTGCACCATTGACAACTTTGACATGGAAGAACCAGGTGCTCCTATAGAGCAAGCAGTGCCAAAAATCTTTCAACTATCTAAAGGAGAAGTTTTTCAGTGCTCCTGGACTCAGGTTGCCAGAGGAAGGGTTGTTGTATGAGGTGTTTTGTGATGCTTCTGGCCTTGGTTTTGGGTGTGTACTGATGCAGAAGAAGGGTGTGATTAGTTATGGGTCTAGGCAGTTGCGACCTCACGAGCGTAACTATGCCACCCATGACCTGGAGCTTGCAGTAGTATTGTTCACACTGATGTTGTGGCGACATTCCCTATTTGGGGAGCGCTTTTTGGTCTTCTCATATCACAAGAGATTACGTTATATCTTCTACTAGAGTGACCTGAACTTGCAGCAGTGGAGATGGGTCGAGTTTCTCCAAGAGTATGACTTCGAGATCTCTTACACTAAAGGTAAGGGAAACGTTGTGGATGATGCCCGGAGTAGGAAGTCACATAAGGAAGTGGTTCGGGAATCCACTGATTCTTGGAAAGCAATGGGAGAGTTGGCTACCTTGCACTTGGATGCAAGGGTAGAGGGTGTTAGAGGCTGTTTGTTTTAGATGAGGGGGTAGTCCTCCTTGTCACAGTAGGTGGAAGAGTCTCAGTGGGGGGACTCTGAGGCGGAAGTGATGTAGGATCGTGTTGATTAAGGAACTGCTCTAGAAGGATAGTCAGTGGATAGCTGACATCAGATGCTTTTCCATGGAAGGTTGTTTGTTTTGGAGGCAATGCGTGAGAAAGTTCAATGTGAGTTCCATAGCTCAGCCTTGGCAGTACATCTGGGAGTTTAAAAAATGTACCGAGGCCTGAGGGAATATTTTTGGTGGCCCGGGGTGGAACGGGATGTAGCGGAGTTTGTGGCTAAATGCCTAGTGTGTCATCAAGTGAAGTCTAAACACTGTGTTCCCAGTGATTTTTTGCATCCTTTAGATGTTCCCGAGTGGAAGTGTGATGACATCTCGATGGACTTCGTCATAGGACTACCCGACGCTCAGTGAGGTTATGATGCTATCTAGGTAGTGGTGGATTGTCTGATGAAATCAGCTCACTTCATAGAAATTAAGGATTCAGGCCCAGTGAGTACCTTAGCACAGAGTTACGTAAAAGAGGTGGTACATTTTCATGGTGTTCCAAAGCCTATCTTCTCAGACCAGGATACTTGGTTTACCTCATGAGTCTGGAGGGGGTTAAAACATGCTTTTGTCACCCAGCTATGCCTTAGTACTACTTTACACCCCCAAATCGATGGGCAGACAGAGCGGACTATCCAGACGCTGGAGGACATGTTGTGAGCATGTGTTCTGGATTTCGGAGGATCATAGGTATGCCACTTGCCTTTATTAGATTTTAATTACAACCACAGCTTCCACTCTAATATTGGAAAAGTATCGTTTGAGGCTTTCTATGGAAGACCATGTCGTTCAACCATTTGCTGGGAAGAGGTTGGTGAGACAGGTGCTCTTGGGCCAGTGGTAGTGCAGAGCACCATAGAGAAAGTCCAGCTTGTATGTGAGAGGATGAAAGCGGCTCAGGACCGACAGAAGTCTTATGCTGATCATTGGAGGAGGCCCTTGGAGTTCGAGGTGGGATATCATGTGTTCTTGAAGGATTCCCCTCAACGGGGGTAGAGGATGTTTGGGAAATAGAGCAAGATTTCACATAGGTTCATCGGACCCTTTGAGGTGCTGAGGCGAGTCGGAGAGGTGGCATATCAGCTAGCCTTGCCACCTCAGTTGGAGATGGTTCATGATGTCGTCCATGTCTACCATCTACGTCGATACTTACATGATGACTCTCATGTTATCGTCTGGGGAGAGTTAGATATGGGAGATGACACAACCTTTGAAGAACGACCAGTCAGAATCGAGGATCGTAAAGAGAAGGTGCTCCGTGGATGAACCATTCCATTGGTTCGTGTGTTGTGGAGGCATGTCGGCCTCAAGGAGATCACTTGGGAGTGGGAGACCCAGATTCATTCTCAGTACCCAGAGTTGTATTGACTTCTGTTTTTCCTTGTTATTTTGAGATTTGTTTTGATGTTGTAATCTGTACTTTTGATATGTGGAATACTTGACTATTCAATTGTGAGACCTTTTTGTTTCCTTGCTCTCTGAAATTGTGTAGCATGTCGGGATGTGTGGGAAAAAGGGGAAACCATGATCCTTAATCGAGACGCATTAATTCGGATGCGATTGAACACATGTAGGCGAGTCAGTGCCGCCTAAAGCAGATAATATCTCAACACGGGAAAACGAATTTTCCCCAAACCATGTGTTCAGGATGTCTGTGGGTTGTGCGTTGTTGGGGGAAGTACGAGATGAAAAATCCTAATGTATGGAAGTGGGAAGACCTGATTCTTAATCGAGATGCATTAATGAGGATACGATTAAACCCGTGCAGGTGAGTCGGTGCCACCTAAAGCAGATAATATCTCAACATAGGAGAAGGAATTCCTAGCACCTATAATTAGGGTTGATGGTTGCATTCCTGTTATAACAACGGCCTTAAGAGGTATCTTCATGGGTTCTTCTAGGTTGGATTTTGAATTCTTAGGGACAGGAATGTTTTAAGAGGTATCTGATGTAATGACCCGGACCTCTCCGGCCCATTCCTTTGTCAAAAAGAGGGTCATGAAGTGTTCTTGAGGGTAAAATGGACTTTTCCCACACTTTTCAGAATTTTGTAAGTACACGCCATGTAGTGTGAGTACACGCAATGTACCCCCTCGCCGGGTATACCCCATGTTGAAGGACGTGTCCTTGCCATGTGAAATAAATGGGTACATGTCGTGTACCTAATACTACACGCCATGTAGTCCCTCCCCGCGTACGCGTTACCATAAAACCGTGTGTTGACAAGTCAACGGCCGTGTGCCGTGTTGGAGTCGTGTCCTTGCCGTGTGAAATAAATGGGTTCACGCCATGTACCCAATACTATATGCCGTGTAGAGTCTCCCCGCGTATGTGTTACCTTCAAACCGTGTGTTGACCAGTCAATGGTTGTGTGCCGTGTTGAAGGTCGTGTTGGAAGCCACATGGTGGATGTGTGAAATGGCCAAGTCAATGTCGTGTACCATAAAGTACATGTCATGTACTTTTTTTCACACCTATAAATGGAGGGTTCCCCTCCTCCTTTTCAAATCACCCCTCTCCTCCCCATTCCTCTGAGCAGAGCTCTCCCAAGAGACTCGAAGGCTCTTTTTCTTCCATAACTTCTTCGTCCGAGCTCCGATTTACGATCCGTCAGTGGCCACAAGATCGTAATGATGAGTCCGAACTTATGAGCATGGATCTGTTGTCTTTCCTTCAGCCTTTCCTTTCCAACTTCTACCTGAGGAGGTTTTTCCGGGATTTGACAGAAGTGACGAACGCTGACGGACATCTTGTAAAGTTGATCCGAGGGAGCGTTGTTATCAGAACCAGTTGAAGTTGGGATCTTACCTTCGTCTCTCTAAATAGTGAATCATGTGGGGTGGGTGTCCTCTTTTTTACGTGAAACACATTTGAACTGATTTAATAAATATAATAACTGGCTTATATAACGGGGATGGGAAGTTTTTGAATGCAGTTACATTATTTATATCCTGTGATATTATGTTGAGAATTGAATAGGCTTATGCCTACTGAAAATCACGGTCGGTGGGGGCATTTTCTTGTGCAATTAAAAATTTCCCTATCTTTCTAGACCGTTTTTGAGAATGGAAAACTTCATGGAATGTGGAAATTGGTTAGTCACATAAAGTTGGCTGATTAAATGAATATCTAGAACCCTTGTGTGATCACCCCGGTTGAACTAAACTGAAATAATAAAGATGTGGGTGATGTTGGGGTTAATTTATGTGAAGGGGTGTTTTTGTGGGTTGTTGTGGATCATGTGAGCATTGGGGCTGCGGTTGGCTTGGTTGTGGCTTGGTGTGAATGCTATGTTAGTGATGGGCAGTGGGGCTACGATGAATGGTATCAAGGGATGATGATATATGGTGTGGTTGTGGTTATGGTGGTTGGTAGCAGGGCTGCAGGGATGGATTTGAATGTGAACGAACTATGATTTGTGTTTAATTAATAAAAGTAGAAGATTTAATGAATTTTTGGGAATGATAGTGGAATGAGAATAATAATTAATGGGGTTGGTTGGTTAATAATAAGGACTTGGTTGTGTTGCTTGTGTTTTCCTAACTTGATTTGTGGATGGTAGGGATTTTTTTTATGAATGATATGTGTGGTTTGTTGTGGATAGTTTCCCAGTATTGAAATAACTAATAAAATGATTCTATTGAAACATCAAACCCTAAATGGGGTTGGGGTTGTTTGTTGTATGCATGCTTCGTAGTAGCAGTGCCGAGGCATGTGCTCAGTTCTCTGATTAGAATCCATAGGTTGGGCTGAGTATTTGATATACATATATATCTGTATCTTTGTGTTTTATCTCACCCCACCCATGTTGAGCACTTAGTGCTGAACACTTCCATTTCATGGGAGAGGGTATTTTCCTCCTAGTTACTAGCTCTTTCCTACTATTTCTTCCCTAGGTTGTGATGGATTGAGGCGACCTTACACCCAAGACTCTTTAGGTAGGTTTCGATTGGGGTGGTTTAGCCCAAGACTCTTCAGGCAGGTTTTAATATTTCCCAAGAACCTTCAATATGAGGCCCAGGTGTGTGTGGGCGGGATACGTGGTTGTGAGGCCCAGGTGTGTGTGGGCGGGATACTTTGTTGTGGGGCCCAGGTGTGTGTGGTCAGGATACGTGGTTGTGTGGCACCGGTGTGTGTGGGCAGGACATGTGGTTGTGAGGCCTAGGTGTGTGTGGGTGGGAAGAGTGTGGTAGCATCAAGACGTTCTCCATTAGGAAGAGAAGCTAACTAGTTGGGGAAAATGGTGCGGGGTACCCAATACTCTTATTATTATATACTACTACCAGTTGTGATTATGTTTTGGTGAGTGTGGATGGTGTGGTTGGGTGGATAGAATTCATTTCTAGGTTTCTTCTGTTGTTCTCACAGGGCATTAGGATGTCTCTCCACTTGTGCATGAGAGCTTTAGGTTTCCCTTCTGAGTATACTTGTATGCTCACCCTACGTTTACTTTCAGGTTTCCTGGAGGACTACCAAGGCCGTGCGGGACCCTACTAGTCGGGACAGTTGGAGTTGCTGCAGTTTGGTGTACTTGTTTCTTTTGGTATTGTACTTTTTGAGATTTCTAATATTGTACCTTGTTTCAGAAATATTTAAACATGCATGTGGGATTGGTTTGGGTATATTTCTATACACTTGTTCTTTTCCTTTTTGTTGGTTGACTTGTCTTATCTCCGGATCTTAATAATAAAAAAGGGTAATGCCTCCCATATTTGGGAAAAATCATACCCTTGGTGCTAGTCGCCACCCTGGGGCTTACTGGAGGCAGGACTCATGGGTCATTATCTCCCTTTTACCATTGCCAGCTCAGGAGGGGCATCTTTGGTGGGAGGGGGTCGTTAAAGTGAACTACCACCCCCTCAAAGCTATGTGATTCATTCACACACTACATAGAATTTATTAAGGACGTGTTTAATGAAATTATATGATATATATAACATTATACTTATAATATTATTTTATTATGTTTCTATGTACATATATTTAATTTTCATTCATTCTTTCAATACGATAATAAAAATGGAAGCATTATTAGTGTGTACACATGGCTAACCATCTCCATGAATGGTGCATTACATTTCATACATATATATTATATTTATTATTATAATAAAAATATATGAAATATAAATAATATTTATATCATGTTTCACATTCTTTAATCATGATATTATTATAAGTACTAACGATATAACAAATAATGGCACATGCAAAGAACAAAGCTAATATTACCCAAAGTGAAACATTTACATAAGATTGTAAACAAGATAGAAATATAATGTCATAATAAATAAATATATTTTAATATATATAATAATATGGTTCTTTAAATCATTTATAATAAATTTATATTTTTTATATATGTGTTTTGATTTATCATAATGATTATTAAGATATAAGGTACATGTATTTTATATCACGTTTTATTTACGTGAGATACATTCTTTATTCAAAACATATTCCTTTTGTATGGTGTGAATATTTCTCAAGGATGTATCATATGTTTATAATAATTAATATTTTGGGCATTTACATATCCATTTTTCGATCTTTATATCATATGATTTATGTTTAAAAAGTTACCAAATCGGTAAAGTAATTTTCTATCAATTTTCCTTCTTTGAGACACCTTCCATGTTAGGCACCTATATATTTTCATGATGTGTATATAATTCCATTGAAATTTTTTATAATTAATATCATTTTTTTCATGATATATTATGTTTGATTTAATTTTATTTTTTTATATGGGCAGTATGCTTCAATTTTACCAAGTGGTAAGAGTTTTTTGAAACAATCTCATCGCCTCTCAATATTGTTTGTGTTTATGCTTCCTTTGATTAAATATTTTAATCCATATCCGAATAAATTTATTGAGTGTTATTCAAATTTGGTTATTCCTGATTTATTAACATATTGGTACCCTTTTTATACTCATTAGATCATTTTATGGGTTAGATATAGTTTTCATGAAATTCTAACAATACCTTCTCTTCAATCAAAAATATATGTTCGTTCAAAAAATGTTCTATAAAATGGCTTTCAAGATTATTTTATAATTTTTTATGGAAAATGGTTTTAATTATTTTATGTTTTAATGATTAATTTACAATGAACAAAGGATATTTACCTCAAGAAATATTTTCAAAATGTCATTCCATGTTATTTTCCATCAAAGATAACATCAATTGATGTTACTTATTACCTTATAGGAAATGATCCAAAGGATAAATTCTTATTATTTATTTAATGGATATGTTTTCATAGAAATTTTCTTATAACACCCATTTAACATCCATGTTTTGTATGATTTAGAAACCCACTTGTTTTCATAGGTAATACTTTCTTAAAAAGATTATGAAACCAATTCCATTTCATAGGTTATGATGTGATGAAATGTTAATTGTACCCATTCCATTTCATGGGTTATGATTTTATGTTTATAAAACCTATCAATTTTTATGTTTCATGATATGAATTATTTTTTATTACCATATGGAACTTATACTAATGATTTTATTAGGATATGGGTGGGACGAATAACTCTCTCCAATGCAATGGGTTGTGATAAGTTGTATATGAGATAAAAGGTTACACATGTTGTAGTAGAAGCCTAAAATAAATAAGGTAAATGGGGGGTATCCCAAACCTAAAAACAATATAGTATGTGGGTTGTAGACCAATCTTAAAAGTAAGAGTGTATATAGGTTTTATCCCAAAACTGAAAATGAGAAGGTACATGGATTATAGCTCAATCATTAAAAGAAGATGGTAGATGTGTTGTATCCCAAGACTAAAAATAAGATAGAACATGGGTTGTATCACAATCGTGAAATAAAGAGGGTACATGGGTTGTTAACCAAGCTTGAAAACAAGAAGGTACATGGGTTGTATCCCAAGAATATAAAGAAGAAGGTACATAGTTTATAGACCAATACTAATAGTAATAGGATACCCAGGTTGTAGCCTACGCTTGAAAAAAAGAAAGTACAAGTATTGTATCTTATTCCCAAATATAATAAGGTACATGGGTTGTATCCCAAGACTAAAAAAAAGAAATTACATGGGTTGTATCCCAAACCTAAAAGTAAGAGGGTACATGGGCTCTATCCCTATCCCGAAAACAAGAAGAAACATGTGTTGAATCCTAATCGTAAAATTAATAGGGTACACAGGTTGTTATCTAAATCCTAAATCATGTTCATGGGTCTTAGACCAAGCCTAAAATGTTATAAAGGTCTTGGTTGGTATCCTATACACAAGATTATATATTATTTTTTGATTTTCCCAACTTCCATGTCTTAATCCTATATTATGATTTCATGAATCATCCTATTAATACTATTATGATCTATATCTATGAAATTTGAATTTTTATTATGATCTTTAATATACATTGTATGTTTTTTTTAATGTTATGCTCAAGTTCCATACCCTTTTGATCATGTTATGCTGACATATTTCCTTTCTTTACCCTTAATGAGCACCTGATCTCACATATTCCTTATATTTTATTTCCCCAGGTTATGATTAATGTGTTTAGGTATATGTACTAATGGTAGAGATATTTATAGATATGTTGAAGATATTTCATAATGATATAATATTTTTCATCTAAATTTCTGAAGACACTAATCTATTAGGGTCTAAAAGTATGTATTTCTGTAATGTACCAAATCATCATATAAAATGATGTAATATCCATATTTTTTTAGCTTGGTTCACTATAAGTGGTATCAAAATAACGGTTTAGTCATCATTTTTAAACTAGGATTATAAAACCATAGTGATATACCTAGGTGTATTTCTAAGAATATATCTAGGAATGTGTCTATGGATAAGTATAAGGATATCGAGAAATATAAGGAAATGTAATATAATTTTGGTAAATGATTGAATTAGTGGTTTATAAGAAATACATACTTGTTTGGATACTAATATTTGATGCGGAACTTTCCTAGATGTACCTAGGAGTAAAAACACAGGCAAAATGATCTGAGCGTGTCTCAGGGTAATCAGGTACACAACAATAGGCCTTGTTGCACACCTAGTTTGACACTCTCAGTGATATGATATAGAAATTTACACACTATTTATGACAAATTATGAATTATTTTAAAATTATAGGACTATGAATTTTCTAGGATAAACCTAAGGTGTCATTAATTAATTGGTAGTTGTCATGATTTAGACCAACTATAAGTAATTTTTCATCATTATATATATGTATAATATGATATGTGTTTCTCACACATGATTTATGATTTTAGTTAATGGAGATAACTATAAGGAACATGGAATACATTGAAGTTTTCAGATATCGAATGTATGGACATTATGAAAATATATTTCCCGAGTGTAAATATCATAAAGAGAATCATAAAGGTTGTTTGAGTATCCAATATACCTATAATGATATATAGATTACAAATGATGTGTAAAAGGTATGTGATGTTATTCTAATATTATTTACATTTATCATAATAAGAAATATTAGATTGAGGTTAAAGAACATTAATAAATTTTTCATATTCCATATTTTTGGAAATAGGTTTTAAAGAATAAGTTGATGAATCCTGAGTAATTGTTTAAGAATATATTTTTATAAATTTAGTACTTGTGTTTTGTAATTCAAAGATTATGTTATATGAATGATGAAATGTATAATTATTTTCAGTATAATTTTTCTTTAGGATTTAAACAGACATGCTGAATGTTTATGAAGATAGGGAAAAGTTATTTCAAGGAATGGTCATGTTTTGATTAAGGGAAAGGAACCCTTAATTAATTCCTAAAATTGAGATAATGATCTTAAGATAATGATATGTTGGATATGAATATGTAAATTGGATGGTACAGATTACCTTTACACTAATCATTGAAAAACTGGTTTATGTCATCAAGGATGAAGTTTATGACTACTTCATCTAAAGAATATATCTAGAGATCATTTTAATACGGAATCATGCATGTTTTTCAAAATAAGTTATGGTAATTATAGTTATTACCATATTTCAATGGAATATAGGATGATTTTATTCACATTTTTTGAACATGAAAACCATGAGCTTCTTTGTGATATGTGGGGGATAAATATAAGGATCATTTCCTGACTTTATTTCTAATGATTTGAATTTTAATCATTCATAAGATCTATGAGTTTTACAATTTATGGAAAGATAATTTTAATATCTGGATGGATTTTGTGAGAATAATGTATTATCATACCATTTGAGGATTTATTCATATTGGAAAACTTATTATAAAAACATGGTGTGGATGAAACCGGAAGACATCGGGGATTCCATATCATGAATCTCATAATCTGTTACTACGTCAGGAATGAAAAAAATAACATTGATTTTGGAAGAATTATTTGACGTGGATCAGTGAATAAAATGGGTAAGATTTTACTGAAACCATGAAATTATATATTTTTATTAAAATTATTTAAATTTAGAAAAAAGGATCTTGAAACCAAAAATAATATACTAGAACCCCTATTTTCGATGAATTAGATATTCCTATAGATAATCACAAATTTAAGGCTTTATGATTGTCAAAATTCTCCAAACTATGTTCTCTAACAATCTACCTCAAAACACAATGTATATATATCTCTTCCATGTCTATGTTTTCACTTACCACCTTTGTTCCTCTCTTAGGGAAGCTAGATATGAGTTTCTTTGTGTAAAATTCTTAGTTCCATCATTATTTTTCTAAAAGGATATTCTAGTATTCATTTTTATGACGTGGGTTCCCATGAATGAAACTATTAAGTGTTAAACCTTTGATTACCCAGAATAATTTCATGGGGAAAAATAATTTTAATGGGGGTAAAATGTATCTCACTGTGACTTTGAAAATTATAATTTTTTAATTAAATTAACATTTTTTTATTTGGAATTTCACAGAACACTAAAAATAGCTTATTTTATATTAAAAAATTATGTTTTGCTTGCATTATACGCAACAAAAAGTTAATCATGCACTACATGAAATATTAATTTTATATTTCTCTACACAAAACACCCAGGTTACCTTGTGTTACACACAATAGTGACTTTCTTTGATGGATTTCATAACACGCATGACCTATTTTTACCGAACAATATTATATCATTAAAATCATATTATTAAAAATAACAATATAAATCCTAGCTGATTAATTAGTGGTTATCAAAAATATTAATTAATTTATGATATAATATGGTTTTCAAAAATATAAGAAGAATTAATTTGTTACAATTTAATTAGAAATGAATATGGAAAATGATTGAATATAAAATTAAATATTATTATTTTTATAGTCACAAAGTTTTTTTACCCTAATAAATTAAATTAAATACATATAGTGAGTGATTTTAATTTAATATATATATATATTTATATATTAAATCAAATATTTTTTATATCCATTCAATATATTGGATTGACAAAATTTAAGAACAAACCCAATTTTGTGTGGTTAAAATCATATAATTTTATTAAGAAATTTTTACCCCTTTTAATGGTGAACCCATTTACAATAAAATATTTAAAAATTTATTGATTTAATATTTCAAAATTTACCTTATATTATGAATTTAAAAATAAATATTATATTATGGTAATTTTTTGTAATTTTCTTGTAAGGTTTCATTTTTTAATTGATAGTTGTAAATGATAGATTTTAATTCAAAACTGATTTTTCATTTAATTGATTTATAAGTTTAATTGGATAATAATTTAACAAAATAATAAAATTTTGATCATTTTAACCAATTAAAAATATATATTGGATATAAAAACGTAGAAAATGTTTTATCTTTTTTTCATCAAAACCCTAGAGTGTCATCTAGTCAGTAGAATTAATGTTAAATTAATTTCATCCACTTTAGTGATTTTAAATTTGATAAATGGATTCCATATTTGGAATCAGAAAATTTTATAATGTCTATTTATTTAAGATTTTTTCCCAAATGATTTATAAAAGTAATTATAATTAATTTCATCGATTAAGCTAAAATTAAAAATAACTAAGGACTAAACCATAAATTTATGACACCAAACGACCTATACACTTCTCCAAGAACCATCTTATATGAATATGTATACCCTATACTACCTTTTATTTACTTTGGTTCATTATTTGATCCACCTAAAACATGAAAAATGTTGGTGGAATTCTCTATTGAAATATTAAAAAGAGTGTCACTCCGCCTCCACTATAAAAAGCCTCTTCTCTTCTCAATTCACCATTCCTCTCAATCACCATGGGTCACAAAAAATCTATACAAATAATCTCTCAATATCCCAACTTTACTCCTATAAGCCTATCCTTGGATAGAAATCTAACAAATGAAACCTTTTCGCGCAAACCAAAAGGTGTTACCAAATTAAGAGGTTACTTCTTCCCTCTAACTCATTTTTTTCGGTAGCCCATACACTCTCTTTATTCTAGGATTGTATAACAAAAACAGTATAATAAATATATTAAGATACTTATATGTGAATTATTATACCTAAACATACCATCTAATGGGTAACAAATATACTATTTTTGTTTTTGGCTAACTACCGCATCAACAAAAGATTATTCTTCATTTTCCATTACTGCCTAACATTATAGACATTATGATGGAAAATATATTTATATATTATATTTATTATTATTGTAATATTATTTGTTTATTTTAAAACATGTAACTTTTTACATTACATTTGTTGTAAATATGATAATTTTGTTTGAGGAATTGTGGACTACTGTCCCGTTAAAGGGGTGGGATTTGTTCACACACAACATGGAATGTATTAAGGATGAGTTTAGTGAATTTATTTGATTTATATAACATTTTAATTTATTTTAATTCTATTATATACATTTATAAATATATTTTTGTTTCATTGTTTCTTCCAATACGACTATAAAATTGGAAATATCATCCATGCATACATACGGCTTATCATATCATTGAACGGTAAATTCAATTTAATAATTCTATACTATATAGAATACTATAACACCTATATAATTAATATAAACTATATTTATATCATTTTTACATTATGGAATCATTATTTATGTATAAGGACATATGATTTAACAAATTAAGACACATGTGAAAAACAAATTTCATATTACCCGAAGTTAGAACTTAGCATTGGTTTGTTAACAAGAGGGTTATATGAGGTCATAATAAATCCATATATGGTATTATATATAAATATATGGTTATATATAAAATTTATAATAAATTTATATTTATGATAAATGTTTTTTAATAATTACGACGATAATAAATATAAAAGGTAATGGAATTTCATATCACCTTTTATTTTCGTGGGATGCATGCATTATTCACCACACATACCTTTTTTGTGATCTGTATACGTCCCATTGATGTATTATATTATTTTTATTATTCAAATTTGTTTATTTACATATTTATTTTATAATCTTTCTTTCATGTGATTTTGTCTTAAAAGTTCCAAAATTAGTAATGTAATTTTTTCTCAATTTTCCTTCTTGGAGACAGAAGTCATGTAATGAACCTATATTATTCCATGAAGTGTATATACTACCTTTGAAATTTTATATCCTCAATATCATTATTTTCATGATATATTACGCTTCATGTAATTTCATTATCTTACATGGGTATTATGGTTCAATGCTACCAAGTGGTAAGAGATTATTAAAACAATCTCATCACCTTTCGAGATTGTTTATGTTTATGCTTCTTATATTGTAATATTTCGATCCATGTCTTAATAAAATTCATGAAATTTCTTCTAATTTTGTTAATAATAATTTATTAATGTATTGGTAAAATTTTTCTACTCATTAGTAGATATTATAGGTAATAAAGTGTTTTTAATGTAACCTGAATTTACTATCTCTTCAATAAAAAATATATGTTCTTTCAAAAACATGTCTTCTAAAATGTTATTCAAGATTATTTTATACATTTTCTGTAAATTTTATTTAATGAGGATTTATTTTTTTAATATTCAATTTCAAATAATAAAGGAAATTTACCTCAAGATAGGTTTTCAAAATTCATTCCATGTTATTTTCTATATAAGATAAAATCCATTGATGTTACTCATTCCCATCAAAGAAGTGATGAAATGGTTCCAGTGATATTAATTATTAAATGTTTTATGTTTTAATGGAATTATTATTAAGAAACCCATTTCACTTCCAAGGGTTTTAGGATTTTGAAACATATTTATTTTCTCGATCTATGCTTTCCTAAAGTGATTACGAACCCTATATACTTTCATAGGTTTTGATGTGATGAAATATTAATGACACCCATTCTATTTATTGGGTTCTGATTTTATTTTTATAAATTATATCTATTTTATGGGTATTTATACGATGAACTTATTATTATATTGTGGTATATGTATGAATGATTTAATTATGGAATGTGTGGTACCTATATCTCCCCCAATTCATTGGGTAATGATAAGTTGTATATGATCTCAAAGGGTACATGGGTTGTATCCCTAGAACAAAAGCATGACGTTACATGGGTTTTAGCCCAAGCCTAAAAACAAGAATGTACATGGGTTTTATCCCATGCATAAAATAATAAGTTGTAGGGGTTGTAGCCCATACATAAAAGTAAGAGGGTATAGGGGATGTAGCCCAAGACCAAAAATAGGAAGGTGAGTCAGCTGTCGCCCAATCCCAAAAACAAGTATATACCTGGGTTTTAGCTTAAACCATAAACAAAAAGGTAAATGGGTTGAATCCAAAGCATATAAATAATAAGTTACATGGGTTGTAACCTAATCCTTAATGTAATATGGTAAACAAGCTGTATCCCAATGATAAAAAAATAAGGTACACAAGTTATAGTCCAAGCCCAAAACCAATAAGGTACATGGGTTATAGCCCAATCATAAAAATAGAAGGTACATGGGTGGTATACCAAAACGAAAAACATGAATGTACGTGGTTTACTTACCAAGAATAAAATTAATAGGGTAAATTAGTTATAGTCCATTCCCGAAAATAAGAAGGTACACATTTTGTAGCCAAATCCTAAAGAAAATAAGGTACATGGGTTGTAGACCTAGACTAAAAATATGAAGGTACATGGGTTATAGCCAAAGCCTAAAAGAAATATTGTACATGGTTTTTAGCCCACACCTGAATAGAAGAAGGTACATGGGTTTCAACCCTAGACTAAAAGTAAGAGGCAACATGGGCTGTTATCCCAGACCTGAATCATATATATAGATCATATCTCTATCCTAACATGTTATAATGGTTTGGTTAGGTAGACATGAAAATGGATTTTCTATTCTTAAATTCATGCAAAAAAATTCATTTCTTATTCCTATGTTATAGTTTAATGAATCATGCTCTTAATTATCTTAAGATCTATGTCTTCATAAATTTCAATCATTAATATCATTTCTAATAGACATGGTATTATGTTCAAATACTATGTTCTTTTACAATACCCTTTTGTTCATGTTATGCTTGCACATTTTCTTTATTTACACTTATTGATAATTTGATCTCACCCTATCCTATTGTTTTATTTACCCAAGTTATGGAGAAACATTGTAGGAAGATATATTTAAGGTAGAGATCCTTATGGAAGATGATTAATATCATTCACTATGATATAAGTATTTTTCCAGGTTTGAAAATACATTAAACTATTATAGTCCTTGGTCATGTATGTTTACAATATTTTGAATATTAATCTAAAATGATGTATTATCCACATATGTTTATAATGGGTTTCTATAATCCTATTGTTTTACCTATTTATGGGAATTCTTCTAGGTGTATACTCCTTCCATACATTCTTATCATGCTATGTTACTAAAATTTCGGATGAACTACAGTAGGATACCTACTAGGTATAAGACATGAATCCACCATAAAAATATGAATCAATTTATATTCCCCAATGAATCTACTAATGTTTTACCTTTCACAACATAGGTATCCCTAGTGGGAAGAACCAATCAATATTCCTAATTCAATCCCATAGTGTGTCCTCTCATGAAACATTGAAGATATTCTATCATATACTCTTTAATGAACCATTCAAGAATCACAATGGATTGGAGGTTTACCTGATAATTTAGTCAAAATAATTGATATTTTCTTCTAGAAGAACCTCATTGTCCTAGATGAATTACTATAAACTACATAGCGCACCACCTTTTAGTATGAAGTTAAATTTTATCGGGCACTACTCATATATGAACATAAACAATTTCACATGAAATACATAAGATTTTATTCCTTAATTTTAAAGGATTTGTAATATTCCAACTTTAGGTTGAAACATGAAACCCCCAAGCATTCCTTATCTATACTATGATAACCATAAAATGACTTGTTATTATCTTGAGTAAAGATAAACCTATTGGTTACCTCATATGAACCTTGTGTCAAAAATCCCCTTTGGTTTATCTAATATACAACATGTCAAGATAATCCTCTTGGTTCAGGTCTATGGGAATCTTATTTGTTTTAAGAACCAATATAAGTAAGATATGTTCTCTGTGATATGTAAAGGATCTACAAACTTTTATGAGCATAAGAATAATCATCTTAATATGGTGATAATCGATGGATGAATCTAGTGCTGAGCTAAAGATAATATATAACTTCTCTTATTTGAATTTCATTGACATATATAGAAATAAATGAGCACTCATGTGTAACTCCAACTCTAACAATGTCAAGGAACCATATTCTTAATATTACATTCAGCACGAGATTGAAATGATAGTAATTTTACATTTTTATGACCTTGAATGTCTCTGTAATATACATTGTCACAACCATAAAAGGGATGATGTGATTATTTTATTGAACCACTAAAGGGAAATATCTTATAATAATGAAAATGTGTTATCATATAATATATTTAATTGTATATATTATCATTTCTAACAAATATTATGTTTTATTCTTAGTGATTTTAAGTACAAAATCATATTTTACAACATGTATATATATAGGTATATTAATATGATCTTATTGAATTTTTAACACCATAAAATATTTTATTAACAGTATAGTCTATTTCTTCATCATACTAATATCCAATATTTTATGGAAAATATAACTTACTATTAATAATAAATATTAGCAACAAATATTTATTCAAAAATGTAATATTTTACAATAAACCATCTGATGATAATAACGAATTATGTAAAACCATAATTTTTATAATTTTTTTTATATTTATTACCTTTTTAAAATATTTAATTTTATATGTTTTATTAATAACATCTCATTAAATGATTTTAATTTTCAATTTTCTCTGAGTATCAATAGTGATTATATTTTTCTAATTCTTTAAATTTAGAAAAATGATAAATAATTTTTATAAAAAAATTAATCAATCATGGTATTTATATTTAATAAATATAATAACATTAATATGATAATAAATAGAATATTGTATACACATAAATGGAAAATATAGTGAAACGACCATTGAAAATTAAAAAACATTATTTTTTTTTGAAATAGATCATTAATAAATATACTGAAATAGATCATACTAATACACAAAATAGATTTTATACATATTTTAACATATAAATATATTTAAATTGATCATTCAAAAATAATTAATATTTCTTTTATACCAATACATTATTTATTTATATAAATATATTATTTTATTTAGGGTTAATATTTATAATCTTTTAATTTAATATTAACCCTAGTACCACTAGACACCATATCTCCCCTTATCAACACTTTCCACCCACCACCTCAATGTCACATCCCCTTTCATCTTCCACTCAATCAAAGAATTACCTACTCTCCTATTCCACTAACATTTCCTATTCACATCACCTTCTCCGCACCCCCCCCCCAAATATCATCGCCCTAACCCCACTTATTTTCATTTCACTTTGGCACCCCTACTTTACAACTACCCATCAAGATTTTCCTCAAAAAAATTACATCCTTAACCTCATACAAAGAACATCAACCTTATTCCACCTATCTTACCATCTATTTAATCACTCTAAGATCCTAATTCTTATCACTTCCACTAATACTTCACCACATACCCACATTAACGCTTATAGGATAAGTAATCAACTACGAACCCTCATTTTTTCTTGTTTATTTGATGTGGTTTAATATTCTAAACCTGATAAAAAAATAGTATACTATATAGTATAGTTATAACGATTGTTTAATAATCATGATTCAAAAAATAATTTCACAACTTTATGGTGAGTAATTTTTTCGGAATGTTATTACTTTTATAATTTAATTGATTAATTTTCTTAGTATTCTCTTTCAACAATGAGATTGAATATAATGTAAATAATTAATTTTCAATAAATTTAAATGTAGGAAAGGTGTAAAATCAATAATTATAGATTAAATGTTTATTTGTTCTCTTATTCATGTGTCCTAATACAATATTACATAAAGGGATGGATTGTATATTTATTCAATTCAAAGAACATAAATATATGAATTGAAAAGATATGTTATTTATATTATACTTTTATAAACTGAAATAAAAAATACTATATTATTTAAAAGACGTTCTCTAGAATTGGATGAATAATACAAATAGTTTTGGTTTGAGATGATAGAAAATTACAAAGGACCGTATTGGGTAGAGAATAAATGAGGTGGGGAAAAAATGGGAAAATGAGTGTTACTTATTTTTTGTTAGTGTCATATTTTTGGTTAATGAAATTCGAAAAAATTTGAATAATGATGAATAGATATTTAGAAGTGTATATAGTTCAAAATTCTCTTATTTTGTTATATCATCATTTTTTATAGTATTCTATATGGGTTATATTGTTTCTTGTTTATTATATTACATTTTCATGTGTTAATGATGATGAGGTTGAATACAAAGTTTAATTGAATAATTTTTCTAGCATACCAAAATGTTAAAACATTAGTTTTCATTATCCTTTCATGAAATATGTAACTTTATATTCATTTTATACTAATTAGAAATTTTATATCAATTATCAACTATTTTTTCATATTATAAGAATTGGGAATCTATGCTAAGAACACCATTTTTTGTCCCTCGCAATAATATGACAAAATTATTTTTGTTGTTTGAAGTGTTTTACACTTACATAATTATTTAATTTATTTTTGTATCACCTCAATATTTTATGATATTTTAATTTTTAAATAAATTTAATCTCTTTGATAGCTTACAATAAACACAACCCTAAGTCTAAATGAAGTGTAATATAGTATATTATTAAAATATATCTATTACATTGGTGGGTTTGAATGTGACTGATTAATTATAAAAATTATGTTTTTCACACGTGTCTAATATAAAATCATTTATTTAAAAATTATTTTTAATAGAAAAAAATATTATTTGAATTTAAAATAAATGTTTTTTCTCAAAAAACAATTTTACACAAAAAGGTTTTTAATCATATTAAATTTGTTTCATCACTATAGGTGAATTATTTTAATGAAATAAAAATGTTATATATTAAAAAAAATTATAATTTATATTATTTATTTTCTAGGTGTGGGATAAAAAACAAATCTAATCTTATACTTTGGGTTTTACTAAAAAGTAACTCTGCCATATTTTGTGCCATTATTATAAAATTAAAATTTTGAAGTTGATTAAGAAATATTTTCAAAAATGAAATTAGTTTTTGAAACCAAAATTTTAAAATTATCTTACATCTAATTTAGGAGATTTTTCTCAAAATTTAAACTTTTATATTAATTGAAAAAAAATTATATTTTTATTAATAAATATCATTTTTATAGAATCAAAAAAGTTAAATTTTGTTTTAAAATAATTTTAAAAGTAATATTAGTTCAGATATATTTTTATTAATCCATTTAATTTAATTTTAATTACTATTATTTTATTTTGATATATAAAATTTTTATACTTATGGAAGAATTTTCATTGGATAACCACTTTTAGATGTGTTTGGTGGTGTAATTCTAAATTAAATTCTTCAACATATGTGATTTAAATTTGATAAAATGGATAAAATGTTTTGAATCATCATAATAAATATTATTTAATAATGTTATTATAATTTTTTCATGATTAATAGTAAAAAATGTAAAAAATCTGTTAACTCATTTAAAAGTAAAACATGTTTATTGGGGGTTGAACTAGAAATAAAACTGTTAAAATTACCTAAACACTTTTTAAAAAATCAAGGTTTTGTTTGGGATGATTTTCATCTACTGTAATCTTTTAGATTTGGGTTTTCACTACTTTGAGGATGCTAGAATGGGGTCAGTGGAGTGGCGTTTGGTCTGATGTTCTGTTGCGGTTGCCTACAGAGTAGGGTGAAACGTCCGTACATCCTGGCCTCCCTAGCTCCGGTCTCTTCATCACCCTTTGTTGATGTGCTCTTTTAAAGGCCCATGCCACTTAGTTAGAGGGAAAGGCGGATTCCGACTGGAGACCACCGACAGGTTTGTGGATTTGGGCATGTGTCGATGGTCGCATCGATGGGAGTTTTAGAAGACCGATTCTGACGTATTTCCAACCATTCTAATGATCGTTTTCCCTGGTTCGTTGTTCCTCCTCCTTTGATTGGTGAATTCGGCTCCAGTTGTGATTGTTTGTTAGTTTTAATACTAAAATTAATTTCAACAATTAAGCTTTTGTATATTTGTTAGTGGTGAAGTGTTGAATTGGTGATGTGGTGTTGTCATGTCTGGTTTCTCACTTTTCTATTAAAAGTTTTTGAATAATAATAATAAAAAATTCACTCAGTATTTATTTTTCTTGTGAAACCATTATTTTATGGTTTTAGGCATAATATGAAAGAGGCTATTTGAATAAAAGAGGTTTGAACACATACGAAGGAAGTACGACCTAAGGTAAGGGATTCTCCTCTCAAATTGGCATCCTTATGACATATGTTATATTATGAAACATTATTATTTTATGAGGTATATCTACATATCAATAGAAATTTTATGTAATTAATTTATTTATATTAATGATATTTAATATTTCAATTAATTTTATTATTTATTGGGGCTAAAAATTCAATTGTTACTAAAGTGGTATCAAATTTGCATTTCAAAAACAATTTATTCTAGATTATATATGATTCAATTTATTTTCCGAAAATTATATGGTAATTATTATAAAAATACCATTAATTTCTCTTCTCATCTATCTAATTTTCATTAATAATTATTTTCCTTTCATTTTCGTCATTTTATCTACTCTATATATTTAAATAATGTTTTTATATAAAAGATAATGTACTTTCTTATAAGGTCAAAAATAAATTCATTCATAACAATGATTTTATAAAATGTTTTCATTGATTTTATTATAGTCTAATAGTATTATTTAGGGTCTTTTTTTACAATTTATTATCATTTTTAAAATGTTGTTTAAATGGAATCTTCTTCTCATGTTATGAAATGGTACTTTTTGATATTTTCAAAAAGACTGATATAAATTTATTTATTTTAACATGTACATAAATAATTTAATTTATCACATTCATGAAATATCATTAATTTAAATCGTACTTATCAATTACTAGGGTTTTTTCAAATAAAAAATTTCCTTAATATTTTTGAAATATTTATATTTTAAATGAGTGTTTTCAAAGTGAAAAGAGTATTTTCCTTAGGAAATATTCTAGGGATTATTTTTTAGTGACTTTATGTATGATAAAATCATTAGTTGTGAATTATGTTTAATTGGAGATATGATCTAATGATATAATCCTTATAAATTATCTAGATGGTTTAAGATTTTGATATATTAATGAATCCAATTTAATTTTCATGTGTTATACTATGATGAATTTGTAAAATGGTAAACATACCTTTTTTCTTTTTATTGGTTATGATATGATGATATAATTTATATTTTATGATATTATTTCACACACATTTATGGTTTTCATTATGTGATTGCTTGGACCAAAATTATAAATCCCTCAAATACATTCGGTAATGTATTATAACTCTTGATAAAAATCTGGGATATAAGTTTTTGTGCTTTCATAGATATGAGCATCAATACTTTGTTCTCTATCATCCATAGAAAATAGTTTTCTGTGCATGATTAGTAATGGGAAAATGTTGTTGTTCTTTCTTAAAAATGGTAAATATGTAATGACATATTATATGTTATGATGTTTTGTTCTTGATTATCAAACATAGCATATGAAATTTTGTTTATACATATAAAGGTGGTACACTTTTATGACATGATCATATTGTTTATGACTAATTTATAAAGATTTATAACTCTTATGATTCATTCCTTCTCAAATTATAAATATATATTCATTGTTTGAATTTGATTATCTTTGAAAAATTGGTTTTAGATGTTGACAGTTATGGTTATGATATTATACCCTTATTCTTGAATTATTCATTAATATGATCATAGATTGATATATCCCATGTTTAACATTTCTAAATATATATATTCACCCTTTTTATGTTTCCTTTACTGAGGTTATGAATAAAGGTTTTATGTAGGGTAAGTATATGAAGAGTACTAAATGGGAGGATATTTGTGATAGATATCAATGATCATTTACTAAATAGTATATTTTTGTTTCTAGTATCTATAGACTCTAAAAATTTATATCCGTCGAGAATGCCTTTCTAATATGTATTTTATGTTCATCAAAAAAGATTTAATATTTTTATATGATGATATGGGTTCACTATAGTTTCTTTTAGATCATTTTATTTAGAAATTTTAGGAGACTAGGATTAGAAAACATTGGTGAAAATCCTAAGGATAATTCTATAAATAGGAAAACATCCTATTTATTTCTTTAGATGGTTAATATGTTGTTTTCAAAAAAATACATCCCATTATGGATACGAAAGTATAAATGTTTTCATAACAGATGAAACATGTTTTTATAACCACAAAAAATTATAGTCGAGTATACCTTATCCATTATTCTAGTTCATGGTGAGTGTGACCTTACTATGAAACATGTTTGATACTCCGAATGGCTATGCTTGGTTTAATTCAATTTTTATTTATAAACCATTACTATTGATTTTAATAATTGATCATCATAGATTAATGGGTTAAAGATAATGAATCATAGTATATAAAGGATTCCAAATTTAAAAATGTTTTAAATTTTTCATTATTATTTTATTTCCCACAATAATTATTAATTCTCAGAAATTATTGTTTTTGTTTTTTGTAAACATTTGGAACCAGATGATATTGTGATAATTATAAATGTGATGGAAAATGAAATTATTTACCACTATTGAAATATAATGATGAAATTTCTAGAATGTAAGTACATATTTTTATTCTCACACAGCATTGTTAGGCCATGAATCATGTTGTGATTCCAAATTATCAAATAAGGGAACAATGTATTACTGTTCCATTCATGAGGAAAATTCATGTTTATTTTAGTGGGTATTTTGATTCACTAGTATCAAATAAATGGATCATCTCTATTGAGAATATATTTTCTATTATTTAGTTCTCCAAAAATTAAATGGTTGTCATATCCCTTAATAATTTAGAAGGTGCAGAAGATAAATTGTCTAACCTTATGAAGAATACAAGACTAGTGAAAAGAATTGAATCTATAGAATAGGGTTAGTGCAAGGGATATTTTTTAGTAATTAAATCCCAAATATTATTCATATAATTATAGTGAAGGAATTCATTGAGATTTAAAATAAGTTGAAAATGTCATTGGTATATATGAGGTAAATTTTATTGAACATGTAATGATTGTGTATGGTTGGATCATTATCCTAGAATTTAAAATTACTTGAATCTTTGGTGGAAAAAAACCAATTCCTTGAATTGAATTTTCTGTATGATTTTTTAGTATCCATGGAGACAGTTTTTGATGTGCACTCATGGATGAAATGTAAATTTCAGACTCCCACTATTACCGTGGTTTTGATAACAATGTAAATATCGAGTCTCATAAAAACATGAATAAATAAATTAGTGGATAAGAATTCCAACCCTATAAATTACAGTTATTTGGGAAGAAAAATCATGGAAATTTTATCAATGGAATTGAGAGGTTATATAAATGTGTAAAGGAAGTTCATAAAACCCTTGAATGTCAAAAGGCAATAAATGGGATTGCAAAGGTAATGGAATAGAATTAGTAACCAACCTATGAGCCACCCATGATCAAATTATTCATATGAAAATTTTATGGGTATTATTCCAACTAATACATGAATAAAAAGGTTTTTGATGATGATAAATGAGAAAAACCTCTTAAGATAATTAAAAAAGGAATCCACCTGTGATTATGACTTTAGAAGTTGAATAGAAGAATGATTTTGTGTGAGGTGAAATTATTATCAACTATAGAATATATAATGTATTATTTTATTCTAAATCAACCAATTTTTTCTTATCTATGGATTTTTCAAATGTTATTGAGTTACTATAAAAACTATTTGATATTGAGTGATTGGGAAAATATTTAACGGTACAGTGGTTACATCCTATGTTGATGATTCATCTATGATTGAAATTTGTTTTAAATTTATTCCTTAAAAAATATAAATATTAATATATTTAAAGTCATTTTATTATGGTAATTTATTTGATTTCATTATATATAGACCATATCAAAATTTGAGGATGGGAAGTCACATCTCATATTCCAAATGAAGCTATTTTTTTTAGTGTGAGTATAAATATAATCATCCAATAGCAATTGACACTATCATGATTATTATAATTCCTATCCATGACTGATATTTCTCTCATATGGCTTAGGAGAAATTGAATATTAAAGATATGCATATACATTAAGACTCTGTTATGTCTTCCAAAAGAATTTATTGGTCTTCCATTGAGTCTTGATGTTAAGTTTTCAATAGAACTCCTACATAGTGCAACACCTATTTCAAATACTCCATATATAACAACCATAGTTGAGTTAAAAGAAAAAATGAATAAACCCCATGAGAATTTTGACAAGGGATTTATTCATCGAATTTATTCACCTTAGGGTGTACAAGTTCTCTCTTTTATGAGGAATTTAGTATTAATAAAACTCCATAATGATTATCAATAAGATAATAAGATCACTGTAAAGAATAAATTATCATCTACCCCATAATGAGGATTTTATGATCAATTATGATAATCTCGATTATTTATCAAGAATGAACATTGACCATGCTAGAATTAGTTGAATATCAAAAGTGAATACATACACAAGATAGCCCTCCAAATGATGTATGGACTTATGAATATATGTTAACGTTATTTGGTCTTACAAATACACTTATTGTATTCCCCAATTAATTTAATAGAGTCTTTATTAATTACCTTTAATGGTTTTGGTAATATTTATAAATGATATTATTATATACACAATGAAATAAGAAGAGCATGAATATTCCTGAATATTTTCTACTAAAAACCTTCATTAAGGAAACTTTTTTATAGAATTTACAATGTGATAGTATTTTTCATTAGAATGTTTCATTAATGGGTCATAAAATTTGATGTGATGTTATTTCATTGGATCCTTCAAAGACAGAAGTTTTTGAGAAATGGAGCATACTAATCAGGGCTACTGAGATTAATAGTTTTCTTGGTATTTTATAATTTATTTATCATTTTTTGACAGTTTTTAACGGATATCCAATACACTATATATATTAAATTTGAAAGGATCCATGTTCATTTGGACATAAGAATGTGTTAAAAATCAAAGTTGCTTAGTGTATTTTAGTTAGCGTAACTAGTTATACGTTACCTAAAACTGGTGAAGGGCTTGTAATATATGGGGATTAATCGAAGAATGTATTGGGACAAATCATAATTAATAATGATAAGGGTATAAATTATGAATCTTTATAATTGAAGTTACATGAAAAATGTATGCAATAGTTGATTTTGAGTTTGATATAGTAATTTTCATGTCAAATATATAGATTTTACATTTTATGGGCATGTATGTGATATATATACTGATAATAAAAAATTAATGTATATATTCACTTAAATAGAGATGGATATATGGTATAGAATATTGTTGGAGGTAATTAAAGATTATGAATACCTAATATATTACCACCCTCAGAATGAGAACATGGTGGTTGCTGGACTGAGATCAAAGGATCATACTATCTTATCTATTATGAGGATCACCAATGATCAAATATTTCATGATTTAAAATGTTTGCATCTTGAAATATTGAAGGAAGGGGAAAAATATTTTCTTCCTAAAATGAGTGTTCATCCATCTTTCCATATGAATATTGAAGAGTCACATAAGGAATATTTAAATCTTAAATAGAAGGTTAGATATATAACTAACATAAACCTTAATTAATATGGAATGATGGGGTTTACGAATATTTTATGTGTCCAATTTTTTCCACATTTCAGAAGGGAGTTATTGGATGAAGCTTGCGGTTTATTATTCTGTATTCTTCCTGGAAGTTGGAAGATGTATAGAGATATAAAAGAGAATATTTTAATGGAATAAATGAATGGTTATATTGCAGAATATATATCTTAATGCATCATGTGTTAGTATTTCAAATCATAGAGAGAAACTTATAAGGAGATGTTACAACCATTATCTATACTAGAATATAAATTGGAAGACATCACCCTGGATTTTGTCATCATACTCCTAGAAATATATAAGTTCCATAATTATATTTTCTTAGTAGTCAATTTACTTACAAAGTTTGAACAATTCATTTTAATTAGAGAATATTTTACTCTAGATCAAATTTTTAGGAGTTACATTAAGGAAGTTGATAGGTTTCTTCGGGTACCAATTTCAATTTTATTGGATTAGGATCTTAGTTTTACTAATTTTTTTTGGTAAATAATTTCGTAGACTATGGATACATTTTTATGTTTTTTCACAAATTTTCATTCCATGAAATTTATCCAATCCTAGAGAACCATTGAAACTCTAAATTATATATTGAGATCTTATTCGATGGATTTCAAAGGAGGTTAGGATAAAAAATATCCATTAGTTGAGTTTTATTAAAACAATACACTTCACTCATGAATTCAAATGGATCCTTATAAATCCCTATATGGAAATAATTATAGAGCTACAATATTTTGGAATGATGTTTTTAAAACTGGTACCTAAGCACAACAACAACCAGTGCCCCTAAATGTTGTGCCACATGACCCTAGGAGAGCTTCCCCATACCCCAGAGGCTATCAACATGTAAAATTGGTCCAATATAGAATGTGGGGATATCTTACCTTATTTATTAGATTAATACATACGACATAAAATAATATACAAAATAGAAAACACAATAGATTATCATGAATTACCATAACTATTCCCCAAAAATGGGTGTACACTCACCACAAGACATTACTTATTCTATGTCATTCTATAATGTGAAAAATTAATAAGTAAACCCAAAATAAAGAAAAATTGAGTATTCCAAAAAAAGGGTCTTAACACCATGTTTTGTCCCCTCCAAGAACATCCCAACCACAAATAAAACATCCTATATTTAGATTTTTCCCTTATTGTCACCTGAATCCCAGAAGTCTTTTTGTGTATCCAATGGAATCCTCAGTAGGGTGTGATTAAAACTCAGTAGGCCCTCACAAATGGTGTCTAAAAAATAGCATGTCTAATATTTTGTATGCATATTTGTATTTGAAAATAAAACAATTATTAAAATATATCACATTATTCAATATTTATTATATCAATTAATTTCCATTTGTGTTCTATATTTCACCCATTTATCAAGAAACCAACCTTAGCTAGAGTCGGCCACCCGATCCATGTGTCAAATAGGTCACATGATTGAAAACATGGAGCATTAGTACATGAAATCATCCATGATTTTGAATGATAAGTCTGACCATCCCAACCAAGATATTGAATTCTGTTTCCATACACTTGGGTTCATGGGAATTTGATTATTCCCTGAATATCAAAATTGATCTGGGGCACCTGATCATCATTTAGTGTTTCCCACAATAGTGGAACAACTGCCCAAAATTCAACTACTATATATTTCAATCACATAGTCTCATCATCATTTACCACTAATCACATTTATATGTATCATTACTATACTTATGTTCCTAAATTCCCTCACAAACCAATTTTACAATTTAACATATTACAACAATTTATTCCCCTTCATCTAGTTCCTTTAATAGTGTTTCCAAGCACCATTATCCAACTATCATAATAACTCATTAATCCATCAGAAATAAGGTTACACTTTATGTTATGCCAAACATACAATTTTCCATGTTACTTGATTAATCACATTTATCATGGGGTTACTTCCATAAACCCTAAAATTTATAATTTATGATCAAAATATTTCATGCTAAAGTGTACGGTTAACCTCATGTGTGTCTGTAAACCTGGTCAAATCATCCCCATAAAATCCTATGGGGATCTTTAGGGATCCATAACACCCATTAAATACCAATTTAACAATTTCATATAATGTAAAAAAACATAATAATAGAACCAATACAATAATTACATACAGATTCAATAGGTCATCAAGTCTATGTGGAGTTACTTATATACCACATTCCTCAAGTTTGTTAATAAATATTCACAATACCTTGGCCTTTGATTCCAAATTAACACCCTTTCAAGTCCCACCCTATTAGTCTAATGTAAAAGAGAGATTTATGGCATATGAATGAGAAAAAAAATACATAAGCCCCTAACTATGAAATAGAATGAAGAGGAGTATTATATTCTCTAAAAGATTTGATATATACCAGAAGGAACTCCAAATATATTAGAAATGAGGGTGATAAATCCTTGTTATGTTTTTGATTATTTAGTTCATCACCAATGCTATTGTAGGAATAATTAGGGAGAAATTTAGGTTGTAACCTTTAATGATTGAGGGGGTAAATTTTGAAATTCCCACTCTCAATAGGAATCATGGTTTGACTTCATTATTGGTCAATCAGTGTTCCACCCACTTTCCATGGGGTCTAAGGTCACAAATCTCTAGCTAACCATGAATGGTTTGAAAAACACTGTGTTGTCCATACAAGATGGCGCTTTCCAATCACTCATTGTCTTGTCCCATACCATATATATTTTTACCATTCATGCACTATCCCTCTCAATGGTGACCATTTTTGCGCATATTTGGTATTAATTGTGTGCCCAACATGCCTCCAACACAGGATGCCCCCGTTTCCTATCATTTGTTCCTCGAAACCATGAGACACCCATGTGACTCCACACACTCCCTAAAAATATTTCATTAACCATATTTTAGTATGTTAAGAAAAAATTATACAATAAAATGCCGCATTAGAAATTCATGGTCATACAACATACCAACCTTATAAAAACTTTCCATCAAGATTCACTTCCAAGCATCACTATGTCTCTAGGCTTAAAAGATCAGGCCACTGGACCCACATTTCAGCATACCTCTCCCATGTTTCTTTCTAAATGTTACATTGTAGCCAATAACCTCAATACTATGGTATAACCTTACCTAGTAGAAAATCCTAATTAAGATCCAAAATATGAACCTAATTCTCCTCAAAGGGAACAATATCCTCAGTATCAACATCATCAACATCAGTCAAATGTGAAGGGTTTTGGTGATACAATAAAAGTTGTGACACCGGAAAATGATATTTCATACCACTATACCACTCTAGTATAACCAATCGGTATACCACTATTATGATCCTCTCAAAAATCAAAAATGACCCCACCTAACTAGGTTCCAACATTACCTATTCTAAAACCAACAGTGAAAAAACCTTGGTGACACCTTAAAGAACACATGATCACCGACTAAAAACATAAGAGATTTTCAATGTTGATCTGCATATGAATTCTACCAAAACTAGTCCATAACCATATACTTATGAATCCACTAAACCATATAAAATATCTCCTACTGAATACTCATCCCCAATAACTCTAATTATCCACCCATCATCCAATATAAAGAGGATTTAAATAGCCTACCAATAAGAACCTCATATGGTTCCTTGAAAATTTTCAACTAGTATTCATTGTTTTATGAAATATCAACATTCTCCAAGTTATTTTACAAATAACACCAAATTATTAGATTCATTATCTAATCATGACCTCTATTAATTGTATAGTTTACCCCAACTATACATATTTATGAGGTTGGAAATTCGTACATAGAAGCACATGGGTACCGTGCACCTTCTTCATGACATACTAGGAGAATGATGTGAAATGTGAAGCATGATCGAAAACTATACTCCAACGCACCCCATGATACCACACAATATACCAAATATATAAGTCACCTTTCAAACTATTGGTAACAGTTCCTCTAATCAGTAAAAAGATCACCACCATTGTTAACCCATCAATAATATCCCATATAGTGTCACTATTATAATGTTTCCTATGAACACCCACCACAAAATACATGGTGAAGTCATCACACTTCGAGTAAAAAATGCGAAATGACTAAGAAAAACCACTTAGATGATGGTTCTTTTCCTTTACATACTAATAGTTTTAGCACCTCCACCAAAATCCTGAGTCCGCTTTCTTTCTCCATGGAAACCAATATTTTCTATAAATATCACTACACAATTTTTTTTAAAATAGGATTCCCTACTCAATTTGATTTATAAAACATATGTATTGACTATTCCCAAATACACATGGGAAAAACAACATGACCATGAACATGATAAGTATCAGAATCACTAACATTCTAGGCTGGAGGTGACTCCACACCTTCAAGGAATTACTACAAGGACAAACAATTCATATCCTCATACTTCATCCATTTAATCTAGCTCAAATGTGTAGACTCAATTAATAGTGATTGGAGTTTGATCTATCATTTATCTTTTGGAACTTGTATATACATATCATTAAGCAAGGGTATCATTTTCCACTAAAAACAATATGACTAAACTGCCTGAGTTTTCATCTTTCTACTGAAGGAATCTACCACACAATTCCCAATTCCTAGTGTATAGGCGAACTAAAAAGAAAAAGATTACATTTAGTTGACATATATTCATCTATAGAGCTTCAAATATCACTGGGAAAATGTATTATTAAGTTTTTTATAGAATGTATAAAAAATAAACCTTCCACCTAATTTTTTTTTCCATAAAAAAATTAATTCACAAAACATAGTTGCTAACACAAGGCCACGTATATGTTAATTTTACTAATTTGGACTCGAATATCATGACCCATATGCCTTGAATAAATATCACAAAATTAATTAATCTGTTTTTCAAACCCCATAAACATAAAAAATTATGGAATTCTCTTTAATAGGCTCTTGTATAACTGAAAACGGTATGGTAGTCGGATTCTTCATCAGTTCCTAGAAGGAATTATCACATTCTCTAGACCATTCAAACATTAAACCTTTCTTGGTCAAGCCCGAAATGAGCACATCCATGGAATATAAGTCCTTAATGAATCATTGTTAATATCCCACCATACTCATAATGATTCTAATTTCAGAAACTTTTTTTTGGATTCTCCCAATGCACAAGTGACTGCACTTTTTATTGGTCCACTGACACATGTTCCTCGAAGATGATTGACCCGTGAAATGTACTTTGTTAATCAAGAAGCTATACGGGGATAGTTGGGCATATGTGAAATTTTCTATCTGTATACTCAATATGATGTCTTGATGGTTGGAAAGGTCATCTTGAGTTTGGTAGTTCATAGATATGTCATCCAAAAAACAATTAAAAAAAATTCTATGTATGGGTAGAATATTTGGTTCATCACGACCATAAACACTACTAGCTAATTTTCCAACCAGAATGGTGTCACAATGTACTAAAAAACCGTACCAAATCCTGATGGAAGTACATGATATGTTAGAATATATCACTCTAGGATGATGATATCCTATCCTTAAATCATTCTTTCAGAACATCAAAGAACCCGTTAATTGATCAAAAACATCATCAACATATAAAAGAGGATATCAGTTTTTAACTGTCATCTGATTATACATTTGGTATTCAATGCACACACATAATGATCTATCGTCATTATTAGAAAACAAGACTTTTTAACCCCAAGGTGATGTACATGGGTAGATAAATCGATTGGCAATAATTCTTCCAGATAAATCCCATGTTCTTGAAGCACTAATAGTTTCATCCTATATGGTAGATTGAAAACTAGCTCAGCACCAGGCATTGGATCAATTGTAATATCAATATCTCCATCATGTAGAAACCCTAAGAAGTCCTTAGGAAACACATACAAGAATAGATCCACTACGAGGAAAATACATCTATCTCAACTCCACTATCATCAATAAAAAGACATTCCACTTAGGATGTGATCTCACCCAACCACAGAATAACTAGCCCTATACAGTCTTCCTAAATATCCTAGTCCCCATGGTAAATATAAGTGTCAGCATCCCGGTATGTGGATGTTAACCTTTATTGGTTACATTAAATATTTCCATGAAATGATACCAAACATTCTATCCCTAATATCAGTTCAAAATGTGATATATAAAGAACCAAAAAATCCTAAAGGAAATGTTATCCACCATCCTCATGAGAACACGACATTCATTGTTGAATATTTTCTACTCACAATACCAATGCTGATTCAATAAAAAATACCCCACACAAATTTTCTATCAATAGTCCCTTTGAATTTAAAAACTAAGGCAATATAAAACAATTATAGGCCCCTGTTTGACTAAATGTACTAGATAGAGTGGAAGATATAAGAATTATATCTCGAACAGTTGATGGCTCATCCTCATCATCACCAAGTGTAGGCAGAGCTTCATGAATCTAACCATCCCATTTTACATGGGATCCTGTCCGAGTCTCTAGTTTTCCACATCCTTGTTGATAAGGATTATCTTATCCCAAGGTGACATGTCCCCTACCACAATTAGTATGGCCAGTGGAACTCCAACTGCCCGACCACTACTGAGTATCTAACCCCCTACCAACACTATGTACTATCCTAGATCCTTCACCAATTACTCAATGATATGGGTTCCTATAGAATTGATACATATGACCAATCATTCTATATGACTTAGACGTTAATATTGGTCAAGGACATTTTTCATTCACGTGGCTTAGAATTAAACACGGATAGGATACAACTAAATTAATTCCTTGGTAGAATACTCCCCTTCATTGACTTCAATGTTTACTAATGCTCTGGTGGAAACTCGCACAATGGTACTTCCTTCTTCAATAAGATGCACCGCCATTTTTTCTAGACAAAAAGATATTAGTATCACTAGAAGATTAATTTAGGTTTTCATTAGAAATTATATCTTGATCAACCACCTCTGTAATCTTCTTCAAGAGGAATATATTCTCATGGGACATGATCTCACATCTATAAACAAACTAAAACCTCCTCCCCATAATCACAACATATTATACCAACATAAGATAAAAACATATTGATCCATGATGTAGCGAGCATAATCCATCACGTCCTTGTTCCCCTAGTTCATGTGCATAAAATTCTCATCTTTCCTCCTCCTTAAGGTATCAATTTAAAAGTGTTCTTGTGATATATTTTGGAATTCCTTCTATGCCATTCCCTAAATATTCTCATATTGAGCTCGTATATCCCACCAATACATCATTGGAACCCAAAAAATATAACTTACCAGGACAATTACTTTATTAGGTGGGGTATCTAAGTGAACATGAATCATTTGTATAGAATCATTCAAAAAACTATACTTCATTAGGTACACCTTCTTTAGAAATATTTCGAGGTCTCTTCTGCTAAAATTATATTTTCAAATTAAACATACTTAGTATATCTCTCCATGAGTCTCACTCTATAGAATACATAAAACTAGCATGTTTCTCATGGAACTCATCCATCCAATTGTTACCTATAACCAAAGAGGTTTTCCAATCCCATACTATAGGATTATCTTCACTGATATCCACTTATTACCCAACTTGTAGGTGTCCTAAAGGTGGAATATATCCTTAATTCCAGACACATGTCTTAAAACACATGACAAAAGGATTTTAATTTTTAAAAAAGTATGTCTCACTAATATCCATAAACTACCTCTTCTACATACACTATCCTGATAGGCATAACCACTGACCCAACATCACTTCCCAACCATTCTTAACCTAGGCCATTTCATCAAGGGATAAACCAACTCCAAATATTTAACATTAAATTAATTTTATTTTAACTATTTCATAATAATCAATAATTTTATTACAATTGAAGTATTTTTATTAGGAACATTTTTCTCATAAAAGTTAATAGAGTATTGATGATTTTGCAATTTCCATAACAGATAATTCTAATTCTTCTCATGTATTCTTAGAATGATGCATGTCACATGTGTCCTTACATGACTAGGATAATGTATGCATGTGCGACCTCATTACATTCCATGTCATAGATGAAATATAAAAAATTGGTTACATCACACTAACATTTCATTACTCAAGGTGAAATAACATCTAATTATAAGGGAAAATATTATGAACATCAAACCCACACTTAGTAATTATGTTATCCCTTATACTTGGGTTAGCTACACCCATGCCTGATCTCATTTGCAAGGTCCTACACATCATAGTATCCTATATTCATTACCTAAATAGAAATAATAATATAGAATAATGGATTTGATATAACTTTATAACACCTCATACTGGGATCCAATATAACTAATTCCCAGTGATGGTGCAATATATGACCTCAGGCATGCCTACCCATATGCTGGAGGCTTCTAACTAGAAGTGATGTACTAAGAGAATATAGAGATATGATTCCATATTTAAAAGAGTATTCCATAGAAGATAAAATGATAAATAAAAGAATCAATAAAAGACATAATCCGGCATTAGCATAACCATTCCCCAAAATTGGGTACATACCGACCACCAAATAGTTTCTATTAATATCATTTCATATAGTGCTAAATGAAAATGTAAACAATAAATATAGACAAACTGAATATTTGAGAAAATGAATCTTAACAGCACATCTAGTCCCCTCTTCTTTTCCCATCCCAAGCCCAACTCAATCATTTACCTTAGTACTCATTATCTTTCCCTAACATACAACCATGAAGTCTGATCAGGTTCCCAATGGGGTCCAGAGCATGGTGCGAGTACAAGATAGTAGGCCACCACAAATGATATCTCCAAAATATCCAAACTAAAAAAGTGTATGTAGTAGTAAATAAAAAATTAAAAAAACTAAAAATATCACGTTATTCCACATTTATTTAGTCAATTAATTTTAATTCATGTTCTGTACTTTACCCATTTATCAACTAACCTACCATGGACCATGTATATCCCCTGATCCATATGTCAAAGAGTAAATAGGAAGTAAAACATGGAATCTCATCCCATAAACACATTCATGATTTTGAACATCATGTATGACCATCCCAATATTGATATAGAACACATTGTCCATACCTTTTGGTTCAAGACCATTAGTTCATTACCCATATAGGTGTTGTGCATAGTGGAACCCAAGCATCATTCATGCCCACCGACGATTGTGTAGAATTAGTCCAATATCACACTAACATATATCATAATCACTTAGATTATAATCATTTACCATCAATCAAATTTTCATGTTCTTTTACAACCATCATGTTCTAAATTTGAACCAAAAACCAATTTTTCCATCTAACACATTACAACCATTTATTACCCTTTTTAAATGATATTTAAAATTGATTCCAAGAAGCATTAAACAATTATAAAAACCATTCATTAACCAATCATAAACTAAATAAATCTTTATGTGAATCTAAACACCATTTTTCCATGTTGTCATGTTAATGACATTTAGAATTGGTTTACTATTATAAACCCAATAATTTATCCCTTAACATCAAAATATTTCATGTTCATGGGTGAGGTCCATCTCATGGGTGTCCATTGTCTTGGTAAAATCATCCTCATCTGATACCATGTGGATCTTAAGGTTTCCATCAATATCTTTAAATTCCTAATTAAAAATTTATTATCATGTAAAAAATTCCGACATAGTAGCACCAAGATCGTAACCAAATACAAATTCAATAGGGGAATAAAGACTATGGGATATATATTATAGAAGATATACCTCATGATTTTTGACAAGTACTCTCTTAACAATAACATTTTATTCCAACTGAAATTCCAATTTAAGACCCAATCTAGAAATCATCCTGAAAAAGATATTTTTGGCTTCATTAAGAGAATAACAACTACATAAGACCCTAACCAGAAAATAGATAGATGAGGACTATTATAATAACCCACATATTATGTCTCCACCAAACATAATAGAAACGAACATATAAATTAAGGAGATCATTCATTATTATGTTTAGGAGGGTTTGGTCCATCACCAAATATTTTGTATAAAAAATAGGGGAGAAATTCAGGTTAGTACCCTTAATGACCATGGGGGAAAAATAGAGATTCAAAAATTTTAAGGGGTACACCGTTTGGCCACATGGTAGGACAAACGGATACCAACCATGTGTAACAATCTATTCAAGGGGTCAAGGGTCACACTGTCTCTCGAGAACCCTACAGAGTTTGAAAGATTGTGTGTTGGCTGTGTATAATGGATCTATCTATGCCTACACATTTTGGTCCCCCACCACACACAGGTTTATCAACTATGTCTGATCCCCATCCATGGTGTCCAGTTATAGCACACATTTTATTCTAAACTTGTTCCTATAATTCTTCATCACTCAATGAACACTTCATCATCCCTTACATGCCCTGATACCCCAAGACACCACCCGATACCCCTCACACTCCTTTGAAATGTTTCATTAACCATCTTAAAGGATGTAAAATAAAATAATAAATAATAATGTACCAAAGTAGATGTGAAGGATCATAAAAAATTATTTAAAAAATCTATTGGGGCTAAGGAATGATAATGGAATGGTATGAAAGGTTATAGCCCTTTTGTAAAACATAAGAAACCCAAAATGTTGATAAGAAATTTATGTAGAAAATTCTCAACGTGATATAAAATTTTAAGTTGGTGAGGTTGTTTTTATATAAATTTGTATATAGAAAAAGTTTATGATATTGGAAAATAAGTGAAATAAAATCCCTAGGAATATTTTCCATTTCAAAATTCCTGATGGAGAATGGATGGTATTATATCACATCACACTTCTTTTGAACCTATCTCAAGTTCACAAGGTGTTCCATGTATCTATTATGAGGAAATTCAAAATTGATCCATTATATATAATAAACATAGATTTCATACTACCAGATCATGAGCCTTCCTCTAATGGGAAACCAGTATAAATTTAGGATCATAGTGATAATGTTCTACCAAACAAGACTACACACCTGGTTAATGTAATTTGATGGCATCAGAAATTAAAATAATCTAAATGGGAACCTAAGGATGTTATGAGGTAGAGATATCCTCATTTTTTCTGTATCAATATAATGTAATTTGAGGTTAAAATCCATTTCCGGAGTGTATAATTTAACACCCCAAGATCTTGTGATATATTTTTTATTAATTTTATTTCTTCAATGTCATAGGGTACACACAACCTGAAGTTCAAATAAAATTAAAAATATTACACCATTAAGACATAACCGTTTAATTGGTGGGAATGAATTTTTTTAACTATGTTATCAAAATTATATATTTTACCCATGTATAATATATATTAATTTTTTATAAATTTATTAGAAATGAAAATAAAAAAAACTAAATTAGAGATATGATTATACGAGAATATATCATTATATGGGAAATATGTTTTTAAAAATAAATTAATTTAATCAATATTGGTGTATATTAATTAATTTTTTATTTTATATACTCAACCAAATGTCTAATCCTTCATCTTATAATTTCTCCATGCATGGGATAAGAATAAATCCAATTTTTTTGTACAAAAAATGTATTTTTTTTTTAAAAATCAGTTTCATCATGTTTAGCTAACCGATTTTAAAATTAGTTTCTACCCCTACTGAAAAATTTGAACATCTAAATAAAACTATTTAAAAAAATTTGAAAATATTATCTTGTATTTAATATTTCATAATTTTCATAAATGACTATTATCTTGATGAATAGTGAAAAATACTAATTTTTAATAAAAATTGACTTTTATTCTTTACTAGGACATTTGAATGAAATTTATATTGAATATTTACATAAAAAAATTATACTTAAGGAAAAATTTTCATTACAAACCCATATTTCAATGAATTTGTGGGAATATTTTTGATTTTATTTATTCCAATTATTGGAACTGAATTTGAGAAAATGTATTACATAATTAGAATAATTTAAATAAATAGATTTAAAGAACATTAACTTATTTTTTCATAATTTATTATTATTATAGTAATGAAATATGTTTATATAATTAATGTTTAAACATGTTTGTTGGGTGTAGGACTAAAATGATACGGTTTAAACTAACCGATTTTTTTTTTGAACCCCATTGTTTTTTATTTATACATTAACCTTATAAAATAAATAAATTATTTGTTCTAGTTACATTTTCCCATGATTTTCATTTGAAATTATTTTAAACTATTGAAAAAATACAGGTGTGCCACTCACCTCAATTATAAAAGGACATCCCCATTCCCCTTCTATCCATACTTCAAGAGCATATTAATTCACCCAATACATAATAAAATCACTTAAATACATCCCTATCTAGGATCTTGTTTCCCTTGTTTGATTATAAAATCATACTTGGGAGGATTTAGTCATAATCATGAACTCAACATCTAAATAAGATGAGGTTCAAACATGTGCGATGGAAGCCAAACCTTGGATATTATAGCGACTCGGGTTTTTGGCCCTATCAGACTTTGGAATATTTTTATGAATAATTCCAGAGCCAGGTATGAAGACGCCGTGCGATTCTGAGGCCCGGTGTGCCTTGAATTAATTTTATGAAAATATTAAGTATTTTTATACTCTGCACATGGAAGGGGTATGATATATTCAAAACAGTATCTTAGATTGGGAATCTGAGGGCACAGTTGCATCCAGAACGTATTGTTTACCCTAAGCGAGGTGTAAACATTACAAGCGCGGGCCTGCGGTGGAAAGCACCACCGGGGGCATTTTCGTAAATAAGTGGAAAAGCCCATTTACGAGCATAGGCTCGAATAACATCTGAATAGAGTCTCGGATCGCAAATCTGAGTCCGCCGTTGTGTAGGGTCGAAATAGTGATGTAGATGCTCAATTTACAAGAGGGGGGGGGGGGGATGAATTGTACACTTCAAAAATTACTTTGGAACCTTTAAGGTTAGTTAAGAATTACTATGTTTTCCTTAAGAAAAGGAAAGGGCTAAGTTTAACAAAGTTAAACTTAAGAAAATTCACAACACCTCTAACACTGAATGAAAACTTGGAAATAGATTCCGAAAGTAGGTTCCAGAAATATTGTTCTGGAAATTGAAACTTAACAAAATAATACAATATGAGATTCTACCTTAAAGCGTATTGAATCTAAATGAAATAGAGTATAAGTAAGTAAGTATAAAAAAGTTATACTTTCCTTACAATACAATATGCAGCGTAATATAAACAAGTAGTAGAACTACAAGTAACACGATATAAGTCTTTTAACCCAAAGAGAAGGGTATCCAACATCCTTGGATAAAGGTCCCTTGATTTATACTTTCAAGCAAGTCTGTCTTACCCACACCAGGGTAAGCCCTCGATACGAAGATCGGAGTCTCTGTCTTGCTATCCCCGTAAGCCCTCAACTTCAAGGTAGTTGGCAACCTCTGTCTTCCTCAGCAAGGAAGCCCTCAAACTTCAAGGTAGTCGGCACCTCTGTCTTCCTATCCCCAGAAGCCCTTGAATGTAATCACCAACACTCGGAGTTGCACGAAGCTTTGAGAGTTAATAAGAGCCTCTCTCTCTAGAAATCACTTCAAGCATGTAATCACATGAGTCGAAGATCCGTCAGCCTTTCAGCTATCAGTATCGAGCTCCTTCAAATGAGCTCCTATTTATAGTTATGGTCGGCCTCCTTCCCAACGGTCATATTTTCCTTAAATATCGGAAGGACCTGTACACGTGTCACTTAGAAAACGGTTAGTTTATAACAAATTAGACGACATCGTTTTATTACAAAACAAGTGTAACAGAATGTACGACATAGTTTTAAATCTTAACTAAAAATTACGGAGTGTAAGGAAAATAATAAAGAGTAGTCAAAATATAAAGGCTTAAGCAAAATGAAAGTTCAGAGTCTAACCAAAATAATTTTCAGAGTCTGAATAAATTTAGAGTGTATAAAACAAAGATAATCAGATTCTGTTTAATAGGTGAATTCGGAATGATAATTCGGAATGCGAATTCATCATTAGAATTCGTAATGAGAATTCATCATTAGAATTCGTAATGATAATTCATCATTAGAATTCGTAATGAGAATTCGTTATCGAACATCATAAGAATTCATTATCCTAAATTTGGAGTAGAACTTAATTAGAGTTCGTATCCGGAATTCAGAATGAAACTTTATTGCAGTTCTCATCTGGAATTCAGAGTGAAACTTCCTTACAGTTTTTATCCAGAATTCGGATCCTAAAACAGAATGCTTCATATCAAAGTTTCAATGATTCTGAGAAAATAGAGATGAATCCGAATATCATACTTAAGTAAAATCTAGATGAAAATATGATGAGGATATTTTTTCTTATAAAATCAATTTTCCTTAAGAAATCATTTTTCCTTATAAAAGAATTTTTCCTTATAAAAGAAATTTTCCATAAAAAGCATTTTTCCTTATAAAAACAATTTTCCTTAAGAAATCATTTTTCCTTATAAAAGCAATTTTCCTAAAGATAAGGTGTTTGTGATTTTTAAAACAAGAAGGAAAGGAAAAATCATTAGGAAAACCTTATTGACTCAACAATCTCCCTCTTTTTGGAAGGCACAAACATCCTTACGAAAAAGAAATTCTAAGAAGAAAGGAAAAAATTAAGGCTTATCTCCCTTTGCTTTAAGGATATTGATGAATACGACTAACTCCCCCTTAGGCTTTGAAACTCTAAGGATCATATTCAGATTTCCAGAGTGTCATTTCATTACGAATAAGAAAGTCTTATTTAATGAAAAACTCCCCCTTAGATAAACTCTTATTAGAGTTCTTTTTCCTTAAGGATCTTTTCCTTCTCCCCCTTTGTGATTTTCAAAAAGAAATCTAGTGAATGGAAAAGATAACAAAGTACCTGAAAAATTAGTAATAACAACAAAAGAAATGACATGCACAATTTTCATTAAGTTTGAAATTTCGGCAACAAAGAAAATTAGATACAACAAAAATATCGGATTTGGTTATTCCGAATCTTTTTCCTTCGAAATGAGCCCCTTAAGAATAGTCTTGATCTTCTTTAGATCTTTATGATCTTCTTCAGCTTGCTTCTCTATGACAACTATTCTTGCAGATTGAGCTTCGATATTTTCTTCCTGGGCTTTCAGCTTTTCTTCCTGAGCCTTGATCTTTTCTTCCTGAGCCTTCATCTTCTGTTCAAACTCAATCAGATGATCCCTTTCAAACTTCTAGTTTTGAGAAACGGAATTCAGCTTCCCATTCAGATCTCTTACTTCTTGAATCCGGAAGTTCTTTTCATCTGTCATCTTCTCTTCAAAGGATGAAGTTAACTCATTTATCTTCATGTCCTCAGTCTCAAAATCATCTTTAACATTGTCTTGAAATTCATCAAATAGCCTCATTTCTTCCACAGTCTTCCTCGACCAGCTCGTCATTCTCTTGCAAGATCTTTTGTGTGCTTCATAGCCAACAAGAAAAGATTTCAACTCAGCTTCAAACTCGACAAACTTATCCATAACCAAGGATACAGAATCTTATTTCTGATTCAGAGCATGTTGGAGTATTTGGCATCTTGAGTCTATAGTCGAGATGTTCGGAATGAAACCAACTAACTTCCTCAAATATTGAACAACAAAGTCATGTACCAACGAGGATGACTCCGAATCTGAAACATTTGTTGGGGAATTTTCTTCCTCAATAAGCTCTAACTTCCTTTTAGACGAATCACCAGTTTCTCTTTTCTTGCATGCCACTAATTTCGGAGTCTCAACAAGGAGTTGTTTTCCCTTGTCCTTTTTTGGTATAGATTCTTGATCAGGAGTTTTATTCTCGCTAGTAGATACTTGAATAACATCATCAACAACTTTTTGGACAACATCTTCCTCAATATTTTCCTTCTCTGGAGTTACTAACTTAGAGGATTCAGCCTCTGATGTTCGGAGTGATAGATGTTCCGAAGGTGACCCCTTAAAATCACCTACTTCTTTCATTAGATCTCCAGTTCCAGCACTTCCTTCAGCAACTACTTCTTGATCTTCGACTTGTTAAATCTGCTCAAGTTTCTCAACATGCTCGGCTCTAGTCTCTTCTGGAAAATCAAGGTTTCTTCCTGGAGTCTCAGGTAGAGAATCCAAGAGAAAGATCTCGGAACTGGAATGCTTCCGGATACCATCTCATTAAATTTTAACAATTCTTGGACGTCCTCGGCTTCTTCCATCTTCTTCTTGAGCTTCTTTTCCTTTACTTGTTTATCAATCTCATCAACAGTTCTCTCCTTCATGTCCTTAGCCTTCGCAGGGTCCAATCCGAACTATGGATCCCCTTCTTTACTTTTCTCTTTATCTTATCTCCACTTTGCAACAACTAAATCAGGATAGGCTTTCTTCTTCTTTGGTTTGGGAGGTGTGGTTTGAACTTCCTTAGATTTAGGATCCTCAACTTCAACTACAACTTCTTTCAAAATTCTTTTCTTTACTAGCTTAGATGATTCCGGTTCAGCAGCCTTCAGAGCCTCTTCTTCTTGATTTGGAAAATCGAAGAACTCACCAGTCTCTTTGTTGAAAGCCACATCCATCCTCTTATGGGTATCATCACTGACCAACAAAATTATGAAAACCCTTGGCTTAGATCTGCAAGTTTCCTTGAAAGATTCAAGGCACCGAACTATAAACTTTGATAAGATTGCTGGGTACATTACGATCTAGGCTCTAAGATTTCCTTTCATAAGATTCTCAATGTTTATAAGAATGTGCTTCATGAAGTTAAACCTCCTTAGATTTATCAGAAAATCTAAGATATAGATCTCACTCTTCTTCAAACTGTCTTTATCACCTTTCCTCGGTTCGATAAGCCCTTGTACCCACAACTCTAGAATCCGGAAATTTGTAGGCAATCTAGCAATCTTCGGAGCTTTGTCATCTGAGAGTCCGAGAGTTTTCAAGGCTTTTTCCTTGTCGAAGCTACCCTTAGAATCTGGAAACACATGAGATATAAACTCGGCTTCTCCTTCATAGGTCATCCCTACCAAGCTTACTGCCTTGGTATAAGAAAACTTGTAAGTCTTTCCATAAGACTTAAAAGAAAATTTCTCCCTATTATCTTCCTTATAGAAGGAAACTATTTCATAGAACTCAACAAATAACTCTGAAAAGACATCGTCTTGATTCCCCGGTTTGGAAACAGCAATATCTTCCCACCCATTCAACTTAAGGTTCTTTGAAATAAGAGAATCATAGTTGTTTAAGAAATCCGGATGGACTAGCATTTCTCTGTAAACTAACCATTGTGAAATAGGCTTGGAGGATGACATTTCTTGAGAAGCTAACTCCACAGACATTCGGATCTGAAGACCTCTAAGAAGTTCAGAACAGAGAAATCTGAAGATCAGAACGGTCTTAAAACAGAGAGGTAGAGCTTTGGGACGTGAGAGCTTGAAAACCGATGTGGGACAAGTATTTGGGTCCCCTTTATATAGGCAATGAAATGACGGTTCAACTTCCTCGGTTGATTGAACGATTGTGATAAGCTGAGATCAGATCTGTCGGTTGAAATTGAATTCTCAAGAAAACTTGAATCCGATCTTTTTGAGGTTTTTTATTTAAAACAAATAATTATGAAACCTATAACCCGAAAACATAATATAAGAAAATGTCAGCAAGAAAAAATGACTATGAAAACGTGAGTAATGAAATCATACCTTTCGGATTGGCTGAGGAGGATTATTCATAATTGGATATATATAAAAAAATAACTATGAAAAAATCTGTATTATGAAAATTCATTGTTCACAATACTCACTAAGAAAAACAAACTCAGTATGAAAAACTCAGTACGAAAAACAAACTCAGTACGGAAAAGAAACTTATTATGAAAAATTTAGTACAAAAGTTCCGTTATGAAAATACCAGTATGAAGTTTTCCATTCTGGATGTTTTCAATATGAAAACTTCCATTTCAGAAGTATTTTATAAGAAAAATTCCATTCTGGAAAATTTTAGTTCTGGAAATCTCCATTCCAGAAATCTTAGTTCCGAACAGTTTGAAAACAAATTTTGAAAAACTTTGTTATTCTATCAAACAAATGTACTCCCCCTATGAAAAGGAGTTTATTACTTTAAGGAGACTTTTCTAACAGAAAGTTAATTAAGGAGGATTACCTTACGGTTATCATACCTAACTTCTGTTTAATGTATTAAAATCTATCAGAAGACAAAGATTTTGTGAAAATATCAGCAAGTTGATCATGCGTTCCGATAAACTGAAGAATAATATCTCTTTTAAGTGTGTGATCCCTAATAAAGTGATGCCTAATATCTATGTGTTTTTCACAAGAGTGATGTGCAGGGTTCTTACTTAGGGAAATGGCACTTGTGTTGTCACACAAAATTTGTGTTTTAGTAAAACTCAAGCCATAGTCTGTGAGTGTGTGTTGCATCCACAAAACTTGAGCACAACAACTTCCAGCTACTACATATTCAGCTTCAGCAGTGGAAAGTGCTACAGAATGTTGCTTCTTGCAGGACCAAGAATCTAATGAATCTCCTATGAAATGACAAGTTCCGGATGTACTTTTTCTATCCATTCTACCTCCACCAAAGTCAGAATCAGAATAGATTTTTAGAACAAAATCATTTCTAGAATTATAAAATAATCCTAGATCCATGGTTCCCTTAAGGTAGCGAAAAATTCTTTTTACTGGCTTTAAGTGAGATTCCTTAGGATTGGATTGATATCTTTCACATAAGCATACTGAGAACATTATGTATGGTCGGCTAGCTGTTAAGTAAAGTAAACTTCCTATCATACCTCTAAAAGATGTTTGATCTACTGGTTTCCCAGCTTCATCAAGATCTAAAGAGTTTGAGGTACCAATGGGAGTAATTATACTCTTAGTGTTGTCATAACCATAGTTTTTGAGAAGATCATTAATATACTTATGTTGAGATATGTAGGTTCCTTATGGCTTTTGAGAAATTTGAAAACCAAGGAAAAAAGTTAACTCACCCATCATACTCATTTCAAACTCAGATTTCATTAGACTAGTAAAAGAGTCAGTCAAAGATTGCTGAGTTGAACCAAATATAATGTCATCAACATAAATTTGAACAATCAAAACATTTTTCTTATCTTTCTTTATAAAAAGGGTTGGATCTGAATTTCCCTTAACATAGTTATTTTGAAGTAACAATCCAGTGAGTCTATCATACCATGCTCGTGGGGCTTGTTTAAGACCAGACAAAGCTTTGGTAAGTCTAAAAACATGATCAGGATGTTTTGTACCTTCAAATCCAAGAGGTTGTTCAACAAAAACGTCCTCTTGAAAATAACCATTAAGAAAATAACATTTTAAATCCATTTTAAAAAGTTTGAAATTAAAGAATGCAGCAAAAGCAAGTAGAATACAGATAGATTCAAGTCTAGCTGTTGGAGCATAGGTTTCTTCATAGTCTATTCCCTCTTGCTGATTATAGCCTTTAGTAACAAGTCTAGCTTTATTTCTAACAATGAATCCATTTTCATCACATTTATTTCTGAAAACCCATTTTACTCCAATAACAGAAGATTCCTTAGGACTTTCAACCAATGTCCAGACTTTATTCCTTTCGAATTCATTTAGTTCATCTTGCATTGCTTTGATCCAATCATCATCACCTAAAGCCTCATCAGTACTTTTTGATTCTAATTGGGAAAGAAATGCTAGATGTTCTACTTCATTTGTTAAGGAACTTCTAGTCGTTACTGGTTGATTTACATCACCAATGATACTATCACTGGGGTGATTTTTAAGAAACACCTGATTTGGGTTTTGTAAAACCTGTTCATCAACATAGGGTACAAAGTATTCTGGGGTAAATGTTTCAGCAGTATCTTCTAGAACATTATTCTTATCAGAAGGTTCTTCTATCAAAGGTTGATAATCAGTTTTTGAAAACACATCCGAAGATGTAGGCTGGGATGGTTTGAAAACAAAAGGATCTGACTCATCAAATTTTACATGTACTGTTTCTTCAACAGTGCAAGTATTTTTATTAAAAACTCTATAAGCCTTAGAGGTTGTGGAATAACCTAAGAAAATTCCTTCATCAGATTTTGGTGCGAATTTATGTAGATTATCTTTAGTATTCAAGATGAATACTTTGCAACCAAAAACCTTGAAGTAAGATAGTCTTGGTTTTCTGCCATTCCATAACTCATAAGGAGTTTTATTAAGAAAAGGTCTAATTAAAACTCGATTTATAGTATAACAAGCAGTACTTACAGCTTCAGCCCAAAAATGTCTAGCTATAGAATATTCACTCAACATGATTCTAGTTATCTCTTGAATAATTCTATTTCTTCTTTCAACTACACCATTCTGTTGAGGAGTTCTAGGTGCTGAAAAATTGTGAGTAATACCTTTCTTACAACAAAAAGTTTCAAAATCAGAATTTTGAAATTATCCTCCATGATCACTATGAATAGTTTTCAATGGAAGGTTTTTCTCATTTTTAACTTGAGATCTAAAACCTTTGAAATAAGAAAAAGCATCAGATTTCTTTGCTAGAAAATATACCCAAGTAAATCTTGTGTAATCATCAACTAGAACAAACACATAGTATTTGCCTCCAATACTTCTAGTTTGTGTTGGACCAAAAAGATCCATGTGCACTAACTGTAATGCATCAGTTGTTGAGACTTCAACGATTGATTTAAAACTATATTTATGTTTCTTTCCATATTGACAAGGATCAAAAACATTAGAAGAATTAAATCTAAGCTCTGGTAGATCCTTAACTAGTTTCTCCTTAGAGAGTTTACATAGGTTTCTAAGATTACAGTGTCCTAGTATTCTATGCCATAACCAGGAATGATCTTCTATTGCACTTAGGAAAGGTAAATCTTGACTCCTGAGGTCTTCTAGGTTCAAAGTGTAGACATTCTCTTACCTATTGGCTGAGAGAATAAATTTTTCCTTGGAATTGTGAACTAAACACTTACCATTCCTAAAATTCACAAGGTAACCTTCATCACATAACTGACTTATGCTAATGAGGTTGTGCTTAAGACCCTTAACAAAAAGAACATTTAAAATCAAGGTTTTACCAAGAAGAAAAATATTACCAATACCAAGAATCTCTCCCTTAGCATTATCTCCGAAAGTTACTTTTCCTCCTTTTGTATTGATAATCTTTTCAAAATAGCTTTTGTTACCAGTCATGTGCCAGGAATATCCACTATCCATGTACCATGTGTTATTGCTGGTACTTTCTTTATTTTCCTGAAATTAAAAAGCAAATTAGACTTTCGGAATCCAAACATGTTTGGATACGAGATTTCCAGATAATAGAATTTTAGGTACCCACATCTTCTTAGAGAAATAAGCTTTGTGAAAACCTAAGGATTGGGTTTTGTTTAAGGAACAACTCTTTGCCCAGTGACCACCACATTGACACTTGTTACAAAATGGGGCACTTTGAGGAACAAAATAATTGTTGTTGAAAACTGGTTTTGTATGGGTATAACCAAATCCGGATTTATTTCTTAAAGGTCGTATTTGGGAATACATTTTATCAAAATTTTCTTTACCATGGGTAAAGTTTGATAAACAATTATTTAAGGAAAACATTTCGGACTTGAGTTTTACAACCAAGTTTTTATCCTCAGAATCATTAGTTTCAGGACTAGAGTTAGGCTCGAAAACATTTTTCATATAAATTACTTTTTCTAATTCTTTAGAATGTTTGTTCTTCTCAGAACTTACTTCCTCAGGATTTTTTGAAATACTTTCGAAATCAGAATTTTTCCTATCAAGATCTTTAGAAAGATCTGATATTTCTTTTGTAAGAATAGAATTCATAGAGTTTGCCTTATCAAGTTTTTTGTTGAGTTTGGAATTCTCAATTTCAAGAAGTTTAGCAAACCTATAGACTTCTTCATAAGTAGGTAATGTATTTTCATCATCAGAAGAAGATTCTTCATCAGAAGAGTTATAATACATACTATCATTAGAATATAAAGAAACATTGGTCAATGATTCAGCATTTCATAACATAGCCATAAGACAATGATTATGAATAGGTAATCTGGCTATAAGACCAATATTCTTCTGTCCTGAAGATTCTTAATCAGAAGATTCATCTGAAGAGTCATCACCACTAGCACTCCAGGTGTCATTAGCTTTCAGAAATTTCTTAGCTTTGGATTTATAATACTTCTTTCTGTTCCTGTCTGAATGCCTTTATTTCATTTCTTTCTTTTTGAGCAAAGGGCAATCTGGTATAATATGTCCATCTCTCTTGCATTCATAACAAGTAACTTCTCCATCTTTCTTATCCTTCCTTTCCTTTTTCTTATACTTCGATTGAAAATTTCTCTAGCCAGCTATCCTATTCATTCTTCGAGCAAGATTTTCTAGTTCATTTTCTGAGACTTCACTCTCACTAGATTCAGATTGGAAAATCACTTTCTTAGACTTGAATCTGGTTACTCTCTCAGTAGTCTTAGCTTTCATCTGATTTGAAGTTATTGTAAAAGAAATAGTACAATTTCCATTCTTCTTTTTGATGTTGTTAGAATCTCTCTTCATTCTAGTCTCATGTTGTAGAAGAGTTCCAAATAGATCATCAAGAGTAATTTGAGTGACCTTCCTGTTCTCATCTATAGCTGTTCTCTTGGATTCCCACTCATTTGTCATAATATCAATTATCTTATCCACAAGATCTTCATCATCTAGAACCTTCTCTCCCATAGACTATAGGCTGTTAACTAAGGTCATAAATCTCTATTGAACTTTACATATTGGTTCTCCACAAGGAAAGTTGAAGCCATGATATTCAGCTCTAAGCATACCTCTTCTAGTCTCAATCACCTTAGAAGTTCCAAATTGTGTAACCTCTAACTTCTTCCAGATACAGTTAGCTGCTTCACAAGAAGAAATTTGTCTATATATATTTCTAGTCATTGAACAAAGTAAAGTATTGCGTACCTTATAATTGAGTTGATATTCTTGCTTTTCTTGGTTAGTAAAATTTATAACTTCCTTGTCAGGAATTTTATAATCTCTAGTAAGCATAACAAAGTTATCTACTCCAGTATTGATAAAAAAATTCTTCATACGATCTCTCCAGTATTCATAATCATTACCATCAATGATAGGTGGTCTTGTAGGATTCATATAATCAATTGAACCAACATTGACTCTTGCCATACTTAAAATAACTTTGCACACAAACTTGTTAGTAGAAAAAGTTCTAACAACAAAGTTCGGAATGGGAAAGTTCGGAATGAGAAAGTTCGGAATGATAAAATGAGCAAGAAAAACATATTCGTGAGTATAAGTATTTCAGAGACCTGCTCTGATACCAATTGTAGAATCGAAATAGTGATGTAGATGCTCAATTTACAAGAGGGGGGTGAATTGTGCACTTTAAAAATTCCTTTGGAAACTTTAAGGTTAGTTAAGAATAACTATGTTTTCCTTAAGAAATGTAAAGGGCTAAGTTTAACAAAGTTAAACTTAAGAAAATTCACAACACCTCTAACACTGAATGAAAACTTGGAAATAGATTCTGAAAGTAGGTTCCGGATATATTGTTCTAGAAATTAAAACTTAACAAAATATTACCATATGAGATTCTACCTTAAAGCGTATAGAATCTAAATGAAACAGAGTATAAGTAAGTAAGTATAATAAAGTTATACTTTCCTTGCAATACAATATGAAGCGGAATATAAACAAGTAGTGGAACTACAAGTAACAAGATATAAGTCTTTTAACCCAAAGAGAAGGGTATCCAACAACCTTGGATAAAGGTCCCTTGATTTATACTTTCAAGAAAGTATGTCTTACCCACACCAGGGTAAGCCCTCGATACGAAGATCGGAGTCTCTATCTTGCTATCCCTGCAAGCCCTCAACTTCAAGGTAGTTGGCAACCTCTGTCTTCCTCAGCAAGGAAGCCCTCGAACATCAAGGTAGTCGGCACCTCTATCATCCTATCCCCAGAAGCCCTCGAATTTAATCACCAACATTCGGAGTCGCACGAAGCTTTGAGAGTTAATAAGAGCCTCTCTCTCTAGAAATCATTTCAAGCATGTAATCACATGAGTCGATGATCAGTTAGACTTTAAGCTATCAGTATCGAGCTTCTTCAAATGAGCTCCTATTTATAGGTAAGGTCGACCTCCTTCCCAACGGTCATATTTTCCTTAATGATCGGAGGGACCTATACACATGTCACTTAGACAACGGTTAGATTATAACAAAATAGACGACATCGTTTTATAACAAAACAAGTGTAATAGAATGTACGACATCGTTTTAAATCTTAACTAAAAAGTTCGGAGTGAAGATTCGGAGTGTAATGAAAATAATAAAGAGTAGTCAAAATATAAAGGCATAAGCAAAATGAAAGTTCGGAGTCTAACCAAAATAATTTCTGGAGTCTGAATAAATTCAGAGTGTATAAAACAAAGATAATCAGATTCTGTTTAATAGGTGAATTCGGAATGATAATTCGGAATGCGAATTCATCATTATAATTCGTAATGAGAATTTGTCATCATAATTCATAAGGAGAATTCATCATTAGAATTTGTAATGAGAATTCACCATTAGAGTTCGTAATGAGAATTCGTTATCGAACTTCATAAGAATTCGTTATCCTAAATCTGGAGTATAACTTAATCAGAGTTCGTATCCGGAATTTAGAATGAAACTTCATTGCAGTTCTCATCTGGAATTCGGAGTGAAACTTCCTTACAGTTTTTATGCAGAATTCGGATCCTAAAACAGAATGCTTCATAACAAAGATTCAACGATACCGAGAAAATAGAGATGAATCTGAATATCATACTTAAGTAAACTCTAGATGAAAATATTATGAGGATAATTTTCCTTATTAAAGAGATTTTCCTTATGAAAGCCTTTTTTCCTTATAAAAGCAATTTTCCTTATAAAAGCAATTTTCCTTAAGAAAGCATTTTTCCTTATAAAAGCAATTTTCCTTAAGAAATCATTTTTCCTTATAAAAGTAATTTTCCTTAAGAAATAATTTTTCCTTATAAAAGAAATTTTCCTAAAGATAAGGTGTTTGTGATTTTCAAAACAAGAAGGAATGGAAAAGTCACAAGGAAAACCTTATTGACTCAACATGTTGCGTTCAGAACGGCGCGATTACCCTAGGCGCGACTTAAATTGCACCGCGTCGGGAGGTCTGGTTGGGGGTGTTTTGTTATAAATGGAGTTTTTTTTAAAAAAAACATACGACTCATCCTCCCCTCCCTCCTCCGGCTCAAGAACTCGCACGAAAAACCTCCCCACCTCAATCGTTCTTCGCCAAATCAAGCCGGAATCGTCCGTTTTTTTGCCGATCGTTAGCGGATCTAGCTTCAGGGCGTCGCCGGCGTCGATCTGCACCGGATGCTTTGGGGTTTCGCCCGCGAGGTAGGATGTTTCTATTTTACAATCTCGGATCCTATTTTTGTGTTGTTTTTCTTCAAATTTTTATAAGGGTTGTATAGTTCGGGTCCCGACAATTCCGAAACATGTTTCAGATCTGAATTTGGATCACTGGGGGTGCTCCCGGTGGCCCCCAGTAGTTTTCCGGCAAAAACCCGGTTTTCCGGTGACGAGAGGCGGTAGCCATGGCGGAATCCGGCACAGTGCGGCGGAATCTGGCGGTGGCGCGGCGGAATCTGGTGGCGGCGCGGTGGTTTCTGGTGAGGCGAATGGTGGTTCGGCCAGGTTTTTCCGGGGGTTCTTTAAACCCCCGTATCTTGCAATCCGGGAGTCGGATTCGCATGCCGTTTACGTCGCCGTGACCCTGACAACGAAGAGAACCCTCCGGGATGGCTTTGAGGGCTTAAGAGTTCGGGATCGTGGCCCGTGAGGTTGAAAAGTATAATAAAGTAATGATATTTTATTATTATTCGACATCGGGTCGTTGAATCTTCTACCCGGAGAGTCCAATTAACGTGCCGTTAGTGGCGTTGAGACCCTAATGATACGACGGAATTTTCTTGAGGGTTTCTGGGTGTTGGGACTGAGTTTGAGGTGTGGGCCCCATGAGGCCAGGTTTTGACATTTGCGGAGAAACGCAGCTTTCACATGAGGAGTCCGATTTTGACGGATGATTAGTCGATCCTCTGTTTTTTTTCCGTGAGGATCGCAATGGTGCGATCTGTTTAGTGAGAATCGGAATCGAGGTGTGGGCCCCTCCCAAGCTGGCTTCAGTGAATAGTACCTTTTTCACCAAGTTTCCGTTTCGGACGAGCGAGTAGTCGATTCCACTTGTTTTTCCGAGGGGATCGCCCTGGTATGCTCCACTCGATGGGTTTCAAGATCGTTGTGTGGGCCCCGCATAAGATAGCTATGGTGAATAGTGCCTTCTTCATCGGTGCTCCGTTTTGGGCGAGTAAACAGCCTATCCAGCATGTTTTTCCATGTAGAACGTGATGGTGGCATCGGTATTGGCCCTAGAGGTGCGCAATGTGGCGTTGTTGTGGGTCGCTTGGGATAGCGACGTTTTGGACCAGCATTGGTTGAGGGTACTCCCTTGGTTCATTCGCATGAGGGTTCGTGTGGCATCACAATCTTTGAATAGGTTTGTGATCCTCTGTATGAGATGTTTAAACTGTTAGAGTTGTGGTATACCTCCGGGGCCCAGATCAGGATCCTCTAGCATCTTTTCCCTAGATCGGGTTCTTGGTATCGCTGTGACCGCTTATTCACGGGCGGTGATCCCCTATCTAGCTGGTTAACCCCGTAGGGTTTTTGGCATTTTCATGATTATGATCCCCTACATGGTGGGCCGTGCTCAGTAGGGTTGTGGCATCATTGGGTATACGATCCCCTACTCAGTATGAGGTGTATAGTAGGGTTGCGGTATCGTTGGTTATGCAATCCCCTACTCAGTGCATGGTTTCAGTAGGGTTGCGGCATCGTCGCTTCGATCCCCTACATCGCGAGTTATACCAGATAGGGTTCCGGTATCATCGTGACCACCTTTATATGGGGCGATGATCCTCTATCTGAGTGGCATGCTTCTATCGAGCACCAGATCGGGTTGTGGTATCCCCCAGCGGATCCTGGGTGTGATCCCCTATCTGTGAGAACTACGTATGCCAGATCAAGTCGTGGTATCCCCCAGCAGATCCTGGGAGTGATTCCCTATCTGTGAGATCTTCATCTACCGGAGTGGGTTCTGGTATCCCTGATTGGACCCTAGGAGCGATCCCCGATCTGAGGAGTTTGGTGGTTATGTTGTTTCAGGGAGGTTTTCTTAGTGATGCTATCCGACGAGCGTGATCTCTCATGTGAGCATCTGAGAGGTTTGTGAGAAACCCAATAGAGGGTATCTCTCGAATGAATGTCATCTAGGATGACAGTATTCCTGTGGTGTACTCTCTTGGTTGTGGATAGTTGCTGGTGATGAGGTCGGTACCTCTTGTGGCTTTGTGGCGTGAGATGAGTATATATGGATTGTTCAAGGTGTATGTATGGGCATACACCTGAGCTGAGCTGGCTAGTTGTGTTTAGCCAAGGGTGGTCATGATATTGAGATTCTCTCTCATCTGGGTTCCCTCTGGCTGGGTTGAGCGGACTGTTTCCTTTCAGTTGCTCCCTTTGGTTTTGGAATTTTGTGGTGTCTACTGAGTATCTTTATACTCACCCCTTCACGGGCTTTTCCCGCACATGTTTGTGTCTTGTGCAGACCACAGACCATTCGATGGAGTCCTAGGAGGACCCGGAGCAGGCGAATCTTAGTGAGCGTGTTGACTGGGGTGTTTACTGGATCTGGGCCAAGGGAGCTTCCCGGCGGGTGTTTGTGGCAGCGTCCCCCTTCTTCAGAGCAGGTTGGACGCGCTTTGTAGTTTTCTTTTGGTGGGACCTGTTTTTCCCTTTTGTACTTTTGCGGTTGCACTTTGGATTGGGATAGATTGTATGCATGCATTTACTTATTAGTTTCTATATATCTGTACTGTTGCATGGAGGTGTTGTGGGTGAGTGTGTACAGGAACCTTAGGTGTAACGCCCCGACCCCAGTTGCCCAGAGTCGGTGCATTATTGCGTAACATTGGCATGATCACAAAAGATCACGCCTCGAAATACCAATTAGTTTAGTAGTCTTGGAATCATTAGATACATTCATAATTCTAACATTACATCACAAAGTGAAAAATCACAATAACATAGTCTCCATTTTCCACACTCATATCCCCTTTAGACTATCCCTACAGGTCATTCCCAAAATACTTCTTCACATCCTGGAAAAAAAATTAAAACATTGAAAGGGGTGAGCTCAGATGCTTAGTAAGGATAACAATATTGCGGAAGATTTCGTAAATAAAAATCAAAATTTAAGGCAATTTATAACTAAAACAAAAGCCTTTTAAACTTGAAGTTCAACATAATATGGAAAAAGTAAAATGTGATAAATCCATTTACTTATTCACATGGATATTCTACTAGTCGAATAATCACATGAAATATCATTAACCGCTTTCATAATGATGGAATGCATAATGCCAGACTATCATAACCACGTAGCCAAGGCCTCGTGCCAAGACTACAATTAAGATTCTGTCAAGGCCTCATTCCAAGACACTAGTTTGTCTCATGAGACCTGCCGATGCTTCAGGGAGCTATAGCGGGCTCCACCTGTCACTTATTAAGTCCAATGCATTTCTCATATGAATATGTTTAAACATATCATAACATAATCGTATCACATAAAACATGCATAAAGGAAACATAACATTTACACATTTAAATCACAAGATATCAATACAACACATTGATATAATAAGAACTTTATCAAAACCATTTTCAATAAGGAAATAAATGTAAATAGAAATTTGGTATTTATTTTTCATTTAAAAAAAGTTATGGCTTGTAGAGGAAGCCGAAACTCAAATAATGGTCACGGTGGCAGAGAAGTCGTTGTTGCCGCATACGTAAGAAAAACATTCCTTTTTGTTTTTTTAGTAAAACGCTTCGTAAAAAAAGATTCCTTTTGAAAAAAACATAAAAGTCAAAGGGGTTTATACACCGTATAAAATAAAGTTGTGTATAAAACAAATTATGCCTCAATGAAAGAAGATTGAGACGAAGTCCCTTACAAAGATCGTTTTTTAAATAAATTAGATCTTTTATGTGTATTCACTATATTTACACATAATGAAAGTATAAATACCAGATAGGACATAATAATATCATGACATAATTTGAATGTAATAGATTAACCCAAAGAACAGAAATTGGGTTAAGAAGTTCCCTTACCTCGTGTCCGACTTGACTCGACCACTCTTTAACCTCCTGAATAATAAACTAGATTTAATCTCCACCTTCTTAAAAACCTTTTTCATGTTCATTATTCCTTTTATATCACTTATTACCATGTCATGAACATTATGTAATTATTTAAGTTTATAACGACCATTTTGTCGATCTTAGGTACTTGAGTCAAAAATAAACTTATTATAATTACACTTTGTTCATGTGGTAATATATCCTGTATATCCATAATTATATTCATGATTTATATATCATATACATCATATATATCCAGTATATACATTCATTTATAATATTACATAACATTTAGTGGTAAGAAATGAAATCCACCGTTCATGGAGACGGTAAGCCGTACGTACGCATGAACGCTACTTTCCATTCTATTTTGTATGTAATGGAATGAAGTTATAATTATATAGAGGTATAATATAATTCCAGTATAATATAATGTATAATACCATTTACTCCATCCTTTATACATCCCACATATGGCATTAACGATTCAAATCACTTTGAGGGGGCGGTAGTCCGCACTTCCTAAAATGAAATTATCGCGTTTAACCATAATGGAAATCATAAAGTATGCCATAAATGAGAAATAAAGAATCATAATGAAAACAAAAACATAATATATATATCATATATGAAAATAGTGTCATCAAAATGGCCAATATTAGAGGTGTTAAAAGAATATTGAACAATCATCGTTTCGTGAGGCAGTATTTCGCCACCCACAAAAACAATATGTTCTTTAACCATTAGACGAAGGTGTGTGTAAGTGTAAACAAAATATTTATCATAAAAACATCATATTATATTTTATATACTGTTGTTGTTACAAAATAATGGAATAAAAAGAGTTTAAGGGGTTGGAGAAGTAAAATAAAACAAAACAACAATAGAGAAGACCTTACCTTAAAATCGGGTAACTCTTTTTGATTTGAGCCAAAGGCTGCCTTGGGAAGACTTCTTCCCAAAGTGAGGCTTCTAGGAGTATGGGAGGGAAGTTGGTAGAGTATTTGGGTAGAGTTTGGCCGAGCCAAAAGTCTTTGAAGGTCTGAGTAAGGTGGTAGTGGTGGGGGCCTTTTATAAGCGGAGAGGAGGGGCACTCATGGAAAGTCATGAAATGTAAGTTTATTATATAATGAGTTTCAGATTTTAAATCTCCCACACTTATATATTTCGAGTATAAGGTTATAAGGGTTCTAAATATACTCATCCAATAGGTTTTTTACAAGTTTATGTCTTAGATTTTACATTATCTTTTCATTTTATTTAAATCGTTAATTAATGAGGTAATCGCTTAATCTTCATGGTGTCAAAAATAATTTACTTTATTTAATGTATAAAAATTATAAAAAATTATCATGATGTAGGAAATAATTTTAGCTTTATAATTAATAATTATAGTAAACAATATGACTTGTATAACCCCATTTAAAAATTATTTTAGTGAAACAACTCATGTTTGTGACATTTTTATTTTAACGTTAAATTAAATGATTTTAAGGTCATTTTTATACCAAAGTGGCTCCATGGGGTCCCCAAGTTGACCCATGGATTTTCTTGGTCGGCCATGACTCATCCAATAGGGGTAGGACAAGTGTAAAGGTATTTTCATATTTTTATAGTATCATTTTTACATTAAATTTCACTAATTACCTTTAATCGCGAATAATTAAACTTAAAAGTTACTATACACCAAAAAATTATTTTAATCCCATTGAACCACATTTTTCTTCCTAATGAAAATTATGTATGTCGGATTTTTGAAAATCAAATCACAGTAGTGGTAAAATTTCATTTAAACGAAAAAACAGTTTTTTAACTACCACTTAGTGGTTTCACTATTCATCAAAAATTGATGTTTTTCAGAACAATGCCAAAATTTCACCCAAAGCTATAATTGATATTCCAAATTCAAAAATGATGTCTATTTTACAAAATTACAAACATATATGTTTCATTAATTAATTTTATAACTAATTCCCGCTCTCCCAACAAATAGCGTGTTTTTAAGAAACAATATATATCAAAAGATTGACAATTGTTTATGTCCAATTTCAAAGTGAAATTAATTCTAATGAACACCATTGGATAAAATGGTAAAAATATATTCTAATTATACTTTATAACCACTCAATAGTATAATTTATCACTATAAATTATTTTGATTAAAATAACTGTTTTTAAGTATTTTTCACTATTCATAAAAATTGGAAGTTCTCAGAAAATTACAAAAAATTCAACATAGGCTAATTTCGATATTTCGAATCCAAAAAATGAAGTCCATTTCGAAATATAAAATATATATAATTTCAAAAAGTTGGTATTAATATTCATAATGGGTTTTTTTATTAGTCGCGGTGTGTTAGAATCTCGAACTTGCGTACAATGCAAGCTATTGCATGATTGAAAGAGAAATGTATCGTTGAAGCTCGGGGTGTTACATTCTACCCTCCTTCAATAAATTGTTTCCTCACCATTTGAAATTTGTCTTTGAAAATAAAAGGTTGAAAATAGAAAATACCTTTCTGGAAAACCCACATCGAAAATAAGGTTAATAAAAATATAACATTAAAAGAAAGAAAGAGAAGTAAAAAGGTCACCCGAGATAGCCCATACTAGGATTCTATGAAAATATGGATATGGAAGAAAAAAAACCATCAACGTCTGATGGAGAGTTGTAGAAAACAGGATTAGGAGAAAGTTAACCACAAGAAAATCACAAACTTGTGATTGGTTAAACAGTCATTGAATCCCCAGTTGGAAAAATTAACCAGCAACATTTTTGTTTTAAGTTACCTTTTATAAAGATGTGGAATTTATTTAAGTGATTTACTAAGAACATAAGGAAACATACTTACTTGTCATGTGGACTTTCATTCTTTAATAATTTTTTACCACAAACCCATCTTTCACTCCAAATGGTAACAAAAATAAAAAATATTCTATTTATCATAATTTTATAAGGTTCCAAATATTACCACATACCATTTAGATTAGGAAAACTATTTTTTAATAACCAGGGACTTCCTGTAGGCTAGTGGTAGGAAATAATGGCCTGTCACACTCTGGTTGTGGGTTCGATTCCTGCAGCTTTGTCCGACGCGACGGGTTATCCCCCAACCTGCAGGTTTTACTTTTCTTAAAACTATAGTATTATAATATTCCAAAAATAATCTTCCTAAATGTCTTAACCTTAAACAATACTATCCAAAGTTCAACTCAATCCATTCAAACCTTTATAGTTATCCAAAATACCTCCATCCAGACTTTCTCTAAAAGGTCCTTACATTCCAAAATCAATTGTAACATTAGATTCCCTAAACAAAGTAAAGTTTCTCTTATTGTAACATACTAAAAATATGATTTCCTTCATCATATTAAAACCTTAATGATAAAAACTAGTACTGTAGTATAATCCTTATATATATCACATTATTCGTATAACCATAATATAATCCTTGAGTCCAAAAGCACCAATACATTAATTATTCCACTTCAACTGTAGTAACAACATAATATTGTCCTTGATCCCTTGTCCTTTTCTGAGGTAAGTTTCCCTAATTCTTAGGACATTCATTTGCATAATGACCCATTTCCCTACAATTGTAGCATTCAACATTGATAGCCTCTTTCTTTCCCTTGAAATCATGTGCCTGGTGACCTTTTTCTCCACATTTATAACAAACTCCCATTCCTTTTAGGCAAGTACCGGGGTGATTGTTCCCACAATTATCACATAATGGAAAATCCTTCTTTCCCTTTTTCCATTTATCTGTCTTTTGTTCCACCATTCTGTTCTTCTCTTGCTTTACTTTGTTGTCATAACACTTAGAGAATTCCTTTTATGTCTTGATAGCACAAGAGAAAGTATCTTCGTACGATGAGAACGATTGTGATACTAAATCTCGACGGAGAAATGGTTTTAACCCATAAAAGAAATGATCAATCTTACTTCTTGGGTTACGTATATAATCTGCAGCATACCTCGCTAACCCTATGAAGTTAGCCTCATATATTGCGACATTCTCATCCTCCTTTTGTCTCAGACCTAGAAATTGCCTTTCCATATCTTCTCGATGGTCACGAGGAAATTATTTTTATAAGAAAATATTTTTGAACTCTCTCTATTCCATAATTGATACTTCTTCATCTTCCTTTGTGTTTTAAATCAGTGACCACCATTGATCGACATCTCCAGTAAGGCGGTAAACTGTCATGACAACCCTCTCCGTTTCGCTACTCCCTAAGGCATGTAATATTTTCTCTAAAGGGTTTATCCATTTCTCAGCTACTAATGGATTTGTACCCCCATTAAATGTTGGTGGTTGTTGCCTCAAGAAGCGGTCTAACATTGATCCTCCACGTTGCGGATTAGGGTGCTCTATACAAGTAAGGTTATTATTCATAACCTCAGTGAGTTGTACCAGTATGGTAATAAGTTGATCAACACTAGTTATATCTCCAAATCCACAGTAATTATCTTGAGTAGGAGGGAAATCCCTACACAGAGTGCATGCATTGATACGGTGTCCATTCCTTCCACTAGGTGCCATTTCTAAACAATGGCATAAACTAGATTAGTTTATGAATCAAAATACATAATTCCATACTTGTAAAATACTTAACATAAATTGAACTATTTAAGGATATAATCCATAATCATAAAAATGTTTTCTTTGAGGAAGTTTATACTCATAACCCTTCATAGTGGTTTGTAACGAAAATGAGAATTATCCTAAGCATATCCCCCAGGAGTGTCGTAACCAAGAGTGCAGCATGGCCCGTTGTCGAGCACCAGTTCCTGTTCGACTCTAGCTCAAAGCCATGTTTTCGGGTTTTACCCCTAGGTACATCTGTGCCAGAGCCACCTCTAACTGCTCGTATCTAGATAGGGATGTATTGCTCGGAAAACTCACAACATCTCTATAATACCAAAATTATAGGATGTTCTTCTATACTAATCCTCAAATTATATCTTTGGGCTATGTGCTGTAATCAGAGTTTATCTAAATCTAGCTTCCAATGTTAGTACTAAACTGCCTCTGATACCAAATGTAACGCCCCGACCCCAGTAGCCCAGAGTCGGTGTATTATTGCGTAACATTGGCATGATCATAAAAGATCACGTCTTGAAATACCGATTAGTTTAGTAGTCTTGGAAACACTGGATACATTCATAAGTCTTACATTACATCATAAAGTGAAAAATCACAATAACATAGTATCCATTTTCCTCACTCATATCCCCTTCAGACTATCCCTACAGGTCATTCCCAAAATAATTCTTCACATCCTGGAAAAAAAATTAAACATTGAAAGGGGTGATCTGAGATGCTCACTAAGGATAACAATATTGCAGAAGCTTTCATAAATAAACATTAACATTTAAGGAAATGTATAACTAAAACAAAATCCTTTTAAAGTTGTTGTTCAACATAATATGGGAAAAGTAATATGAGATAATGCCATTTACTTATTCACATGGATATTCGACTGGTTGAATAATCACATGCAATATCATTAACCGCTTTCATAATGATGGAATGCATAATGCCAGACTATCATAACCACGTAGCCAAGGCCTCGTTCCATGAATACAAATAAGATTTTTTCAAGGCCTCGTGCCAAGACACTAGTTTGTCTCATGAGACCTGCCGATGAATCGAAGAGTTATAGCGGGATCCACCAGTCACATATTAAGTCTAATACATTCCTCATATGAACAGGTTTAAAAATATCATAACATAATCGTATCACATAAAACATGCATCAAGGAAACATAACATTTCCACATTTAAAACATAAGATATCAATACAACACATTGATATATTAATAACTTTATCAAAACCATTTTCAATGCAGAAAAAAAATAAAATTGAAAATTGGTATTTATTTTTCATTTAAAAAAAGTTATGGCTTATAGAGGAAGTCGAAACTCAAATATTGATCACGACGGAGGAGAAGTCGTTGTCGCCGCATACGTAAGAAAAACATAATTTTTTTTGTTTAGTAAAAACGCTACATATAAAAAGATTCTTTTTGAAAAAAAACATAAAAGTCAAAGGGGTTTATACACCGTATAAAAAAAGTTGTGTATAAAAAAAATTATGCCTCAATGAAAGGAGATTGAGACGAAGTCCCTTAAAAAGATAATTTTTTAAATAATATAGATCTATTATGTGTATTCATTATATTTACACATAAAAAATGTATAAATAACAGATATGACATAATAATATCAGGACATAATTTGAAAGTAAGAGATTAACCCAAAGAACAGAAATTGGGTTAAGAAGTTCCCTTACCTCGTGTCCGACTTGACTCGACTGCTATTTAACCTCATGAATAATAAACTAGAGTTAATATCTACCTTCTTAAGAACCTTTTTAAAGTTAATTATTCCTTTTATATAACTTATTACCATGTCATGAACATTATGTAATTATTTTAGTTTATAACGGTCGTTTTGTCGATCTTAGGTACTTGAGTCAAAAATAAACTTATTATAATTACACTTTGTTCATGTGGTAATATATTAATTATATCTATAATTATATTCATGATTTATATATCATATACATAAAATATATCTAGTATATACATTCATTTATAATATTACATAACATTTAGAGGTAAGAAATGAAATGCACCGTTCATGGAGACGGTAAGCCGTATGTACACATGAACGCTACTTTCTTTTCTATTTCGTATTTAATGGAATGAAGTTATAATTATATAAAGGTATAATATAATTCCAGAATAATATAATGTATAATACCATTTACTCCATCCTTTATACATCCCACATATGGTATTAACGATTCAAATCACTTTGAGGGGGCGGTAGTCCACACTTCCTAAAATGAAATTATCACATTTACCCATAATGGAAATCATAAAGTATGACATAAATGAGAAATACAGAAGCATAAGGAAAAAATAAAAATAATATATAGATATCATATATGAAAATATTGTCATCAAAATGGCCACCATTAGAGGTGTTAAAAGAATATTGACCAATCATCATTTCGTGACGCAGTATTTCGCCACCCAGAGAAACAGTATGTTCTTTAACCATTAGACGTGTGTGTGTGTAATTTTAAACCAAATACTTATCCTAAAAACATCCTAGTATATTTTAGATACTGTTTTTGTTACAAAATAAAGGAATAAAAAGAGTTTAAGGGGTTGGAGAAGAAAAATAAAACAAAACAACATTAGAGAAGACATTACCTTAAAATTGGGTAACTCTTTTTGATTTGAGCCAAAGGATTCCTTGGGAAGACATCTTCCCAAAGTGAGGCTTCTATGAGTAAGGGAGGGAAGTTGGGAGAGTATTTGGGTAGAGGTTGGCTGATCCAAAATGCTTTGAAGGTGCGAGTAAGGTGGTAGTGGTGGGGGACTTTTATAAGAGGAGAGGAGGGGCACTCTTGGAAAGTCATGAAATGTCACTTTATTATATAATGAGTTTCGGATTTTCAAGGTCCCACACTTATATATTTCGAGTATAAGGTGATAAGGGTTCGAAATATACTCATACAATAGGTTTTTGACAAGTTTAAGTCTTAGATTTTACATTATATTTTCATTTTATTTAAATCGTTAATTAATTATGTAATCGCTGCATCATCATGGTGTCATAAATAATTTAATTTATTTAATGTATACAAATTATAAAAAACTTATCATGAGGTAGGAAATTTTTTTATATTTTCAATGAATAATTATAGTAAAAAATATGACTTGTATAACTCCATTTGAAAATTATTATAGTGAAATAACTTATGTTTCTGACATTTTTATTTTAACATTAAATAAAAAGTTTTTAATGTCATTTTCCTACCAAAGTGGCTCCATGGGGTCCCCAAGTTGACCCATGGATTGTCCTGGTCGGCCATGACTCATCCAATAGGGGTAGGACAAGTGTAAAGGTATTTTCAAATTTTTATAATATCATTTTTACCTTAAATTTCACTAATTACCTTTAATCGCGATTAATTAAACTTAAATGTTACTATTCACCAAAAAATTATCTTAATCCCATTAAACCAAATTTTTCTTACTAATGAAAACCGTGTATGTCAGATTTTTGAAAATCAAATCACAGAAGTGGTAAAATATCATTTAAACAAAAAATCAGTTTTTTAACTACCACCTAATGGTTTCCCTATTCATCAAAAATTGAAGTTTTTCAGATCAATTCCAATATTACACCCTAAGCTATAATTGATATTCCAAATTCAAAAATGATGTCTATTTTACAAAATTACAAACATATAATTTGCATTAATTAATTTTATAACTAATTCCCACTGTCATAACAAATAGCGTGTTTTTAAGAAACAATATATATCAAAAGATTTACAATTGTTTATGTCCAATTTCAAAGTGAAATTAATTCTAATGAACACCATTGGATAAAATGGTAAAAATATATTCTAATTATACTTTAAAATCACTCAATAGTATAATTTATCACTATAAATTATTTTTATTAAAAACGTTGTTTTTAAGTATTTTTCACTATTCATAAAAATTGGAAGTTCTCAGAAAATTACAAAAAATTCAACATAGGCTAATTTCTATATTATGAATCCAAAAATGAATTCCATTTTTAAATATAAAATATATATAATTTCAAAAAGTGGGTATTAATATTCATAATGGCTATTTTGATTAGTCGCGGTGTGTTAGAATCTCGAACTTGCGTACAATGCAAGCTATTGATTTATTGAAAGAGAAGCATGACGTGGATGCTTGGGGTGTTACATTAGGATAATGCCTCCCATGTGTGTGATAGCCTACTCGGTGCTGGTCACCAGCCCCTGGCCTATTGGAGGCAGGCTTGGGGAGTCGTGGCTCGAGCCCCGTTGGGTCGGGTCGTGACAGAGTGGTATCAGAGGAGGTTCCACCTTTAGGATCTCAGAGCGTAGGTGGTCTAGATATGAGTTTGTTTTGGGTTGCATGGAAACAATGTTAGGGTGTTTCGAGCTCAGCTTTCAGGCCAGAGACTCTAGTGTTGGTGTGGCGGCTGACGTATCCATACACTAGGACTCTGATAACCTGTCTTTCGACTCAGGGAATTCGTACACTGATCGCTGGGACATAATGGTACATGCATCATATAGGACTGGGTTTTGGGTTTTCCTTATCCTTCTTGAGTTAGCTCTCCAAATATACATTTTGACTGTGGTGCGTCTTGAATGTTTTTCAGTATGCCTCCACGACGACATCCAGCGAGGGTTCCACAGCAGGATTGTGCTGAAGACCCGCCCCGTGTTGAGGCTGTGGAGTAGGGTGCAGGTTCTGAGGTTGCACTTCCAGGTGGTCTGCCAGTTGAGCTGCCACCTGTTGAATAGCTGGTTGTGCCGGTAGTGGAGGACAAGGTTGCACACAGGTTGAGTGCACAACACGAGTTCCAGAGGCAGCGACCTCTGAGGTTCTGGGGTGATCCAGACCCCCAGGTGGCTGATGACTAGCTTGGGGAAATCACCCGAGTTTTCCGCCTAGTGAGGACACCTCTAGATCAGATGATGGTCCTAGCGGCGAGCCTTTTTCATGGTTCTATCAGGCGATGGTGGAGTTTGGTGTCACAATCCCATGATGAGGAGACGATCATGTGGGTAGAGTTTGAGCGGTGCTTCAGGGAGGAGTTCTATCTGGTGATGCTGATGTCAGTGCGAATTCAAGAGCTTCTACAGCTTTGACAGGAGGGCCTGACAGTGTCGGAGTACTCAGAGAGGTTTACAGACCCGTCGCGCTACTCCCTGGATATGGTTCGAGATCCGTTCTTTAGGGCTCGGACCTTCGAGCAGGGCTTACGCAGGGACATCCGAGCAGGTGTGGTTTCCTTGTGCCTGCCCACCTATGCTGGAGTGTTGGAGTGAGCTTTGGTGGTGTAGAGCTTTCTGGCCGAGCAGATCCTGCCGGTTAGTGTTGGGCGCACGAGAGATGAGACTTCATCAGTCGGACCAGCACCTGGTAGCCGAAGACAGACTCAGGGGTCTGGACGTGGCCGACGTTTCTAAAGGCGACCCCAGGATGGAGGATCTGAGGTTCAGGGCTCGCACACCTATTTTGGTCAGCCGCAGGAGAGGAGGTGTTACGCTTGCGATGGTCGGGGACATCTTGCTATGGATTTTCCGACCCGACGTGCTGCTGAGAGGGATTCAGTCGATGGACCGCCTTGGCAGAGGCAGCGTCTCGAGCAAGGAGGTCCTCTGGGCGGCGGACGTGGCGGCGGAGCAGGTGCAATAGGAGGAGGTGGTAGGCGGTACCAGTTTCCACCACCCCCACCCTCAGGTGGTCCATGCCAAGCATAGTGAGTTTGGGGATGAGGGCGAGGCCAGCTGCATGCCCTAGAGGCTGTTGACCCGGAGGATCCGCAGATGGATAGAGGTACGCCTTGTGTCCTTTCTAATTTCTGTAGTAGTCTGAGAGACAATGTTTATCAGAACTCTTTCCTTTTTGTTGCATGCTCAAGTTTTGTTCAGGGCGTTGGTAAGACCCTGTGTGGGTGTTGTTCAGCATGCTTCGAATGCCTGAGGAAGAGGGCTCCTTCCCCCACTGAGACGTGTTTATGTGATGCGAATAAAACCGTGTGGGTGAGTTAGTGCCGCCCAAAGTGGATAGTATCGAGGTGTGGTGGATGAGTCCCTCTGACTTATGCGTTCAAGAAGGGGTGTTTGTTGGTGAAATCACTAGTGTGTGAGACCCAGTTGAGATTCAAGTCGCTTCTCTTGAGCTTAGGGATTTTCGGGGGTGAAAAGTTCTAAGGGGGGGAGGATGTAGCGACTCAGGTTTCTGGCCCTTCTAGACTTTGGAATATTTCTATGAATAATTTTAGAGCTAGGTACGAAGACGGCGTGCAATTCTGAGGCCCGTGTGCCCAAAAAATATTTTATAAAAATAATAAGTATTTTTATACTATGCACGTGGCGAGGGGTGATATCTCCAAAACGGTAGCTCAAATCGGGAATCCGAGGGTATGGTTGCATCCAAAACGTGTCATTTACCGTAAGCGAGGTGTAAACTTTGCAGGAGAGGGCTTGCGGTGGAAAGCGCCACCAGGTCCGTTTTTGTAAATAAGTGGAAAATTCCATTTACGAGCATCAGCTTGAATAAATTCTGAACGGAGTCTCAAATCGCAAATCTGAGTCCGTCGTTGCGTACAGAATGGATCGATTACCCTAGGGGCGACCTAATTTTCACCGCGCCGGGAGGTCTAGTTGGGGGTGTTTAGTTTTAAATTGAGTTTTTATTTAAAAAAACATAAGACTCATCCTCACCTCCCTCCTCTGGATCATGAACACATGCAGGAAGCCCCTCCCCACCTCGACCGTTCTTCGCCAAATCAAGTCGAAATCGTCTGTTTTCTGCGCCGATCGTCAGCGGATCTAGCTTCAGGGCGTCGCCGGCGTCGATCTGCACCCGAAGCTTCGGCGTTTCACCCGCGAGGCAGGTGGTTTGAGTTTTACAATCTCGGATCCTATTTTTGTGTTGTTTTTCTTCAAATATTTATAAGGGTTGTATACTTCGGGTCCCGAGCTTTCCGAAACATGTTTCGGATCTGAATTTGGAGCATCGGGGTGCTCCCGAATGTTTTCCGGCGAAAACCCGGGTTTCTGGTGACGAGAGGCGGCAGCGATGGAGGAATCCGGCAATGGCGCGATGGGGGTACGGCGGAATCTGGCAGCAGCGCGGCAGAATCCGGCGGCAGCGCGGTGGTTTCCGGTGAGGCAGACGGTCGTCCGTCCAAGTTTTTTCGGGGGTTCTTTAAACCCCCCGTATCATGCAATCCGTGATTCGGATTCACGTGCTGTTTGTGGCGACGCGGCCCTAACGACGAGGCGAACCCTACGGTGTGGTCTCAAGGGTTTAAGAGTTTGGGATCGTGGCCCAGGAGCTTGAAAAGTCGAATAATGTAATGATATTTTATTATTATTCGACTTTGGGCCGTTGTATCTTCTACCCGGAGAGTCCGATTAACGTGTCGTCAGTGGAATTGAGACCCTGATAATACAACGTACATTTCTTGTGGTTTTCCGAGTGTTGGGACCGAGTTTGGGGTGTGGGCCCCATGAGGCTGGGGTTTGGTGTTTGCGGAGAAACACAACTTTCGCACCAGGAGTCCGATTTTGACGGATGATTAGTCGATCCTGTGTCTTTTTACGAGAAGATCGCAATGGTGTGATCCGTTCGGTGAGATTCGGAATCGAGGCGTGGGCCCCACCTAAGCTGGCTTCGGTGAATAGTACCTTTTTCATCGAGTGTCCTTTTTGGACGAGTGAGTAGTCGATTCTACTTGTTTTTCTGAGGGGATCACCATGGTATACTCCGCTCGATGGGTTTCAAGATCGTTGTGTGGGCCCCACATGAGCTAGCTACAATTAATAGTGCCTTTTTCATCGGTGCTCCGTTTCGGGCGAGTAAACAGCCTATCCTGCGTGTTTTTCTGCGTAGAACGCGATGGTGGCCTCTATATTGGCCTTGAAGGTGCGCATTGTGGTGTTACTGTGGGTCGCTCGGGTTAGCGACATTTTGGACCACCAGTGGTTGAGGGTACTCCCTTGGTTCGTTCCCATGGGGGTTCATGTGGCATCACAACCTTTGTATAGTTTTGTGATCCTCTCGATGAGATGTTTAAACTGTTAGAGTTGTGGCATCCCCTTGGGGATCAGAGCGGGATTCTCTAGCATCTTTTACCTTGATCGGGTTCTTGGTATCGCTGTGACCGCTTATTCACGGGCGGTGATCCCCTACCGTGCTGGTTAACCCCATAGGGTTTGTGGCATCATCAGGATTATGATCCCTTACATGGTGGGCCATGCTCAGTAGGGTTGTGGCATCATCGGGTATACGATCCCCCACTCAGCATGAGGTTTATAGTAGGGTTGTGGTATCGTTGGTTATGTGATCCCCTACTCAGTGCGTGGTTTCGGTAGGGTTGTGGCATCGTCAGTTCGATCACCTACGTCGTGAGTTATACCAGATGGGGTTCCGGTATCATCGTGACCACCTTTATATGGGGCGATGATCTTCAATCTGAGTGGCGTGCTTCTTTCGAGCACCAGATCAGGTTGTGGTATCCCCCAGTGGATCCTGGGTGTGATACCCTATCTGTGAGAACTACGTATTCCAGATCGGGTCGTGGTATCCCCCAGTGGATCCTGGGAGTGATCCTCTATATGTGAGAACTTCATCTACTAGATTGGGTTCTGGTATCCCTTAGAGGACCCTAGGAGCGATCCCCTATCCGAGGAGTTTGGTGGTTATGTTGTTTCAGGGAGGTTTCCTCAATGATGCTATCCGACGAGCGTGATCTCTCAGGTGAGCATCTGAGAGGTTTGTGAGAAACCCAATGGAGTGTATCTCTCAGATGAATGTCATCTAGGATGACAGTGTTCCTGTGGTGTACTCTCCTGGTTGTGGAAAGTTGCTGGTGATGAGGTCGGTACCTCTTGTGGCATTGTGGTGTGAGCTGAGTATATCTGGATTGTTCAACGTGTATGTATGGGTATACACCTGAGATGAGTTGACTAGTTGTGTTTAGCCAAGTATGGTCACGAGATGGAGTTTCTCTCTCGTCTGGGTTCCCTATGGCTGGGTTGAACGGTCTGTTTCCTTTCAGTTCCTCCCTATGGTTTTGGGGTTTTGGGGTGCCTACTGAGTATGTTTATACTCACCCCTGCATGGGCTTTGCCCGAACAAGTTTGTGTCTTGTGCAGACCACAAGCCTTTCGACAGAGTCCCAGGAGGACCCGGATCAGGCGGAGCTTAGTGAGCGTATTGACAGGGGTGTTTACTGGAGCTGTGCTGAGGGAACCTCCCGGTGGGTGTTTGTGGCAGCATCCCCCTTCTTCAAACCAGGTTGGACGCTCTTTGTATTTTTCTTTGGGTGGGCCCTGTTTTTCTCTTTTATACTTTTGCTGTTGCACTCTGGTTTGGGATAGATTGTATGCATGCATTTACTTTTCAGTTTCTCTATATCTGTACTGTTTCATGGAGGTGTTGTGGGTGCGTGTGTACAGGTACCTTAGGCTAATGCCTCCCATGTGTGTGATAACCTTCTCAGCGCTGGTCGCCAGCCCCAGGCCTATTGGAGGCGGGCTTGGGGAGTCGTGGCTTGAGCCCCGTTGGGTCGGGTCGTGACATGTATGGTATTTTCATTTCAAATTTACTTCACTAGAAAATAATTATGTTTTAAATCAATATTCATTTATAATAATTATATAGATCCAAATTAATTATTCATGTCTTGAAATCCTTTATTTTCATGTAATTAAATGTTTTAGTTGAAAATTATCTTCAGTTGGGAATATGATTCAAAAGTCACCGAAGATGTAATGGATTTATGAATAATTCATATTTTAATTGGAATTTATTATACTTGAATTTAAAAATATAAAATTATAAAATTATTATTTAATATTTACCATTCATTTTTCTTTTCCATGGTTACTTTTTATTAGTAAATTTTCCCTTCCATTTACCTCATTTCAATTACATAAGAGATTGAAATATTTTTTTCAATGAAAACATCTTTTAATTTTATGTTCTCTTGAAAAAAAATTTCCTTCCAAATTAATGTTTTTTAAAAATATGTTCAACAATTTTTTAATACTCTACTATTTTTTTGAATTCATTTTTACTAATGATTTTATTATTCACAAAGTGGTATAAGAGGAATATTCTATTATTTTTTGGAACAAGAAACATTTGTAATTCTTAAAAAAGTTTTAATGGAATATTTTATTTTAAATTTTATAGAATTTTTAAAATATCCTTTAATACTGATAAGTAATTTATTCGACATATTAATTATATGTTCTTATTTTTCTTTTCAGAGGTTATTTTTTCATTAATATTTATGAAACTTTTAGATTTAAAATTGATGATTTCAATGTGATAAAATTATTTATTCAGGAGATATTCTAGAGGGTATTTTAAAGGAATACCCATTTATCATAATATCCTTGGTTATTAATTATGATTTATTTTATTTTTATCAAATGATACCATCCTTATTATTTCTATGGATTTTTTATGATGATAAGATACTTAGGATTTCTATTTACTTTCGACTGGTATATCTATGATGATTATATTAAATGGTTATAATTTTTTTTATTTACATGGGTTATGAAATGATTATTGATTTATGATATTATGGCATAAGTTTAATGGTTTTCATTATGTTATATATGGGATAAGATTTATATTGCCCTCCAATGCAAGGTGTAATGTATTATATCTCATGAGATAATTATAAAAAATAATTAAACTTTATTGACTTTCTGAGGAAAACAAGTAGGAGTTCATGATCCGATATGGGAATCAAGTTAATATACATGATCCAATATTGGGAAAAGGTAATGTGCCTATTCCAACATTGGGAACACGTTTTGATTCTTAATCCATTATGATATAATTATCTATGTAATTATCATTGACATATAAATTTTTTGATATAATAATTATTATGAAACAACTTTATTACATAAAATTATTATATTTGATTGATTTATAATGATTTTACAATATTATGATTCATTATATTTGAAATTATAAATCCTTATTCCATGAAAATTTTTAATCATCTTTGAGATATTAGGTATGAAAATTTTAATATATGGTCATAATCACAAACCCATATAAATATCATGCGATTTCAAATGATAATCAACTAATAACTCCCTTGTTTACCCTTACTGAGCATATGATCTCAACCTTTCATATGTTTCCTTAACCCCTGTTATAATGAAAACATTTTAGTTTATTAGTTATAAAAAGATCTTAAATGGGATGATCATTGTTGAAGATATTGAATATCATTCATAAAATAACAAAATTGTGTATTTGGTCTATAAATACACAAAATCAATATGGTCATCATGACTGTATAATTTAATTGTATTGAATATTAATCTTAAAATATGTACTATTGATTAATTTTCTAGGGTAAATATAATTTATTCATGTGGGTTCATTGATATAATTTTAAGGGATTTTCTATTTTTTATTTTCCATCTAACAAATGATTTAGTGTGTGATGAAGCTGGTCATGAACCACATGAAAAAATTGTTCTAAATAAAGATATTGGTTGAAAATGTTCCAATCATAGAAGCTAGTGATGTTTATATTGGATTTGAAAAAATGTTTTATTTTAGTTTATACCTTCATTTTATTTTATATTTGACAAAATTTAATTGAAACAAGAGTTTTATATATAGAACATAACATCTTTTTAGTAATTTCATATTTATTAATTTTTTTCACACATTAATTGAATATTATTCCAACATTTTAAAAATAATTAGTACCCCCTCAAATTAAAATTATTTTTTAAACACATTCACTTGTACTTTTATATTTAATCCTCATAGAAATAAATTTATTAATGTTATAATTTTTGTTCTATATCCTATAATAACATTTATAATATGTTCCTTATAATAAGAAACATTCTGTAAGAATAATTATTTTCAATGAATTTAAATAATTTTATTATACATTATACTATGAAATATGGAATCTATAAACATGATTTAAAATTATGTGTTTATAATATCATTTCGTAATATATGTAAAAATACATGTGTGCATTATGTGTAAATAATACATGTTCCTTATCTATTTTTAATCTATGGGTGCAATCTATTTATGTAAAATAAGTGTGTAATTTATGTTTATAAACTATGTTTTTAATTCTTTTATAAACATTGTTTTTAAACTCTTTTATAATCATATTCTTCAATAATTGTATGAAACCTAGGAAAGTGTGGGGAAAATATGAATAAATTTCCATTTAAAACTATTCTGTGTCCTCTATGTATAACATCTGTATGTAATTTTTGTGATAAATATCTCCCCTACTATTTTTTTCTTGCCCAAAATGCTTTTACCTGCTACATAAATAAGGGCCTTAACATAGGTAAAATAATACATTATTATAATAGGCATTCCACTAGGGGTATTACACACTTGATGTTTGCGGATGATACAATCCTATTTATCAATAGTAGTATAAGGTTAGTTCATGGGTTAAATGGAATTTTAAGGGAATATTGCAAGTGGAGTGCATAGGTGGTGAACAAAGAGAAAAGCATTTTCTTTATTTCCAGGAAGATCTCTGTGGGGAGGGAGATGGTTTTGGGGGCCCATTTGAATATGGGTAGGGGATCCTTTCCCATGTAATATCATGGGGCACCGATTAGCCCCTCTTCCCTTTGGGAGAATCATTTTGACAAACCTATTAACAAAAACACATGGCACATCTATACTTTGAAAAAAATATTTCTATCCATTGGAGGTCACATTACTATGGTGAAAAGTGTTTTAGTTTCCATTACCAGGAACATTATTTCCTCTCTTAAGGTTCCAAATAGAATGGTTTCCAACATAGAAAGAATTATGGTGTCCCTCATATGGGATAAGTAGATAGAAGGCAGACATCACTGGGCTTTGGGGAAATGGTTAGCAAGACCTCTATCTAAAGGGTCATTAATTTGAGAAGTGTCTCCCCAACTATGCAAGGGATTCATGTTTAGCTTGCATGGGAGGCCCTAGAAGGTCAGTCTCTTAGGGTCAGAACAATGCAGGACTTATATGTCTTGAATGTGAATGTTCAGTGAACCCGTTCTTCTAGGAAATGGAACATGACTCACCCATACCTGTAAGTTTTACATCACCACTCTCTATGGTTATTTGGAGGAGGAAACATCAATTTTTGGGTACAAGATTTTGTGGTGGTTAGGCTATGGTTCATGGGCTACCCCACCCCAGATCTATCTTTTATAGAGGCAGGTAGTCATCCTCGGTTTATTTAGGCCATCCTTAATGATATCATAATGGATATTTTCAACAACATAGTTTTTATTGATGAGCATCATAGGCTAATTTTCATTGGTTCTATGGCAGGTGCATTCTATAACAAGGATTACTTTGAAGGGACGATGGAAATGTCGAATGATGACCTATGGGGGGAGGTTTTGTGGTGCAAGGAGATTCCTTCCAAATTTAATTTTTTGTTATGGAGTATGTGTAAAAAGGTATTTCCAACAGATGAAATCCTACAATGAATGGGAGTTAACATGGAATTGAGATGTTGGTGATTCAAGTATTTCAACCAAGTCTCAGTGGGGCATCTCTTCTATGATAGTGAATGGTTATGAAAGATATGGTAGTATTTTTGGGTCTTCTTTAGTTAGTACATGTATGATGGGGCACATGGTATCTTTATTAATGAATGTTTTAGAGGCAGTGGGAATCCTAGGGCTTTGATAAAAGCTAGAACAATCATTCTACACATAGGGTACCAGAAAATTTGGAAGGAAAGAAATGACAGTCTCTGCAACAATATGTTTGGATCCTAGGTTGACATTATTTTCAAAATGAAAATCACCTTTTTAAATTTGATCATGTTGTGCAATGATTGTCAATGTGAGCTATTTGTGAGCTCCATCATCTATAATCTCTCCACTGATCATCAAGAAGACATCATAAGGTTGGGATGATGGTTTCACAAGATCCCTTCTACCTAGGGGCTCAAACTCAACACAGACGGGTCGCTGATCTGGGGGGAGATGGGCGGGGGAGGTGTCATGAGAGAACTTATGGGGTCTATGATTGCAGTGTTTGTAGGGACATTAGGGAGATGTTTCACACTCTAGGAGGATGCCCAAACCTTGGATACAGGTCTCAAAATGTGTTCTCATAGGCAGTTTACTTTGAAAAGTGTGGATATAGACTCCATGATATTGTGCAAAGCCTTTTTGGGAAAAGGTAGTGTTCCCTGGAATATTACATACACTATTTGGATATGAAAAATACTCATGGGGATTCACACGGAGATCCCTCATACTTGGAGGGAGTTAAATATGGTGGCAGACTTTATGACATCTATGGTAACTCCAGATTGCAGAATTTTTTTCTTTTTTAACATGGGGAATTTTCCTAGAGAGGGGATGAAGTTTGATGTCCATGATGCTTTGTGATGTCAATACATTATAGCTCCATGATAATATTTTGTGTATTGTGTTTTTTAAAAATCAATAAAAATGTTAAATTTTAGTCATTTGTGCATGTATATGAAATCTTTGTGTACTATCAGTGTATAATCTTAGTATGTTATATATTTGTTTAATATCTCTCTCTGTGTGAATTCTATTTTTAATACTTGTGTGTTCAATATGTGTCTATATATTTAGTGGGAATTTTATATCTGTAATCTCATAATGTGATCTATGTCTGTAATCCTAGTGTTTAAAACTGATGTGTAATCTCATTTTTTTATCAGAGATTGAAATCTGTCTCTTTTTGGGAATACTTTGTTTAGGAAACCTGAATCTAATGACTTCACCACTATCCAATATAATTTAATGTTATTATATTTATTAAATAACTATATTATCATTCAAAACCACTATCATAACATTATTTTCCTTAATTTTTTACTATCTATATCATAATTTTATTCATCCTATAATGTTGGTTAGCTCTTTATGTGGGAATCCTATACCTCAAATCATGTTTTTAATTAACCATTGAAAGGATTTTGAGACCATAATTTTTACCCAAACTAGAGCTAATGTTATCTATATCAAGTTGATTACTATTGGATGGTTTAGAGTAACATTCTATTCATCATGGTGGATTGGGATGGCCATCTTTTAAATTTTTTTATTGACATAAGAAATATGGTTAATACGACAATGATGAACCTAGTTCGATTCACACCATTAATTAAATCCTATATTGAGTTAGTAATTTAGAGGACAACGTGTCAAGATTTGTAATCCGATTGTGGGTTAATATTTTGTGGACATGATGATACTCCTAAAATTAGCTTTTATTGTGGATTAGTATTAGTGGTAATGCCGCTAGATGTGACCTGGGTTCAAGTTCACATGAATTGGGGTTTTGTAGCTTTTATACAAATACATGTTCTTGGTACATTCCTATTTTTCTTATGTAAGATTGATAATTTAGGTTTTCTACATGACATGGGTATTTTTCTCAATTGGAAGTAGGATATGATACCATTCTATCTTATATTTAATGAAACATTGATGAGGTTAACTATATTGATTTTCTATTGAATAGAGACAAAAAAAGGTTTCTCAATGAAACTATCTGATAGTCCAGTTTATTATCCACTGATGTTCGGGTATATAACTAGAGCTTGAGATTATTATAGTTAGTGTTTTGGAAGATTTGTGCTGAAACAAGATTAGAATATGAACTATTTAATTACTAGAGTAGTTTCCATTGATTAACGATCACGATTAGAGGTTAAAGAAGGATAAAAGTTGAAATATTCATGCTTTAACAAAATTTGTTAAATGGGTATAAAACTAGATTTGAAGAGAGAAAAACTAAAAATAAAATTAATTGATTTATTATGATCCAAAAGATTCTACCACTTTATAATTTAATGAAATATTCGATTATAGTTTAATCAAACTCTATATAATATTAATTATTATGTTTAACCAATTTAGTCTAAATGGATTAATGAATATAGACATCATAAATAGAAGGCACCAATTGTGTTTCCAACCCAACATTGTATAATGTTGAAAATATTAATAATCATCTACATGGGTGTCTGTGAATTCAAGGAAAATAATCATATATCATCTAAATGTTTTGAAATATATTGCTATTCATTTCCATGTAATTTATTTAATTATATAACTGTAAAAATTTGATTATAGATTTAGTAAATTATATATAATTAAAATAAATGATTTATAAGGAGATTAGATAAATTTATTTGGAAATATTTTATTCAAAACAAATGATAATTTATTCTCTAAAATACCCAAGATTCCAATATTTATATTTCATATTCATTATGATTTTCATTTATGAACAAAATAAAATTAAATGTAAATTTTCATTATAATGTAGATTTGATTGACCATGTTGGAATATCTCTAGTTCTTTTTTAGAATGTATTTTAATTGATTTTCACTATCATAGAAGAACATTAAAATAAATAAAACAACATTACATGTTAAATTTCACATTATATTGTTTATAAAGAATAAGAGTATTCAGTTATGTTTACCAATTTATTATCCAATTTTCATTAAATTAAAAGCTTTAAACATATTTTTATTCATATATAATTTGATTATATTTCATAAAATATATATGATATATATAATTGGTTTTTTTATTATTATTTTATCACAATATATTTTTTAGAAATAATGTTAAAAAAAATTGAATATCAGGTGTTAGATTTAAAAATATCCTCGACCTGTGAGTGAGGATGTAACACCCCCCATTTATGGTATTTCACTATTTTTATCTATTTTTTTTATTATATTTGGATTTATATTTTTTTATCATGTGTGGAGGGAGTTTTGGTGACTTTGTTTCGGATATCAGTTTAAAAAATAATTATTATCTCTCTAGGATTGAAAAATCCTATAGTGTATTGTATGGTGGATGATATTATCATGTTTTTGGAATAGTGATGTTATGTTCTTTTAGAGGTTCATATTTTTTTACAGGTACATAATGTTTTATAATTTGTTCAAAAATAATTCATTAGGGTGCATATTTTTTCAATACAATTACCTTTTTTCAAACTGTAAATAATTTTTAAATAATTTAATTTTATTTGTTCATATATTTTTTAATTGATTTCTATTCAATATAAATGTTCAAATCATTCATATTTTTTCATATTTTTATACCATTTTTAACTTTAGTTAGATTTTTTTATATAGGTTGATATGTTTTATTAAATGCTCCTAACTATTAATATTTTCTCAAACAGGTTAATAATAAATAAGAAACTAAATGATTTCTCTTAAATGTACAGGTTTATGTGATTTCTATTATAATATATAAATTTATTAAACATTTCATTTTAATACAGTTTCGTATTTTTTGGTCTTTAACGAACATGTTCATATTTTTTTATATATAGCTATTATTTATATGAAAATTATTTTTCAATGAAACAACTAAATTAATGTTAGAGGTGTAACTATAAACTACATACTCCAGAATTCATTTTTTGAACAATTGAACTATATCTAGAATAAAAACACACAATCAAACACTTCCTTAGTGATGAAACAAGTTTATGAAAAATGAAATAGTGTTATGTTATCACAAATATAAATGTTCAATTAGTTTTTACTAATATCATATGCATTGGTATATATTCTTTTGGATTTTTTTCAAAAAATTTCTAACAGATTCTACAATTTCTACTACAAGCCAGTATGGGATGAAACTAATGTTCAAAAATGAAATTATATTTTATGAGGAATTCATGTCCATGTGATTTATGTTTTACAATCTACATGAATGCATTATGTGCAATTGGATTTAGTCGGAAAATTTGACAAACTATTCCAATTATTTCTCTTATAATGTATTATTCAGGAATATAGATAATGGTTTCTTTATCTGTAGTTATTAGATTATAAAAAATATATATATGATGTGATATTTGAGATATTGGAAATGAATTCTCTACTTCAACTATAATAACACCCTCACAATGTATACTAAAGTGTTATGACCATTCATATCTCAGTGACCTATATAGTAATGTATATTAATTCAGGTTTGAGAATTTTATAGTATATTTCACAAGTTCATTTGATATTATCCTCCATGAACCCCAATGATTAAATGAACAAGGAGAATTTATGCATGATCATCTAAATTATTTTCCTCGTAACTAACAATTGTGAAATATTATTGAAGGATGATATATTATTAAATATTGGATTCAGACAAAGATTGTCAAATCCATGATAGATCTAGAGGGTCCTAATAACAATGAAATATGTATTTGAGTTATTCTCACTCACTGAGAGAAACACCATGCCTAAAGAATGATATCTAGATCACATCATTACCACATTATGTAAAACATTCATAAAATGTCCTTTTCAAAAAAATAAGAATTCATGAATATTCTATTAATTCATGATATAAATCTACGCAACAACATAATTGACTAAAAAACATCAAAATTTTAAACAACATAATAACTTCATGATGAAAAACTACACACAATTCCATAGCACATGATATTAAAATACATGTATCGGTCTCTGTCAAATAACGTCACAAGTCATAGTTTCATGACTATATATTACCCAAAGATTCATTAATGTTGTACGAAGATAAAATGTATGATATATTGTCCATTATAAAAGAGATTATAACATATACAGTGGTCCACCCATTATGTAATACTTTATATACGCAAAAAACAGATCCATATAGTGTCCCCATCATATTATAGGAAAAAAGTGTTGATTGTTAATCTGTTAAGATATAATTGTCTCAATAGTTAGAATTGAAATATGAAACTATTTCTATAATTATTATGGTGAAACAATTTTACGACATAAATATATGGTTTGGGATTTATTTATGATGATTTTTCTTTCTTATGATTCATTAATTTTGAAATTATAAATCTTTCTTCCATGAATAATGCTAACTATCTTTGAAATATTGGGTATGAAAAGTATAAGATATTTTCACAATATCAAACAGTTATGTATATCTTATAATTTCATATAATAATTGACTAATAACTCCCTTGATGACCCATACTGATCATATTATCTCACCATTTAATATGATTTATTTTCCCATATTATATTGAAATATTTTTAGTTTTCTATTTCTCTAAAGAGTCCTAAATGGGATGATCATTATGGGAGATATTGAAGATCATTCATGAAATAATATTATTTAGTTTTTACACTATATTTATACTAAACCTTTAGGGGCTTCATGTTTATATCTAGTAAATGTATTTAATATTCTTCAAAAAGGATATAATATTTATGAATCAATAGAAAGGGTCAATATAAATTACTCGGGATGGATTCATTGATTTAATTTTATATTTTCTTATATTTTTTATTTTCCATGTAACATACACTTTACTATGTGATGAAACAAGTTATGTACCACATCAAAAATTGTTCCAAATAAAGTAATTAGTTTCAAATGTTCTAGGTATATAATATAGTGATTTTATACTTGGATTGATAGCATTTTGGAATTTGGTTTGAACCTTCATTTCATTATACATTAATCACAATTTGAAGGAAAAATGTGTTTTTCATGTATCGCATGACATATTTTTATAAATTTCACTATTACTAAAAACTATTCAATCATTTGTTGAATATTATTCATATTTTTTTGAAATAATGGTACACAATCTAGTAAATATTATTTAATAAACACATAAAAATTAATTTTTAACATTAATATTCAAATGAAATTAAATTTCGTAATGTTATACATCGTATTATATAACCTACAATTACTTTGATAATATGTTCCTTGTGATAATAAATTGTCTGTAAATTCATTATTATCAATGACTTTTAATAATTTTTATTATACTATAAACTGTAAAACTTGGAATCTCTAAACATGTAAAACAATTCAGGGTTTTTAAACTCATTGTGTAATCTATTTAAAAATACATATCTGTAGTATGTGTGAAATATACATGTGCCTTATCTATGTGTAATCTATGTGTGCAAACTATTTCTGAAAAATTAGTGTGTAATATATGTCTATAAACTATGTATGTAATTTTTTTATAAACATAGTGTCTAAAATACATTTAGTCATAGTGTACAATCATTGACTGAGTTCTATTCTTGTGTGTGGAAACTATGTGTAAATTTTAATATAAAAGTAGTGTGTATGCTCTATGTATTACCATGGTGTGTAATGTTTGTGATAATTGTTTTGTATGTGAAAAATATCTGTAAACTCAATGTGTAATCGGGGTTTTCCATTTTTGTATTCCTGTGAAAATTATGTGTAATCTAAGTTCATAATAATAGCATATAATCATTATGTGTATTCTCTCTCTGAGTGAAAAATATTTTTAATACTTTTGTTCAATATGTATCTATATATTTAGTGGGAAATCATTGTCATTAAACTCATTGTGTGATCTGTGTCTATAAACCTTGTGTGTAAAACAAGTGTGTATTATAAATGTCTAATCAGAGTTTGAAATCTATCTCTGTCTGGTAAAACACTGCTTAGGAATCCTGAGTCACACAGATGGACCATTATCCACTCTCAATTAATATTCTTGAATCTATTTACTATAAAAAATATAATTCAAAACCAAAATGTCAACATTTTTTCATTGATTTTTTAATATATATGTTACGATTTTATACATCCTATAATGTTGGATAGCTATTTATGTAGTAAATTCATGTAAAAAATTGTTTTTTGATGATTAATTGAATGGTTTTTGATACCATACTATTTTACCCAAACTGGATTTGTTTTTTTCTGTAATAAGTTATTTACATAAGGATCATTCTTTGTTACTTTTTGTTCATCATGGTGGATTGTGAAGATCATTGATGAAAATTTTAAATGACACAAAAAATATGGTTATTGCTATAATGATGGAGCCAGTTCATTTCAGATCATCAATTAAATCCTATATGGACTTACTAGTTCATTGGAAAAAATGTCTCGATCTGGAAGATGATTTTGGGTTCATTAGGAATGGTTATAAAGATACTACTAACATTATATAAATTTGAGGATTAATATTTGTGGGCATGCCTCTAGTTGTGACTTGTATTCAAGTTAAATTGATGTTGAGTTGATATCTTTTATATAAATACATGATCTTGGTACATTTCAGTTACTCTTATGTTGTATTTTTTATTAGGTTTTTTAGAAGACATGGTGAATTTTCTCACATTAAGGTAGGATGGGCAAATGTTCTATCAAATATTTAATAAAACACTGATGTTGGTTCACTATGTTGATGTTGAAATAACTAGAGACCCTATTTTATGGTTGATGAATCTATATGAAATCCATGTTATTATCCACACATGCTTGTGTCCATATCAAGTTCTTAGGATGATAATAGCTAGGGTTTTGGTAGATTTGTGCTGAATTGAGATGGGATTATAAACTAATTTAATAGTAGATTAGTTCTCATTAACCGAAGACCATGATTAGTAGTTCAAGAAGGATAAAAGGTGAAATATGATAACTTCAACATTGTTTGGTAAAGTTGAATAAATCTAGTCAGGTAGTGATCGAAACAAAAGATATTGGTAATGGATTTATTATGAGCCAAAAAAACTACCACATGATTCATAATAGATAATTTTTATTATAGTTTGATAAAACTCTACATAATATTTATTATTTTTATTATCCAATTTAGAAAACATGGATTCATGAATATATACATCTTAAATAGAAGTCACAAATCTTTTTTCATAATCTATATTGTATAATGATGAGAATGAGTAGAATAATCTACATATGTGTCAGTGAATTCATGGAAAATAATCACATATAATTTGAATATTTTTAAATGTTTAGGTACACATTTACATGTAATTTTGGTAATATTGTCACTATATTAATTTGATTATATATTTATTAAATAATATATATTAAAAATAAATGATTAATTTAGAGCTTGGATAAATTTATTTGGAAATATTTTATTCAAAGAATATGATAATTTATTCTATAAAAAACAAATGATTCAAACATTTATATTTCAAATTCATTATGATTTTCATTTATGAAAAAAATAAAGATAAATAAAATTTTTCATTATAATGTCGATTTTATTGTCCATGATGGTATGTATTTAATTCTATGTTAAAATGTGCTTCATTTATTTTATGTTCATATAATAACATTTAATGAAAAAACAAAATTATAATATAAATTTATCTTTATATTGTTCATCATGTATAATAATATTTATGTATGTTTACAAATTTCTAATCCACATTTATTTTTTCTAAATTAAAAAATAAAAACCGATTTCTATTCATATTTAATATGAGTTAATTTCTGTAAATATAAATATTATATAAATTTTCTGTGTTTTATATTTTTTTTACAAAATATATATTTTATAATTAAGGTAAAAAAAATTAATATATGGTTTTGGAATTAATCATATCACCAATATGTGAGTGAGGATGTTACACTCCCATTTAATTTATTTCATTATTTTTTATATATTTTTCATTATAAAAGGATTTAGATTTGTTTTAGAATGTGTGGAGTTTTTTTGGTTGTTTTGTTTTGGAGATCGGTTGGATAAGGAATTATTAATTGTCTAGGATTGAAAACACCCATGGTGTGTCATATGGTGGATAATATTTTATTGTTGTTGGAATAATGAGTTTAATGTTTTTTATAGGTTCATACTTTTTATAGGTACATATTATTTTTGAACTTATTAATAAAAAATCATTAAAGTGAATATTTTTTCCAGAAAATTAACTTTTTTCAAAGTAGACACTGTATTCAAAAATATTCATTTTATTTGTTCATATATTTTTTTAATTTATTCCTATTAAATAAACGTGTACAAAATTTTCAAATTTTTTCTTATTTTTATAATATGTTTTATCTTTATCCATATTTACCCATACATCATGATATTTCATATTAAAAAAGATTCAAAATTAATCATATTTTATTAAACATGATAATATTTATTAACATAATAACAAATTTCACTTAAATATTTACAGTTTTATATGTTTTTAATTATAATATATAATTTTTTAACATTAATGTTTATACAGTTTTATATTTCTTTTGGCATAGTAGGAACTTGTTTGTGTTTGTTCATATATGTTTGCTATTTATGAGATTTTTTTTTATTTTGTTGTTATTTTTAATGATACAAATAAAACAATTTCAATGCTGCAACTGTAAACTACATACTCCATTATGCTTCTTTTGAACAATTTAGCTATATCTTGAAAGAAAACAAACAATAAAACATTGCTTCAGGGATGAAACTCGTCTGTGAAAAATAACTTAGTGGTATATTATTACAAAAAGAAAATTTCAATTTATTTTCACAAAAATTGTATACATTGTTATATATATTGAATTAGATATTTTTCAAATAATTTATTAATTATTATATAATTTTTTTATAATCATGTATGGGATGAAACTAATGTTCAATTCTAGATTTTATTTTATGAAGAATTATGGTCCAAGCGATTAATTTTTAACAAACTAAATGCATATATTATGTGTAAGTTTCTTTAGGAATATGATTTGAGAGAACATTCCAATTATTTCCCTTATAATAAATTGTTCGGGCACATAGTTAAAGGTTTCATTATCATTAGTTACTAGATTTGGGAAAATATAGCTGAAGTGATATTGGAGATAGTGACACCAAAGTCTCCACTTCTGCTATAATAACACCATAAAAATTTATCCAAAGTGTTAAGACCATCCATATCATAGTGAAATAGGTTGAACATTATATTAATTTTTGTTTGTGAATGTGCCTATATATTATACATGTTCATTTTATATTATCCTCCATGATCCCCAATGATCAAATTACATGGGGGTATTTATTCAAGATCAACCAAATGATTTTCTTCATAACTAACTATTGTGACATATGATTGAATGATGAATATTTTTTAAATATTGGATTTAGACATAGATTGATAATTTCCTAATGGCTCTTGAGGATTCTGAGAATAATAAAATATGTATGCGAGTTATTCTCACTCGATGAGTGAATCATCATACCTAAAGAATGATGCCATAACCACATCCCTTCCACATTATATATATATTCCATGAAATATATTTTCAAAATAAATACAACATCATTAAATTTCCATTGTTTCTTGATATAAAACTACACAACATCATTATTGTCTGAAAACATCAAAATGTACAACGTCATCCTTGTTTTATGATATAAAACTACATAAAAATTCATTTTCTCTTCATATTAAACTACATGAACATGTCCTTTTCATATAAACCTATGATATAAAACATTACATGTCATTTTTATATGACTATAAATTACCAAAAGTATCAATTATGTAAAAAGAAATTAAATTTTATGAAAATTTTCTATCATTCAATAGATTAAAATATATAAAATCATTTACCTATTATGGACTAATTTATACACACACAAAACAGATACATATAGAAGCCCCAAAAGATTAATGATTATTCTATGTGATTCTATTGGTTCATTCTAAAATTCCATAATTTTTATAGATAACTGGTTTTAACTCCCTTTAACATAAGATCCTGTAATATATTAATGGTTTCCACAGTGAGATTTTACTAGATTATGATAAATTTTCTTTAAAAACCTACAGTAGAAAGAAGTTATCTTGAATAATTCACAAATGAACCACGCAAAAACAAATGGTTCATTTCTTCTTATATTAGGATAACTATCTTTTTTATTGGAAATTTACTACACATGATCCAGATTTCTGAAGAAAATAAAATTCCACCCAAACTATTTTTTTTCTAGAACCTTGCTTGTATTGATTCTTGTAATTACATTATTCATTGTAATGTCTCGACTAATAATTCCAAAGCTAAACATAAATTTTAGTTTCATCCCTCTATTTCAGTACAAGACTACATAAATTCACCCTCTCTTTATTTTAATCCTTTTTTAGAATTATATAATTCTCTCTCCCAATAGGTATGATAAATCAGCGTGGAGACCTTTTTATAAAGAATTTTGTGTTTTCTGATTAATTTAATTAAAATAAACTTATCTATTCTCAAAAACCATAATTATGGAGAAACCAAAAATATTTGAAATTCCCACCACAATTTCATAGTGATCGACTCACTTCTCATTCATGTTGGGTCTTTATTAATGCTCACTATAGAATAATAAACTTCCATGTTAAATTCAATCATTTTTTTCATTCACGTATATTATTAGGATTCATTTATTGGATCTTATTTCTTAACACAATGAATCACTCAAATGAAAATAGTGTTTTGGGATGACTACATTTATTTTTCTTTCACCCAAGAAGAATCATACTGTAATTCAATAAAATAATGACCTAGTTTTATGAATATAAACTAAATATCATAATTTCATTCTCACTTTCTATCAAATTTTATTTGGTAAAATCCTTACTATATGATATTATATAGCATGATATTCCCTCTTAAGGGTATGATGTTAAACTAAACAACCCAAATATATAATCCTGAATGAGTTTAAACTTCTTTGAGAAACTTACTCAATATATCCTAATTTTCTAACTTGAGAGATAATGTTGTGTAATATTCAAACTATAATGTTTGTATTAACAATAATATAATGGTAGGGAATAAAAATTCAATTTATTTTAGACTTACATAGTCTGGATGATATACTTCTTTCATGGGTAATTCCGATGACATAACTATTTCACTCTTCCTAAAGAATGAAAATGTTCTATGTGGGAAGTCACTTGCATAGATTTCATTGTTTATTAACATATACTAATAACTAACTTTCCCACATGTTATATCAGACTTTATTTTAAATTTTCCTCCTTCCAATGATTTTATATCTATACTGTTGATAACTCATAATAGATTTATGGGTTATGTATGCTTCTAATGGAGTTGTTGAAACATTTCCAAGGGTATATTTCTTATCTTTGAGAGTTCCCATTTACTATGGAAATTATATTAAAAACTCTACACTATAAGATATATATAAAAATTCCCCATTATATTCCTAGTTATATGACCATAAATAGTATGAATCATAAGTTGTTATTTAATTAAATTAAACTAAAAGACTTATGGTCATAATCATTAGACCGAATTGTTATGTAACATAAGTCCATGTCACATGATGTTAAAGTACAAGACAAAAATTCTATATCACTTGTGTAAATATATATAGAATAATTTATTACAACATTAAAAAAGTTTAAAGGATGTATATTCAATCAAATAATTCTACGAACTACTTGGATTGATCTGTAATATTCCAGATTTTTTAAAGATAATAAAAATCCTCTTATTGATGATTTAAAAGTGTTTTATGAAAAAAGTAATTTTTCTATAAAATTAAATTAATAAATGTTTTTATAAATTTTTATAATGGTAAAATACTAGTTAACACCTTTGAATATTAAACCATATATTTTCAGATTTTGGCACTGAGTATGTCTGATATTCTATGGACCATAGAGTCTCGGTGCACATTGAATACGAATATTAAATATACTAAATTCTGCATGAGATATTTATCCAAAATAATTGAAGATCTCCTATATAGTGCATCATATAAGAAATAAGAGAAATATTTTAGGTCCAGAATATAGGTTTATCCTAGGGGATATAACATTTATGTACGTCAGATGATTGGAAACATCACAAATGATAAAACCCATTTTATATTTATTTATTTATTTATTCAATATTTTAATAATAAATAATCTATAACTATTAAACAGTACATCGTGTGAGAATCCTGGAACCATATTTTTGGCTTAAAACATAGGTTTTAACCTTGGTTGGGTATAACCTTTATTTGAGATGGGTGTTTGGTAACATCACATGTGATAAAACCTGTTTTATTTAATTATTAACTTATTTAATTTTTTTAATAATAAATAAATAATATCACTCATATTGTGTCTTTTATGAGTAATCTAAGACAACTGTTAGGTCTATAACATAGGGCTTACCCTTGGCAGGGCATAACTTTTATAAATTTGGGGATTGTTTTCTTTCCTCTTCGTAAATTAACTTATTTAAAAATTAAATTATTATTAAATTAATTTTTTAAAAAATATACAAAATGCATAAACCCACCATTTTATTTCTAAAACATTGAAATTGTCATAGTTTTTCTCTTAATCTATTACGAACCATTAATGTAGATAAATTAATGACTTCATCATCAATTTTTGATTGGAACTGTGATTATAATTAGTGTTTTAAATCAGGGTTTTAAATACCATGATTTTGGGGATTTTAAAATAGTTTAATGATTATATTTCACCATTGGTTGATATCATTGGATCCAGTTAATCCCAAACATCACTTAAGAAAAATGATTCATGTCTCTAGTTACTAGCTGATCGGTTGTGGTAGTCATCTGTGGTTATGTGCATGGAGTGCCTGGAACAATAAATGAGTTTTCTTTTTTATTTTATTAATTATTTTCCAAAACACCTCGCTTTGATAACTTCTATGTTGTTTTTATGAATTACATGTTTTCATTGTTGTTGGATTCATTTCGATTATGGAAAAATAAATATTATCCTTCATTTTGAAGGAAGAGAAGTACTTTCAATATGTAATTTCAAATTTTAAATGGATAATTTATGATAAATAATCAAATTATATTATTTCAAAAAAAAATATTATCAATGATAATATTTCACAATTTATCACCGGATAATTATTATAATTATTGAATGATAATTTTACCGAATTATCAATGATTATTACAATAGAATATTTTTAAACAAAATTATCAAATTGTGAATTATTATAATTATCATAAGATAATTACAAATTATTATCAAAGGATAATAATATATAATGATCAACCGATAATTACAGTGAATTATCAAATAATAATTTTATTATTTTATCAGTGAAAATATTTTTTAGTTTATTAAAGGTTAATTATAAGGTATTTATCACATGAAAAATTTATCAAATTTATCAATCAACAATTACTATATTGTTAAAGAATAATAAATGTAATTACAATTATAAAACGACAATCACATGGATATATAAATGGATAATTTTGAGAAATTATTAAAATATATTTAAAAATTGATAATTCCTGAGAAATTATAATAATATAATTATAAAGGAGAATCAATGAGAAATTATAAAAATATAATTATAAGAGTATAATTTATGAAAAATTATCAAAATATTATTATAAAAGGATAGATTAAGAGAAATTATCAAAATGTAATTATAAAATAATATTTTATTTGAAATTATTAAAAGGAAATTATAAATGGATTTTTTGATAAATTATCAAATGATACTTATGAACAGGGAATTTAAGAAATTTTATTAAAAAAATTATAAAAGGTTAATTTTAGAGAAATATTCATATTAAAATTGTAAAATCATAATTAAAAATAAATGATCAAAATATAATTATAAAATGGTAATTTATGAGAAATTTAAAAAATTTAATAATGAAAGGATATTTTAACAAAAATTATGAAAGGATAATTTATGAGAAATTATTAAAATATAATTATAGAAGAAAATTATATTGGATATTTTCAAAAGATAATTATAAAACCATAATTTGAAAATCATCCAGGAGTGATAATGTATCATTACATGAGATACATTATTTATTTATGAAATAAAATAATTTAGTTTTGATCTAGGAAACCTTGGTGAACCTCAAGTGTCTACATTTAAGATATTATGGCCACAAGGAGGTGTTTTTTACTAGTTGATCCTCGTCTTTTTACATCGATGACTTTTGTTGTTGGAAACACCATACCTTTTGGGATTTTATACAAATGATTCCATTAAAATAATAAAGTTTATACCTACTATGATTACCATGCTATATTATGATCGCATGTGGGTGTGTATTGCTTTTGAAACCTTATGTTATTCATAAGGTTATGATTGCATGTTGGTGTGTGTGTGGCCATATGATCTTTTTGTAATTAACATTCCACGATATCTTTATAGATTGTTATTACCAAATTCAATTTTTTTATTTTATAAAAATCACATTATGGATTAGTGAGGACTTATAAGAAAACGAGACACACATCAAAATACGCTATAGGAGGTTCTAAAAAAGAAACCCTATCCAAGAAAAACCCATCCAAAAAACAAACCCTACACTGCCAAACTACCTTGGTCAAGAAAAAGAACCAAACCCTATCATGTCATAGTGTACCGATGATCACACTAGTCAGTAGTAATCTTGTCGTCATCCTAGATATGCAGAACCACCACTGCACCTCAATACTACACATCCACATAGTTGGGTACACCAGAGCACCACCGTTGATGCACCAAAATAGACCCATCACACCCAACCAACAACAATACGAGGACCCTAGCTGCACTAATATTAAAGAGGTCACTCGTACCACCCAAATAATAAGTGGATCCATCAAGTCAAACCATATGGATTCTTGCGCGATAGAGTAGTGAAAATGTTAAAGGAAACCAAGGGATAGTGGATCCAAGTCATAGAGTCCAAAAAATGAGAAGAAAACTCACAATGAATTCTCATTAGGAAATGATTAAAGACATTGCCGCATAACCTGGAACCAAACCCAAACTGCACAGAACATGTAAGAAGGAACATTAAGGGAACTAGTAATGGACTCCACTGGATAGAGCACTCCTAAGGTCGCAATCTTCACCCGAGTGGTGGAATGGGAAGATATTTATTACTAGGTTGATATCTAAATCCAATGAAACCAACCATCGGAGATCGCAAGGAAAACCACCGAGCATAGCCTAGACTAGATCCGCAAAACCCACCCTATGAAGGCGTTGAAGATTTTTGGCTTCCAAGAGGAGGATATGTAGTGGGACTAGGGATAAGAAGTGTTTAATAGGATCCATCACCATCTAGATGAGAAGATAGGAGAAGAAGGGAAGGGATGAAATAAGGAGTAGCGGCAGTATGAAACCCTAGACCACCATGTCTGGACCTGCTTGCGCTCCACCCCTTACAGGCTTTTACAAATCCTAATCATTTGTAGATTATTATTCATGTTTCATTTTCATCCCATTAATTATGTGTGATACCATTCTTATGATGATATATTATTCTTTTTTGAGTATCCTACCATGCTATATATTCTTTTTTCATATTGTTCTTGGATCCCAAGATAGGTGTACTATTGTAACATGCTTATCCATTAGAGGGGGAGTGCGTATGATTTGTAACGATATCAACAAGGGTATTATGCATAAGTTAATGATAATATAATGCCTAATGGATGTCATTTCATGCACTCTATGTCAAATAGATGTCAATGGGTATGTTAATTGATGACTAGGGCATGCTGATTAGCTCTCGATGAGTAGTATATTACTAAAACATAAACTTATTGATGACCAGTAATGCTGGGTTTCACAATCACATGATGCTGAGTATAATTTTTCATTTGATTCATTACTAATCGTTGATTTTTATGACACATTAATTATCCAGCTATCATAGAGACAATGATGGTACGACAAGGCGATTGTGGCAACTTGGTTAGTAATAAACCACTAGGTTTTGGGTTGTATGTTTATGCTTGTTAATAATTGATCATTTTGAGGAAATAAACTCTTATACTTGAGAAGATAAGGTTAATTATGCATTGATTATGTCCTACTAAGTCTTGTACTATTATCCTTCTTTGGAATTTTTATGTTCTTATTTATTTCATGAGGTATATGGTGAATGTCATTTTCCTTGTGGTGGATAGTTGAGGGGAAGCATGGAAAGCATTTACCAGACCTGGATGGACACCGAAGGATCCCCTATTCAATTATTTACAATATATAAATTATTTTCTTTGTACCTACTTTCCACTTATGGGAGATTCTTTATTTTTATTACATGTAAGTCATATTTATTTTTCATCATTTTTAATATGATTATTATTATATTGTTTATTGCAGATTATTGATTCTATGAAATGATATTGAGGGTATAGTCTCCCATCTGAAAGAATCATACCCTCGCTAATATTCATCAACATCTTGCATACTTGGAGAAACAAATTATGTCACATTGTATTCTAGATCTGACCGAGTGATTCAGATCAAAATGTTTCCAAATGGTATCAGAGGCTTAGGAGTCACTAACTTTTTCCTATCTTTTTCTAGGGATGGGACTGGATATACATGAGAAAAGATGGTTGTGACTCATCTTGGTGAACTATACCAGTTACTGGCTAGCATTTTATAGTGGGCCTCTGTGTTTCCATAATACATGGAACTTATGTTTTATTGTTAATATTGATTAAACTCTTACAGGGTGCTGAACATGATATTTCTATATAATGTATTTTATTCTAGGTGCTATCATGAATCATGGCTAGGAACATAGGTTCAAATGCCATATATATTCTTATTATTTTTCTTTATAGTAGTTCATTAATCAAATACCTTATTTTTGTGCTATTTAATTGGGATAGATTATCTTATGTGATATATATATGTTGCATGTTGTCTGAAATATCATTATTTTCATTAATTATTTGAACTGAGAATGTTGTTATATTAGAACATATTTGATTATTGTGATGAACATAATGTGTTTAAAACAAGTGTTTGTGCTAGGAAGTGTATACCTTGGGTTAAAGATAAACTCCTAGGAAATCCTTGTCTGGTCTCACATAATATTTATGAAAAACATTGTGTAATACCATATAATGATTATAAATTATCATAATAAGTCTATTTATATTCATATGTTTTTACCTTCATGTTATGGGATAACTCTCCTTGACATTGTCTTATGCGACTACATGGGATGCCTTCTATATTACTTCTGTAAGGGAGAATGTTTCTGCTTTACCACTGCATATATTGGAGAATGCAGTTGAGTATATTATCACACGTTGTCTATAGATAAGGTATAAGGACCACATCAATACGAAGACTCTCTATTAGAGTATTTCTAACACTACTATAAAATATTACTTTAATAGAGAAAATGTGGAATTTATAAGTGCATGAAATGTTATGAATATCAGAACAAGATTAAAATACCATGTCTTTTATCAGTGCCAAAAAGAGTTGAAATAGTGTCCTTCATCCACTCTAAAAAAGGACTAATAAATGACTTCATTAAAATTTATTTTATTTATTGTCCATGTAGTATACATTTATTAGTTTTTTTTCAAAGAGTGAGTAAAGGACACCATTATCATTACCTTCAAAAGTGCTGCAAAGGATGAATTCATTAGTGATATTAAAAGTGTTGATAACCAATCCATTTACTAGTGCTTCAAAAGAACTAAAAAAGGGGCATATTATAATATGCTATAACAACACATAGTAACACCAAATACACCACCAGATATCAATAAAATAAATTAACAATACATTATTTAAATGAAATTAAATTTAAAACACAAATACCTGAAAAAAAACACTATATTATTGACATTTCAACGGTTGATTTATACAATTACATAAGTAGAAATTTTTACATACATTCAAAAACACAAATGTTTATTTGTCATTTGATCATAAACCCATATTATGCTATATCTAGAAAAACAACCCCTCATCAAGAAAAGTAATGAACATATATAAAAAACAACTCTTATGTTGTTAATAATATAAATAAATAAATTAACAAAAAATGCTAATTTTAAACTAATGTTTGGGTCATAATAGGAACATTGCATATTATATTTATTTGTGGTTGATTCTTATACATCACACCATTTCTTGTTCATATTCATACATTATCACAATGAAAATTAATTAAAAGTGTATAATAAAAATCCCTAGATGTGCAGTCTAGTGGGTGCTTGAGTGGCACTTTTTAAACAAAAATGTCCATTTTAAACTGATAACAAACACATTGAGTCATATCATATACACCATGTATTGGAATGAGGTGTAGATACATCCTAAATTTAAAAAATTACTTTTTGATAATTTTCATATTATATAAAAACAATCTAAATGTGTTGTCCTAGTTTTGAGTCGGCCGATTGTCCATTTTAAAAAAAATAATTTCAATTTTAATTAAAAAGACGCACTTGGAGTAATATCAGTTAAATCATGAATTTGATTATGTTTAGATAATTCATACACCTCTCAAATGACTTATGTTTTGTTTTCCTAAAGTATAAAAACAATTTGAATGCATTTGATCCGTTTTGAGTTCATCACTTATATTTTTACTAAACATTCATTTTTAATTAGAAACACAAATATTGACTCATACTAATAAAACCATACATTGGTTTTATGTGAGACTAGTCCCTACATGTCAAAAATGACCCGTGAATCATATTATGAAATTATCCAGAAAATCCGATCAAATTTGATTGGTTTTTAGTAAATGACACTTTTTGAACTAAAATATCAATTTTAAACTGATAACGGATACATTGAGTCATATCGGTCACATCATGCATTGTATTGAGGTGTGTCTGATTAATACACATTAAAAATGACTTATGGATTGTTTATATAAATTACCAAAACAATATGATTGTGTGTTTCTAAGTGTTGAGTTGGTTAGTTGTCTATTTTACTAAAATTGATGTCATTTTTATATCAAAAGATGCATATTGGGTCGTACTGATAACACACTGCATTAGATTGAAGTGAGAATAATTCTGAAACATCTCAAATGACTTATGGATTGTTTTACAAAAGTATCAAAATGATCTTAATTTGTCTTCATGGTTTTGAGTATGTCACTTTACTTTTTTACTAAAATTTCATTTTAAACTCTAATCACAAACTTCGACTCACATTCATCACATATTGTATCAGTTTGATTTGAGACTGGGTCATACACATCAAAAATGAATTAGGAATCATTTTCCAAAATAATAAAGAAAATCTTAGCATGTTCGGTTGGTTTTTTAGTTATGACACTTTTTGTACTAAAATGTCGATTCTAAACTAATAATGGATACTTTCAAACTGGCCACATTGTGTATCAATGTGAGATTTGTATTATTCATACACATAAAAAATCACATATGTATCATTTTTATCTAAAATAACCCAAATTTGTTTTTGCACTTTTGAGTAGGTCAGTTGTGCATTCCGGAAAAAATAATATAAATTATAAATAAAAAAATGTACTTTGAGTCATACCTATCAAACCTTGCATAAGATTGAGGTTTGGCTGATTCCCACACATCTAAAATGAAATGTGGATTATTTTTCTATTTTAAAAAAACAATCTGAATTTGTTTTCACAATTTGGAATACATCCCTAATCCTTTTTACTAAAATAACATTTTAAACTTTAATAAAAAAACATTTACTCATTCAAAACACATCATGTATCGGTTTGAAAAGAGACCAATTCCTACAAATCAAAAATGACTTATGATCTTTTGTCTTAAATTATCATGAATGTACAAGAACATTTGATAATTTTTTAGTGAGTGACATTTATCATATAAAATGTCAATTTTAAACTTATAATGGAATCATTGAGTCATACTGGGTTCAGTATGTATCAGATTGATGTGATACTAATATCTACATGTCTCAAATGAATTGTGGATCACTTTTGTAATGTATCAACATAATAAAAATGTGTTTTTACATTTTAAGTATGTTAGTCGTCCATTTTAATGAAATGGATGTTAATTTCAATGAGAAATGATTTTCGTCTAAGAATATCTAGTCAATATGATTTCCCAAAATATCTTTAAAGAAAACATAATAATTATTAAATAAAAATGGTATGGAAATAAACATAAAAATAATAGATAAAATTATGAAAAAAATTAATAAAATAATTACTAGGGATTCACCTTTTCATGGTGTTAGTATGAATTTTTGACATATTTCCTTTTTTTCATTATCTAAGTTGTAGATTCAAACAAACCACCCAAAATCAAACAAAACAATCCAATTGTTTATGAAAACAATTATTATGTGAGTAATAATATAAAGAACGAAATTAATCATAAGTAAGAAACAATATATTAACTCTATAGACAATGATTTTACTACGAATACATCAAGATTACTTTTTTGATTGATCATTAGGATGAACATGAAGGATTGTGATAAATTCAAACACTATAGGGGTGAAATAGTTTTAATGGATATGAAGTATGTGGAGTTTGTTGTTCAAAATGGAATTGAAGATGGAATGACCACATAAAATCAAAAAAAAAACTCACATGTATATGAAGACAAATATAATGTGAGTAAAAATAAGAAGAAATAAATTAAACATAAATATGAAAAAGTAAATTAATTCTATTGACAATGATTTTACTATAAAAACATCAAGTTTACCTCTATGATTGAGTAGGAACTACGTCATATCTCTTACTGAAAAGGCCTAAATGATAGACATAAATCATCTAAATGAAATGAAATCTTCAAGGAATAATTAAAAAATGTCCTCATTACATTATATTATTATTTGGTAAAATAGATAGTTTATATTGTAACTTTACCTTTACATATTACCAAAGGAATTACTTCATTATAGTTTGTTCTTATGAGGAATTGTTTACATAAATATGTGTATATGATGTTTTATACATGATTAGTCAAAAAATTAATTTAGATTATGTTAATGCAGTATATGATATATAATATTATGAAGAAAAACATAGTATATTAAAAAAGTTACATTCTCATTGAACACTATTAATATTTTTAAAGGTTTTAGGGAATTGTTTCCTTTATCGAGTATCCAAATCCCTTATTTATTGTCCCTTCTAACATAAAATAAAATTTTCCACATTAGGACCGACATGAAATAATATTCATCTCCCAATTAAAGGGCCATCCTTGAATTTATTTTATTATAAATCTACATTTGTTTTAGTTACTACTAATACTATAAACCAATTCTTCATTGTTATAACTGAGACATAATGTACTTCCACTACTTATGATGTCATCATGAACATATAAAATATTTACCCTTCTATACTGAAATTCACCTTCACAAAGGCCATTTCATCAACATTAACTACTTCTATATTTTTAACCAATTTTCAATGGATAATTGGAACATGAAATGTTTTAAAACCCAAATATTATATCTGCTCGATATTTAAAAAATATGAAATATTTTCCCAAAATGGATTTCTATCTTTGGAACCAGATATGTACAGTGCTTGCACCATAAGGTCAATGCCACTTAATTTCATCATACTAAAATCATTGTCTTCATTTTATAAAATGTATAAACATTGATTACAAAACAAGCGTAAGATTTATTAATTTAATTCGGTCCCCTGGCTAGACATTAAGGTTGTTCGATGATTGAATTTTGATTTTCATTTAACTCCTTATAAATTTGATCTTGAATCCATCCTATAAACTATTGATTATGTGTATTTGATACCCATCCTTCATCACTTGATGGATTGAAATATCTAAGAATCTCTTTGTGGGATTCAATGTATGGATCAAAATATTCACTATTATATAAAATACAATGTTTTGATATCTCTTACCCAATAAAGTTAATTGTCACAAAATATCTTCTTGAAATTATTTCGCACATAAGAACCCTCTCGAAATATGATTTGGGAGATAGATTCTTTCAACATCTAATAGGTAATCAGTGCAGAATTTCATATATTTGTCAACAATATGATTTTCTACAATAAAATCTTCTGGGCAACTTCGATTAATGACATACCATTTCAAAATCCACATATACTATTAAATAGTGTAAATCTATCTATAATGGATATGACCACATAGTTGAACCTGTATAACCAATTGAACCATCATGTAGACCATTATGTCAAAGAATGATAGTGGAAAAAACATCTCAAATTCCCATAATATGACTGAAATGTCCTTATTCATGATTTGAAACTTCATCAGGTCTATAAATTTTAGGCAAATCTCTTTAAAAAAGAAATATTTTCTTGTTAATATATGTTATAGATTTTGAGGCAGAATGTAATGGAAAAAAAAGGCATCAAATCATGCATCAAATCATGATAGTATTTTGATTTTAGTCATTGTAACATCAAGTTAGTCATTGAAACAACATTCTTTATATTGGATGAATACCCTTGTGTAACTTTTACACTACAAAGAACAATGAGAAATTAAAATTATTCATGTCTGGATAGATTGTAAGCTGTTGGAGGAAGTAAATTACACATTGTTTCCTTCACCGATTCCAACTCCTCCACTATCCACATTTCAATCAAGTAAAACCAAGCCTTGATTCCCAATTTCAATATTCTATGAACATTTAGTAACATTCCAGTAACATTATGAAATAATATTTTTCCCATATGCATGTAATCTAGTAAATTTATTACATATAAACAATTACAATTTGGTAATTCAACGAAAATTGATCTCCTCTTCCAATATAATTTATTATTTTTTTAAAAATGATTTACCATGAACAATGATAATAACTATTACATTTATAGTATAGTTGATCACCCATTACTCGGGACATTGTTATACCTTGTTCGATATTTTAAAATAATGCTACCATCCAAGATCAATATTTATTTCATCGAGGTAAAATATTCTAATGTCATAAAAACACAGTCTTTGAATAATTTTACAACTGAACTAGGTATATGTGTTTTTCAAAAAATGGGACACCCCAACAATACATTAATGTTACAGCCAAATAAATTTACATAAGGGAGAATGTAATTTATCTTCCCTTACAAAATGGCCCGCAATGTAAATAATTCACTTCTATGAGCATCGTACAATGTAAAACATATATCTTACACCAATTATAGATATTTTTTCAATGGTTCCAAATTGACATCACTATAATTGCTAGGTTTTTTGGTCTGCATATAATTATAGAGAATATAATGTATTTGCACTGCATGAATAAATATGGAGAAAAGTTATAATTTACCCACATGACATGACATGCCCTATAAGTACTACTCTGTACATCAAAATAATTTATCACATCTATATATCGCACAAGACTAATGCGTCTTGACTCCATTCCAAATATAGAATGCTCGTAATCAATTTTATTTCACTGAGTATAATCCATTTAAAAATGTAGGTTCTCGTCTTGACTTTTTATCTAAACACATCGTGTCAATTATCTGATGATTTCATGACATCTATATAATCTTCAAAACCATGTACTAATAGGATGGTTCCATATATATTTAAAATGAGGTGATTAATTTTTATTGCATTGATCTACACCAAGATTAGGTAATTTTATAGGTTGTTAATGGTCCTTGCAAAAAAATATTAAAACATTTGTAAACAATTTATTTTTTTAGATATAATTACAATTGGATGTATCATTTGTTTTGAATCATATTGTTGTCATGGTAGTTCATTTACATCTGGTATCATATCATCCAGGAGACCATGTAGCTCAGTAATGCTAGTGTTACTCAATCTTCTGCTAGACTTCAAATAATATAACATAAATATAGTGGAAAATTTTTTGTATCTAATACGAACAGTACAAAATTGTTTCATGGAATATATATTTATATTCTCAAAAAAATAATCCAATCATGAAGGTCAAGTTCATTTTCATTTTCATTTCTTCTAGGTGATCTCCATCCTCATTTACTTAGGTATTTGTATTAAATGATCCATAAACTGTAGTATCATCAGAATCAGTGTACATGGCCAGTTATTCCATAAGTATAGTCCAACATTTATAAAATTTATATATTCATTGACAAATCAAATTTTCTTCCAACTCTTATGGACTAATGTTTCTCATTTAATGAAAATATAAACATGAACAAAAGGATTTGTGAAGGGTCTTATGCATGCTATCTTGAAAACACGGTAGACTCTTTAAATCCATATTCAAACTCTTTTATAAAAAATTAAGCATGAACCCATTTTTGATTCATATCCATCATATTGGATTAATAAAATAGTTGTTTTGTTATATAAAAAATGAAATAAAAATAAGGCATCCATATGAAAGGTTAATATTACATAAAAGTATAATTAGGGAATTTCAAAATTTGACTGTTTCAATGATATTTATTATGGTTTGAAGAAAATATGTATTTTAATTTAATACATAAATTACTCCACTATGGTAGGTTTTATCATTCTAATTCATTAAAACGTGATACTTATAGACAAATTTCATGCTCATCAGCTCATTTTCTGAACATTTATCATTTCATTTTGTTGTTTGACACAGATTCTCCATCTCTTCTAGACATTCACATATGTTGCTTGAAATACTCCTTGTTTTATTAATCCATTGGATGTCTACTACTCATAGGAGTATACTAATCATTAAGGAGATAGGGTATGCGTTTCATTAAACCAAATGCAATATCTTTTCAAGATATGAAACTGATGAGGGTGGCAGTAGTCTATTAAAAACATGGGGGAGAATCTGAAGAAAACAATTTAAACAATGACAATTTTTGACATATATCATGTCATTCTGAAATCCCTTATATAAATGAGAATATAAAATAGGCAATTAAAGAGTAATAAGAAACCCAAATATGATAATAATAAATAATAAACTCTTATTCAATCAACTAGAATATATAAAAATGTATTTATAAAAAATTTTAATAAATAAAGTGTTATTTCATATAAATGGAAGGTGAACAGATATAACTATGGGTAGAACCAATACAAGTCGAACTAAATGGATTTATAAATATAAATAATTTCAAATATATAGAATTTGATAACCTCTATTCTATTTTTTGGAACAGGTGATGTATCATCATAAGGAATTATTAAATTTAATATTAATGCTATATAAAATATTGGAAAATATCTCAAGACTCTTGGGATGTTATATCACCACACTAACCCATACCAATGATTCTAGGGAGGGAATAACATCATATCTACCCATACAATGAATTATAGGGAGGCTATTTGAAACACATTGAAAAATATTTCAGATTCTAGGGATGTCAAAAAAGAAGTTGGCATAAAGCACAACAACCCATGTAACATCTATCTCATATACTCTTGCCTTTATAGAGAAGGAATGACTCTAATGAGTCCATATTTTAAAAGTGGAATACACTTACTTAACTTGAATATATATGTGGAATAAAAAAATTATAGATCTACAAAGCATCACCCTCTATCTAATGTCTTTTCTGCACAAATAAAAAATAACTAATTAGTTTTATATGCCAGGAAGCAGCCTCATAGTCTACCCAAACACTATCATGGAAATTGATACATATAAAATTATATAGATGATGTAAAATGGGATGATACTCCTAAAAAATTGATAATTAAACTTTTTATTTAACAAAAATAAAGCATGATTCATCCACACTTTCAAAAAAATAAATGGGTAGCTCAAAAATACCCTACATTAATTCATAACTATAATTAAAAATGAAGAATATGAATTTATAGACTTGTTACAAAGTTGGGAAGGCCCAATGTATAAGAGTTTCACAATCTAAAAATTCCACGAAACATAACGAACGGTCTCCACAACCAAATCTCTACAATAGCTTAATCACCACACTCAATGTTGGAAAACAGATTCTAACATGGACAAAACCATTGATGTTTCACACTAGAGTTCCGCAAGATAATGTTTAGAATGACCAATGTTCAAGATAATTTATAAAAGGTCTTATGTTGGAGCCTTGTATTCATTCGACCCTTGAATCGTTCGAGCCTTGAAATTTTCCAATACTTGATTTGATCCTTGATTTGAGATTTGATTCACTGAGGAGGAGAGCCGACAGTGGGGGGGGGGCTTCCAAATCGATCTCCTAATTTCTTGATTTTGTTCGTGATGGTTTGGTTTCTTAAAAGAGTTTGGGACACTTCTATTATGGCATCTAAAAAAGAATAGATAAAGAGACAGTTGATCAGGTCTAACAAAATCCATCTTTATCAGTGGTTTTTAGTACTGATAAATATAACGTTTACTAGTGTTTTTTAGCACTAATAAATATCTATCTATATCAGTGTTAAGAAAACATCGATAAATATCCCTTTTATCTGCGTATATTACTTAATCACATATAAAGAATTTATAAATATAATTCGAAATAAAAAATTTGTAAATATATATTTTTATATTATCTATATATTTAATAAATATATTTAAATATAAATATAGAAGATATATTCTTTATTTAAATATATTTTAAATAATTTTATAATTATTTAAATATATAATTATTAATTCAAAATTATATAAATTTTTTTGAAAAATAATATTTTTATAATTATATATTTATATATTTATATATTTATATATTTATATATATTGAATAAATGTATATAAATATAAATATAGTAAATATATTCATAATTTAAATAAATTTACTGTAAATTTAATAATTATAAAATATATATATATTTATTTATCCTTATTAAAATATATATAATTATTATTTATAATTATATATATACTTTTAATTTTTTTATTAATTTATAATTATATATATATAAATGTACATACATAAATATATTTATTTATAAATTTTTTTTACATATATATTTTTAAAATTATTATGGTTATTTAATCATAAGTGCATGCATGTTAAAATTAATTAATATTGAAGAAATTATATATAAGTACACTTTAACAATATTGAAAAAATGGAAATGTTTTTTATATGTCTGTTGTATATATATAAAAATGTATTAAATACATACATGTGAAATAAATATAACACACACTTGATCTATGTTAATATAAAAAGAACAAAATGACCTTCAATTATGTCCCTTACTCTAAGCAAGTAGTCGAAAATATTTATTCATATTAATTTTTAATAATATACCATTATTTAGTAAATTAATGACTATATAATGTAAAGGAATAAGAAAATTTATTATATAAATCATATTTATATACATTCATATTTTTTATATATTTAATAAATATTATTTATTAACATTATCAATAATTGTTTTCTTAATAAAACATTTAATATATTTTTCAATTTATTTATTTTAAATTTTTATTTTTTTAATTTTCAATTTTTAGAAACATATATTTTTAATATATAGTATATTTTGGTATTTTTAATTTATATATAGTATTCACAATTTATTCATTTGTACCAATAATTATTTTATTAATAAACTCAATTTTTCTATATAATATTTTTATTTTATTTGGTCCTTTATTATAACTAAAAAAGCACTGAAAAAGGATCCATCTATGAGTGAAAAAATAAATTTTTGATAAAGGGTACTCTTTAGGAGTACTAAAAATTAAGCACTAATAAAGGGTACACTTTTTCAGCGTTAAAACAAAAGTGTTAATAAAAGGAAATTCTTAACTTTTCTTCTTTTAGCACTGATAAAATTTCCATTTATCAACACTATTTCATACACTAATAATTCCCAACACTATTAAAATCATGTTATGTAGTAGTGTAGGTAGAAGTGCTCATAACAATAGTCAAATATGCCTTTACATTAACTACAATATTCTTCATCATTCTAGGTCAACGAAGGACCTCGGGATGGAGAGCAATGAGTTGAAAATATTGTGGTTCTTGGGCCTATTAGAAACTCTAATGTATTAGAGGGATATGTTAACAGTATTTCATGTGATGTGTGCATCAATTTAATACCCCGTATCATATCGCGCTAACCATGAAGAAGGAGATCAATGATCATATAGATAACATGGAGAGGATGGGATTCAAAAATTTGAGTACTTCACCATGTGGTTTTACTATTTTGTCTTGTCTTCCATGAAGGAGGATACTATTCTACAGCTAGGTGTTGATTATCAAAAGTTGAACCAGGTGATGGTCATGAACTTATATTAATTTCCCCTAATAAATGATGTTTTCAATCAGTTTTGGGGAGCAGAGTAGTTCACTAAGATTAATCATCAATCAAGATATCACCTATTAGTGAGTTATTGAGGGTGATATTTTGATGATGCAATTTCAGAGAAGGTGTGGACTATATATATACATGATAATGCCGTTTTGGCTGGGGAATTCACCTATGACGTTAAAGGGCCACCTGAACAGGATCTTCCATCCATACCAGGACTATTTCATCACGGTGTTTATGAAACAAAATCCTAATATACTCATTGATACCTGATAAAAATTCTAGTAACCAAGAAATAGGCATGAGTACACCTTCATCACACTGGTTTTATGCCATTATATCAAAGTATTACTCATGATTTCAAGAGGTGAAGTTCATACAACATGTTGTATCTGAGTCCATTATATCTGTTGACTCAAATAATGTTGAGGCAATCATGTCTTGGACACATCCCAATGTGTTTGCGATTATAAGATTTCGATGTTAATAATGATATTAGCTATAGTTTTTCTATGTAGTCTTCTGATTATCAATACCATTAATATCACTGATGAAGAATGGATTGATATTCCATGGATAGGCTAGGGTGAATATGCTTTCCTAGAGCTAAATAGAATATTGACAACAGCTCAAATACAAAAACTCCATAATCTTATTTACTTGTTATAAATTTTACTATACAACATCACGAATTGGCATGGGGTGGTGATGATGCAAAGAGAGTAGCTATTATCCTATAGATCTTTTTAATATTGATCCCCTAAGTGAAACTACCTTACATGTGACTTAAAGTGAGTACAAGTGGTCCTTTCTATAATGTGTTAGAGACACTATCTATTTGGTGAGAGATGTGTATTTATACATACCACAAGATCCTTATCGATATCATCACTCAAGGGTTCCCAAACATGAGACAAAGGTGCTAGGTTGAGATTCACATTTTACATCTCGTTTTTAGCATGGATTATATAAATCCTTATGAACTAAGTTGAGATTGAGAACGATGTACCATCCTCAAATTCACAGAATGTCTAAGATAACTATACTCATACTAGAGGACATGTATCGATATTTCCAAAAAGTCTTCAATAGGAAATGGAATGATCACATATACATCAAGGAGTTTACTGTCAATAGTATTTTATAGGATTATGATTCAAATGAAAACTTATGAGAATATTAATGGTAGACCATGTGGATCACCTATTATTGTCATAAAGAAGGTGAGGCATTAGTTGTGGGCCAAATTTGGTTTAGTAGGAATCTAATGGAGTGCATCTAAATGTGAAGAGGTCGATCTCTACTTAGAGAAAAAATATGTTATACAATCCATAGTATGATACCCTTGGAGTTTTATATGAGAGATCATATTTTTTTATGGTGACTCCTAGGTCGGATATGTGTAAGGAATCAAGGAAATATAATACTTACTTTTATTAGACCCTTTGAGATCACCTATTTGATAGGGATAATAGATCTAGACCTCCCTTTTCACTATCTAGGTATGCATGACATGTTAAATGTGTCACAAATTTAGAGGTACATACCCAACCCTACACATATTGTTGATTGTGAGGATATTGAACTGGGGAATGATGCATCTTATAAAGGGAATCTGGTGTTGATCACATATTGATGTGAGAAGGGGTTGGGGGTATAGATAGTACCACTAGTTTGGATTTGGTGTTATCATGAATAGGTCCATGGGAAATGTTGGAACGTGACTCTATTGTATGATCTCAGTGGCTTGATTTATTCAAGAAAGAATTCTAGAGATACTTCTCAATGACTTGAAGTTGATAGAGGGGGAGAATTGTAATATCTTAGAATTTTGAAGATAATAAAAACCCTCTTGTTGAAAATTCAAAACTATTTTTATGAGTAAATTTCACTATTCAAAAAAATGAACTTAATAAATGTTTTAAATATTTTATATAAGGGTAAAATCCTAGTTAACACATTGGAATATTTATTGAAATATTTTCATAGTTAGGTGCTAAGTATGTGTGAGATTCTATGTCCCATATATCCTGGGCATAGAAGAAATAAAATTATTAAAAATATTAAATTATGGGAATATGATTTATAAAAAATAATTTAATATATCAAAAAAATTGAGTCTTAGGGGAAATATAATACCAAACTAAGGACTGAAACACAGAGATTACCATAAGTGGTGTATCAAGTTTGTTCTCATTATGTTTTGGGAAACAATAGATATATTAAAACCCTTTTATAATTAATTCATAAATTATTATTCTTTTTTAAATAACATATAATTAATATCTCAACAATAGTGCATTGTAAGTGAAATATGATACCACATTTAGTGTAGAAATACGTTTTTTACCCATGGTGGGGTTAAATGTTTATGTGTATGCGGTGTGTGAAAATTTATCACACAATAAAACCCTGTATATATTTAATTGGTAATTTGTTAAATTTTTTAAATAACAAAAAATTAATATTTATCAAACTTTGCATTTTATGGTAAATATGATACCATCGTTCGGTCAGAAATGTGGATTTTACGCTAGTCGGGACATATATTTTATGCATGTAGGGTGTCTGGATATTCCTCTAACTAAATTAACATATTTAATAATTAAATTATTTTGTAATTATTAATTAAAATTAAAAAAACTCAACCCTTCATAACATATAAACCAACCGTTTGATTTCTAAAACCCCCAAATCATCACTATTTTGATTTGTTTCAATTGTAATTCCTTAATTATGCAAAATTAATGACTTTATAATTGATTTTCAAGTAAAGAAAAAATTAAAAGAGGTGTTTTAATTCATGGATTTAAATACCCTGGTTTTGGGGATTTTAAAATAGTCAAGTGATTCGGTTTCACCATTGGTATGCATTGTTGGACCAGAGTAATCCCAAAAAATCACTTATGCAGAGCAATATATTTCATTGACATCGATGGAATCAGTCACCTATGGTTCTATTTGTGGTGTTCCTAGAAGAAAATGAGAGTTTTGTTTTTATTTGTTTTATTTATTTTTAAAACATCTCTCTTAAATAAAAAATTTGTTATTAATCAAAACTACGTGCATTCATTGGCATTGGATTCATATCGACATGAAGTACATAAATACTATCCATTATTTTGATGACATTGAAGAATATTCATTCCGATATTTCACATTTAAAATGGATAATTTAAGATAAATTATCAAAATATATTTTTAAAATTTTAGTATGAAGGATAATATTTTACAATTTATCAAGTATAATTATCATAATTATAGAATGATAATTTTATCAAATTATCAATGATAATTACTCCAGAATAAATTATGATATTTATAAATAAAATTATCAACGGATGAATTATTATAATTATAAAAATATAAATACAAGGAATTATAGAAGGATGATAATAAAGAATTATCAAATGATATTTTAAATAAGTTTATAAAGATTAATTTCATGAGTTTATCGAAGATAATATTTTTAAATTTGTTAGAAGAAAATTATAAGGTGATTATCATGTGGGAAAATTATCGAATTTATTATATGATAATTTCTAGATTATCACAAAATAATTTATATAATAAAAATTATCAATGGAAAATCGTATGGATATAAAAATGGATAATTTATGATATATTATCAAAATATAATTACAAAAGGGTAATTTATGGGAAATTATCAAAATATAATTAAAAAATATAATTTATGGGAAATGATCTATACATATTTATAAAATGATAATCTAGAAGAAATCATCAAAATATAATTATAAATGTATAATTTCTATGAAATCATCAATATATACTAGTAAAAGGATAAATTATGTGAAATTATAAAAAGTTTATTATGGAAGGATAATTTATGATAAATTATCAATATATAATTATTAAATGATTATTTAAGCCCAATTATAAAAAATATAATTATAAAACATTAATTTTTGATAAATTATTAAAATATAATAATAAAATAAAAATTTAAGAGAAAATATCAACATATAAATATAAATATTAATTTATTAGAAAGTGTAAGAAGATAATTATAAAAGGATAGTTTATGATAAATTATCCATGTATAATTATAAAAGGATAATTGATGAGAAATTATGAAAATATAATTATAAAGAATTAAATTTAAATTTATCTAGGAGAGAGGATGTATCCTCGTATGAGAAATGTTTTTTTGTTTGGAATCAAAATAATTGGTTTTGGTTCTAGGTACCATTGGTTAACCACTAGTATCAATGATTCTGAAAATAAGCCCATGAGGTGGTGTTCTTGACTGGTTTAAACCCACATTTATGCATCAATGACTTTTGAGGTAGGATGTTCCTTAACTTTTTTTTGAATGTTTACAAATATTTCCATTAATATAATTATGTGTAGACATATTCGGATGACCATTCTACATTATGATCAAATGATGGTCTGTGTGTGCAGCCTTGGAAACCTTATGTTACACATGATTCCATGACTACATTGTATATTATTATTCTTGTTTGATGTTTATCACATGTAGTTTGCATGATACCCTAATTATTATGATATGTTATGCTTGATCAAGAATCCTACCATGCAATGTATTCTTTTTTGGTATTATTTTAGGATCTCAAGATTGTTAGACTATCGTGACATGTTTATCTTTCATATTGGAAGTGTCCGTGATTTACGACAATTCAATAAGGGACATATGCCCATGGTAAGGATTTGGAGTTGGATCAAGGAAGTCATGTGATGCACTCTATGACTAGAATATGTCAAGGGGTAATTAACTCAATGACTAGGGAATTACAATTCACTCTCAATGCCCACAATGTTTCGAGAACATAACCTTAGTAATGAGTTGTGATGCTGAGTTGCACGATCACATAGTGATGAGTAAAATGCTTCATTAGGCCCATAGATAATCCTCGATTCCATTTTAACCTTGATTATCTATCTAGTATTATGCCGAAGCACAAACGGTCAGGGGTTTGTGGTGGCTTGGTTATTGCATAGATGATTAATTTTGTATTGTATGTTTATTTTTGTTACACATTAATTATTATTATTAAATACACTATTATAATTGAGAAAATCATCTTAAGGTCACATTGGTGGTGTCCTACTGAGCCTTATACTCACACCCAACTTGGTTATTTTGATGCTCTTTTAGATTGAATGAGGGGTCCAGGGAAGGTCAAGGAACATGTAATGGATAGATGACCAGAGCAGCATGGAGCTAGTAGAAGACCAGGATGAACACTATAGTAGAAACTGTTTTTATTTATATTATCTTCTATATATTCTCAAAAAATGTCTTCCACTTACAAGAGTTTTTTTATTAGTATTACATGTATGACATATTTACTTATCCACACAATTACTCTAATTATTTATTATATTGTTAATTATTGATTATTGATCCTATGAAATGATGTTTAGGGTATAGTCTCCCTGATTATGGACTCAGAACCTCACAATCAATCGGTAGCCAATTGTATATGGGGAGTCACACATGAGGTGACCTAGTGTTCCAGATTCGACAAAGTTATTCAGGTTAGGATATTACATGATAAATCATTGTTGATCTTAATTATTTGCCATGAATCCTCATTATATCATGTATCCTCTCCCATTTATTTTTAGTGTATATTTTATTCTACATTTTAATGATGTTTGATACCTCTTACCTAAAAAACTTATATAGAACATGATGGTATAGCCACTGAGTGTTCCAAAACCATTTTAGACACCCCATATTCAACCTAAAAAACATCATTCTTAAAATTATTAAGTGTTTTCAATACAATACATTTAGTTGAGATACCTCCCTTGGTTTTCCCCTTAAAAAAATATTGGTATCAACGATTGAATTATTTGAATATACTCCACATTTATGGTGAGAAAAACATTTTATTTGCATCATGTGAAGTAACATCTAGTGGGTGATTTCGTTCAGAAATAAATTTCCCACTTAACCCAATGTGGCATTTTCCTTAAGGTGTGGCACTAGTCTCTTCATTAATATTGGAATACCAACTCCTTGAAACCCTTATGAAATATCATAGGTTTATTCCATTTCCAATGGTCAGTCTACAAAGATAATTATTAATTTAATTATATATGATTAAAAAATTTAGAGACATTATTTTTATCATCCATGTCAACCATGTTCAAATAGATTAAGAATATCACCATGTATTATAACCTAATAATTTTAGATGCTGTTAAAGAGGATCATAGTTTAATGATAATAAAACACATGAAACATCATTCTAAGATTTAGGACATTATAAATCAAGAATCAATAGTTCCCCACCACATGATTATTAACTGTTCGGTGTGTTATATACTACATAACACAAAAATAAATGTATGGGTCCATTCTATGTGACCTGGATCTAATATCTCCTCTCATATGTAATATATTCATCTACAAAGGCGTTTTTTCTTCATGCATTGATTATTCAATGGATATAACAATATTAGTTTTCCCAAAATAATGCTTCACCTAAAATATTGAATAAAAATTCCCCTTTAATTTACGAACTATGTGTGGATTGATTCATATAATAATATGTTTTGTATTGATGTATGGATCTCAAATTTTGTGACAGGATATAAATTATATTCAAAATTAGACACCAACTTATGTTTAAAAACATTCCATCACATCGTGATTACTACCATGAGTTCTCCATTGAGGATATGCCATATGATTTGAGGATGAGCCATATTTGTAAGAATCCCCCATACAAATCACCTCATAGTACAACCTTAAATTGAATTTCTCATGAGTCATTTTTATATAATATTATTCTTTATTATATATGTTCTACATTACCGTACCATTAAATTTTTTGGGTGGTTTTTTTAATTTCTTAATTTTCTATGTGAGATATAGATCTCTTAGAGGGTTCCTAACATATAGTTTTTCATTAAACAATATCCCAGGTAAAATGAAAGTCTCTTAAAATTATAACCTACTATTTGGGGTTCTCCTACAATTTCATTGGGTCACATTCCCAAGGTGCCAACCATAAAGTTTTTTATGATGGGTGAATGAGACTCCCCATATCTGAATTCTCATTAGAATATGAAAATATCCCTTTTTACTATATATCTTTTACATCTATGAAGGAAGGACCTATATAATAACAACATTTGGCCTTATTCCTATCATTTTAGGATATATAGTGATGTTGGGATCTCATATCCCATGCCTAAATAGAATATTGATCCAAGATTGATGGGCATAATAATATGTACACCACTCAATAAGGTACCCTATAATAATACATTCCTCTCAAAATTCACATCAAATTTGTTTTTTCATTACTAGATAGAATATCTCAAATTTTGGAAGATATCACATAACCATAATATATATCACCAATTGTTCAAAATTTTGAGACCCTAAATTGAAAAAATAACATACACAATGACATATCAATTTAAAACTGCACTAAAGCTCGATAGTGAAAAAAATAAAACATATGCTCACAAGGACATTCCATTTGGACAAATCTGTATGAATTTAATGATTATCACCTAGTATCCAAAACATAAATACCTTATACTAAAAATAAAAATTGAAATTAAGTCTTTTAATGTTGAAAATTCACTAAAGGAGGCCTGAGAAAAAATAAATTATATGTTCAATATGCCATTCTTGTTAATGTTCTAGGAAACAATCCCCCATTCATGGAAAAACTGAGAGTTGATCAACCTTACCCCTATGAGTGGGTTCAGTTTCGTTAATTGGTATATCCAAATTCATTATAATATACATTCTTCACTCTAATTCGATCACCCCTTGAAATGAGTATATAATCATGAATACCTCACTGTATCCCATCACGATGAGAATATATTAAATATATGGTTAAATTACCATAATGGTTCTTATCCTTTATTGAATATTCAAATCACCATGGACCTTCTTCATATCATTCATGTCTCAATCAGCATCAATTAAATTCATTGATTCAATATAATTATTTCTTAATTCCATTACTTGAGTCAATAAATCCTATTGTTTCACCCTTTTATTGAAATATTAGTAAATGTATTGATAATATGAAATAACCACACTAATAATTTATAGTTAAATGAATTGTAACATTTGATCCTATATATTAAAATAGAGGGGATGTATTTTACCTGATAGAATGTCCCCCCTTAGAAAAATGAATTTTTTAACATGTATAAGACTCTATTTTCTATTTTTAATAATGATAAACCTAGTAAAACCAATCTTAATTTCCCATTGATCCATGATTTCTTATTTTATGATTCACCATTTACACAATCCAATTATTTATGTGGATTTTATTACCCTCAAATTTACACATTGTTTCATTGTACCCACACTCAATGAATTAATATAATACCTTATTCTTTTACCCTATAATATATAGGTGTAATACTCCACTAAGAATTCAAATGCCTCCTGTTGAGGTACTACACTGGGATATCCTTAATGATTCAATTATTAAACTGAACATGGAATATTCCTACTGGGAACATGGTCCCCAACATGAATCCCTATACCATATGACATATTTTTTAGGTATTTTACAATAAACTACTTGTTCCACCATATGAGGCTATATATCATAGTAGTACAAGGATTCTTTTCACATTAGGTATAACATACAAATGGTTCAAGGAGGACTAGATCAAAAAAATTTCCTTTTTTATTACATTTTATTTTTTCCCACACTATATCAAAGACATTTGACATAAAAAATTAATTCCAATATTCTATCTTGCAAGAACATAAAATAATATGGGAAGAATACAATTTAATGACTTGTTTTAAAACCCAAACTGATAGTCCTATTGATAAATTTCAGAAAACACTAGCTAGTATTGAACATTCCATGATATATGAAATATGTTGAGGGTTAAAAAGTGAAAAGGAACAATAATATTCCTAGTTGATATCTATCGATGGGAATACTTAGAGAAAATTAGTTTCCTACCTGCTACGAATCCCCATTAATGGAATTGTTAAACTTTTGGGGGGAAATAAAATTATATAATGATTATTGAGGGAATCACTCTGCCCTAAAAAACATCATCAACTACCTGAAAGATAAATTATACTAAAAAATTTAGAGAATCCATTTAATCTATATGTACAATGTCTATGTCATATTACATAAAATTGAATAAAATATGGCCCATGTTTAATGAAATATTAATTTCTCATAGTGGTTTAGGTTCTGTAACGTAAAATTCTTAGACATGATCCATATTCATGTAAAATATCAATGATATTTTATTTTGTATACATGGTCATATTTTAGAATGAAAATTCACGTCTTTTTATCTTGTGTGATCTCCCAATCTATGTGGGATTTTATCTACTAAACTAAATTGAGGTTATTCTTTCCCTGTACAAGATCTAAATCTATGTGAAGTTAATTTTAAAAACTATAAAAGTATTTATTCCAATTAAATCCTGAAATATAGTAGAATACTCATCTCATTTGTTGGATATAGTAGAAAACTACATTTTCATTCCAATCCTTCATTCATACTAGAATTTTGAGTATTTCTAACTAAGGATATCAAAACCTTGAGACATGCATATCCTCTTGGAAACATCCAATAGAGTTGAGTTAAGATAATTCTCTTAGAAACTCCCATCACTGGTGATTCACCTCAAGAGTCAAACAAAATGTTCAACAATATTGAAAATTTCCCAATTATTACTTTAGAATTTGACTCATTTCATTGTAAATAAAATCCTATAATAAGGGACTTTTTTGGCACTAAAAGGATCATTCCATGCTTATTTCATTATAGAAAATATATTCGCCCCCCATACATCAAAAATCATGTTTGAGTTGAAACGAATATACATTCCCAAATAGGAAGATAATTTGGATCCTTATGTGTTTCATGATTTCTCCCATATAAAGGGTAGTGATTCTGCAAAAAATATTATGTATTTCGGTGATGTGGTTGTGAGAACCATCCATACTGAGTTAGAATCATATTTTATTCATTACTTACCAAAAGGTTGTTTATTTTTTAAACCCATTTTTATGTTATTAAAGGATATTTTTTGATTTGAAATATACCATCTATTGTAAACCCTAGAAGTTAGGGGTATAGATCATTTTTCATGTTATTATTTGAATATTTCTGGGTCAAATATAGAAATATAGACCAAATATTATATATTCTCTATGTCAGGATTCATTTCACCATGAATTAAATTTGGAATGGATATTCCTTTTTTTGGGAAAAAGGTTGGTTGGAAATGTTTTTGGAAGTAAGAAGAGGATGTTTTCAAGAGTATTGTATTTTGTTCTCAAAAGCGATATATCAATTTACTTAGTAAAATCCACGGTAAATACTAATTTGATTTTATTATTTACATTTCTAAAATGACATATGTTTGGAGAACTGTTTATATAATAATTATCATAGAAAGGGGGATTAATTGTGCCTCCAATCATATTGAGGGTTTATTGGAAAGAATGTTGTTGCAAGAAGATAGGGAAGTTTCAAGACATTGATTATAAAATATAACGATGAAAAAGGAGAACAATCAAAAAATATATATCATGATGAATATGGTTTTTGAATAATATGGTTGTTTGATTAATACGCTAGATAACATCCAAGCAGCATGTATGTTCTTTCCAAAAAAGATATTTTAGGTGGCATCATTTTTGAGTGTTTTCCAAATTTTTGGGACCTCAAAAGAAAGAATTTATTTAATAGAAATGAAATTATTTTTAACAATGGATTTTATAAATCACATTTCATTAACTGTGAAAGATAGTTCACAAGATTTATAAAAGGTACATGGAGTGTGGAATTAAATTTTTAAAATGATGAATTCTTGGAAGCAAAGTATGCGGTCCGGGTAGGAAAAATAGTTTTTGTGTGGATAATGGTGTAACACCCCAATCTTCCATGGTAAACTTCCCTTTGAATAATACAGTAGCGTGTGTTGTACGAAACTTCAAGTTCTAAGACACACACCATAACCAATCGAACTAGCTGTTATGAATAGTAATACACACTTTTTAAAAAAATTTAAATTTTATCTTTCAAAATGGACTTCGTTTTTTGGTTTGGAATATCTAAATTAGCCTAGGGTGAAATTTGGGTATTTTTCTGAATACTTTCTATTTTTGATGAATAGTGAAAAAACACTAAGTTATAGTTTAAAACTGAATTTTTATTTAAATAATTATTTATTTAATTTAAATTTAATATCATCAAAATACATAAATAATACCTATATATGTTCAATGTAATTCATTGGAGTTAGTTTAGAATAATTTTAGATATATAAAAATTTTATTGAACTTCTCACCGTCATTTACCCACATCTTAGGAGAATTTGGAAATTAAAATAAAACATAATTTTACAACTTCTGTTAGTGGAATTTCAAAAATCCGAGATACACGATTAATATCAAGGTGTAAAATGTTGTTCAATTAGATGAAAATAATTTTTGGTGAATAGCATCTTTTAACTTTTATTTACCACGGTCAAAAGTAAATAGGGCAATTAAGGGTAAAAATGATTTTAATATTACACTAACACATGTCCTAATTATATTGAAAAAGTTTATCTAGACCAAAAACAACATTAGTAACAAAATATTATTATTTATATCAACTTGGATTAGATTAGGACTTTAATTATTATTTAATTCAATGAAGAGTTAAAAGAGTTAAAATCAAAGCTTAATAACAATAACATTTTTAATATAGGGTTATACATAAGATAAAATATATTTTAAATATTCATTAGAAAGATAAAAATATTTCCTACATAATGTTATTCTATTTATAATTTTTATACATTAAATATTTTAATTTATTCATGACACAATGGTGATTCAGTAATTACCTAATTAATGAAATATTAAAATAAATGATATTTTGAATATCAAAATAAATATAATTTGAGACGTTTTATGAATTACACTAATTTTATAGGTTAATATGACATATTAGTATTGGTTATATTATTTTTTTCGAAGTAAAAATGCTTTTATGAAATTATGAAAAACAAAATACCCAATAGTGTCAAAATAGACATAAAAGAGTTTTAAAAAAAATATAATATAATTAATTTATATTATATTACTAAAAATATAAGGATTGACCAAAGGACTTCTATCATGATTGGTGTATCATTAATGGACCTCTTGGGGGTTTCTTGGAGGTATATAGTATGTTTATTAACTATATAATATACAAAATACAAAGTGATATGGTGAGTGTCAAACTAATTAACTTAGAGTTAAAACTAAAAGACAAGGTTAATATAATGACCAAAACCTGTCTAAATTCTATTGGATGAGTGGTTTTAGACCCATACCCACCTAACCCTCGATATAATATACATTGGACCCATTAGAAACTGAAAATAAATTTATTATAAAATAATATTTTATGTTTTCCCAAAGGTTCCCATCACCCCTCTTATAAAAGGGCACTCTCCCTTCTCTCAATATCACACCTTCAAAGCCATTTGGCTTGGAAAAACCCTACCAAAATATCCTTCTAAATTCCCTCACTTCATCCTAGAGGACTTAGTTTGATTATAAATCTATCATAAGGATCCCTTTAGATCAAATCAAAAGGAAGATCCTGAAGAAGAGGTAATGGTTTCACCACCATTTTTCAAGTTAATTTCTTCTTCAACTTCTTATTTCTTTGTTATTACCATTATAAAATAATAACACCAGTATATCCTATATACTGTGATATTATTATAAATATGGTACAACAATATTCAGTATTCTATCCATCCTTTGAATTACATGTCACCATACGTGCGTACGTACAGACGCGATGACATTCAATCCCCATCGTATCCATTCAAGACTAATTCTCATTGATGATTAAAATTAATGTTTAAGAACTTTATATCATTATAAATATGAATAAAATACAACCTATCCATAAAAAACATGACTTATGTAACAAAACATATAAAACAAAATGAGTAAGTTAACACCCGAAATGACGATAATTAATAAATCATTAATAGAAGATCATATATGATATCATAATGATGTATATGGTTCTTGTATAATTTAATAACAATGTTTTAACTATTATATATGAGTTTAACATACCATCGACTAAGGAAAAGTACAAGGAAAGGATTTATTTCACAATCTTTTCATTATCCGAGGTTGTTTATATGTAATTATCTACTAGGACCTCTTTATCATCCACAAACATGTTTCTTAAAAATGTATTTCAAATAAATATTACTATTTTAAATACTATGGGATAAATTCATTTATACCATTTCTGACTTCTTATAAGATGTTTATAAAAGAATCTTTCTATCATTTTCCAAACAAGGTCCTTTTTAACCTTTTTGACAAAATTAAGGCAAGAATGTTTTTTAACTTATACAGTGGGTGCGGCGATTTTCCGCCATTATAAAATCTTCAAAGCTTCACTTTAAATATTATAAGAATATTTTCAATGTAAATGTTTTATTTTATAATCATGTGACTTTTAAATGATTCAAAAAAAGAGATATTTCTCTCAAATAGCTTTGATTTCATCTATGTCAACATCCTTTGATGGATTTTAAGCTTATTTGAAGTTCATTTATTATGATACAAAACTTCCATATTGTATTGAAGGTTTTGTGATATTTTTGACTGTGTATGCACTATTTTTATACCATTCATAGTTTATGGAGAAAGTATTGACATTTCGTATGCTAGTTTTGATACGAATGTTTTTGTTATGTTTACACCTGTTCATATGAGGAATGCATTAGACTTAATATGTGACGGATGGAGCCTGCTATAGCTCCTTGATGCATCAGTAGGTATCATTAGACAAACTAGTGTCTTGTCACAAGTCCTTAACAAAAATCTTGTTTGTAGTCTTGGCACGAGGCCTTGACTATGTGGTTATGATAGTCTGGCATTATGCATTACATCATTATGAAAGTGGTTATTGTTATTGCATGTCATTATCGGACTAGTAGAATATCCATGGGAATAAGTAAATGACATTATTTCATTTTATCTTGGCCATATTATTCTGAAGTTTATGTTTAAAAGGTTTTTTTAGTTATTCATTGCCTTAAATGTTTATGCTTATTTATGAGAGTTTTTCCTATATTGTTATCCTTTCTGAGCATCTGAGCTCACCCCTTTCTATGTTTTATTTTTCCCAGGATGTGAAGAAGTATTTTATGAATGAACTGTAGGGATAATATGAGGGGATAAGAGTGTGGACTATGGAGACTATATTGTTGTATTTTTCATTTTATGATGTAATGTAAACTTTATGAATATATTTAATGATTCCAAGTCCACTAAACTATTCATTGTTTCGAGACATGGTCTTTCTTCTGATCATGCCAATGTTAGGTAATAATGCACCAACTCTGGTTAACTGGGCCCGGGGCCTTACAGTTGGTATCAGAGAAAGTTTAGTAAAAACCTTGGAAGCTAGATTTAGATAAATTCTGATTAGAGCACATAAGCCTAATATAGACCTTGAGGATAAGTATAGAAGAACATCCTAGAATTTTGGTATTGTATAGATTCTGTAAGTTTTCCAAGAAATACATCTATGTCTAGATACCACCAGGTAGAGGCGGCTCTGGAACAGATGTACCTAGGGGTATAAACTAAAAACACTGCTTTGTGCTAGACTCGAACGGGAGCTGCCGCACGACAACGAGCCTTACTGCACTCTTGGTTATGAAACTCCCAGGGGATATTCTTAGGATAATTCTCATTTTCTTTACAAACCATTATTAAAGGTTTATGAGTATATACTTCCTCAAAGAAAACATTTTTATGATTATGGATTATATCCATAAACTGTTCAATTTATGTTAAGTATTTTAGAAGTATGGAATTATGTATTTTGATTCATAAACTGATCTAGTTTATGCCATTGTTTATAAATGGTTCCTAGTGGAAGAAATGGAAACCGTATCAATGCACGCACTCTATGTAGGGATTGCCCTCCTGCTCAAGATAATTATAGTGGAGCTGGTGATGCAACTGGTGCTGATCAGCTAATCACCATACTGGGATAACTCACTCAGGTTATGAATAATAACCTTACCCGTATGGAGCACCCTAATCCGCAGTATTGAGGATAAATGTTAGATCTCTTCATTAGGCAACAACCACCAATGTTCAATGGGAGTACAAATCCCTTAGTAGCTGAGCAATGGATAAATTCCCTAGAGAAAATATTTTAGGCTTTGGGGAGTAGTGAAAGGGAAAAAGTTACCATGGAAGTCTATCACCTGACTGGAGATGATGATCAAGGGTGGTCATTGATTCAAAACAAGAAGGAAGATGATGAAGTATCAAATATGGAATGGAGGGAGTTCAGAGATATGTTTTTATAAAAATACATTCTTCGTGACCATCGAGATGATATGGAAAGACAATTTCTGAGTCTGAGACAAAAGTAGGATGAGAATGTCACAATGTATGAGGTTATCTTTACAAGGTTAGCAAGGTATGTTAGAGATTATATATGTAACCCAATAAGTAATATTGATCATTTCTTTGATGGGTTAAAACCATTTATCCACCGAGCATTAGTCTCACATTCCTTCTCATCATACGAAGACATTGTATCATGTGCTATCAAGACAGAGAAGGTATTCTCTAGTCTTATGACTTTAGAGAAAAGAAATAGAAGAAGAAATCTACTGATCAATCTAGGAATGGAGATAAGGGGAAGAAGGGAAAAGTTGTATATCCATCCTATAGTAAATGTGGGAAGAAACACCCGAGTACTTTCATAAAAGGAATGGGAGTTTGTTACAAGTGTGGTGAAAAAGGTAACCAAGCTCGTGATTGCAAGGGAAATAAGGAAGCTACCGATGTCCAATGCTACAATTTCAGGGAGATGGGACATTATGAAAATTAATGTCCTAAGAGTTAGGGGAACATACCTTAGAAAATTCCAAGGGATCAAGGACAAGCTTATGCTTTCACTAATGCTGAGGTAGATGCTCCGAAAGACATGGTGGTAGGTAATTTAATGGTTTCCTCATGTTTAGAAAGTGCATTCTTTGATCCTGGATCATCACATTGTTTCATATCTTCCAAGTTTTCTAAGAAAAATAGATATTTCCAATTTTATTTAACAAGGGAGTTTTCAGTAAAAACTCCAAAGGGAAGTATCATTGAAACAATGTTTTGTGAATCAGTCCCCATTTGAGCACATAAATATTCTTTATCCGCTTATCTCATTGTCATACCTTTGATTGAGTTTGATATAATCCTCGGTATAGATTGTCTTTCGGACCATGATGCAATTATTTATTGTAAGAAGAAGGAGGTTACGATTTTTGATGATGATGATAAGAAACACCTTATCTTTAGAGAAGAATCATCACCACTTAATTTTTATCTATATCCACCCCCTGTAACTCATCTAAATTCAATAATTGGGGAGGAAGAGAATGAAATATATGTGGTTGAGGAAAGGAATGGTCAAATAGTGTATGTACCTTTTATGAGAGAATATTTAGATGTGTTTCCAGAAGATTTACCTAGACACCCTCTAGAATGAGAATTTTATTTTTCCATTGATTTTATTCCTGGATCAATGCCTTTATTGAAGAACTTTTATAGAATGGCCACTGTAGAATTTGTGGAACTTAAGAAACAACTAGAGGAATTGAGTAATAAGGGATTTATTCTCCCTAGTGTTTCTCCATGGGGAGCCCCTGTTCTTTTTGTTAAAAAGAAAGATGGTTCTATGAGGTTGTGTATTGACTACAGGGAAATGAATGCTATAACAAAAAAGAGAATGTATCCCCTACCTCACATTGATGATTTATTTTACCAACTGCATGGAGCTCAATACATTTCAAATATTAACATCGATACGGATACCATCAGTTGTGTGTGAAGAAGGAAGACATTCAGAAGACAACATTTCAAACAATGTATGGGCATTATGAGTTTACAGTAATTCCAATTGGATTGACTAATGAACCCTCCGTATTCATAGATCTAATTAATAGAGTTTTCAAAGAATATCTCGATGATTTTGTGGTGGTATTTATTGATGATATCTTGGTATAGTCCAAAATCTAAAAAGATCTTGAAAATCAATTGCGCATTATCCTGAAGACTCTTAGAAGACATGAATTAAATAGGATGTTTATTAAGTGTGAATTCTGGCTTCAGGAGATCTCTTTTCATGGACATATTGTAACACCCCGAGCTTCCATGATACGCTTCTCATTCAATAATTTAATAGCTTGCATTGTACGCAACATCGTGTTCTAACACACTACAACTAATCAAAGTAGCCGTTATGAATAGTAATAACCACTTTTTAAATTTATAGAAATTTTATATTTCAAAATGGACTTCATTTTTTTATTCGTAATATTGAAATTAGCCTATGTTGAATTTTTTGTAATTTTCTAAGAACTTCAAAATTTTTATGAATAGTGAAAAATACTTAAAACAACTCTTTTAATCAAAATAATTTATAGTGATAAGTTATACTATTGAGTGGTTTTAAAGTATAATTAGAATATATTTTTACCATTTTATCCAATGGTGGTCATTAGAATTAATTTCACTTTGAAATTGGACATAAACAATTGTCAATCTTTTGATATAAATTGTTTCTTAAAAACACGATATTTGTTGTGACAGCGGGAATTAATTATAAAATTAATTAATTCAAATTATATTCTTGTAATTTCATAAAATAGACATCATTTTTGAATTCTGAATATCAATTATAGATTAGGGTGAAATTTTGGCATTGTTCTGAAAAACTTCAATTTTTGATGAATAGTGAAACCACTAAGTGGTAGTTAAATAACTGATTTTTCGTTTAAATGACATATTACCACTTCTGTGATTTGATTTTCAAAAATCCAACATACATGGTTGTCATTAAAAAGTAAAATGTGGTTCAATGAGATTAAAATAATTTTTTGGTGAATAGTAACTTTTAAGTTCTTAATCGCGATTAGAGGTAATTAGTGTAGTTTAAGGTAAAAATAATGTTTTAATAATATGAGATGAGCTTAACACATGTCCTACCCTCATTGGATGTTCCATGGCCGACCAAGACAATCCATGGGTCATCTTGGGGACCCCATGGATCCACTTTAGTTGGAAAATGACATAAATACCTTTTATTTAATGTTAAGGAAAAAATGACACAAACATGAAATGTTTTACTAAAACAATTTTTACATGGAGTTATACAAGTCATATTTTTGATTATAACTATTCATTGAAAATATAGAATGATTTCCTAAATCATAGTATTTTTTTATAATTTTTAGACATTAAATAAATTAAATTATTTATGACATCATGATGATGCAGCGATGACCTCATTATTTAACGATTTAAATAAAATGAGAAGATAATGTTAAATCCAAGGCATACACTTGTACAAAGCCTATTGGATTAGGAGATTTAGAACCCTTATCACCTTAGCCTCGAATTATACAAGTGTGGGACCTTTAGAATCCGAAAAGCATTTTATAATAGAATAACATTTCATTACTTTCCAAAAGTGCCCCTCCTCTCCACTTATAAAAGGCCCCCACCACTCCCACCTTATTCACACCTTCAAGCCATTTGGATCGGCCAACCTCTGCCCAAATACTCTCCCAAAATCCCTCACTTACTCCTAGGAGCCTCACTTTGGGCATAATTCTTCCCAAGAAATCCTTTGTCTCAAATCAAAAAGAGTTACCCAATTTTTTAGGTAATGTCTTCTCTAATGTTGTTTTGTTTTATTTTGCTTCTCCAACCCCTTAAACTCTTTTCATTCCTTTATTTTGTAACAACACCAGTTTCTAAAATATACTAGGATGTCGTTATGATAAGTATTTGTTTTACACTTTCACACACCTTCGTCTAATGGTTAAAGAACATACTGTTTCTGTGGGTGGGGAAATATTGCCTCATGAAACGATGATTGTTCAAATTATTTTAACACCTTTAATGGTGGACATTTTGATGACACTATTTTCATATATGATATATATATTATGTTTATGTTTTCCTTATGCTTCTTTATTTCTCATTTATGGCATACTTTATGGTTTCCATTATGGGAAAACGCGATAATTTCATTTTAGGAAGTGCGGACTACCGCCCCCTCAAAGTGATGTGAATCTTTAATGCCATATGTGGGATGTATAAAGGATGTAGTAAAAGATATTATATATGATATTATACTGGAACTATATTATACCTTTATATAATTATGATTTCATTCCATTAAATACGAAATAGAAATGAAAGTAGCGTTAATGCGTACATACGGCTTACCGTCTCCATGAACGGTGCATTTCATTTTTTTACCTCTAAATGTTACGTAATATTATGAATGAATGTGTATACTAGATATATATGATATATATGAAATCTAAATCATGAATATAATTCTGGAGATAATGGATATTCTACCACATAAACAACTTGTAATTATAAGAAGTTTATTGTTGACTCATGTACCAAAGATCGACAAAATGACCGTTATTAACTTAAATAATTACATAATGTTCATAACATGGTAATAAGTGATATAAAAGGAATAATGAACATAAAAAAGGTTCTTAAGTAAATAGAAATTAACTCTAGTTTATTATTCAGGAGTTTAAAGAACGGTCGAGTCAGGATAAGATGCAAGGTAAGGGAATTTCTTAACCCAACTTCCATTATTTGGGTTAATCTCCTACTTTCAAATTCTGTCATGATATTATTATTTCTTATTTTGTATTATTTATGTGTACCTATAGTGAATACACATAATAGATCTATTTTATTTTAAAAATGATCTTTTTAAGGACTTCGTCTCAATCTCCTTTCATTGAGGCATATTTGGTTTTATACACAAATTACTTTTATACGGTGTATAAACCGCTTTGACTTTTACGTTTATTCAAAAGGAATCTTTTTTATATGAATCATTTTACTAAACGACAAAAAGGGAATGTTTTTCTTTTCGTACTTATGCGGCGACAATGACTTCTCCGCCGCCGTGACCATTATTTGAGTTTTGGATTCCTCTACAAGCCATCATTTTTTTAATGAAAAATAAATACAAAGTTTTAACTTTCTTTTATTTTGGTATTGAAAATGGTTTTGAAAACGTTTTTATTATATCAATGTGTTGTATTGATATCTTGTGATTGAAATGTGGAAATGTTATGTTTCCTTTATGCATGGTTTATGTGATACTATTATGTTATGGTTGATAATATGTTTAAACCTATTCATACGAGGAATGCATTGGACTTAACATGTGACGGGTGGAGCCCGCTATAGCTCCTTTATGCATCGGTAGGTTTCATGAGACAACTAGACGTGGAATTGGCCGAGGCCCTTTCCCCATTTGATTTGTGATTTTGGCCGAGGCCTTAATCATTTTAGACGTCTTGGCCGAGGCCTTGACAAAATGTTTCAGAATGTCTAGCATTATGCATTCCATCATTATGAAAGTGGTTATTGATATTGCATGTGATTATTCGACCAGTAGAATATCCATGTGAAGAAGTAAATGGTATTATCTCATTTTACTTTTGCCATATTATGTTGATGTTCATGTTTAAAAGGATTTTGTTTTAGTTATACATTGCCTTAAATGTTTATGTTTATTTATGAAAGCTTCCACAACATTGTTATCCTTACTGAGCATCTGAGCTCACCCCTTTCAATGTTTTTATATTTTCCAGGATGTGAAGAAGTATTTTATGAATGACCTGCAGGGATAGTCATATGAGGATATGAGTGTGGACTATGAAGACTTTGTTATTAGTTTTTCACTTTATGATGTAATGTAACATTTATGAATATATCTAGTGTTTCCAAGGCTACTAAACTAATCGGTCTTTCGAGACTTGATCTTTTGTGATCTTGCCAATGTTACGAAGTAATGCACCGACTCTGGGTAGCTGTGGTCGGGGCGTTACAGTTGGTATCAGAGGCAGTTTTGTACTAACCATGGAAGCTAGATTTAGATAAACTATGATTAGAGCACATAGCCCAAAGATAGACTTTAAGGATTAGTATAGAATAACTTTCTATAATTTTGGTATTATAGAGATTTTGTGAGTTTTCCGAGCAATACGTCCCTGTCTGGATACGAGCAAGTAGAGGCGGCACTGGCACAGATGTACCTAGGGGTAAAACACGAAAACACCACTTTGAGCTAGACTCGAACGGGAACTGGTGCATGACAATGGGCCTTGCTGCACTCTTGGTTATGACACTCCCGGGGGATATGCTTCGGCTAATTCTCATTTTCTTTATAAACCACTATGAAGGGTTATGAGTATATACTTCCTCAAAAAAAAAACATTTTTATGGATTATATCCATAAATAGTTAAATTTATGTTAAGTATCTTACAAGTATGGAATTATGTATTTTGATTTATAAACTAATATAGTTTATGCCATTGTTTAGAAATGGAGCCTAGTGGAAGGAATGTAAACCGTATCAATGCACGCACTCCATGTAGGGATTGCCCTCCTGCTCAAGATAATTATTGTGGAGCTGGAGATACAACTGGTGCTGATCAACTTATTACCATATTGGGACAACTCACTCATGTTATGAATAATAACCTTACTCGTATGGAGCACCCTGGTCCGCAACGTGGAGGATCAATGTTAGACCGCTTCATGAGGCAACAACCACCAACATTTAATGGGGGTACAAATCCATTAGTAGCTGAGCAATGGATATACTCCTTAGAGAAAATATTCCACGCCTTGGGGAGTAGTGAAAGGGAAAAGGTTATCATGGCAGTTTACCGCCTCACTAGAGATGCTGATCAATGGTGGTCATTGATTCAAAACACAAATGAAGATGATGACATATTGAATATGGAATGGAGGGATTTCAATGATCTTTTCTTAGAAAACTACTTTCCTCATGACCATAGAGCAGATATGGAAAGGCAATTTCTGAGTCTGAAACAAAAGGAGGATGAGAATGTCTCAAAGTATGAGGCCAACATTACAAGGTTAGCGAGGTATGTTGCATATTATATACTTAACCCAAGAGGTAAGATTGATCGTTTCTTTGATGGGTTAAAACCATTTCTCCGTCAAGCTTTAGTATCACAATCGTTCTCAACATACGAAGATATTGTCTCATGTGCTATCAAGACAGAAAAGTAATTATCTAAGTCTTATGACAACAAAGTAAAGCAAGAGAAGAAGAGAACGGTTGAACAAGAGACAGATAAAGGGAAAAAGGGAAAGAAGGATTTTCCATTATGTGATAATTGTGGGAAGAATCACCCTGGTACTTGTATAAAAGGAATGAGAGTTTGTTATAAATGTGGGGAAAAAGGTCACCAGGTGCGTGATTGAAAGGGAAAGAAAGAGGCTATCAATGTTGAATTCTACAATTGTAGGGAAATGGGGCATTATGCAAATGAATGCCCTAAGCATCAGGGAAACTTACCTCAGAAAAGGCCAAGGGATCAAGGACAATATTATGCTGTTACTACAGATGAAGCAAAATAATTAATGTATTGGTGCCTTTGGACTCATGGATTATATTATGGTTATTAGAATAATGCGATATATATATATATAAGGATTGTACTGCAGTACTTGTTGATTTCAGTAAGGATTTAATATGATGAAGGTAATTATATTTTTAGTATGGGACAATAAGAGAAACATTACTTTGTTTGGGGAATCTGATAAATTGATTTTCGAATTAAGAGACCTTTTAGAGAAAGTCTGGATAGAGGTATTTTGGATAACTATAATGGTTGGAGTGGATTAAGTTGATCTTTGGATAGTATTGTTTAAGGTTAAAAATTTATGAAGATTATTTTTGAATATTATAATACTATAGTTTTAGGAAAAGGACAACCTGCAGGGTAGGGAATAACCCATCGCGTCGGACAAAGCTGCAGGAATCGAACCCACAATCATAGTGCGACAGGCCTTTATTTCCTACCACTATCCTACAGGAAGTCCCTGGTTATTACAAAATAATTTTACTAATCTAAATGGTATGTGTTAACATTTGGAACCTTATACAATTAGGATAAGTATAATATTTTTGAGTTCAATTATCTTTTTGAGTGAAAGATGAGTTGAAGGTTGAAACTCTAATTGTCAAGCATAAATATATATATACCTATCTCTTATTCAATGAATAAATTAATTTTTAAACTTTAGTAAAGGGATATTAAAACAAAAAAATGTGTTATCCTAATACCTTATGTCTTGTTGAACTGATGATATTTTAAATCAACATAGATTGAAGTCTTTGAGGCCCTCAATTTGATAGTTGATTGAGATTGATGACCTCAATCACTCCCTACAAATATTTACGTTTTCCTCCAATTATATGTCTTTAATTGCCACCAATGTTCTCCTAATTGAGATCATAATTGGGTGGTGACCTTTTCATTTCCCTTTCCCTCTTATTAAGGCTAAATTTTATTAATCTTATTTCCGATGTGGGTTTTCCACAAAGGTATTTTCTCTTTTCAACCTTTTATTTACAAAGAAAAATATCAAATTTCGAGGACACAATTTATTGAAGGATGGGAGAATGTAACACCCCGAGCTTCCATGATACGCTTCTCATTCAATAATGTAATAGCTTGCATTGTACGCAACATCGAGTTCTAACACATTGAAACTAATCAATGTAGCCGTTATGAATAGTAATAACCACTTTTTAAATTTATAGAAATTTTATATTTCAAAATGGACTTCATTTTTGTATTCCTAATATTGAAACTAGCCTATGTTGAATTTTTTGTAATTTTCTGAGAACTTCAAAATTTTTATGAATAGTGAAAAATACTTAAAACAACTTTTTTAATCAATATAATTTATAGTGATAAGTTATACTATTGAGTGGTTTTAAAGTATAATTATAATATATTTTTATCATTTTATCCAATGGTGGTCATTAGAATTAATTTCACTTTGAAATTGGACATAAACAATTGTCAATCTTTTGATATAAATTGTATCTTAAAAACATGCTATTTGTTGTAACAGCGGGAATTAATTATAAAATTAATTAATGCAAATTATATGCTTTGAATTTCATAAAATAGACATCATTTTTGAATTCGTAATATCAATTATAGATTAGGGTGAAATTTTGGCATTGTTCTGAAAAACCTCAATTTTTGATGAATAATGAAACCACTAAGTGGTAGTTAAATAACTGATTTTTTGTTTAAATGAAATATTACCACTTCTGTGATTTTATTTTCAAAAATACAACATACATGTTTGTCATTAATAAGTAAAATGTTGTTCAATGAGATTAAAATAATTTTTTTGGTGAATAGTAACTTTTATGTTCTTAATCGCGATTAGAGGTAATTAGTGTAGTTTAAGGTAAAAATAATGTTTTTATAATATGAGATGAGCATGAAACATTTCCTACCCTCATTTTATGTGCCATGGACGACCAAGACAATCCATGGGTCAACTTGGGGACCCCATGGAGCCACTGTAGTTGGAAAATGACATAAATACCTTTTATTTAATGTTAAGGAAAAAATGACACAAACATGAAATGTTTTACTAAAACAATTTTTACATGGGGTTATACAAGTCATATTTTTGATTATAAATAGTCCGTGGAAAGATAAAAATATTTCCTAAATCAAAGTATTTTTTTTATAATTTTTAGACATTAAATAAATTAAATTATTTATGACATCATGATGATGCAGCGATGACCTCATTATTTAACGATTTAAATAAAATGAGAAGATAATGTAAAATCCAAGGCTTACACTTGTCCAATGCCTATTGGATGAGGATATTTAGAACCCTTATCACCTTAGCCTTGAATTATACAAGTGTGGGACCTTTAGAATCCGAAAAACATTGTATAATAAAATAACATTTTATTACATTCCAAAAGTGCCCCTCCTCTCCACTTATAAAAGGCCCCCACCACTCCCACCTTATTCACACCTTCAAGACATTTGGATCGTCCAAACTCTTCCCAAATACTCTCCCAACATCCCTCACTTACTTCTAGAAACCTCACTTTGGGCATAATTCTTCCCAAGGAAGCCTTTGTCTCAAATCAAAAAGAGTTACCCGATTTTTTAGGTAATGTCTTCTGTAATGTTGTTTTGTTTTATTTTGCTTCTCCAACCCCTTAAAATCTTTTCATTACTTCTTTTGTAACAACACCAGTATCTAAAATATACTAGGATGTTGTTATGATAAGGATTTGGTTTACACTTTACACACACCTTTGTCTAATGGTTAAAGAACATACTGTTTCTATGGGTGGCGAAATACTGCCTCACGAAACGATGATTGTTCAAATTATTTTAACACCATTAATGGTGGCCATTTTGATGACACTATTTTCATATATGATATATATATTATGTTTATGTTTTCCATATGCTTCTGTATTTCTCATTTCTGGCATACTTTATGATTTCCATTATGGGTAAACGCGATAATTTCATTTTAGGAAGTGCGGACTACCGCCCCCTCAAAGTGATGCGAATTGTTAATGCCATATGTGGGATGTATAAAGGATGGAGTAAATGATATTATATATGATATTATACTGGAACTATATTATACCTTTATATAATTATGATTTCATTCCATTAAATATGAAATAGAAATGAAAGTAGCGTTCATGAGTACGTACGGCTTACCGTCTCCATGAACGGTGCATTTCATTTCTTACCTCTAAATGTTACGTAATATTATGAATGAATGTATATACTGGATATATATGATATATATGACATCTAAATCATGAATATAATTCTGGAGATAATGGATATTCTACCACATAAACAACTTGTAATTATAACATGTTTATTGTTGACTCAAGTACCAAAGATCGACAAAACGACCGTTATTAACTTAAATAATTACATAATGTTCATAACATGGTAATAAGTGATATAAAATGAATAATGAACATAAAAAGGTTCTTAAGTAAATAGAAATTGACTCTAGTTTATTATTCAGGAGGTTAAAGAACAGTCGAGTCAGGACAAGACGTAAGGTAAGGGAATTTCTTAACCCAACTTCCATTATTTGGGTTAATCTCCTACTTTCAAATTATGTCATGATATTATTATTTCATATTTTTTATTCTTTATGTGTACCTATAGTGAATACACATAATAGATCTATTTTATTTTAAAAATTATATTTTTAAGGACTTCGTCTCAATATCCTTTCATTGAGGCATATTTGGTTTTATACACAACTTTCTTTTCTACGGTGTATAAACCCCTTTGACTTTTACATTTATTCAAAAGGAATATTTTTTATATGAAGCATTTTACTAAATGACAAAAAGGGAATGTTTTTTTCTTTCTGTACTTATGCGGCGACAATGACTTCTCCGCCGCCGTGACCATTATTTGAGTTTTGGCTTCCTCTACAAGCCATCATTTTTTTAATGAAAAATAAATACAAAGTTTTAACATTATTTTATTTTGGTATTTAAAATGGTTTTGAAAACGTTTTTATTATATCAATGTGTTGTATTGATATCTCGTGATTGAAATGTGGAAATTTTATGTTTCCTTTATGCATGTTTTATGTGATACGATTATGTTATGGTTGATGATATGTTTAAACCTACTCATTTGAGGAATGCATTGGACATAACATGTGACTGGTGGGGCCCGCGATAGCTCCTCGATGCATCTGTAGATCTCACGAGACAACTAGACGTGGAATTGGCCGAGGCCCTTTTCCCATTTGATTTGTGATTTTGGCCGAGGCCTTAATCATTTTAGATGTCTTGGCCGAGGCCTTGACAAAATGTTTCAGAATGTCTGGCATTATGAATTCCATCATTATGAAAGTGGTTATTGATATTGCATGTGATTATTCAACCAGTAGAATATCCATGTGAAGAAGTAAATGGAATTATCTCATTTTACTTTTTCCATATTATGTTGATGTTCATGTTTAAAAGGCTTTTGTTTTAGTTATACATTGCCTTAAATGTTTATGTTTATTTATGAAAGCTTCCGCAATATTGTTATCCTTACTGAGCATCTGAGCTCACCCCTTTAAATGTTCTAATATGTTCCAGGATGTGAAGAAGTATTTTATGAATGACCTGCAGGTATAGTCAGAAGAGGATATGAGTGTGGACTATGAAGACTTTGTTATTAGTTTTTCACTTTATGATGTAATGTAACATTTATGAATGTATCTAGTGTTTCCAAGGCTACTAAACTAATCGGTCTTTCGAGACTTGATCTTTTGTGATCATGCCAATGTTACGAAGTAATGCACCGACTCTGGGTAGCTGGGGTCGGGGAGTTACACATATTTTCTCTAAGGATGCAATCTTTGTTGATCCTTCAAAGACAAGAGAAATCCGTGATTGTCCAACACCAATGAGTATAACCGAGGCATGCATTTTTATTGGTTTAGCAGGTTATTATTGACATTTTTTCCAGAACTTTTCCTAATTGGCTAACCCATTAACAAAGATCACACGTAAAGGGGTTAAATTTGTTTTGTAAAAAGAGTGTAAAGAATGTTTTGAAGAACTGAAGAGAAGACTATTCAATGCTTCTATATTGACTCTACCATCGTGGAATGATGGGTTTGTTATTTATAGTGATGCATCAATGAAAGGACTTGGTTTTGTCCTTATGAAAAATGTAAGGGTTATTGCCTATGCATCACGACAGCTAAAAACTCATGATCAAAACTACCCAAATCATGATCTTGAGTTAGCTGCGGTAATCTTTTCTTTGAAGATATGGACACATTATATCTATGGTGAAAAATGTGTGATTTATACTGATCACAAGAGAATAATGTATATTTTCTCGAAGAAATAATTCAACATGAGGCCAAGGAGATGTCTTGAACTACTCAAGTATTATGATTGCATGATATACTACCCCCGGGGAAGGAAAATAAGCTGGTAGATGCTTTGAGAAGAAAAGATCCTGGAGTTTTGAACATGATGAGAATTGAAAGGGATCCTATTTTCATGGATCTAGTGAATATGGATATGGGAATTACCATGGAAGGTGGAACATCGATACTTTTTCAAATGGTTTCCAAACCATCTTTACTAGAAAGGATATAGAGTTCTCAAATCGGTGATGAAGAGTTTCAAAGGATGATTAAAGCTGTGAATGATGGGAGATTAATAGAATTTGTGTATGAAGATGGAATTTCGAAATTTGGGAAGAGACTTTGTGTTCCCGATATACCTGATCTGAAAAGGGAATTGTTAGATGATGCTCATAGATCCAATTTCTCTATAAACCCTTGGAGCACCAAAATTTATAGATATTTGAAGGATAATTTCTGGTGGGACAACATGAAGAGGGAGATTTATGATTTTGTATCAAGATGTATGGTTTGTAAACAAGTGAAATCTGGAAGGAAACAGCTTGGAGGAGTCATGCAACATCTTCACATACCGAAGTGGAAATGGCATATTATTACGATGGACTTTGTCATGGGACTACCAAAGACTACTAGAAGGAATGATGAAATATGGGTTATTATTGATCGTCATACCATGTCGGCACATTTTCTTGCTAAAAGAGAAGATCAAAAACTGGAACGTCTAGTAAGACTATATATTAATGAAGTTGTGAGACTTCATGGAGTACCCCTATAGATTGTTTCTGACTGTTATCCCCATTTTACTTCAAGATTACTGAAGAGTCTTCAGAAGGCCTTGGATACTGAAATTAATTTGAGCACTTCCTTACATCCTCAAAGAGATGGACAATCAAAAAAGACTATTCAAACCTTAGAAGACATGTTGAGATTATGCTCACTTGACTTTCAGGGTATGTGGGATCAATATTTACCTCTGGTGGAATTTTCCTATAACAATAGCTTCCATTCAAGTATTCAGCTAGCACCATAAGAAGCGTTATACGGAAAAATATGTCACACACCAACCTTTTGGGATGAAGTTGGTGAAAGAATACTTGTAGGCCCAGAACTGGTGGAAGAAACTATTGAGAAGGATAAGGTAATCCCAAACCACATCAAAGCATCTCAAAGTACGCAGAAGAGCTATGCCGAAAACCGAAGGAAGGATTTGGAATTTCAGGTAGGAGATCATGTTTTCTTGAAGGTATCTTCATGGAAGGAAGTTATGCGTTTCGGTAAGAAAGGTAAATTGAGTCCTAGGTCCATCAGACCTTTCGAAATTCTAGAGCGAATTAGGGTTGTAGCTTACCGTTTGGCAATGCCGCCAAGTCTATCCAAAGTTCAAGATCTGGTCCACATATCACTGTTGAGGAAATACATGCCTGAACAAACGCATGTACTCATCTATGAAGAATTAGAACTAGAACCCGATATGTCTTATTGCGAAGAGCCCGTCAGGATTCTTGATATGAGAGAACAAGTACTGAGAAACCGGATGACTTGTCTGGTAAAAGTTTTGTGGAGAAACCATATAATGGGAGAGGCAATGTGGTAACCTGAGGAACATATAATAGAGAACCAACCGAGTCTTTTCATGTGGTAGTATTCAAGAAATTTTGAGGATGAAATTATTTGAAGTAGGGGAGAATGTAACACCCCAATATTCCATGGTATGCTTCCCTTTGAATAATACAGTAGCGTGTGTTGTTCGCAACTTCGAGTTCTAACACACACACCACAACCAATAAAACTAGTAATTATAAATAGTAATGCACACTTTTAGAAATTTTATAAATTTTATCTTTCAAAATGGTCTTCATTTTTGGATTCGAAATATCAAAATTAGCCTAGTGTGAAATTTTGGTATTTTTCTGAAAACATTCAATTTTTGATAAATAGTGAAAAAACACTGAGTTATAGTTTAAAACTGAATTTATATTTAAATAATTATTTATTTTATTTAAATTTAATATCTTTATAATAGATACATAATACCTATATAAGGTCAATGTAATTAATTGGAGTTAGTTTAGAATAATTTTAGATATATAAATATTTTATTGAACTTTTCACCATCTTTTACCCATATCCTACGAGAATTTGGAAAGTCCCATAAAATGTAATTTTACCACTTCTAAGAGTGTAATTCGAAAACTCCGAGATACATGGTTAATATCAAGGAGTAAAATGTGGTTCAATGAGATGAAAATAATTTTTGGTGAATAGTAACTTTTTAATTTTATTTATGACGGTTAAAAGTAAATAGGTTAATTAAGGTTAAAAATGATATTAATATTACCATAAAACATGTCCTAATTATATTGGACAAGTTTACCTTGACCAAAAACAACCTTATGAATAAAATATTATCATTTAGGCCCACTTGGATTAGAATTGGACATTAATTATTATTTAATTTAAAGAAGTGTTAAAATAGTTAAAATCAATGTTTAATAACTAAAAAATTTTTAATATAGGGTTATACATAAGATAAATTTGATTGTAAATATTCATTAGAAATCTAAGAATATTTCCTAAATAATTCTATTTTATTTATAATTTTTAGACATTAAATAATTTAATTTATTTATGACACAATCATGATGCAATAATTACCTAATTAATGAAATATTAAAATAATTGATTTTATAAATATCAAAATAAATGTAATTGGAGACTTTTTATGAATTACACTAATTTTCTAGGTTAATATGACATATAAGGATTGGTTTTATTAATTCTTTTCGAAGTAATAATTCTATAATGAAATTATCAAGAATAAAATACCCAATAGTGTCAAAATTGACATAAAAGAGTTTTTAAAAAAATATTATATTAATAATTAATATTCTATTCTTAAAAATCTAAGGATATGCCAAAGGAATTTCATCAAGATAGGTGTATCATTAATGGACCACTTGCGTGTATCATGGAGTTATATAGTATGTTTATTAACTATATAATATAAAAATACAATTTGACATGGTAAGTGTCAAACTAATTAACTAAGAGTTAAAACTAAAAGATAAGGTTAATATAATGACCCAAACCTGCCTAAATTCTATTGGTTGAGTTTTTCTCGACCCATCCACACCATATCCTAGAAATAATCTACTTTTGATCCATTAGAACCCGAAAATGAATTTATTATAAAATAATATTTTATGTTTTCCCTAAGGTGCCCCTCACCCCCCTTTAAAAGGGCACTCTCCCTTATCTCAATCTCACACCATCAAAGCCATTTGGCTCGGCCAAACCTGGCCCAAATATCCTCCCAAATTACCTCAATTCAATCTAGAGGACTTAGTTTGATCAGAAACCCATCCTATGGTGCCCTTTTGATCAAATCAAAAGGAAGAACCCGAAGAAGAGGTATTGTTTTCACCACCCTTTTTCAAGTTCATTTCTTCTTCAATTTCTTCTTTCTTTGTTATTCCAATTCTAAAATAATAACTCAAGTATTTCCTATAATATGTGATATTATTATAAATATGGTACAACAATATTAATTATTATATCTATCCTTTGAATGACATGTCACCATACGTGCGTATGTACGGCTTACCGTCTCCATGTCGTGGTGTAATTGTTATTCAATATATAATTATTTAGATGGGTATAATAATGATGTGTAATTAATGTAAATAATAAATATAATTTGATTATTATTCTGTATATATGATATAACATCCAATTATATATTATTTTAATATCAAAATAATGATATTATTGCTCATGTGTATGTACGGACTACCGTCTCTACAAACGCGATGAGATTCATTCCCCATCATATCCATTCAAGAATAATTATCATTTTATGATTAAAATTAAGCTTTAAGAACTTTATATCATTATGGATATGAATAAGATAAATCCTATCAATAAAAAACAGACTTATGTAACAAAACATATAAAATAAAATGAGTACGTTAACACCTGAAATGACGATAATTAACAAAGCATTATTAGAAGATCATATATGATATCATAATGATGTATATGGTTCTTGTATAATTTAATAACAATTATTTATCTATTATACAAGAGGTTAACATGCCATCGACTAAGGAAAAGTACAAGGTAAGGTTTTATTTCACATTCTCTTCATTATCTGAGATTGTTTATACATAATTATCTACTGGGACCTCTTTATTATCCACATCTATGTTTCTTAAAAATGTATTTCAAATCACTCTAAATTTTTTAATGACTATGGGATAAAGTCATTTATACCCTTGTTGAATTTTCATAAGAAGATTATAAATTAATCTTTCTGTCGTTTTACAAACAAGGCCCTTTTTAACCTTTTCGACAGAATTAAGGTAAAAATGTTTTTTTAACTTATATGGCGGGTGCAGCTATTTTCCGACGTTATAAAATCTCTAAAGCCTCCCTTACAGAATTATAACAATATTTTCCAAGTAAATTTTTTATTTTATAATCATGTGACTTTTAAATGATTTAAAAAAAGAGATATTTCTCTCAAATAGTTTTTATTTCATCTATGTCAACATCTGTTGATGGATTTTAAGCTTATTTGATGTTTATTTATTATGATACAAAACTTCCATATTATATTGATAGTATTGTGATATTTTTGACTGTGGATGTGCTATATTTATACTATTCATGGTTTATGGAGAAAGTATTGAAATTTCATTTTCTAGTTTTAATACGAATGTTTATGTTATGTTTAAACATGTTCATATGAGGAATGCATTGGACTTAATATGTGATGGGAAGAGACCGCTATAGCTCCTCGATGCATCGGTATGACTAATTAGACAAACTGGTGTCTTGGAACAAGGCCTTGACAAAAATCTTATTTTTAGTCTCCGCTCGAGGCCTTGACTAAGTGGTTATGATAGTCTGGCATTATACATTCCATCATTATGATAGTGGTTATTGATATTGAATGTGGTAATTCAACTAGTAGAATATCCATTTGAATAAGTAAATGGAATTATTTCATTTTATCTTTGCCATATTATGCTGTTGTTCAAGTTTAAAGGGCTATTGTTTTAGTTATACATTGCCTTAAATGTTAATGCTTATTTATGAACGTTTTTTCTATATTGTTATCCTTAATGAGAATTTGAGCTCACCCCTTTCTATGATTTATTTTTTATAGTATGTAAAGAATTATTTTATGAATGACCTGTAGGGATAGTATGAGGGGATAAGAGTGTGGACTATGGAGACAATATTGTTGTAGTTTTAATTTTATGATGTAAGGTAAACTTTATGAATATATCTAGTGATTCCAAGGCTACTAAACTAATCATTAATTTGAGACCTGATATTTCTTGTGATCATGCCAATGTTATGTAATAATGCACCGATTCTAGGTAACTCGTGTCAAGGAATTACAAATGGTTTTTAGTAGGATTTCTATTCACGGGAGGTAAACCGTTCATAGAAAAGGCTATCATTATCAAAATTGAGGTAGTTATTTAGGCAGCAGTGAAGGAAGGAAGGTGGTACGTGAACCGCATATGTAAAATGATTTACAATATGTGCATTGAATACAGGTAAGGTTGTAACATCTTGAAAATTTTGGTTAATATGATTAGTAAGATTTATTGATTTATTTTCCTATATAATTGACCACAATACCATAATTAAGAATGATTGATTTTCATAAGATAACATCCTCTCTCTATGTAAGAATTTGGAAAATGATGAAAGAGTTCATGAGTGATAATTATGTGAAGGGAAGTAGTTAGAAGAGGAATGATTTTATGAATGATGATGTTTTCTATCAAAGAAGAAACGATTCACAGAATATCAAGAATAATTATGCAGATGAAGGAATTCTATAAAAGTAGAGGCACTATGTGGAGGCAGTACGTGATGACAGTACGTGGAGGGAGTATGCAGTGGTCGTACATGGAGGACACATGTGAATGTTGTATGTGGAGGCTGTATACAGAGGGTGTAGGTAGACGCGATACATGGAGGTGGTACGTGGATGCGAGACATAGTGGTGGTACATGAAGGTGGTACATAGAGGTGGTACACCGAGGTGGTATATGGAGGAGGTACACAACGGTGGTATGTATAGGCCGTACGTGGAGGTCATACGTTGAGGTCGTACATGGAGTCCATACGCGGGGGGTGTTTGTGGAGGTAGTACGTGCAGGCGGTACGTGGAGGTGCTATGTGGGAGTATAGATAGTATATACAGTAGATTCAGTTTGCGAAAAATGAATATTCAGGAATCACTCTTATTACATGGGGAATATTAGTTCAAAGAGGATTGATACAATTTGGAGAGGAAATAAGATAGTCCGTGAAGCACTCAAGGAATTTCATACATACTTCTGGGTAAGAGTTAAAAGAATTTTTTTAAAATATTAAATTTGGGAAATATTTTCAATAATCATTGGGGCATGGAATTGCATCATTTTTTTTCTAGAAAAATCATAGGCACTGTTGTATTATTTTCAAAGACTTACATGAGTGTAAGGGAACATCCTACTCATTGTATTCCACATCAAAGGATTATTTTCTAGTCGATTGTGTGGTAATGGATTATTTCCAAACATAACTACTCTTTTTGAGTAGTGAACCTCGTAAATTCTTCTATTCTCGTGGATGTGTTTTCGGATTTTGTTCATTAGGAAAACAACAATTTAATTGGAGGTGAAGATAGTTTAGATAGTAAGGATACATAAAATAAAAATACGACACTGATTTACCTCTCAACCTCTTTGTCATAATAGATTCGTAATTGGGAAACATCAAATTTATATTAAAAATAAATGGCTTCAAATAGTAGGATAATATCATAGTGAAGTAGCTAAAGAAAAATATGGATGGACATGAATTTTGTAAATAATCAAATTTTCTATCACATAAAATTATACTCTAAATCATTAACATCTATTATAATGAAGATATTTTCCTTTCCATTACACGGATCCTTCAAAAAATTATCCTTTAATGAATAAAATTCCATTGTTGTGTAGTGGCATGATTTTATAATAAATTATGTAGCAATGAAATGTCATTTTTGAGGCCCTATATGACAAAATGAACCCCATGAACCGATTTTGTTTGAGGAAGTGAGAATGTTATTCATGATCCATCAATAATATCTTCCATGAACCGCCAAATATCATCATATTTTAATAAATTATATTACCTAGGGTTCCCAAAAAACTACCCCATACCAGCCTCATAATAATAACTATTTAGGAATATATGGCCATCAAAAATTGCGACATCATAAATGCCTTATTTAATGTCATAAAAGAACTAGGGGGAAGGGTAATCCTTCAAATACAAATATCATAAAGGCGATTTATGATGAAAATTTTAAAGTCAAATTTTGAAGAAATCATTTAATGGTACCTCAAAATGTAATCCTGCAATTTCCTTCTTGATGTAATGTCATGAAGGTGACCTATGATGTACACTACATATACATACCATGTGGATGTCCCTCCATGAATCATTATGTGGAGGATCTGAATGGATGCCCACATTGTAATGTTCTACTTAAAAACCACAATGTAGAAAGTTTTAGGTGACCATAAATATGAGAACACCGATATATTAATTACAATATGCATCTAAACCTTGTAAAACATTCCTTGGATAGGTTTTTTATATGATGTTTTTTAGATGGTTCAGATATAATTTATTATGTGATAACAATATAGCCAATGTTTATTCAAAAAACTCTATAATTTGAGATACTCTACATGTTGTCGAAAAACACACTAATTCAAGATTTTCCTATTTCTTTACCAATATATAATTAGTAAATATTCCTTTATTGGTACCCAAATATCCATCATGTCTAGGTAATCCACTTGGATTACCTATATATGGGCCTCTTACTAGGTGTATGCCCAATATTTAACATATCATATGATTCATTAATAAATAGATAGGATAAACCACCATGGATCTACTACATTTAAATTCATTAACTCTACTTCAATATCCATCACAAAATTTACCCCTATTAAGTCTCATGTTGTTTCCCCTTTCTTGAAATGTGTATCCCAACCATATAGAATTAATGTGTATTTCCCATTCAATCCCATAAAGTGTCCTCTAATGAAATATAATTTATCTTATTTCCCCTTTCGTGTCTCACACTAAGGATGAGGCTTATTGGATTGAAGTATTAATCGATCTTTTATTATTATAAATCAGATGTCTTACATTAGTAACTATCTAGTATAGGATTCATGAATCTAAAAGACATATTACATGAACATATCAAAATATTTTAAACTAAATGTACTGGATATATTACATGATCTGTCTAGTCACATAGAAACTCTGACAGTATCTATGTCAGTACCTTTTTGACATAAATGTAATTGTTTACCTTCTTTGAAAATGAGAGCCATTTAGAAATCATTATATTCAAGAGGATGAGATTTTATTCTCATCGCAACATTTTTGAAGTAATTATCTCCTATTCTAGAACTCTATTGTATATTTAATATTTATTCATGAATCCTTTCAAAATCCAATGATTGAAATGGTTACCCCTTGACAATGATTGGATTTAACAGTATGAATGTGGGGATTATATTGTCTCCCATTTAATCCACTTATATTGTTAACTCAAAATGTCAGTGCCTTATAGGAATTTGATCTAGATATTATAACTATCTATAATGGTTATGGGGCTTGTGTAGTTGGTATCAATCCCATGAGAGTTCATCAAATATATCCCTATAATGGGAATAAGAATATACATCATATAATTTCGGTTATTAGGGAACGCCATAAATTTTATGATATTGTGAAAAGAAATATCGGTTGTTACGATTTCATGAAATATTATGTATATTGATTTATACATTTAATAAAACATTACAAAAAATAATTGACACTTCCTCTTATTGTACATTTCTTCCACAAAAACAAGGATTTATGTTTACATCCATATTTCATACAAGTCACATTTTCTACTTTAAAAAAACCCCATAAGAGAATTTTGTACCATGATATTATTCTAAATAATCATTAGATCTGATAATATATATATATTAAAATATTGGATGAGTGATAAAATATTGGGAATGATATAAAAATAATTCAAAAACATTAGTTCGGCGACAAAAAGGAAAACAGTAGAAAATATGTTCATTTTCCATAAGAAACAAGAAGATGAATAAACCATTTCCACATATTAGAATCAAATATTTCTCAAAAAACCCTCAAATAACATTATAAATATTAGTAAAACCATGAATTAATCATGATGGATACAAAAAATCATGAAATCATTTCTTTGAAAAGTAGACATTTTATAATGGAAAAAATTATAGACATTCCTTTTCTCATGAAATAAATTGATTTTTTTAAAAACCATTAGAATGTATAAAATATGTATCATAGAGTATAATATTACCAAACTATGTTCACTTATATTAATCAAATTTCACAATAATTATTTTTAAATAATTCCATTACAGTCAACTACATAGTTACCTCCCAAATAGTTTTAGTTTTAACGACTAAACAATTTCACAATGCATTGGATAGAAATATCTGGTTCAGCCATTGTGACAGTCTAAATCAACCTAATCAATAATAGAATAAAATATCTAAGAAAAATATAAATAATAAATAAGATTAAACTTTGAAAATTTTATTTTAACAATCTTGAAAAGAATTGAACCCATAATCAATATGCAGTAAATTTTCACATAAAAATAAGAAAAAATATTCTTATATTTTAAAATTCTAAATAAATATTTTTTATTATAAAACATAGTTTAGGATATTATTTTAAAAATCACGAAAACATAAAGTTTAATCTTGATAATTAATAACTGATATGATAGGGAGAAAATGTGGCCATTTGGTAAATGTCAAGAAACATTTTTTATACATTCATAAAAAGTTTCAAAAGTGACTCATATGGAAAATGATAAAAATACATCCTTTTTAAGAATTTCATAAATCTCAAAATTAGTTCAAAATTTTCTTAAAAATACTTCTATTAATAAATAATTACATTGATGAATAAAATTTAAGAACCGTTTTATAGAGTTGAAATTGTTTAAAACATTTAATACATGTTTTAATGATAATTTTATACAAATTTAGTAAAATTTTAATAAAAAGAAAATTTGTGGATAGATAATGAAAAGGATTCTAAAACAACATTAATATTAGAAAATTTCATTCTAAATACGTCCATAAGGATTTTTATTCTAAAAACATGTTTTGAAAATGGTAAATGTAACAATGAACGAAAATTGGGATGAGAAATCCCTTACCTTGAATCTCAGCTCTCCACGAACATCTACTACATTCTTAAATAATAAAATAGTATTAATTATATAACTTCATAAGAAATATTTCCTTGTTTATTCCATTACAATTTTTACTTATAATTAATTTATTTTCCTGTTTTATTTAGTTGTTATGTCTGTCTAGTTTTGGATTGATATTTTTAGGGAATTTGGTTCATAATCACTAAATGAATTTTTTGTGTTGGAAGTGATTATTGGGTTCATGGTTATATTAAATATTTAATCCTAAACATTTTACCATTAATGTATTATTAAGTTAAATATAATTTCTAAACAATCCATATAATTCAATCATTAAAAACTAACCACATCATTTTATGGAGATAATGCTCTGTATATAACCATTAATGAAGTTTTCATTTTTTAATGATAGAATATGAAATAAAGTAAATAATGGTTTTCCATTATAAAATAATAATAATAATATAAACATCATTATGATTCATGTAATTTATTCTTATGTCTATCCATATAAGTTGTCAATGAATATCATGTCACATCGGTTCATTATCGTGGTGGGGAACATATATGCACAATTGCTGTTATAATTTTCTTGGAGATAGAAGGGTATAACGGTAGATAATATCATATTTGTTTTAATTATAATAATTTCAGAACTATAATATCTATATTCTTTAATTAATTTTTTATAACAATCCATGAGAGGCGATGATGAGAATCAAATTATATCTCTTCATGGATATTGTAGTTCGTACAAAAAACAAGAGAAATTATTTCATTTACCATAGGATATATGAGTGGTAAAAATTTATTATTAAATAAATAAAATATAATTTCATTATATGGAATATGATTATTTTAATTTTTTATAATTATGAGAATAGACAATAATGTTGCAGAATATGAAAAAACATAAAAGGGATTGGTTATGGTGTAAACCTCATCCTTGGACAACGTCATTTTTACTTTATTATTAATCTATATAATATTAGTGTTTTGAGAACATTGAGACCTATAAGAAATGTGTATGAAATTTTTTATGTGATTTTAGAAGATAGTGGTTGATGTATTGTGCCCGATGAGTATTGAATAATGGAGGAGATAAGGTTCCATTTTATAAGTGAGGTGAGTTTTACTCTTATAATTATTCAGTTTTTAAAATTAATATAAATCAATTTCAGGGGAATATGGAATAAGGGAAACCTAATACTAAATTGTATAAAAGTTATGATATAAATAAATTAAATATATTTTATTAAAATATGATTTCTATATATTTTAATCCATATATCTATGTTCAACCCTTTTTACCACATTTTACCCTCTAGTGAGGTAACATAAATTTATATCTAAGTATGTTATTTATATGAAAAAAAATAAAAAGTAAATTATAAAAAATTTATAAATTATAATTTCTAAAAATGAATACATTTTGTTAGATTCACATTTTAAAGGTTGAATAAATTACTTTCAAATGAAATATGAAAAATGTATAAAATACATTTTAAAAAATACACGTTTTAAGCCTAATAATTTTTTTACCCTTAAATCATGAATTTTATTGAATAAAATGAAATTAATTGGATTTGAATTAAAAAGAGAACGTAAAATGAAATTTCAATCATTCCAAAAATAAATGTAACCTTCTGACAAGACAATTAAAATCAAATATCAAAAAAATGATTTTAATTAGAATAAAATAGATCATATGTACCAAAATTATATTAATGTGTATGATAATTACAAATAATGTTTTTAAATGCATTAATTTACCCATAATTATTTTTTAAAATTATTTTAATAAATTTAAAATTTATCATTATATCATTATAGTTTCATAAAAATTATAGTATTCTTCAAATTGTTGTTCATAACTATTCACAAAAAAATAAACTATTTTAGAGAAAATATTAAAACACACACATAGAAAAATATAATATGATGAATCTGAAAATGAATTTAATTTTATAAAATAATATTTATAATATTTTTAAAAAATAAATCTAATAAATTCCAATAAATTAGGAAAAATACATGTTTATAAAAAAATGAATTTTTAAATAATAATTTTAATATATTCCCATTCAATTCCTCGAAAAAACCCACTTTATGAATAGTCAGTTTTTCAATTGAATATATTATTATTAAATTTCATCAACCATCATTCATTAAAAACTATTTTAACTTTTTATTATAAGAATAAAATAAAGAACACTTAAAGATAGTTTTTTGAAATAAAGATGTCATTTTACACATGGATCATTTTATAAATATTTCAATAAATTTGACAAAAATCGAATAAATTATTTTTTACTGTTGAAATTTTAAAACAATATATTATCAGTAAATTTAATTCTCCAAATAGTAAAGATGTGTCTTCTCATTGAGACATATAAAATATTAGTAAAACATTATTTTAAAGAAAAATAAACCTTTGAACATTTAAATGTTTTTACCATATTTGATTTAAATCATTTCATTTGAAATTGAGTACACAATTCCTTGGAATAAATATCTAATGTTTAAATTGGATAAAAAAGGTATTCATTTATTTAATATTTTGTATTCATATTCATATTTTTCAATTTGACATAAATTTATAATTTTAATATTTAAATAATATTTTTATTATTAATTTGAGATCATTGTTGAGGGTGGTACACACAATAGAACATAGTATTAATTTAATAAATAAAAACTAAAATCTCTGTGTGTGTTGAATATTGTATTCTCTTTTAAGGTTGTGTAACCTTGTCTTATTCCCATAAGCTTAAATTTATGGTGTTTGGAATACATGGTGAAAATATGCTCACATGGTGGTCTTGGTACATATGCATTATATACCCTTTTAGTTATACCCAATTTTTTAAAAACTATATATGAATAGTTATAGTTGGGGCTTATATATAGATAAGTGGATTTTTTTCCTAATTTCAAGTCATAAATGAATCTTATGTTCTTCACCAGAGAGTTGATGGATCATCAATGTCTATTTTCTAGAGGAATCTTAATCTTTTCACCATGGGAGGAAGATTCACTTTACACTCATTAATATTTGGGAGTCCAATGTTCATCACATAAGTGGATAATAACTCAGGTTGGGGATAAAACTAGTAGGAGGTCTAAATATAAGGAAAATAAGGGAGTATCTCATCTAAAGGTATTTTAGATACTTAGAAGATAATACAACTTAAGGGAAAGAATATTCCGTCATCATATGATCATCACATGAGGGAAATTTTAGGTTTCTAGTTTTTGTGGTTCAACCTCATAGAGGCATCTTACATATCCTAAATAATAGGAATCAAACCATGTGTTGTTATATTTTCATAGATTAAGATTTTATTATATGACAGGTAAATGCAATTCAACATCTTGTGATAATGATGTACACTATATATTTTAGACTCATGAAGACGAGTCTAGAAGGTGAATCATGTGATGCATCTTATAAATGATAATAGAATGACCAACTAAACCTCAAATACCTTGTGATACATAATTAGTGTGATAAATAAGTGACAAAAAATTAATCTTATTACATAGTATTACATAATAGGGAATTTAGAGAGGCTTATGCATTGGTTCAAACTTTTGAGGTAGAGCTGGAGCTTACACCTGGGAGGATGCCATGATATAGTGAAACTAATAAGTGTATCTCGACACAAGGTGTATAAGAAATAGAGAGTATTATGTCTAATCAAACACTTTTTATGCTAAAAGGAGTATCTTAATTTATGGATTTTTCTATGATTAATGTTAAGGTCATAGGTATATCAACGAATAATAGGTTTGAACTAGATCAAAAATATTGTTGTGAAACTCTTAATTCATAATGAGGTTTAGTTATGGTAGTGTAGGGATGGACAAAAGTCCTAGGAATCTGTCATATAAGACATCTAATCATTGGGTGAAGGGATGGACACCCCATAATATGGAACAGTAGAATTATCATTTCTGCTTATTTATAAAGGCATTATTTCATACGGCCGACTACATTGGCCTAATAGTCTTAGTATATTTTAATAGAACTAACCATATCATGTTTGACACATAGTGAATTAAAATGGGGTATTCTTTATAAAGATTATTTGTACTACATTATAATGGTACCAACTTATTGTAGATCCACATAGAATAATTTTGGACGCATCTTTAAAGAATTACACTATTAAAAAACCTTCACAGAATCCCCTCATGAGGTGAACTTAATGGATTGCTTCATTAACATCTTTTTTTAAATTACTTCTTGAAGGACCTCATTGCTACCAAGATTGGACTTAGGATTACCTAAGGTTATCTTTAACTCACCATGAGTTTTTATCTCAATATTTATTTATTATTCTATTTTTTTGTTATATATATGGTACTTCTAAGAAATTATATATAAAAAAGATTCAATTTTTCCATGTGTTCCTTTATAAGGATGATTCATAGTGAGTATATAATAAATGTACCATTGTAATAAGAGATTGGTGTTAATAATGTGAAATTTAATTTTAACGGGGATCTGAAATGATCATTCTTTAATATATGGTAGGTTGAATGATCATTACTCAATAATAGAAACCAATTTTTATGGGAGTCCAATAATATTATGAAATTGGTAAATTATAGCATAAAAAAACTAACATAGCATTGTAAATTAAAATGATTCATAGATGAAAATATCATCTTATAAAGGAATATATTCTTCATAATATAATATGTAATTCTTGAATAAAATGATAATTTTTTTTTTGAATAAATGATCCTACTATTTGATGTATTTTATTTACTTTGTGGGTTATTTTTTATTTTGTTTTTCATTTAGGTTGAAATAAATTGATACATAGAAATGTATTAACATTTTTATATAATTATATTTGGATCCAAACCCAGTTAGAATGAAGACATTGAAACTAACTACATATATGGATACAAGGATCACTAGTAGTAGGTGTTATATGGAATCCAATGATTTTGTTACATAACATTTCATTTCATAATACACATTAAAAAAAATAGAATGTTTTTTTGTGTTTAGTGTCTAGGAAAATCGGTACATAATACATTAATTACATATGGATAACAAAAAAATAAACATTTATCAATTAACGTGGGAGACTTATTTTTTATTCCATCCTAATTCAACTTAGTTTTGCTCATAACATGGAGGGATACATCATATAAAATGGTGTACACAAATCCCTACAATTCCGTAAATAAAATAATCACATATCATGTGAGGAAGAGGCACATAACAAGGCATAATCATATGACTATAAGGCATAACATAAAATAATGAATGTTTATCATAACATTGAAATGTTGCTAAAATTTAAAAATAGGTCATTCATAAGAATATCACCAAGGTCCATCCCAAAAGTGTCATAAATCATAATTACTATAGTTATTCACAAAGGAATCATGAAACATTACACCTATTGAGATTAAATTCACTACCAAATGCATTCAAGAACTATTAGGGTGAACCATTCATATTTTTTAATTTCTTGTCATCCACATAGATCATAATAAATCATTTCGCTAATAGCCCAGGGTGAATAAATAACAAGTTATTTATTAAATAACTATGAAAAAAGGATATTCAGTACATGATTATTATGTCATATTTATCCCATGAAAGGAAATGTGGGTTTCATATATGTAAATTTCAAAATCAAGAAATCATTCTTAAATATAGTTTAATACTAATTTAAATGGAAATTGGATTGGGTATTCAAATGAAAAGGATAAGATAATTTCTCATCTTTTGGAGATAAATTTTTGAAGAATGTTCGTCATCATGATAGTTATAAAATATGGGTTTAGACAAAGTAATAAATGAGAGAGGACAAAGTTTTGAAAATAATAAAAGACTATAATTATATTAATGAGATTATAAAATGTGGTAAAAAATAATATAGTTTTTTATTTAGAAGTAAAACCTCGAATGGGAACCTGAATTGAAAATAGAACAGATGATTTTCCCTTACCACAAAGAGTTTTTCCCCAAACATGATGATGAATCCTTGGGTGATTGAAGAAACCTTGGGTGTATTCCTTAGGAAAAAAATAAAAATATTCTTTTAGAGGATGGAATGGTATTTAAGGCGCGATGTGAATTGGGTGGTTATTTATAGAATTAGTTGAGTATTTTGTTAATAATTTCAAAATATTGGACTTGTAATTATAGGTTGTGGAAAATGAAAACCCATTGGCTTAACCATAATTTTTTGTTATGGTTTTGTACATTTGGAAAATATTTTTTGTTACTTTAGTCCACTAGAATATAACATCATTTTTTATTAATTCTTTTTTCATTTATAACATATTTTTAAACAATGTAATGTTTTTAAAGATAATGTTTACTTTTTAGACTTTGAAAAGTCATTTATTGGTTTGGAAATTGATTAAAGTCTATTAAAAAACTTAATATCATTAAGATATCAGATTCTATGTCTTAGATAGTGGTTAATTAATTATTAAATTATTATGAAATAAATAATAAGTCATAAAAAATATAAAAAGTCAAAATTTTTATTTTATATATTCACGAAGAAATAAAATATTTTATAAAAATATCATAAATTCACTCTAACATAATTTTTATGTACTGATTTAAAATATAATTTTTATTTTTCTAGAATAATTTTTTAAATGTGATAATTTTATATTTTAAATGTTAAAAATTCTAATGTTTTTAAAAATATATGTTTTAAGGAACATTAAAAATTTTGACACTTATAAAACAATTCACATGCCATTATAAAATTATATTGTCATTTATATTTAAATAAAAGTTTTCTAAAATAATTATTAATTTAAAATATATATTATTCATAATAACTTATTTTATTATAAGAAATTATATTTTTTTTAAATGTAATTTTTTTGAAAAACCAATTTATTAAATTTCATCTCAATTAAAAATATTTTTTATCAATAAAAAATATTCTTTAATTTTTATATCCCATTGTGATTAATAGTTATACTAGTCCAAATTTATACATGATTAATTATTTTCTCCAAAAATAAAATGTCGTTCTATGTGTTTCTGTTATAAAATGTAAGAAAATTTATTGGGAGAAAATAAATCTATAAATAAAAGAATTACATTTTTTGTAACGCCCCGACCCTAATTACCTAGAGTCGGTGCATTATTACATAACATTGGCATGATCATGAGAAAGATCAAGTCTCGAAAGACCGATTAGTTTAGTAGCCTTGGAATAACTAGATACATCCATAAATTTTTACATTACATCATAAAAAAAACATCTTGTCTTCATATCCCCTCATACTATCCCTGCAGGTCATTCATAAATTACTTCTTCATAATCCTGGGAAAAATAAAACATTGAAAGGGGTGAGCTCGGATGCTCAGTAAGGATAACATTATAGCAGAAGCTTTCTTAAATAAGCATAAACACTTAAGGCAATTTATAACTAAAACAAAAGCCTTTTAAAATTGAACTTCAACATAGTATGGCAAAAGTAAAATGAAATAATGCCATTTACTTACTCACATGGATATTCTACTAGTCGAATGATCACATGCAATATCAATAACCACTTTCATAATGATGGAATGCATAATGCCAGACTATCATAACCACATATCCAAGGCCTCGTGCCAAGACTACAAATAAGATTTTGCCAAGGCCTTGTGCCAAGACACTAGTTTGTCTCATGAGACCTACCGATGCATCGAGGAGCTATAGCGGGCTCCACCCGTCACTTATTAAGTCCAATGCATTCCTCATATGAATAGGTTTAAGCATAAAATAAACATTCGTATTAAAACTAGCATACGAAATGTCAATACTTTAACCACAAACCATGAATGGTATAAATATAGAACATCCACAGTCAAATATAACTCATTTGATACAATATGGAAGATTGTATTGTATCACATTATCCTCAATCATGAATAATGAAGGATGTTTACATAGATGAAAATAATCATCAAAACTATTTGAGAGAAATATCCCCCTTTTCATGAAAACATTTAAAACTCACACTATTTGTCAAGAATCCATTTAAAAATAGATTTTTGAATCAAAGTGTCCCATACCACTTTGAAACTTTTTAAAAGGATTTTTAATTTTAAAACTTTAATGTCCATATAAATAAATCCTTAAAACCATTTTTAAAACATGGACATTAATGAAAAAGATTTAGATGAATAAGTCTTTAAAACATTTAAAAATGGTATTTTAGTTAGAGATTCTAACCAAAAGAGAGACACTTGAATGAAAATAATTGAGGTAATCAAAACTTTGTAATATCATGAGAATAAAGGGAATTCATGATATACTATGTCAAAGTACATTATATACACCACATAAAAGTGATTTGGTGTATATCAACAAAGAAGTCTCAATGGAATGTAAGTTGAGATGAAATCTCTCATAAAGGCCATATCCTTAGGTTAAGGATAAATCAACAACATAATTATGTGTGAAAAATATAAATACACTAAATATGATTGGATATTCAGTGTAAAACAATCAAAGTATATTCACACATATTCCTGTAAAAACAACACCAACGAATTGGATGTTTAACTCAACAAATGGTGAAAGAGTTAAAATTACTCTTATCAAATTCATATCAATGACTTGAGAATTTTCAATGGAGTGATTATGTGTATCAAAAGTATATCCATAGGAAGGGGAGTGGAAATTATGACATAATCAAATGAATAGTGATTCCACACATAATCTTGGGGTAATATAATCAATGAAATATGCGTAAAGCCAAATGAGTGGAAATTGAAATCTCAAATTCCCTTATTGATTAGGTAACTTAAGAAACAAACACCCATGAAAGAATTATCATACCATTATGATGTAAATACCCATAAATAAAAGTATATAACACAATGAATACAATCATGGGCAGTACACATACACCACATGCAATAATTAAGTGGTGATCAATGGAATTCTCATGGAATTAAAAGTGAGATAAGAAAATCCCTTACTTTGTACTTTTTCCTTGGTCGATGGTAGGTTTACCTCCTGTATAATGGTGAAATAATTGTTATTGAATAATACAAGAATCATTTACTTTAATATGATATCATATATGATCTTTTAACATTAATTTGTTAATAATATCTTAGTATTAACGCCGTTTCGGGTGTTAACTTACTCATTTTCTTTTATATGTTTTGTTACATAAGTCATGTTTTTTGTATCTTATTCATATCCAGAATGATATCAAGTCCTTAAAAATCATTTTTAAATCATTAAATGATAATTATACTTGAATGGATACGATGGATAATGAATCTCATCGCGTTCGTGGAGACGGTAGTCCGTACGTACGCACGAACGCTACTTCCATTTAATTTTTTATTTTAAAAGAATCGAATCCAAATGATACATAGGTATATTACTATTCCAGTATAATATAATATTTTATATATGTTACTTAAGTTCATTAACACCATCCTTTATACGTTCCATGTGTGGTATGAACGAGTCATATCATTTTAAGGGGGCGGTAGTCCGCACTTCCTCAAATGAAATTATCGTATGTATATACGACATGAAACGAATAATGGTATGAAATAAAATGGAATTACAGAAGCTTATATATAAAATATATATCATTAATATCATATTTAATTACAGTGCCATCATAATGGCCACCATGAGAGGCGGTAAGATGTTTTTGAACAATCATCGTTTCGTGAGGCGTTAGTTTGCCATCCACAGAAACATTATGTTCATCATCCATTAGATGGAGTTGTGTGTATGTGTAGTTTGAATACTTCTTATAACAACATCCTAGTATATTGAGGATACTGGTTCTGTTACAAAAGAAGGGAAATAAAAAGAGTTTGGGGGTTGAAGAAGCAAAATAAATGAAAATAATTTAAGAGAAATCGTTACCTTTAATTTAGGTAACTCACTTTGGTTGGAACCAAAGGACTTGTTGAAATGCTTTCTGCCTAAGGGGAAGCTTCAAGGAGGAGGAGAGGGATGTGGGGAGCTTAGTTGGACAGAGTTTGGACGAGCCAAGTGGCTTGAGAGGTGTGAGGAAAAGATAAGGAGGAGTGCCCTTTTATAAGAGGGGTGAGGGGCACCTTTGGAAAAGCTAGAAATATTAATTTATAATAAATTCATATTCGGTTTCCAAAGGCTCAAAAGTTGACTATTCAAAGTATGAGGTGGGGATAGGTAGAAAACAACTCATCCAATAGAATTTAGACAGGTTTGGGTACTTATATTAACCTTATCTTTAAGTATTAACTCTAAGTTAATTAGTTTCACTTTTACAATGTCTCTTTGTATTTTTATATAATATGGTTACTAAACATACTATATACATCCAAAAGACCCCCAAGTGGTCCATTAATGCTTAACCTATAATTATATAAGTCTCTTGGCCGAACCTTAGATTTTTATGAATTTAATATCAATTAATAATATAATATTTGTTTTAAGAATTCTTTTATGTCAATTTTGACACTATTCATTAGTTGATTTTTGTGAAACTCATAACAGATTGATTATTTCGAAAAAAGTCAATTAAATAAATCCTAATATATTATATTATCCTACAAAATTAGTTTAATTCATTAAAAGTGTCATATTATATTTATTTGGGTATTTATAAAATCAGTTATTTTAATTTTTCACTATTATAGTAATTACTGCATCATCATTGTGTCATTAATATTTTACATTATTTGATGTCTAAAAAGTATAAATAAAATATCATTATGTAGGAAATCGTTTTAGCTTTCTAATGAATATTTATAATCTAAAATCCAACATATATAACCCTATGTAACAATTATTTTTCTAAAAGATATATGCTTGTGTCATTTTTGTATTCATTTTAACTTAATTAAAATAAAGTGTCATTATCACTTACAAGTGGATTCATGGGGTCCCAAAATTGACCCAAAGATGCCCATGGTCGACCATGTATCAACCAATAGGGTTAAGATACATTTTAGGGTAATTTAGTATTATTATAATATTATTTTTTTAACCCTTATTTACCGGATTTACCCTTAACCATGGTAAATAAAATATTTACCGCAGTAATTATTCAAAATGTCTAAAAATAAAAGTTACCTATTTACACAATTTGGACATCCTGATTCCAAATATGGAATCAATTTTTCTAAATTCAAAACACAGAAGTGGCAGAAATTAATTTAAAATTAATTCCCGCTGTCAAAACAAAAAGCGTGTTTTTAAGAGATAATAACTATCAAAAGATTGACACTTGTTTATGTTCGGTTTAATTGTAAAATTATGTCCAATGACCAAAATTATATTAAATGGTAAAAATATATTCTAAATATACTTTAAAACCACTCAAATTCACAATTTATCACTATTAATTATTTTGATTAAAAAAGTTGTTTTTAATTAAAATTTAGTAATTTTCACTATTCTTCAAAATACAAAAGTTATCCGAAAAGTACCAAAATTTAACCCTAGGCTAAATTCGATATTCCGAATCCAAAAATGAAGTCCATTTTGAAATATAAAATATATATAATTTCAAAAAGTAGGTATTACTATTCATAACGGCTAGTTTGATTGGTTGTGGTGTGTTAAAATCTCGAAGTTGCGTACAATGCACGTCATTGCATTATTCGAAAGGAAACATACCGAGGAAGCTTGGGGTGTTACATTCTCCCCTCCTTCAATAAATTGCGTCCTCGCAATTTTAAAATTTTACTTGGGAATATAATGGAAAGTCCCACATCGGAAAAAGAGTCAATAAAACTATCACTTTAAAAGAAAGAAAGAGAGGTATAAGGGTCATCCAAGATAACCCATACTAGGATTCCATGTAAGAAAACATGGATATGGATGATAAACTAAGTGTCAAGTTCTGATGGAGAGGGATAGAAATCATGATCAGGAGAAAGTTAACAATGAGAAAACCACAAACTTGTGTTGGGACAAACGACCATTAGTCTCCTAGTAGGAAAGTAAACGGGCAACATTTTTTTTTAAAGTTACATTACATAAGGAAGAGTAATTCATTTATGATATTGACTAAGAAAATTATGAGATATACTTACATTTTAAGTATATTTTCATTCTTTAATAAATTTCCACCACTAACTCATTTTTTTTAAACGATGAGTATTCAAGAAGACTTGGTCACACTGGAAGAGATAGAATAAACTTCAATAGAATCACATGATCCATGAAGGATAAACCATATATTTACATTGTCTTTGAAGATTAATCAAAACCAAAATGGTCAGTGAATGATCTAATGATCCCCCAAAAGGATATTCATTGAGATAAATATGCACTAATCTTAATTTCTAAAATTAAACCAACAATACCCCAAAGTTAAATAGATACCATTCAATAACCAATTGTCCTTAAAATCCTTTAATATAATCCAAACTAATATTGAAACCCAAAACATAGAAGAATTTGATTATGTAGTCTCCCATGTTAAATTGTATCTCCAAATGACATCAGATACTCTTAAAGTCACATACTCAAAAGTAATTAACCTAATCACATATTCTCTATTATAGGTTTATCATTTCCATAAATAACCCAAATCACTATAAATCCACAATAAAAACGTAGATAAAAATCTATCATTACTCCACAAATGAAACCCCATAGTATTCTATTTTCCTTGGGCATATAGTGTTCCCAACAAAGCGAACATCTTCCAAAATAACATTTATCACTTAATCACCAAATCATTTTCCCAAATCAACTTATTATTGATTAATAAAATCATTTAACTAAAAAAAGTCACACTAACCAGGGACTTCACGTAGTCCAGTGGTAGGCGATAAATCCCAATCGCACTTTGGTTGTGGGTTCTATTCCCATAGCTTTGTCCGACGCGACGGGTTGTCACACGGTCTACGTGTTGTCCTTTTTCAAAAACAATATTTTATAATATTGCCAAAATGAGATAAATTCCTCAAAATACTATATCATAAATTTAACCACAAATGTTATATCATACCTTGAATCTTCATCCCAAATTAGAATAACTTATAATTCTCTCAAACCCCAATGATCATATAAATCCAAATGGTTATTTATACCCATATCCACAAGAGAAGAGACAATTCTTCCTCAAATATCATTCTCACATGGAAAACTGCGGGGTTACAAATACAAGAGAAAATTATTCCATAGTAAACCCATCAACAAGGAGTGCTAATACTTTTTAAACATTTCTCCAACCATTTATTCCCACATAGCTTCTTCTTTAACCAAGAAAATATCCTATAGAATAGGACATTCACTCGGGTAATGGCCAGTTCCCCTACATTTACGGCAAATGACTGTAAATGGACTCTTGGGACCATTTTTATCTTCTTCCATAGTACTCTTCATTTTTCTTCAGCAATTCTTTACTTTATGTCCTTCCTTCCCGCACGTAAAACATTTCGTTGTCCCATTGAGACACTTTCCTGGGTGTCTCTTTCCACATTTCCTGCATGATGAAAATTGAGGGTTCTTTTCTCCATGGTCTCCATTACTGGAGCTCTTATCATTTATCACCTTTCTCTTCCTTGTTGAGTCTGGGAGTTGGTTAATATATATGTTGTTGATCATATTTTTGGAAAACTAATTTGGCATAAAGACGATATCTTTTACGCCTATCAACATTCCATTTTGTTGCTCATTGCCACCACCGTTCCCACCTTGTACATCATTCTCAAAGTCACTATGACTTCCTTGGAATCCAGCCATTGACTAAAACCAGAAAGCATTGTGTGAGTAATAGTAGTCGTAAAATCATTTAGAGATTAAAATGTCACCATATTCTCAATTTGAAACATATTAGGATTAACCAAGGTCATTTACTCTCATCTTATGTATATATTACTTAAATTGGTTTGTAAAGAAAATGTAAATTATCCTAAGCATATCCCCCGGGAGTGTCGTAACCAAGAGTGCAGCAAGGCCCGTTGTCGTGCACCAGTTCCCGTTCGAGTCTAGCTCAAAGCGGTGTTTTCGGGTTTTACCCCTAGGTACATCTGTGCCAGAGCCGCCTCTACCTGCTCGTATCCAGACAGGGATGTATTGCTCGGAAAACTCACAAAATCTCTACAATACCAAAATTCTAGGAAGTTCTTTTATACTAATCCTAAAAGTTCATCTTAGGTCTACGTGCTCTAATCAGAGTTTATCTAAATCTAGCTACCAAGGTTTGTACTAAACTTCCTCTGATACCAACTGTAACGCCCCGACCCTAATTACCTAGAGTCGGTGCATTATTACATAACATTGGCATGATCATGAGAAAGATCAAGTCTCGAAAGACCGATTAGTTTAGTAGCCTTGGAATAACTAGATAAATCCATTAATTTTTACATTACATCATAAAAAAAACATCTTGTCTTCATATCCCCTCATACTATCCCTGCAGGTCATTCATAAATTACTTCTTCATAATCCTGGGAAAAATAAAACATTGAAAGGGGTGAGCTCGGATGCTCAGTAAGGATAACATTATAGCAGAAGCTTTCTTAAATAAGCATAAACACTTAAGGCAATTTATAACTAAAACAAAAGCCTTTTAAAATTGAACTTCAACATAGTATGGCAAAAGTAAAATGAAATAATGCCATTTACTTACTCACATGGATATTCTACTAGTCGAATGATCACATGCAATATCAATAACCACTTTCATAATGATGGAATGCATAATGCTACACTATCATAACCACATATCCAAGGCCTCGTGCCAAGACTACAAATAAGATTTTGCCAAGGCCTTGTTCCAAGACACTAGTTTGTCTCATGAGACCTACCGATGCATCGAGGAGCTATAGCGGGCTCCACCCGTCACTTATTAAGTCCAATGCATTCCTCATATGAATAGGTTTAAGCATAAAATAAACATTCGTATTAAAACTAGCATACGAAATGTCAATACTTTAACCACAAACCATGAATGGTATAAATATAGAACATCCACAGTCAAATATAACTCATTTGATACAATATGGAAGATTGTATTGTATCACATTAACCTCAATCATGAATAATGAAGGATGTTTACATAGATGAAAATAATCATCAAAACTATTTGAGAGAAATATCCCCCTTTTCATGAAAACATTTAAAACTCACACTATTTGTCAAGAATCCATTTAAAAATAGATTTTTGAATCAAAGTGTCCCATACCACTTTGAAACTTTTTAAAAGGATTTTTAATTTTAAAACTTTAATGTCCATATAAATAAATCCTTAAAACCATTTTTAAAACATGGACATTAATGAAAAAGATTTAGATGAATAAGTCTTTAAAACATTTAAAAATGGTATTTTAGTTAGAGATTCTAACCAAAAGAGAGACACTTGAATGAAAATAATTGAGGTAATAAAAACTTTGTAATATCATGAGAATAAAGGGAATTCATGATATACTATGTCAAAGTACATTATATACACCACATAAAAGTGATTTGGGGTATATCAACAAAGAAGTCTCAATGGAATGTAAGTTGAGATGAAATCTCTCATAAAGGCCATATCCTTAGGTTAAGGATAAATCAACAACATAATTATGTGTGAAAAATATAAATACACTAAATATGATTGGATATTCAGTGTAAAACAATCAAAGTATATTCACACATATTCCTGTAAAAACAACACCAACGAATTGGATGTTTAACTCAACAAATGGTGAAAGAGTTAAAATTACTCTTATCAAATTCATATCAATGACTTGAGAATTTTCAATGGAGTGATTATGTGTATCAAAAGTATATCCACAGGAAGGGGAGTGGAAATTATGACATAATCAAATGAATAGTGATTCCACACATAATCTTGGGGTAATATAATCAATGAAATATGCGTAAAGCCAAATGAGTGGAAATTGAAATCTCAAATTCCCTTATTGATTAGGTAACTTAAGAAACAAACACCCATGAAAGAATTATCATACCATTATGATGTAAATACCCATAAATAAAAGTATATAACACAATGAATACAATCATGGGCAGTACACATACACCACATGCAATAATTAAGTGGTGATCAATGGAATTCTCACGGAATTAAAAGTGAGATAAGAAAATCCCTTACTTTGTACTTTTTCCTTGGTCGATGGTAGGTTTACCTCCTGTATAATGGTGAAATAATTGTTATTGAATAATACAAGAATCATTTACTTTAATATGATATCATATATGATCTTTTAACATTAATTTGTTAATAATATCATAGTATTAACGCCGTTTCGGGTGTTAACTTACTCATTTTCTTTTATATGTTTTGTTACATAAGTCATGTTTTTTGTATCTTATTCATATCCAGAATGATATCAAGTCCTTAAAAATCATTTTTAAATCATTAAATGATAATTATACTTGAATGGATACGATGGATAATGAATCTCATCGCGTTCGTGGAGACGGTAGTCCGTACGTACGCACGAACGCTACTTCCATTTAATTTTTTATTTTAAAAGAATCGAATCCAAATGATACATAGGTATATTACTATTCCAGTATAATATAATATTTTATATATGTTACTTAAGTTCATTAACACCATCCTTTATACGTTCCATGTGTGGTATGAACGAGTCATATCATTTTAAGGGGGCTGTAGTCCGCACTTCCTCAAATGAAATTATCGTATGTATATACGACATGAAACGAATAATGGTATGAAATAAAATGGAATTACAGAAGCTTATATATAAAATATATATCATTAATATCATATTTAATTATAGTGCCATCATAATGGCCACCATGAGAGGCGGTAAGATGTTTTTGAACAATCATCGTTTCGTGAGGCGTTAGTTTGCCATCCACAGAAACATTATGTTCATCATCCATTAGATGGAGTTGTGTGTATGTGTAGTTTGAATACTTCTTATAACAACATCCTAGTATATTGAGGATACTGGTTCTGTTACAAAAGAAGGGAAATAAAAAGAGTTTGGGGGTTGAAGAAGCAAAATAAATGAAAATAATTTAAGAGAAATCGTTACCTTTAATTTAGGTAACTCACTTTGGTTGGAACCAAAGGACTTGTTGAAATGCTTTATGCCTAAGGGGAAGCTTCAAGGAGGAGGAGAGGGATGTGGGGAGCTTAGTTGGGCAGAGTTTGGACGAGCCAAGTGGCTTGAGAGGTGTGAGGAAAAGAGAAGGAGGAGTGCCCTTTTATAAGAGGGGTGAGGGGCACCTTTGGAAAAGCTAGAAATATTAATTTATAATAAATTCATATTCGGTTTCCAAAGGCTCCAAAGTTGACTATTCAAAGTATGAGGTGGGGATAGGTAGAAAACAACTCATCCAATAGAATTTAGACAGGTTTGGGTACTTATATTAACCTTATCTTTAAGTATTAACTCTAAGTTAATTAGTTTCACTTTTACAATGTCTCTTTGTATTTTTATATAATATGGTTACTAAACATACTATATACATCCAAAAGACCCCCAAGTGGTCCATTAATGCTTAACCTATCATTATATAAGTCTCTTGGCCGAACCTTAGATTTTTAGGAATTTAATATCAATTAATAATATAATATTTGTTTTAAGAATTCTTTTATGTCAATTTTGACACTATTCATTAGTTGATTTTTGTGAAACTCATAACAGATTGATTATTTCGAAAAACGTCAATTAAATAAATCCTAATATATTATATTATCCTAAAAAATTAGTTTAATTCATTAAAAGTGTCATATTATATTTATTTGGGTATTTATAAAATCAGTTATTTTAATTTTTCACTATTATAGTAATTACTGCATCATCATTGTGTCATTAATATTTTACATTATTTGATGTCTAAAAAGTATAAATAAAATATCATTATGTAGGAAATCGTTTTAGCTTTCTAATGAATATTTATAATCTAAAATCCAACATATATAACCCTATGTAACAATTATTGTTCTAAAAGATATATGCTTGTGTCATTTTTGTATTCATTTTAACTTAATTAATATAAAGTGTCATTATCACTTACAAGTGGATTCATGGGGTCCCCAAATTGACCCAAAGATGCCCATGGTCGACCATGTATCAACCAATAGGGTTAAGACACATTTTAGGGTAATTTAGTATTATTATAATATTATTTGTTTAACCCTTATTTACCGGATTTACCCTTAACCATGGTAAATAAAATATTTACCGCAGTAATTATTCAAAATGTCTAAAAATAAAAGTTACCTATTTACACAATTTGGACATCCTGATTCCAAATATGGAATCCATTTTTCTAAATTCAAAACACAGAAGTGGCAGAAATTAATTTAAAATTAATTCCCGCTGTCAAAACAAAAAGCGTGTTTTTAAGAGATAATAACTATCAAAAGATTGACACTTGTTTATGTTCGGTTTAATTGTAAAATTATGTCCAATGACCAACATTATATTAAATGGTAAAAATATATTCTAAATATAATTTAAAACCACTCAAATTCACAATTTATCACTATTAATTATTTTGATTAAAAAAGTTGTTTTTAATTAAAATTTAGTAATTTTCACTATTCATCAAAATACAAAAGTTATCCGAAAAGTACCAAAATTTAACCCTAGGCTAAATTCGATATTCCGAATCCAAAAATGAAGTCCATTTTGAAATATAAAATATATATAATTTCAAAAAGTAGGTATTACTATTCATAACGGCTAGTTTGATTGGTTGTGGTGTGTTAAAATCTCGAAGTTGCGTACAATGCACGTCATTGCATTATTCGAAAGGAAACATACCGAGGAAGCTTGGGGTGTTACATTTTTCAGGTTGTTATGTTTTTCCCTCTTTAAGAAATTGCGTCCTCATGATTTTATATTATAATAAATTTTTTATTATTTGGAATATTGTAATTCTAATTTAATTTTATGTCCAAAAAAATAGTATTAAATATGTTATTCACCAATAATATTTACATTTTATATATATTCTTCATAATGGTTCAAAAAAATATTGTGATGAACCCAACATATCTCTTGTGAGTATCAAACCAGGAGTGCCAAAAGGGTTATTCTCATGCACAAGTTCCCAATAAGGTCTTGATAAGTATGGTGGTTCTAGGTGTTAGCCCTAAAAACATCTGTTCCAGATCCTAATTCACTAGTTAATATCCAGATAGGGATTTCATTTCTTAAAAAAAATTACATAATACCTCAACAGAACACCATAATTTTTTCCTATATTTAATATTTTCTCTAGGGTTAATACTAAGGATTTCTATTCCTAATTTCCAAAAATAACTAATGTTTTGTTTGGAACCAAATATTGAATCCCACATTTTTATTATATAACTTTTCATTTCATGATACACATTTATCAAATTTGAAGATATTTTGGGTTTAATTTCATGAAAATTAGTTACATATTACCTGAATTACATTAGGATAACATAAGAATAACTATTATTAAACTATTTTGGAATAATAGTTTGTTATTACCCCCTATTTCATCTCACTACATCTCATATCCTAGGGAAATACATCAAATAAATGGGTGAGCATAAATCATAGCAATGTAATAAACAAAATAAATACATGGCATGCGAGAAAGAGGAATATAACTAAGAATGATTATATGGTTATGAGTCAAATCATAAAATAAATTAAATGAATCCTAAAATTTTGATGGGGATACAACATAAAAATAGGAAATTCATATCCATTTCACTATGTTCTCTGCCCAAGGTTTCATAAATCATAATTACTGAGGTTATTCACCAAGGCATCGTAAAACATGTCATCTTTATAGAATAAATTCCATAACCAATTCATTGTAAAACAAACAATTAAAACACATAATATATATTCATTTCATGTGATTGAAATATATCATAATAAAACATTTCATTAATAACCATTTGTGTATACAGAATGAGATTCTTATAAAAATGTGGGTATACAAAAGAGCCTAATGATATAATCATTACATAATTTTTAACCCATAAAATGAAATGTGTGTTTTATATATGTAAATCCTTAAATCAAAAATAATTTTTAAATCAAATTGAATGAAAATTTAAAAGAATTTTTTTATATATTTAAATAAAATGTAAAATAGAATTTAACATATAAAAGGGTGAAATTTTAAAAGTTGGTTGGGCAACATGACGGGTAGAAAACATGGTTTTAGAAATGAAAAACATTAGAGAAGGAAAGGTTATCCCATTAGTAGAAACATATTATTATATTAATTCTATAAAATAATGTGGACAAAATAAATTTTTTATAATTTAGAATACATCACACAAAAAAGGGAACATGAATGGAAAAGAGAAGTGGATATTTTCCCTTACCATGAAGTGTTGTTACTAGAACATGAGGATGGAACCTTGGGGGATTAATGAAACCTTGGGGGAAATAATTTGGAGGAATAGTTCCTAAAACATCATTTAGGATAGATTTTGAGAAAAGGGGGAGGTAAAATTGCTTGGTATTTATAAAACAGTTGGAGGATTTGTTTAATAATGTCCAAATATATGCCTTGGAAATCTATATTTTGGAAAATAATAAACTATTTTCATATCAAGGGTTTTCCCATGGTTGTAGAAATTTTATATTTATTTTATTTTATTTTAATCTAGTATAATGAAAAAATATATTTTATTACTTATTTTTGCATATAAAATTATATTTTCCACAAAGAAATGTTCTTAAAGTCAAATTTTCCTTTTTAGACTTGGGGAAGACATATATAGGATTGGAAATTGTTTAAAATATACTAAAATACATAATATTAATTAAATATAATATTTTAGGTCATGTATTGTGGTTATTTAATTATTACACCATTATGAGATAATTATGATGTCATAAAATATACCGAAAACACCAAACTAATTTTTTTTACTATTCACAACAAATAATGTATTTAAAAAATTCACATAAACTCACCCTACATAAATTGACTTTTTAATTTCAAATATTTTTTTTATCTTGAGTAATTTTCTAAATATGATACTTTTTACATTAACATTTAAAAAACCCTATTTAATTAAGAATTTTAATTTTTAAGGAATATTCAAAATTCTAAAACATATAAAACATTTATTTAGAAAATTTAAAATAATTATATCATTTTATTTAAATAAAAGTTTTTTAAAATATTATTTAGTGAAAATAAATATTATTTATAATACATTAGTTTATTATAAAATTTTTTATCTTTTATGAAGGGTATAATTTGTGTTTGAAAAATAAATTTACTAAATTTCATCTATATTAGACAAATAATTTATTAAGAAAAGATATTATCTAATGTGAATATCCCATTGTTGTTAATAGTTGTACTAGTCCATGTTTGTTTATGAATTATAATGTTATCAAGAAATAAAAAGTTGTATTATGTGCTCCTATTGTAAAACCTACAAAACTTTTATTATGGGGAAAGAGATACATATATAATAGAAGTAAAATTTTCAAATCATTGCATGTTCATTAAGGTCAAAATGTTACTAAAATAACCTTATTAATACATTTTGGGGATTTTTCATCCTTTCATCAGTAATTTATTTGATCCAGGACCAACTATCGATGGGATATTCTTACATGAAAATCACTAGAATGGGGTGTATTTTTTAGGAATACTAATATGTCAATGTGTGCAACTCATATGGTATTTATTAATCCCTTAATATACATCATCATTCATGGAGACTCTTTTCTATTAATCTATATTTATATTGTCTTAGTGAAGTCCATGTATGGTTTCCCATTAAATTGTTTTGGCCTAAGTTTATTTATAGCAATAACATAGGATATTAATGGCTGAAATATATCTTGACTATATGAATATTAGAGATATGGGTTTTTTTGAGAATAGCCTGTGTTTTGTTTCAACAACTATAGTTTCTCTATGTTTATAATTTTAAACTAAATGTTCTTTATTGAGTTTTATTTATTTTAATAACTAATTATATATATTCAAAACAACGGTGTGATGTTTATATGGTTTTATTCTACAAAGAGAGACATTAAGATGTTAAATGGTTGGATAAAATCCATTCAGATCATGACCTCAATCTAGGTATAGAGTATAAATTATATTCTGATGCATAAGGGGTAAGGTGTGGGGAATTATTGATGCTAATAGGGATATTAGTGTATTGTTTTTTTCGAAACTGTGTATGTATGAGAGACACTACATATGATGTTTTCTATACTTGGTTGGGGTATGACAAATATTTTTATTTTTGTGTCTCTGTCTTTTTGGTGATAGGTTTTTGTTGTATACAGACAATATATTAATTCAATATATATTCTCCCAGTTTGTCCTTAACCATCAGAAGTGTAGGTTGGTCATGTACATGTTGTTTTTTATATAAGTATCTTATATACCCCATGAAAAAAATAATGATAAAAATTTACATATTAAACAGAATCAGGTGTAGGTTTCTCGTAGCTAGTAAAAAGTGATGATCCACTTCACTATGAAAGATAATGACTTTTTGGAATATTGAAGAATGGGTAACTTTTAATCCTTGATAATTAGATCCATTATTCGTGAAAGAGTGGTGGATATTCAATTATATAAATTATATTTTCAATGAATAAGGAAAATATATAACTGGAGGATCCACTACCTTTATGACCGGATATGTTGATATGTATCTTTATATACGAGGTCCTATGAATGTCCCTATAATTACGAATCAGAATCTGATTAAGTCTACAAATGGTCTTAATTGGTTATCTTTCTTTAGGATTTCTAAGATATACCATAGCGTCCTGAGGTAGTATTTCTAGTTTAGGATGAAGAATAACCTAACAGGGTTTGTTTTATGATTATAAACTTATTAGTATGTAATGGTTGTTTATACATGACCCAATGGTATTCTTATTCCATTAGCTGTTATTTTTTGGAAGTTTGTTGAAATTACCATGTATTTCATTATGGTATTTCACATCTCATCTCATTGTAGTAATGCAATTTGGTTATTATGGACCCATTAAAAAACCATGTATATCAGGTCAATCGGGGAGACATATTCCTTCGAAGATTTCGGCTAATTATATATTCAAAAAATAGTTACTTTTCTTAGGGCTATAAGGATAGTTTTTTATAATTAGGTTTACTGATATATATTATGCTACTGGTATGATTGGTGGATGGTTATTGATATCCAGGTGAATTAGATCACTACATTACATTGTTTGATAGATGGTTAGTTAGGGTAGACTATCCAAGGGTTGGTGGATGTGTTATGGGATTTATTTCATGATTTTTCGGGACCATAAAATAGACATCAAATTCTACTGGATTTTACCCTTATTATAAAAATTGTGAATAAATTTGTATGGTTATTTTCAACTCCTTCTATATACTATCTAATTTATTATCTATTTAGTTTCAAAATACTATAAAGTTAGTTACTGTTATGACGAGACTCAGAGAAGAGACATGATATCATATCTTCTTAATGAAAAAATGGATAAATAATTCCTCGAGAAGGTAATGATCTCCATCCCAATGTAAATGGAATCCTATGGAGTTTGATTCTTTTAATTGGGTATTCTTGTGGAACTACCATCACTTTGGGCATCATTACATTTGAAGATATGGAATTTTGGTTCCCAAGAATATGGGGATGTTTGATTTTATCAATAAGATTAATAATATGAATTATTGATTATAACTCACTTAGTTATATATTTATACAAATGATTCAATCCATGTCTCTAATTTTTTGAGACACCATCTTTATCCTTATCAAATTAAAAGTATTAAAAATCTTGAGCTAGAACCAGAATAAGAATTTATGTAATGCCCAATTTGTAGAGTGGGTCTACATTGAAATAACCTTTATGAAAAATAGTCCCTCTACTATGGAAGTAGTGGTATCATGGGAATATTAATGAATTGATATAGAAATGGTATTTTGATATTTGAGAATAGTAGCTAGATCTTTTTATATATATGACATATTAAAGTAAGTTATGAATGATTTGTAGTATCATGGGGATATTATAACACCATAAAAATTTCCTTGCAAGAAAAATATTTATTTTACGTAAAACCAGATGTATTTTGACTAATTCTTTATGATAGAGAAGATATAAGAGACATCATATCATGTGTTAATAAAATAAGTTGTGAGTGGAAATCTATTTAGGGGCACACTTTTAACTGGATGTTCAAGGACTGTCCATTAGTGATTCAGTAGTATAGGCAACATCTGTTATTAGGACTCGTCAGAGGGTGATCTAGAACCTCGGTAGGCTACCAATGTTTCAGGGATGACCAATCATGTACTATTAAATGGTTTATCAGAATTTTAAACAAATAAATACATAATTTTGTTGGTTTAAATTGTTTAATAGTATATTTATCCATAATTATTCATCATAGTAGAAGTGTATACAATCTCTTTCTACCATTATATTTATTCTCCACATCTAAAAGCTGATTATTCCTATTATATGGAAAGATGAAACATTATTTTTTCCCTTAATGTTTAAATGGATATCTATAACACTATTATCACTTCTATTATAGTTTCCCATCAATACATCACCCAATATTATTAGCTAATACAAATTGTGGAGCCTTTGTTATGATTCTTGATTTTTAATATATGAGGATGAATTGGCAGGTCGTTTCAGAAAATTAGGTCCCTGGTATAATTATGTTGGGGAACCCATTCTTTATTATAGTTTTTTATATGTGCATAATGTTTTATATGAAAATAAAAATGTAAAAAATATATACAAAACCCATTATTTAAATTCTAAAAATTATTTTTTATTCCTCTTAGAAAAATAGGGAGTTCCTTAGGTAGTGGATGTTCCTTCATAAGGTTTCCTTAAACCCCAAGTCATGGATAACAAGTTTTACACTAAACGTTTTCTATTAAACAATGATTTTGGACCTATGATTAATTACCTTGGTATAGAATAGGAACTTAGGTGTCTCATGTGTTGTATTATATGATTAAAATATTCATTAATAGTGTTATTCCATGATAGGTTGGGGTGGAACAACCCAAGAATGGTCCTAATATAGGGATTGTGTCCTAATGATCATAATCCTTTCTTGATTTATGATATTGAATATATAGTGTTAGTAATTCGTGAAAACCCATTCAAAAAAATGAATATTTAGTGGCTTATATTCCTCCCTTGAAATATATGGTTGTATCAAGCACACATGATGAGATTTTTTCATTGTGTCCTTTTCACATAATTTGATTCATTGATCCATTATTCACCATGAGGATTATATATTATTGGTTCCTTTTACACCTATAATTTTTTAGTGGTTTTTTATCATCTATCTGTTATATGGTGGTGGCATATTTTCCATTCAGAGATTGATATACGTGTTTAATCAACATCCTGTGTGTGTTACCTCGTTGGTGCCTCATCCACTAGGGGAAAAGTTTTAGTGGTATATATTTAACCTTGATGTTAATTTTAGTGATATATTTTCCACCTACACAATGATAGTGGTGCTGTATAATCCACCTATGGAAGTTTTCTTAATGGAACATCATCTAATAAATGATTGGTTTTCATGGTATAAGTCCTCCTATGGTTGGTGATTCCCCATGTATCGAGTGGATCCTCATTAAAAATTATTTATTTTATTAATGATGTATCATTTACCACTTCATACATAATAGTTATATTTCACTCACCCATATTATGGTATGAGGAGTTATATATTGTTCATCCTCACAGCTTGTTTATACCATGGGTTAGTCATCCATTTATAGAATTATCCAATGTAGGTATATTTTTATGTTCTTTATATGGTTGAAAATACAATAATATGATAGGTCATATATTTATATATTTTTTATTTTATATCATGATTTCACTTGAATTTACATGACTTGTGACAAACACCATTTTTGGGGTCCAACTAAGTTATACATGAAGATAAAGGGGTGGTGAAATGAAATTAATGGGTTGAGGAATTTAAATTTTCATTGTTGGGTCGATGTACCTTTGTCATCTCTAGAAATTTGTATCCCAATACAACTTATTAGGATTAAACATAATGAAGTTAATCATTTAAATTAACTCAACAAATTCATCATTCGGGTTGATGAATCATTTTACCAACATTCACAGTCGGTGATCATTTCTTAAGTGAATCGATGTCAGCTATATGTAGACCCTTGAATTTTACATATAATATTACATGATTTTATGAATAAATATCCATGAAAACAAACCAATGATAAAAAATTAGAGTGTCTTTGTAAGAATCGTTATAAAAATTTTTAAAACATCAAACTAGAATTAAACATCATTATATTACTCTTCCATAATGAGATACTAACTTTATTTAAGCTCTTACATCTATATAGGATAACCTATTGAATAAATACAAAAAATAGGTGAGATAAAAATCCCATTATGGGATTAAAAATTAAAATTAAGCCTTAAACATGAGTCTAAAAGGCATAACATTATATCATAAAAGGATTAAACCATAAAAAAATTTATAGAGGAAGATCATATAGAACATTTAATCATATTATCATGAAAATATAAGAATTTGGAAGAAACATATAACATGATATAAAAATGAGGCATGGATAACTACCAAGACAATATCACAAGGAGGGAAAAGTCCCATAAAGGATTATGTTTACTCTTAAATCCCACACATGAATTCTCATGAGACTAAAGAATACCTGAAAAATTGGAGGACTATTTCGGAACACCAATAATTACATGTCATGAAAATATTTTCATATAAGGAATAAAACATAAGGAATAAACCTAAGGGTTACCGATAAAAGGAAACATATTTTGTAATCATTCAAGGTAACGAAAAAAGGCGTATCACAATGGTATACATAAAAGAAATAATTGAAATCATTATTGGACATTCATAAAGGTAAAATAAGAATAGATCAAGAATAATTATGTTTCATTGATAGGACAAATAGTGTTTAGGACACTCTAAACGAGCCACTTTATTGTGGCTTAAAGGAAATGATTAGAATCTTTAAAGATGAAAAATTCAAAATTGTTTCTATAAAACCATAAATGAACAAAAAAGATTTCCTAATAAAATTGATTATTTTATAAAAAAATTGGTTGATTAAAACTGTTTATATAGTGTACATTAAAATGGGTAAGAAACAGAGAAGTTTCCTTTAATATGGCATGCATATTAAGAGGAATTGAGAAGGGATCCCTTTCAAAAATGGTATTTCCTCATGATTGAAAGATATATTGATCTAGATAAATTTTTGTTGAATATATAAATATAATGTAAAATATATTTATCAGAATAATGAAGAAATACATTGAGATGATGAGAGATAAAGTGTAATCCAAAGTTAAAAAGGTTGTTTAGTTAGATGCTTAACCTTTTTTCTGAATGTATTATAAACTAATACTTATTGTCATATTGAATATCAACTCCTTCAGAACCTCCTTAAGGAACTTGGGGCTAGACTTTTACTGATTCCAACATCTCTTAGATGTGGGTAAAAGGCATGGGATGGGAATTTGGACTAATATTGACAAGCTATAAGGCTTATAAGGGGTGATGAAAAGGGGTGGTGAGTGTTGGTATTTATAGGAGGGGGTGTGGAATTTTTTTTATTATATTTTTTATTTTATAATTTTGGATTAATAAAATCAATAGTATTGATTCTTATGACTAAATAAAATAAATAGTTTAAGGGATTTTTAACCAATGGGTTATTACATCATGCATACATAATCAATAAGTAATCCATTCATGTATAATGTTAAATACCATAATTTATCATATTTCACTATTCATTAAAAATTCATCTATGTTATAAAAATCCAAAAATTTCCCACTAAACATATTTTGACATTTATATTTTGTATATGGAATCCATTTTATGTATATAAATTTATATATATGATAAATTTAATTTTTTAATAATATCATAATTTCTTTGAAAAGTAAATATTTTAATGTTATAATAAAATTTATGACCCTTTAATAAATAAATTAAGGATATATAAAATTATATTATAATTATAATACACCAAAACTTTAATTTATGAGTCTACATTTTGAAAATAAATATTATTTTATGTTATCATATTAATACACCAACACTTATTTCATTACTTTTTAAGATTTTATTTACTTATACCAAGATATATGAATATCATATTATCATTTATGAGACACCTAGATTTTATTTATACTTTCATAGGTGATGATACTATTTTAATAGACATATTACCATTCCTAATGGTAATATTATTGTTCCAAAGGTTGGTTACTATAACAATCATATATGTTCCTTAATTTATATAAATACCCCATTCTCCAATAATTCTTCATTAAATTCTATTTTCTATTAAGATTATATATATAATTTCATCTTCAAAAAAACATGTTATTATAAAAATTTTATTTTACCCCTACATCTTGTTTGTGAGTGTGGTCATTCTAGTGACTCAAGTAGGTCTATATTTTCCCTCTCTTATTTTAGAATATTTGATTTAATTTCCCATTATAATATTTGGATTTTTATTAGTTTATCTATTGACTATAGTATCATTATTTAGTTATGATAATAATGATTTTATTGGTTTCCCTATGTTATGCATGTTTTGTTTGTCATAATTATAAAAAGATAAATTTATTTGATAAAATTCTGGGATATTAAAGGGAAAATCCCGCTAGTTCATCAACTAATTCTTTGAAAATCCAATTCAATTTCATTCCTCAAGTTTAGAGTTCTAGAAAAATATTTAATGAAGAATTTAACTTCCTGACAATTATTGTAGTGATGGTCCATCATTATGTAATGATAAACATGGATCAGAAGCCCGAATCATTTGTTTCTCTCTCTAAGAAGTTGGATAAGAGACAGAGACTCTCAAATCATTCAACTAATACTATAGAAAATGTGAGGATGTCTTCCACATGTATTGAAATATATATATATATTAAATGGATTTGTCTCCTCATCACCCGGATATGTATTTCCTAGTAAATAAACCATAAACGATGTGTAATGATGAACTAACTGGTTTATAATAATCATTTATTGTTTTATAACATTATTCTAATAGAAAATATATATTATTTTATAGATGTGATCCCTTAAAAAACTCTTAACTTCCATAAATATTAAATGAATCTTTAATATAAAAAATAATATTAATTTATATAATATCCTTCCAGATGATTACTTTAATACGTTTAAATACATTAAATTAATATATTTAATTGTAATTATTCTATACATAATGAAAAATAAATTTATTTATTACATGGAGATCATTTATTATTACACATCACCAAACCCTATGGCGGGGAAAACCAATATCCAAAAAACCAATTCATTATAATATAGTGGTATTTTTTTGAATAGACTATGTGTATGGCCCACTAGGACCTAATCATAATAGAATTTGATATTATGAATCAAATATGAGTGGATTCAAGTAACGCATCATGTCCCTAAAGGGATAATGAATATGTTTTTGAAACTAAATCATTTCTGACAAACACAATCCCAATAAAATAATATCATTATCTTGAAAAATATCATAAATCATTATGCATACATTGAGTCATCATCCCATCTTGATTTATTATATGAACTAATTGGGTGGACATTCCTTCTTCTACAATGACCATGGATTTAGTTATGGTACTATCTTCATAATAAACTTGTCCTTAGAAATCACTTTATTTCCAAAGATAATTACATATTCATTATTCAATTCATTCCATACAAACAATGACGCACCCAATGAAACCGACCTCACTATGACATTAATTCTATATTTTATTCATGCATAATATTATGAAATAAAATATTATATAGTGATAATAATATCATGTTAGGAGACCATTACATCTTTTTGTAGTTTGGAATAACCTATGATAGATGAGAAATTAGGTGTCTTTATTAAATATTCAATCATTGTGATAGAATATAATAAAAATCACCATGTGTGTATTTTATTTGAAGAAGTATAAATTATTGTAAACCCCCAACAACCAATAATCACACATCATGTGTGTCTTTTCAACATGTTTTTTTGGATCATATGAAATTGGTTCGATATTAATTTCATAGTATCTTGAGGTTCCCAATATATCTTGAAAACTTTTATATCATTTGCATATGAAAAATAACCAAATTATTTTACTATATAAACAGTGGATTAAAAAATATAAATACTATGGTGGTATGTGTACATCATAAATAACTCAATGTAAACATGTTGTGGTAATCAAAATTTTCTATTCACATTGTTTATAGGGAACCCACTTCTATAAAACTCACAAATAGAATAGTGGAAACTTTCACACTATCCTTATCAAATCTTACATGATTGGATCAGGATTCTTATGATTTATGGCTTTAGTGATTGAGCTAGCGACATCACTACCACATGGCTACATTGTTATTTTCAACATCACCTCTTTGGATAAGAATAATTAAAAGATGATATCCCATAATTTATTCATTTTGTAAAATTTTAAAAAATGACATAATGTATAGTAATTGTTGTAGGATTATCGTAATTTATGTTCTGATAAAACATTACTTACTAGGTTCGATTATAATTACTAGAAAAAATCTTTTTGTTTTATATAATCTGTATTTAGAAGTATCACAAGGAACAATGAAATTAATATTTTTAGATATGTATACAATTGGATTTAATAATATTATATTTCTCATTATCTTATACTATATGAAATTTTAAATAATATTTTAATAAATTAATACAAATTAACATCCAATTATAACTAGTTTCCATTTCTCTCTATGTATTGGGAACAAAACTTTTGTACACTATCAAGTACAATTTTATAGTTCAAAAAACTTCCCATACAATTCTTCTTGATATAAATAATATTTTGATAATATAAATATATATTAGTAATATATCATCTTGTACATATTAGGGAATATGTGATTGATCTATTATGAAGTGTATGGAATTCTACTCAACACATTAATCCCCTCTTATGTCACATACACATATTTTTGTAGAGACATATTATATGAAATATGTATAATTTATCTCCCTTATTGTTCTAACTAGTATTTTCCAATACCTTGATAGTTTATTTACTTTTGACATTGTGTGTAAAACACATAAGATATACGTCCATAGATCTCATTCCCATGAAATTTAGTTATTACATTAAGTCAATATTTTTTGGTATTATTTCATTATTTTTTTATTTAATAGTAAGATAAAAATATTTTTTCCAAATATTATCAAACACATTTTAAATGGAAAACTATGGATCTCCGCCTAAACTCTTTTTGTCACATGGATGTTATTCATTCTAAATGATCATTCTATGATATGTTTGAATAAATTAATCAAAACTAAATTTAAATAAATTTCATCCCTTGTTATCACTATATTGAACCCGAAAATATTTTTAATTGTAACGATTAGTTCGTTTCTATGAAAAATTGTATGGATACCCAATGCCCAAATAAAATAATCATAAAAAGTAACAATAAAAATACAAATTCTAATGGTCTTAGGAATGGAAACCTTATATGAAGAATTGATCCATATTTGAAAAACTCGTGTACCACCACCAAATTGTATTTATTGAATACTACTAAATATCCAAGACTTTAAGCTTTCAAAATACCAAGGACTTTTACTTTGATATATGTAATGCTTTATTGAATTTTTATTAGACATTTGAAATTTGTCCAGTCAAATTTTACTATTGAAATATAGGATCATTTATTCATAATTAATTAATTTTTATACTCATAGGGAATATAAAATCACCACTATGGTAATATATTACTTATAGAGTATGTGTTTACAGAATATTTCAATTTCTACTAGATATTATGGTACATTGTTCTTTTACAAACACTTATGTGCCACTAGAATTTCATAAATCATAGTCAATATTGTTCGTACTATCTCGAATAGTTATTGAACCATTTTATAGAAATATGGTCGATCAATTGACTATAACTTTATAAACACATGGTTTTGACTAATATCATTAAAAACATTAGGATATTTACTTTATATGAATAATTTTTCCTATATGAATTTTTATTATATTGATAACAAAATCATTGATTCTAAATACCAATTCCAATGACATTATGGATTTAATTTTCATTATAACTCATATGATATCCATATTTAATTATAGTTAGAATATTGATATGGTATCTTGTAAATAACTGTGAATCATATCATGAAAATATTAATTAAATATTTATGATGCATAAGAGTATTAAAATTGATTCACATTGTATTTAAATCATGAATTTAATGTATATAAGGAAATGTGAATATAGGAATTACTCCATGCTCTATTTTATTGATAAGTATTTTCTTATAAGACTGGTAATTGATTTTCCTTACCATCAACAAGAATCTAATGTGTATAGGGTTTTCATTTAGTAATTACTCAATGCTATATTTTAATGATCTATTAATTTTTTGTTATGATATCATTTGAATCATAAGCTCGATGCTACCATTATCTTTCGAATATTGATAATTGATACATCATTATTCAATTACTTATAATACATAAATAGATATTATGATGTACATTTATAACTATGTTAAACCTGGAATAGTTAACTACTTCTATATAAACTAATCCTAAAGTATTTATAGCATACCTTTATTTCTAATGGATTCATTGTTAAAAGATAAATAAGTAAATTTGTCAATAATATATAAGGTATTTAGCTCCAATGAGTATAAAATATATTCATTATTTATTTAAGAACTATTTATTTTTACCAGGAAAATAATTATCCTTTCACAACTAGGTGTAAATGATTCTTACATTTTATATTAATCTTTTTTTGAATGAATCAATAAAAAATAAAAAAATGGGTTTTATAAAACACAAAAAAATCATTCGAAATATGGAATATAATCTCCTTCTGTCTAATAAGAATATGAGATAAATATTAAAATAAATAAAATTTTTATTAGATTCATCAATATTTTTGAATTAGATTTTTTATACATTCCAACACTATCTGAGGAACCCCCCATTCTCAAAAACTTAGTGAATACACCTAACTTCATGTAATGTTTATTTTCATACTTGAATACTATATTTATTTAAACATATGACATATAACTATTATATTCAATGAAAAATTAGTATGATAGAAACAACACATAAAATTATGTTCTTATACTAATTATAATCCTCTACTTTATTCTACTTCAATTCATTGCTTTTATTCATACATTGAATTATCTTGTAACAGATGATGTATAAAAACTCATGTTTAATAACATTTATTGCTTCATTGAAGGGTGTTAAAAAGATGTATTTTACATCACATATTCCATTATACTTTTTTTTCATTTTCTTTTCACATGTTTATATAACAATTAATGAATAATCCTTCATTAAGATCTTATCAACTGGGTGAACCATTCCCAAAGTAATGAATCATTTTCCTCAAACTGTATTTTCTGTAATAAGAAGAGATACCAAAATATATGGGTGATAATGATATCATAAGGGTATTCATTAATATATTGTGATCCATCTTTGAATTTACAAATATTCAATATAAACACCATATTTATTCATATCTTGCCTCAAATTATCTTCACATGTTTCTTTATAGTGAGAAAAAATGTCAAATCATCCATGTCCCGATGATGATCCTCAAAAAATATAAATTGATTAAAAAATTATTATATTAACATAAACTGATATATGCATGTGTCTAATATACTAATATTTTATAGCCACATTTCCATAGGTGGCATAACTTGTAGTATGGAAAGGAACACATAAATTTTCTTACATCATATTACTTTTCAGTAGGGTATATTCTAGACATGGATATTTATTCATATTGGGGAATGTTTTGTTCCATAATATTAACAATGTTTATGTGGTATTACATTAAATTTACCAAAAAAAATAAACTTGAAGATAGATAATTTTATCTTGATCAATGACCAAACATGACTATTTAAATAATTAATTTTATCTCACTATTTTATCGAACTCTCGAATCTCTCCTCTGTAGTTTTGTAATTCCTAGTTATATATTATTATAGTGGTATGATCCATGAAACATTTCCCCATTTTTGATGCAATGTCTACTCCAATACTCAATGTTTTCCATGGAAAGTGTTAAACTATAAAATCTTATTAACTCGGTGAGTGAAGTCCCAGTTTTAAGAAATCATAAAATTGATTTACTCAAAAAATTTCAACTAATGATTAAACAAGCTTCCTATGGATAAATGGTATCCACCAAATTTAGTTATGATGACCAATCACATTAACAAGAACTTCCCATAGGTCAGAGACACCCTATACTATGGCTTAAATACACCCCATATTCTTAGAATTGTACAAATTGAAATGATAGATAGATATCTGAGTTAATATTTAAATGACAGTTTTTATTATTTCTCAAAAAATTATTTTAATTTATATTTAATATGAATTTAATATTTTATCATTCAAATATTTTTAGTATGAAATAAATAGAAATGATTCATCACATATTGATTTGATTTAATCAAAATATTATTTTTTTTATTAGTGTATGTGTTCTTAAAAATATTTATACTCTCAGAAATAATATTTGATGTAAAATATAAATAAAATTATGTGACTAATAATGGGAATTAGATATTGGTTTATAAATTTATTATCAATGGATATACTATGCACATAAGAGTAAAAGAAATTGTTTTTAGACATAAATTGTTGCCTGTACCCTGATTCAATGTTTCACTATCTCATCCGGAATACCACCTTATTTCGATGTGGTCCATATCATCATACATTTCTATCATAATACTAAAATACATTCATGCATGAAAGGGGATCCCAATAATGATTAATACATCTAAATATAGCTAAAATGGATGTGGATTACCGTATACATATAATGTATAAGATTGTTGATCAAAAAATATCAAAATAGTTAAATAATTTCCCACATGGATCGCATTAAAATGAAATAAATAAATTATATACATAAAATTATCGATCAATGACCATGATAAGTCAACATTCAAATTTAATAAAAAATAAAAAAAAAATAAAATAAATTTATAATGAGAGATATTAAATGAATTAAAATAATTATTTTAACATTTAATTAAATTTCAAATTTATTGTTCATTCCCAAAAAAATTTAATATCATTCACAAATTTTAAATTAATTTTTGAGAATTTTGAATTTATTCCCAAGCCTTGGGTAGCCTATAAAAAACTAAAAGGATTTCAAACAACATCTAGACACAAGACAGAGCTGGTTGGTTAGTAAGGTATCGACCTAGCTCATCCTGGGTCAGAATGAACTGGTTTTAGCTTTTGGTTACTAGAAGATGGAACGAGGATTGGGAGGTAGTGGATCGATAGAGGATCCCATATTGGGAGTAAGTTTTGGGGGTTATACAGGTAAATTTTGGTGAATGGGAACTGACTGTGAAAGGGTGATGGGCTATCGGGAGGGGTAATGTATTCCATAGAAGGTTGTGGTCAACATGTTCTGGAAAAAATGGTTTTAATTTAAAATATTTAATATTTTACATGTTGGGATTTAAACAAATTTTGACCAATTATTTTTTTTAAAATGGTTTTCCTCAAGCATATGCCCCCTTAATATTATTTCCCAATTTTCAAAATACTTAAGTTTATTGGAAATTTGAAAATATTTATTTCCAGATATTTTTTGGAATATTGATTCATCTATAGAGAATGTTTTTAACACTAAAATCTATCCAGAAAAGGGGGTTTCACTGAGAAACTACATCTGCGAAATTAAAACACACGCACACACACACACACACACATATATATATATATATCATTGTGTTTATGTTTTTTTCTAAATTTTATAACCAGAATATTGATATTAATATATTTTTTGATCTTTTAACGGTCATACTTCAGTCATATAATATTGAATTGGATTTCTTCCAATACTATTGGTAACATAGCGTCTCCCTCTAAATGTATTTAATATAAAATTATGTTTTCATTGTTTTAAAATTAATTTGGTCTCTATGATTATAATTCAATGTATAAATGCATATAGTGGAATCATATTGGTGGAGCATTTTTTTGTAATACTAACATAACTACGTCATCTCTAGAAATGCATCTCCAAGTAAAAATTCCAAATATCACACAGGTTGAATTAAATACTTAAAATTAAATGGAAAAATAAATCATTGAATTTGACAATGTGTTTGAAATTTTTTCATTATCAGTTATTGTTTCTTGAAGGGGTTAAATAAGGAACCATCAATATTAACCTCACATACTTCAAATGTAAGAATTAACTTTATTCACCATGTTCTAAATGATATCAAGATGATTCAATAAACTCTATAATATCTCAATGACCACCATAATAAAAATATTTTGATTTATAATGAAATAATAAGGTTGAATTCTCAAATCATTTTCATCTCTCTCCATGAAGTGTGATAGGAGATATATGCTCTCATATTGTAACGACCTAATGTTTTTCAATGGAAATTACCTTATTATAATTATTTCATAAAATAACATGAAAAAACAACATAATTAACTACTAAGTGATAAGTGACCTTTAAACATAAATTTGTCACTTCTGTGTTTGAAATTTTAAAAATATGACATACACGGTTGTGTTCAAGTTGTTTTATGGAGTCCAATGAAACAAAAATAAATTTCGGGTAATAGTAACGTACCCTTGTGAATATTAACCTGACATTATGAATATTAATATGACCCTTATGAATAGTAAATCATCAACATAATAGTAACCTTACACAAGATAAATTAAATAAAATTTAAACATCTTAGAAAGTGACAATTTGACCATAGTAAACATTTTGGAATTTTGTAAGTCATAAATACTTAATTATAATTGATTAATTAATTTAAAAGAAAATTTATTTTAATAAAATCCAGTGATTATTTATCATATAAATTTCTTATAGTTTTTTTAGATAATTTTATAAAACCCTATGTAATTTTTGAAAGCACTATAAAATCAGTTTTAATCTTAAAAACTGGTTTTTAAGTAAATTATGATTTTAATTAAATATTAAATTAATAATATTCAGAAACTTATTTTGGAAAAATTTACTTCATTTTTGGATTCTACATGTCAAAAAAATGTTTGGGGGTAATGTTTTGGGATTTTTCTAAAATACTTGAATTTTTTATGAATAGTGAAATACCGTAATTTACAAAAATAAGCTAAATAAGCTAATTATAGATTCATGTGTGATGTTATGCTGATGTAAGACCACTTGGTTCAAGATCACATGATATAATTAATATTATTTCTCATTAAATACTCACTATTCCTTGTCTTAGGGGAAATTAATAAACTAATGAATTTTATATTAGGAATCCTCTCTCCCCTCCACTATAAAAACCACACTTCACACCCTCATTTCCTCACACCTCTCAAGATCCAAGCCTTATCTAAAATCTACCCAAAAATCCTTTTCATCCCCTATCCCATGTCCAAGAGCTTCTGGATTCAACAGAAGTCCAATCCTAGCTTCCTCTTGGAGAATCTCAAGAGGATGATTTAAGAGGTAATTTCTCTCCCTCTTCTCTTTTAATTTCATTTAAAGCTCAAGTTCATTTCTTGATCTCTCACATCCTATCTTCATACAAATGGTATTTTAACTCCATTATTATACATGTACTGGAGTTTTATTATGATAATGGGGTATTATATTAATGAACCCCCTTTCGTTCTTCCTTTTATTTTATTAATGGGAAGGTTGTTCATGAGGTGTTAATTTATCACCCTTAAAAAACGACATGTTTTCTTCTACCATTTCTACCTTCAGATCTGGTATTGAAACCACTTTTAGTGTTGAAACAGAAAAGGATATATGAATTATTACCTATTTAATGTTCTGGAAATAACCTATAGACATATTACTAAGTGAAAAGTTAAAACAAGTTTGTTGTGATAGAAAAAACCTCTCGAATTGACCCCAAAAACCATCATTTAATTATTATCTAAGTATTCATCCACATATATATAATTTGATTCATTATAGGATTATTAAAACTCATTTAATATCATTAATGACATGTACTATCATTTATCGATGTTTAATCAGGTTCTACAAAAACATCAATTTATGAATACAAGTGAACCACCCAAGAAAATCCATAAAAATAAACATTCCCGAATAATGTTTTCAAACTCTATAACTCATCCAAAGGAACATAAAATAACATAATGAAACCATAATGAACCATTTTAATGTAAAAAAGGTTCTGTATTTCTAATTAATGAATATAATGTCATTATACATAAAATTAAAGAGAAGGAAGCATTCAGATACAAAGTAAGGGGAAATCTGGAACCCAAATTTTCTTCCTTCGGGTTCTTCATCTTTCACTCAATTTTTGATATGGTTTCTCCTATAAAATAATTGTTTCATAATTTGTTTTTATTTTCATGGTATATAAAAGTTTTTCACTGGTATTTATGAAAAATCAAATGTTTTCCAAAAGAACTCTTCTTTCAAGAACACACCTTTTACTTCTCATTAAATATTGACAGTTCTTGTATCAAGTATGTTGTTCCCTCTTTCTTTTGGGTACCCAAACTTATGAATGTATTATTTGGAGATGAAACCCATTAATTTCCATTGGATAGTTATGTTAATTTTTTGATATGTTTTCTATGTGGAAATCATGATAATGAAAATATTATGATGTGACGGGTGTACCCAGAATTATATAGCACAATATTAATGTTTGAATGTGGCGGGTGAGCCTGGAATTATACAATGCTCCAATACATTGGGTAAAGTGATGAATCTCATGAGTAAATGTAAAATGATGTATGAAGAAGATTATATCTTGGTTCTCAGGTATTTGTGGTAGTTAACCACTAATAAAAGATGTTTCTTTTTTATGCATTGCTACATTTCAACTATTTTATTTATGCTCTTATGATGTTCATGATCTTTTTCATATGTTATGATTAAGATCCCCCATGGTATATTGTTCTTATCTATCCTGTTATTGGGCTTATATATCACTCCCTTTGATGTATATCCTCAGGTGGCTACATGTACTAAAGAGAGGGAAAGTGCCAATAAGAATCTAGAGAAGAAGAAATTAAATAAATGATTATGCTTGATGTTGTATTTTTTATGTACGGTCCTAATTTTCAAAAGACAATACACATTTGGATCCTCTATATGTAATAATATTATGTTTTTTATCTTTGAAATGATGTAATTATAATGTAAGAAAAGGCAGGGTCTCTATAGTTAGTATTAGAGGAAAGGTTTAGTTAATTTTGGAATTAGGATTAGTGAAGCCTAGAGAAAACCTCTAGTATGAGATTAAGTACAAATATGCACATAGGAATATTTAACTATGGATCCCATATATTATTTTTTGGGTATAAATTGTTTAAATGAATAAGTTATTCATGACTTGTTTACTTGTGTTTTGTGATAACCATTTTCTATTTTAGAACATTTTGGGAACCAGGAGAAATCAGGCAAACAACTCATGTGAGGGCCAATGCAATGATTGACTAAACGACATCCCCAATGATTTGGGAGGTGGATTTCAAAACATCATGGTGATTCTTACCCAATTATCTCAGGTTATGAATAATAACCATAATAATGGGGAACTTACTCCGTCACCAAATAGATAGCAACTGGCTATCGAATGTTTTATGCGGAAACGACCACCAATGTTTAGTGGATCTTCCGATCCACTAATAGTAGAACAGTGGGTAAACTCCATAGAGAAGATCTTTTATCTGATTCACTATTCTGAGACAGAGAAGGTGACTCTAGCCATTTATCATCTAGACGGAGTAGCCGAACAATGGTGGGATTTGATTAAGAACGCAGAGACAAGGGGGGAAATTGAAGATATGGAATGGGATGACTTTAAGGTAATGTTTCTTAATAAGTACATCCCATGAACCCTTCACCTGAATATGGAGAGATAATTTATAGATCTCACGCAAAAAGAAGGATAATCTATCCAAACCTATAAAGAAAATTACACAAGGCTTTGAAGGTATTCTTCCGGTTTTGTTATCCAAAATGATAAGAAAAATTGATAGATTCTTTAGTGGATTAAAACCACACCTTCGAAAGGCTCTTACAATTTGAGACTTTGGGAGTTATGAAGAAGTTTTCTGGTGTGCACTCAATGTGGATATGGAGTTCGGATAATGGTACCATGGCTATAGTGATATGAAAATAATTATGGAGTTTCAAGATGTTGGATATAATGACAAATGCAGGAAGAAAACTCAAAGACCCACATGCCAAAAATGTGGGAAGTTGCACCATGGGAACTACCTCAAAGGGATGGGGAAATCCTCCAAGTGTTGGAAAGAAGTACGTAATGTACAAGAGTGTCGAAAAGACACAAAAGGAAAGAGAATGTAGATAATGAAAGGAGAGAACCACTCATGGTTCAATGCTACAACTGTAGAGAGCTAGGGCACTATGCAAACCACGTCACTAAACCTCAAGTTCTTGAGGGTAATCAGCGTCAGTAGTTACCAATGCCAAAGGCACAAAGGAAGGCTTATGAAATCACTACTACAGAGGTGGAGCATGATAATGAAGCCGTACAAGGTACACTTCCTATTCACTAAAGAATTGAAAATGTCTTATTTGATTATGGTTCTATGCATTCCTCTATATCTTGAATGTTTTCTAGAACTATAGAATTGAAGCCCCGAAACCTTGAACTAGAGATATCTATAAAAACACCAAGTTGTGCAATCATTAAAAACCAAGTGTTTGAATCTTCTCCTATTGGCGTATGTGGAAAGATTATTCTATAAAATCTCATAATACTTCCCTCGGTGGAATTTTATGCTATAATGGGAATGGATTGGCTCTCGTTATATAGAGAACATATAAAAATTTGGGAAAAGAAAATATCTTTTCATATTCTGAACCATCCTAGGATCCTCATAAAATGCAAGGAAGATCATGAATCTCCTTTTAAAAATCCTTCATTGGTGTGGGTGTTGATTCTCTATCAAGAATAATACCTCTCCCAAATGGTTGAGTTGAAGGAAAGTGCTAAACATGAGGAAATGCCCATCATGAGGGAATATGGTGATGTATTTCTCGAAGCGTTACCTGGAATTTCCCTGGATCGTGAGGTAGAGTTCTTAGTTGAACTCATACCTAAAGATACTCCTATCTCGAAGTGTCCCCATAGGATGGCTCCTATCGAACTGGAGGAGATAAAGAAGTAGCTACAAGAGTTTCTTGACAAGGGGTTCATACGCTCTAGTATATCACCTTGGGGTGTGCTAGTTCTCTTTGTGAAGAAGAAGGATAGAACGATGCGACTATTTATAGATTTTCAGGAACTCAACAAGATCACCATAAAGAAAAACTATCCTCTCCCAATGATTGATGACTTGTTCGACCTGTTAAGAGGAGATCAATAATTCTAAAAGGTGGATCTTCATTATTGATATCATCTGGTAAAGGTAATGAGGGAAGATATTCAGAAGACTGCATTCCGTACAAGGTATATGCACTATGAGTTTTTGGTGATGCCATTCAGACTTACTAATTCCCCTCCAATATTCAGGGATTTGATGAATTGAGTCCTTAGACATTACCTCGAAAAACGTTTGGTAGTGTTTATCAATGATATTCTCATCTACTCCAAGAGAAAAGCGGAACATGAAGAACATCTAAGACTTGTGTTAACGATATTAAGAAAGGATAATTTGTACGCCAAGTTCAGAAAGTGTGACTTTTGTAGGAAGAAAGTCACGTTCTTGGGACATGTGATCACAAGTGAGGGAATTTTTGTGGATCCTTCAAAGACAAAGGCGATTGAGGAATGGCCCAAGCCCTATAGTGTCACAGAAACCTGTATTTTTTTGTATTAACTGGGTACTACAAAAGTTTTGTGAGAAACCTCTCATGATTGTCAAGCCTGCTATATAAGTTAACAAGGAATGGGGTAATGTATGTCTGGATGGAAGAATGTGAGGAAATATTTAAGGAGCTAAAGAGAAGGATGATCACCACACCTGTACTCACACTACTAAAAAGTGGAGAATGTTTTGTAATATACAGTGATGCTTAAAAGAAAGGCTCGGGTTGTGTACTCATGCAAAATGAAAATGTGATAGCCTATGCCTCACGACAGTTGAAGATCCCTAAGCAGAACTACCCGAATCTTGATCAAGAGCTGGTAGCCGTGAGTTTCACCTTGAAAATCTGCTGGCACTCCCTTTATGGTGAGAAGTGTGACAAATACACCGACCACAAGAGCCTAAAGTATATATTCACACAAAAGGAGATCAACATGCATCAAAAGAGATAGTTAAAGCTAATAAAGGATTACAATTTCTCTATTCTATATCATCCTGGAAAGGTGGACAAGGTATCTGATTCTCTAAGAAGAAAAGAACCCGCTACTCTATCCATGCTGTAGATTGAGAACAACCTTATCTTCTTAGATATGCAAAGGATGGATTTGGAAATCATAAGGTCAGGGGATACATCCTACATTACCCATATGATTGTGCAACCATCCATCCCGGTGATGATTATGGAAGCACAAAGGGATGATGTGGAGATACAAAAGAGGGTAAATGTAGTAACGAAAGGAAAGCTGCAAGAGTTCCATGTTGATGATGACGACGTGATGCAGTTCGGAACGCGACTTTGTGTGCCTTCATCACTCGGGATAAAGAAAGATCTACTGGACAATGAACATAGCTCAACATTCTCAATCCATTCGGGGAGTACCAAGATGTATCGTGATATCCAGGAAGACTTCTGGTGGGATAACATGAAGAAGGAGATTGCAGAATATATATCAAGGGGTGTGGTATGTTAGTAAGTTAAAGCTGAGCAACAAAAGTCCAAAGGTATGATGCAACCAATTCCTATACCCATGTGGAAATGGGAAACTGTTACTATGGACTTTGTCATGGGTCACTTGAAGACGTCAAAGGGAAATAATGCGATATGATTTGTGGTTGAACGACTCACCAAGATTGCCCATTTTATTGCTATTAGGGAAGATCTATCACTTGAACAACTTGCAAAGATATATGTGAAAAAGTGGTGAGACTTCACGGTGTTCCACTCTCAATTGTCACTGACCATGATCCTAGGTTCACATCAATATTCTAGAGGAGCCTTCAACATGCTTTGAGTACTGAATTAAATCACATCATGGCCTATCACCACCAAACTGATGGCCAGTCAGAAATTACTATTCAGACGCTTGAAGATATACTAAGAGCCCGCTCTCTTGAATTCAAAGGTGGTTGGGATCAGCATCTCCCATTGGTTGTGTTCTCATACAACAATAGCTTCCACTCGAGTATCCAGATGGCTCCATATAAACCTCTTTATGGAAAGCGATGTAGAACTCCATCCTGTTGTGATGATGATGGAGAAAGGAAGCTACATGGACACAATCTTGTTCAAGAGATGACAGAGATGGTTCATGTCATCCAGAAACACATCAAAGCTGCTCAAATTTGGAAAAAGAGCTATTCTAACAACCATCGAAGGGACATAGAGTTCGAAGTTGGAGAAAAAGTCTTAATTCAAATATCTCCATGGAAGAGATTCATGTGATTCGGGAAGAAAGGGAAACTGAGCCCAAGGTATATTGGCCCCTTTGAGATCCTTGACCATATATGAGGTGTGGTCTATTGTCCTGCATGACCAAAAAATATGGCTCATGTTCATGATGTGTTTCATGTATCACTACTGAGGAAGTACATACCAGACCCGTAAAATGTACTAAACACTGAGGTGGTGCTGCTGGAAGATGATCTCTCTTATGGGGAGTAGCCAGTAAATATTTCGGATCTAAGAGATAAGGTTCTACGCAAAAAAACCCCCATATTGTCAATGTGTTGTGGAAGAAACATAAGATTGAGGAAGAATCATGGGAACCAGAAGAGGCAATGAAGGAGAAACACCCTCACTTGTTTGTGTAAAGTTAAATTTCGGGGGTGAAATTTATTAAGGGGGGAAGAATGTAACAACCAAATGTTCTTAAATGGAAATTACCTTCTTATAATTATGTCTTAAAATAACATGAAAACACAACATAATGAACTACTAAGTGATAAGTGACCGTTAAACATAATTTTGTCACTTATGTGTTTGGAATTTTGAAAATTTGACATACACAGTTGTGTTCAAGATGATTTATGGATTCTAATGAACCAAAAATAACTTTCGGTGAATAGTAACCTAACCTTATGAACAGTAATATGACCCTTATGAATAGAAAATCATCCAACATAACAGTAACCTTACACATGAATAATTAAATAAAATTTAGACATCTTAGAAAGTGACAATTTGACCTTTGTAATCGTTTTGGAAATTTTTAAGTCAAAAATAATTAATTATAATTAATTATTTAATTTAAAAGAAAATGTGTTTTCTTAAAATGTACTCATTATTTATAAAATCAATTTCTTATAGTTTTTTAGATAAATTTATTAAACTTTACATAATTTTTGAAAGCAATATAATATCAGTTTTAATCTTAAAAACTGTTTTTTAAGTAAATTAGGATTTGAATTAAGAATTAAATAAACGATATTTAGAAAATTATTTTTGAAAAATTAACATCTTTTTTGGATTCAACACAATGAAAAATTTTTGGGGTAAATTTTTGGGATTTTTCTAAAATACATGAATTTTTGGTGAATAGTGAAATACAGTAATTTACAAAAAATAAGCAAAATAAGCTAATTATAGAGTCATGTGTGATGTTCTGCTGATGTAAGAACTCTTGGTTAGAGATCACATGATAAAATTACAATTATTTCTCATTCAATACTCAGTATTCCTTGTCTTAGGGAAATTAATAAACTAATGAATTTTATATTAATGAAACCCCTCTCCCCTCCACTATAAAAACCACACTTCACACCCACATTTACTCACACCTCTCAATCTCAAAGCCTTGACAAATCTCTACCCAAACATACTCCCTAGGCCCTATATGACTTCCATGATCATCTGGTCTCATCAAAATACCAATCCTAGCTTCCTTAAGGAGAATCTAAAGAGGAGCATTTAAGAGGTAATTTCTCTCCCACTTCTCCATTAATTTCATTTCAAGTTCAAGTTCATTTCTTGATCTCTCACCACCTATCTTCATACAAATGGTATTTTAACTCTATTATTATACATTTAATATAATTTTATTATTCTAATGGGATATTATATCATCCAACCCCCTTTCCCTCTTCCTTTTATTTTATTAAAGGGAACGTTGTTCGTGGGGTTTTAATTTATCACCTTCAAAAAACGATATGTTTTCTTATTCCATTTAAACCTTCAGATCTGGTCATGAAACCATTTTTATGGTTGAACCAGAACATTTTATATGTAATATGTCCTATTTAAAGTTCTGGAAATAACCTAGGTCTATATTACTAAGTGAAAAGTTAAAACAAGTTTTTTGTGATATAAAAAACCGCCCAAATTGACCCAAATAACCATCATATATTTCTTATCTAATGATTCATCCACATGGATCTAATTAGATTCATTATAAGATCATTAAAACAATTTTAATATCATTAATGACATGTAATATGATTTATGGATGTTTACTCATGTTCTACGCAACCTTCAATTTATGAATACAAGTGAACCACCCAAGAAAAACCATAAAGACGAACATTCCCTAATAATGTTTTTAAAATATATAACTCATAAAAAGGAAGATAAAATAACTTAATTAAACCATAATTAACCATATTAATTTACACAAGGTTCTGGATTTCTAAATAATTAATATAATTTCATTATACAGGAAATTAAAGAGAAGGAAGCATTCCGATACAATGTAAGGGGAAATCTCAAACCCAATTTTTCTTTCTTCGGGTTCTTCCTCTTCCACACAATTTTTGATATGGTTACTCCTATAAAATCATTTGTTAATAATTTTATTTACTTTTCTTGGATATACATGTTTGTCACTGGTATTTATGAAAAATAAAATGTTTTCCAAAATAACTCTTCTTTCAAGAACACACCTTTTACTTCTTATTCAAGATTGATAGTTCATTATCATGTATGTTGTTCCCTCTTTCTTTTGGTAACCCAAAGCTTATGAATGTATTATTATGAGATGAAACCCATTCTTTTCCATTGATTTTTTATGTTCATTTTTGATATGTGTTTTATGTGGAAATCATGATAATGATAATGTTATGATGTGACGGGTGCGCCCAGAATTATATAGCGCAATATGAATGTTTGATTATGATGGGTGCACCCAGAATTATATAGCACTCTGATGCATTAGGTAATGTGATGAATCTCATGAGTAAATGTTAAATGATGTGTGAACAAGATTCTAGATTTTTTCAAAATTACGTGGGGTAGTTAACCACTAAGACAAGATGTTTCATTTTTATGCATTGCCACATTTCAACTCATTTATTTATGCTTCTCTCGTGTTCATGATGTTTTTCCTGTGTTATTATTATGCTCATCCCATATTATATTGTTCTTATCTATCCTCTTAATGGGATTCTATATCACCCCATTTGATGTATATCCTCAGGTAGGTAAATTTACTAAGGAGTGGAAAAGTGCCAAATCAAAGCTAGAGAAGAAGAAATTAAATAAATGATTATGCTTGATATTGTATTCGTTATGTATAGTCCCTGTTTTCCCAAGACACTAAAACATTGGATCCTCTATGTGTAATACTATTACGTCTTTGATCTTTGAATGATGTAATAGTAATGTAAGAAAATGCAGGGTCACTATTCATATAATGCAATAAATAGTATTTCTGAATAAGAGCATCCCGTCCTTATAAAGTGAAATATATATAATACCAAAAATTGGATCCCCAACCCTCGACTAAATAGTTCTCAATAAAAAATAAATATAATATATTTTATTACCCACTATATAGGTTATAAATATAATTTATATTGTTATCCCATTCTGGAAATATAATATTTATATTGGATTACAATTGTGAGTCATTAACTCAACTCGTAATTCCCTAAAATTTAAAAAACATTAAATATTAAAATAAGATTTGTTGGTATTATATGATTACATGTATTTTAATTAATACAATTAAATACATTGAATATATATACTAAACTCCAATTAATTAATACTAAAATAATAACAAATTTATATATTACCAGGTGATTGTTTATTCTTCTACATCACATAGACCCCTGGGCAGGGCTCATCATGTCCTAAAATTCTATTAATTTGAATAGGGAAGCCTTTTTTGAATACAATAATTGTATATCCCAATAATAACATCTATCAATTGTGTTGAATACTATTTAAAAACTAGGAGTGGTTTTTAGAAACCCATCATGGCCCCCAATGATTTTATGAAAACTCATAACAATGAAATACTTTCCTATGAAAACATTCCTTGTAATATAATATCATTTCCTCGTGATATCTCATAATGAAAGTTTCATAATTAATGTCAACATCCTTTAATGATTTATTATTCATTGAACTAACAATATGGACCTACCTTATTCTACCATGATCATAGATTTAGTTAATGTATGACCATCTTGATTAGCTATACTCGATATATCGATTACTTTCACAAGGTATAACTTCAATCCTAATTATTCAATAAATTTCATACCACTAATGACACACCCAACATAGGCTACTTCAATATGATATTAATTATATATTATTCAACATATATAAAAGTAGGTAAATATATATCATTCCATGATAATAATTTCTTTTTTGGATGTCATTACACATTTTTGCTGGTAGGATCAACCAATGATAGTTGAAACATGTGGTGTTCCAATCAGCGGGTCTATCTTCAGGATATCGTCTACCCAAGAACACAATTTGTGAACATCAATATCTGAATTATCATTTATTATGATCTCCATGAATTAAATAGTCACTTATCATCTATGTCTAATAATGATGGTGTTTCTAGACCATTATATAAATGTTTAATATTAACGTCATAGTTTTTCATTGTTCTCATTATAATTTGGGAAGGACTATAAACTTTTGATACAACAAATAATATTATGAAATCAATATTTCAATACTGGGTGCATAAATATCAACACTATTATGGTATGTTTCCGACATGGATAACTCGCTGTATACAAGATATGGTAATTGGAAAGCACTAATCATGTTTTTAGGGAACCCACAATTACAATAATAATCATATGTTTTTTGAGTTCCCTTGTACCTAGGTATATTTTATAGTTCCAGATGTAGGTAAGGTAAAGGGACCTCTCTTGGATGGTTGATCTAGTATGTACGGTAAAATTTGTTAGACCAGATATATTCAAGACATGGGATAGGGTTTTTGAGACCTATGTTTACTTTTGTTTACTTTTAGACCTGATTATATATGATATTTAAATGGGAAATCCAATATATATTTTTATGACTCATATTAGTTGATTAATGAATCATTTTTTTATATCTTTATGGTTTTTATTTACATATTAATAACTATTTTCTAAGGATCCAATGATACATTTTAGCTATAATAAATATTTTTTATCCTTGAAATTTCTTCTACTATGATTTATGGCTATCTATCGAAAAAGGACATAGTCTACCTATGGTATTAATTGAAAAAAATGTTTGGTAAACAAAATCTTGTATATATGGAGGTAATTCTAAAATACAAAGTGATATGATTTGTTTATAGTAGATATGAATTCGACAATGGATGATACAAGAGAAAATAAATCCTTACAATTATTTTTATAGGCAACAAGAGATGTCTTCGACCATCAATGCCTAAAAATAATTTTTCACATAGGGGTTAGTGAATATCACATCCAAGGCCTATTAAAATTGTTTTAAGGCCATAATAACACTAATTGGAAATAGAGCCTAATGGTTCTCTTTTATATTTAAATATGTCATATTTATTGGTGGTGTTTATAAAACATATTTATTTCAATTTCAGTCCTCTTATTTTTATCACACTAGAAATGGTGTTATTTGGGGATACATGATTTTATAGTCTATTATGGAGGTAATTTTATAGAATTTATTTTTTATGACATTGTTTTGCTAATTCTAAACAAAAGGGTTATTAATGAATAAAAATAATATATTTTAACTCTTATTTAATAGATTATGTGTATAAAATAATTTTTAAATTTATTATTTTAATAAGATATGGAAATATTTTTTAATATATATTATACCCATGTTATATATAGATTTTTGGATTTCCCAAAAAAGTAATGGTACTAAATATAACAATGAAATTATTTTGATATCAAATGTTAAAAAAATAAAAATGAGAAGATGGTTTTAATTGGAAAAGAAATTCCAATAGTTGAAATATAATTTCAATCACTTGATATATCTGAATATATTTCCTCAGTGGAATTATAATATAAATTTTATTTTTTAGATTCTTATTAAATTTGATTAGTTCCTTAGGATTTGATAACTCTAAATTTAGAATCCTTTGTCAGCAAGAAGCATAATTCCCATAATCATTATGCTTTGCAATTTAAACCATTTATAATATATAAATAATGAACATTTTTTAATTAAACTCATGATATATGAAACCTATATATTCAATCATGAGTCTAATAATGAATGTAATGATTCAAAAGTTATATTTGAAATTTTCTTTTTTAATACATTATCAATGTCATAGTTAACTATGAATTAAAACATAAAATATGTTAAACCCCCAACCACAATTTTTTATTTATTCAATTTTTAATTGTACATATTAATGATAAATATATATCACCATATCGAAATTATAATAAAAATTCAATAAACACAATTAAATAACAATAATATCATTTGAAATTCGGGATTTTCACTCTCTCCTAGAATTATCACACCAATACCCAACACCAATAAATGAAAAAGACAATATTAATATAATAATAAAATTATGATTGAAAAATATATATCATTGAGAAGAAATTTTGTAAATTATTAAGGAATTAAACTAGAAGAATTTATTGAATTTAAAGGTATTATATGATAATTTAAATAGTAATAGGCTATTTGAATACAAACTAACCCCAGTGAATAGAAAAATATCTAAGTAATATATAACAACAATAAAATAAATTACTATAAAAATTAGTAAACCATAAAAGTTTTTTTCAAACTATATAGTCTATATTTATGTCATTTTAATGTTTTAATGAACCATTTTTAATATATTTACTAAAACAATTTTTACAGGTTATATTTTAAATATTTGAATTACCTTATTGATAATTGTTTGATAATGTGGGCCTCATTTTTTAAATTATCAATTTTGAAAATACAAGTATTAATTTTATAATTCTCTAAAAATGAATTTTTTTTTGTTATCAACAAAAATAATATATTTTTTAGATACAATAATATTTACGAAATCAAAAACAAATTCAAATTAACATAATATTTAAAAAAAAATTCTCATGGATTGAAATTATTTTAATTCCTAAAATTATTTAGTCTAGAATCAACAAAATTTAAAAAACAATAAAAAAATTTCCAAACATTTAAATTATATTTTATAATAATATAGAACAATATCGTCTTATTTACATTGAATTAAAAAATATAATATTTTATTTTATATGTTTTTATAAGTGAAGAAAAATATATATATTCATTTGAAATGCTATTATTATAAATATGATTTAAGTATATTAAATCTTGAATAAAATAATAAATTACTAAAAGAATATAAAAACTATCTTTTCCTTCACCATAAATTATACCCATACTCCCCCAATTTCTATTCACATAAAAAATCATACGTATATCTACTAAAATATTACTATAAACAACATTGGCCATGTTTTTAAGACACAGTCTAACCAAAAGATGACAATTGTTATACTTAATGTGAATATCAAAGGAGGTGTCTTAAAGAGAAGGGTAAGTCTTCAAAATTTTGAATGTTTCCTATTATTGTTTAAATTATACCCAATATATAGGTATTTATCATTTTAAAAACCTTAAAAAAATTTATATAATCAAGCTCTTCTATTTTTATAAAATTCATATATTCATTTTTTCCTTCCTCTTAATATACTCAAAAAATACTTCTCACGCCATGGTAGTTTTATACCAATTAAGTGAGTGATAATGTGTTTCATTCCCACTTTTCATTTCTAATTTTAAAAATAATATTTCTATATTCCTAACATTCATAATTAAAATTAATTTGTATTATATAATCTAAAATTATAAAAATCATACGATATTGATGATTTTGAAAATTAATTGTAATTTTCAATTATGTCTATTAAAAATACTCATTGATAAATGTATTTTTAGTTGAAACCATTTTAGGGAATCTACTAGGTAGTTTAATTAATTTAATATCAGAATGCAATGAACCTCCACCATGACATGTATTCTTTTTTGACCACTTTTCTAAGGAAATTGAACATGACTAATATAAAGATGTCACATTGAAACTATTGACCGCACAATATCAAACCACTAAAATGAAGAGTGAATTTATAAAAATAAGAATAATATTTAGTAATAATTGAGTAATAATTAATGAAATAAATGTAATTAAGGTTTAATATTATTTAGATAACATATGTAATTTGAATATTCAAGAGGATAGAGGAGCATTTATTTGAGTCAAGACATGAGAAATAACAACTCCCACCACATCCCCTATTATTTCGGTCATGTTATATTTATCTCTACCTCACTTTATATCTTCCCTCTTTATATACAATTATTATATATTAAATATATATGTTTCCCCCAAATATTACTAGTTTATTTTCCTTTTTTGAGGTCTTGTCATGTTTTGTTTATCTAGTACCATCCCAAAGTAATCATTAAATAAAACCTAGAAATAGTTAAATTTTCTCTTCCTTTTTGTACACCAAATTTACAGTGACCATACTTTATAAAAAGCATTTATTTCATGAAATTTTTTTTAATGTTTTTTGGGTTTTCATGAAATCCATATTCCCTTATCTCATATTGGGTTTATTTTCACCTTTCATAAAAAATAATTTAAGTATCTCATTTATGAAATCAATAAATTAAATTTTTATCTTTATTTTACTTTATCTGAGATATATATTCATTACCTATAGATCTTTATTTATAAATAAAAACCAAGAAATTTAAAAATTCAACTTTTTTAGGAATATGTTTGATATATCAGTTGGTTATCCTTTTCGACCAAATTATTTAACACGTGTCATTACCATTGGTTTTTATCATGATTATAAATTATATATGATTTTTTATATGTGGATCAGAAAAGCATAAAATATTATTATGTGATGGGTGGTCTCCAAATTAACTCATTATTATATTGGGAAATTCTTATAACTATAATATATTATGAAAGGATCATGGTTATGTGCCATGAAATATATGTCATCATGCCTTTCCAACGAGCCACAAATACTGTTTATAATGACATATCTTATGTTTTTTTCCATAAAATCATAATTTAGTTTATTCAAATGTTCATAAGTGATTATTTATACAATTATATAATCTTATGTGTGTGTTTACAATTCTATAATCTCATGGTTTGGTGTTGGGACTATAACGCCTCTACCTGAATGCCACTAAAATAGTGCTCTGAGCCAGTTGGTTATGAATCCTTAAGTAATCCTCCTCGTATACTAATGGTGGCCAAATAGTAGTGAGGGATTAGGGTGTGACAGTGGGGAGGCTATGACATCATAACATAGTAAGAGAATCATAACAATAGCTAAGCATCAAGCATAATAGTAAATAAATAGGGTGTAGAAGCAGAACATAAATTTAAATAGAACATGTTGTAATAATAAATTAAAATGATACTAAAGAATAAACCATTATGCTATACATAAAATCCTGGCCACCCATTGTGATGGCCATAAAGATATAGAAATAAAAAAGAGCGGAAATAAAAATGTACATGGCTCTACTACCAACTGCAATCCAGACCACCTTCGTAGTCTCCATACATTGTTACCTAATGAAAATAAATTATATGATAATCTCTAATCGATCATGATACAGTAGACCTCAGTATTATCCTCACTGAAATTGTTCTCAAACTGAAAAAACAGAAATAAGGTTTACACTTACACCGATGTGCTTGTGTAGGGGTGATAAAAAATTTCATTATGATACCCTATTGATAAACCGTTAAAATACAGTGTTATTAGTGTTTGAAAAAGCATTGTGCTCAGCCCGGCCCAGACACAACTAAAAATATAAGTAAAACAAACAACATGAAAATAGTGTCAAACACCGGGTTCATAATCCTGATCAATTGGTAAAATGCCACCATGGGTGTCCATGTCTATTTGTGTATACATGTATAATACCAAACCTATACATATATCCATAAATATGAATATTCATGAGAAAAGTGATGAAGAAACATGAAACCAATTATCGGTATATCCCAGGGTCCATAATCTCAATTGCATGTACATCCTATTCATGGGAATTGTCCTGGACATAATGTCAATAAATCCATGTTTCATTAAGTTGATATATGGGTCCATAATCCCAAAATACATGGACCAACCTCAGAAAATGTTTCAAATAAATAGGAACAAGCTATATCTTTATAGGGGGTACTCATCCTACACCTGGGTTCACCCATAATCACCTCCAATCCATGAAATAGTGGATTCCAAAGATGTATATCTGGATATCTGATAAATGGTCACTGAACTAGATGCCACGATATTTAGGCCATGTAAATGCAATCCAATATCTAATCCCAAGGCCTTGATCCAAATGTGGACCCAACATTTAGAACTCAAATAATCACTAATGTTCTGACCCTTATGTGATTTTTAAGGAGAAATCTCTGGTGAGACTCCATGCCCACCCTTGGAATATCTATTAAGGGAGAGTAGAACCATCATTATCAACTAGAAGAGCATAATAATTTTGGGTATCAAACAATGAGATATGTTGTGATCCACACCCTGGTCAAGTAACAAGTTAGGTAGAGCGTAATAATCCTTATCCATTTGTCAGAGTGTAATCCTCCAAGAGTATAATCAAATTGAGTAGATTGTAATCGTCATAATAACATGTAAACCAAAAGAGAGTAGAATCATCTTCATCACTCAGGAGAGATAAATCATCCATGATTATCATTACTAGGACATTATTCCCATATAACACAGTCATTTTCACAATAGACAGATACCATGAAGCACCTATGGACACCCCAAAAATATAACAAAAAAACAAACAAGCTCAAAAAACCATGACATTGTTAGTACCTATGAGTTTATTAATAAATTGCACAAATAACATGGATCAGAATATGAATCCCAAATAATCACATCTAGGAATACCAACATTTATGATAGATCCTCGGAAGAACGTTTAGGCATCCTAAAGAGAAGAAAGATGCCTTGCATCAGGCTCAACATCCACTAATTAAAAATCACCTTTGGCTATCATCACTGTATTTCCCAAAACATCTGAAGTAATAAACAAAATAATGAGGGTGGCTGAATGCCTCAACCCAATAGTACTGCCATTTCCCCAAGGGATTCCAAGTACGTCATGGGTTATAAGGTGAAACCTGATACCACTTCTAACCAAACTCATTGTACAATCTCAGGGTCGGTTAAAAAATGGGCACCCACTAGGTCCCTCAAATAAAAACAGTAGATATGAATCGTACTTGGGATCCACAAAGATATAAACATAATTGAAGGAATCTAACATTGGATCCTTAGGGGAATGGGAAGAGGAGGAATCCTAAATGGAATCCTTGGACAACATGAATGATTGATTCATCCTACAAGCAATCCATGGAAGAGTAAAATGATGGTGGTGCCCTATAGGGAACCCTTTATAACCATATAAGAAAGAAATGCATCATACAAGGGATTATTAGAATTAAATATAAGTAAAAAGATCCTATGAGGAGTTCATTATGTAAGTATGTATGAATTGGCATCCCATCGGGGATCCTCAGTAGATGTAAGAAGATACATGAAAAAAATATGGGATCCTTTAGATCAAAAAATAAATTGAGGGATTCTACTAGGGATCCTTAGAAGTAACTATTTTCAAAACCACATATGATTTAAGGCCACTTCTTATAAGGGATAAATCATTGAAGGAATAAATGAAAAGTCATAGGCCAAGAGAGATAACTCATTCCTCATATTAGAACTTGTCTCACTCTAATAGTACAGTGGATATTATTACTATAGTAAGAACCTATTTGTTAAGGTAAAACACCCAAAACCCCATTAAGATTCCTCAAATCACACTATGGGTTTCATCATCAAGATCTACATGGGAAACTACTCAGAATGGACTACTATTACTTATAAATATTGACTCCAGGGTATAAAATAAGAAAAGACCCTCAATGGGTAACAAAATTGGTCTATACAACATGTAAAGACTATACAAGATAAAAAACCTCAAATCCCTAAAGAGCATGTGTTGTGGCTAGAATCAGTGTGTAAAACACCTGAGTACACAATGAATAAAATGGGGTACATGATGTGTACCCTGCACAAGGTACCTATCGATGTCCCTAAAATATTCTAGACATGTACTTGGTATAGTCTAGTACATCTGCACTGTGTGCGACCGACATTGGGTCGGGTTGTCTACTTCCACACAACCATGTACCACTACATGGGTTGCCAAGATGGGTAATCTACTACATGGATGAGTAACAGTGCATGGTGTATACACCCTAGTAAATGGAATGTTCTTAGAAAATTTCATCATCCCAAAATGGTAAGAACACACAGTGTGTATCCCAAATCCACCTGCCATTTAGACTATTTTTTCAGAATGGAAACCCTCTAAAATGCATGAAACCCTTGTTTCATCCTCCAAAACAATAGATTGGGAAACAAGGGGCTAAAATCGAGATAAAAGGTCTTGAAAATATTAAAATGGTAAATATATATATATATATATATATTTAGAACAGAATCATACATTCATCCTACCTTTGGGAAGATACTATTAATGCATCGCCCGTTTCTGAGGTCCATGGACACCGTACATTAATCAAGCATGTCCCTAGCTCTATAGTGGTGCCTCCCTCTCTCCATATCTCCCTTACTCTCTCCTTATCTCCATATCTATTTCTTTTTTTCCTGGGGAAGGAGGATCCCATCTAGGAATACATGACAAGCTAGAAGAGGAAATGAGGAAAAGAATGAAATGGAAAGAAAAATAAGAAAAATAAAAAGAAAAAGGAAAAGGAAAAGAAAATGGGGCCCTGGTGCACAAATTTAGTTTATGACTCTCCTATTAAAAATGTTCCATTATGGACTCAAAAGTCATGAAGAAATATCAATATGATACACTTTTTAAATTATATCACCGAATGAACCTGCATGAATAAATTAATATTTATTTTATTAAATATTCAATATTATTTGTTCCACTAAAATACGGACATCTCAGAATTTCACCAAACTCCATTACTAGGGTAAACACCATATTTCGAGACCAACATAGTGGTTATAAATATTATCTGAGGTCATCTATAATAGAAAAAGAACATTTTACCACTTAACAAGGAATTGAATTAAAAAATAAAATTTATGCTAAAAACAATAGTCCAAATGAACATTGGTCCATATAATAATCCCACCATAAATCATCTTCATCCCCGAGAAGCATTGTTGTATGAATAACTTCCATTCTCTAAACTCGTGCATCAAAACTACCAAGCTATCCTGATTGTCTAATGAATGGTCTCATATCACCAATAATTAAGTCCTATGTGAAATACATTTAACTATGATCGATCTAGTACTCCCCACCATAGGAAAAACTTTGTCGTTGTCCCTAAAGAAAACTGTGAGATGAACATCTCACAAAAATGATGAATTTAAAACTAAAAATGGCAGTCACCACCCTCAAACAACCAACGGTTCACTCCCCACCATATTTCCTACCTTATATAGCTCATTGGGCATGATATCAACAGTTTCTTTCCCCAACATGGGAATATCATTTAAACAAAATTGAAATCACTCATCTAAGGGTTGGTTCTCTCTTATAAAATTCAGGAGTAATTCATGATTGAGTATGGTACTCACAAACCACGAGTACACTAATATCCCAATGAAAGGAATGTATATCTCTATTTGAGCTACACTCTCCATCCTTTCAATACATGGACAGGATTCAGCTTTGGTTCACCCATTCTATAGTATCCCATTTATCCCTGATCTCACCTTTACAACAGAAGGAAATGTTTCACTTTAACCACCAATCCTGGGAAACAAAGGCAACATTAATTTTTAAAACCACCAGTTCTCTGTTTGCACACAACCACTCAATGATATAAAACCTAAATGTACTACATGAATAAAGTGTATACCTTGATCAGTAAACTCAAACACCAGCGAGTTGACCATTACATGGCTAACATGATCATACCACATGGCATGTCATCCCAATCAATCCAAATATCTCTTGAAAATCTTCAAAAAAAATAGTCACCTCACTCATTCCATTATTTATTATATAATCTCCTATCAAGAGATATTGTTATAGTCATGAGTGTCTTCCCTTGCTCAGACTATATTATTAATAGTGGAAAAACTAATTAACTAGGCTAGGCACCCAAAAAACCATACCCATTAAAAACATCCTTGATACCAAATCACCCAAGGTTATTATAAAACTCTAAGGGAATCAACATGCCTATAACAAAAAAATCATGCACCTATGGTGCCTAAATCACAAAATGAGAATAATACCAAGATCACAACCTCAAAAGGCATTTGAAATCATGGTCCAACCATTCTCTCGTAGGTTTTACTAGAAGAACATCATCATTGAACTTCAAGGTCCTATGTCAAAGATAATTTCCTCTAGGTCTCCCACCTAGACCTAAAGACCAAGTTTCACAACTAGGTCACAAGGTCTGACCACCTGGATCAAAAGATCCAGCCCCACTACCGAAGCTAAAGATCATAAAAAACCACAAGGATCAAAACTAAAGACATGGACTATAAGGGAATGGTCCTCCCTGAGAATAATTATATGGAAATTCTCCCTAAAGGTCATGATACCAATGTAGAAAAATATATTGATTTAACACTCACCAAGAATGTGTATAATATAATATCCCATGGAGGTCCAGTCCACAAAACAATACCAGTAAACATTATTATCGTAATCAGTGATGCAAATATATTACCACAACATAATAAATAATACCGTACATGGGTACAATATAAGAGAAACATAGGTCATGAAGACCTACATGGGTCACTGCACCACCCATGAAAGAGGGAAATGTCATCATCCTCTCACCAATGCCTTAATGTCAATCCCCATAACCTGCCATTAGAATCAAATATTTATATATGTAAATATGTAAAATTAAATTAATAGGAATCAGTTTTCATTAAAAATAACACACTAGAAAGCCTATATGATGTGAATCATATGTGCCAAATATGTTGTATGAGATGTCTCCTTCCTTTGCCGACAAAGAGTAAAAATCTATCCCTATACACTTAAAAATGGACAAGATCCATAAATCCACAATAAATAATATAAATCACATACCATGTAATGTTTTCAAGGTAAAAATCATATAAAATTATAACATCATATATCAGAATTGTAATCCCACACCATTGGAAACCTGGACTTCTTACCAAAAAATATTTTCTCGAAGCTCAAATATGATATCCATAACAGGATCTGACACATTATTAATTCTCATGTATACCATATCATAAATAGTGAAGCATAGAAAAATAATATCTTTGATACGACTTGGTAAAAACATTACTTATGTGACACTAAAATGTTTATCTAATCTGGTTGGTTATGAGGCCACAAGTGCACCTCCCTGTAAGGATAATGATATTGATTAGAAATTAGGGATTATGGTGTGATAGTGGGGAGACTATGACCTCATATTAGAGTAATAGAATAATGAAAATAGGTAAGTAATTATACATATATTTTATCAAATAGGGTATGGAAGAAATAAAAAAAATACAACATTTTTTAATAATAAATGAAAATTATAAAAAATCCCTAATTGTTATTCCCTACATATAACCATATTAACCCACTATTCTGAGAATATAGATAAAGAAATAAAAAAGAAACTATAATTAAATTATAGGGATGTACTACCAACTGTGATCTAGAACACGTACCCAGTCTCCGAACACTATGAAACTGCACTAGCATGATCAGAAGAACCCAACTGAGAAACTCTCCAAAATCATACAACATTGGGCCTCATTCCTATCCACCATGAAACTATTCTCAACCTAAATAGAATACATAAGATATAATCCTAAACTGATGAGCATGTGTATGGGTGAAAAATATTATTAGTAGGCCAAGTTGATGTTAAACCTATAAAATACACTGCTAATAGTGAATGAAAAATATAGGTGCTAAACCTAGATAAGTCATAATTGAAAAGTTAAGTAAATAAAAAAAATAAAACCACCTTTTAACCCTATGTCAATAATATTAGTCAAATGGAAAAGTTACACCATGGGATTATATATCAATATTTGTATAAATGTATGGTCCTATGCCTATATATATACATAAAAATGAATATTAACGAGTAATGTGAATAATTAACATGAATCTAATCAGTAATTGATCCTTGATTCTATAATCCAAATCATATGGAATTTCTATGAAGAGATTTCAGTTGTAATTCAATTCAACCAAATCATGTTTCATTATGTAAATCTTTCGGTTTGTAATCACGATCGACCTGTACCTACTTTGGACAATGCTTAAAATGTGTCTGAGAAAACTATGCCACCATAGAGGATACACTTCATATAGATGGCTTCATCCATACTCAGCTCCAATCACTGATATCAAGGATTCTAGGGATGTACCTCCATAATTCCTATAAAAGTTCACTAGTATAGTAGTCATCCAGATCAGTCCATGTAAATATATTCTAATGTCTATGCCCTATGTATCGTTCCTTAGGTGGTCCTGATATTCAAAAGGCTAATAATCCATAATTGTAGGAGCGTTTGGATATCTTCAAAGATAATTCACTAGGGAGATTCCTTTCCCACCCCTAGAGTCTCTAATGAGGGATATTTTAATCATCCCTATCATCAAGAAGTGTATTATCATTCTTTGTATCCAACTATGTGAGACACCATGCTCAACATCCCAGTCATGTAACCAGTCAAGGAGAGAATAACATTCCTTATCCCTCAGGAGAGTATAATCATCAACAAGTATAAACATATCAGTGACGGAATAATAATCCACATCACATGTAAACCAGTGGAGATAGAAATCATCCTCATCAATCAGTGGAGTAAAATCATCAATGAGTATTGTTACTAGTATAGCAACTCGACCCTAAATGGACCAGAGCCAGTTTGTTCTTCCATTACACTGGCATGATTAAAAGGAATTTAATCCTAAAGGATTGAGAGTTAAGTATTCTCAGTAAACCAGATATATACATGAGTCTTGTATTACAAATTAGTACACTAATAACAACATAATTTTCTCATAATATACTTCGAGGAGAACTTCATTCAATTTAGTATATACCTACTTATCATTTATAGTACCCTTCACTGATTTGTGTGGAAAAGAAAACAAAATAAGGGTGAGATCAAATGTTCAGTATGGGTAAAGTATAGTGAAATAAAAAAAAAATTTGAATAATCAACTGGAAAGGTAAATAACAATAAACACATTCCATTCAAATAACTAGATAAAGAAAAAATAAATATGTAATGTTATGAAAACAAAATGCCTAAAATTTAATGAATGAACTAATAATGAGATGAATCAATAGATATGATGACACAAAATATCATTGATAAATAATAATTAAATCCAAATGAAGGAAATTCTTAATTATTTAACATTATTTAGGAGGCACATAAAAACTTATTCTATCAAGACCTTTCACAAGCCAGTTTAAATATATTGCTTGAAACCCATAAATTTTGATTGGAAAAAAATTCAAAGTATTTTTTGCCAACTAATTTCATCCAATGACACAACCGATTCATTGAAGGGATTGTATTAACTAGTACCCATCTCGTAGAGAATTCATTAACTAGTCTCCAACTCATAGGGCTTTCCTTAAATGGTCTCCAACCCATATATTACATGTTCTAAGAATTCATCATATCAAATAAACAATATGCCTTATTAAATATCCATATTCTTTAAAGGACACATATTTATCAATATTTTCCCAAATAATCAAATAAATATAAATATAAACATCATATAAACAATGGCATATGATTTAGGGAAGTTTTATATCCATGCATAATTATGTGGATATTGAGGGTAAATTTAATGTCAATGATGTTATGAAATTGAATATTTTAATGGGACTAGAAGGAATCAAGGAAGTGAATTTTAAAATTTTCCTACTCTAAGTCAATCAAAAACTATCTAGATGAGTAATAAGTATGGTATTAATATGACATATTCCAAGTGGATTTATAATATAAGGTTATTATTGTTGATTAATGTAAATATTATAAAAAGTAATTTTAAAAATTTTCTTGAAGAAAATATAATTTTTTTAAAACCTTTTGAAAAATATATTCTTCAAAAATTACTTTTGAAAACATTTTTTATAGTTATACTTTAAACATACAATATAATATTATAATAAATAATGACGGGTAAATCCATACAAGACATATGAGATAGAGAAACATTCCTTTTGTATGGTAAAAATGTCAAAAAATCCCTTGTTCAGAAAGTGAAAAGAAGATTCCATTGAATACATCAATGAAAGAATAAAATGAAATTTTTTTAATAAATCGTTTTTAATAGTTTATAATAATTTTTGAAAACATTTTAATAAATAAACCTTTTATGAGAAAATAGGATATCAGACTAAATAGAGAAACAAAGTTGAGCTTTCATAAAAATAATTTCTAAAAAATTATAATTACCAAATAGTGAAAAATGGCACCAATACTTGAAAATTGTATTGAATATCTAGAGGATATAAAAATGAAAGGTTATATTGAAAAAATTTCATATAATTTCAATGATTGTAAATACCATTGAAAAATAATTAAATTTATTTTTCAGTAAAATAATCATTAAACATTTCAAAGGGTCTCCTTCCACTTTGAAACAATTTAAATACTAATAATCATGAAGTAATAACATTAATTTAATGTTTTAAATACTATGTAAATAAAATTACTAATTCTATAATATATCAAAATTTATTTTTAGATACACCACATAAATGACGTAAGTGCTGAACATCACATTTATCTCATATATGTAAAAAGTGAGTTCAAAATTCCTTACATTGTGTTTGTATATTCTCATGTATTTTTATATTCCTGAATAAAAAACTTATGTTCATTATTAAATTTATTATAAACCTTTTTCATCATTACAATTAATTTTATTTGACTTATTAATATTTTGTAAACAACTACCAAAATAATTAAATTTATATCGATTGTTTTTACCGAATTCGGTTAATGTGTAAAAACAACACTAGTTGGTCAACTATTGTAAAAGGGGTCATCACATAAACATATACATAATAATAATCATAAAATAATTTTCATATTTATTTATATAAAATACATTTTAAAACAGTCAATAAATATGGCTATGAAAAAATAATCAATGTTACAATCATCGATACATTATGTTATATGTACGCAAGAGTAACGTTCTCATTTTTTGACGATCGTTATGGAAAGAAGATAAATAGGATTATATATTTTTTGAATGATCATTATATCATAAATATGATATTATTTAATCAAATAAATTTATATATAAAATTTTTTTGATGAAAAAAGAATCACATCATGTCGAGTAGGCTGTAGTCCACACAGCCACGAACAATGTTAACAAATTTTAAATGCTTGAAAGGGTAACAAAGAAAATGTTATAAATTATATTTATAGAATGTTAATTGTGTAAATAATATAATATAGATTTTATATATGTCACATATTTTTTTATTAAAAACATCTTTTGTACATTCCATGTATCATGTGAACATATCACATCGCTTTGTAGGGGCGTTAGTCCATATTTCAATAAATAATGTTAACATTTTAATAAAATGGAATGTATAAAGATATATGTTGTAAAAGAATTTAATAAGTTTAATTACATTATAAATAAAATTTATAACATATATACATGTATTTTACATCATAATTGCAACCATGAGAGGCGGTAATGGATGAACGAACACTCATCATTTCGTGAGGTGGTATTTAATCGTACACAAAATATTATATATTCATTACCAATTTGGTTGATTGTGTGTGACTGTAAGTAAAAACCTTAAAATAATAAAATCCAATTATATTTTTGATAATATTTGTTTCATATAACTATTTTATAATTATATTTTTTGGGTTGGATAATGGAAATAAAACTAAATAGTTGAAGGAAAGATGTTACCTCTTAATCGGTTAACTTCTTTTGGTTTGAAGAACAAGGCGTCCAGGGATTTCTTCATTATAAAATTTTAAGAGTCATGGATGATGGGAGGAAATGTTATGAGAAATTTGGTAAGATATTGTTTGATCCAATCTGTATTAAGAGGTGTGAGGAAGGGGGAGGAGAAGTGGCCTTTTAAAGTGTAGGAGGAGTGGCACTCTTGTAAATTTTCACAAATGGAATTCCACCCACATTTTTCCCGTTGAAATTGGATCCTATAATTGCTAAAATTTGATAAAAGGGATTATATGTTCTTTATATGTCAATAAAATGTAGTTTTTACTTGTGTATATGTCATTTGGTATATTAATATTATGGATTAGTCCCTTGTTAATCTTAATTTTACCATAATATTGGTAATTAATTTTCACTACATTAACTAATATTTTTGTTAAGAAAACTAATAAGTACTTATAAAAAATTATAATTTATTTTGATTTCAAATATGGAATCTATTTCTTAAAATACCAATAAAAAAGAGACAGAACTTAATTTAAATTTCATCCCTTAGATGGGATGACAATTGGAGTTTTGAATGTAAAAACACCTAAAAGGTTACTATGTTTTTATAGTCAAATTCAAAGTGAAATTGATTTCGATGACCTCAAATGGAATAAATTATAAAAATATGACCTAATAAGAAATTAAAATAAATTTAATATATGATTTAACTTTTTAAACAATTTAGAATGAAATGAATTTTGTATTAAAAATCATTATTTTTCATTATTCGTTAAAAATGACACTTCATAGAAAAATACCACAAATTAACCCAAAACTAATTATTATGTTTCCCATTGAAATATTATGTTTATATTTAAATATATAATATATTATAGTTGAAAAAGATTATTAAAAATTTGATCATCATTAAAAGGCTGTAAAAAACATTAATTAAAATATTGGTTTTTAGGTGTAAAATTGGGTTTGTGATTATCTTATGCATATCAAATACATTTTATGGACATCAAAAATATTTGATAAAATATGATATATATATATATATATAATTAATATAATTATCAAATTATAATAAATTTAATTTATTAGGATAAAATAGCAGTGTGAGTATATGAATAGTTTTCAAAACAAATTCCCTTTATATTTAATTGGTTCTTATATTCTTTTATAATTGATTGTAACAAATGAATTAGTTGTGTAAACCATATATTTTAATATGATAGTTAATTCTAATAATAATGGAATTTTTATATTTTATTATATTAAATGATAATATTTTAAAAATATATTATTGTTTGGTTAAACCCTGTCAATCGTGTAACACAAGTCATCAAAGACACTCATTATCGCGTGCGTCGAACGCTATCTTAGTGTTTTGTGAACTTAAATATAAAAATAATATTTAATTTATTTAAAATATTATATATATTAGAAAAACTCATGATATTTTAGTATCTTAAATGCTTGGTGTTGTGTGTTATACGTATTAACAAATAAAATGTTCCTACATTATATTTTTGGGGCATTTCATTCTCCCCACCTAAATTAAATTTCATCCTCAAAATTTAAACATGATATTATAGGTATATTGTTTGATATTGTATATGTTGGAATCTCACATCAATATAAGGGTTCATAAGAAATTATTAATAAAGGAATGTAATGCATGTAAAATGGTCACCTAGAATAACATATAACTATGTATCAAAGTAGTAGAAAATTAGTGGAAAGTTGAGGTACATATTTAGAGAAAAGAGTTAATATTTATATGGATTGATTGAGGTAATCAATCACAATCAAGTGAATGTTAAATATAATGTTGAGGACCTCAAATCCAAAAAATATTTGATGATTTTAAAGACCATCAGTTCAATAAAAATTAGGGTATTTGGACAATATTTTAATTTTAAGTCATTTTCCTTATATTTGGTAATTCTTTTACTGCCTATGTATACTTACATGATATGTTTCTATAAAAAACTAATTTTTTTTGATTTGATAAATTCATCCAAAAATTAATTATGATATTGAACCACTAAAATACATTTATAATGGATCTTATATCTAATAAAAGACTGAAATATCTTACTAATTTTTGCCAACTATTTTCCAAAACAAACATGTTTATGAAATTAATATATATAACTAAAAATTTACACTACTAGTTCATCAATATTATTTATTCATATAAATTTTCAACTAAGAACAATGAGATATTAACAAATTCATTATAAAGATCAGTGGTTCACATTAGTCCCTTATTATATTTTGGTCATGGGTTCATGTCATGTGGCCTTTCCCAAAAATATTAGTTGTCACCTGGTATACATGTTCTCCTATTATGCAGCCATTTTAATATAATTTCCAAAAATAATTATGATGGGTATCCTTAAAATAATGTTAATAAATACACACCCTTTCAACAAATTATTTTAATATAACCCTAATACATAAATAAATTATCCATTTATTTCTACATAGGTTATTCCTTAGTCTAGTGTTTATCCATAATATCATTTATAGTATTTATAGATCATGACACCTTATCATCAATAAAAACACCTTATGTTTAACCTAGGTCATTAATTTCCATTATCTATCCAAATCCTTAATAATGGTCTCAAAAGAAAGCATGAATTATCCAGATAATATCCCTTGGTAGTGTCAATGTATGTGCATAGTAAGGCCCATTAGGACATACCAAGTTACACTAAGTCAAGACAAACACACCTGGTAAGATTTGTTACTCCTAAAATATATGTTCTATAACCACATCCACTAGTAGTATCTAAAAAGGGTTTTATTTCTAGAAAACACATATGATATTTATCTAACAAGAATTCTTGGATGATCTACTATACTTATCATTAAATTATACCTTAGAGATATGTTCAATAATATACGTTCTCTTGAATCTAGTTCCCAAGGATTCTACTAAACTTCCATTGATTCAAACTAGAGATACCCGACCCCAGAAGAACCAGAGTCTGTGTCTACTACCAATACATTGGCATGATTACAAGGAATAAAATCCGAATGGACCAAGACATTTATTGTATTGGAAAACCAAATTCATACATGATTATGATATTATAAATTAATTCCCTACTTACAAAATAATTGTTTCCTAAAAAAAATTAAGGATATTTTTATTACGTTTATTCTATCCCAATATATCTTTCATAGTACGCATATTAGATTATAGGGGAAAGGAAACATAATAAATTTGAGCTCAAATGATCAGTAAGGGAAAAGTATAGTAGAATAGATAAATAATCATTTGAATAATAAAGTCTAAAGGTAAATAAATGGAAACACATTCCATTTAAATAACCATATAAACAAAAATACATATAGTAATGTATGAAATTACAACTCGTTACACTTAATCAATGAACCGAGAGTTAAATTCATCAATAGATATATCAATGAAAAATATATTGGATAAACAAAAACTTCATTAAAATTAGGTAAATGCTTAATTTTTGGATTTCATATATGAGGAGCATTATAAAAAATACTATTTATATGTTTCATAAGATAGATTAAATATATGGGTGAAGATCCATCTATTCTGCATGGAAACAAACTCTAATGGTTTGTTTCCAAAATAATTAAACCAATGAGACTATCGATGCATATAGGGGCTTACATTAATCATTCCACAACTGGTAGAGATTTTAATAACTTGTCTCCAACCCATAGTGTTTTCCTCAAATGGTCCCAACCAATATCTTACATGTCTTATGCATTCTTCATATAGAATAAATATTTTTCCTTATCAAATATCTATATAGAATAAAGGATATATATTTATCAATATTTCTGCAAAAAATTAAATAACTATAAAAGTAAACATCATACGAATAATTGAATATATTTTAGGTAGGAATCATATTAATGAAAACTTGTATGGATATTTAGGGGAAATTCATTGAAAATTATCATTGAAAATTGATAATTTAAACTCGACTTAAAAGAATCAGGAATTTAACTGTAACTACTATCATTGATCAAATCAATAATCAACCATCTAGAGTATGAATAAGTATTGAATCAATAAAAAATATCCCAGGTAGAGTAAAAATATAGGGTTGTTTTTTTTTAGGAATGAAAATGTTATAAAATGTCATTTTAATAATGTTCTTGAGGAAAATATACTTTTGTTTTTACAAACCTTTAGAGAAATATTTCCTTCGAATATCATTTTGGAAAACATTTTTTTAAAACAAAATTTTAACCATGAAATGTAACCTTCAAAGAAATGATGACTGGTAAATCCATACATGACATATGAGGTAAAAATAAGATTCCTTTTTTCATGGTAAAATTGTAAGAAAAATTCTTTGTGTTGAATGTGACAAGAATATTACTTTAAAAAGGTTGGTATAAAAAGAAAAGTGTAAAAATGTATTTAATAAATAAATTTTTAAAAGGGTATTTTTTTAAAAATATCTTAATAAAACATGGTTTTTAAAATAAAACCAATTCTCTAACTAAAGAGAGAAATAAAGTGAGGATTTCTTAAAAATATTTTCTAAATCATTATAAATATCAAAGAGTGTAAAAATAGGAGTAATACCTAAAAAAGGTCACTAATATCCATAATATAGGAAAATAAATGGTTTTATTGATCAATGGTCATATAACTAACTTGACTGGAAATACCATTGAATGATAATTAAAAAATATTCATCAGAAAAATAATCATTGAATGTTCAAACATGTCTAATACCACATTGAACCATATTGAATCATAATCATCATGAAGGTATAATATTAATTAAAAGTTTTAAATTCCATAAATGTAAAATGATTATATAATATATCAAAATGTGGAATTTGATACACCACACAAAAATAAGTAAGTAGTAAACATGACATTTATCACACGTATGTAAAAAGTGAGATGAAAATACTTTATCATGCATCTTACTTGTATCATTTGTAATTATATTTATGGCTAACAAACATATGTTAATTAAATACAATATTGATAAAACAATTTCATTTTTATCATTAATTTTTTTTTCACTTTTTACTATATTTTATACAACTACATAATCAATTATGTTTACATTTGGAGTTATGACCAGATTTTGTTAATGTGTCAAAAACAAGTGGGAAAGTCAACTATGGTCAAAGGGGTCATAACATAATAAAATACAGAATAATAATATCAAATATTTATAATATGGGTAAATAAATTATAATTTTAAAAACAATCATTAAATGTGATTATGAACAATAAATCAATGTTAAAATCATTATGATGGTATGTCGTTTGTACGTATGAGTAATATTTTTATTTTACAGTGATCATTATGGAAAGAACGTAACTATAATTAGATATTTAAATAATAATAATAATATAATTAATAACAAATTATTTAATCATATGTACTTATATATATAATTTTTGTAATGTAAAATTATTCACATCATGCCATGGGTGCGGTAGTCTGCACGTCCACGAATAACGTTATCAGTTTTTAAGTGTGAGAAAGGGTAACAATGAAATGATATTTATTATATTTTTAAGAATTTTTATTATGTGATTATTATCATATATTGTTATATATTTCACATAGGTTTAATTAATACCATCCTTTATATATTCTACGTATCATGTGAACGATTAATATCGCATTGATGGGTGCTAGTCCACACTTCCACATATGATGTTATGATTTTTACACAAAATGGAATGTATAAAGGTATTTGTGGTAAAAAAATTTAATAAGTGTAAATAAATTATAAATATAATATATAACTTATATAAATATGTTTTATATCATAATGACCACCATGATGGGTGTTAAAGGAAGAACAAACAATCATCGTTCCGTGAGGTGATAGCTCATCCCACACAAACAACATGTTCGTTACCAATTAGAAGGATGTGTATGTTAGGGTAGGTCTCAAATATATTTAAAAACAACCTAGTATATTTAGTATATTTGATTCCATATAATGTTTGAATAATAAGAGTTCAGTGGGTGGATAATGGAAATAAAACTAAAGAGCTTAAGGAAAGATGTACCTATTAACCAGTTAACTCCTTTTGGTTCGAATCAAATGGCTTCCTTGGATTGCTTCATGCACAAGGTGAATATTCTTGGATGAGGAGAGTGATTTTGGGGATCTATTTTGGAAGATATTTGTTTATTAAATGTGTATTTTAATGGGTGATTAATTTTAAGGATAAAATGCCTTTTCATAGTGGAGGAGGATTGACACTCTTGTAAATTTTTAGAAAGGGAATTACACCAACAATTTCCCCTTAAAATTGGATAAATAATATTTAAAATTATAAAAAATGGAGTACAGGTTATAATTATGTCCATAAAATGGTAATTTTACATGATTATTGGTTATTTGGGCCATTATGTTTAAGGTTTAGTCCAGTATTAGTTAAATTTCAACTCAATTGTTGTAATTCGTTTTAATCACATTCCCTAATATTTTTTTGTCAAAAACAAATTTAACATTATAGTACATTTTAAATTATAATTATTCAAAATATGGAATACATTTTTAGAAATTCAATTCACAAAATTTGTATAAATTAATTGAAATTTAATCGTGTAGACTGGACGATAATGCGGGTTTTAAAGTAAAAACATTAGAACGGTTTATGAATTTTTAAATTCAATATTAATATAAAATTGATTACCATGACCAAAAATCTATTACTTGATAAAAATATGATCTAATTAAACATTAAAAGAAATTAAAAATATCATTTATCCTTATAAATAAATTATATATAAAAGTATATTCAAACAAAATTTCAGTAATTTTCACTATTAGTAAAAAATGAAAAATTCACTATAAAAAAAATTCAACCTAAACTAATTTTTATATTACTATTTAAAATACAATGTTTATTTTGACATATATAATCTATAAAAGTGAGAATATTTTAATTTAAAACAGTTTCACCATTAAAAGGAGGTAAAAATTCCATATTAAAAATATTGGTTTTTATGTGTAAAATTTTGGTAGTTCATATATTATGATTATAAAAAATATTGGATAAAAATAATAAATAATTTATTGATTATATAATTGATTATTAGTTCCTTGAAATGTGTATTCTATTTTTAAGAATAACTGATTTCATACAGTTTCCATTGGATTCATTCGAGGAACCAGAAACATCCAACAGTTCTTTATCCAAAGGGGACCTGATTTCCAAAGGCAGGTGTTCATTAAGTATGAACATTAAATTTTTTAGTAATGTACATTGGTTGAGAGGATGGGAGGTCGAACTCATCACACCCTTTTGGGGGGACTTATTTTCTACATAGGGACACTCTTTGTAATTTAATATATTTTAATGAATCCTTATTAATTCACCATGTATATCATAATTATCCTGTGGAATTTTCAATAACTTATTTAGCATGTGAAAAGTATGAAATCATATGTATGTATTAGCGGTTCTTTATTAATAGAGATATCCATATGTATTTGAGGTCCTCCATTAATGGTATCCTTTCATATACTACTTACAGATTCTTTTAATCATCGTTATGATGATACTTGTTTTTAAGACACTTAGTGGGGCACTCTAGAATTTATTGTCATCCAGGGATGTGAAGGATTGATTTGATCTTAGTATTGTCCTCATATAATGGGATACCCATGTATCCTTGTAAAATGAATCAGAACCATTGTAGTTCAGCGACACTAAATGGGACACATCATACCTTTTACGATCATGCGATAAGGACAAACTGTACAGTTTATTGTCATGTGGTATGGACATCTTAGAGAATGATTCATAGTAAAGGTTTATTTTGGGACTTATGCCTATGTATCCAAACAAACATGGAATGGATATTGGTTTCCAAGTTAAAATCAGACCCTGTTGGTAATATGGCCTAAAGAGAACATGGTTGATTTAAGGTATTAGGCTTGAACCTCTAGGAGGCTTCCTACATATCCTATATAGATGGGAATCAAATCCCATGTAGACTAATAAGTATCATAAGAGAGTATAATCCTTTGAGAGAAATGAGTCGGGGTTTACATCCAAAAAATGATTCCTGGGGGTTTTGGGTGATTAATTTTGGGATTATTCCTAAGGAGGAAGCTCAGATTAAGGGAATTAAGGTCAAATTCTAGAAGAGAATATCCAGTGAGCTTGTGCCTTGAGAAGGATTCATACAGATCCCAATTATGGTGGAAATCATAGTTCTCACAGATCATTCCGGTTTTAGTGTTTGTTCACATGTTTTAATATCATGATTCTCTAAGTCCACATTTGTCATGCTCAGTTTGAGAAACAAGACGATGTGAAGTATTTATCAATGAAACATTATCTTTTCCATATCCACTGGTGTAAGAGGGAGAACCAATGGCAGAGAGGGTGGATAAGGTTGAGAAGACCTGGTAAGAGGGTGAGGTGATGAGCCTTCCCTCTATTCATTTTACATTAGACAAGGTTACAATGAATGGAGGAATGGATTAATGTTAGGGGATTTAACTAGGATTTCATCCCATGGTGATAAAGCCCAACAAGAGAGGGAAAGGGTAAATAAGGACACTATACCCATCTCTCCTTTGATCTTTGGCCCTAACGAATAATGGAGGGGCAATGATGCTACCTCCTGCAAGAAAAACTATGAAATTAAACCAGGATGGTTACCCTATTATGGATTGGTTGGGCTTACTCATAAGGAAGATGCCCATTTGATATTTGTTGGGGTTTACTCTTATGTAATATGCCCATTTTGGGGTTGGTTGTGGAATAGTCTTATAGAGGATTCCCACTAGAGAATTGGTTGAGGCTTACTCCTAAAGAGGATACTCATTTAAGATTTCATGGTGCTTACTCTTAAGGAGGATGACTATTTGAGGATTTACATGGATTATGATTTAGGTGATGAGGTTTGAGGAGTATCTTGAGGAGTTTATAGACTCAAGTTACCCAAGGAATCCATAAAGAGAGTCCAAACTTGTAACATGTGGAAGGAACCAGGAAGAGTAAGTCGACTCATGGGACTTAAGTGTGAATAAAGGATTATCCCAAACAATGGTATTCCAAGGCTAGATGTTTTTATGCACAAAAGTTGACATGGAAAATGTGGTTGACTGGATTCAATAAATTTTTGGTGTGACTCTACATTTTTCATGGGGCTAGTGACAGAAACGAAGGGAATGGTCTTAAGGGTTGGGACCGCAGCTTGGTGAAGATATTAAGCAGGGGTGTGGGAGCACAAGACTCGTAGTATAGACCAGCAGGGCCATACAGTTGCTCTACACAGGTGTGTCATGTAGGTGCTCTGATCAAGTATGTCGCGCAGCTGTGTCGTGCATGTGCCCCGTGTATGTTCTTCGTTTAGGTGCTCTGTGCAGCTCCATGTTTTCTAGACGTTGATGTGAATTTGAACCATGTTTCCCCATTTAATTCTCCATTATCTAATGTCTTAGAGAGATACCTGAGAACAATTGGGGATCTTGGAAAAAGATCTATGCAATGAGTGCTTTGATATGTTTCCCAACATCATATGTCCTTGAAATGGGGAGACCAAAGGTTCTTTTTATAGACACAGATGGAACCTGGTCCAAAGAATGTTTTCCACATAGGTCCTCTACATAGGTCCACCATGTAGGTATTCCGCTTAGGGGTGTAAAAATTCATTTTCCATGTAGGTCCTCCACATAGGTCTTCCTCATAGGTCCTTTGAATAGGTTCCTTTGTGATATTTATCCATCTTCTATGTGCCATTAATATTTATCTGTATGTATATTGGGGCTCCATGACCAGTCAAATTGAAGGTCTTAAAGAGATTTACACTTCTTGAGATAGTAAATACACCACTTATTTTCGGACAAAACTCTGAAATTGAAATTAATTTTTCATTTAATTTTCATCATGGATCTTGAGAATCCACTACTTACTCATCAATGGTGGAATCATTACACTTATCCATTAGTGTGGAGTAGTATTTTGGAACACAAAAATCCTTCCTGCATGTTCTTCCTTTATGGAGAACCCATATTTACTCATACATGGCATTTGTTGTCTATGTGAGAATATTATCTTCACTATAAGGAAAAGTTCATGTAACACATTTCATGGTGTCTACAATAATGTATAAATATATATATTAAATAAATATCAATAACTAATTTTAATTAATTTAATTTTTTCCAATAAAAGAGCTTTGTTAGTATAAAAATATTATTCTATTAAAATATTTAATTTATATTCATTTGGTACTTATATTAATTTCTAAATAATTGTAACTAATGAATAAGTTTCTTAAATCATATATTTTCATATTTTATTTAGTTTTATTCATAATAGCCAGATATTATCTTAATATATTAAATTATAATATTTTAATAATATAATATGGTTAAGTAAAAATCAGTCTTGGGTGTAACACAAGTCGTTGAAGAAACTCATTGTTGCGTGTGTCGTACAACAACTCAATTTCATGTGCATTACAATCTGTAAATTATATTGAATTTTAATAAAATATTAAATATATTTAAACCAATTAAGACATTCAATTCATTTATGCACTTGGTTTTGTATGTCATGCATGCTATCAAATACAATGTTCCTGCTTTAAATATTTGGGGTGTTACATCTAGGGATACTATGACTGTATATCATAATATTATGCTCAACAACCGAATACCAAGAAAAACCTCTGGACATCCCAAAAATCTAATAATCATAACATTCATTTTCCAAATCCATGTCACAAGTTGTCCCTCTGTGAATAAAAATAAATATCATAAATAACATGGATCCAAAGTCGGATCCCATGAAATAATGTCTAGGAATCCCGATGAATAAGAGTGATCCTATAATGATTGTATGGGAATCCAAAATAGAATAAAGACAACCTAAAAATAGGTTCAACATCCACCAACTAGAAATCAACTCTAATGATGATCATTGTATTATCAATAAACATGTGAAAGTAAAAAAAAATGAGTGTGTAGGGATGAATTCATAAACCCCACACTACTGCCAAATCCTCAAGGGAATATAAGTTAGGCATGAGTTCTAAGGTGCCACCTAGTTCCACTTCTACCCAAACCTGATGTACTTGATCAGGGTTGGTAAAACCATGGGCACTCGCTGTGTCCCTCATGTCAAAATACTGGAGAGGCATCGTACTCAGGATCCACAACTTATAAATATAAGAGAATCCATCCTACTTGGGATCCTTATCTAAAATGGGAAGATGAGTTATCCTGTAGGGTATCCTCAAACAATAATAAAGACTAAGTCTTCCTATGAGGGATCCTCAGAATAATAAAAAGGGTATGTCATCCTAAAGAGGACCCTCTATAACCATATAAGAAGGGAAAAATCCTAATTGGGATCCTTAGAATGGTATAAAAGTAAAGGTATTCTATAAAGAATTCCTAAGTTCAACATGTAATCAAAGGCATCCCATATGGCATCCTCAGTAGTAGTAAGATGACAGGGGCATCCTTCATGGGATCCTATGTTAGGACCAATAGGGGCCTATATACCCTGAGAGGGGGGGTGAATCAGGGTATGGATATTCTTTTTCAATGTTCTTCCTGCCCCGCTGGATCTTGACCTCTTTGTTACAAGGGTAACTTTGTTTTCACTTGTGTGTATGTTATGATCACTTAATTTCCCCTTTATCTGATGATGATGCTTTAAATGCAATGCAGGAAAACTAGTAGGCAGAAGCAGAGATTTTTACATGGTTAACCCTCACTAGGCTACGTCCAAGGAGCATACGCCAACAAGTTGCTGGTCGTACCAATTCCACTAAACTTCACTAGCTGTGGATACAATGTTCGTGCTAGATCACTTCTATGCCCAGGCTCACTGCCTTTACAATGTTTAGGGTCAGCTCAATGCTTTCCCAAGGGTCACTCCCTGTTTCTCTCTCTCTAGCTCACTGCCGGTGGAGAGGATCACCTTCTTCCTCTTCCTAAGCTCACTACTCTGTGAAGGGAATCAACTCACAGTTTATAGACCTGTAGGTCTCTTCATTTCCATTAAGGAATGCAACTTTCTCTGTATGTAGATCCTCTATTGAAGTTCATCTTTCACCCGTAGATGAATACCCCATTGCCACTATCCACTGGGCAAACTACCTTTGGAAAGACCTTCGCAAAGCACTCAACTTCGCTAGGCTCCCAATTTTGCGAAGCTCAAACAAGCCTTCGTGAAGCTCCTGCCTTTTTGCGAAGCTCTATCGCGAAGCACTCTCGCGATGCATAGACCTTCACAATGCTTAGGCTATCGCGGAGCTCCGGCCTCTCTGTGAATCTCACTGATCCAACGTGGGGCAAACACCTTTCGCGGAGCTAAAATAGCTGCCGCGAAGCTCCCCTTTCATGAAGCACACTGCCTTCGCGAACCACCTCTGCAAACCGAGAGCAATAGATTTTCTCTGAAAAATCTCTCTCCTTCTCTCAAGGGGGTCGGCCTCTATTTATAGGCAATTCCACCGACCCTCGACCATTCCGAGCAAAGTCAACGCCGTGTCATTTCAAATCGCGAAGCTCCAAAGTTTCAGCTGGAATTCTGTCCAAATCACAAAGCACCACTGAAATATTCTGTTTGCGGAGCTTGACGTAGTCACGAAGAATCACCGTCAACATACCTTCGCGCCTTCTCCGCGAAGCTCCCTCGCAAATCCCTTCACCACCGTGATGCGCTTCAGCCTCTGCCGTTCGCGAAGCTTGACGTAACCACGAAGCATTACCGTCAACATACCTTCACGCCTTCGCTGCGAAGCTCCCTCGCAAAGCCCTTCAACGCCGCGATGCGCTTCAGCCTCTGCCGTTCACGAAGCTTGACGTAATCGAGAAGACTCACCACCTCCATTATTCTGGTCTTCTCGATTTCCAAACCATGAATACTATCTTCACGAAATTCATTCCTTTTCCATATTAAATTATTCTCTTCAAGGAAATCCTATTTTCGCGATGTTCACCAAGCACAAAATTTTGGACCCCAAAAATTTGGTAAACACTAGGAAACGGCGCCACCTTGTACTGCTCTTTTTGTACCGCCTCCAGATCATCCATTCATTTGTCATCGTTCATTTTCAACATGGATTGTCAACAAATTCTTGGGAAATCGACAAATATCCATGAAAACCTGCTTTGTCAACAAACACAATCAACCCAAAAATACTGCAATGTTACCTTGAGGGATTTTTTCCCAACATCCTATAGATCAAGACATTAGTAGAGGATTCCTATAAGGGTCCCACATAAAACACAATTCTCATGCTTAATTAGTCTTATGGAGCACATCTCACAGGGGATATGTACTCAATGGAAATAAATACCAAGGTACCATCCAAGAGAGATAGATCATGTTTTATTTCAGAATATGTCTCACTCTCAAAAAAATTGGATTAGATTAAAGGACTGAGAACCAATCCATTAATGTAGAAGACCCAAAACACCCATTAAGAGTCCTCAAATCTGAATAAGGGTTTCACAATAATGATCTATGTGGAAAACAACTCGTAATCGACGAATCATATGTCAAAATATGAAACAGGGGTATAATAAAATGAAAATACCATAAAATAGTACCAAAATAGGAGTGCATTGTATGTTAGGACCATACATTGTGTGTACCCTCAACGCCTCCACATGGGCATGTGCTCTAGCCGGACTCAATTTTTAAAATTCCTTAGTTTTCACCATATTAAACCAGTTACATAGAGTTTAACCATCATAGGGTACATGCATGTTTCCCTTAGCAATCCTAGCTATGTACATGTCCTAGTTGTGTAATTCTACATGATGTTCAATCCACATGGGTTATTACCATAATCTTCTAATCGTCCATGTATTCATATTCAAGTTTCCATGCTATGAACTCAGATACATGACCAAGTAAACGTACGAGATGTGTACACATTAATACATGAATTCTACATAAAATTATAATCTTCCCAAAAAATAATGAACACATTGTCTCTCTCTCTAAACCATAAGTCATTTAGATGAGCTTTCCCAAATAAAAAACCTCTGAAAAAACTGAAAACCATGTATCCTCCCCAATAACAATAGATCAAGAGACAAGGTTCCATAAGAAAGAATAATAGTTCTATAAAACATAGAAATTTTAAATCTGTGGGGATATATGGTGAAAACATAATCATGACCTCCCTTTTGGTTGAAACTAGCTATGAATCACCCATTTAAGCAGTCCACGGTAACCGCATGATAATCCATCATGTCCTGAGCTCCGAGTTGGTACCTTTCTCTCTCCCTATATCATTTCCTATCATGCTATCCCTTTATATAATTTTTCAGAGAAATGGAAGACCCTCCTTGGGAATAATATTGAGGCCATCGGAGGACATGAGGAAAACAAGAAATGAAAATAAAAAGAAGAAATAGGCATTGAAAAGAGAAAGAGAAAGGGGCACCTACCAGCCCCATTACCTAACTCAATTTTTTACCTCACCTAGAAAAAAATACCCATTATAGACTAAATGATAGAGATATAATCACAGTCATACACTTTTTTAAAAGTTATATTTGAATGAATGTACATAAATAAATTAATATTTAATATATTAATTATTAATTATTTTTCTAAAATACAAACAGCTTGAAATTCTACCAAAATCATGTACTAGGAAAAAAACAATATTTTCGGACCAATTGAGTCGTCATAAAAATTGTCTAATGTCATCTACTAGTTTAAAAGACCATTTTATACGATTACAAACACCTAAATGAAAATTAAAAATTCTACTCAAACGGTAGTCCCAAAAAACACGGGTCCTTACAAGGACCTGTAGAATATGTAAACCCATTGTTATGTTATGAATCGGGGTTTTTTAATACTATAATTCCTCCTTTGATCTCATTTTCAACACTAAAAATCTTATTTTCTAATTTGAAGGAAATAATTCTCTCTTTAACTATTTATATTACTCTCTCCAAAAGATATAAATATATAAAAATTTAACAAAACACCAAAGGTGATTTTACATATTTCACCACCATGGTCTAAATCAAATGATAACGCACTGATGATGTGTCTATGTAATAAAATACACTAATTCACTCTTAATTAAATTAAATTACGTATGTTACTTCCACACAAAATCTCACAAACTTTAAAAATAATTTATGATAACCATTCTTAACCCATGGGTAACTCCATCTTCCTATACTTTACAGAATAATTTACTAAAGGCATTATTATTTTATAGGAATTTTGATCCCATAATTATTTTATAAATATATGGGTATGTCCATGTTCCAAATTAATCTTATTTCATAATAACTCTATAATTTATATGATTTTGACCTCCAACTCACAATAGTTTTAGCCTAATAATCCCCAATGATATCAATTCCTTATGTAGAGTTGAATCAATTCCTTATAATTCCAATGAATGATCAGAGTGTTTTATTAATGCGATGATCAACTTTTTTTCCTTTATAATAATTGTAGCAATTATCTACTTCTTCCAAATTAAGATTATCAAAAACTAGTATAATCAATTTTCAACCATTCTTCTTCTATAGTTATTGGATGTCTCAATGGAAATCAAACTTCTTCATTGATCCCTCTTGCTTAAAAATATATGTGATCAGTTGAAAATTATTAGGACATATTTAAACCAACGAGATAATTTATTGAGTATAACATTGTTTTTTTTTCATTCTATTCATAGTCATGAATATTATAACTTTTAATTAATTCACACAAATATTTTTAGAAGAAGATTCCATTTTTATAGAAAAATATCATAACGTATTGTCTGTTTAAATAAAATGAAACAGTTTATGATAATTTTAATGGATTTTATAGAGATTAGAGAATAATTCTTGACAATGGGATATTTTACACTTAATGAGTAAACAACTATGTAGAATGTATGAAATGGTATATAATGTATGTGTGGGTAGACTCACAGTGAAACTTTTTGAAGTTTAATGTGAGAGACAAAAAGTATATGAAGAAATCAAAGGATGTTCTTTATATTCATTTAATGAAGTAGTCACATTCTACCCTTAAGGAACTATCATTATTTTTAATGTAAATGCATTAATTATATTTAGTATTCTATAGAAATCATATGTGAAGAGGACTATGAAAAAGGATGAAATGTAATTACATAACTAGGGATATTTTTTAGAGATTTTTACTATTAAAATATCACTAATATTCTCAATTAAAAATGATGATGTGTTATTGGAGTTATAATTATTTCTAAAAAATACAGAAGTCTAGAGGTTTATGTAGCATGTTCTGTTTACAAACAATATTAGCACACGACACCAAGGAGTCTAAAAATTATTTTTGTATATATGGTGTTGTATGGGAAAGGTAGTCATGTGAATATTTCTATTCATTTATGAGAAACAGAGTACTGTGCATTGGAGTTGCGTAAAATCATAGATCAAAAAATGAGCAACATATGGAATGTCAGTTATGAATGAAATACATGAAGTGGAACATCATGAAAGAAATATATGGAATAAATGTATAAAAAAGAGTCACATGACGTTTGTATACATATGTACAATCTATGAAGGATGTTCATATAATAAATACATGGTGATCATTGTTCTTTTTAGGGATTATGTACTTGTAATTTTTTATCAAACATTTTTAGTTAACAAATAATATTTTGGGTGTTTTTCCAGAAATTATGGTTTCAATGGATGATCATATTCATGATTTCATGAATTAATGAAAAGACCTATTTTGCTGAAAATATTGAAGAGACATTTATATTGATAAAAAGATAATATGTTCAGATAATGTAATGTGTTGAGGATGATTTTATCATAGATATTTGAGATCGGAATTTTTTTCTTCCATTAACTAAAGACTAAATTATGTTTTCTTTGTGTAGTGAAACAATAATCAAAAAATTATAATCTTCCTAAGGTAGTGGAGCATAGTGGATTCTAGTATGTCCATCACATCATTTTTGTAGGCTCATTAACCTAAATTTTTATGATAATGAATTTAAATATTATTGTGTCGTGTTATGATGTTTAACCTCTATTACTATGCTATATTTGTGAATAATAATGAAATATTCAGTATTTTCCTTCAAATATAGGTAAAAAATCTATTGTAATGTAAATAAAAATTTCACGACTTGGTTGACCCCTCCCCTCTAAGATTTTCTTCGGTAATAACTAGTGTTATTAGAGACACAGATTACTTGCATTATATCTAATAGTTAAAATATTTGTAGAGAACAAATTAAGGGTTAAATAAGACCAGATATTTAATTAGAGAAACTGTAATATTTCAAAAAAAAAATGAGTTCTCCACAATAAAACATATGTACATAGGTTAGTTATGAATGAAAAATGTCTATGAATAAGGTAGACAAGAATCTTCTTGTTTTTATGCCAAAGAACAAAATAAATTATCTAGTGCTTTGTAAAACAAAATTTACATGAATGATATAACATAAAAAATAGAAAAATTAAATGGTAAATATTATTAAATATTTATTAAGGATACTAAAAGGTGAATGAAGTTGATCTATGAAGGATTCCTATAAAATTTTCTGATTTGAAAATTATCTAAATTGTAAATTTCAGCAATTTCATAGACCAAATTATTGAAGTTATTGTTGATCTTAGAGGGATAAGAGAAGAGATAAAAAGTATCCATAACGTGAAAATATCATCTAATTACTTCCATGTTTTTTAATCTGAAGGATTTACCTTAGAAATAAATAAAAATGGAAGAACATTCATTGTCAGTTCTGTGGATAAAAATAGTTTCTTATGAAATGTGTATCAAGAAAAAAAGTCATTCAACTCAAAAAATGATATGGACTTCAAATATATCAAGATTGTGACATCACAAAATGGTCTATGAGAAAAAGAAAGTGGATGACGATTTTACCCCTTGCAACTAAGAAATTATAAAGAATCTATGGTATAGTTACTTGTAAGATAATGATGGATTGATTCTGGTGTAGTAATATTAGAGACATTGATTCAATTTTTCTAATGAAATTTAATATAAATGAAGATGAATAAAAATTTTAGATGAATCCAAGTTAGATGTTATTTTTTAAATAATATTTCCAATTATAAAGATCAACAAGATTGATGATTTAAAGGAAAGTCATGTAAATAAAATAATATGTTGACAATGAATACTATTTGGAGGAATCTGAAAATAAATTTTTTTTGTATACAAGATAATTTATGATAGAAAAACCGGAAAATAATATATCTGACTAAGAAGAAAAAGTTCCACCAAAGGGCTTTTAGATCTCATGGTGGAATGATATTGGTTCTAGAAGTGCTTTAAACTCAAGTAATGAATAATTAGAACAAAATATGTGTATTGAAATAATAATATGAATATATTGATCGTATAGAATTTCAAATTTATATATTAATAAATGAATTTCATGTTTAGTAATCATGTAAAATTAATTGAAAGAATGCATGAAACATAAGATAAATATTTATGAACAAGATAAGCTAATTGATGACCATAATTCATGATTGAAAGGTAGACATAGTAAATAATTATATTTTGAAGAGTAATTTCTTACCAAGATTGAAAATTTTGATCTTGAAACAAAATGGTTATATTCAAGGATGTAACTAAAATTTAGATGGTTATTGGATGTAGAACTCAAATAAATGTCTGAAAATGAATCAGAAGGTGTTAAAATCTCATTGAATTATTAGTGCCCTAGATTCAAGTGAAAAAGTGTAGTTGTGTGTGCTTTATAGACACAAAAAGTAAATACATAAATAGATTAGAACAATGGGTAAAAAATATTTAAACTCTACCATAAACATTAAGATACATATTGAAAATAAAAAAGGTTCCAATAAATGCTATTTAGAGGGTTGTAAATAATCATCAATCCTCATCTGATAATCAATAACCAATGTGTTTGATAATGTATGGTGACATGTAGAGAAATTTTTTTTTGGAAGATATTTCTTTTTATAAATATTTACTTTTGGGCCTATCTAGGCTTTACCATGTCCTATTATTTATAGACAAGGAGTTACATGAAAGGAGATGCACCAGAGATCTGATAAAAAATAATGGGACAATATCCATTAATATAGTGATGGAATTAAATTTATATATATTATTTTCATTTTATAATTTATCTTCAAAATATTGGATGATTTTAGATATAAAATAATTGATATTAACTAACATGGATATCAGATAAAAGTTAATATAAAAATTATGAAAATATTTTAATGGAAAATTGATACACCTCATTGGATGATAAAAATTATTATGATTAAAATAATTATAGAGATGATAAATTCGAGAGGACATCCTATAACCCAACTCTATAGTGAATCTAATTGAGGTAAATAAAGATAATAGAGAAGGAGAATATAGTATCAATCACCAATAAATAAATAAATAATTGTTGTCTATGGATACTTGATAATGGGTGGTCCACCCACAAGAATATAAATATGACAATCCTCAAAACATAAATGGAAGAGTTCACATGATTGTTTATTTTAGTAATGATGGAGCATTGAAAATCGATGGTAGTGAAATACATGATTATAAGGTCATTAGATAAATAAAATAAATTAATTCTATACTATTAGCATTTTATAAAATAATTAATTTGTGATTGCAATCTATGATTGTGGCCATGATGTAACATTTAATCAAATGGGATACATATTCAATGTAAAGGTGTGTAACTTACTCATGAAATAATATAATATGAATGAACATATATAAAATGTGCATAGTGAAAAAAATACATTATTGAAAATAATTATTATATAGAATGTCTTGTGGCATGAAATCATAAGACACATTCACTAAAATAACATAAATTACATTTCATATATTAAGGATAAAATGGGTATTCTAAATCTAAAGTGAGATTGTGAGAATACTACTTATTCGTGTATATATGTATTTTGGTCCAAATTCCATTTCATAAAAATAAAAAAGGATATACAATATCATTTTCTTATCAAATATGAACATATATTCATAATCGAAAATATATTTCATGTATGGAGAAATGTATTTCATTCTATTTTTTTATTATTACATCAAAATTGATTTTATTATGTTGATATAGAAAAAAGGGATATGATAGACTACATGAAGATGTATAATAAGATGGTATAAAATTAGAGTGTATGAATAATAAATTTAATATAATTTGTAAATAAAACTAAATACACATCTATTTAATATGAAAACTACCACCAGAAACAAGACATTAATAATGTGTTGTCTTTAGTATGAAGACCAAAATGAAATTATGTTGTCCTAAAAAACTAATTGGTTAATAATATGGGGAAACCAATTCATGTAAAATTTTGTATATCTCATCACTATTCAAAATAAGAAGTGAAATTTGTGGTGTACAAATAATGAAAATCATACGCCAATGGAAAATTGACATTTTTAAAGGATTCATAGGAGGAATCATAATTTTAAAAAAATTAGGCCTATGGAATAAAATATATTGTTTTAAGAAAGTAAATAAACCATGAAAAGTGTAGTGATTTAGTATATGAAGGATTCTATGTTACTCAATAAAGAAAAAGGAATAAATATTTATCAAAAAGAGTCTAAATTAAACAATATAGAGTAATCAAATTAAATTTATTGAGGAAACATTATGGGAATAATTTGATGAGATCAAATTTTTATGACACTTATATTGAAGGGAATAAATTTCACCCAAATCACGTTGTTATAAAAATATCCCAATATGATGAATATTATGTTGATGAATCGAAAGAGGGTATGATTTCTAAAAAAACATCTCCCAACTGAGTGAAAAAATAATAAAATAGAAGTTTATTTTTCTAACATAATCTTGAACATAATTATCCAAACTATTACACAATAAATGGAGAAGGTTGAACATGTGGATATGCTATCAATGGTATAACCAAAATCATATGAATATGTGATAATGGTAAAATAATGGTATAGATCAATGAATGAAAACCTAGATCAAATTGAAAATATTAAATTCTGAGATCTCATGAAGGGATTAGAACATCATAATGTGATCAGAAAAAATACAATCTTAAAAAAATTCACTAGAATGTAATCATGATAGGAGAAAAATCAAGCCATGTTTATAATGTATATGTTCATATTAGAATATTCAATCTCAATGATACATTTTCACCAGTGGAGTTACTTAATATAAACATCTCATCATAATAATGGTGATCTGAAAAGATTTCAATATTTATCAGATGGATGGATGTGATGTCGTGTTCTTAAATAGGTAACTCCAATATGAGGTTTATATTGAGAATAAAATGGGTAACATGATCAATAATTAAGAAAATATGGTGTGATTATTGAAGAAGTCCTTATATGGTCTCACACATGAACTATGAGAATATTATTCAAAAATATATTCTTAAGTAACTAAAATAGTTTTCAATAGGGGTGGTGTTGTTCACAATATTTATATAAAATCTTATATGGAATGATATTTCATGTTATTTTTAAATATAGATGAAATAAGATTTGGTAGAAGTATGAAAAAATATATAGAGAAATTTTGTTGCTATATGAGTCTATAGATTGATATGTTTTTTTATTAGTGATCTTATGTATTTTCTAGTGCTATAATTGATTTTGAAGACGAGATACACATTTTCCTCAGCATCTAATTATTATAGGGATATATTGAATAAATTATATCTACATGATTCCAATCAAAAGTCAACTCTGATTTTTAGTTCAACTAACCATTAGATGTTAGATGATTAGAAATCATTGGATCCCACATTCCACTAGATAGTAGTTAGGATAATAGTGTAATTTATATTGATGTGATAAAATATATTTTTAAAAAATTCTCTGTTATCTTCTTAATAATTATTACTAAGTAGGATCATATAAAATGAGTTAAATTTATCATGATGTACAACCACAGTACTCCCAATTTTGGATTACTCTTTTATAAAGCAAGGAATAATTCTTTTTAATATTTTGTAATTTTGACTATTCTCGTCATATGGTTGACCAAAATTCCATAAGTGGTGGTTCATTATTTATTGACATCAATCATGTTATTTGGAAATGTTAAAATTCAAAAAATATTTAACTATTCACATCATAATCAGAATAGATTATATTTACCAAGGAATGAACTAAATTTCTCTATATAAAACATCAATTTTAGGATATTAGTCAACAAGTTGAATATCAAATTTTGACCTTCATAGATGCAAATAGTTCTATTGGTCTGGTGAACAAATAATATATCACACTCATAGAATGGATATTGTGATCGAGTATCAATTCATCAAAGACAATGGTGGTAATGGAAAGATAAAATTAGAACACATTGGAACTATGGAGAAGTGGTAGATATTATGTTGAAGACATTGGGCACTCCATTTTAGAAGAAATTTCACATTAACATTTGGGTTCAACCACCAAACTCTGGTTGAGGATGTTCTGATATACAAAATATACCAATTTTCATCGAATATTTAAAGGGATTGTTTTTAATAATTTCATATTTATTTCCCAATTAGATTATTATTACATGGAGATAAAACCTCAGGACATTCCATTAAATTCTAAATCATTGATGCTAATATTGATTTCCAAAAAAAGGATTTTCATGAAAATATACTCTCATTAATAGGGTGATCATTATTTGAAATTCAAGGGGATATACAATACACGAGGGTAGAATAAATTATTTAGTAATTTTAATAATTGTAAAAACAAGGAAGGTATCAGCTTGTTGAATTTCATTTGTCCATGATTTTCTATTAAACTAATCTTTGGTACATTTATAATTTCCCTGGCATACATAGTGTGATATATGGGAAAATATATTAGTATTGAGAATGGGTACCAGAGCATGAAGAATTGGTTTTAACATTATATTGAAAACAAAACCAAAGGGGTAGAATATTTGAACCAATGTGATCTGATCTTGATTTTAATTTAATTATTTTTAATAATATTTTTTCTTCAATGTATGATATAGACCATAATTCTTTCATTAAAAAATTATAGTAATATGAATCTTTTCTGAGAGTCAAATGTTTCAAATTTTTATTATTTTAATTAATGGAAAATATCAATATTATGTTATTAGGTATCAGTAGACATTATATAAAAATAGTGAAGGGGTATTTTTGATGTAGTTGGTATACAACCACATAAGAATCATCAAAACAACATAGGAAGTATGAAGTGGGTGGATCACAAAAGTTATTTATGGAGAATGTAAGTGAGTGATATCCCTTGTAAAAAGATTATGAATGGGTATTATGATAGGGGTTTCATGAAGGATATTTTTCATCACTATAATTGAACTAACATCTTTTGTGATGTTACCATGGTAAATGAAAGTGGTCCATATATTTGGATTATACTCAAAGAGAATAATATAAAGGGATTAAACATTATCTCATGAATAGATAGTTTTAGGAACTTTTCCTACCAATATCCCTTTAATATAATCATTGTTAATCGATGAGATGTTAAAGAATATTTTAAGAGTAATCAAAAAAATAAAGAGTTTTTGAAGTGTTTATAGTATAGGGTATTCATGAACATGATCATCTTATGAATATTATGAGTCCATGTAAAGTATTTGTGTAAACAGATAATTATGGTTTAGGCATCCCCATAAAGAAGTTTACCATCATAAGGTATATAATAGATCATGTAGGACTTTCATGAAGACATAACACAAAAAATAGTAGTGTGTTAAGAGAAAGAAACAAACATAGTATTAAAAGGGGAACTCTATGAAGGTCATATGTGGAAATTGTTTATATAGAGGATTCATTTAAATATGTTACCCAAATGATCTTTGTGTGTGGGAAGTTCCCATTAATAGCACACTATGAATATTTATCTTCATCGGACATATCCCAAAGAAAATTTATTCATGAATTTATTTTATATAAAAAATTTATAGTGGTTGTTACCTAAACCATGTGGTGCATTGGAGAATAATATTTTGGCTATAATGATGAAGAAAAATAGATTTTTCTGAAAATATAAATTCCAATTCAAGTCAATAAACTAAAAATACATCAATCTAATTTCATGATTGAATGAAGAGTTGATAAATTCCATCTAATGGATGTAGTTCATTTTTCTATGAACTATATTATAAGGGATATGATCCTATTAAGGAGTGACCTTTAAGAAATAGTTATAATCCTCTTTAAATAATGAAGCATAGTTTTTTTGGTAGAAATAAAACATTATCATTATATGCTCCTTAGATTTTACATTTTTGGTGATCTATATAAAATTAGTTCTGTCATTTTTATAATTATATATTTGTTATGTATTGAATTTATGAAAAAATCGAGATAACTTCAATGATTTCCTACAATCAATAAAACCAGATATAATATAATTAAAAGAAAATTTTGACATCCAATTCTAACCTTCCATTTACTGAGTGTCATGGGATTGAAAAAGGATTTTTTACCTTATTTTTTAATATATTTTAATTTTATTTATTATTCTTGTTCCATATTTTACAGAACTAATTTAATTTTTTATTATAAAATGTACTAAAAAACATTTTTATCTATTAATAAATATAATTTTAATTTTCCTTGATGTTATTTTATCATGACATGAGACCATTAAATCAGTACGTACATAAGTTTTGTATTCAAATATTTTCAACTCTAGGAATATCCAAATAAAAAACCCATTTTAAATTATATAAAGATGTCCATATGAATGTGATTATATTCTTCATTATAGTATTGGTCCCTTGATTGTGGTATGTCCCCTCTTTGAGTATTGAAGTTAAAACATGTATCAACTAATTACATAATGGTATTTGATAACATAATAATAAAAATATGTAATGTTTAAAAAACATTTAATATGAAAATAGATTCATCCCTAAATTCATCATATATCCCAATGTAACCTCCCATAGAATTTTCCATTATATAATCTATATAATTAATCCGTAATATCATTCCTAAAATGTTAAAATTTATTATTATATCATTTTCATTGAATTATAGTATTTAAAAATCCCATAAAGATCTCCAGATATTTCCATAAATCTAAATTAGAATAGATTCTTTTGTCAAAATTACCATGCCATGATATGATCATATAGTTGTATTATTGTACAACAAAAAACATTCAATATTGAAAAAATTGGTATTCCCTAATATCATTTTTAAATAGTTATCTCTTTAAATTTTTATTATTTTCTATTTTAAATCCTACATATAATTCATCCACATAAATACATATAACATTCCATTAAAATCACTATACATATCTCCAATTTAATCTTATTTCTATTATGGAAACATCAATTTATTCTAAAATTATTTTTAGTTCTCTGAATAGAATATAAAATGATCCCATTAAAATATAAAATAACCTCTTACATCATATATTAATCTCATGCATCACTAATTTGATCCAATATATCGCTCTATAAACTCAAATAAGTTATTTATATACCACATTTTTTAAAATTCAATGCTTATAAAACTTAAATAAATGTTGAGTTACTCGTATATAGATTTGAAATTATTTGATGTAATATTATATCATGTCAAAAAAATATGGAAATACTTATTTTCCTTTCTTTTTTCACATTACTTTTATAAATATCATGAAAAACATGTTTAATTTCACAAAACATAATATATTCAATGATATTGTTATGTTAACATTTAAAATGTCTTTTAATCCTTCATAGATCTAGACCTTTCATGATTTCACTATTTACATCTCAAAATTTCTTAAATATACCAATAAATCTGTATTAAAGTATATTAAACAATAAAATCTCTTCGTAGTTTTCCTTAAGTAAAAATCAAGTAATTATTTTTCTAGGGATCTTCATCTATTTACCCCTAAACATCTAAAATCCATCAATAAATATTATATAAAATTATATATCTTATTCTATATCTATGTAAAAAATCCTTCCTTCTAACTACTTATTTCTCTATAAGGACATTACTATAAATTTTTATCAAATATAATTACTAATTCCTTGGATGAAACATTTTATGAATTGGTATTTTTCCGACAATGTTTTATGAATCCATGTATCATACTCTACTATATTTTTGTTCATATCTACCTCTATAAAGTATATTGATTGATGTATATATATTCTACCTATTATTAATAAAACAAAATGACAGTATTCACCAAATTTTATATTTATCAAATTCATTTTACTCATTTAGCATATAATTATATTGTGTCATTTTTTAGCAAATAATCAAACCTTTTTGGATAGTTTTTTACACCATGTGTTATAGGAATAATCTTCCTATTTACCATACATTCCTAGAATACATCGATGGCTAGATCATTTTTCCATTCATCTCTAACTCACCCTTTTATTTTAATAAGTTAAGTCTAAATGTTTTTATCCATTTAAACATATATTTGGTTTTTATAGAGTTATAAATAACTATTTAACATATAATCCCTTAATAAAATTTAAATTTATTATGAAGTTTGTTTTTCTTTTGATAGTATATTATCATTCAACCAATTATTCCCCTTTTATATATTTTTTCTCATATTCTACGAACCATTGGCTTAGTTAATGAATTGTAATCCATTTTGAGAAATTTAATATGCATATATCAATATCAAAACCTCTTTAAACAATAGAATTTTTGAATTTTTAGTGAGTTTACATACTACATAGAAACGATCAATCAATAAATCCACTATTCATAATTATTGGCAATATGGTGTAGGAAAAATATTTTACATTAATTGCTTCATTATTATCAGTTACACTCACTCAAATCCATAACATAAAATAAATTGAACATTTAATGATCTATCAAAAGGTCTCTATATTGAACCCTGAAACACCCATTGAGGGATGGTGGATCAGGGTGTTATCTTTGTCTTTTATTGCAATGGATCTTGCCCCCTTGTTTGTATGTACTTGTAAGACCTTTATGATGGAATCATGTTTTAAATAAAAATTCATATGTAGAGAGACAATAAATAAATTTTACTTTATTCACAACTAAGGGATATTATATAGTGTATACACTGACAATGTGTCATTCGTACCAAAATCTACTAAGATTCACTAGTTATTATGGAGTACATAAGATCAAACATAGTCACCTTGTGTCTGTAACACTACATTTATAAGGATATTTGGGAAAACACACCGCCTCCCTCAAAACACTTCCATCTAATCCCCCTAGCTCTCTTCCTTGGGTGAAATCTTACTCAGTTTAATGACATGAAGGTTTACGTAGTTTTTTTTGGTATTTATGTGTTTATCCCAAATTTGCATGAGACTTTACCTACACTATATTGTTGATATGATGAACTTGAAAGATCTTTGTACATAATCAAAATGTTTAAAACCACTGTTATCCAATATTATTAACTTCATTAATGATCCTTTATATTACAAATAAATATTATCATTTAGGAACCAACACATTTTCAAGAATCTCCCTACCATCACGATGCCCCCAAAATTCCAAAATATCTATGAATTCATAGAGAAATAGATCTTAATGAAATTCACACTCTTTGTGAAAATATGTTTTCAAAAAAAAATATCATTAGTAAAGACTTAACATGTCTATTCATGAATATCAAACATGTAAAGAATTATTAATTCATAAATCTCCTATCCAAGATGAATTCATAGGCATTCAAAATTTTCTAAAAAAACTCATTTTTAATTCAGATGACATTTTTTGCATATTAATATACTTTTCCATTTACGAATCATTTATGATCCAAATTTCCTTATAAAAATCTTCTTCTATACATTTCATGATTCTCTTTTATTTATTAATATCTATCATGATTTTACTCGTTCTCAAACCTTCTTGTAGTCATATAGATTTAACATCACCAATTTCACATTCAAAATGCTTCTCATAGTTACGAGAACACTATTATTCTCTAACATGTTAATAAGGATCTATAAATTAAGAAAAACCCAACCTTATTGAAACAAAAACAGTGTAGAACACTATCTTTGTGAAACTTATTCCATTACCATATTACTGAATATTCAATTCTGAAAATCCACCTTCAGCAAATATTTACCCTTACTCTTGTTTTTTAATCTCCAAATATTTTTCAAACACTGGGAAATGATACAATATTTAACACTCAATCCATATGAAACATATGATATATTATCTTGGAATCTCCCTGATCAACCCTAGTGTGGATTGATAACTGACACAAAATACACTCTATTTCCATCTATAAAAATTTTATGTTTCTATCATTATATCCCTTATATCTTTACCATGAAATACAATACAAAAAATATAATTATATAATTAATATAGAACAAATTTAGAATAAAACCACCTATAAGTGATTCATAGTTTATTTTTTATTCATAAACAATAGTTATTTTAATTTCATCATGAGCAATGCTTTTATATCATTAATTTTCAAAAAAACCTAAAACCAATATACTCTCAAAGTATCCATATTAAAATTTTAAAAAACAACCAACAACTAAAGTGGAATCATATTAATTAATACAATAATTTCCTACAATAAACGATTTTTTCTCTTGATAGATAATTATATACCATATAGAAAATATTATGGTCAGTCAAACATTTTATGGTTACTACTATTGAAATTTTTACACCATGAGATGTCTTCCAGTAACAGCCATCACCAGATATTTTATACTCCAATTTTTTAATCTATAATTTTCTTATGACTATGAAAAAATATTAATTAGAGGTTTGAAAAAAAATTAGGATATAGATTAGGCTGAGATTACATTGGTTCTTTCTCTAACGCAACTTGTTCAATGTATTTTACTTCATCACTTACACATTATGGATCATCTCACCCCCTTAACACTACACTACTTCATAAATTGTTAGAAACAATATTGTACATAAGGAAATGGGTATATCTTCATCATTATAAAGTTAGGGAATTCAATTTCCCATGATGACTTAACTCATTTATTTTAACTCACATTAAATCCATTATTTATCTAATCTTTGGGACCCAACTAGCAAATATATCATATTGAATGATTTCATGAGAATTATTTGACATAATTAGATTTGTATTCAACTCTTTTATAATGAAATACTATTTGTATAATTCACAAAGATGATTCATTGATAATACATATTTTATTGTTCATACTTTTCTATGTGAGACATCATCAAAAAATATTCAACTTTTTCCTTATGGTATAATATGTTTGAACACCTTGAAATGGTTTTTATTATCCATCCTTAATATCCATAAAGAATATAAAGAATATATTTATTATTGTTTGGTTTTTCATCACATGCACATCTTCTATTTTTTCATCAGGAAAATATCCCTTCATCATTAACTTATATTTTTTATATCATTCCCTCAATGAGGGTTTCTATCACTATAAAAAAAAATTTGAATGCAATATCATGTTTTTATATTACATCGATGCATTCGTTCTACTAATCCGTTATTTCATAATACCATTTGTTTCAAAAATATATTGATGCCTCCCCCATGACATGAGAATGGAGTTTTCTCCTTCAAATTTCAACTATTTTCATGATTCAATTATATTTTTACGTGTCCTTGGAAACAAAAATAATACATATCACATTAAAAAACTCTACTTGTTTTAATTGAATGGTTAATATGTTATTGCTGCAAGTCATTCTCAATTATTGACCATAAAATACTCCATTCATACACCTATAGTGAATCCCATTATTCCACAGTAATAAAATTGTAATGAATACATTATTTTTATATTTCTTCAACAAATAGAGAACACGTATTCAATTTATATAATAATTCAATATTTGGATAATTGAATATTACACATTTTTTGAAATTCATGGGAGATATATGCTTCACATATTTTAATGATTTAAAATTTAATTCATGATCATTGATTTTCTCAATCTTCACATTTAAATGCTTAGTCTTTTTTTATATATTTTAACTAACATCCTTACATAACTTTGTTATCTCCTCATATTCAATATTTTTGTGGATAAATTTTACCTTTTTTCCTTTTTTTAATTATTCAATTATTGGGTTTTTTATTTGGTAATATCACATCAAATCTCAAATTTTTAACCCATTATTTAAATGTAAACAATCAATGGAAACTATAATGTATTTAATTTTTTTTTATAAATAATTTTATTGTGATTTCATAATCTAAAACATAAATACATTTCTATTGATCCAAATTAATTATTAATTATATTATCTCCTCTATATTAATGTCGAAACACTATCCAGATTGAAGGATTCATATCATTTATACTTATTCTAGGAAATCCACATTATCTTCATCTTCTATGGTAGTATATAGAAAACTAAATTTAACAATATATTCTCATATAATTTCTATATAGTATTTATCAATAAATTTAGAATTGATAACCTTTATTGGGGAATTATTTTTTTTGGAGTTTCTTTTTTATTTTTCTTTTTCTTCATGGGTTTTTAGATATGGAAGTTCTATCCTTATTTTTTCAAAAAAAACACCATGAATATATTTTCAATTTTTATAATTTAGTCTTAAAACCAAATTTTTATATATGTATTTTCAATAAAAAATATCTATATTATCTATATTTCAATGGTTGTTTCATAATGTGATTCTAACTTGTATACGTCACTACACATTCTCTCTACAAAAAAAAAATTATCTTTTTGAAATATCAAACCCTTTCAGTGTCCTATGTTAAGAAAGTATATCTGGTCATATAATCCATGATATATTCACCAAATTACAATATAAATAAAAACATATACATATTCCATCCATCTTGTTTTCAACTATTAAAAGTCGATGGTCTCAATATAAAATCCATATAAGCAACAAATAAAAAAAATTACAATATAAAAAATAAAAACTGTAGGTCTTTGATACAAACTATTTAGTCCATGTTCAATACATTCCACTTAGTATAGGGTTAATTGGGGTGTTTCACTATTAAATAATTTCACCATTATCTCATTAACCCTATTGTCATATTTTATCTGTTATTAAATTGAACTCATTTAATCTATCACTCTTGATGTTTTGTCATCAAACCATAAAAAATTCTTGAATTATAGTATAAATACTAAAAGGTTCGTACATGATTTAATACTATGGGATACATCTATATATGACATATCAATTATGTTTTTATGTTCCAAAAACGTCTGATCTCACTATAAGTGGATAAAATTTTCTTCATGATCACTCAACTCCAAGGATCTCTACCTTTAGAATTTTAAGGTATTTATCTCTTCCCACCCATGGGAAAATCCCGATACTCCTACTCCTAGGACATCCTCATGGATGGATTCATTAGTTTATATAATTGTTTTTAACTTAAATAGTTTATATATTGTTTTATATTCCTCTATTTACGAGTATTATTGATGCATTATAAATATATTATTCAAGAAACATTAATATTCTATTTTTTTCACATACAATACACGAATTATATGCAAGGTAAGATCATTTTAAAGAGTTCAATATTTACCACTAACATATAATTCCATAAGAGTGTGTCCTCTTATTGTGAGGATCAACCCTTTTTATTTAATGAAACAATAAAAGTTACCAATTGATTCTAGATAATGATTATCCCACACTATAGCAATACTTTTTTTATCTACAGTCTTATTTAGAAACCATATATTTCAATTTAATTATATCTTCTTATTCTTTATTCTTTATTAAATATAGATATGATAATTGAGTTATGATATGGATATTCTATTTTCATTCACTCTTATATAGGACTTTTTAAAACCATTCCAACTCTATACATTCAAGAACTAATGTAATAAATTTTTATACAGTCTCCAAGGACTCCATATTTTATTAAAATATTAGTATCAATAAATTTCACATAAATTATTGTTTATCCTGCCATGTTTTTATATAATTATTATTATAAACATTTGTGTTTTCAAAACATCTTTACTAAAAATAAATCTAGATAAAAATATATTTAAAATTTTAGATATATCTCCCATAATGTATATATTTTATTCTTCTCATCAATAGAATTTTAATTATTGTGTGGTCCATTATATAGTAAAACTATTATTGTATGGAACCTATAAAAACAGTTTCATGTCTAGTAAAAACCATTTGAAAATATTTTATTATGTTAACAAATATGTCCATATATTCAATAAATATCATGAGTAAGTGGAAATTATATTTCATCTAAACTATAATACAATACAAATTTGAATATTTTATGGGAAAAAATTATAATTTTTTTGGTTGAATAACGATTTTGAACATACTATGTCAATATAAGCCTATAATATGTTATTTAAATTTTCTCTTTAAAATACAATTTTTTGAAGGATTGAAAATATAACATTTATCTCTTCTTCCTTTTATTTTTAATAAATTTTCCTTGTTTTTATATTAAATATTTATTGAATATACGTTTATATAAACAAATATAACACTATTTCTATGTAAAAGGCTTTATTTCTAAAAACAATTCTCAATGTCTTCTCATTTTAAATAATTAAAATAATATTAAATGCTAAATGATTTAAATGAAATTTATATATTATATATGAAAATTAATGATTCTAATAATATATAATTATGATTACAATTACAAAGTTAAGGTAACATCATCTTAGGCTAAAAAATAAATTTCTTGAAAACACATGTTTTTTCAGGTTTTTGATGTACTTTTTAAAATAAATTCTGAAACTTTTTTGAATTGAGTATGATAAAATGGGTTCCATATTTTTAGTAATCATGTAAAAATTTGGTCAATATTATCCCCCTACCCATATAGACTCGAGATAGTGAATTACTTAATATATTGGAATGCTTTAAAAGAATTAAATTCCAATGGAACGATAAGATTAGTAGTCTTGAAGAAATTTTATACATATATGTAACTCAAATTACACTAGGAAAAGTAACAAAAGTACAATACATAACAAAAAATAAAAAACTATGTTAATAAAAAATCAAAAAATGGTCTCCTATTCAAAACCAGTTATTGTTAAAAAAATGATATTTGTGGGATCAAATTCTCAGTAAGGGTTACATGTATGAATAACATGAATCAATAATAACTGATTCATAAATAAATATGGCATACTGAATAAATGAAAAAACATGCCATTAATTAGATGAAAAAGATTTTATATCCATATATTTTATCATAGAGAAAACCTCAGGGATAATAATAACTCCAAATGAATAAATATAATGCTTATTAATTTTACTTAATTTATCTAGAACATGATACCATAATAATGTAAAAATAGTTTACTTCTGAGGGAAAAACCCGTTTGTTTTTTGGAAGCAAACTCAAAGGTTTAATCTCTAACTGATTTGAATATTGAGACGTGTCGATACATAGAGGGGATATAACAGGACTTGCACATCACTTTATGTCCAAATAATTATTTATACATATATTTAATACAAGAGAAATATGCCTTTTCAATATTTGTACTGGGTAGAGGATACAGATTCATCAATATTTCCACAGTTAAAAAATTATTCCAAATAAGCACCATATATAAAATTTATATGGTTTAGATAGTAATTATATCCATGATATAAGAAAATTTATATTTAATAACAATATAATATCAAATGAATATTTATCTCAAATGTGATGTAGGTACACCACATAATAATTATTGGGGTCACAATTCAATGTAAGTCACAACGAAATGGTAATTGAGACAAAGTTCTTTACCACAATGTAATCAGTCGAATCATAGGACCAAAACATAATAAAAATCAAATGAATCATTAAATACAATGGATATAATGATAACTGTGGTATTATATATCAAATTTAATTACACAATACACAAAATGGTAGAAATAAGTTGCAAACAACTGAAATCTCACTGAATTAAAATTCATATAAAACCCCTTTACAAACATGTTGGAATGGTAACTGGTGTTCTTGTGAGGGATTAATGAGAGGTAAAGCGGTATAAAATTATTTATATATCATAAGGGAAGTATAGGAGAGGTTTGAAAACATACCCCATCATTAGGAATTAAAAATAAAAGGGCACAACCTATGGGGAATTATTGAAAAGATGTGAGAGATAGTATCCCTTACAATGATTTTGTCATTAGAGTGATTATAAATAAATAAAATATTTATGTGTGACAAATATAAATAAAAACATATAATGGGATATACATTATAAAACAATGAAAGGTCATTCACACATATTCCTGGAACAATGTTACCAATGAAATAGATGTTTAACTCCAAGAATGAAATTTGGATTAATCATTCCCTTACATTATGCTTGAAGGTTTTCTTGATTGATCATAATGAAATAAATAATCAAATTTTAAGTCATTAATTAATTTATTAAGAACCTCATCAAAATTTAATGGATATTTTATAACCTTATTTGGTTTATTCATGACTATTTTGATGGGTTTAAGAGATTCAATGTTTTTGTTTGGGAATAATTTTCTTCCTTAGTTTTCATGAACAGATTACTTGTATTCATGAATGGAAGTTCCTTTGAAATGTTGTAAAAAATAGAGAATTGTAAATATATATTAATAGTGACCTTATGAATGATCTTATGATTATTTTGGTTTATATACTAGAGGATGATTAATTAGTTAAAGATATTGATAAATGCTTAGATTAACTTTTCCATTTTTGGGCATAGGGAACTTGTTTTGTATTATTAATTTGAATTATGAATGTGTAATGATTCAAAAACATTTCATAATGTAAAATACATATATTATGATCCTTTACAACCATGAAAAAGTTTCATGACCAATATTTAAGATAAAAATAGAAATTGAAAACTCGCCATCTAAGAAGGTGATAAATTAACACATCTCGGACAATATTTTCAATTTTAGTGTAAGAGGTCGGGGAAAGGAGAGATGATGATGAAATATTCCATTATAATAATAAAATTCCAATCCTTTTATGGTATTGGAATTATCATAGCACATGGATATGGTGATGTGAGGAGAGAGAAATAAAAGTTTGGAACATGACAAATAATTTGAAGGAAAATAGAAGAGATGTTTACGTCATGAAAACTACTCCTTTATATTATTTTATTATATATATTTTTTATATTTATAATATTTTTTTATTTTAATTTTATTATTTTATTGTTATATATTTTTATATAATATATAATTATAAAAAAATAATTATAATAGAAAAAATAATTTATATAAAATAAAAGAGAATCTCGATAAGGAAATTATTTCCTTTTGGAGATACCATTAATTCTTTGACATAGGGGAGGAGATTAGGGATATATTTTAGCAGAATTTAGGCAAGACATGAAGATTGTGTGGTGTGATAGGAATAGGGGGTGAGGGGTGGTTTATATAGTTGATGGGAGGAGGGATTTTACATTATTTTAATTATTATTTTAATAATTTTTCTCTAGAATATGAGTAGTCCTTAGTCATGTGATCCAAAATAGTAATAATGGAATTTTAAATCTATCCAAGAGGTATTACATCATCCTTGAATCACCTATGATGTATTAAATCAAGTATTTAACATTTATCGTAATTTATTGTATTTTACTATTCACCAAAAATTCCAGTATTTCAGAAAAATCCAAAAAACATCATGCAAACAATTTTTCGATGTGTAGAATCCAAAAATGAACTCTATTTTTTAAATACTATTTTATAAATATGATGAATTTAATTTCTAATTAATATCATTTTTTAATCGATAAATATAAATACATAAAATATTCATCTTCATTTTTAAATTACAAAAATTTATTTATACATTCATGTGTATGGATACCATTCATAAAGGGTCATATTACTATTCATAAGGGTATGTTATAATTCATAAGGGTAAGTTATAATTCCTAAGGGTAGGATACTATTCACCAAAAAATATGTTAATTCTATTAGACTCTATATGTCATCCTAATCACAACTCAGAATGTCTTGTTTTTTAATTCAAAATAAAAAGGTGGAAAATTAAATTTTAAAGGATGAGTTGTGACTATATATTAAATAACAAAGTGTTATTTCAAAGAAACTAATTGAATTATGAAATATTGGCTATCTAATAAATAAAATGTATTTAAGAGAAATGTAACATAAAATGTTGGAGTTGTTATATTATTCCCTCCTTTGGAAAATTCATCATAAAAAATTTTCATTTAAAATCCCATAACAAATATGTGGAAGGTTCTTATTAATAACATCATCAGGTTCACACATTTCTTCCTCTATATTTTAGTTTCTCCATAGATCCCTTGCTATATAAGCTGTCTAATTTATCAATACTTGTTTCATTGTGTCTAGAATCCCGACAGGCACTTCACAGAATGAAAAAGCAAGTTCCAGTTATATTTTTTAATAGGTGAGTACTTGCATTGTGTCCGGAATATATTCCTTCAACAACTACACCTACAACACATTATTATCTGTTGAGGGACATGGTGTCATTTCGAAATGGTAAGGTACAACTCCGATTCATTCCATAATTTCAAATGGTCTGATGTACTTGGAGATCAGTTTACCTTTCTTAACAAACCTTAAAACACCCTTACATGGATATAATCTCAGAAAGACATCATCTCCCACATGTAATTCCAAAACCTTTCATTGGTTTTCATCATAACTATTCAGTCTAATTTTGGATACTTTAATATGGTTCTGATTTTCCATTACCTTTTTTGGTCTCTTCAATATGTTCTATTCATATATGTTTCCTCTATCCAACATCATCCTAACAAGTTGTAGTTCGATAGCTCGTACCATATAATTCTTCATATAGAGCAATCTGAATGCTATAATGGAAGCTATTATAGTATTAAAACTCTACTAAATGAATGTATTGATACCACATATTTGAAAGTCAAGAGAGCATGATATCCACATGTCTTATAGTGTTTTAATATTCCTTTTAGAAATTCAATTAGTTTGGGGGTGATAACAAGTACTCATATAAAGATCATTATCCAAATCCTTTTGGAGACTTTTCTAGAATTTTGAGGTAAAATGAGGATATTAATCAGACACAATCTTTATAAGAGAACCATGAATTCTTACAACTTCATTCATATAATGTATTTCTAGGAACCCAAATGGTAAATCCTATATTATTTTAACAAAAATGTTCTTATTTTTTTATAATATCAACAATTACTGATATTCTATCATTCCTTATAAGTGTCCTTGGTAGTCCTGTGACAAAATCCATTGTAATTTCATCACACTATCACCTATGAATAGGAAGAGGTTGGATCACCCCCTCTATTATGTTGTATATATGCTTTCACGTGTTGAAATACTATACACCTTGACATGTTGTTGTAAATTTATTGCTTCATATTATCCAACCAAAAATGTTCCTTCAGATATCTATACATCTTTATGATCTTATTGTATATAGAGAAATTTGATCTATGATCATCATGTAATAGTTCTATTTTTAGATCATGTACTGATGGAATGCACAACCTCTTCCCAAATTTCATAAGTCATTCCTTATATACAAATTATAACAGTATTCCTTCCTTAGCATCATTAATTTTCTTATATAGATTCTCATCACCTAATTTATAGATTTTAATATTTTTTAGTAGATATTTTTTTCTAATTATTTGAAATAGGAAAGATGTTTCCCCTTACATAACAATTACCATATCCATCTTTAGTAGATACATGAATATATTATCTCTCTCAATCCTCATTTGTGTCTGAAGTCTATGATCTTTCGTTATTAATGCGCATTCGACCTTATTTTCATTTCCTGGGTGGTATTGTATTTCATAATCATAATCTTTGAGTAACTAAGGCAATCTCATTTCTTTTATGTTGAGTTCATTCTATGTGAAAATGTATTTGAAAATCTTGGGATCCATATATATTTAATATCATTCACTGTAGTGATAATGTCTCCATATTTTCAAAGAAAATATTACAACTACTTACTCATGATCATGAGTTGGATAATTGTTCTCATGAGTCTTCAATTGCCTTGATGCGTAAGTAATAACCATATCATTTTTCATAAGTACACGACACATCCCATTCACTAATGCATCAGTGTATATCTCAAATCCATCACTTCCAGATAAAAGAGTAAAAATTGGAGCATTAAAAAAAATATTCTAATCAATTCATACAATAAGTCTGTAAATTATTTCATCCATACAAAAAAAACTCTTTTACATTTGAGCTTGGTTAGTATTTTAGCCAGTTAGGCAAAATTCTGAACGAAAATCCGATTGTAACCTACTCAACCAAAAAGACTGCATACCTAAGTTATGTTCAGTGGCATGGGCCATTCATCGATTTCCATTGTATTCATAGGATCACCAAGGTTTCCATCTATAGATACAATATGGCCTAGAAATGTAACAGAGTCAAGTAATAATTCACACTTTCTAAACTACCCCTATAATTAATTTCTTCTAAGATTTTTAAGAAAAATCCTCAACTAATTCTCATGATGTTCATAGCTTTTGGAGTATACTAGGATACCATCAATAAATACCACCCAAAAGTTTTCAAGATGTTCCTTGAAAACTCGATTCATTAAATCCATGAATATAGAAGACGAATTAGTCAGTCCAAAAGGCATCACTGTAGACTCATAATGACTATATTAGGTTTGAAATGTTATCTATAGAACATCTTTCTTCCTCACACATAGCTGATGATATCCAGATCGTAGATAAATCTTCGGAAACTATTTTAATCTTTAAAGTTGATCAAATAAATCATCAATTGGTTGAAATGGAAAATTATACTTTATATTAATAGTGTTTATATCCCTATAATAAATGTATATCCTCTTGAATCCATCTTTCTTCTTGACAAAGAGGATAGGAGATCCCCCTAGTGAAACACTAGGTCAAATAAATCTCTTTAACCTAAATTAATCTAGTTGTTTCTTTAGCTCCACTAATTCCAAAGTGTCTATTCTCTATATAGTCTTTAATATAGGTCTTTTACTAGGAATTAAATAAATAGGGAACTAACTTCCTTATCTGGATTATGTCCAGGTAAATCCTCTAGAAATACGTCAACGTATTCTTCCACTTTATACAAATACTCAATTTGAAGATTTCTTTTCTCACCTATATACATTGGGTTCTCTTACTATTTAAGAATTACATTCAAAAGAGCTACCGAGGGTGGATCTAGATAATAATCTGATGTTGAGGTTTATTCTCTAAAAATAAGAGATTCTAAACCATTTTTAATGATTTTAAATTCCATTTTCTTGAAATAGATTTTCACATCATAATTTGACAACCAATTCATACTAAGAATTATATAAAAGTCAGTCAGTGGTATGATGATAAGGATAGAAACTAAATAAATTTTATCTGGCATGAGGGGGAATGATCTACTTTCCTTTGTTGCAATGATATATCCACTAGTAGTTTTTAATTAAAACTGCTCTATTAAATTAGATTAGACTTATATAATTTTCTTGGAAAACAAGGATGATATAAATGAACCCGATGATCCATAATTAGATAATTCATTGGCTATGTTTGAGGAAACAATTAAACTACCTTCCACCACATAATTTGGAACATCAAACTCTATGACTGTAATCATATAAGATTTCCCTTTCTCTTATGGCCTTTTCTGAGGCCAGTTTTCTTGGTGCTTGGGACACTCATTTTCAACGTTTCACAACACTCTAAAATAGTATCATTGAACAACATTTACTTTTTTCTTCCCCATTCATTTGATAGATTAATGACCCTTTTCTCTATAGTGTTAGAAAATTCCCCTGCCTTTCAAGAATTTCCCAATATGATTCTTTCCATAGTTCTCGCATAATGGGAAATGCTTCACTTCCTTGTTCTTCTTTGGCACTTAACCATTTCTGTGTTTATTAAAGTACTTCTTCGTATCGTGGTTTCCCTTGAACTAATTTGATCCAGTAAAATCCCTCTTAATTTTTATGGCAGTTAATTGAATTTCATCATGTGATGAAATTTTTCGAGAAGAAAGAGCTATTCGAAGACTTAGCTTAAGACCTTAAAATAAATGATAAATCTTGTCATCTGAGTCAAGTAAATATTATTTGGAATACCTGGATAGTCTTCTGAAGGTAGCTTCATACTCTACAACATTGTCTTCTTCCCTTTTCCATAAGAAAATTAATTTCCTATTTATTTCGATACGTTGCTCATGAGGTAAATATTTATTGATGAATATTCACATAAAATTTCACGATTCCATATTCTATTTCTTCTTCCACAATGGTATTCTGGATCAAGGACTACCATTGATTAGTGTCTCCATTGAGACAATATATAGCTAGCAATACCCACCCATTTTCATTACATCTTAATGACTTGAATATATTCTCATGGGACATGATCCTCTACTTAGCTACAACTATATTAGTAGTCCCACTAAAATATTGGGGCTTCTACCACATGAAACGATCTAACACAGATGTAATATAGTTATTTTTCACAACCTATGTAAGTTGTCCCAATATGGACATGATCTGATCTGCTCCGACATTAACTGTTTTGACATGCTCAGTGGGGAAATCCATATATTTCCCATGAGTATTTATTACCCTTCATCCATTAGGATCCATTTCTGATTAATTGAATACATTAGGTTAGGTTATGAATATCTAATAGAAAATCTCTAAACATAGATTGGAATTCAATGTGTGGATAAATTCGTAAATATGGTTTCTCTGAGAAAAAAATTACATTAAAACGTATCATAATGTCTTTTAAAGAAAATGTGAATTATCATAATAATATCCCCTAGAAGTTTCAAAATACTAAGATTACATAAATGCCCATTTTCGAGTAACTGGATACCCAGGTTCATGCCTGAAACTCCTTGTCAAAGATTTCAATCCAAGGTACATCTGTACTAGAGCAACCTCTAACTATTTTTATACATACAGGAAAATATTTTCTAGAAAGATCCACATAATCTATACCTTTCAAAAATTCAAGGACGTTCATCTATGTTTTTCCTCAAATACTACATTAGGTATTTGTTCCCAAATCTATTTTTTTAATCTGGTTAACATATTATCTACTAAACTTCCTCTGATACCATTGTAGCAGCCCAACCCCTCTAGACTGGATTAGGTGCATTACATAATACATTGGAATGATTAAAAGGAATGAAATCCTGAAGGAATGATCAATTTAGTAGTCTTGAAAAAACTATAATGATAGATGTAATAGAAACAACATTGGTAAAGGTAAAAAAATACATGACATAAAAAAACTAAAAAATATATATTCACAGATCCTCAATAAATGGTCCCCTGTTCAAAACCTATTGAATTTAAAAAAATGAAAGGGGTGAGCTCAAATTATTAGTAAGTGTTTCATGTAGTGGAAGAATGAATCAAAAATAACTAATCCATAAACAAATTTGTCATGATGAATAAATAAAAAACACGTTCCATTAATTAGATGAGAAAAATCTGGCATCCGTAGATTTTCTCATAGTGAAAACTTCTTTGATAGTAATAATAAAATATGAAAAAATAAACTTATTGTTAATTTGAAACCATGTATCTATCAGATGACACCATAATACCATAAAAATAGTTTAGTTCTGATGTTAGAAACCTATCTGATGTTTGGTAAACAAACTCGAAGGGTTTGTAACCAACTTATTATGGACATGAGACCTGTCAATGCATCAATGGGCTATAACAGGCCCTAACCGTCACTTAATGTCCATATAAGTATTTGTACATGGACTTAATAAAAGATAAATATGCCTTCAAAATATATGTATAGGCTAGGGGATACAAATTTGTCAATATTTTTATTGTTAAAACCACATTCAAAATGAACAACGTATCTAAAATGTTATACTATTGATACGACAATCATATCCTTGATAAAATATTATGGATATTTAATTCCAATATAATTTAAGATGGTAAGTTATATCAAATGGGATGTAGATACACCACATATGAATTATTAGGTGTACAATACAAAGCATGTCAAAAAAGATGAAAATTGAGACAATGTCTGTTGCCACAATGTAATCAGTAGAATCATATAACCAAAATATAATAACCATCAAATGAATCATTTAATACCATGAATATAAAAGTAATAATTTTATTATATATCAAATGGAAGTAAAAAATACACCACATGAATGAAATAAGTGGCAAACCATAGAAATATCATTGAATAAAAACTGGGATAATAAAACCCCTTACCAAAATTTTGGAATGGTAACATTTATTCTTGTGAGGGCCTAATGATAGGTAAATGGGTATCCCATTATTTATATATCATAATCTCAATATGGGGTAGGTTAAAAAACATACCTCATCATTAGGAATTTAATATAAAAGGGAACAATATAGGGGGCTTCTTGAACAAAAGTGAGAGAGATGATCCCTTATAAGGATTGTATCATTAGAACAAGGATAAATCAATGAAACCTTTATGTGTGAAAAATAAAAATATCAAACATATTATAGGATATTAATTTTAAAACAATAATTGGTCATTCACACATATTCTTCGAACAATATAACAATGAAATATATGTTTAACTCAATGAATGAAAATTGAGTTTAGCATTCCCTTACCTTATGGTTCAAGGTGTTCTTGATTGATCTTAATAACATAAATAATCCAATTTTCCATTATTAATTAATTATTACAGATCCTCTTAAACATTTAATTGATATGGTATAATCTTATAAGGTTCGTTCATGATGTTTTTTATGGGTTTAATAGATTCAATTTTATTGTTTTTGAAGCATTTTCTTACTTGGTTTTCATAACCAGTTTTCTTTTATTCATGAATAGATGTTCAATTGAAACGTGGTTAAGCATCCAAGATTCTAAATATATATCATTAGTGACATTATAAATCATTTTATAATGATTTTTTATATACCTAATGATTATTTGTAACGCCGCTACCCTAGAAGCCCAGAGTATGTGCATTATTAAATAACATTGGCATGATCATAAAAGATCATGTCTCCAAAGACCGATTAGTTTAGTAGCGTTGAAGTACAATATACATTTATAAGGTTTAAGTTACATCATATAATGAAAAAATACAACAACATTGTTTCCATAGAACAATATCATATCCTCTCAGACTATCCCTATTGGTATGTCATAAAATACATCTTCACCTCCTCGAAAAAATAAAACATAGGAAGGGGTGAGCTCAGATGCTCAGTAAGGATAACAATATAGTGGAAACATTTATAAATAAGAATAAACATATATGGAAATGTATAACTAAAAAAATCCTTTTAAACTTGAAATTAAACATAATATTGCAGAAATAAAATGAAATAATTCCATTTAGTTATTCACATGGATATTCTACTAGTTGAATAATCACATGCAATATCAATAACCAATTTCATAATGATGGAATGCATAATGACAGACTATCATAACGGTATATCCAAGGACTCATTCCAAGAATACAATTATGATTTTGTCAAGTCCTCATTCCAAGACACTAGTTTTTCTCATGAGTCCTACCGATGCATCAAGGAGCTATAGAGGGCTCCACCCAACACATAATATTTTAAATGCATTCCTCATATGAAGATTTTGAAACATAACATAAACATTATTATTAAAACTTGCCTATGAAATGTCAATACTTTAGCCACAAACCATGAATGATATAGAAATAACACATCGACAGTCAAACCTAACTCATTTGATATAATATAAAAGATTGTATTGTATCAGATTAACCTCAATCAAGAATAATGAAGGATATTGACAGAGATTAACATAATCATCAAACTATTGAGAGAATTGTCCCCCTTTTTCTTGAAAACATTTAAAAGTCACACTATTAATCAAGAATAAATTTAAAATATATTTTGGAATAAAAGTGTCCAATACCACTTTGAAACATTTAAAATGAATTTTGATTTGAAAACATTAATTTCCATATAAATAAATCCATAAATCCATTTTTAAAACATGGACATTAATGAGAAAGATTTACAATAATGAATCGTTAAAACATTTTAAAATGATATTTTAGTTAGAGTTCTTAACTAAAAGAGAGACCCTTGAATAAAAAAATTCAGGTAATGAAATTTTTTTAATATCATGAAAATAAAGGGATTCAGTATATACGATGTCAATGTACATTATATACACCATATAAAAGTTATTTGGTGTATAAAAACAAAGGAGTCTCAATGAAATGTAAATTGAGATGAAATCTCTCATAAAGGCTGTATCATTAGGTTAAGGATAAATAAATCAAATAATTATGTGTGAAAAAAATAAATACACTCAATATGATTGGATATTCAGTGTAAAACAATAAATGTACATTCACACATATTCTTGTAAAAACAACACCAATGAATTGGATGTTTAACTCAACAAATAGAGATTGAGTAATAATTACTCTTATCAAGTTCATGCCGATGGCATGATAATTTATCAATGGAGTGATTATGTGTATCAAATGTATATCCATTGAAAGTGGAGTGTAAATTATGACATAATAAAATGAATAGTGATTCCACACATAATCTTGGAGTAAAATAATCAATGAAGTATGCATAAATCTGAATGAGTGGAAATTGAAATTTCAAATTCCCTAATTGATTTGGTAACTTACGAAACATACACCCATGAAATATGGATCATAAAATGATGATGTAAATATCCATAAATTAATGTATATTACATAATGAATACTATCATGGGAAGTAAACACACCACATTCAATAAATAAGTGCTGAACAATGTAAATCTCTTGGAATTAAAAGTGAGATAAGAAACCCTTACTTTGTACTTTTTCTTTGGTCGAGGGTAGGTTATCCTCCTGTGTAATGGTGAAATAATTTTTATTGAATTATACAACGATCATATACATTAATATGATATCATATATTATCTTTTAACATTGCTTTGTTAATAATATCTTAGTATTATCGTCGTTTTAGGTGTTAACTTACTCATTTTATTTTATATGTTTTGTTAAATCAGTAGTGTTTGTTAGAAGTAGGTTGTATCATATTCATATACATAATGATATCAAGTCCTTAAATATTATTTTTAGTCATCAAATGATAATTATTCTTGAATGGATTCGATGGAGAATGAATCTCATCGCGTTCGTGGAGACAGTAGTCATTACATACGCACGAGCGACAATATCATTCTTTTTATATTAAAATATTATACAATTGGATTTTATATCATATATACAGAATCATTATCATGTTATATTTATTATTTAAATGAATTACAAATAATTATTATACCCATCCAAATAATAATGTACTGAATGACAATTACACCACGACGTGGAGACGGTAGGCCGTTCTTACGCACATATTGTGACATGTCATTCAAAGTGTGGTTACAATAATGAATTTGGTTGTACCATAATTATAATAAAATCAATTTATTTATAATATACTGGATTTATGATTTTAGAATGTATACAACATAGAAAAAAGAAAGTGGAAGAAGAAAGGAACTTGAAAGTGGGTGGTAAAATCATTACCTTATCTTCAGGTTCTTCCTTTTGATTTGATCAAAAGGGCCACTTAGATTGGCCTTATGATCAACATAAGGCCTCTAGGATTAATCTAGGATATTTTAGAGCGTATTTTGGAAGGGGTTGGTAGAGAAAAATGGCTTAGAAGGTGTGAATTAGAGAGATGGGCGAGCGCCCTTTTATAAGAGGGGTGAGGGGCACCATTGAAAGAACATAAAATATTATTTTATAATAAATTATTATCCGGTTTCTAATGGATCCAAAGTTGATTATTTAAACTATAAGGAGGTTATAGGTCGAAAAAAACTCAAAACATAGGTTTTATACAAGTTTGGGTCATTTTATTAACCTTATCTTTTAGTTTTAACTCTTAGTTAATTAGTTTGACATTTACCATGTCACATTGTATTTTTATATTATATAGTTAATAAACATACTATATAAATCCAATAGACCCCAAAGTGGTCCATTAATGATAAACCTATCAGGATATTAGTCATTTGGCCGATCCTTACATGTTTAGGAATAAAATATCAATTAATAATATAATATTCGTTTTAAAAACTCATTTATGTCAATTTTGACACTATTCAATAATTGATTTTTGTTAAAGTCATAGAAACATTTTTAACTCGAGTAAAATTCATTTAAGCAATCATATAATGTAATATTAACCAATAAAAGTTGGTTATGGAATTAAAAATTTCAAATTATATTTATTTTAACATTTATTATACCAATTATTCGATTCTTGCATTAATAGGTAAAATACTACAACATTATTGTGGCATAAATAAATTAAAGTATTAAATGTATAAAAATTATAAATAAAAAACCATTATATAGGAAATCATTTTAGTTTTTTAATTTATATTTATAGTCTAAAATACAATATATATAACCCTATGTAAAAAACTTTTTTTCTAAAAGATATATGCTTGTGACATATTTGTATTTACATTAACTTAATTTATACAAAGTGTCATTATCGCCTACAAGTGGCTTAATGGGGTCCCAAAATAGACCCAAAGATGCCCATGGTAAAACATGTATCAACCAATAAGGTTTGGACACGTTTTATGGTAATTTATTACTATTATAATATTATTGGTTACCCTTATTTACCAGATTTACATTTTAACAATGGTAAATAAAATATTTACCGAAGTAATTATTCAAAATGTCTAAAAATAAAAGTTACCCATTTACACAATTTGGACATGCTGATTCCAAATATGGAATCCATTTTTCTAAATTCAAAACACAGAAGTAGCAGAAATTATTTTAAAATTAATTCTCGTTGTTAAAACAAAACACGTGTTTTTAAGAGATAATAAATATCAAATGATTGACACTAGTTTATATCTGATTTAATTGTGAAATTATATCCAATGACCAAAATTGTATTAAATGGTGAAAATATATTCTAAATATTATTTAAAACCACTAAAATTAATAATTTATCACTATTATTTTTTTCGATTAAAAAGGTTGCTTTTAATTAAAATTTAGTAATTTACACTATTCTTTAAAATATAAAAGTTATCTGAAAAGTACCTAAATTTCACCGTAGGCTAATTTTGATATTCAAAATCAAAAAATGAAGTCCATTTTGAAATATAAATTGTAAAAATTTCAAAAAGTGGGTATTACTATTACTAATGGCTAGTTTGATTGGTTGAGGTGTGTTAGAACTCGAAGTTGCGTACAACACAAACTACTGCATTAATCAAAGAGAAGAATACCGTGGAAGCATGGGGTGTTACATTATCCCTCCATCAATAAGTCGCATCCTCGCAATTTTTAAAATCATGATTTGTAATATAATGGAATGTCCCACTTTGGAAAAATATTCAATCAAACTATCTCTTTAAAAGAAAGAAAGATAAGTACAAAGGTCACCCGAGATAACCTATACTCAGATTACATGTAGAAAAACATGGATATGGATGATAAACTAAGTGTCAAGTTCTGATGGAGAGTGATAGAAAACATGATCAGGAGAAAGCTAATAATAAAAAAACCACAAACTTATGATGGGACAAACGGTCATTAGTTTCCTAGTAGGAAAAGTAAACAGACTACATTTTTTTGTTTTAATTTACATTAAAAAAATATGAGGAATTCATTTCGGAGATTGACTAAGAAAATAAAAAGATATAAATTGATTTTATGTAGAGTTTTATTCTTTAATAAATTTACACCACTAACTCATTTTTTAAACGATGAGTATTCAAGAAGACTTGGTCACACTGGAAGAGCTAGAATAAAATTCTATAGAATCGCATCATCCACGAAGGATAAACTATATATTTACCTTGTCTTTAGAGTTTAATCAAAACCAATAAAATTAGTACAAGATCGGATGATCCCCCAAAAAATATTCCTTCAGAGAAAAAATCACTAAAATTAATTTCTAAAATAAATACCCCAAAGTTAAATAAATACCATTCAATAAACAATTGTCCTTAAAATCCATCAATATAATCCAAAATAATATTGAAACCCAAAACTTAGAAGAATTTCTTTATGTAGTCTTCAATGCTAAATTGTATATCCAATAGAGGTCAACTACTCTAAATGTCACATATGTAAAAGTAATTAATCTAATCACACATTCTCTATTATAGGTTAATCATTTCCTTAAATAAACCAAATCACTATAAATCCACAATAAAAATGTACATAAAAATCCACCATTACTCATCAAATGAAACCCCATAGTGTTGTATTTTCTTTGGGAATATAGTATTCTCCTCAAAGAGAACATCTTCCAAAATAATATTTAACACTTAATCACCAAATAATTTTCCTATACTAAGGGTATTCATTGGATAAGACATAAGAACCCAAATCAACTTATTATTAATCAATAAAATAATTTAACTAAAAATAATTAGTCACACTAACCAGGGACCTCACGTAGTCTAGTGGTAGGTGATAAATCCCAATTTCACTTTGGTTGTGGGTTCGATTCCCACAACTTTGTCTGATGCGATGGGTTGTCACACAGTCTGTGTGATGTCTTTTTTCAAAAACTATATTTTATAACATTACCAAAATGAGATAAATTCCTCAAAATAACCATAACAAAATTTTAACTAGAAATGTTATCTCATACCTTGCATTTTCATCCCAAAATATGATAACTTGTAATTTCCTCAAACCCAATGATCATATAAATACCAATGGTTATTTTTTACTATATCCACAAGGGAAAAGATAAGACTTCCTCAAATATCATTCTCACATGAAAAACTACGGGGTTACAAATACAAGAGAAAATTATTCCAATGTAATCCCATCAACAGGTATCACTAACACTTTTAAATATTTCTCCAACCATTTAATTCCACATAGTTTCTTCTATGACCAAAAAAATATCTTATAGAATAGAGAATTTCATCGGGTAATGGCCAGGTCCCCTACATTTACGGCAAATGAATGTAAATTGATTCTTGGGACCATTTTTATTTTCTTCTATAGCAGTCTTCATTTTTCCTCGGCAATTCATCACTTTATGTCCTTCTTTCCCGAGGGTAAAGCATTTCTTTATTACGTTGAGACACTTTCCTGGGTGTCTCCTTCCACATTTCCTGCATGATAGAAATTTATAATCTTTTCTACATGTTCTCCACTGCTGGAGCTCTTATCATTCATCACCTTTCTCTTTATTGTTGAGTCCTGGAGTTGGTTAATATACATGTTGTTGATCATATTTTTGGAAAACTGATTTGGAATGAAAACGATATCTTCTACACCTATCAACATCCCATTTTGTTGCTCATTTCCACCACAATTCTCACATTGTACATCATTCTCAAAGTTACTATGACTTCCTTGGACTCCAGCCATTGACTACATCAAGAAATCCTTGTGTGAGTAACAGTAGTCATAGAATCATTTAGATAATATCATGACACCATATTCTAAATTTGAAGAACCTTAGGATTAACCAAGTTCATTTATTCTCATCTTATATTAAAATAAATCAAATTAGATCGTAAAGAAAATGTAAATTATCCTAAGAATATCCCCATGGAGTGTCGTAACCAAGAGTGTAGCAAGGACCGTTGTCGTGCACCGGTTCCCATTTGAGTCTTGCTCAAAGTGGTGTTTTCAGGTTTTACCCCTAGGTACATCTGTGCCAGAGCCACCTCCACCTGCTCATATCCAGACAGGGATGTATTACTTTGAAAACTCACAAAATCTATACAATACCAAAACTCTAGGAAGTTCATCTATAGTAATCCTCAAAGTCTATCTTAGGGCTATGTGCTCTAATCAGAGTTTATCTAAATCTAGTTTCCATGCTTTGTACTAAACTTCCTCTGATACCAACTGTAACGCTCTGACCCTAGAATCCTAGAGTCGGTGCATTATTAAATAACATTTTAATTATCATAATAGATCAAGTCTCAAAATACCAATTAGTTCAGTAGACATGGAAGTACTAGATACATTTATAAGGTTTACATTACATCATTAAATGAAAAACTAAAACAACATTGTTTCCATAGACCACACCAATATCCCCTCAGACTATACCTGTAGGTAATTCATAAAATACTTCTTCACCTCTCGGGAAGAATAAAACATAGAAATGGGTGAGCTTAGATGCTCATTAAGGATAACAGTATAGCGGAAACTTTCATAAATAAGCATAAACATTTAAGGCAATGTATAACTAAAACAAAATCCTTTTATACTTGAACATCAGCATAACATGGAAAAAATAAAATGAAATAATCCTATTTACTTATTCACATGGATATTTTACTAGTCGAACAATCACATTCAATGTCAATAACCACATTCATAATGATCGAATGTATAATTCCAGACTATCATAACCACATAACCAAGGCCTCATGCCAAGACTACAATTAAGATTTTTTCAAGGCCTCGTGCCAAGGTAGTAGTTTGTCTCATGAGACCTACCGATGCATCGAGGAGCTATAGAGGGCTCCACCCGTCACTTACTAAGTCCAATGCATTCCTCATATGAACATTTTGAAATATAACATAATTTTTTTATTAAAACTAGTATATGAAATGTGATTACTTTAACCCCAAACAAAGAATGATATAAAAATAGCACATCCACATTCAAACATAACTCATTCGATACAATATAAAATATTTTATTGTATCATATTAACCTCAATCAAGATCAATGATGGATATTGACAGAGATTAAAATAATCATCAAACTATTGAGAGACATATCCCCCTTTTTCATGAAAAAATTTAAAACTCACAATATTTATCAAGAACCTAATTAAAATAGATTTTTGAATCAAAGTATCCCATACCACATTGAAACTTTTAAAAGGAATTTTTTTTAGAAGACTTTAATTTCCATATAAATAAATCCATAAATCCATTTTTAAAACATGGACATTAATGAGAAAGATTTACAATAATAAATCATTAAATCATTTTAAAATGATATTTTAGTTAGAGTTATTATCCAAAAGAGAGACACTTGAATACAAATAATTGAGGTAATAAAAACTTTGTAATATCATGATAATAATGGGATTCAGGATATACTCTATCAAAGTAAATTATATACACCATATAAAAGTGATTTGGTGTATACCAACAAAGGAGTCTCAATGGAATTTAAATTGAGATGAAATATCTCATAAAGGCCGTATCCATAGGTTAAGAATAAATCAACGACATAATTATGTGTGAAAAATATAAATACACTCAATATGATTGGATATCCAGTGTAAAACAATCAAAGGACATTCACACATATTATTGTAAAAATAACACCAATGAATTGGTTGTTTAACTCAACAAATCAAGATTGAGTAAAAATTAATCTTATCAAGTTCATACCGATGACTTGAGACTTTATCAATAGAGTTATTATGTGTATCAAAATTATATCCATATAAAGGTGAGTAAAAATTATGACATAATCAAATGAATAGTTATTCCACAGAAAACATGGAGTAAAATTATCAATGAAGTATGCGTAAGGGAAAATGAGTGGAAATTGAAATTTCAAATTCCCTAATTGATTTTATAACTTACGAAACATACACCCATGAAATATGGTTCATACAATTATGATTTAAATATCCATAAATTAAATTATATTACAAAATTAATCTAATCATTGGCAGTACACACACCACATGCAATATATAGGTGGTGAACAATGTAAATCTCACGGAATTAAAAGTGAGATAAGAGACCCCTTACTTTGTATTTTTTCCTTGGTTGAGGGTATGTTAGCCTCATTTATAATGGTCAAATAATTTTTATTGAATTATACAACTATAATATAGATAAATATGTTATCATATATGATCTTTTAACATTTCTTTATTAATAATATCTTATTATTATTGTCGTTTCAGGTGTAAACTTACTCGTTTTATTTTATATGTTTTGTTACATAAGTCATGTTTTTTATGGTTAGGCTGTATCTTATTCATATAAATAATTATATCAAGTACATAAACATTATTTTTAATCATCAACTGACAATTATACTTGAATGGATATGATGGAGAATGAATCTCATCGCTTTCATGGAGACGGTAGTCCATACGTACGCATGAGCAACAATATAATTCTCTTGATATTAAAATAATATATAATTGGATGTTATATAATATATGAAGAATCATTATAATGTTATATTTATTATTTAAATGAATTACACATCAGTATAATACCCATCAAAATAATAATGTACTGAATAACATTTACACTACGACGTGGAGACGGTAGACCGTACATACGCACATATGGTGACATGTCATTCAAAGGGTGGATAGAATAATGAATTTTTTTGTACCATAATTATAATAACATAAAATTATATATAATATACTGGAGTTATTGTTTTATAATGGAAACAACAAAGAAAAAGTAAGTGGAAGAAGAAAGGAACTTGAAAGAGGGTGGTGAAATCATTATCTTTTCTTCAGGTTCTTCCTTTTGATTTGATCAAAAGGGCTCCTTAGGATGGCCTTCTGATCAAACTAAGGCCTCTAGGATGAAGGGAGAATATTTTATAGGGTATTTGTGCAGGGTTTGGCTGATCAAAATGGCTTAGAAGGTGTAAATTAGAGAGAAGGGAGAGTGACCTTTTATAAGAGAGGTGGGGGAACCTTTGGAAAAACATAAAATATTATTTTATAATAAATTCTTATTCAGTTTATAATGACTAAAAAGTTTATTATTTAAATTATAAGGTGTGTATAGGTATAAAAACCTCATCCAATAGGTTTTAGACAAGTTTGTTTCATTATATTATCCTTATCTTTTAGTTTTAACTCTTAGTTAATTAGTTTGACATTTACCATGTCACGTTGTATTTTTATATTATATAGTAAATAAACCTACTATATATATACATAAGACCCCAAAGTACTCCATTAATGATATACCTATCTTGATATAAGTTTTTTGGCAGAACCTTAGTTTTTTAGGAATCAATATCAATTATTAGCATAATATTTGTTTTAAAAACTCATTTATGTCAATTTTGACACTATTCAATAATTGATTTTTGTTAAAGTCTTAAAAACATTATTAATTCGAATAAAATTCATTTAATCAATCCTAAAATGTAATATTAACCAATAAAATTAGTTTATTTCATAAAAACATTCATATTATATTTATTTTAACATTTATAATACCAATTATTTGATTCTTGGATTAATAAGGAAATTACTGCATCATTATCGTGTCATAAATAAATTAATATATTAAATGTCTAAAAATTATAAATAAAATACAATTATATAGAAAATATTTTTATCTTTCTAATTAACATTTATATTCTAAAATCCAACATACATAACCCTATGTAAAAATTGTTTTGCTAAAAGTTATATGCTTATGTCATTTTTGTATTTACTTTAACTTAATTAATATAAAGTGTCTTTATCACCTACACGTGGCTCCATGGGGTCCCAAAATAGACCAAAAGATGTCCATGGTCGGACATGTATCAACCAATAATGTTAGACACGTTTTAGGGTAATTTATTGTTATTATAATATTATTGTTTACCCTTATTTACCAGATTTACCTTTTAACCATGGTAAATAAAATATTTACGGAAGTAATTATTCAAAATTTCTTAAAATAAAAGTTTCCTTTTTACACAATTAGGAAATACTGATTAAAAATATGCAATCCATTTTTGTAAATTGACAACACGTATATGACTGAAATTAATTTAAAAGTATTTTTCGTTGTTAAAACAAAAAGCATGTTTTTAAGAGATAATAATTATCAAAAGATTGACAATTGTTTATGTCCGGTTTAATTGTAAAATTATGTCCAATGAATAAAATTTTATTAAATGGTAAGAATATATTCTAAATATATTTTAAAACCACTCAAATTCATAATTTATCATTATAAATTTTTTTTATTAAAAGATTTGTTTTTAATTAAAATTTAGTAATTTACTCTATTCATCAAAATATAGAAGTTATCCGAAAAGTACCAAAATTTTAAATTAGTCTGATTTCGATATTCTGTATCCAAAAATGATGTCCATTTTAAAATATAAAATTTATAAAATTTCAAGAAGTGGGTATTAATATTCATAATGACTAGTTTGATTGGGTGTGTAAGAACTCAAAGTTCCGTACAACACATGATACTGCATTAATCAAAGAGAAGCATTCCTTGGAAGATTGGGGTGTTACATTATTCATTGAGAATCACTTTAAGGCATATATTTTTGGACTTTTTCTGTGACCAAAAGACTTGGACATGGGTGAGGATATTTGGGATATATTTGAGAATAATTTAGGAATGGATTTAAGCGTGAGTGGTGAGGGAGGAATAGAGGGTGAGGGTTGGTTTATATGGTGTAGGGGATGAGGGATTTTACATTATTTTAATAATTATTTAAATATTTTTTCCCATTACTATGAATAGTGTTTATTCAGGTGATCCAAAAAATGTAATAATGGCATGTGAGTTTGAACAATGTTGGCATACATTAGCTTCTCATCACCTACGATGTCGTAAATCATGTATTTTTCATTTATATAAATTTATTATATTTTACTATGCATAAAAAATTATAGTATTTTATAAAAATCTAAAAAATTCACGTTGACCATTTCTCAATGTGTAGAATAAGAAATGAATTCCATTTTCCATAATTAATTTTCTATATATGACAAATATTATTTTAAATTAATAGAATTATTTTATTGAAAAATATAAACATTTAAAATATTCATATTCATTTTTATGGTGCCTAAATTTCGTTATACATTCTTGGTTATTAATACCATTCCTAAGAGTCATATTACTATTAATAAGGGTATGTTACTATTCCTAAGCATAGGTTACTATTTATAACTGTATGAAAGTGTTCACAAAAAATAAGGTTAATTCTATCAGACTCTAGATGTCATCTTGATCGCAGTTGTGAATGTACCATTTTTCTAAATTCAAAACACAAAAGTGAAAAATTAATGTTTAAAGTCTAGGTTATGACTATCTTTTAAATAACCAGGTTTTTTCCAAGAAACTAAATTCTTTATAAAATATAGGCTACATAATAAATAAAAATTATTTAAGATAAACATAACAAAAAATGTTTGGGGTGTTATATTAATGATACAAAATTAATTAATTACATAATGAATGAAAAAAATAATTAAAAAACTGTAGTTAAGGTTAAAACTGGATTACCGATTGATTAAAAATTATTTAGGGTAAAAAATACTTACAAACATAACATTATAATATTTGTTTTTTTAGGACTATATACATTGAATTATTTAGATAATTTATTTTTTACGTTTCTTTGTATTTGGGATACTAAAGCTGACTTTTGAGCAGATAAATTATTTTTTATTCAAATTAAAAATAAATTTCTAGTATTTGTATTTAATGTAATGGTTGGATGATTAGATTGAGTTTTATTTTTATTCAAATGCATAAAATCTTTTATTTTTTATTATATATCTGAAAAAAATTACTATTTAATTTATTTACATAATTACGAGAAAATTATTTGTTCTCTCATATAGTGTATTTTTCAAAAAATTCATTCATTTTGTGTTATTATGTTACAATTAATTTATTATCCCGATAGAAATAAATCTATAAGAATATATTCTAGATTTTCAATCAATATAATCAAATTCGGTTAAAAGTTTGCTATTTTTTGGCCAAATATTTATGATCTCACTGTAAAAATATAAAATCTAAATGTCATGGTTTAAAATATTTTAAAGTAGTTTAACAAAGAGATATGATGTAATCATTACCTAGAGTATGTATAAATATAATTTTATGGATTTCATTAAACCCAATAGTAACTTATCTTCAAAATTTTATGATCCTTGGGAAAAATTGATTTTAATTTTATATTGATTTTATTTAATCCTTTAATTAATTATAAGTGTGTTATTACCTACACTATAAAGTAAATCCCCCAATACTCTCTTACTAAAAGTTAATCAGAATTCTTTACCAGCCAGGAATTTCCATAATACCTTCATATGTTCCTTAATCATTTCCTAGAGCATATATTCTTTTCAAAATAGTATAACATAATGGATTAAGGTTTAATCTAAAAGTGGATTCTATAAGAGAAGGTAATCTCCTTTGCCAATATTTTTCTTTTTAACAAATTCATTTACCTCCATCAAAAATGTTCTTGTAAATGAATAGTAAATTTATGCAAAATTGTTTTATATATTCATTATTTCTATTTTATAGAGTTATATTCATTATGAAAATATTATCCAACTTTTCAATCAAGAGAAAAAAGAATAATTTTTTAACCAAATTTTATTTTTAAGTATTTTATGGTTTTATTTAATGTAATGATTATAAAAATTTTTAATTGAAAATAATTAACTACCTTTTTAATTTATAATTTCATATTTTTCTTATGATTAATTTTTCTTAATTTTATGATAGGATTTATTTTACATTAATTAGTGCAAATATTTCTTTTAAAAAAAATGAATTTTAATTTAAGTATATATATTGTAAAAATATTTTTTAGATGATATTTAAAATATAATTTGTTCTTTTTAATTTATTATAATCCAATTATAGATTTTGAAATTAATTTTACATGTGAATTTAGTTTGAAAACATTTTTATTGTTAAATAGGAAATTTTTCCGAGAACTCGTTTTTTGTTGTGTATTGTTGATTTAATTATAATTTTTTTATCCAAACTATAATTTTTATATTGAGAAAAATTGATTTCATATTTGTAATCTTGGTGTACAAATTTGGTAAGTATTCCACTTTTGTTTTTTGACAACATGAATAGTAATCTTAATAATGTTTTTGATGATAAAGTGTAAATCAGGTAATTAATGTTAAAATTAAAATAATAATGAATAAATATATTATTTTTAAATATAAAATTTTTTTATCCATCATGGTAATTTATTTTACAATTTTAGTGAAAAAATAATTTTCTTAAATACTTACAGAATAGAGACAGATTAATTATCAAAAATGGACAAATAAAATAATTGATATTAAAAATTCTAAAAGAAATTAAATGTGAGATAAAAATTCTATATCAGAATTTTCTAAATTGAAATATAATGTAAGAGATATATTATAATATTCTTTTTAATTTTACTTCTAGTTTAGATGTTATTAAAACATAAGGATTGAAGAGTTCTGAAAATTGACATTAATGATATCATATAACAATTAATATTTTATTAAATACTATAAAATATCAAAATAAATATATGGCCAAATTAAATGGTTATTGTCTATAATATCAATCATTTTCTATTTATGTTCTATTTTTTTCATTTATAATAATTCTCTTAACACTCAAATAATAAAAAATCATGTTGCGACGACAAATATGAAAGGGGTTAGCGCGGGGGTAAAACCAAAACAAAAGTGGAAAATATATTCAAACCAATTATGTTTTTTTGATATTATTGGGACCCATATTCATATTATATTATAAATTAATAATTTTGGATCCATATATATTTGAGAATTAATTTATATTAATGTAATATTATGAAGAATTCCCATACATCCCACCCCACTCTTTTCAAATGGATCCTCTTCTTCTCATTATATCAATGATAAAAGACCATTTTTTACAAACTCCCAACTAAAATAATTTCCAAAAATTAATCCCCTCATTACAGATTCCTTTTTTTGTATCATACAATCCTTAGAGGACATATGTTTTTAAGAAGATGTGTCTTTTTTAACAAGTGTTTCTATTTTAATCTGTTCTTCCATGTCGATTAAATAATTTTCAACCATGATAAAATAATAACAAAAGAATCCTAAATATACTTATATTTCATTATGTTAATTTCATAACCTTTATCCATCTCCATACTCCATAAAATGGGATAGGAATTCATTATTCATGTGTAGGATGAACCATAACCTCGCAAACCGATGCAATTCATTTTTTTAATGTTATCTAATAACATGTAATAATCACAAAATTCATTTATATATTTGATATAAGTGAAATTATTTTCATTCAAAAAACATAATATTTCATTTAATTTCTTATCATTCTATTCACTGTAGAATGATAATTACAGTTGTATGTATGTGTGGACTACCACCTCCATGAAATGATGTGATTTATTTTTTATCACAACATCACATGGATTATATATATATGAGTATCTTAAGAATTAATTTGATATTTATGATATGAGTATTATTATATAAATATGTTATAATACTTACCATCATTTAATAATTACCATTTTAAAATCGAAACGTTACTCATGTGTATGTACAGACTATAGTCTTTATGATTGAAACATATTTTATTTTCGATAACGAGCATTCTAGATTGGTTTTAAAATTATAATTGATATATAAAAATAATAATTATTTCATGACTACTATTATTTATATTAGTGATTAGTGAGTACTCTATTGATATTTGACTAACCAATTCCATTTGGACTTATGACATGAATATCCTTAAAAAATCTAATGTGAATTTAAATAATTATGTTTTTAAATATATTATGGTAATAAATAACATAAATAGAATAATAAAGAAAATGTTTTCTAAAATTCACCATAAGAAAATTTTGAATGTCATCCCAAAATGATAACCACTTTTTCATATAATTTTATTAAAAGTGTTATAAAATCATTTCACAATAAGTTTAAAAAATGAAAAAAAAATATTTTGCTGAAAAATGCATATTTGAGCATAAATATAGATTTATTCATATTCCATTACTACAAAAAACCCATTATTTTAATTGTAAAAAATTTTATTATATATAAAATATATAAATTTAATTAAAAAATTATAAATAATTTATTATTTAATTTGTTTTGATAAAAACAAATTGAGCAAGTAAAATAGATTTTTCAAAAAAATATTTCTTTTTTATTTCAAATTATATTCATTTCATTTCTAACTACTTTATAAATGACATATTAATTTTATATATGGGTAAAAAATATTTTTTTCTATTTTAGTTAGTACTATTTATAAAAAAATCCAATGACATAGCATGGATTATCATACTATATAATAACATTATAATATTATATCATGGATTCTTAAAACCTGAGCTTTCATTTAAATAATCCTATGAATTGAAACCTATTTATTTCAAGAGATAAAAATCATAAAATTTTACACTACTATAGATTATCATTTTCTAGAGAATAAAGGATGAAATATTGATTGAGTGTTATCAGGAAAGAATCACAAGGAAACTAATATATACCTTTGTATTTATCATTCAATTCTAATGTAATATTGAAGATATCAATTATAGATTAAATTTATTCTATAAAAAGATCTAGTTAGTCAATAAATTAATATTTATGAGGATATAATTCAATGATCCATTATTTTTTATATAGGTATTAGTGAATTACATTCTTAGTGTAGGGATTGAGATAAAAATTGAAGAGCAATGTTTAAATTTTGAGATAAATGTCAAGTAGTGAAATGATTCAACTAACCATATTTCAAAAGTGTGTGAATAATCTGCACATGTGCTAACATAAGGGAGAAACAATATCATTCAAGTATGTTTCAAATGTTAATCATGCCAATTAATGTTGAAGGGGGTGTGAATGATTTCATTAATATGATTAAATAATAGATGTTTTTTTATATTATACCCCTGATAAAATGTTTCATCTACTGTGAACATGTATGCTATACACGTTTGTTGGCTAATAACCACTTTTATGGTGTTTCTAATTCTAATGGAGAGTCAAGTTTATATATTAAGATAAAATATACCAAAATATTAGAACCTATAAAGTGTCACATTTGTTATGCAGGTACCTAGGTCAATCATATAGAGACTGCATACCATGGAATTGGAATCATTAATACAATAGTAATGAAAAACAACCAAAAATAAAAAATATATATACTTATACATTTAAATAGATATTATTGAGTGATGCACCATGATCTTGAAAATATAGGACCATTAAAAATCATAGATCATAATATATGTGAAGCCATAATCTCGGTCATCAATATCCAATCACTAAACTCCCCTAATCATTTTTTCAGGTACTCTTTATTATTTTGATATTAAGTAACCCAAAACTATATTTGAAAATAGTATATAACTCGAAAATTATTCATAATGAATACTAATAAATATTTAGTGAACTAAAAGGAACTACCTCACTAAAAGAGACCATGATCATGGTCCTAGAATGATAAAGAGATATGAATGGATGGATTAATTAATAAACCAACATAAACTACTACAAAACATAATAATACATAATTAATTAATTTAGTTTCATAAAATACATGGAAAAGTATTATTCCATCATGATATCCTTATGAGAGTGAAATTAATAAAAAACAATATCCATATACTTATAGTAGCAATGAACTCAAACCTAACAACTATATCCCTAGTGATTGATCTTATTTAAGATGCATAAAATCCTTGCAATGGAGCCCACTATTTATAAGAAAAAACATGACCTTTAAATATCATTATAACAATATGTTTGGTCCACTATGCTAGATACCCTGGGTGGAGGGGTGAATTCGGGTATGGAAGATAAAAACAACCCCCCCTTTGATCATGTTTTGTTTTCAGACAAACCTCTCTTCTCTCTCCTTACTAGTGGAGAGTATGAACTAAAGTTAATTCATGCACCAGACAAAAGAAATTTTACTTCGTTCACATTAACTGGGATACATCTATGGACCATACACCTACAATGTATAGATGTACCAAATCTATTAGTAGTGTATTGCAGATTACCAGGTTTCTGGGGAACTCACTGTCCATCCTGGTTTACAACCACTAATAATATGTAATATAACTGTTCTCTCAACTGAAGTGTGCTCACTACATCTTCAAAATATATAATCATAGTTTATAGACCTTTAGGGAACATTATTATCACAAATGAATTCTTCATCCTTATCTATTGATATATGCTCTATTTATTTACAACATTCAACCATAGATGAATCTCTATTTTCCACAAAATTGAACTGAGCAACCTCAAATTCTTCACGTAGCCCTTACTACACCTTACATGTAATTCCCTTACCCTGTTGGCAAAATATATCTTTTATTCATGTAATCCCAACTCCACTTTTTGAAAAACATCAACCATTCCTTGTATCCTTCATTTTATGGACAATGATAAAATTTATGTAGAAGATCAATTTTTACATGCAACACAAAAGTTTTCACACAACATCATTTTAGTACGTTTTAATCCCCTTAATGCTTGGATATTCTCTAAGTCTTGAGATTTTTCTAATTAGGGGGGTCACTTCATATTCTTAGGAAAACATGACCCCTGTGAAAAAAACATTCTTTGACTGTGTAATCCTCTTCGAGCGTGAAAAAACCATCTTCTCCACAACACTATATTTCTCACACTACTCTAATATTTTTCCCACCTGATGCCTTTGAAAATTTTCTTGCATCTGATCTCCAAACCACAGTGGCGTGAAAAACTCAATTCTTATATTTTGTGCACCAATATAATGTTTTTTGATCCTTACTTTTACAAAAGAACATATTTCAATTGTATAATTTTTAGGACCAAAAATTTGGAAAACACTAGAAAAAAGTGCCACTTTGTATCTTCTCTTTTCCAACTGCCTCCAGATTATCCATTCTATTGTCGAGGTACTTCTATTAATCTTGGATTGTCAACAACATTCCTTAAACCTGACAGATCACCATGAAAACCCCATTTTTCAACAAATTGAACATCATGGTTTTCTTTCTCCACAAACAAAACATAGAGGCCCTCTTTTTCAACAAACACAATAATATAAAAATAATTCAATGATACCTTGAGGGATTTATTCCCAAAAATATATGACTTTGGGTTTCTTAGAAACACTTCTCATAAAATTATATTATGTTAATTATTCATCCACCATTCACCTATTTTGATTCTTAAAGTGATCTAGGATTCACTAATCTCATACTCTAAGCCCACGTGAGCAATGATCAAAATGAGAAACAGTGTAAATGAATGTTTTACCAATGAATCACTTCATTAGGTACACCAATTGTTATTACCAAACTGATACCAATTTCTTATTGGTGCAAACAATTTCACAAAATTCCAACACTATGCTTCTTCATTTACCATGATCCCTTATTTTCTTGATATCTATTTATTTGATTTATCACTTCTAGAATCGTAGGATTTAAAACTCCTCCTGTCTACTTACAAATTCAACGCCCCATCACCTTTCAACTCCTCCTTAATATTCAACTCCCCCAATCTCAATGTTCCACCTGTTTGTTTCCCCTCATATCATTCATGATTTATATAATAGCCACACTATCTCCCCCATAAACAATCACTGGTTTCTACCCCTATTTTAACTAACTAAAACCTCACATTTTTGAGGATTGTAACGGTATAAAAATATATATCAGTACATTTGAAAAAACAAATCATACCTTAGGGAGAGGGGGTCCATATTTAAACATTTCATGTTTGAGGAGTCGACTGGACTGCTAGAGCCAGTCAAGGTCTTTAAAAATCATCCTTGGGTATGTCCTTTTTCATATTTTCAGCAACCTATAATTTTGTGGTCACATACTCCAACATCATGATTCTTACTAAACATTATCCTTGATTAAATGGTACTTTATCTCCATGTTCTTTGTCCATGAGTGATGGATGGGATTTTTGCTGAGATTTACAGAACATGAGTTATTCTCTTGATTCTGATTGGAAACATCACTTCAACTCCCATATCAACAAGTTTTTGTTTCATTCACAATAACTGAGTGCATTCTTGAGTTTCTATAGTACAAACATCTCCCACAGTTCTTAATGAAATGCAAACATGATTCTTTCTTATCCAAGAAGTTCATAAGACACCAGGATAGAAAGAACCTCCTAACATTGATTCCATGTAACCTTTTGAACTGTTCAAATCTACATCTGTATATCCCAATAGCTCTAGTGAATATTTTTTATTATTAATTAAACAGAAATCCGTAGTCCCCTAAATATTCTGAAGTATTCTTTTCAGTACAAGAATTTGGCTTCTCTTGGTATTACTTTTATATCATGAATATTTTCATTTTTTGAAAACAATATATGGTCGTGTTGTTGTCAGGTACAGTAAACTTCCAATATCCTTTCTATTATCTACATTATTCGCCGCCTTTCCATCATCATCTATTGATAATTTCTTCCTGGTGGCAACTAGATTCATATTGTACTTGGAATTTTCCATTCCAAATATTCTCAAGACCTCTTTGTCATATTTGGATTGAGAAATTGAAGTGCCATTCCTTCATTGTGACACCTGTATACCAAGACAAAATGTTATTTCTTTAATAATTGACATATAAAACTGATTATTCATGAATTTGGAAGACTATCTACACTGGGCTTCATCTGCTCTGTCAAATATTATTCCATCGACATAAGCTCGCACCATCATCATTTGATTACTATATTTGTTGAAATAGAGATTGTAATCAACACCACAACGATGGAAACCATGATTCTTCAAATACTGATCAAGACTTGAGTACCATTCTCTTGGTGTTTCTTTCAAATCAAATAACTCATTCATCAGCTGAAATACCTTATTCTAATCCTCACGAATGGTAAAACCATCTGGTTTTTCGATAATCACTTCTTCCTCCAAAACCCCATTCAAGAATGAAGATTTGACATCCATCTAGAGAACTTTAAACACCCATTTCACTGTAATGTTAGGAATAATATGATTGTCTACATCATTGAAAATGGCACCAATGTCTCATAAACATCCATACCCACTATCTTGGAGTATTCATTTCACACTATTTGTGATTCTTTTGAATAAATATTCCATATTCATTCGTCCTGTTTCAAAACATCCATTTAGTTCTAATGACATTCTTTTCTACTAGGCTCAAAATAATATCTCATTCCTGATTTCTCTAAATCTGATCTATATCTTCATCTATAGCTTGAACCCATTTTTTATCTTCATCTACATAATAAATCATTTAGGCTCTACATGAGATAGTAAATATGTCTTCTGTAGTGATTTCATTATTCTTTTCTGAACAAGAGCTGAATTATTACCAATGATATTATGCCTATAAATTTTAGCTCAAATATTTAGCTTCTATGAAGATAAAGACATTACTTCCTCCTGATTATCATTCATATCTTATTCTGAATCAGCATCTCCAACTTATGCTCTCCCAGTTTTTCATTCATCTTCATCACTTTTGTCATGAAACTCTTCACTATATTGTTTAGTATTCTCATCATTTTCCATGATAGTGTCATCATTACTCTCAAAAACGTTTTATAGCCCTTGTTGAAGCATTTTTTCGCTTTTCATTTTCCAGAGTGGCCTAATAATATTCTCTCATATCCACATGACTCAAATTTACTATGTTTTTCATTATTGATAATGAAGCTATTAATTCCAAATATTCGAATGTATTTCACTATTGGATTCATTCTGTACCACATCTCATACAATCTATTTCCTTCTTTTAGACACAACAAAGCCCTAATAGAAATGTAGACTGATGTCAAAACTGCTTCATTCTGAAATTTCACATGTATGTTTTTTTCAATGAACATTGGTCTAGACATGTTGTTGATGACCCAATTTCACCATTCAAATATTCCATTCTGTTGGAGATTTCTAACTGAGAAAACATGAAACCTTATCTCTTGTTTCCTGACATATTCTTTTACCAGGATTTTTGTGAATTATCTACATTTTTTAGTACTAAATTTCATAATTTTCATCCCAAGCATCCTTTCAAATTCCCTCGAGTACTATTTTCTATAACTAAACACATCTTACTTATGGTCAATTATGAATACACATGCCATTATACCATAATTATCAATGAAAAGAATGTAATATATCATCCCACCATTGGCGCTTAGTGAGATGGGTCCATAGACATCCGCGTGCACCAATTCAACCCCTCTTATTGACTTCTTTTCTTTTTATTTTTACATCTTTCTAAAAATATTCCCTTTTTGAAAAGAATTGAATGTATGTGTAAGATCATGTCATAGTTTAGGGAGGTATCTAGATAATTCATATCTTACAATGTCTTCTTGGGATTGTTGCCCCATATGGACAAGTCTTCACTGCCAATACGTTTTTTCTTCATCTCTAGATTGAAAGCACACATCTTCTTCTCCACATACCAAGAAGATATCTCCCTTTTTCCATTTTCTTTGTAAGATAAATTTACCATATATTACCTTGATGACACACATATTCTTGGAAAATCGTATAGAATTCCTTGATTTACATAGTTTTCTGATACTAAGATAATTTTGACTAAGACCTCCTATAAACAAGACATCAACACGTCTTATTTCATTGCCCCCAAACCTAGCATTTTCTGATCCAATTATCATCTGGCCTTCATCGTTTTAAAACATGAAAAATCTTTCATTGTCATACTTTATTCTTATATCTTTATTTTTATTGCCTTTCAAATGAGAGGTCAAACCATTGTCAAGGATCGATACATCCGAACAGTCTGATGCTTTATGGGAAATTTCAGCAACCACTACCTTTTAGGCTCACTTGTTCTTGGTATATATTTTTTCCTTCACAGTCAGCAAATATGGAGACTTCTATTCTTTCTTAGAGTATGATATACCGACATCACCATGAAAAGATGAAAATATATTTTTCATTTTCAACTCACCTGTTGTTTTATTGGTCTGCTACAAGGGAACATTTTTATTCTACTTTTAAACATTCCTATTTATGGTTGATGTACAGTATATAGCCGTGTTCCCAAATCCTCCATGAAAAAAATAATGTCATTTGAAATATGTGGTAGAGAACTAATCTCTGTTTGGCTTCTACCTCTATTCTTATGCACCTTTGTATCTTCTAGATATAGAACACAACTTCTGTGAGTGTCCCATCTTTCCACAAAAATATATCCTAATAAAATTTTTATTCATACATGTCACTTCTGTTCTACCATTTGTCCCATGGGTTTTTGGAATTTTCTTATTCTCCTTTGTACCCACATCAATTTTCATTCTCTGAATGGGCACTTGTAGTTTGACATCAATCCCGACTTCTTTCGATTTCTTATTGACCCCAAAAAATCCATAACATCTGAGATGGATTATAGTTTCATTCCAGTTAATCTACTAGGCTCCTCTATCATCTTTTCTGCCTTCTAACTGATCTTCATTCCTGATAATGTGCTTGGAATTAGTTGTTTTTCGTAGTCCTTAACTTTTTGTTGCATACCAATATATTCTCCTTTAGGTTCATCGATACTCTTGATTTTGAATATTATTGCGTTATTCCTGCCATTTATATACCTTTTCTATTCATCAATATTGATTTAATATTTGTTAACCAATTCTGATTCCACTTGTGAAGATGACTTGAGTTTATCAATTTCATCCATCTACTCAGACTTCTCTTCTTCATGCTACTACATATAGAGTTTGGAATCATGATCTAATTTTTTGGATTTTGATGTTTTGGCTTCCAAATATCTATCTCTTCAAGAGAAGCCTCAAACTCAACTTCCATATCAACTCTTACTTCATCTTATTCATCTTTAGCGTTATTAGTATCTTCCTTTTTACGTGTACTACTAAAAATAACCACTATTTCATTTTCTCTAAGATCTTTATAGTTTTCAATAATTTTACCTTATTCAACCTCACACTCATCTGAACTTTCACATTCTTGTGAACAAAGATTCTTCATCTTGAAGACATTTCTCTTGAACTATTTCTTCTCTTTCATATAGGTTGAAGACTACTTTTTGGTAATTTCAACTTCATCATCATCATCATCATCATCATAATTTTGAATATTCTTTGCGCACAATGCCTCAAGATGACCAACCGTTCCACAGCTAAAGCTTGCTAGTCGAAGTTTCCCTTTAAACATTTCTTTTCCACTTTTCATATTTGAATAAAGGAACGATGTCACCTCATCCGTGTCTTCTTATTATATAATATCTTCAATAGTGAACTTTTTTATGGCCTTGAATGACACCTCCTTGGATATACCCTTTTCTACAGAATCATTATAAGCATTCCACATTTCATATGCATCCAACACACTGTGAAAATTTTCTAGTTTCATCACTTTGGGATCAATATCTTATAGTACTGAAAATTTTGGATTGAAAAAAGTTGGATGTTTCTTGAAGATATGCGTTATGACATTTATGTCTTTAATGACTTCTGCATAACCTCTCATATATTACATAACAATATTTAACCTACCAAGGAACGAATCAACAGAAAAATTCAGTTTCATTATAAGATCATCATAGTTATTCAATAATACCTATAGCTTTTTTTCTATGACCATTGACTCTCTTTCATAAATGCGCAAAAGGTTTTCCAACATGGCATGTGATATTTTATAGTAAATCACCTTTGTATAGATATAATTGGATAGGGCTCACCCAAAATAATTGATTCCCTTGGAATCAACATCCAATTATCTTCACTCAGATTTCCATAGTGCACCACAGTTAATATCGACTATTATACCATGAATTGGTGATGTAAACAAATACATTCCAAATAATCAGAAGTACTGTTGCATCTGATTCTTTTATAGCTGAAAGTTGTTCCCATCTGAGATCAGAATCCCATTATGATTGGTGACCTTCATTTGAGAGACAACCACTGATATCAACCTACCTCTGATACCAATTATTTGTCCCAATAAGATCAATACCCTAAGAGGGGGTTAAATTAGTGTACGATAGATAAAAACATTATATGCTTTTATCTTTTTTTTAGAGAAAACTCTCTTCACTCTCCTTCGTGATGCAGAGTATGAAAATAATTTAAACTTGCACAAGACATATCAATTTTAATTTGTTCACCCTTTCTAGGCTACATCCATGGATCATACGACAATAATGTGTTGATGTACCAAATCCAACAAAAGCATGCTGTTGATTACAATGTTTGATGTATACTCAATGACCGACTTGTTTTACAACAACTCACAATATGGAAGCTATCTGCTCGCTCAACTAAAGTGTGATCACTGCTTCTTCAGAACATCTAATCACATTTTATATACCAATATGTATCCTCATTATCAAAAATTAATTTTGTATACTTAACTATTGATAGATTCTCTATTTATGTAAAACATTCATCCATTTATGAATCTCACATTTTCACATAATTGAACTAGGCAACCTAAGAATTTTACGTGCAGCGCTTACTGCATATTTCTTGAAATTGCGTTTCCTTGCATGAAAAATAACTCTTTTTGCGTGTTAACCAAACTACAATTTTCATTCATCCTCAACATTTCCATTCAACATTCATTTTACTTTCAATTTTAACTATTACACCCAAAATCAATTTTTTTGTTCCACACCAAATTTTTCATGCAACTTCCTTTGCGTATTTCTAACATGCATCAAAGCTTAGATATTCCGTATGTCTTAATCTTTTTCAAATGAGGGGGTCACCTAATACTTTTAGGCAGATATAACCCCTGCACGAAAACACCCCTTGAACATGTAATCTTCATCGAGAGTGAAAAAAATCTTCTCGCACAACTATGTATTTCAATCATTGATCTAATATTTTTCAACCTCAAGCATTTTACAATTTTTCAGTATCTGATCACAAAGAACCTCTTTCATGAAAAAATTCATTCCTTTTTTTCATGTAACACCCCATGATTTCATAGTAAGTAATTTTCTTTAATTGAATAGCTTGCATTACACACAACACTGAGTTCGATCACACCACCACTTACCAAACTAGCCGTTCAAAAGTGGTTATAAATAGAATTAACTAAATTAGGAATTATATATACACCATATATTTTTATAATCCTTATTATGTGATTCTTAGAAATAATATATAAACAAATTAAATTTTTTAGATAAATGAATTATTTTTCAAAAAAATGTAATTTTACCACCTTGTAATAGAAAACCCTTTTTAAAAAAAATATTTGAGACTTTTAGATATTAAATTTAATGAAACAAAATTCTTCTTTAGAATTGGGACATAAAAATTTATTTTTGATAAATTTTTCGTACTTTTCTAATAACTTTTATATTTTGATGAATGCTGAAAAATACTAGATTTTAATTGAAAATAACATTTTTAATCAAAATAATTTATAGTGTATGTTTATGTATTTTAATGTTTTGTAATTGTAATTAGATTATATTTTTATCATTTAATACAATTTAGGTGATTATAAGTAATCTCACATTTAAATTTGACATAAACACATATCAATCTTTTGATAGTTTTTACTTTTTAAAACCAGCATTTTGGTATTTACAAGTGGAATTAATTTTTAGTTAATTAATGCATCTTTTATGTTTTGAATTTTGTAAAATATAATTCTTTTTTTTAATTTAAAATATAATAATTAGCTTAGGGTAATGTTTTGGTAATTTTCTGAAAATATTCAATTTAGTCACAAACAATGTGTTATAGTTTAAAATTTACTTTTTATTTATATAATTATTTATTTTATTTTATTTTTTTAAATGAAAATAGATATATAATACCTATATAGTTTCATTGTAATTCATTGGAGTCATTTTATAATAATATTAGATGAATAAAATGTTATTGAACTTTTTTACCGTCTTTTAACCACCTCTAATGAGCATTTGTAAATTTGCATAAAAATTAATTTTGCTGCTTCAGTGAGTGGAATTTCAAAAATCTGAGAGAAACTTTTGATATCAGTAACCAAAATGTGGTTCAATAAGATGAAAATATTTTTTTTGTGAATAGTAACTTTTAACTTTTATTTAACATGGTTAAAAGTAAATAGGGTAATTAAGGGGAAAAATGATATCATAATTTCCCCAACACATTTCCTAATTCTATTGGATAAGAGTAATACGACCAAAAACAACCTTAAGAATAAAATATTATCCTTTAGCTCCACTTGGATTAGATTAAAAAAATTATTATTATTTTATTTAAACAAAAGTTTAAAGAGTAAAAATCAATGTTTAATAACTAAACTATTTTTAATATAGGGTTATAAATAAGATAAATTCGACTATAAATATTCATTAGAAATATAAAAAGATTTCATATATAATGATATTTTATTTATTATTTTTAGACATTAAATAATTTCATTTAATTTTGACATAATGATGATGCAGTAATACATTAATAATGAAATATTAAATTAATTTATATTATAAATATCCAAAAAAAATTAATTTGATACTTCTAATAAATACAACTAATTTTATAGGAAAATATGACATATTTGGGTTGATTAAATGTATTTACATAGATGTAATAAATTTGTTAGGACTTTAACAAAAATCAATTATTAAATAATGTCAAAATTGACGTAAATGAGTTTTTAAAATAAATATAATATTATTGGTTGATATAATAAACCTAAAAATATATTTTGGCCAAAATACTTATATAAAGATAGGTGTATCCTTAATGAACCACTTGGGATTATCTTGGAAGTTTAATGTATTTTTATTAACCATATAATATAATAATACAAAGAGACATGGTAAATGTCAAAGTATTTAACTAAGAGTTAAATCTAAAAGATAAAGTTAATATACTGACCCAAACCTGTCCAAAACCAATTGGTTGAGATGTTTTCAACCCATCCCCATAATATCCACTAAATAATTTATTTTGAATCCATTATAATCCAAAATGTAAATTTATTATAAAATAATATTTCAATCTTTTCCTAAGGTCCTCCAAACTCCTCTTATAAATTGGCACTTCCCTTTCTCTAAAATCCACACATTAAATGCCATTAGGCTCCACCAACACCTTCCCAAATGACCTCCCAACTCCCCTAGTTTAATCCTAGTGGCCTTACATTAGTCAGAAATCCATTATATGAATCCATTTTGATCAAATACAAAGGAAGAACATGAAGAGGAGGAAAATATTTCATCACATATTTTATGTTATTTTCTTCTTCCACTTCCTCTTTCTTTGTTGTTTCTATTCTAGAATAGTAATGCCAATATCTTCTATATACTGTGATGTTATTATAAATATGGTACAAACATATTCATTATATTATCCATCCTATGAATTACATGTCACCATACGTGCATACTTACGGCTTACCGTCTCCACGTCATGGTATAGTTTGTTATTCAAACACTTCACCATTTGGATGGGTATAATAATGAGTTTAAATGAAGAAACTAATAAATATAACATGATAATTATAATATATATATGATATTATATCTTATTATATACTATTTTAATATCAAATGAATGATATTGTCACTCGTGCGTACGTACAGATTACCATCTCCATGAATGCAATGAGATTCATTTCCCATCGTTTCCATTCAAAAATAATTTTTATTTGATTAATAAAATTTTTTTAAAGAAATTATATCATTATAGATATGAATATGATATATCCCATCCATAAAAATATGAATTAATTAACAAAAAATATAAATGAAAACAAATCAGGTAACACCTGAAACGATGATACTACTAAAATATTATTAATAGAGCAATATCAGAGGATCATATACAATACCATATTTATGTATATAGTTCTTGTATAATTTAATAATGATGATTTAACTATTAAAAAGGATGTTAATTTACCCATGACCAAGGAAAAGTTCAATTTATGGGGTTTTCATCTCAATTTTATTCCTGTGAGATTCATGCTATATTTTCCACTACTACCTTTTATGTGGTGTCTGTACTACCCATGAATGTATTATTTGTGTAATATAATTCAATTTATGTGTATTTACATCATCATTGGATGATCCTTAATTCATGGGGTGTTTGTTTGATAAGTTACCAAATCGATAAGGGAACTTCAAATTTCAATTTCCACTCATTCAATTTTATGCAAACTTCATTGATTATATTGCCCCGAGAGTATGTGTGAAATCACTATTTAAATAAATGTTTATTAATATCCACTCCCCTTTCCATGTATATACATTTGATAAACATAATCACTCCATTGATAAATTCTCATGTCATTGATATAAACATGATAAGAGTAATTTTAACTCAATTTCAATTCATTCAGTTAAACATCCAAGTCATTGGTGTTATTTTTACAAGAATATGTGTGAATATCCTATGATTTATTTACCATTAATATCCAATCATATTTAGTGTATTTATATTTTTCACACAGAATTATTTCTTTGATTTATCCTTTAACTAAAGAAAAGATCTTTATAAAGGAATTCGTCACATCTTACATTCCATTGAGATTTCTCTGTTGTTATGTGCCAATCCACTTTTTATTTTGTGTATATACTGTACTTTGAAATAATATATCCTGAATCCCTTTATTATCTTGATATTATAATTTTATTATTACCTCAATTATTTTTATTCAAGCGTCTCTCATTTGGTTAGGAACTCTTACTAAAATATCAATTTAAATGCACTAAAATTTTATTCCTCTAAATAGTTCTCATTAAAGTCCATATTTTAAAAATGGTTTCAATGTTATATTTATATGAACATTATTCTTCTAAAATTAAAATTTCTTTTAAAAGTTTCAAAGTGGTATGACACACTTTGATTCGAAAATCTATTTTAAACAGCTTCTGGATAAATAGTGTGACTTTTAAATATTTTAAAGATAAAGGGGGATATTTCCCTATAATAGTTTTTATGAGAAACTTCAACTATGTAAATATCCTTCATTATAATCGATTGAGGTTGATTTATTATAATAGAATCTTCCATATTGTATTGAATGAATTATTTTTGACTGTGGATGTGTTATTTTTATACCATTCATGGATTATATATAATGTATTGACATTTAATATTCTAGTTTTAATATGAATGTTTATGTTATGTTTAAACATATTCATTTGAGGAATTGCATTGGACTTAGTATGTAACGGGTGGAGCCTGCTATAGCTCCTCGATGGATCGGTAGGTCACATGAGACAAACTACTTTTTTGGTACAAGGCCCTGACAAAATATTATTTTTAGTCTGGGAACAAATCCTTGACTATGTGGTTATGATGTGTGGTATTATGCATTCCATCATTATGAATATAGCAATTGATATTAAATGTGATTATTCACCTATTAGATTATCCATGATAATATGTAAATGGAATTATTTGATTTTATCAATTCCATATTATGCTGATGTTCACATTTAAATGAATTTTGTTTTAGTATTATACATTTCCTTAAATGTTTATTCATATTTATGAAATTTTCCGCGATATTGTTATCCTTACTCAGAATTTGAGCTCACCCATTTCAATGTTTTATTTTTCCAAGGATGTGAATAATTATTTTAGGACAATTCTTCAGGGATAGTCTGAGGGGATATGAGTGAGGTATATGGAAAAAATGTTTTTGTAGCTTTTAATTTTTTTAATGTAATGTAAAACTTTTGAATGTATATAGTACTTCCGAGTATACTAAACTGACCAGTCTTTTGGGACATGATTACTTGTATCATACCAATGTTATGTAATAATGCACCAACTCTAGGTAACTGCGTTTGGGGCATTACAGTTTAAATCATAGGAAGATTAGTACATACCTTGGAATCTAGATTTAGATAAACACTAATTAGAGAAAATTGCTCAATGATTGACTTTGAGGATTAGTATAGAAGAACTTCCTAGAATTTTTGTATTGTAGAGATTATGTGGGTTTTCTAAACAATACATCCCTGTCTAGATAAGAGTAGGTAGAGGTGTCTCGGCAAATATGTACCTAAGAGTGAAAACTCCAATAAGGAGTTTTTGGCCTGACCTAGGTTATCTTGGTACATGACAAGATGCCTTGTTGTACTATTGGTTATGACACTCCCAAAGGATATGCTAAGCATAATTCACATTTTCTTCTCAAACCAATTTGATGTATTTTAATATAAGTTTGGAATAAATAACCTTCATTAATAATAAGGTGTTTTAGATTGAAAATTAGGATTTTTGATATTCTATAAATGTCATTACGACTCACACTATGATTTCTTGTGTTAGTCAATGGATGGATTCGACGGAAGTCATAGTAACATTGAACATGATGTATATGGTGGGCAAGGAAGATAAAATGAGCAAAAAAATAGAATGTTGATAGTTGTAAAGGATATTGTGTTCATGTCGAATCAGTTTCCCAAAAATATGATAAAAAACATATTTATTAACCAACTCCCAGACTAATCAAATAAAAGAAAGGTGGTGAATGATAAGATCTCTAGCAGTGGAGACCATGGAGAAATGAAATCTCAATTTCCATCATGCAGTAAATGTGGAAGGAGACACCTATGTAAGTGTTTCAATGGAACAAAGAAATGCTTTATGTGTCGGAAAGAAGGATATAAAGTAAATAATTACCAAGAAAAATTAAGAGTACTGTGTAAGAAAATAACAATGATCCCAAGAATCCATTAATAGTCAATTTCTGTAAATGTAGGTAACCTGGGCTTTACACGAGTGAATGCAATATTCTATAGGATAACCCCTTTGTCATGGAAGATCCTATGTGGAAATAAATGGAAGGTCGAATGTTTAAAAGTATTAGTGCTCTTTGTTGATGAGATTACTTTGGAAGACTTTTCTCTTATATGTAACCACACCGTTTATTATGTGAAAATTCTATTTTAGGAAAAAGAGTTTTTTTATAGTTGATATAGTTATCAATAAATATATGGGATTATATGATCTTTGAATTTGAGGCAATTACATGTTATTATATTTTGGGATGAAAATGAGTGGTATGAGATAACATTTGTGGTGAAATAATGTAATAGTTATTTTGAGAAATTTATCTCATTTTGAGAATGATAAAAAATGTAGTTTTTGAAAAAGGACAACATACAGAACCTGTGAAAACCCATCGTTCCAGAAAAAGCTGCAGGAATCGAACCCACAACCATAGTGCGATTGGGATTTATCACCGGCCACAGGACTACATGAAGTCCCTAGTTAGTGTGACTAATACTTTTTAGATAAATTATTTTATTGATCAAAAATATGTTTATTTTGGATATTATTTCTTGTCAAATGGATATCATTATTATTGGAAAATGATTTGGGGATTAAGTGATGACTGTTATTTTGGAAGACATTCGCTCTGTTGGGAATACTATATGCCTATGGAAAATAAAATACCATGGGATTTCATTTGAGGAGTAATGGTGTATTTTTATCTATGTTTTTACTGTCAATTTATAGTTATTTGGGTTATTTATGGAAATGATTAACCTACCATAGAGAGTATGTGATTATGTTGATTAATTTTAACTATGTGACTTTAATAGCAGTCAATGTTATTTGGAAATACTATTTAACATTGAAGACTACATTATCAAATTGTTCTATGTTTTGGGTTTAAATATTAGTTTGGATTATATTGATGGATTTTATGGAAAATTTCTTATTGAATGGTTATTACTGAACTTTGGGTATTGTTGGTTTAATTTTAGAAATTAAGATATGTATTTCATTCTATAAAGGATTATTCATTTTGTGGATCATCTAATCCTGTACTAGCCATTTTGTTTTTGGTAAATCCTTAAAGGCAAGGTAAATACATATATTTTATCCTTTTTGGATTATGTGATTCTTTATAAGTTGATTAAAGTGCTTCAGGTGGGACCAGGTCACCTTGAATACTCATCGTTTGAAAAAAAAATGAGTTAGTGGTAGAAATTTATGAAAGGATGAAAATCTATAGAAAAAGAAAGTATATCTCTTCATGTTCTTATTCAATCTACTAAATAAATTCCCCCACTTTATGAAATGGATATTAAAACAAAAAAATTATCTATTTACTTGTACTACTAGGAAACTAATGAACATTTATCTCATCACATGTTTGTGGTTTTGTTGTTGTTAACATTCTCCTAATCATGTTTTCTATCAATCTGCACCAGAACATGCCACTTATTGATTCTTCCATATCCATGTTTTCCTACATGGAATCCTTGTGTGGGTTACCTCTAGTGACCATTGTACTTCTATTTCTTTCTTTTAAAGAGATAGTTCTATTGACTCTTCTTCCGATTTGGGAATTTCAATGAAGTTCTCATGCCCAATTTTAAAATTGCGAGGAGGTGATTTCCAAAAGGGGGAAAGAATGTAAAATACCAAGATTTCATAGTATGTTATTTTCATTACTTCAATATCTTGTGCTACACGCAACACCGAGTTCAAGCGCACCACGACTTACCAAACTAGCTATTAAAAAGTAGTTATGTATAATATTAACTGAATTTTGAATTTCATATACTCCATAAAATTTTGGAATCCAATTTATGTGTTTCATAGACAAAATATAAGATCAAATTACTTTTTTTCAGATAAAAGAAGTATTATTAAAAAAATGCAAATTTACCACATTTTAATAGAAAACCCTTTTTTAAATGCAATATTTGACACTTTTATATATTCAATTTTAAAAAATTAAATTAATATTTATAATCAATTCATAAAAATTCATTTTGGATAAATATTTGGTACTTTTCTAATAAATTTTATATTTCGATGAATACTTAAAAATAATAAATTTTATTTGAAAACAACTTTTTTAATCGATATAATTTATAGTGTTAAATTATGTATTTTAATTGTTTGGAAGAATAATTAGATTATATTTTTATCATTTAATACAATGTTAATTATTATAAGTAATTTTACATTTAAATTTGACATAAACACATGTCAATCTTTTGATAGTTTTTACTTTTTAAAACAAGATTTTCAGTTTTCAAAAAGGGAATTAATTTCAAATTAATTAATGCGACTTCTATATTTTGAATCTGATAAAATAGAATTAATTTTTGAATTTGAAATATCACAATTATCTTAGGGTAAAAGTTTTGTATTTTTCTGAAAATATTCATTTTTTTATGAATAGTGAAAAACAACGTTTTATAGTTTAAAATTGACTTTTAATTTAATTAATTAATTATTTTATTTAAATTTATTTTTAGTCAAAAGAGATATATAATACCTATATATGTTCAATTTAAATCAATGGAGTCATTTTATAATAAATTTAGATGTATAAATTCTTATTTGACTTTTTACCATGTTTTATCTACCACCTAGGAGCAGTTGCAAATTTGCATAGAACCAAATTTTACCACATCTCTGAGTGGAATTTCAAAAATCCAAGAGAAACAGTTGATATTAGTATGAAAAATGTGGTTCAATAAGATGAAAATATTTTTTGGTTAATAGTAACTTTTTACTTTAATTTACCACGGTTAAAAGTACATAGGGTAATTTAGGGTAAAAAGGATATCATAATTACACCAACACATGTTCTAATTCAATTGTATAGGTGTAATTAGACCTAAAACAACCTTATGAATAAAATATTTCCCTTTAGGTCCACTTGGATTAGATTTGGGTATTTATTATTATTTTTTTAAAGAAGTGTTATAAGAGTTAAAATCAATGTTTAATAACTAGACCATTTTTAATATGGTGTTATACATATGATAAATTCAACTATTAATATTAATTAGAAATATAAAAATATTTCCTACATAATGATATTTTATTTATAATTTTTAGACATTAAATAATGTAATTTATTTATGAGGCAATGATGATGCAGTAATTACCTAAAAATGAAATATTAAAATAATTGATATTATAAATATCCAAATAAATGTAATTTGATACTTTTAAAAAATTAAACTAATTTTTTAAGTTAATATTAAATTTTAGGGTTGATTAAATTTAATTATTCATAAGTAATAAAGTTTTAAGTACTTTAAAAAAATCAATTATTAAATAATGTCAAAATTGATAAAAATGAGTTTTTAAAACAAATACAATATAATGGGATGGTATGATAATACTAAAAATATTTGGTTTGGCCAAAAGACTTATATAATGATGGTAGTATTATTAAGGAACAACTTGGGGTTCTCTTGGATGTTTATAGTATTTTTATTAACCATATAATATAAAAATACAACGAGATGGTAAATGTCAAACTATTTAACTAAGAGTTAAATCTAAAAGATAATGTTAATACAGTATCCTAAAGATAAAGAAAACCTATTGGTTGAGTGATTTTAGACCCATCCACACCATATACATTAAATAATTAAGTTTGGAGAAATATTAAACCGAGTGTGATTTTATTATAAAATAATATTTCAATCATTTCCAAAGGTGCCCCTCACTCTGCTTATAAAAAGGCACTTCCCCTTCTCTAAACATCACTCCTTTAAAGCCATTAGGCTCAGCATACCCCTGCCCAAATATCCTCCCAAATATCCTCCCTTCAACTTAGAGGCCTCACTATAGTATTAAATCCATCATATGGATCCCTTTTGATCAAATCACAATAAAGAACAAGAAGAAGAGGTAAATATTTCATCACCTCCTTCAAGTTCTTTTGTCCTTCCACATACTATTTCTTTGTTGTTTCTATTGAAAAATTATAACTCCAGTATATTCTATATAAATAGATGTTATTATAAATATGGTACAACCATATTAATTATTTTATCCATCCAATGAATGACATGTCACCATACACGCGTTAGTACGGCTTACCGTCTCCACGTCGTGGTGTAGTTTGTTATTCAGACAGTTTATCATTTGGATGTGTATAAAAATGATTATAAATATTTAAAATAATAATTATAACATGATAATTATTCTTTTTATATGACATTCTATACAATTATATTTGTTTTTAATATCAAAAGAATGATATTGTTTCTCGTGCGTACGTGTAGATTACCGCCTCCATGAACACGATGAGATTCATTCTCCATCGTATCCATTCAAGACTAATTTCATTTTATAATTTAAAATAATTTTTAATGACATTATATAATTCTCTATATGAATAAGATACATCCCATCCATAACAAAGATGACTCACATATAAATAATATAAAAGAAGATGAATCAGTTAACACCAGAAACGATTATACTACTAAAATATTATTAAAAATGCAATATTAGATGATAATATATGATATCATAATTATGTATATAGTTATTGTATAATTTAATATCAATGATTTAACTATTATACAGGAGGTTAACATACACCTGAAAAATTAAAAGTACACGGTAAGGGGTTTTCATCTCACTTTTATTCCAGTGAGATTCATGCTATATTTTCCACTGCTACCTTTTGTGTGGTGTATGTAATACCCATGATTTCAGTGTTTGTGTAATATAATTTAATTTTTTGATATTTAAATCATCATTTGATTATCCTTATTTCATGGGGTGTATATTTTATAAGTTACCAAATCGATAAGGGAATTTCAAATTTCAATTTACCCTCATTAGGTTTTACGAAAACATCATTGATTACATTACCCCATGATTATGTGGGAAATCACTATTTCATTACAAGGGTAATACATTACACCACCATTTGAGTGGATATACATTTTATACTCATTATCACTCCATTGATAAATTCCCAAGCCATCGATTTAAACGTGATGAGAGTAATTCTAACTCATCTTCTATTCATTGAGAAAAACATCCAAGTCATTGGTGTTGTTTTTATATGAATATGTGTGAATGTCCTCTGATTTATTTACACTGAATATCCAATCATATTAATTTTACTTATATTTGTGACACATAATTATTTCATTTATTTTTCCTTAACCTATGGATATGGTCTTTATAAATGAATTCTTCTCATCTAACATTCCATTGAGACTTCTTCATTGTTATGCGCCAATCCACTTTTATTTGGTGTATATATTGTACATTGACTTAGTATATCATGAATCCATTTATTCTCATGATATTATAAAGCTTTGATTAACTCAATTATTTTTATTCATGTGTCTCTCATTTGGTTAAGAACTCCAAAAAAATATCATTTTAATGTTTTAAAATTTTATTATTCTAAATCATTCTCACCACTATACATGTTTTAATAATGGTTTTATGGTTATATTTATTTTGAAATTAATGTTTTAAAATTAAAATTCCTTTTAAATGCTTCAAATTGGTTTAGGACACTTTGATTCAAAATATTATTTTAAACAGCTTATTGATTAATAACGAGACTTTTAAATGTTTTTTAAAAAAAGTGGGATATTTCTCTCAAATAGTTTTGATGATTAACTTCATCTATGTCAATATCCTTCATTATTCTATATTGAGGTTGATTTATTATAATAAAATATTCCATATTTTATTATATTATTAATTTTTTAATGTGGATGTGTTATTTTTACATAATTCATGGTTTATGGATAAAGTATTGAAATTTCTTATACTGGTTTTAATACGAATGTTTCTTTTATGTTTATTCCTTTTCATATGAGGAATCCATCAGATATAGTAAGTGATGGGTGGAGCCCGATATAGCTCCTCGATGAATCTATAGTTTTCATAAGACAAACTAGTGTTCTGGCACAAGGACTTGACATAATATTATTTGTAGTCTTGGCACAAGAGCTTGACTATGTGGTTATGAAGTCTGGAATTATGTATTCCATCATTATGAAAGTGGCTATTGATATTGCATATTATTATTCAACTAGTAGAATATCTATGTCAATAGGTAAATTACTTTATTTGATTTTAACTTTTCCATTTTATTCTTAAGTTCATTTTTAAAAGGATTTTGTTTTAGTCTTATACATTGCCTTAAATGTTTATGATTATTTTTGAACGTTTCTGCTATATTGTTATACATATGGAGTATCTGAGCTCACCCCTTTCTATGTTTTATTTTTCCAGGATGTGAAGAAGTATTTTATGACTGACCTGTAGGGATTTTTGTATGGGATATGAGTGTGATATATGGAAACATTGTTGTTGTAGATTTTCATTTTATAATGTAATGTAAATCATATGAATGTGTCTAGTACTTCCAAGGAAACTAAACTGATCGTTCTTTCGGGACATGATTCCTTGTATCATTCCAATGTTATGTAATAATTCACCAACTCTAGGTAACTAGGTTCAGGGCGTTATAGTGCACCCCCATAATGTTTTGTGGACCTTTCCTTTCCAAAAACACAACTCTCCATTTTCAGATTTCCAGGCCCAAAAACATGGAGAACACTCGAAAACAGTGCCACCTTATATCTACTCTTTTTTTTACGACCTCCAGATTGTCCATTCCTTTGTCGGTATTCTTTTGTCAATATTGGACATTCAACAATATCTTCTAAACTCAACAACTCACCATGAAAACCCCCTTTTGTCAAAAAATTGAACATTGTGTTTTTCTTTTTCAACAAACACGACATGAAATCCTTCTTTGTTAAAAAATTAATCTAAAAAAAGATTCAATGATACCTTAAGGGAGTTTTTCTCATCACTTTATATATATTGATATAAATTTCCCAAATAGTTCCTATCTCAAACTATCTATAGATAGGATGAAAAAATAAATCCAAATTCCACCAAATAATATCAAAAAAATATCTGCATTCTCTCAAAAAATATAAGATAACACGGGCTTTAAAATTATAAAATTTATTAAAGCCCACATAACTATTTACTATAGACCATAAAACTATGTGTTTCCTTGAAAATTTTTTAGGCCATGCTCGGTTTATTTTACTCCATGTAATAATTAAATGTTTGTCAAAAAAATAAAACTTCTTGGCCCATAAACTCATAGCCACCATGATATATATATGTTATCTTTGGTGTTTTAAAATTAATACCACCACCCAATTTATAAGTGAATATGGGGAAATCTTTTTTCACAATTTTATAAAATCATCATGTCACAAAACAATTTATTGAAATAGTGTTCATACATCACAATTTACATTAAAATTTCTTATAATATAGGGATTATTTATATTATAGGAGTATTCTACAAAATTTAGATGCCTATATAGAATATGTGTTAGGTTTCCTCAATATAAAATCATTATACACCACGAACAAACATCCCATGGTGTGAAACCAACTATTCTATCTTCAATGCCCCTTTCTTCTATTAGTGGTCTATTAAATATAAAGTAGGTTCCCTTCCGTTCCATCCCCCTTTATAAGAATTTTATAGGCCTCACATTATTACTAGATTCATATGAATTCAATCACATATCCATAATCATTGAAATCATATTATCCATTTTAAGCCACTTTTAATTTCAAATTGACATTGATACATATGATCTGAGTAATTTTTTCATTCTACGCATTGATCCTTGAATCCTGTATGATACTCTATTTAAAACATAAAACCAATTTAAAAGGGTGTTACAGTTGGTGTAGTGGATCATGAATAGAAAATTAGAAAACCTTTATAATTTCATTCATCTTATGTCTCTTAAATTTCATTTATCATGCCTCTTAATCTCACATTAGATTTCAACGTTGTATAGAGGGTTATTGATATGAAATAATGTGAAAAACATACTCCATGGTTTAGTCCTAATGAAACCTCATTCCGTGAAATTTATATCTTCACAAGTGATAATATATTATTTGATTATTCTCTTCTGTTATTTCTTATGCACCGTTGGGGCTCCATGGAAATATAATCCAACTATTCCTTCATTGTAAATTATTTTTTCCCATATTTATTTCCTTTTCTCCAAATTCAACCAATTTTTAATATAAGAATATTTTAATATTAAAGGTATAAAAAAATCATAGAAAAAACAATAACCACTGAAATATTAATCTAAGAACACTGATTAATTATAACTACCACATCCCCACACCTGAAAACATACACTCTCATTATATTGATTTTCCTCATAAACCAAATATTTTCAAATCACCAACAAACACCATCCTACAAATTCTTAATCACAGATATTAAAAATAAATTAAATAATTATAAGAGAGAAAATTAATATCAAATACCACAAAAATATCTCTTTTACTCTATATGTTTTTATTGAAAACCAATCAATCATGTCTTTAAAATTCCCCATGGAAATATTAATACTGGTTATAACGTATATTTGTAACATTTAATGTATTTTTTCTATATAGTAAAATTTTTATCTATATTACTAGAAAAATGCCTCTATTACTCAAGGAACATTTAACTAGATGTATACTCAAACATGAGTATATAGAACCTTACTATAGCCATGAAAAGCATCTAAATTTCAACACATACAGAAAAAATAAACATTATTAATGTGGTAATTCACATAAGGATTAAAGGACTCTAAATATGAGTTTGTTTTCGGGTTTTGATGTAAAAAATAAAAAAGAAACAAAAGGGGGGGTTAAACTATAATGTACAATACAAGTTGAACAAGATAAATACAAATAACAATTATCTAAAAAAATTATATCACATAATACTCTTTGTCCTCATCTCATATGCTTAAAAATTGTAATAATAATCATAATGAAAAATATTCCCCTCTTCAAAAACTATTTATTTTTCGAACTCATTTATCATATTATTACAATTTTTAAACAATTATTTTTTCCATTATTGTAATTTATTTTTTATTTTTTAGAGGATAGATAATAAATAAAACTACAATTAAATCTATGAAAAATTCTGATATAACCAATTATAATATCACATTTCATCAATTTTCCCACACACATCATAAACTTCACACCAAGAAACAACATCTTCCCTTATAAGTATTCCATTGTAAATCAATGAAAATTTTAAATAGTGTCATAGGAATTAAAAATATTGTAATAGTATAGATTCCCAATAAATTTTATGCATGGATTATTAGGGCTTAAATGAAATATCACACGAAAATGGTGATCTAATATCTATAAAGGTTAAAGATAAAAAAATAAAAAAAAGAAATGAGCATATTAATGTAACATTATTCCTTAAAAGATCAAAAGAGCTATAAATGTAAGTTTAATCAATTAATATATGACAACTTTCTATAAATACACAAGGTATAGAAATAATATGAAAAATTGGATCATTTCATTATTAGTAATGGGAGATAATTTTTTTTGAATAATAACTATTCATATGATTTATAATAAAAATTCAATAAACGTAACCATCAGAAATCCAATACATGTAATTGTTAGACTAATTTCATCGACATAAGTCAATAAATATAATGAAATCAGGAATTATCAATTCAATAATCTCATTATTATCTTTAACTATCCATCCATTGTTTTACTAATTAAATCATGTCCACAATGATATATAAAACAAATAATTATGGTTTTGCTAAGATAATAATTAATAATAGATGAAAAATATTGAAATAAATTCCATTGTGGAAGAAAATTCCCTCAACCCCTAAAATTACTTTGAAATTTAAAAGAGGTAAAGAATTAAAATAATGACAACCACATTAAATAAATACCTACCCTTTTCTTTATCTTGATTATAATATTATTCCTTTCCCCACCGTAATCATGAATACAAAAAATCATTTTATCAAACTAAAATTGTATGAATCATTCAATTTATGCTCAAAATGTGTAAGGGTGGTTGAGCCTACATTCTAAAACAGTTTAACAAACAATTTCCTTGGTGTGTATATAAAACCCATGTTTTATCCCTTTTATATAATTTCATAATGTTTTTATGATTATTATTACCTCATGTATCATGTAATAGGATTTTGGAATGATGGTACCTAGTTTTGATTTATCCATGACTGAAATTCATGCTCATTTAGTGTGATAAATTTCTAGTGCATCATTTAATAAATCTGAATAGCTTTTATCAGAATGAATGTTGTATTGTATAGTCATAATAAATGAAGAAGAAACTCAGGGGTTATCATAACACGATACAACCCCTTTATAATAAAATCTGTTTACTTCTCTTGAAAATAAGATTAAATTTTCTTCATTTTTTGGTAGATTTTTCTTCATCTATCTTATATTTTTTTAATTAAGTCTATTTAGTCTAATTTCTACTCAAGTTCTATAATTATGATTTTTTCAACCTTTAATATTTTATGTAATAGATGTTACTCTTCAGAGGTAAACTCATATTTAACATTAAACATAGTATAACCCTTGGTTTTCTCCATATGTTCTAAAATGGTTTTAGATTCCTCTTTTGGATACCGTTAAATTTATTTTACTATTTTTTCATTTTCACTTGATCATTATATGACTATTTTAAAGAATTTTTCATACCATACTATAGGGTGTCATCATTACATGGATATAATTGTGGGTCATATCCTCATTAACCTAATAACATTATGTGATTTTATTGATTTGATGTCCATGATATACAAATTGTTTTGAAAAGATTATTTGTTCTATCATTATTAATTTCATACATACCATCAAAAAAATCATTGTACAAAAAATGAAAAATATTAAATCCCAAACTAGAATAAAAAAATATGAGAAATTGAATTGTCTTATCCTATAAAATCAAGGTCTCCATCTAAGTCCAATTCCTTTGAAAAAACACTAAAAACATTTATCATGTATGACGTCTCATTAATTATCATGGTTAATAATAATATTATTTTATAACAATGAGACGAAATTAATGAAATAATAAATATGTATTATAAGATATGATAGTACCAAGTTTGAACCAACATATGAATGGTACCTTAACATGGGAATAAAAATTTCAATAACCCTTAAAATCAATGAAATAATAGAATGAAGTCTGCTTCAACAGTGAATAAATTATGAAAAAAGGTTCCTCTCATCTCTTTTAAATCCACAGTGATGAAATATCAAATCAAAAAATATATGACAGATAGTAAGGTTATTGTTAAAATTTAATCTAGTCTAATCCATGGGCTCAATAATCGTTTATTATAACTATACTCTCATTTTCTTATATTCATTTTCATTAGGTTATTAAAAAATTATGAAATTGAATCCCATATTTAATATTTTACAAAAACTCAACCTATTTTCATAGTGAATTTTGAGAACTAGTAAATGACTTAATTGTAACTCACCCAATTAAAGAGATAATGATCATTCTCAAAGATAAATGAAGTGATATAAAAGGAATAATGAATGATTAAACTAACATGAAGAACTATTAAAAATAATAATATATAAAATAATTAATTAATTTCATTAAAAAACACATTCAATGAATATTATCCCCTCATCATAACCTTGATACAGATAAAAACAAATAAGATATTTGAAACAGTAGCGAACAATAATTTGAGATCCATCTCCCTAGTGATTAATCCTCTGAATGATGTATATAAAGCATAAAAAATAGACTTTATTTATATTAAATAAATGAACTATAAAATCTTAATAGATCTTGACATATATATTAGTATGTTACATTCCCATAATATATATATATATATTTAAATAAATATTTACATTTTTCAAACAATAATCCACTTTTCACAAAAGAATCCCCAAAACATGTGTCCTTTCTCTAAAAAAGATAATATTGTAGACGTGAGGTTTGATGTTCCAAACAATTATCCAAAATAGACTAACATTTCTTAGTATTAAATGGTGTTATCCATGTTAGAAAAAACATTTTTAGTACATGATCATGCATTTTAACCCTAATGTGTAATGAAATCTATCACAAAAAACAAAAAACATTGGAATGATATCTTCTCAACAACCTAGTACATGTATTATATCATTGGTGTTTTAAAATACTTACCTCTTTAATTTTTATAAAAACCCATTGGAAAATAATCCTCCATCCCCACATCATTGAAAACTTCAGGCTAGTCTAGAATTCATTAAAATATTTTTCAAACTTTCCTATGGTAATTGTAGTAAATTCTATTTTATAACTACTTTATTTAATGAATGAATTCATCCCCATACGTGTGGAGATGTTAATGGTACTACTAGTATCATTTTTAATCAATCCTTATGCACCATAACCATATTGTTCATCGTATGACACCCACTACTTCTATAATTACTAACTCTATATTCTCATAATGTTCCATTATTCATATAGTAGGATCCATTCTGTATCATTCTGTTATAGGGAACATTTCTAAGAAATATCTCCATGATAAACTCTTATTAATGTACTTTCATAACCATCAATTATTACAATAAACTTATTATTGCAATCCTGTTATAGTTTCACTTCAAAATAATTGTGATCCTTTTTATTCATAATTAAAAACTATAACGAACCTCTATGATTATGTATAACTTTTTATATATAATTAATTCCATGAAAAAATTAATTCATTATTTGATTACAATGAATAAAAGGTATATATGATTATAAACACATTTTATTTACATTCTAGTATAATATATACAATTTTACATGTCTCACCATCCTACATCAGAGTTCCATGTTTATTAGTGGCCAATTGATAAGACATTTTATTGAAAACTCATACTGTGATTCTATATTGGAGTTACACCATGTTTGGACCCAGACATTGTTCTCAATTATAGAACTAAATTTTTATTTTTCTTTTTTTTTGACTCCAATGTGCCACCATATCATCTTTGGGAGAAATAATTTAAAATTCTAATGTGACTATTAATAGATTGTTTCCCTCATATTTCATTCTTTGTCTCCATATTCAACCAAATTTTAAATAAAATCATTAACAATTCTACAATCTGTTATATTGGTATGTCTAATTTTTGGGGTTAGATTATACCTTCTATGTTTATAATGGAACTCGTGACATTTGGGTTAAAAATCTAGAGTTTAGTTTAAAATAAAAAGTTGTGTGGTCTTCACACAATTACTAAAAACCATAAAACAATTATTTTATATAGAAATATTGGTTCCAATTGTGATTTTAAGGGTTTTATAAATTTTTTTATAACCATGAATCTATTCCTTATTCATCATGTGTTTTCTTCTTCATTGGAAAGTAGCTACCACACAATCATTGCACTATTATTTCAACCATTGGGCCTAACTATCTTACCCCTTCCAATCATTTTTGAATGTAAATATACTCAAATCCTCATTTTATGTTAAACACTTGTCCCATATTAATCACATATTCTCTCAAACCAACACATCCTTAATTCTATATATTATTATCTTCTTGATTCCGTGGTGATTATCAATAGACTTGTGTTGATCACATTAGGGTATGATCAATTTTCCTCATGATTTATCCTATTTTATCTATATTTATCCTATATCTCTCTAACTCTTAATCTATTTGATCCCACATGGGTTGTTATTGATGGATATAGAGGTATTGGTATTGAATTAATGACGTTTCTTATGGATCTATTCTTTGAAGATCATATCTCTTCAATTATAATTTTTATTGAAGGGGACTTTGTTTTCTTTGTTGGCAAGGTTGGTGTATCTATTCAATGTTAATATATCAAGAATTAAGCAATTTTGTGGTAATATTCTTTTTTGGTTTATAAATATCATTTTTTGAAAAGTATTAGATTGGTTTTTTTGAAAATTAATCTTGAGAGGCATGTAAACTGGTTTTTAAATGCGGTTTTCTTGAAAACTACCTTTTAACATCAAGTGTTTGACAAAACACCTCAGAGATTGTTTTGAGTCCACAATGTATTTTTAAACATGGGATGAGTAATTCTTCACTTGTGAAAATGTTTTTATAAAATATTGAGCATGTTTTACATGTATATATTGTGAAATAGTGAATACAAAAACATTCTGTGCATTGGGATAAAGAGATATGAAAACCTTAGTAAATGTGGAACCACAAGGAATTATTATTTTGATATTTATAAATCATGAATGGACTTTGAATCAATGGATTCACAATATATCATCTTAGTTTTCCTTTTCATATCCAAGTATTTTCTCCCAATGGATATTTCCCAACTTTTTATTAGTACTATTCTTCATGGAATAATTATTCCATTGATAACCCACATAATTTCATTATGGAGGGTTTTGATTACTACAATAAAATTATTATTCCTTGTCATATTTATATTATTATCACTTTGAATATGAAATATTTTTAAGGAATCCAATGTATGTTTTCTAAAATTATTTTAAAGTTAGTATCTTTATAAACATGGGTTGTTTTAAATTTAGTAATAATAATCACCTTGTGACATACCATGGATATATAAATGGTGATATCCTATTGGTAATTTTAATTAAACCGTAAATACTTCATTATGCATATACATATCTGGTTTTAAAGGATACAGGTAAAGGAAATTCAATCATTATTAACATTAACATCTATTATTTATTGATGCATTCATAGAAAGTTGTGATGGAAGTGATAGATGTTCAATTGAAGACGTGGTTTTGAATTTAATATTCAAATTTTTTGTTTTAATTTTAGAAATTTGTAATGTTTTTTATATCTCATTATTTTTCATCCTTTACATCAATGACATACATTTACTGTTTATCTCTTTTATAATATATATGAGACATTTTTTTATATTGATATCCACCTTATGTAAACCCATATTGTGTCACATGTTAGGTGGACCTAGGTCATATGGTTAAAAAAATACAATCAAAGGGAACACCCTACTAGATATGTGATGAAACTTCTAGGGTTTGGTTTTGGGTTTATGGTATAATGGATATATAACCATCAAAACATAGGTGGTATGTATGGATGCGTTCAATACCTATTCAGTTTCAAATCTGGATCTATGTTACCATTGGTTGTCATCGGTTTTTCTTTCAGAATTGAACTTGGTTTTAGGTTATTTAAATTTACATGGTTTTTTGTTCATTTAGATGAAACATATCTTGTATTGTTTTTATGATCTTCAATATATTGATTCCTAAAATTTTTCTCATTTACAGGATTAAAAATTGATTCTTGAATTTTTATTTCAATTTGAATGTGTATTCTTATTATAAAAAGGTGATAAAAATTTTGGTTGATAAATAATTCCTCCTAGATGATTTATTCTGAATCTAGGAGAGGACAATATAAGGAATGTTCCATATGTGAGTCCTAAAGAAGAACCATCATTCGTGAAATTAGATATCTAAAAAATTCATATATTTGGTTAGATAGGTGTAGGAAATGAATAATGGAAGATGGACTATGGTTCATAATATACCATGAATGATCCAATTATATTACAATGTTATAATGGAACCCAAGAAGCCAAAGAGTGTCGTGAATGTATTTAAAGAATTTTCCACTACATGAAGACTCCAAAGGAATCATTGGTGGGTTTCTATAGGTATATTATTTATGTACCCAGAATGAAATGGTGGGTCTCTCTCATGTAATATATTTTTCAAAAGAATATTACTTAGAATAATTTCTATATTGCCTCCAAAAGATAATTTTTTCATGAAATTTTTGTATGAGGAAATGAATCATTAATTGGTGGCCTTGGAGTGATTTGAATGTTCAGAAATGGAGTGTTATAGTCATTTTACATTATTATATCACATATAATCAAATATTTTTTCTAATGACTACCTTAAATACCAAATGTTTTAGATGGAATTGATATCAAATATTTAGTCTATGTTGATTCTCTGGTTCATTCTAAAATATTACAAATGTTTTTGACAAAACTATTATGTTATAGGTAGAAATATAATTGATGATATATGTAGGTTGATATTTAGTTGAAATAGTGGGTTTCAAGAGTCTATAAAATATTTAATAAATTATGTTGTATAAGGCTTCTTAGTTTACATGAAGATCGGTTTCAAGGGATTCCTTAGTATAGTACAATGTTTTTTCATTCAGTGTAGGAGACCTGAGATTATTATGTTTGATTATATAGTTGAACCAAGGAATTTTAATTCTCATGAAAACCCCCTTCAAATTAATTATATTTTTAAAATAATTTACAAATGATGTATATTTAGATCCACTCATAAAAAATACTCCCAGGATTATTGTGATATAGAAAAGGGTGGTATACCTCATTTTCATGAAATGTGAGATACTCATAAAGTAATGAAAAATCAGGTTGGAACAGAGTCCAACCATTATAATATAGTGGAGTATACACAAGATTTATTTGATGCAGGGTCCACTACTGAGAGCTGTACATTGTTTATTTCATCCTCTATAGTCCTACATTTTTTTATATAGATATACAAAATTCATTAATATCATTTAAGTTGATTGATGTTTTGAGATTAAAATCTGAGCATATACAATTGACGATGGATCCTTCCACCCCCTTATAAAGGTGAAAAAATAGGGTTTCAAATGGTTTCAGTTATCTATCTTTAAAATTATCCATGTGGTTTTGTGATTATTTTTATTTCTTGGTCTTGAAATATTTGAACCCGTTATTTTAAAACAATGGATGGTTAGTTATAAATACCTGATATAATGTTATAATTTTAAGGAATCATTCCTATATTATGATGGGGTTACTCTTGACTTTCAATGGGAGTGGTATCCTTATAATGATCTATAAATTTCATATGTATATATTACATCTAAATATATAAATCTCTAACTGATTATACAAATACAAACTTGATAACCATAATGGTTTATTGTGATTGGTTACTAGAGAAACAATATTTTTATTTCATGAATGATCTTAAATGTCCCCAAAAAATATCTTCCAATATTGTAATATTTTTAGATATACCCAAGTTGAAAAATTTCTTTATAACTGAGGTAAAGGAAACAAAATAAAGAGAGTTCTCATATGCATCTAAGAGGAAAAAAAAGTGAGATACCAATGAAAATATATGCATGACATGGGCATAAGGGTATGAGAATATGATACTAAAATTCATTAACCAAAACCATCATACCTATATCCTTATATACAGTCATGGAATAAATATTATTACTTCATGAGACACGAATCTCAAAGGAATCAATGAACAAGATCAATGAGATCAAAACATTATAATAAGACATATTTCTTTTTCTTACACATAATCCATGAAATATTTTCCATATTATTGGCTTGATTCCATGGCTATCATATTGGATTGGGTTCACTACCCCATTAAATTATATTCTTTATCAAGGTTCCCTACTAGAAAAATCACAGTGAATAGGATCTCTTACTAAACTAGGTTTAGTCCCCAATCCAATACTTATTATATCATGATATATCATTCTTTTCCTAATGAATTGGAGGTCTACATAATTCAATCCCTTCCCATCACGTTATCATAATAATTTCATACGTATTACACAAGATCCAAATGCATTCACCATATATCATAACCCATGGATATGAAAGAGGTTCCATTATCATTTTGACATTAATTATATCATTTCCTGAAGAAAATAAATAAGTTTTGTAAAAAATTCAACATAATTATCATAAAAAATCCAGAAAAATAATAAGGATGTTATCATTGTATCATATCATTGGTATGCAATATGTAATATTAGAGGAATTTATTATAAAAAAATTAAATTTGAAGATCACATAGATTTTTTCAAGAGGAAGACAACCATTAAATTTTATAATCACATATTTAAAATATAAAAATCTCAAAAATACTAGGGAAATTATTTTCATTCAAAAAACTGTGAAAAATAATATATGATTCTTAAAATTATAGGATCTGAGTGAAAAACAAATATTGCGATAGAAGGTGAAAAAAGTTAATTTCTCCATAATCAATTATCAATTTGTGATATATCTGATGAATAATTCCAAAATCCATATAATTGAGTAAAAAAATATACAATAAATAATTTCATTAAAACTGCGAGGCATGAGATCAACCCATACTGTTTAAAATTAATAAAATTGGATATTGAATTTGCTCTATGGAATTATTTATTTATTGATTATTTCGATAATAGATATATGGTGAAACATTGTTTTATTATATAAACCAAATGTATATTTCCTCAAATGTTGATCCACATGTGTTCCACAAATCATAAGACATCAACAAAGGAGTCTATGGGTGTCATCATTGAAAATCCTTGCAATTGCTTGTCCACCATTGATTTACACGACAATTGATTCCAAAAAATTCTCCTTGATCTGGTAGAGGATCATTTCTCTACCTTATTGGGTGTGTTATTAAAAAAGGGATCTCCTTAGTATTGACAGGATTCTACAATATTTTTGGGTACAACCAATAAAAGGAATTCCTCTTTGAGAAAATAATATAATTGAGTATTTATATTGCTATGGTTAAAATAAAACAATTTCATATATTCCCTTATTTCATTATTTAATCCTATTAAGACCCAAATAAAATAATAATATTATTATTATTTCTCAACATTTTATTAACTAGTGAATTATAATTAAATACTATTTAATTAAATAATATTCAATATTTATTATTTATCACTAGATAATTAAATTTGATCCGCCATTCCTCTTAAATTTTTATAGAGCCATGAATATTTTCAATTTATTTATTAAATAAATATCACAAAATTTTTAGAAAATAAATAAATAAGTATTATACTCACTAAATAGAAAATAAATATATATTAAATATTCTAATCACAATATAATCTCTTGAATAACTAGTGATGGAATAAATGTAATAAATAATAAAAGAATAACTATTAAACCACGTGTTGGAAAAAAATTTATTAAACCTAATAAATAATAAGTAACTATATATTATTTAAATAAGAGTATAGATACACTTAGTGTGTGACCCTCAAGGCCTCATTCTTAGTGGTATTAGGCGAAGCAGCCTAAAGTCTAAGGTCATCGTCTAACAACATGAAATGGCACCCATAGGGAATCAATTTAATTCTACAACAATATGTCACCTCATATTAACTATTACTGTGTAATATAATCCCTTTACCACAATATCAAAAATTATGCAGCTTCCATGCCATTGTCATCAACATATATGCTCAATATCTCTTACTTCAACATTTTAGAAATAGAACTTTCCTTTGGATGAATATGGACATGGATTTATTTAGGCTATATCATTTCCATCAAAGGGCCTAAGATATTAACATCATTTAAGGAATAGACGGGATAAACCCTCTCTTGCATTATTCATTAATACCATATTGCTCAAGATGCACCCAGTATATCCTACCTCGCTATGAACATTTTTAACCATGATTTTTATCAATACATATATTTGTGAGACTTTAAATAATCATTAATAATAATCTTAAAGTCGAAGGTCCAATACACACGTCCGCAGATAGTAACATCCAATGACACATATAAATGTGGATTTCCTACTAGAGGGTCTCTTTCCCATGATATCGTATTTTATAATACCATGGGCGTACACCTTAAAAAGGTGCCTCAAATGTTCTATTAGTCCCCACCCCTAATAGCCAGTATAATTTGTATCCCTAGAATGATATCATATAGATATTGAACATATATTCAAGAATAGTGTCATAAAAATTTTGGGTTATCATCATAGTAAGGAAATTTTATGAGCTTTTAGTAAGACAACCACACTTAGTATATTATCCAATATATTTTCATGTTGAAGAAAAATCATGATGTCATAATTATTTTATTAATATTAAAAACATTGAATACATGTTTATCATGATGTAGAACGAAGTTGTTTTTGGTGACCATCTCAAATAAACTATCACTTTTACAAGACCTTGCTACGAAAAACAATAAATCCACTAGCTCTCACATGATACTCACAATTGTGAGGAGATAGGAATTTAGTAAAGGGGTCTTCCACATTCTCTTCCATTGTTACTTTGCACACTGAAACATCACCCATCTAATATAAATCCCTATAGAGGTGATACTTACCAAATATATTCTTTGTTCCTTGTTGGGAACTTTGTTCTTTCAGAAGATCCACTGCTTTAGTATAATCCCAATACAATGTGATCGGTTATTTACTATTAGCTACCACATCAAACTCTTGGATAATGTATTGTCTCAAATTATCTTCCTTAGCTATATCAACATCCATTATATACTTTTAATCGTTTGTATAATGAGTAACAATTGGCTCCATTAAACGCTTCCATCTCACATCTCCTCCATGGAGATAAAAACCCATTTTTGATAGAGACTTCATATCATTTTTATCAATCAGAAAACTATCATAACTAAATACTCTGAATACTAGCTTCTCGTCTCTCCCATATACTTGGAACATATCCTTAGTTATTATAAAAAACCTAAGGATATTATTACCAACAATGCAATGTTGTTCTCCTTGATCTGATTGAAATTTTCTTACCATGCATAGTGCATTGTAAACATAATTATATAATATAACATGGGATACATGATTGATTCTATCAAAGATGTCTATGGTATCTTACATGATATGTCATTCTACTATTGTTTCTAAGGACAAATTTTATTTGAAAGATGGATACCATGTGTCCTTGGATCCAATCCGCTCATAGATTTTTCCATACTAAATCTCGTCAGAATTTGTTCAGTAGATGTAATTGGACTTAGTCCATATAGCCTCTTTGATCTATCAAAAAATATATTTACCCCTATAATGTAGGCTACCTAACCAATGTCCATTATGCAGAAACACTTGTTTTTACCTTACTTAATATATTTAAATATTGGAATGTCATTTCCAATTAGTAGTATGTAATCATCACACAATACTAAGATAACAGCCACATTCCCATTAAATCTTTTGTAAACACATGGCTCCTATTCATTCTTAAGGAAACTAAATTTTTTTATGGACTCATCAAATCGAAATCTCCCAGACCTGGATGAATTCAACAATTCAAAAATGGATCTATAAAACTTGAAAATATTTTTCATATCACCTAGAGTCACAAACACTTCTAGTAGTGTCATATAGACATAATTTTTAAAGATTCCATTAATTAATGAAATTTTAAATCTTTATTCAAAATATGATAGATGTGGTAATATTATATACTAAGTATGATTATGATGGATTTAAACATAGATACTGGTGAAAAGGTTTCATCTTAGTCATTTCCTTGGTATTGTTTGAAACCATTAGTAACTAGACTTGATTAATAGGTACCTACTATACCTTCCATTTCCCGTTTCAAATTGAACAACCACATTCATCCAACATCCTTTACATCAACAACTGCATTGATTATAACCTGAATAATTTTTTGATATATGGATTCATTTCAATAATTCATAGGTTCTAGCCATCTTGTAGCTTCTAAGCTCCGTAATGGATCCTAGTTGCATAAAGGTTAATTATTTTCAACAAATAATGTGTCACCATCCTCAATGACAAAGAAAAATAACTCTCTGGTTGTCTTACCACTCTTATTCTCCTACGCAGTACATTTGTTTTAGGAACTAATTATTCCATGTAGACCAATGCAATTTTTTCTGCTACCAAATCTCGTGTATCCTAGGATTCGCATTCATCAAAGTTAATATTGATCCCACTATCCTATTTTAGGATATCGTCACTCATATGAAATACCGATTTTCTGGTTATAATCACTTTCTTGTCTGAGGGCTTATATAGTTATTATCCCTTTTTTCACTATGAGACCCTATAAAGATACACTTTGTGCTCTTGGGTTTTATTTTGGAGTCAAAGAAGACCTTAACAAACAAATTGCAAGACCATACACGTGTATGTGATAAAATGTGTCTTTTCCCACTATATAGATTTAAGGGAATTCTATTTTCAATTTTAATTGTTATTCAATTTAAAGTATATTCCATAGTTTGTAAATAATATCCCCAAAAGGATAATGGATGATCTTCATGACTCGACATCGACCATACCATGTCTAACATGGTATTCTTCCTCCATTCACTAAAACAATTCCACTATGGTGTATAAGCTGGATTGAGTTTAGATAGATTCAAAAACTCCCAATGAATGTTGATGAACTATTGGTTATGATATTCACTACCTTAATCTGATCAACAATTCCTTATCTTATTACCACATTGATCCACTAATTAGTTCTTGAATTTTCTGAATTTATCAAAAGACTCAGACTTATAACTCATCAAGTAAATATAACCATATCCACTCAAGTCATTAGTAAATGTAATGATGTAAGAATATCCACCTCATGTTTTTCTCGAAATGGTCTACACACATTAGTGTGTATCAATCATAGATGTTATGTGGCACTTTCACCATGTCCTCTAAATGGTAGTTTGGTCATTTTTCTTATAAACAAGCATTAAATATATCATGTGGTTTTAGTGGAGAAGAGACTAAATAATCATCTTGATATATCTTTCTCATGTTTTGATCGTTTATAGGTAAAAAATGGTGATAGAACAACTATGTGTTATATGAGTCATGTAAACATAGCTTGTTATTAAATTTTAACACTTCATATTCATAATTTAATTCATAAAGGCCATTATTTAAATGTTTTATATAATAAAAAAATTTTCCTTATAAAATAAACAAATTTTATTTTCAAATTTTAGAATACACCCATCTATATATAAACAAGAAATGAAAATTATGTTCTTAGTGACTATAGGTAAATAATAAAAAAATATTAAAAAACATTCTTGTTAGAAATTAAATGTGGTAGTCACTAATAGAAAGATCAGACATCCTCACACCATTGGCAGCTCACAGATCCACATATCTTCTAGTAATCTTTAAAAATCTAATAGGTTACTACTTTTGAATATAGATGTGATGACCAAAAGATTTATCTAAAAACCAATGTGTTGAAATGGAAAGATTGTACTTGACAATGAAAACACATCTAGCTTCCCCATTCATCTAGGTGTAAGTGCTCTTCAAGTGGCTTGAAATTTCACATGATAAACTTACTGCTTTCTTTTCTATTCCTTGCATAAAGATATTCTTCTTCTTGGAAAGATATTTCTCGGCATATATAGAATATCTATAAGTCCTGGCCCACTTTTCATTATCCTTCAATTTCTATTTCACTATAAATGCTACAGGTTTGTCCTTCCCCATGTCCTTATCCACTTCTAAAATCATGGCCAAATTTATGAAAGAATCATCTCACTATTGAACATATTATAATTGACAATAATGTTAGGTATGGTCTTGGGCTGTGATGAATGTATGATATCTGTATGAAACTTTTCATGGAATTAAATCCCTAATATGATTAGGAATTAAATACAGCTGATAATATTGACTACATGAGTCCCAGTTGGCATATAATCTTGAATCATAGTTGTGAACAAAGCATTGGAGATCGCATACCTTTGTTGCCTCGCCTTCTCTTGATAGAGATCCATAATCTGAGACATCATTCTATAGGCATCCATATCATCATGTTTCTATAGAATATCATTGGTCCTGGATGATATCATGAATAATAGAACATATGTAGCATCATTTAGATGTTTCTCAAAGATAGATAGATCATCATTAGATTCCTCATTTCCAAGGTAAACCGGTAAAGGTTCTTCCAGTACATTAAATTTCCTTTCATTGTGAATGCTGAAATATAGGCACCTTTGTCACTCGTAGAAATTGGTAATTATTGGAAGGTTTTCCTTATAAAGTATGCATCGTAATGATATTTTTAATGTCATTTTATTTTTGTTTATAATAAATAAGATAAGAAGAATTTTAGTACTTTATCGGACAATATTTAGACAAATAAATAGATATTATATTTAGTCATCTCCCATTAATCGATCAAACCCCAATAGCCCTCAATATTGTATTTAATATCATTTTTCTTGGACATCATAATTAAAGTGATCTATATTCCCATTCTCATTATCCAAACGATGGTTCTTCCATAAAATCGAATCGTTTTATGTTGGCATTCTAGATGCCAACTACATTATGTCATAGTTCCTCGATCTGTTGAGTGGACTCCCCAATCTTAAAATCACAAATTTACATTTCCTCATACTTCAAATATCAGTTAAACCAATTGCAACTATGTAAGTCAACCCTTAATGTGAACCACGTTAAGTCAAGCCAAAACCTCATGTTAGTATTCCCCGATAATAGAAAGAAATCTAACATTGGGGGGGGGGGTCAAACACATTGAAATATGGTTCAATTATAACCAATGTATTTAAAGGCTTCTAAAACTTATTATTTTACTAAGGGACATTATCCTTTGTGTATAAATATCCAATTATTATATTTATCACATTCATGTTAATATTAAGTGGGATTTCATATGTGATTAACCAAGTCTTAGATATTATTTAAGCATAAACCAGTTTGTTTTAGTTCCATATTGTGTAATTCTTAATTTCTTAATTTTTTTATCATGGAAAACATCTATAATGAAATAAACTTGCATGAAATAAAATAAATGGAATGATTATGATATTAGACAAATAGTTAGTTTATAACATGCTTGAAAAATTAACTATTGACCTAGGGGAGAAACCCCTTGAACCAATTGAGGTCATTTTTATATCTTTCTATATATCCACCATTGTATCTCTTCGGATTGGATTCACCTCAGTAGTGAACTTGAACAACATCAACTATCTTGGGAGGTCCATCTATTACATACGAATTTTATTCACACACAGGTGAGGAGAAAATGAGTATTACATTAAACAAACCAAAGGTGTGTGGGCCCTATATAATAATGAGGATATAAGTCACAGAGGCCAAATATTTAATTTAATAATATAATTAAAGAAACCAATCATGTACAACAGATCTGCTCTAGATCATGATCAACTACAAGCATGCAATCAATTATGCATTTAATAAAACCAGTATCCAATTCACAATCATTCTTCTTAAAGATAAGAAGCACTTGAATCAAATAATTACTATGATTAATTAATTAATACTTTTATATTAATCCTTATAGGAATTTATTTAAGAATATCATACAATTAAAATTTAAAAAATTAAATAAATTCATTTAAAATTAACCTTGTACATGAATATACTTCATAGGTATCACAGTGATTACCCATCCAAATCTATATAACATGTATTATACTCGTACACTATTTTACCCTTGTGACGTACAACATATGAAACTTATCATATACATTCTTAATATTTAATTCATGGATGATTACACATATAACATGATTTTTTAGTAACGTGTCATCCTTTTATTAATTTAGAGTAGCAAATTATAATATGAGTCCAACATGATATGCAGATATGATAATTACATAGATATTAATTAAAAATTCATATATATAAATATGAACATATTACATGGAATTTCACACTTTTATAACCACATGTAAGTACATGACTCAAGGTTTATACTAATTAATAAATAAATTTTAAATCATTATAACTCATAAAAGTACATTGTGTTTAGATCAAATATACAAGTTTTCTACAACTCTCACATTCTGTCCAATGTACATACCCAGGAAATCTGTGTGTGAAGCATACCATAGAAATTTTGGAGTACATGACATGTCAAATGGGATACACAGTGTGCTGACTCCATGTTTCATGGTCACTTTTTAGTTAGGCTATGTATGGAATACACAATAAATCATTCACCCAAAGGGATTACACTCCATGTCCTATTGGCCCCACAACCTGTGGCCTGGATGTCCATGAGCTATTTATTTTTGGGCAACATGTGGTGCATTCTTGGTGTGATTAATGTTATAATTAATGATTAATAACGAATTATTTTCTGAATCAAATCTTGATACTTTGAGTATTATTACATGGAATATAACTCTGGTTAAATGGATCATAGTTATGTGTTTTCCATAAATAAACCATGCACCACTGAATGAGTTCCTCGATTTTATTTTATTCATATAATTTATCAACTTCATTAGACCTATGAGAAATGAAGGAGGGATAAATAGATATCTTTATTCAGATTAAAATAAAAATTAATCATGAGTTGACAAACACAAGTATAAATGCATAAATCACCAATGACGTTAAATAATTATAAACAATTATGTGTCTCCGGTGATACCCCTTCTGGGTTTCAGGCATTGCGAAAGCATGGGATCGGTGGTTCTAAACTTCAATTTTTCCATAATCAATAATCAATATAAGATCTCTAAGATGAATAATAGTGTGATCTAGGGAATTGAGTCAATGAAATTGACAATAAATAATTTCATTAGAACTATGATAGATGATATCAACCCATATTATTTATAGTAAATTTAATTGGAAAATGAATTACCTATCAAGAATTCATTCCTCATTGATAATTCTGGAGAGAGATCTGTGGTTCACCATTATTGATTTGTACAAACACGGTGATTATTTCCTCAATTGGTGATCCACATATGCACCATATATCTCTAAATTTGGCAGATGGAGTCTCTAGGTTCTAGCATAGAAGATCCACTCGCTTGCATCATCCTTGTTTGATCACCTCATTAATCACTTTTAAAAAGTTCTCCTTGATCCGGTGGAAGAGGATATCACTATGTTCTTTTGATTGTTCTTAAATAAGGGAGACCTATTGGCATGAGAGGAATATCAATTATTGTTTTGCAAAGCCAAAAAAATTAATTGGCACATTGAGATGATAATATAATTGGTTATTTATATTTATAGGGTTAATATAAAATAATTCCATAGGTGTCCTTATTTTTTTATTTAATCCTAGAAAACCCTCATGTAAAATAATAATAATATTATTATCTCTTGACATACATTTAACATTCAAATTATAATTAAATTATTTAATTAAAAAATATTCAATATTTATTATTTCTCACTGGACCATTAAACATGGTCTTCCATTCCTCTATAAGATTTATTCAGCATTGAATAATTTATAATGATTTATTAAATAAACATCATAGCATTATTATCTAATAAATATATGAATATTATAGTCACTAAATAGAAAATAAATATTTTTCAAATATTCCGCTCATAATATACTCTCTCGAATAACTAGTGAGAAAGTAAATGCAATAGAAAATATATGAAGAATTATTAAACCACGGGTGGGAAGTATATTTTTTAAAACTGTTAAATAAGAAAATAATGATAAGTTATTTAATTGAGATTCTCGATACACAGAGTGTGAGACCATTTAGGCATCCTTCTCCCTGGCATTAGGTAAAGAGGACTAAAGTCTAATAATAATATCTAGCAACACGCCAAGGCACCCATAGAGAAGGAAGATAATTTCTAAATGACATGGCATCTCATAAGAATTCTTACCATGTAATACAATCTATTTATCAAAATATCTCAAATAGAGATGGTTTCATTCTAGTGCCATCAACATATATGTCTAATTTTGTCTTTCTTTGACATTCGAAAAATAGAACATTCCTAGTGATCTCAATGGACATGAATTTATTTAGGATATTTCATTTTTATAAAATGGCCTAACATGTTATCTTTATTTAATGAACAAAATGGATAAATCCTTTCTCACATTATTTATTAATGCAATATTACTCATGATGCATACATCATATCCTACCTATCTGTGAACATCAATCATCACCATTTTGAACAATACATCTATGTGCATGAATAATAATACACATTAACAACAAAATTAAGGTATGCAGTATAATAGAAATTTTTGAAGATAGGAACATCCCATGACACATATAAATGTGGATTTCGTACTGGCGGATCTCATTCATATAAAATCCTACCTGATAGTACAATAGGCGTACACCAAGAGAGGTGTCTCGAAATCCTATAAGTCTCCAAACCTGATATCATGTATCTTTTGTGTTCCTAAAATGATATAATTCAGTTATAAAACATATATTCAGGAATAGTATCATAGCAATTTTGGGATCTCATCATAGTTTGGAACTTATATGACCTTTCTGTGTAACATTCATTCTTAGAACATTATGACATAAAATGGTTTGTATAAGAACAATCATAATGTGATAAGTAGTTTATTAATATTCAAAACCATTAATTCTTATTTATCATAAATTATGAATATATTGGTTCTTGGGAACCAACTCCAACAAAAATTATAATGTGTTTTTGATAGTTGGAAATTTATTTCATGATGTGTATGCTAAAAAAATTATTTCATTCACATTTTAGGTAAAAATTAAATATTACATTATTTATAATATGATGAGAATATTTGTTTTAAACCATATTGAAAAAATTAAATCATGTATAAAAATTAATTTAAATAATAATAATAGAACCTAAAAAACATTCTTGAAAACATTTTTCTGGAAACATGGATATGGATGATATTTTACCGAACATAGAAATGAAGTTGGATTTCCCTAAGAATATTATTTTGATCTACTCAGTTCATAAATAAGTAAGAATAAAATGAAAACATATAATCTATTGAAACAAATATACGAAAGTTAAATTAAATTGATATATGAGATAGATAACATAATACATTTTCATCAATTACAAAATAAAAAATTGTCTCCTTAAAAAATGATATTACAGATTAAAACACTTTCAACTTTGGCATCATTGGAATAGTAAGACCCTTGAAAGAATTATATAAAATGAATCTTCTGATATAATTAACATAAGTAAAATAAAAATATATCATGTTAATGAGGCATTGTATACTCTATATAAATAAAAATAGCTATGTGATATGAATTTTTTCAATGTGAAATAATATTAAAATAAAGACACCTTACATATTTGGTAATCTCCAAATTAAGAAAATGAATGAGATAACATATAAGGATTTGTAAATAAAAATAATTTTTTGAAAAATAAAATAAAATAAATTCATCATTTTTAGAGACACAACACAATTGAAACAAATTTTGAATAGAACATATGTCTCAAAGAAATAAATGTGAGATGAGAAATCCACTTATAACAAATTCAACATGATTCATAAGTTATGTAATATAATATATAATATATAAATTTTTTTAAACATATTATTTAACAATTATTGTCCATTATATAATTTTTTAATTGATTAACTCATAACAAATAAACACCCTTTTATTGATAATTCCATATTAAAATCATCGTTTCTCTGTGCTAATTATTTCATTTTTCATGAGACACTCAGTTTGGTTGTTCTGGTACTTATAAATTGATCATGGTTCCACCACATCCATAATATTAACAAATAATTTGATATATATATATATATATTGTGTCACCTATAAAGGTATGATATATAAAAACATATTACATCATCCATGGAAACTATAGGTTATATGTGCACATAAATGTTGTTTTCACATTTAAAAAGATGGAATAAAAGAAATGTAAATAAAAATTTATCTTATTATATTCAGTATTATATCATATATATCAAATATATTCATGAAATATATCCTTATTACAATTTTTGTAATGAAAAAACAAAAAATTAATCACATCGCTTATTAGAGGTGGAAGCCCACATGTACACACAAGCGACATTATTGTTTTCCAATAGAATACAAATGTATGAAATTAGATATTATATTATAATTAAAAAGGAATAATTTTTAAATAAATTAAATACATATATATACATATTAATTATTTTCATCTTTATAACCATCTTGGTAAATTAGTGATGACAAATTAATATCACTACTTTGTGGAGACAGTAAGTCATGCATACACACGAGTGATATTTTATCATATAATTGGATGATACAAATAAAAAATTGATTTAACATAATAATAATAAAATATCAGTATATATATGATATAAAATTTAATTTTTTATTATGTGTAAAATACATTTACTGGACATATAAAAATATATAATTTTGAATGATTCAGTATAGGCAATTAACTCTACATCCATGCCCTTCCATTAGATCACTTGTTAAAGAGATATGAAATTATTTTCTAAGAAGGAAAATGTCCTAAAACAAATATATACATAGGTTCAGAAGATAATTAGGATGGGTTTGGTTGAGATATACTTCTCAGTAAGTTCAAAAGAAAATAGATAGCGGTATCCTTTTATAAGTGAGGGGAGGGGGACTCATGTAATTTTTCAAAATATTAAAATATAATTAAGGAAAAAAATGGAGAAATGGTTCAAATATAACACATATTTTAAGATAAGAAATAAATAACCAAAATTTATTAATCAATGAAATTTTACATATTTTTACAAATCATTTAAAACATTATCCTTTTGATTAACCCCCTTTTATCCATTTAAAACAATAATCGTGACAACACCTATTTAAAGATTAATGGGCTATTATTGTTAATAAATGGTAATAATTATATTATAAATTTGAAAAAATATTAAATATTAAACCATAACTTATAATTATTGTTCCATTACATAATTTTTCTGTTTTTAAAATAATTTAATTGAATAATTCATTTTACAAAATATCTTTAATGACATTTTTATGATATTCTTTTAATTTGACCTTAAAGATGTCAATATTAAAGTTTAATTACAATATAAACATTTCTCAAAAGTTTAATTGACTATATTAATTTATAAAATTCATGGGTCACTATAATCCACCAAAATAATACTACTTTTAGTGTTATTTTTAATCATGTATAATATTTTTCTACTTTTTTAAAAAGATATATGTTGGTGTTGTGTAAGAATTTAAAAAATTATTCATCCCTAATAATTACAAATAAATTAATATAATAACCAAATATTTCATTTTTAATATAAACATTTAATACTAAATGTATCTTTTTTATCCAATTGTAACAAAATTAGAGATATTTAATTCAATAGAATGACATTTTTTAATTTTCACTACATAAAATCATATTATAGGCATTGTCAAGGGATAATGGAACCAAAATTTATTATATTTGACTTATTCATGGATATTTTAGAATATATCCAATACAATGAAACTATTGGATGTTTTTGGGTTGATGTTTGAGACCCTATCTCAATGTTTTGACCAGGTTTCACCCATTTTACCCTTAGCAATGTGATATGATTTTCCACATATACTATTTACAATATAGAATAATAAAGTGGAAATATTTATCAAACCAAAACCTAATTATTTAAAATATAGTATCAATTTTTCAGCAGTCAATCTCTAGATGTTTTGAAAATAAATTTAAATTTAAATTCATAAAACCTAATGAAAATTGGTTCTTAGAAAAAAATCATTTTAAGCCTAAGAAATAACTTATATAAATACATGAATAGTTCTAATTAAAATATATGTAGTTATATTATTATAAATAAAATATATTATATGTCACTTTAAGGCCATATAAAAAATAACCTGGAATTATTATAATAAAAAATTAAAATTAAAAGATGTGACAATATTTTAAGAAATTTTATTTTTAACTATACAATGAAAAATCATTTATTTCAGCAAAATCCAAAAAAATTATCCTATGTTAATTATAATATGATGATTTCAAAATTCATTATAATTTTATATTATTTTTATTTCCAAATTTACATAAATTATTCCTAATTTCCATATACAAAATAAAAAATAAAAATTATATATGAATGAAATACTTTTTTATGTATAAAATAAATTTACTATTAATTCATTGAATTTTTAATAATAATTAATCAATATATTTTCATTTTATAGGAAAATTAAAAATAAATTTTCTAATTTAGATTATCATATTCATAGCCTCTAATTGAACGAATTTTTTATAATGGTCACATTAAAATAATAATATTTTTATATTATTTCCCAATTCACTAAAAGATTGGTGTTTCATATTGAGATTGGTATTGAGCATTTTTTTGATTTAAAAAAATAATCGTGTTAAATTATACCAAAATTAATAAATTATACCGTCAAATTTTATTCTTGTTCATCGAATATTCAATATTTTAAAATACCATTATTCTGATCCCACATTGTAATAAGGGATAAAAAAATTTCTATTATAAAGGGAAAGTATTTAACATAAAGATTACTTCAAATAGAAAATAATCATATTTCTAGATAATTATAACATTGCTGGGATATTAAAATTTATACATGGAGAAACAATTTCCATCCAATTACTAATTGAGTGTGATATAAATGATTTTCATGATAATGTTAATGCCGTCAAAACAAAAAATCTATCAATGGTGAAATACCATCAAATCATCACAAATTAAGTTAACTGTTTAACATTTTCATTTAAATATCCTTTTTCTCTGATTTAGCTAGTTTTTTATATACATTATATTGAAAATGGAAAAATATACAAACATAATTTATTTTCATTTCATAAGAACAATTTTCTCTTTTTTTTGTACAATAACTAATTTACACATCATATATTACTCATGGAAATTAATTTAATACCATTTAACAGATCATATTATATATTAAATAATGATAACTCATTCTTTATGTCTCTTTTCATAATCAAAACTAAAATTATTAGTATATGTTATCGAATATGGATAAATCTTCGTACGATGAAATAATCCACTAATCTCTAAAACCTCAATAGGAACATAAAATGTAAAACATATTGCACACCATAAAATGTTAAACCAATGAATCATCCAAATATTTTTGACCAAATTCAAAATTAAATATAAAAAAAAATAAAAATATGTCCACTAAATTTAAAAAAATTTACTATTCCCCCAGACAAAAGAAAGTAGTTATTAACATCACATACTAAACATGTGAATTCCATTATCATATATTATCCAAAAAAATTCAATAATTTTAGTAAAATAATCTAATACAATATAAAATATCAATGAAAACCTAAATTATTTATAAAATGAAAATTATAAAATATATTCCTTAAATCCAAAAAATCCATATACGTCATTAAAAATGACATAAACTAATTTTTCATAAAATCAATAACCAATTTCAAGGTCACCAAAACAATCCCATTTAATCAATCAATTTAAATTATCTCATTCTCACATATAAATTTTTTTATCTCAACGTTGGGCATATATTTAGTGCCATCTTACCATTAATAATATTTTTTTGAAAAATATACCCTTAAAAATAAATCATTATTCTAGGTTATTAGTACCATTCTATATATTGTTTTTAATCTTTAATAGAAAACTCATTTTGTGTAAAACACATATGTTTAATGATTATTATAACTAGAATTCCATTGATTTAAATACTCATATAACATAATTCTCTAATACCAATACATAAACACTTAAATAATTCCAATTCCTTTATAGACCTTCAACAATAATTTTTTATATTGTTTCTAAACACATTTTTTCATATTTCATTTATAGTGAATTTATGGTCTACAAAATAACCTTTACATTCATAACCATGTTCATACTCTTCTTAATATTTTCACCTTGGAAATTTATTTTCATAATACCCATACTTTCCACATTTAAAATAGTCAACCGTCGATGATACTTTATGGATAACATTATTCTCATCCTTTGAAATAACCAAAATTTTCTTTTTCCCTATATAATTACTGGCTTTCTATACTTCCTTTACACACCCAAAACAACATCATATTCCTCTAAGACATTTCATTGAATAATTATTCCCACATTATATACATAAAAGGTTCCAAATCTTTGTTTCTCTATAGCCTTCATGATACTCCATTTTCTTTTATTATGTCAATCAAGAATCTCACCCAATTTGAGATTATTGATCATATAATGTGATAGATGATTCAGAATAATAACAAGGTTTCACATTCCAACTCCTATATAATTTAGTTTCCCCTAAGAGAAATAATTTTATTTTCTATCAAATTCATTATTAACATATGTCCTCCCGGTTCCAAACATTAATTGAAACCATAATTCAATGTGTGAGAAATAGTAATCCTAGTGGTTGACCACATTATAATGTAAAATTATTTATTGGACATCTAAATAATAACAACATATTTTCAATAAATGAAACCTTATTTTAAACCTATGGAATTCATGGTAATCATCTATTAAAATCCATTATAATGGTTTATGATGAAAATGAAAATTAACCCAATAATATCCCTCAGCAGTGTCAAACTAAGTGTACATTAACATAACACTCACACCATAGTAGAATGATTGTCAATATATAATTTATAAACTCGTTTTAGGGATATTACACCTATATGATTCTAGGTAAAAACAATATCAACTATTAATATCTAGAAATATATGTATTTATAGTAAATATTTAAAATTTATTATTACAAAAACAATAGGATATTATCCTGTACATATACTTATCCCTAGTGTTTTTTGTCAAATTTCTCTAATCCTATAAAAAATTTGAATGACAAAATAAGATCATTATGAATTATGGGATTCCTAGTTTACTGACTACCATTGATGACATGTGGTCTCCTTTCATCCTAATTGAGAAATACCCCTAAAAAAAGTGGTCAGTGATTTGACTAATAAAAAAATCCTCCCATAGTTTCTAAAGGAAACATCATTATGGAAAGTAATGTCACCTCCTTTATGGATTCTCTAAGTAGAAATTTTTCCCAACTTAAAAAATATAATTGACTTAAAAATATCATCATGGATGAAGACTATAGTTTATTTGCGATGGATGACCCAAAGGATATTCGAAAAATCATGACTTATGAAGATTATCCCTTCTCGGTTGTATCAACCCATCAAATGGTGAAAATACCTTGACCAAAAAATACATCAATGTGAAACTTGGTATCTATTCGAGAATTGGTAATTGGTTATTAATTTTAATTTAGAGAGGTATATTCCTCACTATCCACAATATTAAATATTATATTACAATTGCATGTAAATATAGATACATAATCTTGAAACAAGGAAATTTTTGGCTTTAAAAATGGGATTTGAACATTGTTCCATTCAACCTAAATCACTCTATTACTCATATATAGAGGAATCTCTATGGATTATGTTGGGTTTTTTGGAAAAATAAAATTCAAATGATCATTGACTCATTCATAGGTGTTCCACTCTATACTGAGAAACACCACATAGATGATGAATTGGGATACTATTCATGTATCATGGTTATTGAAAATTTGTATTCCAAATGAGATGATCACATTACTCTAATTACCAATGACCATAAAAATGTTGTGAGAGAAAAATATGAATGCATTCCCCAGTTTTCTATCATTATAAAATCATGGTGCACTCCATTTCTAACTATATAATCATTAAAACAAATTCAATCCTCCACCAATTGAAACTAAAATGATTGTATAGATGTGATTAATAATCATAGATATAAGTGGTCTACATTTGATAGATGTAAACTTTCACTAAAATCATTAAAAATTAATTTTTCAACACAATATAGATTCTTAGTAAAAATATCTTGAATTAGGATTGGGATGTTAGTGCTGATAAAGGGATCAAATACCTGGTATCCATAACATTTGAGGCTGATGGAATAATGAAGGATCGAGAGGTCACTCCCTTGGATGAAGAAATAAAATATTACAATGTTATTTTTGGAGATGATTAAACTATTTATCCTAGGTCTAATATAAAAAATATATAATATCATCAAGTGATTCGTTATAATATTTATTCCTCTCCCAAATCACTAGAATGTAGGAAGAACAAAATTTATGAGCAATTATATATTTAAGTTCACAATGTCTCGTCGAAGGATAATGCTTTCAAAACGAACAAATTAATACTATTTCTTCTAATTTTGTTTATATAAAGCGTAATACTAACTCTTGGAAGAAGATATAGGGTAAAATAATATAGGGGGAGTAAAATAGAATGTTTTATATGAATAAATAAATTGATGAATCCACATCTAACGCTCTAGTTACTAAATAATGATGTAGGCCCCTCTATGTTTATTAAAATCTCCAACTACATGCTCAAATAACTTAGGTAGAGTTATATTAGTTACTGTAACAGAAGATATAGAGTATCATAAAAATATAATTTTGTAAAACCCTATTGGTAATGATGTGACTACTCACTCATTGTTAATCACATAAAATAAATTTCCCTAATATTCCATGTAGGTGGCTACTTCATAAAAAATATCTCATTTTTAGAGGATATCATTAAATACGTTGAAGCTAATGATAAGGAGTGTCTGGAAAACTAAATTGACCTACGATCACACAAACCTATAATAAAAAAATTTATTGTAGATCCATAAAATTATCATCCAAGATGAAATTATTGGGTAAGAAAACTATGGGAAAATGAAAATCCAATCCCCACTTCAAATGAACTTTCTATGTTGGAATTATAAATAGTTGATAACTCGAAAACAACTATATATCTAAACAAATACATTCATAATGAAAAACAGAAATTTTTGGGATTTCTTGAACCCATAACGAATTTATCTTTTGATTTTACTACTCAGGAGATTTTGGGTTTTCATCTAGTGGGTATTAATAACCTCTCTAAATCTGTACAAAACCTCTGGGTCATTTCTCACCCCTCATTGGATTAAAATTTTATCCACAACATTTGTAATCAAAATTTTCACTTATGAGATTCAATTCACTAATCTAAAACTATTCTAATAATTCAATTATTCTAAGAATAGATATCATGAAATATGTAATCTCATTCATTAGTTTGATATCTGTAATAACAGTATTACTGATGCATATGTCATCATGGGAGAATTCCACACTATAAAGGGGTTATATTAAATATTTGGAGCTATATTACTTCCATAAAATTCTAGATACTTCATAGACTACATGGACAATAGTTTATTTGTGATAATTATCCTTGTGGGGGATAAATAAACATGGAATTGAAAACACTCATATAGAATTATATCTAATAAATTTTATAGAGGATTCATTATTAGGCATGTTCTCAATAAATATTTTTTCATATCTTGTATATATATATCAAGGTTGAATTTAAATCAGCATACTATTTTGATTATCCTATCTTATAAAGGGAAATACCCCTATCCCTTTTGTATACAATTATTCTTTGGTTATTCACCAGGATTATGTTAGGGCTTCCACTGATGTATGGAATTTTTCTTGTTGTGGGAAGTATTGTTTTTTTGTATTCTTCAAAGATAAATGTTATATATGAAATAACTAAAAAATATTTCAAGAATAAATTATTCTTAATGAACCAATATATCTTTATAAATCAATATATCATCATAATTCTTCAAGATTCAAACACTGCCTCTGATATTTCATAGGACCACTAGATAAATGTTAATCCGAATACTAAACTCAATTCTATTTTGAATTTAAAAAAATAATTTGACGATAAATATTTTATAGTTAAATGGTTCATGGATGGATATGGGAATTAAATTTTTAATAACTCCCATTAAAGTGTAATAAAATCTCGATATCCTATTTCTCCATTTAATGTGGATTAACTAGTCTCAGACAACCTTGAGTGTCTGATAGATCACATTGAGGACTAATGGTTGAATATTTTCATTTGGCCCATCCTAATGAATTATTAATTGACAAAAAAATTATTTATCATATTATCTCTAAACATAAGAACAATTTTAAATCTATTTCTCTTGAGGACGATGTAAAATGGGTATTTTATCATCAATCCTAGAAGTTCCCTAAGTCCATTCAGTTTCCAAAATGTCTTCTACCTAATTATTTTTTATGTTATCAGTGTTAATTTTTGTATTCTATTCAAATTATTTTTATCTAATGGTTTCATTATTCAAGGAATCAATTCCCAATTTATATCCTATATTCAAATAGAAGAAAATTCCTTTAAAATTAAAATCTTCAATCCTATTTCTCACAATAAATCATTTCACAAAATCATAATCATGATCCATTTCAGTAGGAAGCCCTCTATTATAAACAAAATCATCTCTTAAAACATATAAGAGTTTGTTAATGGATGTACTATTCAGCGTTTCCTTGCCAAAATGTATGAATTAAATATCCCTTATAGGGAAAAACCAAAATGGGAAATATATTCTTTAATCTTGTTGTGGGGAAGGATATTTACACCATGTACTGGTGTTTATCTTTATGGACATAATTTGATTTGGATTGTGCGAGACATTTCTCAACTTGGTTAATTATATTTCTAAATATTCTCATATATGAGTTATTTAAAATGGTTCCATTAAATTCTAATTACTCTACACTAGGGTTTCCATGAAATGTGATCCCATACCTATAATTATCTTCTCACTAGATGATGATCTTCTTCACAAAATACTTTCAAATATTATTTCTAAAGAAAAAATTAAGCTCATCTATGCTAATAGTTGTCTTCTGGATCCATCTAATCTTCTTTATTCTGATGCATTTATCCATTTAATGAAGGGTGATAAAAGGAATAACAATATTCATAAAGACACCCCCCAACATTAGGAATGTGTCTCATGTTAATTGATATATATGGAAAAATTATTTTTCTATATCAATAAGATCATTTTTCCTAGAATGAAATATAAAATATTGAATGATCTTCAAATCAATGAAGGAGTCCTGTATTATTTATATATTATATTCCCCATGTTTTTTGTAAACATGAAGTCATTTATTTCATTAATATTTATGTCTAAGTCACTAGAAATATTGTTCCATGGAATGGAAAATCAATATTAATGTACTACTGGATTAGTATAGTAAAATACTCCATTTTGTAAAATCTTTTCTACTTGTTCAAGGTATAAAGAAGACAGAATGACCTTATTAAAAAGATTAAAATCATTTAAAAACTTTAACTTGAGTGGGAGTATCATGGAAAGAATAATTGTTTGTAGTTCATGGCAGAATTATTTCAAACCTCTCAACGATGGTGGAATTATTATCAAAGGCCTCAAGAATTTCAATGACTCTCTCTACGTACACTTCTTGTGAAGATTAATAAATTTAAAATATAATAGTTTATGTTTATTAGATTAATATTTTTATTTAATATTAATATTTTATAATTGAACTATGTTGGCACCTATATCAATATAACCATTAAAAAATCATCTTACCACAATCTCTCCCACATCAGATGGATTTTCATTGATTATTTCATACTCAACTTCTAGTTTGAAAAATGGATAGGGATGCCTCTTATAAACCTCTTATAATCTCTAGATATTTATATTGATCTTCATGTATTTATTAATGACTAAATTTTATCAAACCCATCTATTCCCATATATATTTATAATATTACAGTGTGTTATATATTTTAGATATATGATGACATTATTGTGTGGGAACCTTCCTGAAAAGGTCTATAAACTATAAATAATTATCATCCCTTCACATTTCTCCCAACCAAAATGGATTCAACCAAGATCATAAAATTCATTAAAACCCTAATTAGGCTCTCATGAAATACCCCATCTAGATGATTCCTCACAAAAAGGTCACAATGGAGTGGTACTCCAACTTTTTGGAATTTCACTATACTCAATGTGTTTTATTTTAAAAAAAATAGAGTGTAGATAATGATCACTTTTTTTAGTCATACTAATGCTCAACAAATATGGTATTCATTGTTTGATCAGTTTAATGTCCATCATTATCATTCTCACCATCTCTAAATTTTCAGCATACGTCAACACTACTCCATGTTGTAGCTATAATCACATCTATTGAACCTATTTTTATAGGGATATTACAATGCTACTTCATTAAATATGTTCTGGTTCTAATTAATTTGTCTACCAATAGTTTCATTTAATTATTTTGGATATATTTTCTAGAATTATCATATCTACTAAACTTAAAATAACTCTAACAAATGATTTTTGGGGTAATTCCAAACAATAACTCATAGTCTTGAATCACCTTGGAGTTGATGGTAAATTAAAACCCCAAACATGAACATTTGTTGATTTAACCCTTCACCTTCTAGATTGGATCAAATTCATCATGTATGAATCCACAAAGAGGAATCCTGGTCCATTGGGCTATGGAGGAGTGTCTAGAAAATACAACGAGAGATTTCATGGTTTAGTTTTTCCCTTTGTAGAATCACCTCTTCCATAAAATATAAAATAATTGGTATCATTAACATTATAATATATGCCAACAAAAAATGTATGGTCTAGATTTTGGATAGATATTGACTCCACACCCATAATTCAAGCCATTATATAATAGAATACTCATTGTTCATGTGGTATAACTACATGATGGACATGATAATTGATCTTTATTAACATCATCTACATCATCATCAACCATGTGAACTGGTAGGAAAACACCCTATATGATGTACTTACCAACAATGGTGTATCCACAAGAATATTTGACAATAATGATGATCTTCCAATTTATTTGAATCATTTTTTTGAAAGAGACATATGTAAAACTTTGTCAATTAGACATTGTTTATTCATGCTCATTGATTTAATTTAATGAGATTTGGTTTTTTAACCATGGAATAATTTTTTCTTTGAAAAACTTTATGTAATAATAATATCTAAACACTGATTATATCCTGACATAATTACAAAATTAACAACATATACATTTCAAACAGATATATTATATAATTATATATGAATATTTGATATATTTTACATGTACCCCTATAAGGTATGTAAAATGTTTGGTCTCCATGGAGACTATATTTATAATGTTCATATTTCATGGAATATCTTCAACGTATCCTATAATGATCTTCCCATATATTTCCATACATATTAATACACTTCTTGAAAACTATATTCATAATCTGTGTAAGGAACAAACACAGGTCAATGATCCATGACGCCTGAGTTGGCCCATCATTGTGGTGAGGTGTAATAAGGTAAATTAAATATGTCTCTTATCTGACAAAGCAATCCATAAAACTAGATTAAAATTAATAATAAATATATATATATTAAAGACCCATACAATCCAAGGCATACTAGCTAATGAAAAAATCATGGAAAGTCTAGACCAACAAGTCTCTATTTGACCAACCGTCCCTTCTACACTGTCCTTCTACAAAAGCAATGATGAAAAGAGAAACAGACATGATACAAGTTTCCCTTCTGTTTTAATGGTTCATATAAAACAATATCATCAACAAACTAGATGACAATTTTTTTAAAGAAGTAATCATGAATTTATTCCACAATTGAATGTAAATAAAATTCAATATCTAGAATGAAATAGTTATATCTTTAAAAAATATATTTTTTAATGAATTTTCATAAATAAAATCCATTTTTAATTAATCCATTCATTTTTCATAAACTCCTTTCAAATTCTCAATGAAAGGAATATGAAAAGTGATTAATAATGAAATCCTTATCAATACAATACATATATACACAAAATGGATGATATGTAAGAAAATAACAATTAAAAATCTAGCATGAGAATTAAATTGATCAACTAACCATCATCAATCCATCACATGGAAGCATGTGAGAAAATTACAATGACCAATCAATCTTGTGAAAATAAAATACAAAATGATAAATAACACCATTCGTGCACTATCCTATGTGTATACAAACTATACCTAAAAACAATATTTATTCTATGACTGCATTGGATCCAACCAGTATATCCAATAGCTGTATTACACCCACTAAATGGAAAGAAAACCTCATGTGGAATTAAAAAAACTATGAGTGGCATGTAAATTCTTAATGAACCCAAGGATATGTAATGTTATATGATTGTGAAAAACCATTTAAAAATAAAATAAAATAATTTATAAATCATTTAAAAGATAATATAATCCGCTTTAGTGCTTGAAACCCAATTTTTAATCCAAACCTACCACTCAATCATTTTACCAAAAACTATGTTTTAAAAAAAAAGTAAACCCACTTTCAAGACATTTAAATCACAAATCAGTTAAAATTAATGAATAAACCAAAGTTATTTAAAATAACAATTATAAATTCATAGAATTATCCCTTTATATAAATACACCTAACACAAGAAAAGAGGTAAAATTAATCTCCTTCGAAATTAGAGACTAAGGAAGGGAAGTTAGGGACCTCATGATCCTGCATCCATAGAAACACACTATAATTTTTTTAAACGAATCCATTATATAAAAAATCCAAAATCCAAATTCATTCCAATAAGTCAAGGGGATGAGATATATATCCAGGATCTATGAAAAAAAAGAGGAAACAACTTCAAAATACTAATATTCCATTAGAAACAATTCATTAATGATGTGAAATAACCATGAATCCAAAGGTAGAAGACTTTAGATCACTAGAGACTGAATTGGTTGATCCTAAATGATATTATAAGGAGACTAAAAATAAAACAAAACAAATAAAAATGGGTATAAACCATTATTTTAATGTTTTAGGTGTCACCCACCATTAGGTCAAACATTTTGAAAAACTATATGTCAAACATGATTGGGTAATGTCTCTTAAGAAAGCCAGGTCACATAGTGTACATGGAAAAGATCTACTCTTTGGTCAAACCATGAAACCCACATAGACTAACATGAATACCCTCACATGGTTTTTCCTATTGGGTTTCATGTTTTCCATAACTATTTTGAAATGGTGTAGATTCCCACAATTAAAATAATGAGTTATAGCATAGAGGTTCTTCATGGTATGTACTACCAATGCTCCAACTATGTAAATAGTATTTCCCCACTAAAAAATATCTATTTTCAACCCTCGATCCCCTGAAACCTCATAAATGAAATTAATTCCAAAACAATACTAAATCAAAACTTACTTATGATACACTAGGTTATATAATTCTCCCCCCCCCCCAAAAAATTGTGTCCTTAGAAATTCGCCATGATCCTTGTCCCATAAAAGTATAAGGCCACTACTAACAAAACTTTGATTAACACTCCCACATGTTATCATTATCCCATCCACAATAACATAGTAACCAGATAAATGGAATATGTTTTCATTGCAGTACCTTACCATGGTGACCCATAATCTAAACTTTCCACTCAACATTAGTAGTATCGGGCTCAAGATCAACATAATCACATTCAATCACATAGGAAGGATACAGTAGATACCTCTTCATCTATGAAATATGAAACCCATTGTTAATTTAATTCAAGATAGGAGGTATGTTCAACCTAAAATGACATATTTCTACATCACTATAACATATAAAAGGGGGAAAATATAGTGCGGACATACCCTACAAACCCAACTGATGGTGTCCCAAGAAAGTTGTAACTCAAAGAAAACATGATCACCATCCTCAAAAACTCATGCTATACAAAGATAGTCCACCTATGATTTTTAAAGGATCTATGTAATGAACATGCTCTTTCATGTTAGCTACACCTTTTACATTTTCTCTTAAATGAGACCTGGCTCAAACAAGGACTACACTCCCAAATCTTCTCAACAATATGGTGATCTACATGGCCATATATAAACTAATTAAAATCGATCCATCTTTACTGATGCCATATACATATTTTTATAGGAATAATCAATCGCGGGAAAATGATTTTCCCAACATATTATAAAATCAAGAACGTGAAACTAAAAAATACACCCTAGAACATAGATAGGTCACTTTACATTTCCATCCATTTATAGATGATAATATGTTATCAATTTATGATGGGAATCCATTACCTCCCAAAAAATATTACAAAACCTAGATGTGAACCATGAGTTCCTATCAAAATCAATCACAGAGGGTTCCCCATAATGTCTCAAAGTCTCTTAGATGTACAAGTCTCTAAGATCATCAACATTCATTATAATTTTATTAGGTATGAAATGTTATGATTGTGTAAGTATATCAATGATAACCCAAATATCATGCATCCCACTAGGAATCTATTGAAAAAGAATAACGAGGTTCATAAAATATCATCCCTCCTCCATATCATAATTGGTAAAGATTGCATCCAACTTGTAGGTCTCTGGCGCACAAACTTATTTTTATATCAAGTGAGAACCAGTTATACAAATCATTAATCAAAAAACTTTTCACTAACCACCAATATATATATATAATAATTTGTAATACATCATGGTTGTATTTATGTGTGTGAAAAAATCAGAATGTTTTCTAGTATCCGTCAAAAACTCTCTCAATGAAGTCAAAACAAAAATGCTAATTTAGAAGCACAAAGATGAACTAGAAGACTAAGACCTCTCTCACAAGGTCAACATAACATAAAAACGTTTACCAAAGTGTTTTAACTTAGTTTCAATCTTCTAATTAATCCAAAATCTATCATCGAAATATGATTCATATTTTATTGATATGAAGAACACCTTTTCACTAAACTCTTTTATTTCAATATCATATTAGAAAAAATACTAATCAGATATCACACCTCAAATAATTCATTCACTACCTGTGTTGGTAATTTTATCATTAATAAATTATAAACCACATTCCTTCTCACATTAGTGTATGAAATATTAAAATAAAAGGAATGAATATACTCCCTATCGCATCATTGTATCATGTTCAGATCCATCTATGTAAAAATATAAATCAAGATCTTATGATCAGAATACACGTTAAAATTTTACCCAATGAGATAGGGATTCCATGTTTGAGTTCATACATAAACAATAAAAAATAAATATCATGGGTAGGGTGGGTTTTATTATGAATAAAAAATTGAATAAGGCCATAGGCCACAACCTATTTCATATATATCAAGACACATACAAAGCTTGTACTAGAAGAATCACATAAAACACCCTAACCCAAATGCAGTACTGGAATAATCAAGACTTGTTTCTATGTGAACATTTCCTTTGTTTAATCCAAGTATCTAAATCATTTTTCATTCCATTAAAACATTACACCCTTATAGGCTAATGCTGTCATCGAAGATGCGATCATGATGAAATCCTGAATAAACCATATATTGTTACCAGCCAAATCCAAGAAACTCTAGATATCAAAGACACTTTTCAGACACTCCTAGTATATGACTACCTATGTTTTCTTAGGATACTATGATATGTCCCTCTCAGGTATGACAATCTCTATAAAGTTTACTTTCTAAATCAAAAACTAACATTTCGAATGTTTTCCATATAGATGATGTTCCTTCCAGGTTAATAGAATGATATACAAATGGTCCATATTATCTACCTTTAAATAGGATTACACAAAAATATAATCCATATACACTATAATAAAAAACTACATTAACTGATGAAATATTTGTTTCACCAAATCTATAAATACTATAAGAGATTTAGTAAGATCAAATGGCATAACAAAATTAAACAAATTTCGATTACAACTCTTAAATGTTTTTAGGTATATTTTTAACCAAACTTTCAACTGGTGGTGCATTAAATAAATCAAAGTCTCTAGAAACAAATATTCCTCTAAAATAGAGTAAAATAAATAAACAATATTGGGAAGATGATATTTGATTTTAACTATCAACCTATTTAACATTCTATAATCCATGAAATTTCAATGGCTCCAATTTACCTTCTTAGTAAAATGGATAGGTCAATCCCATGGTGGCATGTTAGGACCAAAAAATCCATTAGACTCCAATCCCTTATGCTCCACCTTATGTTCTACCCACTAAATAAGTTTGATATAATAAGAATGCATAGAAATGGGCATCGTACCAGGGAGAAAATTAATAGTAAAATTAACATCTCTCTATGTTGGTAAACCAAAAAATCATCCTTAAGTGTCACAAGGTATGCACAATCCACTTCAAGAAGAAGATATCACAAACATGGGTCAATAAAATCAAGAAATGTATCTAATAATAGGAATTATATTACCCCATAATAAGGAAAAATATGTCATTACATTTCCCGATCTAGAGTCCCACTCACCCAGAAACAACATGAGTGACCCCATCAAAAGATAAAAATAGAACTTGATGATTATAATAGTATATTTAATCATCTACTATATCAATTAAATCCATTACATATATAATGTTGAATATTTTAATATCAAGAACTAAAAATTTCCATACCACCTCAATGTAAGATATCATTACTCAATACGTGGGGCACTTCAAACATTATTCTGACCTACTTCACATTGTTTTGGAAAATCCAACAAGAATGAAAGGGGTTATGAATGTAATCCCAACACATAAACTAACATCACTCATATAAAATAATAAGTATCACATTAATGAAAAGAATCTATCACCATAGATGATGAAATAAACACCATACCACTAATAATAGCAAGACCTATATCAAATTCCTCAGGCACATGCTCCGTCACATAAATCCTATTGGTTTTAACCAAATGAACAACCCGCATGGATTTAGAATTATATCAAATACCCAATAAAATATCATTAAAAACCCATGATCCCTTATTGAGAGTGGATATATCTTATTTTCCTGGTATATCATTTTACAAAAATTCCTTATATGGACCAATTTTTAAAAATGATTAAATGAATTATGAGTCTCTATATAGTTAGGCTTGGTATTACCTAAGAATTCTAATTGGTAGAAGAAAAACTAAATCTATCTTGAAAATTTCTCAAAACAGGTCTGGGAGAAAACTGACCACATCTTCACTTCTTTTTCTAAATAGAATACACACACTTTATGACGACTAAACCTTCTAAATCTCTAAACAACCAAGTCTTTTCAACTAATTTAGTGTCATCCAATGTGATTTTTTCTACTACCTACATGATGTTTTGAAGACACATGAGAATCAACATTGAACTAATATTATGCCTCAATAACTACACAACCCTCTGATTCTTTTGGTATATATTGGTGACAATATATTTTCAAATGCACCATCTCAACAAAATGGATGGAAAAATCCAGAATTTTATACTCTCCTTTCTCCAAGGCAAAAAATTCATGGGTCATCACTTTAGATAACCTCTTAGTGTAAAACTATTGATTGAAATTTTGTTGTTGAAATTAGTCAAGGTATGATCCAGGTGCAACATAGCTTTCTCCAAATATTCCTGCCTTATTCTTCTTAGACCCTATAACATGAATGTAGAAAAACTACATCAGTGTCATTAGGATTATTTTACATTTTCAGGATCCTATCAATCATCTAAATCCTCGCATCGTATTCATGTTGTCCTTTGACTACATGTATGTGGGTGGGTTCTACTTAGTTAATTTCAAGTCACGATCCACCATACATCAAGGGTCCACATCACCCACATGACAAAGAGTCTGAATTTTTTATATTACAACTTTAATGAAATAAGGGTCCACTATAGAATTTTCTTATGGAACTATTCACATAGAATCCTCCCCAAGGTTTTAAAGAACTCATATAAGAAGAATAATCTAATAATCACAAGGTGATATCAATTTTTAAGAAATTTTCAAAAATTATCGAACCAACATCATGAATTCATGTCAATGGCTTATAACAATGAGTGGTTAAAGTAATATAAATTATATTTAAGACTTTTAACAGTTTAAAACAAATTATATCTTTTTAAATAAACTCCCCCATCTAATTCATTCAAATGAACTCAAACTCCAAATCTCTAAATTTGTAAAAAAAATTCTGAGCACCCAAGGAAAGTAAAATTTAGACATGAATGTGAGTTAGCTAGAAACCCTCCCACACATACTCTCTAATTCTCGATGATTTTTACTTCTATAGACACAAGTCATTTAACCAATCCCAGATAGTTTTATCAAACATTAATCTACTTATTTTCCCCTGATACCATTCTGTAATGAACTTGATCTAGTAAAATAGGAAATCCACCTAAGCAGGCATGTCGTGGTGGTAAAGTGAAATAAGGTAAATTAAATAAGTATTATATATAACAAATCAAGATATACCCCCGGATTACAATGTGGAAGAAATAAATAAAACTATATTCATACATTCCACGAAAAACTAGACAAACCATAAATGCTTAGAGACTAGACCCATAAGTCTCCATATGACCAACTGTAACCTCCAAACAATCCCACTACCAAGGTAATGATTAAAAGTTAAGCCATTATGATATAAGATGCGTATCTATTTTCTTGGGTCCTGAAAAAAAAATGTATAAAATAACCCAAAGGGAAAAATATGGTGTGAGAACAAATCCCAATAAGATTCCATCACTGAATTGATAAAAATTCAAATATCAATATTGTAGAAATTTTATCTTTAAAATAAATAAATATTTTAAAAGCAATTTCATAAATAAAGACCATTTTTTAAATCATCATTTTGTTTTTTTGTAAGTTGTTTTTATATTATCTATTTAAGGAATATGACTAGTGATAATACATGAATGTTTAATCAATATAAACTGTGGGTATACTATAATGTATATAGGTAATAAAAATACCACGACTAAGACATAATATTAATGAATATGTTAAAATAACCATGACCAATCCATAATTTAAAATAATGTGAGATAATTTCAATTAAAAATACATCATATGAAAATAAAATCATAGATAATAAAGAAAACCATTTGGGCTATAACATATGGGTATACAAATTGTATATACTATAGAGGTATTACATGAATTTAAATGAAATAAAACATCATGTGTCATTACAGAAACTATGAGTGACATGTCTATTCCTGATGCTCCCAAGACAACCCAATGTAATATATTTTTCATAATCCATTTAAAAATACATGAGAAAAATTTATAGATCTTTTTCAAATCATATTTGTAACACCCCGCCCCTACCCATTTGGCTTGAGGAGGAAGCGAGGGTTACTTGGCCTTAAGAAATGTTTCCAAGGCACCAATGTCTGGAAATAAATGCTAAGGGATTCAAGAACAAATTGGGGAATAATTTTATCTTAAGAAAAAACCAACCGAACCATCCCCAACAACAACTATATGATGCATGTCAAAAACCATTAAAGCATGTATTCCCAAAAGACAACCAAGATGTTCCACAATACAACCCAAAAACCAATATAAAAAAGACTACTATGTAGAAAACTAAACAACATAACAACAAGATCCATGACACCCCAAAGCTCCATACCAAGTTCCAAGCTCCGAGTTCCACCAACATAACCAAAGAATCACCACGAACAACTAGAAATGAGATGCATTACCTCTTCTTGTATCTCGGAACATGACATATGCAAAGACACCAATGTGCCAAAGAAGGGGATATGTAGAACTGCTTAGTAGGTTTTCCCCAAATGACTTGCCTTCACATGCCACTAGGAGAAAACCATTAGCAGATGTATATAAAACAGTTTATATACAATAAATCACAAGTGCAACCATTTCCATAAGCCAAACAAGCCCTTACCAAGCCATCAAAACCAAACCAAGAAACCAAGGTAAAGCCATACAAACATGCCAAAAGCCATTTCATCATTCACCCACTAGAACAAAAATTTCAAACATGCAAAGCAATGCTCAAAAAACAATGAAAACAACAAAATGATGGAGCTTCCATCCAACCCGTTCACCCATACGCACCTAGTGGAAGTTCCTGTCCACTTATCCTTTAATGGTGGACCTTCCATCCACTATCCATCCCCTTTTTATAGTTGTGCTTCTTTCCACTTCCACACAACATTCAAATAAGCCATAATATATCATATAACCCACCATGTTCACAACAAAATGCAATCAACTAATTCCATTGTATATCAATTCACTTCAATAAATCACCCATTTATTGAAAACCATTTTCTAGGACCAACAAGATTTCAATAAAACAACATCTTTTTTGAAAACCATTTCCATAAATCTTTTTCACAAATCAACCATAGATTCCTATTTTAAAATCATCATTCTAAAATCCACAACAATAGCATTTCACCATAAACCCCTTTCCCCCCCAAAATCCCCTAAAACATTCCCAAAAAGATATCTAATCAATTTATCACAGCAAACCACAATTAATTTAAATCACGTAAAATTAATTTTATGTAAAACAATTAGATCAAACCAAGTGGTGTTGAGAGACAAGCCACCTACATTTATGGTTCTGGAAAAAATGACCCACAAGAAACTACTCTTTAAGTCCGGCGAACACACCACCAAAACCTCTCCAGATTCCCTTACCTAACATCCATAAGCCTTAAAAGCAACATAAAATGAATCCAAAACCATAGATCTACACAAAATATATGTAGATCTAGAAAAACGAGAGATAGAGAGATGTAGATCTAGAGGAATACTCCATGAAACCGACAGGAGAGACTTACCAAGGAGAAACCACCTTCAAACCACCAAAAAACCCCTTTGATTTGCTTCCAAAATTAGTGGGAGATGACCTTCAACCCTTGAGAACCCAAAATCTCGAGTGAGGATCAAGTGGGAGAGGATTTGGAGAGAAATGGGGCAAGCTTGAGCGATCCCAGGTTTTAAAAACCTATTTTTATGTGGCTGCATGGTTAGCCCGTATGGTTTTGAAAAATGTGTCCTAACCATGCACACGCTACTGCCTCGATAGCAAGGGTCGGCATAGTTGCCTCACATGGTTTGGAAAACCTTCCGTAGGCCGTGTGAAGCCTACTATCTCCCCAATCATGGTTTCCTAGAGAACCCACATAGTTTCCCCCAACCATGCTCAAACCGTTCTCCCTAAGAAAAGCCTCAAAACTTATCCAAAACCATTCCAAACTCTCAAAACCTTTACCCAAAAAATCCCATTCACTTTAAACACATAAAAAGAATAAACAGAGGATATAGAACTCAATACAGGGGTACTACATTCTCCCCACCATTGTACTTTCCGTCCATTGAATAAAGTGAACTCCCCCTTTGCCGAAAGTGCTCGGGCCACTGCCCAACCATTTCGTTCTCACGCTCCTATGTATCCTCTTGGATTTGTCCATGCTGCCACAAAAACCGATCCAGACCAATACTTTTACCCAGAAATACATTCTCTTTCTTATCCACAACACGCACTGGCACGTGCACCAATGAAGCATCCAACTCTTTCTCAACATGGTCCCATCGAATAACATGGCCCGGATCTAGCTGATACCTTTTCAATGGTGACACATGAAACACATTGTGCACCGCCCTGATCCTTTGTTTAAAAGACAATTAATAAGCCAGCTCACCAACCCGCTCAATGATCTCAAAAGGTCTAATATACATAGGAGACAACTTTCCATGCTTTACAAACCGATGATGTCCCAATCTAGGATAACTTCTCAAGAAAACATGATCACTCACCTTTAATGACATCAGCTGTTGACGATGATCCACATATGAATTCTGACTAGTCTGAGTCATTTTCATTCTCTTAGTGATTAACCTGATATTTTTCGTATTCTTCTAGACAAGGGTCAATCCAACAATTTAGGAATCACCCATTTCCACCTAGTATAGTGGTGAACGACACAACCTCTCATACAACACTTCAAATAGACCCATATATATGGATGCCTGATAACAGTTATTGTACGAGAACTGAACCAATGATAGGTGATCGTCCCATGATCCACCAAAATTCTCTGAAACAAGCCCACAATGTATCCTCCAATGTTTGTATCATCCTCTTGGATTAACCATCCGTTTGAGGGTGATGTGTCGTGATCATCATCAACTATATCCCAAGGGCTTGTTTCACGGATTTATAAAAACAAGATGTAAACCTCAGATCTCTATCAGATACAATCTAAACTGGAATTCCATTCCTCTTTAGCACCTCCCAGATATAGATTTTGGACAGATCCTCCACCGTATGAGATTCAAGAATTGGGATGAAATGGGCCGACTTCGTTAGCCGATCCATTAACATCAAAATGGCATCATGCTTCCTGACCATTCTTGGGATACCTATGACAAAATTCATTGCTATTTTCTCCCACATCCAAAAGGGATTGGTAAGGACTGCAACATTCCCATGGACCTCTGATGCCCTTTCTTGACCTGTTGACTAGTCAAGCATCTCGAAAGAAACTCAGCTACACTTCTTTTCATACCAGCCCAGCATAACTGTGGTTCCAAAGGTTTATACATTTTTTAAATTCCAGGATGAACAACCCACTTGGAATGATGATACACCCTGAGAAGATCCTCCTAACAAGAAACTAGTACAACCATCCGATTCTGAAAACACAATATAGAATCATCTTTCAGCCTCCAACCCGCAATGGTCTCCCCACCATTAAGTTTCGACCTCATGGTCACACACTCAGAATTAGTTATCTACGCCTCTTTAACCAGGCCAATCAAGTTAGGAATAAACAATTCTAGAAAGAAGATTGATCTATCACCCTGGTCCTCACATTCCAACCATGTGTCGGCTATAACCGACATCAACTGCCACTGGTCTGATGCCTGTTTCACCATTTGAGCATATGATTTTCTACTAAATGTATCTGTCACCGAATTTCCCTTACCCAGTGTGTATATCAGGTCAAAATCAAACATCTGATGATATTCCATGCATCTCCTTTTCCTCTAATTCACAACCATTAGTGAGAAAATGTGCTTCAATCTATTATGATCTATATATACAATGAATGTATAACTAAACAGATAATGATTCCACACTTTCAAAGCATGGACCACTGCTGCCAATTCCAAATAATGAGTTGGGTAGTTATTCTCATGCACCCCCAACTGCCATGAGCCATACTCAACCACATGATTCCCTTGCATGAGAACGCACCACAACCCTGATCCTGATTCATCACAATACACCATGTACCCTCTTCCTAGTTCTGGAAAAACCAGGATTTGTGCTGATTTAAGGCGACCCTTTAGCACTTCGAAACACTACTAGCACTGTTCATTCCACTAGAATGGAACATTCTTTCTTGTCAAGGCTGTCATTAGCAATGCCAAATGTGAAAAATCATGAACAAAATGATGACAATACCATGATATACAGAGGAAACTCTGTACCTCGTACACATTCACTGGTAGTTGCCATGATATAACAACCACTATCTTTTCCTGATCCAATGAAACACCCCTTTCAAGAATCATATGGCCCAGAAAAAGGACGTCCTGTATCCAAAAATCAAACTTTGAAAATTTGGCATAAAACTGATAATCATGTAAGATCCCTAGAACTATCACGAAGTGCTGCTCATGATCCACCATTTTCTTTGAATACACCAGAATATCATCTAAAACAACTGCACAAATGAATCCAGATATCACTGAAATATCTGATTCAACAATGCCATGAATACCGCTGGCGTATTTATTAGACAAAAGGGTATAACCACATATTCATAAATATCATATCTATTTCTGAAAGGTGTTTTAGGAATATCATCCTTCCTCACTAGTAATTGATGATATCCTAACCTCATGTCGATCTTGGAGAACCACTGGGATTCCCTCAAATGGTCAAATAAATCATCAATTTGTGGAAGCAGATATCTGTTCTTTATTGTAACTTGATTAAGTCTATGATAATTAACATATATCCTCACAGTTCTATCCACCTTTTTCAAAAACTACACTGGCTATTCCCACAGATATGTGCTAAACCCTTTGTTTTCTAACTCCTCCAACTAGACATTCAATTCCTGCAATCTAGTATTTTCCATCTGGTAAGAAGGAAGTGAGATTAGATTGGTCCCTGAAAAGAGATCAATCGTAAACTCCACTTCTCTAACGAGAGTTAACCTGGAGAAGTCTTCAAGAAAATCCTCCATGAAATGATCAACCAATGCTGAAAAAATAGTCTTCCCAACACCATCTACTGCTTTCGATGACAACACCACCAACTGATAAGATAACGTTTCCACTGTTGGTACCAAAAAATCCATTGCACACACCCTTTCATGACTCTCTCCTCTAATGTTATGTCTAATGCCATCGTGTGTCGTGAAAGCCATTGCCTGCACATTATAGTCGATGTGGGCCCTAAACGCCACCAGACAATTCATTCCCAGGATTACATCATACCCATCCATCTCAAGTAGTGAGAAATTTCACATTAGCTCAACCATGCCCACAATGACACAACATGCTCTACATAAGAAGGATTGTCCCTCTCTTTGACCCAAAGGAGTTTGAAGTTTCAAAACCAAGGGAATCATTTCTACCCTTAAACCAAGCAACTCAACCGCACACTTGCAGTAATAAAAGTGTGTGAGGCTCCCGTATCAAACAACACTTGCATCCAGGTAGAATTTAAAATAATAGTACCTCACACCTTGGATGGTCCCAACTTATTATCCACCACAATACGCTCAGATTTGTACAACGCATTGGTTTCCACACACTTCTCTTTATTTCCCTACAGAGGAGTTGTGGTGTTCTAAGAATCATCATAACTGAATTTTCTCTGCTGATGAGGGGTATTCTGTTGTCCTCGTCCCATTGATGCATATGACGTCTGCGATCCGTGAGAAGTGTCATGTGCTCCCAAACTTGGAGAATCCGACAATAACGCTGAAGATGCACCATCTTCTAACAATTATGACATGCTCAATGTTTTTGGATACAGTCTCACTTGATGTGTGACGTAGATCCTCACTGAAAACATACTGGATTTCTCTAGGTATTTGGAGAAAGATTTACCGATCATGATGCCTGATTATATGCCATACACCTACCTTGGGAATAAGTGTCCCTCCTCTTCTTAAACCCAGCATTATAGTTCCCACTATTCCCCATGGGTACCACCATGCTTCCTCTGCCCTAAGATCCCAACAGATCACATTCAGCCATCATTACTCGATTCACCATCTCTGTTTAATCACGAATACACAACACTGCTATTTTTTGAATAGATCTCTTGCCTTAACCCCACATCAATGATACTTGATTTCAACAACGTGCTACCCACCACCTTAGGTGAAAACCACACTAATCTCGTAAACATAGCTGCATACTCTCTTACAGACATATTCTCATGTTTCAGACAAAAGATATCAGTTGTACGTTGAATTACAAATGTATGTGGGTAAAATAGTTTATTAAAAAATTTCTCAAAGCCTTCCCACATCATACACTGGCGTGTCCCCTCATGGGATTACAACTCCCACCACTAAAGGGAAATATCTTCTAATATATATGTGGCCAATTTAACTTTTAACTCTATAGGTGGTCCTAAGAATTTGAATATCTTATTCATTATATTCTACCACGCGTCTACCCTCTCTTGCTCTGAATCACCCATAAAGATAGGTGGATCCTGCCTTTGAAACTGAGCCACATAATCAACATGATTTGGCTCTTCCTCTCAATTCACACTTCCTATGGAATGGAAGGCTTGCACTATGCCATGGACTAACTGCTGGTTCACCTGGGGCTCAGGTGCAACAAAAATCTCATCAGGCACAACTGGTTGGTCTCTACGACGCCTACCCGGTGATATTTCTATAAATAGAAATAAACAACCCTGAGTCTCAATTCTGTAGACATCAAGAATTACCATTTCAATTTCAATTATAGAACACTATCACAATGTGGCCTTCTACCTTTGACACATTTTCTATGTTTCACCATTCAGGAAAATCAAACCATTTTCAAAATACCAGCAGTTTCCATGTTTCAAATCCTTTCTTTTTGAAACCCAATTAAGATTTTTCAAAATCCACGATTCATATCACAACATAAATGATTATACACCAATAAAATATGCATCCTAGAGGGAAGTCATTTTTACCATGCACTCAAAGCTCATATCATTGGCTACACACATGACAAAGAGATATCTGATGCCTCTAAGTGTCTCCAACCACTTCTGTACCCAAATCCCAGGTAACATGTAGTTCCGCATAAAACGGTTAGCTACATCATTTTATGTGATACATTCCATGTTATGATATTCTGATGCCTTGCAACCATCCCAACTCAAGGAATATACCACAATGGATTTCAACTCCAAATCCGAGAATCAACTCCAAAAGATCAAACAAGCTCATGACATTTGAAACACCCCACCCCTACCCCGTTTGCTTGAGGAGGCGGTGGGGGTTACATGGAATTAAGCAACGTACCCAAGGCGCCAAAGGCTGGAAATAAATATTGAGGGCTTCAAAAACAAATTGGAGAATGATATTCCCTTAAGACAAAACCAACCAAACCATCACCAACAACCACAATATGATTCATATAAAAAACCAATAATGCATGTATTCCCAAAAGGAAACCAAGTTGTTCCACAATAAAACCCATAAACCAATATAAATCAGAGTACTATGCGGAAGAATAAACAACAAAACACTATGAGCCATGACACCCCCACAGCTTCACACCAATATCCAAGCTCTGATCTACACCAACACATCCCAAGCATCACCACGAACCACTAGCAATGAGATGCCTTATCTATTACTGTATCTTGGTACATGACATCTATAAAGACACCAAAGTTCCAAAGCACGGGTGAGTACAACGACTCAGTAGGTCTTCCCTAAATAACTTCCCTACACATGCCACTAGGATAAAACTGTTAGCACATTTATATAAAAAATATTATATACAATATATCACAAGTGAAACCATTTCCATATTCCAAACACGCCCTTACCAAGCCATCGCACCCAAACCTAGAAACTAAGGGAAAGCCAGCAAAAAATGCCACAATCCATTTCATCATTCACCGAATAGAACAATAATTTCCAACATGCAATGTAATGCACAAAAAAACCAAAACAACCAAATGGTGGAGCTTACATCCAAATAATTCACCCATTCACACCTAGAGGCACTTCCAGTCCACTTATCCTTTGATGGTGGCCCTTCCATCCACTATCCATCCCTTTTTTATAGTAGTACTTCCCTCCACTTCCACAAAACATTCAAATCAATCCATAACCAAGCATATAACCCAACAAAGTCACGAAAACATGCAATCAACCAATTCCAGTGCATATGAATTAACTTCAGTAAATTACCCATATATTGAAAACCATTTTCAATGCCCAACAACCTTTCAATAAAACAACCTCTTTATTGAAAACCATTTACATCAATCATTTTAACAAATCAATAATAGCATCCCATTTTAAAATCATTATTTTAAAATCCACAGCAATAGCATTTCACCATAAAATTCCCTTTTTCCCCAAAATCAACCAAAACAACACCCAAGGGATATCCAATTTTTTTTTACATAAAATGACAATTAATTAAAATCACAAAACACTAATTTTAACAAAAATAATTAGCTCTAACCTAGTGGAGTTAATAGAGAAGCCACCCACTGTTAGGGATCTGGGAAAAATGACCCACAAGAAACCACTCTTCAAATCTAGTGAACGCACCACCGAATACATTCTAGATCCACTTCCCCAACATCCATAACCCTTAAAATCAACATCCAAGGAAACCACAAACCTAGATCTACACACAATGTGTGTCGATCTAGAAAACCATGAGATTGGGAGATGTATATCTTGACGAAAACACCATGAAACTGGGAGGGGAGACTTACTCAGGAGAAACAACCTTCAAACCACCACAAAAGCCCTTGTATTTGCTTCCAAAATAAGTGGGAGATCACATTAAACTCATGAGAACCCAAAATTATTAGTGAGGCTTGAGTGTGAGAGTATATGGAGAGGAATGTGGCAAGCCTGAGTGTACCCGTATTTTAAAACACTATTTTTAATTGGCCACATGGTTAGCCAGCATGGTTCGGAAAACCATGCGCTAAACGTGCACATACTAATACCTCAAGAGAAAGGGTCCACATGGTGTCCTCATACAGTTAGGAAAACCATATGTAGGCCGTGCGAAGCCTACTTCCTCCCCCTGCACAGTTTCATGGGGATCCCACACGATTTCCCCCAACCGTGCTCAAACTGTGCTCCCTAAGAAAAGCCTCAAGACTTATCTAAAACCATTCTAAACTCTCCCACCCATTACCCAACTCCTCCCATGCACTTTAAACACATAAAAAGAATAAATAAAAGGCTATGAACCTCAAACTAGGGGTACTACAATATAAAATCCCATATGATTCGTGAAACCCCAATTTTAAACCAAAAGCACTAATAATTTATTTTAACAAGCACTTCATGTACACAACCCATTTTTAAAGAAAACACCATTTAAAACATGATTTCATTCAAAAACAATACATTTTAATCAATAATAAATTAAATTAAATTAATATCCTAGAGGATTTTACATACAAAATAATCAATTTATAGAATTATCCCTTTGTTTAGAGACACCAAACTCCATAGTAGAGGTAGAACTAATGACCTTCCAAAATGAAGACAAGAGAAGATTAGATTGGGTCCTAATGGTGCTTGATTCATAAGAAACACATTAAAACTCCATGAAACCCCTTATATTTAAAATCCACATACAACATGGATTACAATGAGTCATTTTGGGAAGATATCTAAAAAGGATGTAATAAACAGAGAGGAAAATACTTCAAACCCCATACATATCTTGATAAATCCATCATAAATAAAGTGAAATCACCATGAATCCCATGGTAAAATCCAATATATCACTATGAAAAGATTTATTTGAGCCTAAATGAGATAAGGGGTATATTAAGAATATAAAAAACAATGTAAAAAAGGGGGAAAAGAAATTTTAAAATGTTCAGTGTTCTTTGAAGAGTTAGGCTTCATGGTAGGGAAAACTATGTGCTAAATTTTTGTGGCCATTATATCTTTAAAAATATATTTCTCATGGTTTCTAGATACAATCCTCATGATTTGGTCAAATTGTGTAACCCTGTTGGGATTTCACCCAATAGTTTCATTGTTTTCCCTGCTGAACCACTTGGTTTCTTTAGAATTCTTTAAACTATTCAAAACACATCTATTCAATCATAGATACGTACTACATGGTTTCTAAATTGATAGTATTTAATATACACCAATAATTCACATGATTTGTATCCTAAAAAAATATCGGTTTTTGACCCTCATTCCCCTAAATCCTCTAGAAAGGAAATAATGACAAACCAAATATAAAGTATAGAATTCCTATGATATGATGGATGCTATAATATGGGGAAAGAAGAACATAACAAATTGTAAGATCTGATGATCAAAAAGGGTATATAGGGAGATATAAATTAAAATATAATCATGAATTTATAATAAAGGTTTGATAACCTGAGAATAATATTTTAAAACCATAACTAGAATATCATAGATCATAATCCTGTGTTTCGAATAATGTGTGGTAGTTCATAAAAGATAAAACATAAATTAGTCAAATAATATTAACCATGGAATCATAACATTGGAGTAAGACATATATTTGTGGAATATACAAAATAATAGAAAATAATTTCCATTTTTATGGCCTACTACAATAAAAAAATCATAGTGGATTGGGTTCCCTCCAAATTATGTCTTATTCTTTGTCAATGTTCAATCATAAAACTATCATAGTGGATCGATTCCCTTATAGAATTGGTACTACTCCCAATTACATTACTTTTTATATAATGATATATCCATCTCTACAAAATTCACTAGAGGGTTATATAATTATAGAAAATATAATTACCCAATCATAATATATTTATATTTGATAAAAAATATCATATGTCTTTCATTTTAAATAAAAATTCATGAAATTAAATGGGAATCATAATCATTTCAACATTGAGAATAGAATAACCCATGGAAAATGTACATGTTTCCTAACCAGCTCATAATAATAATCATAAACCATATAGTGGAAGAATAAGGTTGGTATCATGGGATCATATACTTAATAAAAAATATGTAATATCATTGGATGATATCATAAATTTAAATTTCATTTATAGATCACATGTAACATATTTTGAGGAAAATACAATTTTCACTATGGAATCTATTATTTAAAATAATAAATTTACAAAAATAATATGAAACCATTTCATTGAAAAGAACCATGGAAAATTTTAAATGAAGATTCAAAACATTGATTATTTATGTCAGTGATAAATTTCTTTCATGTTTTTTTATGATAAAATAAATATCTATTTCGGATTTTTAATAAAAAATCTAAAATAACTCTTTTAGAAAACAACAAGAATATCAATTTTATTTTTAAAAAAAATCAATCATTTATTTGAAATATTTTTAAACACAATAAAAAAATGGTAAAATAATTATTTAAAGCATATTTTGAAATCAATTATATGGAATAAAAAATATTTTCGTTCTAAAGAGAGAAATAAATTCAATTTCACCTAAAAACATTATTTCTATTTTTTTACTTATTAAATATTAAAATATATAAAGAAAACATTTAATCTATAGAAATAACCATATGATAATAAAATTAAATTTATTCTTCATTGATAGGAAATAAAATTCTATCATCAAAGACATAATCATAAAAAAATTAATATAACCAATAAGATTACTACATAAAACACCTTCCACTTTTGTTAAATTCAAACTATAATCCCTATGAATGAATAAATATAAATAAAACATTAAATATGATGTAAATAAATAGAAGCATAATTTAATATATCAAAACGAAAATATAATGACCTTATAAACATGATTGGGTGCATAACTTCAAACATATCTCTATGAAACAATATAGTATTGAATAAACCCTTACTGTGTTCATAATATTCGATTAAAAACTCATGGAATGGAAAAATATATATGGAATTTTAAATCCCTATAATTTTCATGAAAATAATCATAAAAACATTCATTATTATTATATACATGACATGATGGTATCATGTAGTACATATTCCATATATCTAATAAAAATAAAATATAGATGAGAAATCAGTATACATCAAGTTCGAATTACCATGAATGTTCTATAAGATCTTAAATAATAGAATTTCATATATTTTTAATTTAAATATAAATCATGAAAATGATTATATTATTATATATTACCCAACTATAACATTTAAATACAAATTAATTAATATGTCCATAATAAAATCATTGTTTTTATGTGTCAATTATTCCATTTTTCATGATAATTTCAATATGGTAGTTCTGGTAACATGAACTTGGATCATGGTTTAATCATATTTAATATTTTGATATGAATATATATATAAATAATTTTCAATAAATTAATATCTTTGGTGTCATCCATGTCAGGTATATATATATAAATAAATAACATCATCCATGGAAACGATAGAGAAAATATATTTATGAACATTGTTTTCACTTTTAAAATTATTAAACAGAATAAGGATAAATAATAATTAACCTTGAAATTATCATTATTATATTACATATATAAAATATATATTCATTAAATCTCTACTTATTACCACAATTTTAATTAATAAAAGAAAAAATAACACATCGTTTTTTTGGATTTAGTAGTTCATACATCGCACAAGCATCATTATATTTTCAAATGGATTAAAAGTTAATATGGTAGATATCATATTATCAGAATATGATAATAATTATATCATATATATCATATATATATATATATTAATTATTTATATCCTTATAACCATTAAAGTAAACCGATGATGAAAAATGATTTTCACTTGTACATGTCAATGTTAAGTCGTACCACCACTCTAGTGATGTTTTATATTTTAATATGTTGAAAAAATATAGAAAATGTAATTAAGAAAAATAATAAAAAAATAATATTATATTTTTGAGATTAGATTCAATATTTTAGGAGGGTTATAATGAATTTAGGGAAATTAAAAGAATTAATAAATTTTAATGTTTCTGTAAATATAATTACATCTTCATTTGTATACTTACATGAGATCCATTCTAAAAGACAACATGAATAGAATTGTAATGATAAAATAACATCTAATCCATGAATAGTGAATATTGCAATTAAAATTTTAATTTCTTTTTCAGTATAAGTTTTCAATAAGGTCTAATTATAAGAAATAAAGGGTTTTTTAAAAGTTATTATTGGGCCACACTTGTAATTTTTTAAAATATTTTTATATAATAAAATCACATTATGGAAAAATGATTCCAAAGTGACATGGATTTGAATAAAAGGATTATATGATCCTAAAAAAATTATCATATCAAATTTATATTTTTTTACATATCATTATAAACATCATCACCTTTATTAACCCAATTGTTAACCATTTTAAACCTTTTATGCGGTAACGAATATTTCAGTCCTAAAGGGTTAAAATTTTAAATTCTAGGTTAAAATTGGATCATAAAATTACATGTAATTAAAATTTATGACATATATTAACCTTAATTTCCACTTCCATGATTTATATAATTATTAACTAATTTTATAAATTATTATTTTCATAAAATATCATTAATGTGAATTTTCACACTACTATTTTAATTATACCATAAATGAATCTTGATAAAAATGAAATTTTAATATAAAACTTTACAACCAAAATAATTTGATTTATTAATTAATAAAATTCATATGAATAAATATCTTATCCAAAAATATATTACTATATGAGTTTTTTAAATCATTTACATGAATTTTCTACTATTTGTGCAAGTACTGTGTTAGCATTATGTACAAATTTACGGTGATTATTTCATCAATAAAAAATAAAAAAAAATAAACATGTAAAAATAATAATTAATATTTCAGTAAAATATTTAGAAAAACTCTTATACTTATTTTATCCTTTTTAAATAAAATGGAGATATTAAATTTAAGAAAGTTACATTATGGTTTTTTTACTATAAATGATATAAATAAAATTATCATAGGAAAATGAAACCAAAATTCCATATAGTTTTTTGGATGGTTATTGTATAATATATCGCATCAAATGAAATTAAGGAATGTTTTGGGTATATTTTTTTACCTTAAATCACGGTTTTTAGCATGTTTTTCCATTTTACCCTTTCTATGGTTGAAAATATTTAACACGGTTAATATTTATATATACAATAAGAGGACCTATTAAAAAAATTTGAACATACTATTTCTATATATTTTACACATTTTTCATTATTAAATATATATAAGCTGTATATATAGATTTTCATATAATATTTGAAATAGTAATGAAAATAATTTATTAGAAAAAATGTGTTTTAATGATAAAAATCAACTTATATCATTATCATGAATATCACTGATTCAAATGAAATGAATTAGATTATTCAAAATAAAATTGATCATATTCACTATTAATTCCAAATATAAAATATAATGGGAATTGTATATTAAATTACTTAATGATATTAAATGATTGTGTTTTAAAACAGTATTATTAACTATTCACTGAAACATCAATCTTTTCAGTTTATTTCAAAAATTTCACCATAGATTATTTTTTATATGATAATTTATAAAATTATTTTAATTTAATATAAATAAAATTCTATAAATTTATAAAATTAATTACAATTTTTTCAAAAAATAACACGACAACATTAATTTTAAAAAAACACATTTTTAAATATAAAAATCAATTTTCTAAAAACTGAGTTCTTATTAGATAATAATTAATAAATACTTTTCTTTGTAGAGTGAATATTATAGATATATATATATACCAGAATTAGTTTTATCATATTTATACATAATTAATTAATATTAATTTTTAATGATCCCATTTTAAAAATAATTTATTTATAATATATGTCAATTTTTTTAATAATAAATCTTATTGTGTTAATAAATATAGAGAGATAATTTTAATTTTAAACAAATTATCAAGGTTTGATAATTTAATATCTATGTTAGTGGGGCATGTAACTCATGACCTAAAAATTATATCATGTCGTTTTTCATATATGTTTCTATATTTAGTTAACAAGGGTCTATATAGTCTCCTTCATGTCATTTTTATAAATACACTGAGGTATTTCATAATTATTTTTCAAGGTCCCCACCTTAGTGAGAGGTTAAGTTAACTATTGAACCACTTCTAGGGAAATTCCCCATCTCTTTTCCATCATATCCTATAGAACCCCATAGGGTTGGAGAGTATAATTTTTATCATGAGGATCTCAAGGCCAAAGAATATATTCATCCCAATGTGACCCCTTGGGCTTCATCGGTTCACTTTACAAATAAGGATTATTCAAACTATGGATATTTTTTGATGAATGAAAGTGCAATGAGATGATTATTTATAAAAAGTATCTTTTTCTAATTATTGATGAAATGTTTGATCATCCAAGGGGATCCTGGTTGTTTTGTAAGATTGATCTTCATTTGGGGAAAAATCCTTAAACAGTATGAGAGGAGGATATTTCTACGATAGCCATCAATAGTAGTTATAGGAAATATGAGTATTTGGTAATGTTTTTATATCATTTTAATTAGTTGGCTGTGTTTATATATTTTATGAATCCGATATGTCATCGGTTCTTTTTCTATTTTGTGGTTGTATTGGGGATTAAATTTTAGTATAATAAATGATCAAATAGGAACACAAGGATCATATATATATCATCCTTATATCTCTAAAGAATCATTATTTTTATGGATGGATTTTTAGATGTGGTGTTTGGATCCAAATAGTGATTCATCTTGTCTATAATATTATTAATCAAAATATTTTAATTTATTTTCAATGAATTAATATGTTTTTGTGAGTAAAGAAGAACTCGCGATTCTTGGAGAATTATTATTGATTCCTTTAATGTCATTGTAAGGCATATATGATAAATTATCCTTGAATGTTTAAATATTATTGTTATTATATTTAGTGGAATACATGGAAAGTGTTGGAGGCTGAATGAAACTTTTCATCTTATGGTAATTTATGATGTATTGAATTTTGATTAATCTAATGTTTTTTAGTATAACATATATGATTTTCAACTAAATTGGATAGTCTCATTAATGAAATTATAACTTTTTAGATGTGTTATATAAAGGTCATATATTATTTTGAAGACCTACATAATAGGTAAGAATGGATTTTTATAGTCTATGAAAAGGTAAATCATATATTAAATTACATATGTAATGGCATTCTAGGAACTACATAAACGTTGGTAAAAAATCATGAGTCATGTTATGGTATATTGAGGCTATGAAAATATTGTGAGATGTATAAGGGTCAGACCAAATATCAATTGCTTCTACCAGGGTGCTACCATTGTAAATCTATCACCATACATTATACGACCAGGTGCTACCACATGACATCCAAAAACAAGGGTGTTCTTCTAAGAATTATACCTCAATGTGATTTCGTTTAGATAGTACCACTAGGTGTAACTATTAATATTCCACTAACAAGTTCTACGGTTGGTGTGATACCACTGTTCTAGTACAATATTTGTTATACTATTGATATTCTACCATTGGTGAGATACCATTAGTGTGAATCCTTGATATGTGGTCACATGAGGAATAAAAATTCAATAGTAACAATGGGTTCTTTGGGTATCCGTAAAATCCTCCAGTCCATGCACATTTTTCGATGCATGCATGGATATAAGATCATATCGAGATAATTTATTTTATATATTGTTTGTTAATCTGGATATTACATATATATAAGATTACTCATGTTATTAATTTACTATGGGAAGTGATAAGGAATGATTATTTAAATATAATGGAGTGGGAATGATGTGATTAACCTATAGAATATCACGATACATGAATCTTGATATATGCTTTATTGAGGAGGAATAATTCAACGATATTAGATATTAATTAATATTTACAATTTCTAAGGAGAAGTTTTTGTACCATTGACTCAATTTAAAATATAATTGATGATATATATAGTTTTGATGAATACATTATGGAAAACTATATAAAATCACATTATACTAAATTTAATATGAGAAAAATGTGGGATACTTGATCCAAATGTTTATGGATTTAATGAAAAAAATTGAATTACATTATTATGGTTTTTATAAGATTTGAATAAATTTATATAAATAATATCCTTATATTCTTGTAGGTTTAGAAGAAAATTTTTATTTGGATTCGAGAACACTGTAATAATTCTATGGGTTTGATAAATTATTTTATCAATATTTGACAAGAGTCGAATAATGGAGTAACTAAAGGTGAGAAACCAGAGTATCTGAATAATCATTATATAATTTAAAAAAAATATCTGAAGAAGAGTTTCAAGACTAGTAGTGTTGATGTTCATGAAGAGTTACATGTGTAGACCTGTTGATCCATATTCTCATAGAAGAGGATTTTGTTTCTATGTGTGGAAAAAATAGACCAATTATAGGACGAATAGAATTCTACTATGGATCTTTATTGAAGAAGATAATTATAGGTTCCAATTGGTTCTAAAAGTAGAGAAATGTAGTGGGAATTTGTGTTGGTAAAATGGGATTTTCTATGAATGTAATCACTTGTTTAATAGGGAATACAATATGTATGGGGGTCTAATCAACAGAACATGGAGTTTGATTTTATGTCATGCCTTTTAAATTTTTTGTGTTACTCTCATTTATTAATATAAAAGAAAGAGATGATATGAGAAAATTTTGAGTGGATCACAATCATTAACAATATCATGAGGATTAATTGGAAAGTAATATAATTTTTAAATGTATACCACTAATTCACCCACCCCCACTCAAAGGTCAATCCATCTTAGGACTCTATATGTGGTATTAGGGGGATTTTCCCCAACAAATATCCAAGATGTATTCTGAAAGGTAGAGAATCATAACCCTAAATATAACTAAGGTAATCAAACATTTTCTATGGAATAATAATCAAAGCTAGAAGAATATGATTAGACCATATTTCTTATCAATCGACCTAGATGTGAGATATAGTGAAACAATTTTTTTTCACCCCTTTATATAGGACCTTATATGACACAAGCTAATAGGTTAAACATGGATTTAAATAGAATGTCTCAAAACACCATCTTAAAGTCCCTATCAAATAATTTTTACAAAAAATATCATTGGATTATATACATAAAATGGTGTTTTGGAAAAATTATGTAGTGGAAATGAATTTAATATAAACATAAAGTAACCCAAACATAATTTTTTTATGTTCCAAATTTATGATATAATGATATAAAATTATGATAATATTGACGAATACAATACCTATGTTAATGGAATTGTGATCAACATATAAAAACCTAGGCATGATGTGCATCAATGTTACATGATTTTTGTATAAAATATCATACATAACACAAATACATTCCCAAATACCATATTAGTTTAGTGACTTTGGAAAAACCGAACACAAACATTTAGTTTGGTTAAATATCTTAATTATTTCCCACAAAGATACCCCCCTTTATTAACCATACCTAAAACATTTCATTATAAACTGGGGAAAATTAAACATACGAAAAATGGTGAATTAAGATACTCATAATGGGTAAACAAGTAGATATCAATCATATCATAATAATAAGACATAAGAACATAAAAATCAAATTTGAAAATTAAATCTTGCATATCAAATATCATGATATCATGTCAAGGGATAAATAAAAGTTGTTCCTCAAAGAAATTATTCCAAAACAACATTACATAACACATATAAGTCTTGGAATACACATAAAAAAGGAAAATTATTTCAATATGATTGAAGCCTCATTTTAAAGACAATCAAAGTGGATAAATTCTATTACTGAACTAACATCATTCCTCATTCCTGTTCTCATTTACTAAACTGAGTTTACATCCCGTTTCAGCCCTGCATTACAGAACTGAGATCAATTACTACTATAGACATATTTATTTCATGAGATATAAATATTCACCCTAATAACTGGATGTGAATGTAGTTATTACCCATCACATAATGCAAACTATAAAATTTTTTACCACAAGAACATAAACCATTCATCACATCTGAACATATAGAATGAAATGGGTTTCATAAACTTTATCCAATCATAATATAATCCATGTAAAAGAAAGGGGTTTCATAAATATCATCTCATCATAACATAATCCAACCATAAGAATGATAGGGATAATATCTATGAAAAATATCCCCATTAAATCATAACTAAAATAAAATAATGTTATCGAGCATGGAAATGTAATTTTGAGATATCACATAAAAATAATTCCTGAGTAAAATATCTTTTCTACATTGAAAAAAATTTCATAATTAAAATTTCAAGTAATTCTGAAAGAAAATTTATATTTGAAAATAACCAAGTAATATTGTGGTGAAATCATGAAGTCATTAAGTCATCATGAAATTGGAAAAATCAATTTATGTCGTATATGATTAAAAAACTTTTATTTATTTTTTTTCTAGAAAAGTCAAAAATTTCATCATTTGGAAAAATAAAAAAACATTCCTTTCAAACCGTGTTTTAAAGAGTAAATTATGTGTAAAAATGACAGAAAAATACATATGAGAATAGTACAAACATAATGTTAAAACATTTTTATAAAATTAGAATATGGAAGATAAATATTCGCCAATAGAGACTTAAAATGAAATAATCCCAAATGATGATGAGATTATTAAATAAATACTCATCACATTATAATAATTATAATTAAATGCCCAATGAATGAAATAAAATTATATGGATGTGAAAATATAATACATTTCTAGATAATAGTCATAATATAAATTCATAGTCGTTATATAAACCACGTATAAGAAACAAGAAGTGTATAAGGCATGCGTCCCACGAAGATAAAAGTGAGACATAAATCTATTATCATAAGTCTGAATTCATTCATACATATCTAATCTTCTTGTATAATGGTTAAATAATGTTATTAAATTATTTCAGAACTAAATTTAGATTTATTATATCATATATTATCATTTTATCCCCCATTAGTTAGTAACATTTCATTATTACTCTTCTTTTGGGTGTTAATTACTTCTTTTTCCAATACATGTTTTGTCGTATAGTTCTTAGTTAATGTGTAGAGTACATAAATATATCTTATAAAGAAATTTATTAAGATAATATATATTATTTTATTCATTTTATCCATTTATATAATCATTATTTATATGGTTATAATAGATAATGAAAAGCATCATATTGTGGTGAATGTAGGTCATAAGTACACATGATTAATGATATCATTCTGTTAATGTTGAAATGATACAGAATTGGATGATGTATATATTCTTATACAATAAATATCATGTTATAATTATCATTTATATATATTATTTTAGTCATTATACCCATCCAAATAAAGTGATGATGATAAATAAATTACACCACATTTTGGAGAAAGTAGGTCATATGTATGAAGACGTGGTGATTTCATTTTTAGTATAATGGAGAAAAAGTAGAATATGCTTATTGCATAATCATAATAAAATTTAATAATATATTTTATACTTTATTTATTATATTATAATGAAGATAACACATGATGACGAAGAATAAGAAGATTAAATACTCGAGTGAGATTTAGTTAAAACGATTACCTCTTTCTTAGAAAATCTCTTTTCGATATCCTCTTAGGGACAATATGGTCTCTTTGTTTAGAAGATCATAACCTCTAGGATCTGTATATGGATGCTTATAACAGAAATTTTCAGGTTTCATTGATCCAGAATGCTCAATGTGGTGATAAATATTGAAGGAGGAGGTTCCCTTTTATAATTGAAGTAAGGGGCACTTTTGGAATTTCCAAATATATTAATTTCTAATAAATTCAACCACAATAGAAATACCTCCACAAGGAGAATGATTTTAATATTAGATTATATAATGTTTTAATCTAATAAACCATTATTTCTAAAAAAATTATGCAATTTTTTGGAACCTTATCATTTTGATTAACCCTTAGTTAGCCAATTTTAATTTTAATTAATGTTACAACATTGTTAATATTAAAATGATTTAATTTTCACTTATGTGGTATAAATTAGACTCAAAATGATACAAATATAATACATTATACCATATTATAATTAATTTATAGTTTTAAAAATGATTTATGATTTTTAACTAATTTAATAAATTGTAATTTTGATAAAATATCATTACTGTAATTTTTGACATTATTAATTACTTATCTTTTTAAAAATATCAGAGAAAAATTATATCTCATAATAAAAATATTAATATATCTATAAAATTTAAAATCAATCCATAAAATTCATTTATGACATTAATTTTATTTAATTTTATTTATTTGAATGTTTTGAATATCATTTATTTGTTATTCCCATTAATAACAATTATCACATCATCATTTTAGAATCCATTAAGGTATTTATTTATGTTGTAGTAATTAAAATTAAGATACCATTTTAAATAAACAAATATTATATTTCATTTAAATATTTATCTCATAATATATCTTCTATATTACCCTATAATAAAAATGATATATTTATTGAATATATGAGTATGAAATCTTTAATATTTCTTCAAATAAATTATAATTAATATCTTACTCTCAACCAAGTGTCTTAAAAATGATTTCTTTTATTCCAAGGATTCTTTTATATTAATAAAAAATAAAATATATTTTTTTTAATTTTTATGGTAATTTTATATTATTTGTAACATTATTTTTTACCCTTAGATACCTTATTTTCCTTTTATTGTGCTAATGTAAAATTTCTAAATTTAATATTCAAAATTACAAAAAATAAAATAAAATAATTTAAATAGTTTCGACCCTCTCATTCAAAATATGGAATCCTATTTTTCTAAATTAAAAAATATAAGTTTTAGTAATTAGTTTTAAATTAAGCTCATTGTCTTGGTGAGAAAACATGTTACTATAGTTAAAACATGAAAAAGATTTAAAAATTTTATACCTAAATTCAATGTAAAATTTATGTAAATGACCTAAATTGGATTAGCTGATAAAATATAATATATTTATACTTTAAAATAAGTTATAAATATATTTTATCACTAAAAAATAATTTAATGGAAAAAAATTCAATTAAAATGTAGTATTTTATTACTATTCATCAAAACTTGAAACCTATCATAAAAATTAGAAAAGTAAAAAAGTAAATTTTTATTTAATTTTTTCAATGAATTTGTTTATTTTTCATATAAAAATTATAAAATTATCTAAAATTGTATTTTAAATAGGTTATCCATTAAAATGTGGTAAAATTACCATTATAAAAATATAGTTTTTATGGGTAAAACTAGGTTTTCTATTATCTTATGCCAATAAAATATAAATGGTGAATATATAAAATATCTGATTAAATATATAACATATAAAGTTTATTAATATCATTCACTAATTGTAATTAATTTTATTTATCAACACAAAACTACTTTGGGAGAATAAAAATAAAAATATTTCCCTTATAATCATCCGGTATATATTTTCATTTTTTATTAATTGGTATCAAATGAATTTATGTTATAAACCATATATTTTCATAAGTCAGTTAATAATATTCATAATAACTAATTTAATTCCTATGTTATATCTCATTATGTTAAATAATAATATTTTAATAATATACTTTTTTCAGTAAAACTCATTCTTCCATGTAATATAAGCTATTCAAAGAAGTCGACATTGTGTATAACACAATCCAAGCATAGTGTTGTGCATACTGCAAGTTAATCTAATTGTTGCATGTAGCGCATCTTCTACATTTTGTTTCTTAAATAGAAATATATATTTATTGTTGTGAGAAATACCAATATATAAAATATAATAAATTAAATTGAAAAAAACTTCCTAAAATATCATTGTGTTACATTCTACCCATTAAAATTCATTTCATCGTGAAAATTCATTTAGGTTATCAAATATTTAATTTTTTAAATTATCTTTCATATAAACCGACATCGTTAAAATGATTTGTAATACTTCCTTTCAAAAAGAAAAATTTAGAAAATAATGGTTACCCAATTTAAAAAATAACTAAATTTAAATGATGGAGAATAGAGGTGAATATATGGGAATGGAGGAAATGTGTAAATAATCATAGAGATTGATAAACATCATTGATCATAATAAAGTTGGTGATCTCGAGAAAGTTAACAATCACAATACGATTCACTAAAGAAGTGTCAAAGAGGTCATTGATATCATCAATAGAGATGATAATAGGTTAAAATTTTATTTCATGACCCTTTTGCTAATATTGAATAATTTTCATGAGAAGATATACTTACTAGATTTTAGTACAACCTTACCCTTTATTGTGCCTTGATCACTTTTAACATTTTCTTGTTTTCCATTAAATGTAGTTGAATTTTTCATTCAAGAAGAACTTATAGATCATGAGATCAATAAATGTTATTATATCTCCTTATATTTGATTTTATCAGAAAAAATGTTTATCAAAAGGTATCCAATATTCATAAATCGAGATATTGTGAGATAATTACATAACCTCACAAAATGTATATACAGATTAACCTAAAAATACCATAAATAGATAATCCTCTAATCCTATTAGAAGATAAAAATCTAACCCCTTAGAAAGAAGTTCACTAAATAGGATTAAATTTTCTATCCCAGATATTATAAGGTAGCTCTTGGTTGTCACATTACAATCATACGAATACCTTCATCAGATATTCTACTAAAACATAGTAATAACCCCAGTTACCATACATCCTTATTGAAAACATTCATGTTTCCTTATTTTAATTTTTATTGGATATATTCCATAATTTAGAAATGTTTTAAACTTCATCAATGATAGCATAAAAAATATTCAATAAATTGGTAATCAGTTATATGGAAATTAGTACCTTCCAACATACATATTCATATCAAATATATCATTATTCATACATCATTATTTGACTAAAAATTATTTTTTATTGAAATTTATAACAATAGGGAAGAATAAACAAGAATCTCCCTCAACTTGTTTGAATGTGGTGTAGATTAACGACATCCCCATAGACTTCATACCTATACTCTATAGGATGTGATCCGAAACATTCGTAAATTACATGCTCCTCAACCAAATTTCCCAACCGAGCAAGTGAGTCTAGAGTAAAGTTGTCATCCCACCAAATATGATGAATATACTACCCATGGTTAGTCACCATGATGCATCTAACAACAAGATATATCAAATCCCGTGATACTTCTGGATGCCCCTAAATAGACCACACAAGAACTTTGGATTCTGACACTATTTTTGCAACTTGAAAATCACACCTCCAATAAATAATCATAATGGAATAAAGAGCCTACACCTCCCCAAATAATGATGTTCCTAGACCACAAAAAGTGATGAACCCCATACGAACTGAACCCCATGAGTCTCAAAGAACCCTCCTCCTCTAATAACCCCCCCATAAATTATCCATCCATGATTAACTTCAAGCCAACAATAGGAGGCATCCACATTATCCAATGACCCTCATTCCTGCTATGCATGTCGGGTCAAATCAAGAGGTCATATATCATAACTAAAATATAAATTCCCTTTAATAGTGAACCATTATTGATGATCAATGACTTAAACTACATTTGTTGGAATAAGTATGGCCTCTTAGAACCCAGTCAAACCTAATTATGCACCTCCCATATAGTCCAGCTGATTGAGGAAGGAATGATTGACCTTACCCTACATTTATTGGCTCTTCCATATTATTTGTAAAACCAAGTGTTCAAGCATACATATAGTGATGGTTTCTTATTTCCAAGGAAGGGTTGACGGGATAAAAAAGAGCAATTATAATGTTCCCATCTTATTTGGAGGAAATTATGGAGCGTATTTTCAGTCTGCGGATTCTCACTATAGAAGTAGCATGATGCCTTGGGGATACCCTTCCATTGAATGTTATCTTTTTTTGGATGTGATCTGTTCATGATACACCCAATGAGGAAGTTCTTTTTAGTTGGAACCTCTTTTTCCAAAGACATTTGATTCACACTCATTATAAGGACCCTTCAAATGAATAAGTCTCTTGTTGACCCATGTAGAAAACCTACCCAAAGATGATCCTATTAAGTAGAATTTATCTAGTTCTTCGTTCATATTAATACCTTTTTTATACCATTAAATACATATATTTAAGAGAGGACTACAAGGATTATGGCCGAGCACAAGCCTCCATAAAGGAGGCATCTGGTTGAGGGAAACATGGGAAATCCAACCTCTGACCCACCCAATTAACCATCCAAAAATGGACTTCCCCTTTGCCAATAATCCACCTAGAAGAGCCAAAAATGACTTGAATATGAGATACCATGCACCATTCTATCCATAAGATATATGAACCATGAACATCATGCACCTCTAATAGATCTTCATACCGTGTCATGAAGAACAACACCCATTAGAAATCACTCGTAATGATATCCCAAGCCAACTATCCTTGCATACCATGAATCTATTATCTGACGTCAAGAATCCCAACAGCACCTTCATCCACAGGTCTAGACATATGAGACCATGAGGCCCATTGAATACATCCCTCTTTATTGGAATCCTGCATGAATGAGGTAATAATCTTTTCAATCAACATGACAACCCCTTTGGTAGCATTGAGAAGTAAAAAAACATGCATTATAATTGATGTTAACATGTTATTGACCAATGTAACCATCCCACCAAATGATAATAATTTATTTTTCCATATTATAAACATTCCCAAGAGCTTATTAATGATATGCTCTAAGTGGTTCTTATTGATGCGTCTATAAGAGATCGGGAAACCTAGATAAAGAACTTGTATATGCCCCTGTTGACAACACATGATGTCTTTAATGCTCCTATAATGACCTCCAAGACACCTATTGAAAAAAAAACGTAACAATATTAATATTTAATCTCATGTCCACTTGAGTGTCCATAGGTAGAAAATCTCTCCATCAGATTGAGTAAAGATCTTCTCCTTCTTCTTTTGAAAAATAATATATCATCAGAAATAATTAAATGATAGATACTTTACATTCCACTTATAATATGATATGAGGCCAACAATCCCATCTACACACCTCTACATAGGTCCCAGAAAATAGAATTTTGAGCTAAGATTAAAAAACATGGAGATAAAAGATCACCCTATGGAACCCTGTGAACTATCCTGGAGAAGAAATAGCACATCCCCATGAGGTATATAGATCGACATGGTGAGGAGAAGAACCTGAAACAAAGATCACAAAACTACTCCTGAAACCCATACCATCACATCACATGGTTGAAGAAGATATACTTCATTCTATATTAGGATTTCTCCATATCCACCTGATGAATAAAATTTGATCCCACTAACCTTTTTTTGATGTGTTTCAGCAGTTCACATGCAATCCCAACTGCCCAGTGAATGTTTTGTACACTTATGAAACCATGTTGTTCCCTCAAAACAACCATGACATAACCCAACTTGGAATTATTGAAATGAGGGAGGCTAGAATCTTGTAATAAACATTAAAGAGGCTTATTCTACAATAGTGACAAAGGATTATGTGTTACATTTTCATTAGAATAAATATGATCCTATAAGAATAAACAATCCTATTTAAAGGGACACGAAAATAATATTCTTGGACTGCCTCCACAACATATGGGCCCACCACCTCCTAGGAAACCACAATGAAGGCTCCCAAGAAGCGATCCGGGTCCGGGGAACTATCACAGGGAAACATAAAGGCTATCTCCTTGATTTACACCTTCATAGGTAATGATGAAAATAATATTTTTTTAGTCTATTCGTCAAATAATTCATAATACACAAAAAAGCTCCCTCTATTGTGTCCCTATATTCCACTTCATATCACATAAACATATACTGAGCAAGAAGGCATTCGATGTGATCAAGTTCTATATGACCCACCATCCATACATCTGAAATTAAGACACCATTTCCCATATTGATGTTAATATTCAAACAGATCTTATCCTTCAAGAATGCATGGAAGAAGGCGTTGTTGTGATCACCCTACTTCTTCCACCTTACCCACGATCTTTATGTATCTTCCCTTTCATCCTCTAGGAGTTTCTCTGCAATAAGTACACATTTATCACATAGCATGATTAAATATTTCTCATCCCACAAATCTTTAAAATTATTTTCTAGTCTACAATTATCAACCGGATGATTTTCCACCCCATAATTATCATTAGATATATAACCAATCAATTATGAATATCCTCCTTGAGATGCTTCATGTGATAATCCAAGTCACACCAACACCTCCCAGTCCCCTCGTGATTCCATGATCCCATTAACCTATACATGAAGCTCTTGTCTAAATGCCATCTATTTTAATAATATAAAGAAGATTAAGTGAATCCTCTTGCCTGATTTATAAAAAGTAGCATATCATGGTCTGAGTTTTAGTGGGTTATGTGTGTAACCATCATCCTAGAAAGGAAGTTTATTCTCTGAATATTTGTGAGGCATCAGTCATGGTGGCACTATATGCAGTGATTTCACCTTCAATTATTTCACCATGTGTACTTGAATCTAATAAAACCCTAGTCTAACAGTCCTGAAAATGACATTATGTTCTAGAAGTCCAAAACCCCACTATTAATAATGATTGAACCACCCTTATTTTCTAATATGTATGCAATCAATTTGAAATCACCCACCACAAAACAAGGGAGTCCTCTAGTTTGAAAGGAATCCATGTGTCGGAATATATACATCCCCTCATATGTTTCAGTGCTCAGATAGAAAAAAGAAGAAAACCATAATCCCATTCCACATGATCCTGAAATTCATTCAGTATGATGTGAGATTCACCAAGTCAACAAAGATATTTCTCATACATAAAATACATATGTGAGTGTAGTCAGGGTTCCCATTAAAATAGATAGGGTAACCAATTTTTTTCCACACAAGGGAGCTTTCATGTATTATGTTTTGGTTCTAAAATAACCACAAGAGACGTCTGATGATTACATGACTCATTGGCCCCAATGGATGAATTTTATTTTGGCCCTAGACATCAATAATTCAAAATAAGAAATGAAAGAATTAATAAATTAATCGTTGGGCCTTATGACCAGAAACATTATGTAGTTAAATGAATGTAATCGCACCTGGTTATTTCAAATTTGAACATGCGAATGGCCTTGAATAACGTTTGGGGGGAGCACATCATTTTGGAGTGAGAATTTTCTTCCTAAAAGTACTATCATAAACCTCCGAAGTAGAAAACCTAGTAGCCAAGGGGAGATGAGGTGGACTCTTTTTTCAGATCTCCTTGAATGTGATTGACCAAAATCATCCAATGTAGTGAGTCCCTACCAGCCTAGATCTTTTTCTCCACATCCTCTAAGAACATGTCCTTTTGTTGTTTCACTATGAAATCAGGTTCTATATTTCTATATATCGACTCTACAAGAACTCAATATATAACTAAGATGAGATATAAATCAATGGATTGACGATTATAAATACTTTAGAATGTTTGAAAAAAAGATCAAAGATAAAATGAGTCCCAAGAGAACGTGGGATCCCGAATGGGGGATCAACATCTTCCAATGGACGAGTTTTCTTAGGGGAGGTAGGAGAAAAAAACAATCATGTTCACATTTTCATATGTTTCACCAAACAAGAGGCCACTCAAAATAGTAGGGCCAGGCATGACCAGAACCACTATTATTGTGAGGGGACCACTGAAAAAATTAAAATTTGAAACCACCTCCCCAATATTAAATCCACCATTCCTTGCTGCACCCATGCATGTTGTCTCCTCCAACGATTTTGGAAGACCCCTAAATGATATGTCATGAACATCCACACCCAAATAACCTACCATTGAATGATTCCTCCTATATACTATCACCAAATGTCCCTGAAAACCACAGAAAACAAAGAACCCTGAATGATATTTGTATATGTTCTGTTTCCACCATCATAAACTATCATCAGACCACATATAAAAATGTGAGGGCTGATCTATCGATAGAACTATCTCTACATATATCTAGGTATTGAAAGCCATTTGATGTTTCCTAGTGTCCACCTAAGAACATAAAAATTAACCCATAGTATCACCCACTACCTTCATGTTCATAAGATTTTGGAAAGAAAGAGGAAGGCCATGAAGACTTAACCAAAACCACCTTTGAAGAAGACTCCACACCAAAGTGATAGACCAAAGACAACTGGGATAAGGTGTACCACTATGAACCACACCACATCACTTCACCAGCCCAAGACACCACAAAATACTCCCTATAGAACAAATTAATTAATAAAAATCCAACATGGAGAGCTCAGAGACATCTGTAGGTTTCCGAAGACCCTGAGAATATGTAAATCATTAGAACACCATGATAGTTTGTCACCCCATGACCATTTTTTGCTCATATATTACATCATACCTTAGAGATTAAGTATTCTTCAATGTTGGTTTTCAATTATTCATGACATAAAAGAATTGAAATCTTCTTTCTTCTATCTTCCACAGAATGTGAACATCCATAATTATTCATTGTACTAGAAATACCAACAATGTTCATATTATTAATAATTTCTCACGATAGTAAATCCTACATAATAATAAAATCTCTCCAGTAATTTCCAATTTTGTTTCTTATAGTAACCTACTTTTCCATTATATTCAATGTTAACACAATTTTTTATGGTTCCCACCATTGTCTAAAATCAAAAAGTATAGTATGAGACACAATTCTTATATTGTAAAACCATATAATCATGGAAAATCACTTATCAAATTTCTATATTATAACACCTTCTTATGACACAATAATAATATCCTTAGAGACATACCTATACATATCTTAAAAATATCTCTAGAGATATCACCAAGGTTTTTTCATCATAGTTTCCAATGGTTAAATAAAAATTTTCTCAGATTCAAAATATAGTGACCCAGGCTTAATGTGTATAGATATTACATCATTTTTTATTGAATGCTTCGTAAATCATCCAAACAAAAAACCAAAGACCATATTATTTTAGAGACTTTGAAAAAATAGAACATGAACCTATAATAAAGAGAAATATCTTTAATTTTATCCAATAAGATCTTCCCATTTAGTACCCCTACCTAAATCCTTTCTCAATAACAGAAGGAAAAGAAAATAAAAGAAAAAATTTGATCTTAGAAGACCAGTAAGTGTGAACTATTGAGTTATCAGCCATATCCTAATAATATTAAATAATAACAAAAATGAAACATTTAAAAATTAAATATTTTTATAAAATATCATGATATCTTGTCAAGGGATAAGTAGTTTAATTTCCTCCAAGAATATATTCATAAAAATCATAAAATAAGACATTGAATTTGTGGAAAAAACATAAGAATATAAAATCATTTATTTATTAGTCAAGGAAAATTTCCAAGATCATCCTAGTAGAAAAAGTCCAATATTTAAATAATTTTACTTCTCATTCCAGCCTACTATTACTAAATTGGGTTTACTTCTCCTTTAAGCCCTGTATTACTGAACCGAGATCATTTTCTATTCCATAACTATCTATCTCATGTGATAAAAATATTTACTCAATGAATTTTAAGGATATATAGGTCTCACCCATCACATTATAAAAATCATACAAGATTGTTTCCGTAAGAAACTAAATTATTAATCATATATTATCCCATGAAATTAAATATGTTTTATAAACATCATTAAATCATAAGAAAATCCCTATAAAAGAAATAGATTTCAAAACTATCATCCCACCATAACATAATCAAACCATAAATATGATAGGAATAATATCCATTAATAATATCCTCATTAAATAAGTGACATCAAATAATGTTCTCATATATGGAAATTAATTTTGAGATATCACTTAAAAATAAATCTTTAGGTAAATATCATTTATTTATTGAACAAATTTTTAATACATAAAAGGATATGCAATTTTAAGAGAAAAAATTAATTGAAAATTATAAATTACGATTATAAGGGAATCTTAAGGTAATTAAGGCATTATGAAATAGTAAATACAATTCATTCCATATATGTTAAACATATATTACTTTTATCCTTTTAATGGAAAAGTCAAAAAGTTCATTGTTTGTAAAATAGAAATAAAATTTCCTTTAAAACCATAGAGTAAAAAGTAAAAATGGGTAAAAATGAATTTAAAAATCCATAAGTGAATATTTCAAAAAAAATCATTTTTAAAAAACATGGACATGGATTTTAAATATTCCCCAATAGAGAGTCATAACAAAACAATACCAAAAATTGATGACATAGTGAAATAAATACTCATCACCAAATAATAAATAGAATTTTATGCCCTGTAAATGAAATAAAATTTTATGTATATGAAAATACCATAATATTCCATATAATACTCATTAAATCCATTTCTAGGAAGTTTATACACCACATAGAAGAAATAAGTAGGGTATGAGGTATGTGTCCCACAAAAATAAACGTGAGACACAAATCCCTTATCTTATTCATGATTTTATTCATATATACAAACCCTTGTATAATTATTAAATAATGTAATTTACTTATTCTAGATCCTTATTTATATTTATGATAAAATATATTATCATCTTATAACTCTTTTTGGTAATTAAATTTCATTATTACTATTCTTTTGGGTGTTAATTGCTTTATTTTCATATGCATGTTTTGTTGTATAAGTCTTAGTTCATATGAATTGGACATAGTTATATCATATCCATAATGTTAATAAGATAATATATATCATTTTTATTTAATATTTTAATTTTTATAATCATTTCGTTATGGTGATAATAGAGAATGAATCACATAGGGTTGTAGAGATGTTAGATCGTACACACACATGAGCAACGATATCATTACCTTAATTGAGAAATGATATGGAAGTGGATGGTGTATATATTTTTCAACAATCAATATCATATTATATAAACCAATCATTATTATAAAAATCCAAATAAAGTGGTGATGAAAACATATTACACCACATCATGGAGACTGTAAGTCATATGTACACACATATGGTGATTTTTTTGTAGGATGGATAAAAGGTGTAATATGGTTGTTCCAAAATAGTACTAACATCTCATCATATAGGTGATATGGGATTTATTACTTGATAATGGATATAAACCATGAGTATGATGTAGTAGATGAAATACTCTTAAGAGAGTTAGTAAAAATGATTACCTCTTTCTAAGCGGACATCCTTTGGATCTCCTGTTAATTGCACTAGGGTTGGTCTTTTGCAACTTCCTTCACCTCAAGAATGTGTCTATGGATGTTAAGAATGTAAATTTTTAGGTTTTGGCCAATCTATAAGGCTCAATGTAGTGTGAAGATGTGAGGGAGGAGGTTCCCTATTATAATTTAGGCAAGGGGCACATTTGGAATTTAAAAATATATTAATTTATAATAAATTAAATCCCATTCGAAATGCATCCAGAATTCCATTGATTAGATGATAATATTAGATAATTTTATAATCTTATCAAACAATATATTTTTTAAAAATTATTATATTTTTTTTAAAAATTATCATTTTGATTAACCCTTCGTTAACCTATTTTAATTTGAATTATTGTAACTAATTTTTCAATAGTAAAAAGGTATAAATTTTTACTTATGTGGTTTCAAATATACCATTAATAATAAATTTATAATATATTAGACCATAATATAATTATTATATAATTTAAAAACATTATTATGAGTATTAAATAATATAATAAAATTATATTTTGATAAAATATTGTTAGTGTCAATTTTGACATTATTTATTACTCTTAATTTTAAAAATATAAAAATTATAACACCTTGAAATTCTAAAGTTAAAATTTGTATTAAATAGTGTTTATGACATGCAAATCCATGTGTAAAAATGGAATATATTAACCCGATACTTTAAAATCCAAAATAAATTTAATATATTGTATATCTTTTAATGCATTCAACACCATGTTATAATCCATTACATATAAGAGAAACCTTCCACGATAACATCTATTACATGTATGACTGAGATTCACCATATAACAAAATATTATAAAAGTATTATTACTTAATATGATATTATATAACCTAGCCATTATTTTAGCAGATATGAATATTATGAACATACTTATAAAATTTTTTGTTTTATACAAATATAAAATGAATTCATTGGTTACAAATTAAATAGAAATAAAAATAAGAAGCAATTGAAAAGAAAGTGAATATTTTTATAGAAAACTATTTTTATGCACAAAAAGTTGTATTACTGAAACAGATGAAATTAATTAAAATTAGTGAATGATTGTAATTAAATATATATGTTATATATTTAATCATATATTTTTTATATTCATCCATTAGTTTTTATAGGAATAAGATATGAACAAACTCTATTTCACATATAAAAACTTATATTTTTATAAAGCCAATTTTAATGCATTTGAATGGAGAACCCATTTTAAATATGAGTTTTGAAACATTAATAGATTCAATATGTAAAAATAATCATCAAATTTTAAATATAATTATGAAAATTAGTTTTTGGTTTAATTTTTAATATTTTTTATCAATATGATATTTTTTAACGAATATTTAAAAATACTGAATTTTAGTTAAAAACTGTTTTTTCATCTAATTTATTTAATAGGTTAAATTATAAATCATTTTGATTTAATTTATTATTAGATCATATTTTTTTCATTTAATAAATTTTATTTTATTGGAAAAAATTTCACATTGAAATTGACAATAAAAAATAGATAACATTCATATGTTTTTACTTTAAAAACATGCTTTGTCATCATTCCCATGAGATTAAATTTTAATCAATGTATAACACTTATTTGATTAGAATTTTTTAAATATGGATTCCATATTTTAAATAATAATAATATTATAATTTATGATAATACTTATTTTGTTTTTTACAATAAAAATATTAGTGAAATTTATTATAATTAATTACAATGAGTAAGGATAAATTAAGATTAATAAAGGACTAATCTTTAAGCATAAGCCCGAAAAATACCTATAAACATGTAAAAGTGGTTTTCTGTGGACATATATTGACTCTATAATCTATTTTATTTAATTTTACTATTATTATATACACTTTCAATTTGAATAACGTGGTTAGAATTCTTTTATCCAAATATTAAAAGAGTGCCACTCCTCTTCCACTATAAAAGGCCACCACTTATCCGAATTACTCACACCTCTCAAACCAATTAGGGTCATCCAATATTTTTCTAAATAGACCCCTAAAGACACTACCATCAATATTTAATCCTCCCTTTGGTCATAAATACTTCAATGGAAGCCCGTTGGTATAAACTAAAAGAAGATACCTGATTTTTAGAGTAATGGTTTCCAACAATCTCTTTTTTTCACTTACTTCTCCAAAAACTAAAATATTCTTCATAAATGTTAAAATAATAAAACCATCTTCCTAAGAATACATATATTATTTTTATTAAGGTTATTAACTACACTTATACACACTTAAATCTTATGGGTAAAGAATATATTTTTTCTTTGTACGACGTACTACAGACTCACAAAATGATGAGTGTTCATTTTTAATTTACCACCTCTCATGGTGGTCGTTGTGAAGAAATTTTTTTTATAAATAATATATATGATATATATTTTTTCATTATAGTTATTTAATTATTTTATAACACATAACTTTAATGCTTACTATTTTGTGTCAATAAAATAACATCGTTTGAGGAAGTTTGGACTACCACCCGCGCAATGTGATGTGATTCTTTCACAAAATACACAAAATGTATAAAAGATAGTTTTAATTAAAAATATGATACCTAAATGGAGTATTTTTCATATACAATAAAGTGATACCTATCTATAAATAATATATATATATATATATATATATATCATTTTCAGTATGACTGTTTGACACACTTAAAATGTGGTAACATCCTTCATGGACGTGTGGAATACCGTCTCCTCAACACAATAGGATTACTATTAAATATAATAAAATATATATATATATAGTTGTACATGATTAAATAAAATTTTATTAATTATATAATGATCATTCTTGAAATATGTGTTGTTACTTTCCTTAATTCCATAACGATCATTAAAAATGAGAATGTTACAAGTGAATACATACGGCCTGCCGTCAGCATGATTGTAACGTGGATTCATTTTTCCAAAATATATTTTATTATTGGTTTTAAAGTAAACTTTATTTATAAATATAATAACTATGTCATTATTATTATTCTGGAGATTTTATATAATGACCCCTTTGTTAAGAGTTGACAAAAAAACTATTTCAGACACATAATTGGAATTTGGAAAAACTACCAAAGTAAACATAATTGTTTAAGTAATTATATATAACATATTAAAAATTGAAATATATGAAATGATAAACAGTAAAATATTACATAAAAAATTAATTAAATAACATATGTTTGTTATTCATGAATATAAATACACATGAGCCCAATCAGACGCAAGGAAATGGATTCTCATATCAATGTTCACATATCTAAGATAAATGTGATGTTCACCAATTACTTATTTTGTGTAGTGTATCAAATAAACATGTTTTTTTATTTTATAATTAATCCTTTTATCTTCAGGGTATTCAAAATTATCATTTCATGTTATTCCTTCATGATTATTATGATTTTAAATGTTTCAAATTTGTATGGGACACTTTCAAATGTAAAAATAATATATTCCTCAATAATAACATTAATGAACTTTCAATGGGATTTAAATTAGAGGAAATTATATAACCATTGGTCAATAAAACATTTCATTTTCAATACTATGGAAATTCATGACCATTTTTAATAATTACTACCATTTTTATACTCTTTGGTAGTCAAAATGTTTTAGAAAATGTTTTTTAGAAAACCCAACTTAATTTCTCTCATTAGTCGAAGTACCTATTTTCATCTAAAAATAATGTTTTATTAAAATGTTTTAATTTTTTTAATGAATTGGTAAATTATTTTTTACCATTTTTATTTTACAAAAGTGTTCAAATGATTCTTTTTAACACTTTCCGAAAAATGTATTTTTATAACATTTTACTTTGTAAATTTAATGTTGTTTTTACCTCATATGACATATACATATTTACTCACAATAATACCTTAAATACTTTATTTATATCTTTAAAAAGGTAAATTTTTATGAACATTACGTTAAATGTATGTTTTATATAAATGAGTTTTCAAATGGTTTTCAAAACAAATCGATATTTTTATAAAGAATGTTTTTAAAATAACTTTTTATATAATATTTATTCATCAATGAAAAAAACCTTTTATTTTTCCTGTAATTGTGATATTTTGTATTGAAACCATTCTTATTATTCTCCTAGATAGTTTATGATTGATTTTAAAAATGATGGTATTCACATTAATTTCCTTGATTTCTTTAAATTCCCTTAAAAATCTAATTTCCAATAATCATTTGACATTGAATTTACCATAAATTATCCATTTAATTAATAATGGATATTGTTATTTATTAAGTCGCATACCATTTTATATATGGTTCTTACGTTGAAAGTTATTTAATTAACAATGATATTATAGATAAATCCATATCTTTTATTCAATACAGATATTTGATAAGGAATATTGTTTAAAAATTAAATCTATTACATGATATGAAGAATTTTGTGGACATGTAATAATGTGTGGATCCCAAACATTATATAGCTCCTCAATTAATTAATGTTTTCTCCTGATACAAATATGTTATGAAAATTAAATGGGTTTATATCTGTAGTTTTAAAATATCAGGAGGATGGATCTTGATAGTATAGATTTTCATGTGCCTAAGACATGACATCTAATAATTAATCACTACTTTAATTTTGAATCATTTTTTTACTATCCAGGAGATTTTAACATGATAAAATATATGGATGAATTTAAATCTCAATTTATTTTTTAAATGGAATGATTTTTTAGTTTCTTACTTTTCCATATTTATTTTCCCTTGTCCTATTATTTGAATGGAATCTGTTTCCATTTATTACGATTCCATATTGTTTATCCAAATCCTTCTCAGTTTTTGTATTATATAGTATGCATGTTATATTATTTACCATTCCATAATTATTATTCTAATTGATTTATTTTTTCTTCCCCTTTACTATAGACTTATTACAAAATTTATCTTAAGCTTATTAAATTTCATTACCTAGGAATACAAGAAGTTTATTATGAAAGATATGCAGGAATATACTATATGGAATTAAGTAATTATAAAATTTATTTATTTATAAAGAAGAAAAAATTATATCATAATTAGTGTATTCATTTGTATTAGAAGAATAATCTATATATCTCATTTACCAAGACTACTAAAATCTTTGGTCCATTTAGATTTGATTCCTTGTAAACATGACAATTTAATTGATAGTAGAAATAGGGTCCATGATATCTGGGGTCGGGTCGATATACATTGTGTCAATGGAATATCATTAGTAACCTGAGGAACTATATGAAGAAAAATATAGTTTAGAGGACATAAGCCTAATATATAATGTTAGTATATTTATTGAATAACACCCTAGAATTTTGGTAATGTAGTGATTATGTGGTCTTTCTTTGAAATACATCTATATCTGTATACTACAAGTAGAAGTTGTTATGGAATAAATGTACCTTGGAGTAATAACTCCAAAAAAGTATTCTAATCCTGACATGAGGAAACACAGTACAAGAAAACATGACTTACTACGCCCTTGGTTTGACACTACCATGGTATGCTAATGGGATAATTCATATTTTCTGTACAAACCATTATGAATAATTTGAATGGATTAAGAAAAAAAATGATAATGGGTAAAACTAAGGTGTTTTAGATTTAAAAATATAATTCATCCTTTAGAAATCCTACAATTGGTAATATGGTTAATCCTTAGACTATAGACGGACCAATTTTGACCAAGTATTTTCGGGATAAAATAAATAAATTCTAGAATTATTATACTAGTGGTATTTTGGGTATATGAATAAAGAATCTTCTAAGGATCATGATTGATTTTAAAAGAATATGTATTAAAGGAAAATGTTATTTGAATAATACTTCTTTAACATTTATATAAATGTAATTTTAATGGTATTGGAATCCTTTAGGGTTTATATGATTAATAATGTCATCATACTAATAGTAAAATTAGTTAATGATACTTTATAAAAAATTGGTTGTATTGAAAACCATAGATAAGAGACTATTTAAAGATAAATTTTCAAGTATTTCCATTTAATTTATTTTGAATTTTGTATTAATATGATTTTAGAAAAAGACAACATGTATTTTGAGTGACCACATACCAATCTCGGCAATGATCGTTGTTCTTAAACCCATGACTGAAGGACGATAAGGGTTTCATGCCAACCACAAACCTACAAAATGGCCTGGTTAATTTTATAATATTTTTAGTTAAATAATTTGACAAATAAATATTAATATTGTACCAACAAAATCACAATGGAGGATTAGAGATTAATATATAATCCATATTGGTTATGGATGTTATTTAGAGATAACCAGTTAGAGTAGTCACTCTTGTATTGGTCTTGAAATCATTTAAATGTTTATTTTAGTGATTGAAGTATAAAATATTATTATTGGTAATTAATTTCTAGGAGTAAATGGATGATTTATAATTTTATTGAAGCATAAAAAAATATTAGGATTGTTCATTTGTAATTGAAAGCTACGAACTAAGAATATTTCCTTATATTCTTAGTTTGTAAGGAAATTACCCAACATTCGGAAAATAACTTCGAAATATAATGTTATCTTAATACATAAATATCTTTTGAACTAATTATCCCTAAAATCATCAATTATTTACATCATTTAGACACTCTAATATTTATTGATCATTTACTTGTTTGTGATTGATAGCTTAATTCACACAATATAAATATTTATATTTTTCCTTTAAGTATATATAATCACTTTACACTATTGTTATTCTATTTAGAATCAGAGTTACATAATAGTCTATGTGACCTTTGTACTTACCATTCCCTCTTTTCTAGAAGATATTCTACGATCCCTTCTCATGATGGGGGTTTTCAATGTAGGAAATATCAAATAATATATTACCATAATTGAGTTTAAATTATGAGGACACAATTTAACAATTGTCGGGAGAATGTAACACCATGAAATTATAAAGTACAACATTGTATTCAGTGGTGGTTATGACATGAAATACCAAGGGTAAATCAGGATCATATCAACCAGAAAAATTAAAATATTAAATAAACATAAAATATTCTATAACATTTAATGCAAGAAACACTGATTTATATTTCATTACACACGAGAGAGACCTTCCTAAATATCTTGCATTTCACGCAAGATCGAGTTGCACCAAATGGAAATATATTATTAATATATTATTATTAAAATAAATATGATATAATATAGCAATTATCTTAGATGTTATGAATATTATTAACAAACATATGAAATGATTTGGTTTGTATAAATATGAAATGAATTCATCTGTTACCAATTAATGATAAAGGGAAATAAGAAGAAATTGAATATAACGTAAATATTTTTATATAAAAATATTTCTAGGCCGAAAAGTTGTTTTAATATAATAGGTTAAATTAATTATAATTAGTTAATGAGTTTAATGAAATAATTATGATATATATTAAATAAGATATTTAATATATTAGTCTATTATGCTTGAATTACATAAGAAAAGAACAAACTCCATTCCACACATAAAAACCTATATTTTAATATAGGAAATTTTCACCCTTTTAATGGAGAAACCATTTTAAATCCGGATTTTGATGCTAAAAATAAAAATTATTTTATAGTTAATTTTTTATATTTTTCATAAACATAACAATTTTTAAGGAATAGTTAAAAATACTAAATATTTAGTTCAAAACTGATTTTTCATCTAATTTATCTGTAAGGATATGTTATAATTTTAATTAGTTTTAATGTTTAATTAGATAATTTTTTTAAAATTAAACAAATTTATTTTACTGTAATAAATTTCAATTTAAAATTTAGTTTAAAACACTAGAATCCTTCACCGATTTTTACTATAATAATTATCGTGGTCGTCCCTCCTGTGAGATTAAATTTAAATTAATTTATTCCGCTTATATGATTTGAATTTGGAAAAATAGATTCCCTATTTGGAATTATAATAATATATAATGGATAAAAATAAAATTGTTTCTTCAAACAAAAAAATTTGTGAGTATGATTATAATTAATTACAATTATAAAGTTTAAATTAAGATTAATTGTGGACTAAAACCTAACCTTAAGGCCCAAAATGAACGAAAACTTATAAAAGATATATTTTATGGCCAAATTTGTACCATATTTATTAGTTTCTAGACTTTTACCATTATTTGATCATCTATCAGTATAAAAAACATGGTATGATATTTGTTGTCAAAATATTACAAGAGTTCTAGTCCTCATCCACTATAAAAGCCACCACTTCTCCCAAATACTCAAAAAACTCAAACCAAATAGATTTTGGAATTATATACCCAAATAGCTTCCAAAAATAAATCCCCTTGACATTGAGTCATATTTTTGGGGATAAAACCTTTCAAGGAATCCATTTGTTATAAAACAAAATTAGTTACCTGATTTTTGACTGAATACTTTCAAATGATCTCTTTCCATTAATTTAAATTCCCACAACATAAAATATTCTTATTCCATATTCTTAAAATAAAACCATAGTTTGAAATAAAGTTTGATATTTATATAAAAAATGTTTAAAATAAACATTCAAAAACTTCAATCTAGTGTGTAATGAACATTCTTTTTTTTTGTACGGAAAACTACAGTCTCACGAAATAATGTTTGTTCAATTTTTCTTTAACAACTCTCATGGTAGACATTATGATGAAAAATAATTATATATATGATATATATGATATATATTATTTCTTTATACATATTTAATCCTTTTATAATTTATAGACATAATACTTACCATTTTGTGTTAATACCATAACATCGTTTGAGGTAGTGTGGACTACTACCCCCTCAATGTGATGTGATTTGTTCGCACGATGCTTGGAATGTTTAAATGATGGATTTAATTAAATCTATGAGACATACACATCATATATTTTATATTAATAATATAATTACCTCTATATATATATCATTTTATTTATTTTCATTTCACACATTTAAACAGTGATAATGTTATTCTTAGATGTTTGGACTACCGCTTCCTCGATATGATATGATTCCTTTTACATAAAAATAATTGTATATATAATTATATATTATTAAATAAAATGTTATTTATGATATAATGACCATTATATAAATATATGTTGTTTTTTACCTTCATTCCATAATGACCTATAAAAAATGAGAATGGAACTTGTGTGTGTGTATGGTTTAACATCTCTATGATTGTAACATTGATTCATTTTCCATAAAAAAATATCATAATTTTTTTAAAGAAAAATCAATGTATAAATATAATAAGTATGTTATGAATATTATACGTGATTTTTTATATACTAACCCCTTTGACCATAGTTGACCATCCAAAGATATTTTTGACACATAATCCAAATTTGGTTAAAATAATTAATGTAAAAAAATTGTTTAAGTTTTTGTATAAAACATATTAAAAATTGAATTAAAAGTAATGATCCATATAAAAAATCTTCTAAAGCATTTAAATAATTTACAAATGGTTTTTATTCGGGAATATAATGATACACTATACAAATTGGATGCAAGGTAAGGGATTCTCATCCCAATTTTTACATCTCTGAGATAAATGTCATGTTCACCTATTACTTCTTTTATGTGATAAATCTACTATCCTGTTTTATATTATATAATTAATAATTTTATCTTCATGGTATTTTAAACATTATTTAATGTTATTCCTTCATTAGGGTTAGGATTTAAAATTATTCAAAGTGTTATAGGAAATATTGGAATGTTTAAAGTTTATTTTCCTCAATAATAATTTCAATCACCTTTTAATGGTATTTACATTTAAGGAAATTATAGGGCAATTGTTCATTAAAACTTATAATTTTCTCTCCTCTAGTTATTCCTAACCATTTTGGTGTATTAGTACCGTTTTTCTACTCTTTGGTACTCAAAATAGTTTATTATATGTTTTTCAGAAAATCTAACTTTATTTCCCCCTTTAGTCGAAGAACCTACTTTCATATAAAAATATTAATTTACTAAATTTTTTATTTTTTTAAATGACTCGTTAAATAATTCATAATGTTTTTCCTTTTACCAGTGATTTAAAATTAATTTTCTTTATCGCTTTATGAATAAGGATATTTTCTAAACTTTAACATATAAAAATGAATGTTCTTTTAACTCATAAGGTTAGTATGGATTCACCAATTATCATACCTTGGAATATATATTTTTATATTTAAACGAATACATTATAAATATTTTTTTAAAATTTATTTTCAAAGAAAATATTTTTTCAAATAAAATTCAATAAATTGGGATATTTTCTGCAACAATGTTTTTAAAATATCTTTTTATAGTATTTATATTCGTAAATGAAAACAAAGCTTTTTTACTCCACTTGGGATATGTTGTATTGATTCTATCCTTATTCTTCTTCGGGGTGGTTTATTATTAATTTGACAAAGTATATTATTCACATTTACTTCCTTTATTCATTTTAATTCCCTTGAAATATTCAATTTACAATGGTCATTTGACATTGAATTTAACCTAAATTATTAATTTTATTTATCATGGATATTATTATTATCTAAATTGTATAAAATGTTATATATGGTTCCTACATTGATAGTTTTTTGATTAATTAAGTAATTATTGATAAATATGTATTTTTATCAATATGATTATTTTATAAAGTGTAATTTTTATTAAATAATTTGATTACTATATATGAAGATTTCTTTATACATGCAATGATGTGTGAAACCCGAAATTGTTATATCTCATTGATGCATCAATAGGTTCTCATGAGATAAATAATTCTGGAAACTTAAATAGGTTTCTATCTGTAGGTATAAACTATCTAGAGGATGGATCATGATAGTAGAGGTATTCATGTGCCTAATACATGAAATAAATTACAAAATAATTGACATTATTTTGATTAATTACTTATTATCCATGATATTTTCACAAGAAAAAAATATATGGATGCATTTATGTCTCAGTTTACTGATTAAATTGAATATATTTCAGTTCCTAACCATTCCATGTTTATTTTCCCTTATCAAGTTATTTAAATGGAATATGTTCCCTTTTATTACAATTTCATATTTTTTACGCATTGCCTTCATAGTTTTTTGATTATATGATATGTAATTTATATTATTTACCATGATATAATTATTATTCTATTTGATTCATTATTTCTTCTACTATACTTTACCCTTATTGAGAATTTGAGATCACCCTTATTATGTTTATCTCCTATGGAATCTATGATTTATACTATGAAATATATGAAGGATAATAATAAATGATATAAAGTCATTATTGATGTTTTTAATTTATGGAGAAGAAAAAAAAAATTAGTGTAACAATTTTTAATACAAGAATCATTATTATATCTAGATTATGAAGACTACTAAACTCTTCATTCCTTCAGGATATTATTAGATGTAATCTGGGAAATTTAATTGATAAATGACACCAGCTTCAGGCTATATGGGGTTGAGTCTCTATAATAACTATAAGAAATCATTGATCCAAATATTTTAACTCATCCCTAACATGTGAAATCAATCAATAAAATTTTTCTATGACAATAATTATATCAAACTATATTTATTTTTATATTATTAATATCATTTATTTGGTATTTTATTAATCAAAAAATTACTACATCATCAATGTAGAATATATTAAGGTATTTATTTATTTCTTAAAAATTAAATATTAATTGACCATGGTAAAGAAAAACATTTTTCCTTAAAATTACTAGTTATAGTTGAATTTATCTTTCACATTACCCTATATTAAAAATTATATAGTTATTGAAAATTTGAATGAAATATATTTAGATTGTATTTAAATAATATATAATAAATGTATTACTCTCAAACATGTGGCATAAAAAGGATATAATTTGGACACAATGATTATTTTGGTCGAAACCCAATAATAAAATGAATTTAGGACATGTGATATGGTAATTTGTTATTACATATAATATTATTTTTTATTATTAATTATCTGATATACCTTCCTTTGTATTAACAAAATATTACAAAAGTTAATTTTCATAATACCCAAAAATAAAATAAACCTATTTCAATAATCCTAAACCTGTGATTCCAAATATGATATCAATTTTTGAAAATTAAAAAAAACCAAATTTGTACTAATTAATTTAAAATTAATCACATTGATGGGGTGAGAAAACATGTTATTAAAATAAAAATATGAAAAATATTGAAACGTTTTTACATCTAAATCCATTATAAAATTTAATCCAATGACCTAAATTGTATTAAAGGATAACAAATAAACTATTTATACTTTAAAACCAATTAAAAATATATTTTAATACTATAAATTATTTAGATGATTTGTTTTTCTATAAAAATGAAATATTTTATTACTATTCATCAATACATGAAACTAATCAGAAAAATACCAAAAATTAAACCAAAGTAAATTTTATATCCTTATTTCAATGGAGAAGTTATTGTTTCCTATAAAAACGATAAAATTATTAAAAATTGAATTTAAAATAAGGTAGTCATTAAAATGTGATAAAATTACCTATTTGAAACATATAGATTTTTATTCGTAAAATTGGGTTTGTTTTCATCTTATGAATAATAAATATAATAGGTGAATATCAAAAAAATTGATTAAATATATACCATGTATATATATATATATATCATTAATATCATTCACTAATTGTAAATTATTTAATTTATCAATAAAAAATGACTTTGGGAGTATTAAAATAAAAATATTTCCATTATAATATTTTGGTAAATATTTTCATTTCTAATTAATTAGTAACCAAATGAATTCCACATATAAACAATATATTTTCATAATTTAGTTATATTATTCATAACTACTAATTTATTAGTAATTTTATATCTAATTATATTAAATAAATCTATTTTAATAATAAAATTTTGTTCGGTAAAACTTGGTATTGCGTGTGGTGAAAAATATTGAAAGAACATGACATTGTGTGGAAAAAAAGTAGATCATATTGTTGCATATACTGCATGATAATCTAAATTTTACATGTATTGAGACCTTGTCTTGGTATTTTGTATATAGAAATCCATATTCAGTGTTGTGTAAAATATAAAATATCGATAAGATTAAATTAACTCAAGAAATCTATTCCTCAAAATCTCGGGGTGTAACACATCATCTATGCATTCTATGAAAAGCTATAAAATTCAATCATTATCAAACAATTGATGATGAATCTTCTAAATCAATTTGGTATAAAAGTATCATATTTGGATGAGATAGAATATTTTGAAATTCAAAAGACACACAATATACTCAAATATTTAATGATAAGAAAGGAACCCACTTTTAAAAATAATGAAAAAATATGAGACAACTTTTGACTCCCTGAGAAAAGGAAAAGGAAAGGAAGAAGATATTGAAAAATTAGGAATTAAAAAATTCATGATAATGATGATGAATTGTATCAAATTTTTGATCTTATATAAAAAGGATAAAATGTGTAAAGTAGAAGGGAAAGTGTATAGATCCTCTAAATATTTTCAACTATGGTGACTCTAGATATTTTTAATGAAAATAAAACATATAATGTTGATGAATTAGATTCAAAATTTTATGATGAGAAACCTCACAACCGCAAGTGGACTATTAATAAGGAAACCACATTAGCAGTAAGATTAATTTTCATTTGAGTGAATAATATTGATTCAAAATCAAGTTATTGTTTAGATAATGAGAATGAGTTCCTTTCAATTTAAAATGGAAAATCAGGTTCATCATATAGTATGGATGACATAGAAGAATAGACATGACTTATTGTGGAGCTGAATGATAAATTATAATTCTACAAGGGTTAAATATAATACCTCATGAACGAAAATAAAAAGGTTGAGAAATAAAATAATGTGGTGGATACTAATAATTAAGAACTGTGAAATAAAGAATTAGCCTATGTTAATGTGATCAAGAATCAATGTCTTGGTGAATCTGAACATAAAAATATTTTCACAGATCTCAAGAAGGAACTAGATATAAAGGGGGAATAAATGTCTGTGTCAGAATATATTTTTATCATAGTGCATAATTAATTTAATAAGGACATAAAATAATTTACTAAGGCCACTGATTTAAATGGATAACCTTATTAGACCAATTAGAATATGAGTTCCCTTGAAAAAGGTAAATATGCACTAAATTGGACTCAAAATAAATGTGTTTTATTTAATAGTTTATATGTAGAAACTAGATATAATAATATGTAGGATAAGAAAATGCGATTAAATATTCCACATCAATGGAAGGGAAGAATATTTCCAGGTGGCCATATCTCCCCAAGAAAGTTATGGCGAATTTTTCATTAGGATAGAAACAACATAAATCAAGATATATATGGAACTAGTCTAAAAGAAAAAAACATTCCTGGATTCTATTGATATTTCGGTAAGCTTGGTAATAGAGAATATACCTACTGGTTTAACATGAATTTTATCATAATAATGAATGATCCATGAAATATTTTTAATGAGGCTATACAGAAAAAAACTCAATGAAAATAAATAGAGATCAAATAATAAACACTTTTATCTACATTAACTAAATTTACAATTCTGGAAAATAAATTTAGATGATATAGTTTGTAATTTCACTAGGATGTGGAATCAATTATTTAAAATGAATGAGAGGCTCCCAATAAACTAAATGGTAAAAAGTATCAAAATAAATCTAGGGGAAATTCATGTAAAATTTTTAAGATTTCTAATAATGTGATATCAGAATTACTAGGATCACTTAAATCAATTGAATTTGGATATACAGTTTGAGGAAGATGAAAATTAATTTGAAAGAAAACTTAATGATAGTGGATTCAATATATAAGGTAATAACCCTTGATATGTTATCTATAACTTGTAACCTGAATATCCTGAAGACTGAGATGGAAAATTTTATTCCACACAAATAATATGTTTAGCTAAATAAATAAGATAGTCAAATATATCAGACCCAAAATATAAAGAACATTCGAAAGATATATTCCGATAATGATATTTGAAAAAAATAATGTTATAGGTTAGGAGGAAGAGGTCATAATGAATGTTCTTTCTAAATGAATCATTATGTCCCTCCTTATTTACTATTATTTTATTTGTTTTTAGCTAGAATAAATATAATTGAAGGACATGGTTGATGTTGTTACTTCTATATAGTGATAATGATGAGTATTTTCATAAAGTTTCATTGTTTAAATCTTACCATTATGATATCCCATTAGGGGATATTAGATGATAATTGAGGTATGACAATCACACATTTTACCCCCATTTTAATTTAGACATTTTGATAATTTTGGGAGAGTATGTATTGAGGGAAAAAATGTGAAAAATGGGTAGTAATATGACCTATACATAAACTTTTTTATGATTTGTTGATATGTGCACTTGTTACATGTTTCTTTAAAAGAATCAATTTTCATACAATCCGTATATTATAATTAATAAATCTTCATTGTGATAACACGTTCTAGGAAGATTAGGGATTTCATAGAATACTAATGATGTATATCAATTATTTTCTAAGACTAGCTCATTTAAACTAGCAGTAGACCAACTAAATGATATTTACCAAGTAAACCATGTGCTATCATCCTTCTCTCTAAAAAATAAAATCAATTACCAAATTCCCTAAAAGTTGGAAAATAGATGATAAAATAGATGCCTTTCCCTTTTTATTTTATTTTCAATAATGGGGTTAATGTTTTAACATACATGTTGGAATTATAAATCAGAAAATATATTGAAAAAAAAGTACAAAGGGGAGATTTGATAATTTTTGTGTTGAATTTTTTTAATGAGTCAATATGTATTAATGATTACTAATGAAGTGGTGATGTTTGGACAATATTTAAGGCTCTATTTAATATAATTCGATGTCATTATTGATCAATTGTCCTTTTATGTGTGAAAAATATTATTCATCTCTTAAATATAATATTTGAGATTTTTTGGGGCATGAAATAAACTTCTATTCTTTTTATGATTGAAGTATTGAGACCTAGAGATTTATACTAAATTTTTTGAGACAGCACTTGATTATTTTTAACTGCATAGTAAACTTTTATAATTCTAAGTTTCACTTTCTATAGAATCAGTGTAATGTTCCTTTGATATTTACATGATCAATATAAATCTTTGAAGATGGTGGTGAAGGATTTTTAAAGGTATCTCCATCTTTATATTAATTATGTTAAAGAACCACAAGAAATGTTTAAAGGTAGTGAGAAATTCATGAGTCACATATGATAATATTGGGGTTATGTATAGGTAGTGAGATATATAAGTTCCATAACAAATATCAGGTGTTTCCTCCTGTAAAGACCTAGAAATCCATGCAAATTTTTTTAAATTATATTGAATTATTACGAGTCTTCTGTTTTTGACGGCATGTTATTCTGAGGCCCATAGTTCATAGAATGTTTTCTCTGAAGTTTCTGAGTACGTTCAGTGAACTTAAGAGTTGGTTTTCCTAACTTTAGAACTGGTGCTGGAAATTGAAATCTGAGGGCACCATTGAACAAGCAGCACCAATGTTTTCATAGGGGGGCCTTCTCCTCTGAAGTGTTTTGTAGTGAATGGAAGTTGGTTTTCCAGCCTTTTGTGGATGATAAAGAAAAAGTCAAATAAAATAAAAAAATTTAAAAATTAATATTATTTTATTCATTCTTTTTTGAATTAAAGTGGGGTCCACCCTAACTAAACCCCCACAATAATTCATTCCACCCCCCCCCCACCCCCCCCCCCCCCCGCCTTCTTCATTAAATGATGTGATTAGGGGGAGGATCTTCAAATTCAAGTGTTTCTTCCCCAACTTTGGAAGTGGAAGGAATTGGTGATTTCGCTGGAGAAAACATCTTGTTAGAGGAAATACTTGTAGAAAGAACTCTAATTCTGCTAACGAAGAACTTCTTCTTGTTCGATCTCCTTCTGGAACAAGGGAGGAAGTGTCATCCTTGAAGAACGCCGAAGACATAGTCCTCAAATTCTTCATATTCTTCGCCGACGTTAACGAATCCAAGCTAGGGGTTCGATCTTTGTCAATTGTTCATTATTCTTCGTTTTTCATTGTGGTTTAAGAATCGAAGATGCATGCAATCACTCTAACGCGGATGGTGCAGGATGAAAAAACATGACCCAACCCCTCTGGCTTGATTTTTGAATTTTTAAGGTAATCACTACACGATTCTGGGTTGAGCGAATTATGTGAACAATGGACACGGATTAGAGGAGACATCCCGAGGAGTGTTCGACTACTTCTCGAATGAGAATAGATCCACTAAAACACATCTGGTGGACCACAGAAGATTAACCTGTGGTCTGAACCAGCGAACGTCACTGGTATAATGATGGGAAGGGCAGTGGGCACACCTGCTGGCTGCGTGGATGGCGGCGGAGCAACCACGCCTGCAGAGGAGTGGGCTGCAGCCGATGGGCTATATCAGTGCAATGACGGCTGGTGCAAGGCCGGCCATGAAGAGAAATGGTGGCTCAAGCTACCAAGTTGCTGGGGAAGGCAGGGCGTAGCATTTGCCGGATGGAGGAGCAAGGGCAGTGGCCTAGGCCGTGGTTACGGAGGACAGGTGGCTGGCAAGGCTAGTCGTTGGAGGAGGCACGGCGCAACCATGCCACGTGGGAGATGACATGCAGTTCGGCGAGATGGGAATAGCGGGACTCTCCGTGTGGGTCCTGTGTGACACAGACCGGCACCACGTGGCATCGAATCTGTACCACACTAATGATTATTCCATTCGGGGAGGTCTTCCCCTTAGATGCGACTAGGGCGGACCCCAAGGGGGGTTGTAGCTGCGGGCCTCACACGGGTTGAGCCCATCGTTGGTCGGGTCACCCTCACAGGCCGGGTAGCCCGCGTGAGGCAGGCCACCATTGTCGATCGGGTCAGACCTGCGGACTGAGTTAGACCCCAGTCAAGACTCGGGTCAGCCCAGGCTGGGTCGGTTGGACTGGGCCGGACCGGACCCAGACCCACTTTGACCTGTTTCCAATCCTTTTCCCGTAACATGAGCTATGAGTGTTTGATTGATGAAACGCTTTTAGCAACGAAAAGCTTGGAGAGATATGGTTCTTTTGGTATACCCCACTTGAGGATTAGACGCAATTGGGGTATGACAAAGATGGATTGAACCTAAATCCAACCATGAACTTAGAACGGAAATACCAATAAATTTCAGACCAGGCGTCCGATTGACACGCCGTCTATCATGTTGGGTTCCTTATGACAAGAAAGATCTTCTAGATACATCAACTTTGGATTTCTTGGTCGTTGATGTATTGACACATGGCTTGGGGAGTGGACCCTTCCGGAATAAAGCGTGCTTTGTACGGGAACCCTATGGATGGCTGCTCTGTGATAAAAGGGTCCAAGGTGGAATGAAATCTATTCTAGGATCTTACATGGGTTCGATAGCTTCGAATACTATTTTGGGATCCTACATGGGCTCGACAACTCTGACTACTGATCCAGGATCCTACGTGGGTTCGATAGCTCTGATTACTGTACTAGGATCCTACGTGATTTCGATAGAGTAGATCATTTAGTGGCTACATCTAATCATCTCTGTCTCTCTACATAAGTTTAATACCTGTGTGAGATGATTCTTGACTTCTTTTTTTATCAACGAGTTATCTTTCTTCCATTGTGGAATGGGATGTGCTTAGGATCATGATTTTGAGCTAGATTGTATTTTATTACTTAGGTTTATGTATGGGCATATACCTATGTAGGGTTTGATGATACATTGTGATTGTATCCTTACTACTGTGGTTTATCCTTACTTGATTTGGGAGACATTAGGGGGTCTCAGGGTCCCTACTGTGTATCATTATACTCACCCCTCCACGGGCTTCTCCCGCACCATATATTGTCCTGTGCAGATGATGGACAACAGTGATTGAAGTTGAGAGAGATAGACGGGACACTTCTCGGAGCTGGAGTTAGACAGGACGTACCTCATGGATTACTTGATTGAGATATATAACTACCCTTATGGTTGGATTCCCTAGTGTATGATCTATTTGTTGTTTTCCCTTTTCATATACTTATACTTCATTTCGGTTTGTAGACTATCCCATTTAATTTCAGCACGCTTTTACTATATTAGTACTTTTTGGTTATCTCTAGTTTTCTACAGTCTGTGTGAGTTGAAGGTTTAATAGAAAAGCCTTCCTTTTTATATGGGATGTGCCTTTCGGTTTTAGTCCACAACCCCTAGTGTAAGGAAGGTGGTCTTGGGGCTGTCACGACAAAGGCCCCTAGGACAGGTTGTGACAAATTGGCATCAAAGGGAGTCAGTTATGTCATAGAACATTGGACTCTGATATTTTAACTATAGTAGTGTTATGTGTTTTGGCTGTGGTTATCAGTTTCGGGAAATAGATATTGGTGTGGCGGCCGACGTATCCATACACTAGGACTCTGACTTCTGATTTCCAACTCAGTGCATGAAACACTGCGTGTGTGTTTCAAATGAAGAGTTTTCATTGTGATCTCTTTGAGTCAGCTCTCCAAGTATAACATACTGATCATGGCCAACTTGTTTCTTTTCATGATGGCTCCACAAAGACATCCAGCTAGGGTTTCAAGATTTGTACAAGATGGCAGCACACAGAGCGACGAGACCTCAGTGCAGGGCCCTATCATAGTGAAGGCACTAGCGATACCACTATCTGTTGGGACACTGATACCACCGCCCCTAGCAGAAGATAGTGCATGACACTTGATCACCTTGCATGAGTTACAGCACCAGAGGCCGCCCAGGATCAGAGGTGAGACAGACCTGTAGGTAGATGAGGATTGGCTGGAGACAGTTGTGAGAGGCTTCAGACATGTAGGGACACCATCCAACCTTATGGTGATCATTGCCACATGTCTTCTTCACACAGAAGTAGGCAGATGGTGGAGCCTAATGCTCCAGGTGCATGACAAGGCGACACTTTTCTATGCAGACTTCGAGAGCCTATTTCAGATGGAGTTTTCTAATCCACCCTACGTGCTGTGTAGATATAGGAGCAACATCATCTGCAACAGAGAATCATGACGATGGCCTAGTACTTAGCAAGGTTCACTGCCCTATCAAGCAACTCCACAGATATGGTGTGGGACCCATTCTTCAGGGCCCAGACCTTTAAGTAGGGGCTTAGGTGAGAGATCAAGGCTTTGATGATCTCACTCAGCATCCCGACGTAGGCGGAGGTGTTAGAGAGATCCCTCTAAGTGGAGAGTTTCCTTGCTGGGAAGTCACCAGTAACGAGACCCACCACCAGGTGTCATGTAGCGGAGTCTTATGCAGATAGAAGTAGATATATATCATAGTGATCTAAGCGGACCAGGCCATCATGTGGATGACCTTAGGATAAGGGTTCGGTTTTTTGGGGCACACGTGATAGAGCCAGTCATATGAGGAGCAGGCAGTGCTCTGCATGTGGCGGGTAGGGCCACATGGCTTCTGAATGTTCGAACCACCATGAAGATGATTAACTGATAGTTTAGGGACCTCTTAGGAAGAGGTAGAGGTTCGACCGTGGTGGTCCATAGGGAGAAGAAGGACATGGAAGAGGAGTTAGCTGAGTAGCAGGTAGTGGATGACTTTTTGAGGTCCTACCACCACCACCACCACCACTAGGAGGTCCACCCTGACCACAAGGAGCGGTGGACATGGGTGATCTCACCTCCAAGAAGCAGAATCCTATGACCATGAACCTCCTGAGATGATTCTAGGTATGATCTATGTCTACTACTCCCTAGCTACAGTCCTTTTGGACACAATAGTGATTCATTATTTTATTGCCACTGCCCTCGTGCGGAGCTCGAAGATTCCAATGGAGCCATTGGATCGCTCCTTATGGGTAGATACTCTTATGGGAGAGTATTCGACAATTACACACAGGTGTCGGCAGTGTGTGCTCACTCTAGGAGGCATGAACTTGGCTGGGATTTGAAAGTAGCGGTATCGAGGCCTTATGACATCATCTTAGGTATGGACTATTTATCCACAATTCATGCTCAGATTGGCTGCATTAGGTAGAAAGTGCAGTGTGTCTGCGAGGATGGGACTAGTTTTACCTTCATTGGAAAGAGGGGATCCTTTGTAGCGCAGGATGGACTTAACCAGAGGAGGGGTCATCCGATCAATCATTAGTTGGCTAGCCTTATCCTCGAAGCGGTTGATGTACGGAGTCCGAGCTATCATATTGTGGTGGGTCAGTACATGAATGTTTTTCCTAATGATGTGCCAAGACTACCACCTCATAGAGATTTAGACATTTACTCCAACTTGTATCCTGGGATGGCACCGATATCTACACCAGCATATTAGATGGCTCTTGTGGAGTTTCGTGAGCTGCGCGTACAGCTGGATGACTTTCTGGGAAAGGGGTTCATTAGAACCAGTGTTTCACCATTTACAGCCCCAATTTTGTTTTCCAATAATGTGGATGGGAGTTTGAGGCTCTGTATTGAATAACAGTGCCTGAACCAGGTGACATTGAAGGACAATTATCCAATTTTGAGGATTGATGACCTCTTTGATCAGCGGAAGGGAGCACGTTGCTTCTCGAAAATAGACCTCCGATCGGGCAACCACTAACTCATATTATAGGATAAGGATGTGCAGAAGACATCTTTTAGATGTCGGTATGGCCACTATGAGTTCTTGGTTATGCAATTCAGCGTAATAAACACAACAGATGAGTTCATTGGACTCATGAATAGGATATTCCATCCATAGCTTGATTTCTTTGTGTTAGTATTCATCGATGACATTCTTATCTACTCCATTACTGGGGAAGAGTGTACCTATCATTTTAGGATAGTAATAGACACACTTCGAGAGCACCAGCTTTATGGTAAGCTATCAAAGTTCCATTTCTGGATCCGAGAGGTTCACTTTTTGTGACACGTTATCTCATAGGCTGGAGTTGTTGTGGAACCAGCAAAGATTGAGATTGTTCTAGCTTGGGAGCCACTAAGGAGTGTGATGAAGGTACAAAGTTTCCTAGGACTGGCTGGTTATTATTGGAGATTTGTGCCTGACTTCCCAAGAGCTGAATCACCCTTATCAGCATTGATGAAGAAGGAAAAACCTTTCTTGTGGTTAGAGAGGTGACAGTGGTGTTTTCAAGAGCTGAGGAAAAGAATGACTAGTGCGCCCAACTTGATGCCACCGGAGGAGGGCATAGGGTATGTGGTCTACTGTGATGCATTATGGACGAGGATCAGATGCATCCTGATATAAGAGAAAGCAGCGATAGATTATGGTTCTCATTATCTGAGACAACATGAGTAGAACTACGCTTCTAATGACCTGGAGTTAGCAGTCGTGGTCTTCGCGTTGAAGATGTGGCGACACTATCTGATGGGTGAGAATTTCACAGTCTACTCTGACCACCAGAGTCTTAGGTATTTCTTCTTGCAGAATGACCTGAACCTAATAAATCATCAATGGCTTGAGTTCCTCTAGGACAGTGATTTTGAGATAGTCTATACTATTGGGTTGGGGAATGTTGTAGCAGATGATCTCAATAAGAGATCAGGAAGTCAGCTGCTAGGAGAGGCGACTGAGCAGCTGGCTGCTTTGTATATTTCTTATGTGGACCGAGATGGACTAGCATTATTACAGTCTCTTAGAGTCACACCCCCAATCCATTAAAGAGGCGAGGAGGTGCAGCATGGGGATGCTGACTACAAGGCTTGGCATGAATATATATCCACATGGTAGGCACCTGAAGCATTTTATGTAGGTGGGGAGCATGCCATTCTCTTCAGAGGAAATAACATGGTACCAGAGTCACTTTAGGAGGAAGTGTTGAGGGAGTTCCACAATCACCTCTAGAGGTACATCTAGGTGTGGTGAATATGTACTGGGACCTTCGACAACTATACTGGTGGCCATGTATGAAGAAGGTAGTAGTACAGTTTCTTAATGCCTCACTTTTCAGCAAGTGAAGGTAGAGCACCAGGTACCATCAGTCTTGGTTCAACCTTTAGAGGTCCCAGAGTGGAAGTGGGATGAGATATCCCGGGATTTATTGAATGAAATCTCACATACATCCGGGGGTCACGATTCCATCTGGGTGATTGTTGACCGACTCTCCATGTCAACCCACTTCCTACCAATCAGAGATTAGGGTTCAGTGGAGAGCTTGGGACACCTCTTCATGCATAAAATTGTATGGCTTCATGGAGTGCCTTGGACAATTGTCTCCAATCGAGACACACATTTCAATTTCCACCTTTGGAAGGGGTTGTAGGAGGCTTTCGAGATGCAACCTCATTTGAGCACTTCCTTCCATTCTGAGATGAATGGACAAACATAGAGGACCATTCAGACTCTCGATGACATGATCTGGGCATCTGTCCTCGACTTCAGTCACAGTAAGGAGGAACACTTTCCTTTGGTGGAGTTTGCATAAAAAATCATCTATCAATCCGCCATCGGGGTGGAACCTTTTGAGGCCATGAATGGATGACCATGCAGATCACCACTATGCTGGACAACCCCAGGGGAGGCAGCACTCATGGGACCAAAGAAGTTATAGGCTACCACAGAGAATGCAGATCATCTAGGAGCGGATGAAGACTTCATAGAGTTGGCATATGTCCTATGCCGACAGGATATGAATACCATAATAATTCGAGGATGGTGAAGAAATATTCTTACTAGTCCCACCCCGACAGGGTTTGTAGAGATTTGGCCATGGCAGGAAGTTATCTCTAAGGTTTATCAGACCATTCCAGGTCAACAGCAGAGTAGGCGAGGTTGCTTACTACCTGTCACTTCCCCCTCAGTTGCACCGGGTGCATGATGTTTTTCACATATTTGAGATGAGGAGATAAGTGCATGATCCTACTCACATAATAGAGTTGGTCGAGCTTGACATTGGCGATGGGGAACGTTTTTCAGAGGTTCTAGTGGAGATCAGGGATCGACAGGAGAGAGTCCTTCATGGGCAATCGATACCTCTTGGTGCGTGTGAAATGGCAGTATGGGAACCTCCAGGAGAGAAAATAGAGCAGGAGGCTCAGATTCATGATCTGTACCTCCACTTGTTTTCCTAGTTTTTGAGTTTTGGATTTCAGGGATGCAAAGCCCTGAGGTGGGGAGTATATAATGACATGGAAATCCAAGTAATTTTTTTTAATTATATTGAATTATTCTGAGACTTTGTTTTCTGACGGCACGTAATTCCGGGGCCTGGAGTTCTCGAAATTATTTTTATGATTTTTTGAGTACATTCAATGAACATAAGTGTGGGGTCTAATATCATTAGAACCATTGCTCGAAATTTGAATTTGAGGGCACCGTTGAACTCACAGCGCTGGTGATTTCATGGGGGCACCTTCACCTCAGTTGCATTTGGTCATGAATGAAATTTGGATATAAAACCTTTCATGGAGGATAAATAAAAATTATAATGAAATAAAAATTGGTTAAACTTGAATTTTATTTTATTCAATCCTTTTTGAATTAAAGTGGGTTCCACCAAAATAAACCCCCCACTTTAATTCATTTCAACCCTCCCCCCTCCTTAATTAAGTAATGTGATTAGGGGGAGGATCCTAAAATTCAAGTGTTTGTTCCTCTCTTTTGGAAGTGGTGAGAATTGGGGCATTGGTTAGAGAAAACTTCTTGTTGGAGGAAATACTTGTAGGAAGAACTCTCCTTCCAACAACGACAAACTTCTTCTTCTTCGATCTTCTTTCAGAACAAGTATGGAAGCACCGTCCCTGAAGAAAGATGACGACATCATCCTCAACTTATTCATCTTCTTCCCCGATGTCATCAAATCCAATGTTGGTGTTTGAGCTTTGTCAAGTGTTTCTTGTTCTTCATTTTCCTTCGTGGATTAAGATTTGAAGATGCTTGCTATCACTCGAATGCAAAGGGTGCGGGCTGAACGAACAAGACCCGACCCCTCTGCCATGCTTTGTGGATTTTGAAGCTAATCATGGCACGAGTCCAAGTTGATAAAATTTATTCAACAATGGTTTCTCATTTAAGGCGATGTCCCTAGGAGTGTGCAGCTACTTCCAGAATGAGAATCGGGCCACCGAAACTCGTCCGGTGACCCGAAAGAGTTTCGTCGGCGGTCGGAACCGGAGAACATCATCAGAAAAATTAAGGGAAGGGCGACCGGCACTCCAGCCAACCGCTTGGATAGTGGCGGCGCAACCGCACCTCCGGAGGAATGGGCCACAGTCGATGGGCCACTATGGTGCAGCGGAGGTCGGTGCAAGGCCGGATGCGGAGAGAGCGGGCGGATCGGGGTGCTAGGTTTCCGAAGAAGGAACAAGACAACGTTATCCATGTAGAGGAGCAAGGGATGCAGTAAAAAAGGATAGGGGGCCAGTAGAGTTGGTCATCGGAGGAGGTGCGGCGCAACCGCGCCCCGTGGTAGGTGGCTGGCAGCTCGGCCAGCCAAGAACAGCGAGACCCATCGTGTGGGACCTGTGTGACACGGATAGGCACCGTGTGTCACTAGATCCAAACTTTCCGAATGACTACGCCGTTCGGGACTCCACAGGGTGTTGGATTCCCCCCGAAAGCGACTAGGGTGGACCCCACATGGGAATCTATAATCGAGCATCGAGTAGGCTAGGCCACCCTCGCGGGCCGGGTTGGACCCGTGGACCGGGTCAAACCTCGGTCCGGACCTCGGTCAGTCCAGGATGGGTCTGGCTGGGGTGGTCTGACCAGGCCAGATGAGACCTGAACTCGCATTGACATATTTCCACTCTTTCCCCTATAACATGAGATACGAGCATCCGATTGACGAACCATCTACGACGACAGAAACCTTAGAGCAAGATGGTTCTTTTGGTATACCCCACTTATGGTTTGGATGCAGTTGGGGTACGACACGATTGGATTGAACATAAATCAAACCAGGCCCTCAAAATGGAAATGTCAATAACTTTCAGACCGGGCGTCTGATTGATGCACCTTCTATCACGTTGGGTTTTGTATGACAAGACAGATCTTATGGATACATCAAACTGGGTCTTTGTAGAAGTTGATGTATGAACAGTTGGATTGAGGAGTTGACCCTCCCATAATCGAGCGTTCTTTGTTTGTGAACCCTATGGTCAGCTGTATTTTGATAAAGGGATCCTATGTGAACTGACTACTATTACAGGATCCTACATGGACTCAATAGCTTTGACTACTATTACACGATCCTACATGGGTTCGCCAACACCGACTACTATTCCAGGATTCTATGTGGGATCAAAATATCTGATTACTATACCAGGATCCTACGTGGGTTCGACATAGTAGATGATTCAATGGCTACATCTAATCATCTCTATCTATCTACGTAAGTTTATATCTGTGTGAGCTGAGTCTTGGATTTGTGTTGTTATCAACGAGTTATCTTTCTTCTTATGTAGAACGAGTTGTGCTTAGGCTCAAGAGTTGAAGTTGGATTGTATTTTATTACTTAGGTAAATGTATAGTCATATACCTATGTAGGTTTGGGTGATACTTTGTGATTGTATCCTTACTATAGTTGTTTATCCTTAGTGGATTCTGGTAGACCTTCGGAGGTCTCGAGAACCCTACTGAGTATCATTATACTCACTGTTGCATGGGCTTTTCCTGTACCTTGTTGTGTCCTATGCAGATGATAGACATCAGTGATCGAGGCTGAGAGAGATGTATGAGAGGATGCTCAGAGCTAGACTTAAATGGGACATACCTCAGGGATGACTTGATCAAGATATGTACCAACCCTTCATGTAGGAATCCCTGGTGGATGATCCAGAGTAGTTTTAACTTTTCCTCTAATTGTACTTCAATTGTGTCTGTATACTTTCCCATTTAAATTCATCACACTTTTACTATATTAGTAATTTTCGGTTAACTCTAGTTGTGTACAGTCTATGTGAGTTAGAGGTTTAAAGGCAATGCCTTCCCTTTTCTCTGGGATATGCCTTATGTGCTAGTCACTAGCCCCTGGCCTAAGGAAGGTGGGCTTGTGGTAGTCACGACAAAGGCCCCAAGGACGGGTCGTGAGACCTTTATAATAAAACCATTTAAATTCTACAAACATGAATTCTATGACCTATTGATCCCACTATGCATGATACTGCTAGGTGTTATCTCTAGACATTCTACAACTAGGTTCTCCTATTGATATATTACCGCCATGTATGTTACTTCCACGTATTACCACATAGTTCTACCATTGTGATGCCAACACAAAGTGCTATAATTATTGTACTAAAATTGGTGTTTTATAATTGGTTTTACACCAATGATTTGATACCATTTTTGTCATTGTTTTGGGTGATATAGAGAGATATAATCAAATGATAAAGAATAAGGAAACTATTATAGTTATTTATTCAGGTATTTTTCAATTTCTCTAGTTCATGAATATGATTTGATTAAATCATGGATATTAGAAGAAATTATGTTCTGTTATTTTTTGGATGGTGGGTTTAGTCTGTTATTTTAGGTATTAATTATGAGGTACGTTATTTATTTATCATTTTATGTGTCGCGGTGTAGATGAATAAAATTTTTTAATGTAATGAATCTACGGTTTACCTAAACAATGTCATGATACATGAAAAGTGATTCATTATACATTTTGGTGGAATAATTAATAGGCATTGAATATTAATTAATATCCAGAATTAATGGGGAAATAATTTGGTTACATTGAGTCAGATTAATAGAGAAAGAATTATATATGGGTATATGAATACATGATGAATGTATCATGGGAGACTATGGGATTTCAAGGGAAAAATTAAAATTGTGAAATAATGGGATACTGGATATGAATCTTTTGGGATTTAATGAATAATTTTAAAATTATTTTACAATGGTTTTTCAAAGATGAGAATAATTGTATATACAATAGATCTATATATCCATATTTGCTGAGATGATAGTTGTGTTTTATATTGGATAAATTTTTTTGAATTATAACCTTTTGAAAATTTAAAAAATAAAAATAAGAGGATTGATTAAGCTATAAGTCCTTTATGGTGAATTACCGATGGATTTCAAAAAGTAGAGGTAAATATAGAGGAAACATGATCCTGAGAGGTGTTTCATGACAAGTAATGAAGGAATAATTTATGAGGTTCAAATGAAAACTTATTAATCCACGTTCTCATAAAGGATAATTAAATTTCCAAGTGATGAAGAAGATACTAACGAGAATAAGGTCATTCAATGATGGGTTATTATTAAAGAATAGAATTATTTATCCAAGTTGGTTTTGGAATTTAATGAACATAGGGGGACTCTTTATTGATTATATTGAGATTTTATATGTACTTAATCACTTATTTTTTAGTGAAAAATATATGTTGGGGGTCTAACTAATGGAAAAAGTAGTAGTTTATTATTTCAATCCTCGTAAAAACAATATTATACTCTTGTTTAGTACTATAAAAAATTCCCTATGAGAAAACATTTAGTGGATTATAAAATTTAATATGTTAAAGTGGTTGAATGTGATAAATTGTAATAATAGACCACTAATTTAGAACTATCAGTTGTCCATGTAGCCTGTGAATCTATAGTTATTTCTGATTAGGGAATCATAGTTATTATTGAAAATACCCACATAGTGATTTTTGGGAGAATCCTTGAAATGAGTTTTATATTCAGTGCTTTTTGGTATTTTCTAGTTTTGTAACATCCCAATCTAGGTTCCATACAGTAGTGCCCCAATCTGGTTGGCCACATGAGATCATGTTCGCCTCCCTGTACTCAAGATTCTACCGACTAACAATGAGGGTTGAATATTGATCATGGGGTGACTATACCATCTTTATAAAAATAGTATAACAGTAGAAATAAATACACAATCTCTAACAAATATAAACATAACCAAAATAATACCAGAATCACTTGATGACTAGAATAAGGATAAAATTTTCCAAAAAAAAATAGTATATATGTCATGCAAAGTAAATGTCAAGTGTTAAATGAGAAAACCAAAATAAAGACACAATATACTCCAATAAGGTCCCAAAACCATGTCATGTTACTTCATCAATGCTCAATCCCCTACCATCCATCTAACATAGGGATCATTCACTTATCCTATCCAACAAACATAAAGACTATTTGAGCACCACTCAGGTATCCAGAGTTGGGTGTGAGCACAAATCAATTGGCCACTAGAAATGGAATCTAAAAAAATATCCATCCAATAACAGGGTATGTAGTTTTAAATTGAATAAAATCATAATGAAAAAGTACATAGTTATTGAATTTTAAAATATTATTTATTTAAACAGACAAGCCGTTATATTCCTAGGGTTAACCCAACCATCAATACATGCTTCAGTAATGATGGAGTCTAAACTGTCCCCAAGGGATACCACATATCACAATAACATGGTTATCAATATCCATTACAATTTAATTCATATTATGACCAATTGGAACCATAGTCCATTGCCAACATTTTCGGCCTTTTCTGCCATGTTTAGAACCTTGTGGGTATTTGAAGCACTACACTTTGTCACACAACACATTTTTTAGTTATGCAATCTTGAATAATCAATCCATGTCCCGCCCATGGATATGGGTCAATAACATATGGTATTTCAAAGCATCAGTCCATGTCACAAAAATATATATCATAAAATAACAATTATCACATTATAATACATATAACAATTTCGCATACATAATGTTTAATCGTTATTATCCTTCTTATCAAACATTCTCTTAATGTGTACATTTTTAATATATGAAAAAAACAATGTTAGACACATTAATTCACATGGAGTAATATGAAAACTCATAGTTAAACCCTTTTACAATATTTAAATCATATATCCAATTAACCCATTAAGGTTAAGTCAAACAAATCATAATTATCACTATCAACTAATTCATATAACATTAATTATCCCATTACTAAATTCCACATTTTCCCTCAATTATGTTATCACAACATTCCATTAGTTAACTGGCCAATTAACTAATCTAATTCCATTAATTCCAATTCCCCAATTGTCAACCCAATTCATTATTAAATGGAAATTGAGTTAATTCATTTCTATTTCCAATGAAATTTTGGGATATTGGAAATTTATAATTTCATAATTCTGTACAAATAATTAAATAAAAATTACATTATTTTAAATTTAGACAACCTATCTCAAGATTTATGATATATTCTTTCCAAATGAAATACACAATTGAAGTAGAAAAAACAAGATAATGACGAAGAATGAGATATAGATTTGAAACATGGATCCATGATCAAGAGAATTATGAATTTGACAAACCTAGATCTAAACCCATCACTAATAGAGGAAAATCATGCCCTTTTTATCAAGAAAGAGAGATGAGGGATGGAATCTAATCGAGAAGAAAACAAAATCCTGTAGAGGTGCAGATCTATAAATATTTGATTTATTCATTATGAATGGTGTCCAATTTAACTAATAATTCATTTGAAACCTCAAAAAAATGAGTGAAATCATTTAGGTTTAGGTTGGATTGACATTAGGTAAATTCTATGGGGGGGGGGGGTGGTTAGAAAATTCTAAACGAGTTTTTTAGGATTAAATTTTCACACACACAATTTCTTATATGGGGTGCATAGTTTACCCTATCCATGTTCCCTATCTTTATGCCTCAACATGTGGGGTCCCATAGTTATTACTGAGAGGGTGAACATTTTGAAAAAGTAGGCAGCAACCATGTGAATCCCCTTTGTTTTGATTCATTCAGTTTCCTAGGGTGGGTGCACTGTTTGGGAAAACTGTGCACTAACAGTATACTTCCCTTATCCCATCCAAAATTCTCCAATTTCACCAAAAATACTTCCAAAGGAAAACCCAACTAGATTATACTAAATATAAGGAAAAATGGTAACTCTAAAAAATTGAGATATCTCCAAAGAAGGTCAGGATCATACAATCTCCCCACCTTGTAACTGATCATCCTTTATCTGTACTCCAATGCATATTTTTGATTATGATGAAACAATATTAGACCACTAAGCCCAAAAATATTCTTCTCCCTCCCATGATCCCTCCTCGACACACCCATTTTCCCACAATATATTACCTATTGGCATAGTATTTCCCCACAACACTTTCTCACTACAAACTAACACACGTATCAGATGCTTGTAAATGGATGTGTCAGTCTCAAACTCAACATCATTCACATAGATCACATGATAATGGTCAGGGTGATACCTCTATATCAATGAGACATGAAAAATCACATTCATATCACTATATTTATTTGAATGACATAATCAGTATTCCATGATCCCAAATCTCTCTACAACCTCAAACGATCCAACATACCTAGGAACTATAATTCCCTATCTCTATATCCTACGGTGAACCAATCGAGATGACACCTAAAGGAATACACTATCTTCCTCTCTAATCTATTGAGTTTTTTTACATCTACCATTATATTAATTTTGTCTAATTTATATAGTATTCATGATTTTCTTAATCTACTAGACCTACTCTGACGACTCATGCATGAAACCCAGTCCCAACACCTCTAACTCACCATCTTCTATCCAACATAGAGGTGATTTTAATAAACTATCCTAAAGAGCCTCATATTTTAGCATTTTTATAATATCCTAAAAACTATCAATATAGTTTCACTACACCAATGGTAGTTAATTATCCTAAAAACCACTAAAGTCTATGAAATAATCCTGAAGTAGATCCTCAATCACCAGTATTGTACATTCTAACAACCTAACTATCTATGGGGGGAATGTCATACTTAATAAAACATGTGTACCAATTTACATCAACAAGACCTTCTAGAAGAACAATGTAAATACAGATTCATGGTCAAAAACTATACTCCATGGAACGCTATGGAAGAAAATTATCTTTTGAACACATGAATCTCCCAAACGATCATCAACAAATGTCTCCCATATAGGTATGAAATGAGAAACTTCTTTCAGTGGTTCACAATCACCCACATAATGTCATTATTTTGAGGAATACTCCAGATAACCACAAATAATTACAGCATAATCTCTCATAATAAAACTTTTGAATGTAAAAAATCATTATTAAACCACTTGGTTGTTGAATCTCAAACTTTTCAAGTGGACATGTGTAGCATCATGTCATAAACAATGTTATGTCACTTTTTAGGACTAGACACCAATACATTCTATATTGGTTATAGTATATTTTTTCACACCTATATGCACCATCAACATAGTTTAATATAGTTCATGAATTATCTCCTCTCACATGCTCCTAGGAACAAAAACCCGATTCAAGAAATAAATGATATCATCCTCATTTATATTCCAATCTGAAGGTGACTATTGCATTCAAGGATTTACCTCATGGATAACCATTATGTACCCTCATACTTTCTTTCTTTAATTTGCCTCTAAAGTGAAGACTTCACTAAAATTGATTTGATATTCATCTTCTCCTTGCTCACTTGAACCACAACATGTATCTCAGCCAATAAAGTCATCATCATGCACTCAACACTAGATTCATGAAATTCATGAGTCTATGTATTTCTTCTTAAAGATCAAGAAACACTATTTACCTTATCAATCATGTAAGCTAGCTCAAAATAAAAATAATTCTTATACTCTACCCACCTCTAGTACTGGATATTCTAATCTCACTGCAAAAATATTGAATTTATGATTTCATGATTAGTATACCAAGTAAACATCTCTTCCAATTGATAATTTCACCAACATATCAAAACATAAACCATTACTACTTACTCATGTTCATGAATATGGTAATTTTTTCATGTGGCATAAATAGCTGACACCCACACACCACAACTCAGTATCCCTACATCAACACCACTCCATGTCTGATCCTAAAAGCATCACATATCACAGTATACTCCACACCAAACTTGGGTAGGACCAAGATCAAGGTTATAGTCAAACACTTCTTCCGATCCTGGAAGGAATTCTCATATGTTTCGATCTATTCTAAATTTATCCCCTTATTGATCAAACCAGGATGAGGTGCTTCCAAATGGGAACTGTCCTTAATGAACCGCAAAAAATAACTTGCATTCCCCAGAAAACTATATATTTCAAAAAAATTCTTAATTTTATCTCATGATACAACTACTCGAACCTTCTCTTAGTCCGCTAACACACATTCCTCTGTGATTATATGACATAATAAGTGTACCTAATAGATCCAGAATTTTAATTTAGATTGATTGGTGTATAGCCAATTATATATTATTGTAATCAGAATGATGTAATGATATTGGGAATGATCATCATTACTATTAGAGTACACCAATATTTCATCCACAAATACTACCAAAAAGTGTTCCACGTATGGGTGGAAGATTAATTTCAACAACTCTATAAACATTGTTGGTGCATTCTATAGTCTGAAAGAAATCATGAAGAACTAAAAAAGGATAGACCAACTTTTGAATGTAGTCCACAGTATATGATAAGGTTTAAATATCAACAGATGATGCCCTGATATTAGGATGATCATAGAAAAAACATAATCTCCTCTCAACTAGTCAGAAAAGACATATATATATATATATATAGAAGATGATAATTGTCCATAAAATTCATATAGTCCAACATTTACCAATAAAAACATATGAATAAAGTCTCATAATCATTATTAGAAAATAATGGTGACACCAAATGTGATGTACTTGGATGGAAAAACCCCTTATCCATTAACTCTTCCAGTTCAGTCTTGAGATCTTGAAGCTTTCTCGGTTCAATTTTGTAGTGTGGAATTGAAACTAGATCACCCCTTGACATGATCTAAATCATAAATTCCACACCTATCTTAGATTTCACCCCTAAGAAGTATTTAGGAATCCAATACTAAAAACTATCTACTATTGATGGAAATTCATCTTTCATTATACCCCTATCATCTAGAAACAGACTTGCCACATGGGTGGTATGCTCCCCCAGTTATTGGTGATTATTACCTCCATGAACTGCCCTAATATCCCACTCTCGATGGTGGAAATAATTATCACTCTAAAGAGATGTAAAAGTATATCTCCTTCTATAACAACCAATGTGGGATCAGTGTTCCACTAACTAGTTCAATTCCATAATTAGGTCAAAACCTGAAATGGCATGGATGTAAATACCCCCAACTAAAATGATACTCTGTATCTTCAAGAGAGCACCCCTTTCACAAACAGATGACTCTCGACCGTACTCATAAGGACATATCTATCGTCATAACCCCACTGGAAAATTATACAACCAAACTCATCCAGGTTGTGTAGATATAAAAAAAATTAACTTGTAAATATAAAATAAGGCACTAGAATGTATTGATGCAATAATAAATATTCTATCTAACTTTGATAGTATAGACACATTAAAAATAATTGTAGGATTAATTTCATTCAACCATCCTTCCCCACTTCCATGTGATGCATTCTGATTCCCTTGAGCTACACCACTCTACTGATATAAGTTCTCTTCCCTAGAATCACCACATACACTACCTCTACCGTCATTGCTAGTAGAACACCAACTACTACACTAATACGGTGTATAAGATCTCCTTACCACACTTAGGTTCTTCTTAGTTAATCCACCACTACACATCTGACATTCATCCCTTCAGAACCCCTATATATGTCCTATCCTTCTAGGCACTCAATCAATGGTTAGGGGAACAATCTATAGTAGTTATCCATCCTATTATATTGGTGACAGGTCACTCGAATAAGATCCTATATAAATGATCCTTCACCTAGGACATTGTTCTTTCTATATAACTGATGAACATTCTCATAATAACACATCCTAGTATCGAAAGTTTTACCTCCTAACCATTTGGAAGAATCCACCTGTCCTCCACCAGAAGTCGCCATCATGTTCCCCTTAGAAATGAGTTCCAGATTCACTGCCTCTGAAAACTTCTTTAGCCAAAATATATTCACCTAGGACTTAATTTCACATTTAATTCTATCCTAAAACAATTTAAACAGCATATCCTCATATCCAACTAATGTTGGAGAAAAGATTTGTAGATCTGTAAAGTGACCAGCATAGTCTATAATTGAAATTCCCATTAGTTAACCTTATACTCTCAGTATCTCTCTCTTACCTTCCATATCTGGGTAAAAGTACTCCAATAACTTCTCCTAAAATTCCTTCTATTCCATATCATCCATTTTACACCCTCTATTTGGATGTCCCACCAATTCTTTAAATGATCACATTACATATTGGCATCCAATTTGACTTTCTTCATAATAGGAATGTCCATGTGGTCAAATATTGTATTGATAGACTCAACCCAAAACTTAGCTACCTCAGGTACACCCTCCCTAGTAAATGTTGGGGGGTTATGTAGCATAAAATACCGCATTATTTCAAGCATACTCTTCACAACCTTCATTGGGAATATTTCTATTAACTAAATTAACTATGAAAAGATCTCACATAATTTCTCTATTACTTCTTCTCCCTTCACTATCAATGCCTCGGGTTCCGCTACTGGAGGATCACCTCTAGACATGTCCTCCTATTGTCCTCTTAGTAAGTTTCTTTATGGAGGAATATCTCAATAATTCCCAATACATATCTTAGGACACATTAAATAACATTTAATCATATATGTAATAGAGATTCACATTAAAACATAACATGTCATTCCCCCACACCCCACCACATGATCAAAACCAAGGCATTATCAAGTACCATAACTATCCACTATATAGGTAATGGATAAAAAAGGGTAAACACAATCTCATTAGTCATGTTTCCCATGACATACCCAATTTAAATTTCAATTTTTTACATCCGGAATCATTTTACTACTTTTATGTTCAGATAAGGAACTTTTATTTCATTAATTTTTCTCACATGAAAAAAAATTCCAATACAACTACTTACCATAAAATAGGTTTTTACATGAATGGATAAAATGATGCATTTCATGATAAATACTGATTTCTTAGAATTATTCATTCATACAAGACTCTTCTTCCATACTAGGACATTAGTCAAGTCTCATAAAAACTTAGAAACAATAATAACATCACACAACAAGTGCATCACTCGAGGAGAAATAACATCAACTATAAAAAAACACATCAATAACAATAATCCCACCCTTGCTACTTGTCTTTTACCCTAGTACATGGGTTTTTTACTCCCATTCATGAGCACTTAACCTACGACCAACTCATCTAATTAACATATCTACCTTCCACAAAGATTCAGACAAATGGAAAATAAAATAAAACCCATTTGATACCACTTTGGGACATCCTGGCCTAGGTTGAACACATTGGTTCCTTGAGTCGGTTGGCCACATGACCTCTGGTGTTCCTCCCCAAACACTAGAGGCTACCTACTTGTAGTGAGGGTCTAATATTTATCTTGGAGAGACTATACCATATTTATCGAAGTAGTATAATCGTGTAAATAAATACACACTATCCAAAAGAAATAAACATGACCAAAATAAAACTAGTATCACATGATGACTATTACATGAATACAACACCAAAACTAAAATAGTAGATACTATATTCCATGTACATGTCATCTGTAAAATGAGAAACCCAAAATAAAGACACTGAAATCTCAAACCGGGATCCAACACCAGGTCTAGTTCCCTCATCCACAATCCATCCCATATCATCCATATAACATAGGGCTCATTCCCTTTTCCTATCCCGTAGGCATGAAGTTTATTTAGGTACAAATCGGGCAGCCCAATTAGGGTGACGGTAAAAAGCAGCAAGCCACCAACAATGGTTTCTATAGAAACGTCTTTTCAATAATAGTGTATGTAGTTTTATAAATAATAAATTTCAATTCAAAATTAAATAGTTATTACATTTTCAAATATTCTTTATTTAATTACATAAATGCTCGATTTCCCGAGGACACCTAAACCATCAATACTATCTTCAGCCATACTGGAGTCTGAACTTTCCCAAATGGAAAGAACATTTCACAATACCATGGTTATCATTTATCAATTCAATTCTATTAATATTACATCTAATTGGAAATATATTCCAATTACAACATTTTGGGCCTAGAACACCATTTCTAGAAACCCATGGGTATTTTAAGCATTAGTTTGTGTCCTGCAACTCATTAACAACTATTGGAATTTTTAAGCATTAGTCCATGTCCAACACATGTATATAATTTAACAACATATGGGAATTGGAATCATAATTCCTTTTCTCACACACGTATATCAAAAAATCCCATTTATAAAAAACTCATACATGTCAAAATATCACATACATCAAGTTTTTGCATCATCAACCATCTTATCAATCATTCAATTTAATGTGTGCCTTTTTAATCTTTTAAACAAAAAAATTTCAGCACATAAATTTACATAGAAGAATATGATAATTCATCATTAATCAATTTAAAAATATTTAAATTATATATCCAATTAACACATTATGTTCATGTAAACTATCTCATAATTACAATTATCAATTTATTCATAGAAAATTAATTTTCCATTTACTCAATCCCAACATTACAATCAATCCCACAATCACAAAAATACATTAGATAAATGAATAATTAACAAATCCAATTTCATTAATTACAGTTACCCCAATTTCATCTCAAATCATTATTAAATGGAAATTAATTTATTTCAATTTAATATATAATGAAATTTCCCTATCATGAAAATTGAAAATACAATAATTACATAAATGTAATTAAATAAAGACTATGGTATTTTCAATTTTAACCACCTACCTCAAGATTAATGATTAAATCTCACCAATAGAGATCCCAAATTGAAGCAGAGAAACTATGATCATGACGATGAAAGAGATCTATATCTAAAATCTAGATCTGTGATAAAAAAATATGGATATTAAAACCCTTGATCTAAGCACATAATCAATAAAGGAAACCCATCATCATTTTATCCAAAAATATATATAGGGGATAATGGAATCTAATTGTGAAGAAAAAACTTACTCAAAGAGGTTCAGATCTGTCAATACATTCTATGATTCATCAATAATAGTGTTTGATAGCCCTAGATATTCTTCTAAAATCCAAAAAAAAACAAGATAAATCTTTTTGGATCAAGATGGGTCGACTATGGGATAATTTTAGGTGTTTGGTGATTTTTATTATATTTTTAGGGGATCAAAATTCTATGTGAATGGTTTCCCATACAGGACACATGGTTTTCCATTACCATTAACCCTAACTGTGTGCCTCACATAGGGTTGTCTCACAATTACTACTAAGAGGGTGCATGGTTTGAAAAATACTGCATCTATCATGTGAAACCCCTCTGTTGGAGTATGAAAAATTTGTTGGGTTGGGTGCGTGATTTCGACAAATCAAGTGCCAACCATGCACAACGCTTATCCTTTCAAAAAATATCCCAATTTCTCCAAAAAATCCCCATATTAAAACCAAAACAATATAAAATTAAAATACGGAAAGAGTTTACCTATTAACGACATCAAGACATCTGTAAAAATGATTAGGATCTCATAAGTGAGTGTAAACATTTCATATGGGATTGATCTAATATAGAATCTCCAATGATAGATTGAACAACAATTGTGTCAAGTTGAAACAGATTGAAATGTGTCAATGATCATAAGAGTAACTGATGCTGTGAATGAATTTGGCTCTATTTTTAATTATTCTAGAACTAGGTTTGTGCTATGATGTTCTATGTGATTCAAGATTTATGGGATTAGGAATGCTTCTAATAAAGGGGAAGAAGGTGGTGGCATATGGTTACCTGTAATGGTTTTCTCATGAGAATAATCATTGGACACAAGATTTTGAGTTGTCTATAATTAATCATCTTTTAAGACATGAATCCACTATCTCTTCATTGATTTTTTACAATGAATCCAAATCATAAGAGTGGAATGTATATATTCGTTCATCAACAGTTGAAATAGAGAAACCCACACTATTTATAAATAAATAAATAATCATTTTTTATAAATTTTAAATATATTTAATAATAACACTAGCATCATGAATGAAGAGTTTTAGTGTTGTTGTAAATTTGGATTTCTAAACAACAAGTACATCAAATATTTACATCATTTCTCATTTAGTTCACACCAACATGTACCTTTCTTAGACTAACATATATAAAACCATTATCCAATACAAGGGGAAATAAAATATAGAAAAGGGAGAGATCAAATTCGTATTAATGGTAAGAATAATATATATCAATAAATGATCATAAGTGAGTATTATATAAGAATATGGTAATGTAGACATAAGTTATAAATTAAAAAATCATACCCATCAATTCATATATCATAATCATGAAGCATGGAATAATGTTTTATTAGTCAAAATACATAATAAAAAAGATTGAGTAATCATTAATAATTAATCATGATCCATGAACTCATATCATAAGAATAATTCATAATTTTATCGCACAAATATAAGATCAAAAATCATTTCCTTGATCATGGTTAACTACCTTAATTATCAGAGTAGATTAGATTCACTCCCAATAAAATTATTTATTTAGTCATGAATCACTATCAAGATTATATTATTAGACAAAGTTCCTTACTAAACTAGGTTGACTCATCATTCATTTCCTTATTATCTCATTACATATCCTTATTTACCCAATTTATTAGTGGGATATATAATTAAAAGACAACCCATTAAAAATGAAAACCATATATATATGGGTTCTATATGATTATAAAGCATTCAGAATATAATCATATCATCATATCATATCCTTTTAAAAGGATATAGGATTCCAAAAAAAAATCATCATTATCTTCATAAAAAATAAAATGATAGATTATTGATGGAAGAAATTATTATATACCCATTAAAACTTAATAAACACAAAACATGTTGTCAAAGATAAAAAATAACTTTAGAATATCAGTAGAAAATTTCATGAGGAATGTACCCTTTTTATTTCTAATCACTTTTTTAGAATATTAAAATTTCACAAATATTAAAGAAAATAAGTTCATTGAAAATATAAAAGGAAACATATAATAGAATATTCAAATAAAGTATTATTCATGGTGGGGGAAAAATACATACATGTTGTGTTTGGTTGTATAAAAATTACATTCACAGTGATGTTAAAAAGTCAAAAGAGACTCATTTAAAAAATGATAAGAGAATTTAATTTTAACATTGTTAATGAAATAAAAATATAGTAAAAATAGATTTATATAATATTTTTATAATAATATAGAAGTATTCATGAAATAGTTTTATTGAAAATATAGACATGGAAAAACTAATTTTTTACATAAGTGTGAAATTAAGTCATTTTTCCCCAAAAACATCCTTTAATTATTTGAATGTTAAAATATTGGAAAATGAAAAAAATGAAAAATATATAATTAAATAGATGATAATAAGTGAGATAATATTTGGGGTAAATAGATCATATAATTTGATCATTAAAAATCTAAATATAAATAGTCCCATTAAGTCATATGTTATATCCATTCATTACCTTGTAAAAATGATAAAATAATTGATAAAGTAATATATTAAATATAATAACTATTAATTTCATTAAAAAAATTTATCAATATAGATTTAATTCATTTATTATGTTAAAATTCATTTATTTTGTTAAAATATGTTTTTTACAAAAAATTTGTTTGAATAACTTTTATTTAGCCAAAAAATAAAATTATTCTGAAATGATTTATAATGATTACTCCTATATAACTAAACATATAATTTAAAATTAAATATAGATTGGAAAATTTAATATCAATTTCAAAAAACAATTGCATATTACAATTAAAATAAATGAAAAATATAAGAGAAAAATATTTTTAACACTCACCAAATAATTAATATTTTTAGAAATATCATATAAATAAACAGTTTTTAAATATTTACATGCTATTTTTTAAAAAAAAATTAATTTCCTCAAAAAGTGTATATACTAAATGGTATAAGTTAATTATAAATATCATGGGAAAATGGGATATAAACAATTTTTGAACAAAATATATTTTTAAAGTGTAAAATTAGATTACAGAAAACTAAGTATTGATTTTTTAGGAATTAATAAATATGTTGAATTTATAATAATAACTATACATTATTTTGAAAAATATTTTATAAATATTAATACCTGATAATTTAATGGGTAGGATATTGTTGTTTACTATATCATGGTTCATATAGACGTTGATTTATATGTAATGAAAACTATAAAATACATCACGATTTATAAAACAATAAATACATATAAAATCATGTAGTGCAACATTCAAGCACCTTAAAAATGAGTTTCTTCCTCAAAATAAAATCATTTTGGTATGTAAAATTATTATATTAATGATTAATCACATCCCTAGGTTCTGATTTTATATCCTCAGATTTAGGATTCCTATTATTTACATTAACTAGGTGTGTAGTTTTGTTCAATAAATAGTTATCTCTATGATCCAAGATTTCTATGAGTTATGCAATCTTGGAAAGAAATTTCTCTAATAGTATTCCATTTATTTTTTTACAGGTGATTGATTAGATGTGTACTTACTCTAGAGAGTTAAATGGAACACATTATTAATATAAAATATATTTGGTGTTGGTTCCAAGTGAGGATTTGTAGTACCAAATCGATTATGAATCTGGAAGGGACTAATATACATAGTTCTCAACTTTCCCTTGTTTTTGAATCTCATTACATTATTTTTTTTGATAAATCAAAGGTAAAACTTCTCAATAACATTGAACTCTATATCACATCAATGACTGTCACCATAACTCTTCTTTTTGAATCTTAAAATCCTTAATATAATGATGAATGGTTCAAACTTTCACTGCCATTATCTTATTTAGCTCATGTCCATATTGCTTTCATTCAATAAATTCATCACATAATATAAACGGACTAAACTTCATTCCATGTTGGTCTTCATAAGGATCCATTATAAATATCTAATAAAAGTTATTATTAAATAGAAAATTGACTTATGGAAGTTGTAAAACCCATAATCCTTTTAAATGTGGAGAACTTGATCACAATACATCATTTAGGATTTATATGGGCATATAAAAGTGTACATCGGTTTGAGGTTCATAATAAGTAAGGAGGTTAAACTCTATATCTAGTGTTTTTTAAAGACATACCCAGAACATCAAGGTAAACCTCAGATCCTGATCCTATATAATAGAATATGGTGTCTAATTTAACAATACCACTTCTTTAATGAATATAATGGAAATGTGATAAATCGAGAAATATTATCATGTAGTAATTATATATGGTAAATTCGTTAGATGATAGCTATATCCAAAATATCATTATATGAATTAGAGATTTCTAGGAGTTTGAAAAAAATCATGGTTATGTTTTCCCATTTAAATTATAGTACAGGTAATAGTTGTAACATCCCATTAAAATGGTATCCCCTATCCTAAAGATGCTGAAATACCATCCACCATGTTACATACTATACAATATCTCTCTACATGTTATCATTCCATAGTTACTCTTTCAGATCCCTCTAATTATTAATACTTCTAGTATAAATATAGAATGATGAGTTATGAGCCTCTTCCAATAGTTCCTTATTCTGGTATGGGATTTATGGAGCACATACTCTATTCATGATCATTATCATTCTATTATAATCAATTTTTAATTTTGGAATATTTCACACCTTATTTAAAAGATCCACATACTCCTTCTATGAATATGTAATCTTTACATTGATAAATGATTGATCACTCATTAGAGAAAGAAAATATAACTCTACTGCCTTCATGTTTTAAAGGTTCACTTCTTTTACATCTATAAATATTTAATATTTGTTGTTCTTATTCAAGATATTCATACTTTATTTTTTTGATTCAAAGTATATTCCACCTTGTTCTATTTCCTTGGGACATATTATATTTATATTTCATAAACATTATAAAACTCCAAAAAACATTATTAGAACAATTAAACTCCATTTTGAAGGATAAGTACATTAATTTTTTGGAATAATATATATGTCATAAATTCCTCAATAATAATAATATATCCATTTATTTATAGAAAAAATTTGTAATGATTACTCCAAATCATATGATAAGTAGTTTTTTCCATTAACCATTAATTATACTAGGGAACAATCTTTCACCGTATCATTCTACATGGGAATAAATCTCAATTAATTATCTTATGCATCAAAATAAAATCACATAAAATTTTCCATTGTAGGGTAGTGTAAGGAATGGTTCACTAATTGACCGTATCATCATTATCATTTAATTTTCTTCACATTAATCAGTATAATGGTACTTAAATCCATTATATGTTAACTTGGTTTGTGTATTATATATCAATGAGAAATCCATAAAAAAGATTCAACAATATCCCTCCAATATAATAAAACTATGAATTTTAGTCATAGTGGTTGGTTTGGTACAATGTTCAACAACTTTCATTATTTATAAATCCATATATTTTTTATTAATTGAAAATATATGACCCAAAATTGAGACTTTACGAATCCAAAATTCACACTTGGTGAATTTTTTGTAACAATTATCCTTCCTTATGGTCTTTTGTGAATTCCTAAAGTGATATTAATTATCTTCCTTTCTATTAAATTATATATGATTACCTTCTATACAAACTACAAATAACTGATCAATGAAAAATATAAAGACATTATTATTTAAATACATGATGATATTGGAAGAATTAGTAAGTCCAAATACTATCACTATAAATTCATAGTATCCTTACCTCGAAAAAATATTTTATATGCTATGTCTACACTTTTGACCCAAAACTAATACTATTTTGGTTGAAGATTAATCTGTTAAAAATAATGATATCCTAATAATTGATCACAAAGTCCCTAATATGGGGAAGATGATACTTATTCATGATATTTATCTTGTTATGTTCCTGTTAATAAATGAAAAGTCTCATTTATTTATCATTCTTCTTGAAAAAATTTCAAGTGTTCCCCAAAGTGATGCACTTTAATAAATAAATCTAGTATCAAGATTACCCTAGAGTTGCTTCTTAAATTCCTACAACTCAATCAGAACCATTCTATATAAATTCATTGAAATAGTTGTAGTATCAGGTATATGTTTTATTTATAAACCAAATTCACAATTTTGAAGAAGGCTATAAAAATATTATATAATGTCTTCAAAACAAACACTCATATAATAAGAATATCATCAATATTGGCATTTTTACTAACATATGTGAGATAAATAACAACATTTAGTAAGAAGAAATACCAATTAAATTTTTTAAATTTCAATTGGAAGTTCATATTTATCCTTACATTAATAAAAATCCATATATTTCTATGTAATATATTATTCTATATACCTTACTCAACAATGGATGTGTGATTTATAGAAGAAATTCAATATTTGCTAAAAAATCAAATTAATGTAGAGGAATAATAATATGTTTTATAGAAATTACATTCACACAATGCTTAAATGTGTAAGATTCATATACTTGAGATAATATCATCACACCATTAATAGTTTTTACTTATAATTAAACTTCTAGTTATTGAGGCATTATTGTTATACCCTTAGAAAATATTTAAAATATAAACTAGTGGGAAGATATAGTATCAAATAAGAAATTAGTAGTTCTAGAATAGATGGTAAGTATATCATTCACAACTTTTTTATGACACCAAATATTAGAAATAGTTATCACACAAGATTTCACTTTTTTCTTGGAATTAAGAAGTTTAATATATCAATAAATTTAATTAACACTTAGATATGGTAAATTTTTAGTATTGTCATGAACCTACCTAATGTTGCCTGAGATAAAACTATCCCACATCTACATCTATTGGACATGGGTGAATATAAGTTCTAAAATGTATAAATAAAATGGGAGGAATTTTTGTAATATAACATTCTACACACACCTGACCATCAATAAAATTAAGTGTAGAGGAATGATAATACAAATATTAAATATTTAATGAATAAATCTATGTGTAAAAAATTCTTGGTTGAATAAGAGTATGATTTTTAAATAGTAATGTAAAGGGAAAAACTCACCAATCTAGATATTTGTATGAACCTAAAAAAAGCTAGAAAATTAAATGCTGAGATAGAATAGATCCAAATATCCAAACTTCGAACTCATTACACAATAAAATGAGCTAGGTATCCCCATTATCTTCTGTAATCACCAATGTATATTCAATATTCTACATAATACATGGCATTTGTCAGAAAATCCCAAATGGGGGTGATAATGAACACCCAACAAGACACCTCAAAAGCTGAAGGTGGATTATTAAGAGACAAGATCAGAATATACAACTCAACCCATATCAAGAGAGTAATAAAAAACAAATGAAATTAATATAGATATATATATTCTAAAAAAATATAAAATCTCAAAAAAATGATAAATTGGATCTCTATCTCCCATATCAAACTAGGAAATGAGTGTCATCAATTTCAAAATTCCGTCATCGATGCCCTACATTTCACATGCTTGTCAAAAGAGACATACAATACAAGACACACCTCATCACTTTTTCAGACAATTTAGGGGAACAATATCTTGGTAAAGGACCCATGGCCTATTATAAAAGGAGAAATCTAGTCAATTAAATATCTAGAAAACCCATATCATGTCCTGGATGGAGGGTGTTACTCCGATGGATTAGGACACATGCCCTGACTCTGTATGAGGTTGCCACTCATAGTAATCAGTAAAGGACCCATGGCTAGACTAGCTAGAAGGATACACTCTAGTAGTCAAGGACCCATACCCTGATACCACATGAGGGTTCCACTGAAATATCAGATTAATGATTCATAATTGACCTGGTAAGAGGGTTCTACTCTAGTAGATGATAGAGGACCAATCCCCTATCCTCGTAGGAGGGTGTAACTATGAAAATAGGTAAAGAACCCATACACTGGATAGTAAGAGGGTACCAATCCAAATGTCTATATAGGACACATTCCCAACCCAGTAGATGAGTTCAACTCTAAAAAAGGTAGAGGAGCATAACCTTTCTATAAGGAGGGGGCCACTCTAAAGATGCTTGTGATCTTGCCCGATCACATCCATTGTCGAGCATTTCCAAAATAAGAATCACACCAATAATAACTTATATCTTATCTCCAAATTCACTACATAGGACACCGTCATGTCATATTTGAAAAAACACTTAGTATAAGAAACTTGTGGTCTAAATTCCAAGTAAACACCAAGGATATACAAGATGTTGAAGATTTCTCAAAATGAAATTAGGGGTACATTACATGTAAGGGGATCCACATAGAATGTGTTCCCACTATGTTTCCTAGACATTCCCCTAACAATACATAGGTCACTAATAAATTTATTATAAATTAATGACTAGGTAGACTGAAAAAAATTCATCAGCCACCCATGGTACTACTCTTTCTCCTAGACATGTTTATATAAGCTTTCCTATGTCTGTGTAATATAGTACATGATGTGACCTACCACACTAGGTCCTTTTTCTGTCCTTTAGGCCATTTTTATGTACTATGGTAAACGGTGTGTTCTTGATTGTGCGTATTCATGTGTACTCTGAGTGTACATGTTGTGTGACCAGTACATAGGTCACACGATGTGTGGGTGTGCCAAATGGCTTATGAAACTTATAAACATAGGGAACTATATCCACCATAGCAATGGGATATACACCATGTGATTTATGTAGTACATGGTGTGTAGTCATGTTTTTTAATGAATCAAAGGATATCCTTCCGGTGTTCTATATTCAGCTACTCCGTTATGAAGCCTGCCTAGAGGCCACCCAATATTGGTGGGGAGAACCTTCCATCATCATTTCGAGCCATCCTATGGCTATAAAAAAGATTTTTTTGATCCATTTGAAATCTCACATGCCACCACCACTCATGGTGTCCTCCAATATATCTCTAGTAGCATAACCAGTATTCGGATCCTTGGTATAATGATATGTATCCCTAAAATCCACTAAATATATTTCTTATTATGTAATCCTTTCCTCACTTGAGAATTCTAGATCCAATCAAATTTTGTCTTTCCCTAAAATGTCAAACTCAGACCCCATATACTAATCGGTAATGAATGTGAAGAATTATTGGGATGAATTCATAATAACAAGGGTGAATAAAATGTTGTCTAATTGTTATTGTATAATGAATTCAAATTGGGATTCATGTGGGTGTGAATAATAAATTAGAAATTTAAAACCAGTACATAGGTTCATGAAAAGTCCTGAAATTGACATAGATAAAAAGAAAATTATGATCATACTCAGTTTATTTAATTAATTAGTGTATAATTAGAAACTCTTTGATTCTAACATTAATTTGGATCATTCATAGATGAATAATGTTATTGAAAAAGAATACGTGATGTGGTTGTATTTGTTGTACCTCGATATTCCTCAATATAGAGTTTCTTCATTATCACATCATTATTCACCAACAACATGTGGATGAAGAATCATCTAATCAGTCTCCCAGTTTTGAGGCTAACCCTGGTGATCCTTCAGAATTTATTATTTAAGTTGAATTATATTTATTTTAATTATATTAAACAATTAAATTATTTAATTAATTTAAATTAAACACGCCCACTTATTGAATTTTTATCCGAAATCCCATGTTGACCCAATTTATGTCACACCTAGGGTGAACCTTGAATTATAGACATAAACATGGTCTGTATTTCTGATTTGAGATTACCTTTAGGACATATCCAAATGTATTTCTTAAACCTTGTAAAAAATATAAAATATATTTAATATTTTTTAAGAAATTAATTTTGGATAAACCAGGCCACAGAATCACATGATGTCTTAGCAGCTAGCTCTAAATATATTTCTAGATATATTTTAATGTCCTACAAGATAAAAACAATGTATCAAAAATGAAAATGTCCATACATATTTATATTATATCATTGGAGTGTGTGTGGTGAATTTGGGGGAGATTTCTCTCTATTATCATCATTACGTAACTTCTTCCAATAAATCTAAAATTTGATTTCATGTTGGTCTATTTTTTTGAACCTAAATAATTTTACACACCCATTAATAAAATTCCCCCTATGAACCTTTCCACAATTCTAGAATAAAAAAAATTCATCTTCTTCTGTAAATGTTTTTTTTTAAAAAAATTTCATCTTTCTTTTCTTATCAATATAATGATATTGATAGATGAATCCAATAATGATTTCCCCTTGATTGCTCATCAGAAAATTCCATCATAGTTACTGATGTCTCTTATGTCAAACACGCTTCCAAGACATGGTATTAATCCAATTAATAATCAATCAATAATACTTTTTTTCTCAACAATAATACTAGATGCATACCTAGTAGGTATAGTGAAATTTTCTTCATATTTTCCAACTGAATCATCATCCTGGTACTTGTGCTGAAAACATTCCTTCTAAATCATGGTTTGAATAATATGAGGAATGTACATATTGAAAAATAAGATACTAAAATCATCCCACTCCATGGAATTAATTTATTTAGATATCCTTTTATTCTTGATTAAAGCCCCCCATTAATCTTCTTCACCATACAAATGATTAAAATATATGATATCCTTTCCGTGTTTTCATAAATAGGGAAAATAAAATATCTTTTCATTTCTACAGATATAGAAATTTCTAATTAGTGGACTTGAGGGTCCACTGTAAGATCTTTTTTAGTTAATTAATAAAGGACTTATAAAGTACATTGTACCTTCGTTTTCTTATTTGGAATCACAATATGATTCATGGTTAGTAAATGATGTGTAAGAATTAAAATACGTTTTTACATTCAAGATCCCATAAAATATAGTTTCCTAGGGTAATAATCATTTAATCTTCTAATGTAGTCATAGTTAATGTGGTTTATTATAGTTCCATCTATGGACTAAATCCAAAATTAAAATTATGACAAACAATATTCATAGTGGGAAATTGTTGACCTCACCTGTTTTGATAATCCCAATTATTCTTTTACATACATTGATATTCCCAGACAATGTTTATGTATATTTTAATTCCTTTAATCTATGAAATTCTATTTGATAATAATGTTAAAATAATCATTGAAATATTTTAATAAATTTTTATCTATGTTTATATGACTTTGTAAATAATTCTAACTAAATCGGATATGTTTTGCATAAAATAGACACGTGTTAAGTCACTAATATGATTATAGCTACTGATATAGAGCTACCGGTACTTAGTCTACCGATATACATAGTCACTGATAATTAAAAGGTCACTGATACGCAGAGCTACCGGTTTGTGTAAGGCCACCAGTAAGCACATGTCACCGATGGATCAAGTCACTGATACAGACTTACCTATAAGAGATAAGCTACCAATAGAACAAGTATACCGGTATGCATAAGTCTACCGATATACACTTCACTTGTACAGAACAGTGCTATCGGTATGCACAAGCAACCAATACAAAGTTCACTGATACAGACAGTCACCGATAAGAACGAACAGGCGAGCTACCGATAGACCAAGAGCTACCGATAGGAGTCACCAGTACATAGATCTACAGATACACAGAGGGAAAACTACCGATACAAGGAGCTACCAACACAAGGAGATACCCGTACAAGATCAAAAAGCAACCGATAGGAGCTCCCTGCTATACAATATCCACTGTTAGACTTATACCGACAGAAAGATACTAATGAAAGACTGACCAGTCAAACTCTATACTCTCAATATTGGGTATTTATTAAGAAACGGTATTATTTGATGATTTTAATGAAATTAAAGTTATTTAATGATAGTTGATGGCTTTTCATGGAACTGTACCTAGAACCCATGAAAAGGAAAACATTCCCATTGCCGGTGCTGAAGCCTATAAAAAGAAGGCACGTGAAGTGAAGAAAAAAACAAGTACTGAAAGGTGTAAAAGGGGTGATGTGGAGTGAAAGGGTGCTGAAAAGTGCTGAATACACATAGAGAAGAAAAGATTCATCCATAATCAAAGGTCATTGAACATGGATGAATCCATTTTCCCTGAAGGAGAACACAAGATGCATCTTAGTAAAGAGTGAAGAACTACAACAAAAACTCTTCCTGCAATCAAGCTGATCAAACTGAACTTGATGAAAATGACCCTCTGTTATTCAGTCAAAACCCTGAGAAGGTCTTAGAGATTCATTTACATCAATACAAGGAGTCCATAGCTTCACTCACAACACATAGAGCACTCTAAACTCATCTCTATCTATTTTTCTCTATTGTGTTTCATTACTTTATTTTTTGAGTAGTGTATTTACACACTAACTCATGGACTGAACTAGAGGATACTAAATCCTCACTCCAAGATTCATACACTTTACTTTCCCACTGTTAACTATGGAAGAAGTCAAGTGTGACCTGGATAGCTTGTGTGCTATTGTTTTTGTTCCCATGTAGAACTGTGGTAGAGGTCTTAGTACCGGGATAGTCTTGGACTCTTGTTTACCCCGATCCAGGGTGTAGATCAATTTATATAAATTTTTTGAGAGGACTAACTCTCAGGTTGAGACTAAACCTCTTGGTTACATCTTCTGTGCATCTTTACTTTTGTTTAAAATATACTATATATTTTATATTCCGCTGCTAATTACTTGGAAATACAAATTGTTTTAAAGTTACATTGATAGTAAAATATTCAAGTGTTTATACAAATTGCGAACCAGTACGTTAGCTTAAAAAGTTAATTTAATCTCCTGATTAAATTAACTAAGATCTAATCAATCTTTGGAAAACTAATCGAACTTTTACAATCTGTATAAATTCACTACAATTTAACTTATTATTAATTTGGGGGATGTTAAGAGAAATATTTTTTTAACAGAAATTTTAATTAGAACTCAATTCACCCCCCCCCCCTCTTGAGTATCCACTCTGACCAACATTTGGTATTAGAGGATTTTATTTAAAAAAGGTTTAGTTATTATAATTTTTCAAAACACTCAGTTTTTCAACTGTGATTTTAGTTGTATCTTAAAGATCTGAAATTTCTGTTAGTTCTAAATTTCATCTCATTAAAAATTTCTACCAAAATCTATTTATGGAAAATAGATTAGAAGGTGCTACTAACAAAAAACCACCTTTCTTTAATAGTACAAATTATGCCTAGTGGAAGCTTAAAATGAAAAGACATTTAGAGAGTATGGGATTTGATATCTGGACTGCTATAGAAATTAAATATAAAACTCAAGAGATTGTTAGAACTAATTGGGATGAACCTACTAAGACAAATTATAACAATAATTTTAAAACAATGAATACCATGTATTATGCTATTAGAGATGAGGGATTTAATAGAATATCTTCTGGCAAAACATCTTATGAAATTTGGGACACTTTGGCTATTTCTCATGAGGGGAAAACAAATGTTAATGAAATGAGGATGAATACTTATACTATTAAATATGATAATTTTAAAATGAATCATGATGAACCCATTCGTGATATGTATCTCAGGTTTAATGAAATTTTCAACACTATGAGCTCTCGTGGTAAAGATGTTCCGGCAAAAGAACAGATCATGAGAATATTATGATGTCTTCTAGAATGATGGAGAGACACATCTGTTTCAATTAGAGTATCGTACGAGATCAGCACACTACCTATCAAAGATTTAATTGGTAAGCTAATTATGTATAAGGAAGAACTCAAAGTAAACAAGGAAGAGGATAATGAACCAAGGAAGAAGTTAGTAGCCTTCAAGACATTTGCTTCAAATATTAAAGACAAACGAAAAATTCAATGTGAAGGTGATAGTTCAAATAGTGATGAGAGTGTATCTGATAGTGATGATGAAATAGATCAGATAGCCACGAGATTCATGAAATTCAATAGGAAGAAGAAATTATTCATAAAATCAAACTACAAAGGAAAACATGACTACAAAGGACATTGGAAAAAGGATTGGAATAATGCTGATAAGTGTGATGAGGTTATTTTCTATGAATGCAAAAGGAAAGGACATGTAAAAGCAGATTGTCCAAAATTTAAGTTCAAAAGGAAACATGACTACAAAGAGAATATGTATATGAATGAAATGAATGTAAATTTTAGTGCTTTAGAGGACAGTTCGACAGATTCTGATTCTATTCAGGATGAAAAATCTCTAAAATCTGACATGTGTTTCGTGACAAACAAATCTGAGAAAACCTGCTTGAAGAGTTATCATAATAAGGTATGGAACATGGACAGTGGATGTTCTAAAAATATTTCAAAAGATTAATCATTCTTCAAAATCATAATCAAAGTTGATGGAGGCCATGTCACCGTTGGTGATAACTCTAAAGGAAAGATCATCAGCCTAGGCTAAACTGGTTACACTGATTCTATTTTAATTTATAAAGTTCTATTTGTTAATGGACTTAAATATAATCTGTTATGCATTTATAAGTTATGTGACGATTGATTTAATGTTAAATTCGAAAATTATTCTTCTAATGTTTTTAATTCAAAAAAAAACATTTTATTATTTTCTACTTTGAGAAATGAAAATGATTTTGTTGTTGATTTGAATTCATTAACTAAACAAAATGATAATTGTTTAAATGATTTTCATAAAGAATCTTGCACGTGGCACAGAAGATTTGGACACTCACAACATTTATTCACTTATAAAATTGACTAGAAAGAACTTAGTTATATACCTACTTAAACTTGAATTCCCATCAGAAAAAGTTTGTAATCTCTGTCAAAATGGAAAGAAACATAAAGATTATTTTAAATCAAAGAAAGAAGTTTCAACTTCTCAACCTCTCAAGTTGGTTCACATGGACTTGTTTGGACCTTCTAGAGTTTCTAGTTTAAATGGGAAGTGTTATGTCTATATCTTAGTAGATGACTTTTCTAGATATACTTGGGTATACTTCTTAGCTCACAAAAGTGAAGCTTGTTCTTAAATTATTAAATACTCTATGTGTGTAGAGAACCTTAGTCGACTTAAGATTAAAACCTTAAGAAGTGATCATGGCCATGTGTTTGAAAATGATGAGTTTGAATCTTGTTGCTCACACAATGGCTATAGTAACAACTTTTCTGTCCCTAGGACACCTCAGTAGAATGGTGTAGTAGAAAGATGAAATATAACCCTTCAAGAAATTGATAGAAACATGCTTAATGAATATGACATGCCTATTTATTTTTGGGCTGAAGTTGTGAATAAAGGTTGTTATATTATATATAGAGTCTTGATTAGACCTGTTCTTAAGAAGACCCCTTATGAACTGGGGAACAATAGGTAGCCTAATGTTATTTACTTCAGATTATTTTGCTGCAAAGTATTTATCCTCAATACAATGGATAATCTTGACAAGTTTTCTTTTAAGAGTGATGAATGAATTTTTCATGGTTATTATTTAACTAGAAAATCCTATAGATTCTTTAATAAAAGAACCAAATTTTTGGAAGAATCTGTTCATAACAAGTTTGATGAAACTGATCCACATGAACCTAAACCTTCTCTTAAAATCTTGAAGAAGATTTGTCTGTTATGGACCTTAATTATGAAACCAATGAGCCTGATGTAAAGACATCCAATTCTGGATATATTCTAGAATATTCTTATATAGAACCCGAAATTAGGGAAGATCATGAAAGGTCTAGTCCTACATTTACCAGATCAAATAGGATTCTAAAGAATCATCCCTTGGATTTTGTTGTTGGTAATCTTGATAGAGGGACACAGACTAGAGCTTCCCTTAGAAACCAGGTTGAACATCAAGATTTTCCTTCACAATTAGAACCTAAAAATGACAATGATGCAATCAATGATGAATTTTGGGTAATGGCTATGCAAGAAGAACTAAATCAATTTTAAATAATCAATGTCTGGGAATTAGTTGGCAAACCTAAGGACACTTTGACCATAGGCACTAAATGGGTTTTTAGAAACAAAGTTGAGGAGTCCAGAAATATAGTCAGAAACAAATCTAGGTATGTTGCACAAGGATATAGTCAAGAGGAAGGAATAGACTATGAGGAATCCTTTTCCCCTGTAGCTAGATTATAAGCTATTAGGATTTAACTTTCCAATGATACTCATCTGAATTTCAAGTTGTATCAAATGGATGTCATAAGTGCTTTTCTAAATGGTTTTATAATTGAATATGTTTTTTTTATACAACCACCTATATTTACTAATAATTATTTTCCAAATCATGTTTTCCAACTATTTAAAGATTTATACGGTTTAAAACATACATTAAGATCTTGGTATGATAGACTTAGTAATTTTATTATTTCAAAAAGTTTTTCTAAAGGGATTGCTAATCCCACAGTTTTTATCAAAAGTATTTCTAAAGATGTTTTGATAGTACAAATATATGTAGATGACATTATTTTTTGGATCTTCTATAAATTATTTATGTACTGATATTTCAAAAAGTATGCAAAATGAATTTGAAATGAGTTTAATGGGAGAACATAAATATTTTGTTGGTTTTCATGTTTTTCATAATGGAAATGCTATTATTTTGAATCAAAGTAAATATACAAAGGATCTTTTAAACCTTTAATTTTTTGGATAGTATTACGTAATGTGATACACCTATGAGTACTATTTGTAAATTGGACATTGATGAAACTGGGAAACCAGTGGATCAAACCAATTACAGAGGTATGATTGGAATATTACTTTATCTTACTGCTAGTCGACCAGATACTATGTTTAGGGTGTGTATGTGTGAACGATTTCAAGCTAATCCTAAAGAATCACATTTTCTTTCTGTTAAACAAATTTTCAAATATATTAAAAATACTACAAATTTGGGTTTGTTTTATCCAAAGGACAATCTTTTGAATTATTGAGTTATTTAGATGCTGACTTTGCTGGTTGCAAGTTAGATAAAAAATCACATATGGAAAATGTCATTTATTGGGAAAGTTCATAGTATCTTGGTGTAGTAAGAAACAGAATTTTGATGCATTTCCTACTACTGAAGTAGAGTATATAGTGTTTAGTATTTACTGTGCACAAATTATTTGGATGAAACACACTTTTTGGACTATGGATATGACATTAGACATGTTTCAAAAAAAATGTGATAACACTAGTGCAATTAACATTTGAAAGAACCCTGTGTCTCACTCTTGGAAAAATAAATTTATGTAAGGCACCATTTCTTGAGAGATCATTACCAAAAGGTGATTTTTCTCTTGAATTTATAGTTACTGAACACCAATTAGCAGACGTTTTCACCAAACAATTATTTTCGGATAAGTTAAGTTATATTAGAACTGAGTTAGTAATGGTTAACCATGACCGGTAGATACCTAACCAATGTACCTCATCGATGTACCTCACCAATGTGATAACTCACTGATGTGATACCTCACCGATGTACCTCACTGATAGATAAACCTAATCGATTAGGAATTCTCACCGATATACCATACTAAAATATGCTATTTTAAACTTCTGTCTTCCGCCAAAATCTTAATCATTTATACTTTTTATATTTTAATTATTTATGTTATGATTCCTAAATAATAAAATTAAGTCCAAATTAATTCACGATTCACATCAAACCCTTTTCTCTCAAGAATTAGCTCTCGAATCTCATGAAAACACTAACTTCCTCAAACCATAAATGTAAAAAACCAAAATGCCTACTATCAGAGAAGAAATTGATGAGCTGAATCTAAAGAAGAAGAAGACCAAGCAAGAAGGACGTAGCAGTGTTGTTAGAACAAGGTGAAAAAGGCGACCAGTGGACCCGCATTTACAAAATAGAGTTATTGTGGTCGAAAAAGAGCTGTGCGTGGAATGGATGGTGACTAGTAGATCGTTATCTCTCGAGGTACTGGAAAATCAGAAGTATGTAGATTGCTTTTCAAACAACAATGGACCCTACTATCTGAAGCTGGTGAAACAGTTATATGAGTTTGTAACCTTTGAGAAATCAGAATATGAGAAGCCAATTATTTCCTTTGTAAATGGAAAGGAGATATCTTTTTCATCCGTTGAGTGGGATGAATGCCTAAAGGTTCCACATGAAGGTGTTCTTGGATATTTCTCGAGATCAACACCACCTAAACGTGATATATTTGATTATGAGACTACTTTAGAGGAGCTCACTTGTAGTGGTAGTAGAGACAGGTGGTGGCTGGTGAAATTGATGGAGAGAATATATTGCTTTTCAAGTTTGTTTAGCATGTTTTAATTCCAAGGAGAGGAGGCTTTTCAAATTTAAGATATCATGATATATATTTTTTACATATTTTGAGACATGGTGTGGATGTGAATCAATGCATCCTACTGATGATTCAAATGGCGGATATGATTAGACCAAAATCAAAAACCAATGCATTATTCTTTTCCATGTGGATCTCATTTATGATCAAGGTAAAAGAAGTAGTTGAGTCTCAGGATGAGATAGTTGTAGTAATGAATAATTTATGTATCAAAAGCACAGTTCGCAAATACATGAAGATAAACTGGAATCCATGGAAGGAAGAGTGGGTTAGTGATAATAATAATCTATATGACAAGTTCAATCCTAAGGATCATCCTTCAAGGCCTATGGATGTGAGGGATCCTGGTCTAGGACCTGATGAAGAAGAACCTGAGTACCGTGATGAGTCTAATGAAGTAGAGACTTCCATGGCTGATGGAAGGGATCCAGAAATTCCCCAATGTCCTATTGATAAAATTATATCTTCAGGAAATAAAACTTTATTATAAGAAGAAAAACCTGTTGATGTGGATGACCTACCATCTCCTAAGAATGAAGAAGAAAGAGAGAATGAATCAGAAGCCTCTGATTCTGTCTGCTTAAGTCTGAGTCCATTGATTGGAAGCTTAGTTGTGCCTATTAAGGATGTAGTGGTTGAGATGGAAGGAGATGTACATAATCTATAGGAGCCTCCATATTTTGTAGAAATGGAGTTGATTGTAGAAGATTATTCTGAGGAAGAAATACCTACTGAGAATAATGTTGTTGTACAAGGGAATTCACCAGGTGAGGGGGAGCATCCAATCATGTTTGGTAGTGTTTCAGTGGTAGTTGAAATTAAATATTAGGAAGAAGAACCAGGTTTTTTGGTTTGTGGATTGGATTATCCAGATTCTGATAATGAGGCATCACTCATTAGACAAAAATCAATTATAATATTAAGAATATGTTTTTACCTGAAGACGTGGTCAGAATGCATGATCTGTATAAGATAAAGTCTGGTCTCAAAATTAGTTTTGTGGAAGAATTAAGGAAAATGGGAACCTCACTAGTGTCATCCATTCAATCTATTATGAATGACTCAGTGACAAATATAGTATCTGAAAGGGAACCTGTTGTGGTTTCACCTGATGTTGTTCCTGAAAGTATGATCTCCAGAGCTGATCTTTAATCCTTAAAGAATGATCTAAAAGAGTCTTTTAGTTCTACTGCTTACAAGTTAAAGTACTGATTTTTTAAAGAGATGAGAAATTTGGAAAAGTCTTTTGAACTCTCTTTACTGTAATGTCTCAAAATTTGTGGCAGAAATAGTAGATGAAGTAACAGCTTTCCAAACTCAAGTATCATGACTAGAAGAATATGTTGATGTTCTAAAGAATTATGTCATATCTATAGAATCTTATATGAGTTCTAGACCTCAAGCTGACAAGGATTTAGCTTATGTAAAATTGTTGTGAGCCTGATGGTATCAGTCTTTGAAGGATTTAAAACCTCTATGAAAGATCATGTTAGCACCAAGGATTCCCATGTGAAGAATCTTATCAGTGGGTTGACCAAAAACATCAAGGAAATAGAAACCTTCACTATTGGTTCTATTGACTCAAAACATTCAGTGGATTTGAATCATATTAGAGAAGTGATGAAGGAGGAGCTTCATTCAACATCAACCAGTGGCTCTGTGGAATCATATGATCTAACCAAAGAGGTGACTTCTACTAGAGATTCAGCTAGAGAAATAATGAAAATTGTCCATGACTATATGAGAGAAGATTCTGACTCTCAGAAAGAGGTGAAAGACGAGGTATAATACTATTTCCAATGATTTTACACTTAGAATCAACTATATAATCATTTCAGGCTTATGTTTGAGAACATGAAGCTCCCTCATTTCAATCAGCCTTTTATAGAACAAGTCAGCAATCTCAGACAGTTGACCCCTGCACTGGAAAAATTTATGGAGAACAAATATGATTTCATATCTTCTATAGAGAGAGGAAGAATAATTATAGATTTTAGAAATATTTTCTTACCTTTCTTGCATGTCGACGCTAGGTGAGTGATTATACCTCCAGCTTTACCTGCCTATGCCTCTACTAATTCTCTAATTCAGATGACACCAGTCCATGAAATCATAATCCATACTCTGATGATCACTCAGAGAGATACACATTACAGACCATGAATAGTTTCAGTAGTTCAAGCACCTCTGATCATCTCTAGAATTCCGAAGCCTGCACTTGCATCCACCTCACCTGAATCTTCTTTTGATCCAAAGGGGAAATCTTATTCTGAGGATGTGGATTGATCTATGATTATGATTTTTGATAGGAATCACCTGTATTTATTTTTGTTTCATTTCTATTTCTCTTTTTTATCTATTTGCTCTAAGGAATCTATGTGATCTTAATTTCTTTTACCATCTGTTACTTCACTATTCATATGTTTTTTCCTTCTTTTCCCACTTTTTTTTAATCACAAAGGGGGAGAAATATTATATTAGGGAAACATATCTAGGGATAATATATTTTTTGAGAAAGTGGAAGGAATACTATCTTTTATGAATTTAATTCATTTCTCTCTGATACAATTCGATCTCATATAATTTCCTCTGATATAATATTAATTATATTGGGATTATCAATTCATAAGTTGTGATTATCAAAATGGGTGAGATTGTTGACCTCATCTGTTTTGATAATCCCAATTATTCTTTTACTTAATTTGATAATCCCAGAAAATGTTTATCTATATTTTAATTCCTTTAATCTATGAAATTCTATTTGATAATAATGTTAAAATAATATTTGAAAAATGTTAATCAATGTTTATCTATGTTTATATGACTTTTGAAATAATTCATACTCAATCAGATATGTTTTTCATAAAACTGACAAGTGTTAAGTCACAGATATGCTTATAGCTACTAATACAGAGCTACAAGTACTTAGTCTACCGATAGACACAGTCCCCGATAAGCAAAAGGTCACTGATCTGCAGAGCTACCAGTTTGTGTAAGTCCACCGGTAAGCACATGTCACTGATAGATCAAGTCACTGATACAGACTTACCGATAGAAGCGAAGCTACCGATAGAACAAGTCTACCAGTAAGCATAAGTATACTGATATACACTTCACTGGTATAGAACAGAGCTAACAGTATGCACAAGATACCGATACAAAGGTCACTGATACAGACAGTCACTGATACGAATGAACAAGCGACCTACTGATAGACCAAGAGCTACCGATAGGAGTCACTAGTTCAAAGATCTACTGATACACAGAGGGAAAACTACTTATACAAGTAGCTTCCAATACAAGGAGCTACCGGTACAAGATAAAAGAGATACCGATAGGATCTCACTGCTATAAAAAATCCACCATTACACTAATACAGACAGAAATCTACTAATGAAAGACTGACCAGTCAAACTCTATACTCTCAATACTGTTTAAATATTAAGAAACAATATTATTTGATGATTTTAATGAAATTAATGTTATTTAATGATAGTTGTTGTCATTTCAGGGAACCTTACCTAGTACCCATGAAAAGGTAATCATTCCCATTGCCGGAGTTGAAGTCTATAAAAATAAGGTGCATGATGTGATGAAAAAAAGCAAGTACTAAAAGTTGTAAAAGGGGTACTGTGAAGTGAAAGAGTGCTGACAAGTGATGAATACACACAGGGAAGAAAAGATTCATCCATACATAATGATCACTGATCATAGATGAAGCCATTTTTCTTGAAGGTGAACAGAACCTGCATCTTAGTCAAGGATTGAAGAACTACAACGAACGATCTTCATGAAATCAAGAAAATCAAACTGAACTTCATGAAAACTACCCTCTATTTTTCAGTCAAAATCTAGAGAAGGACTCAAAGATTAATATACATTAATATAAGGAGTCTAGGCCTCCAGTCGCAACACATATAGAACTATAAACTCATCTATATCTATTTAGCTCTATTGTGTTTCATTCATTTACTTTTTGAGAAGTGTATTTACACATTGACTCCTAGAATGAACTGGAGGATACTAAATCCTCACTCGAAACTTCTTACACTTTACTATCCCACTATGAACTATGAAAGAGGTCAAGTGTGACCTATATAGATTCTGTGCTATTGTTTTTGTTCCGACGTAGAACTATGGTAGAGGTCTTAGTACCTGGACAGTCTTCGACTGTTGTTTACCCTGATCCAGGGTGTGGATCAATTTATATAAATTGTTCTGGAGGACTAAGTCTTGGCTTGAGACTGAACCTCTTGGTTACATCTTCTGTGCAGCTTTTCTTATGATTAAAGTATACTATATATTTTATATTGTGCTACTAATTACATTGAAATAAAAATTGTTTTAAAGTTACTTTGATAGTTTAATTAGCAAGTGTTATACTTATTGTGAACCAGTACGTTAAATACAGAAGTTAATTTAATCTCATGATTAAATTAACGGAGATCTAATCAATCTTTGAGAAACTAATTGAACATTTACAATCGGTATAAATTCACAATAGATTAACTTATTATCAATTTGGGGAATGTTAAGAGAAATATTTTTTAACATAAATTTTAATAGGAACTCAATTCACCCCCCCCTCTTGAGTATCCACTCCGACGAACAGAAATCATACGATAATTAAAATCATATATATGATTTCAAAATAATGATACCTTACTTTGAATTTATGACACCTTAATTTAAACCTATGTCATCTATATACATCATCTATTTCGATACATTATAATGGATCATAAATAAAATGTAAATAAACCTAATACTACCCCCCTAGAGCGTCAAAATAGCTGCATTTTAATGTCATATTCACCATTCACCCAAATGATAACTACAATATACTTGAGAAACTCTTTTCTATTTTAATACACCTAGATTCATCTATTCTAAAAATACATTAACCTTTAAAATACAATGATGGATTTATTTTTATAAGGAAAACACACATTATTAAACATAACATTAGATGATCATCTATACTTTTGTATATCTTAAGGGTTCGTCGTAATGTTTCCTCATATATGCTTCGAAATATTACTAAACATTACCTATAATCCCAACTATAATGACCAGTTATTTTGATAAATAAATATATCATCATTTTAGATGATTATTAAATATATTTGATAATGATACACTCTATAAGGCCTTATAAGATTATGTCTTTTAAAACAAAGATACGTAAAATGCAGGTACATAAAATATCTACATCATTTTTTTAATTTGTTCATCACACCTATCAGACTTATTATACATAAAAATAATATCTATATAACATTAGTCGGGTAAACATAATGAAAAGGTGAACCCATATACTTAGTAAAATTAAACATAAGTGATATCAATATATGATTATATGTGGGAATCAGATAATAATAAGGTAATGAAAACATGATATAAAATGTAAAACTTTATAACCATCTATTAATGTATCAAAATAATATAATAAGGAATATTTTTATGAATAAAAATATATAAAATATTAGACTGTGGAATCCCCATTATTTATTCATGATCCACCAAAAAATCATAATAATAAGACATAAGTTTGTTTCATGAATATAAGCAGAGAAAATCATTTCATTGGACATTGATAAATGTCGATACAATCATGGTTGATTGGATTCACTAACCATTCCATAATTATATTATTTAAGGTATGCTCTCAAGACTATATTTTCGAACAATGTCTTTTACTGAACTAGGTTAAATCACCATTTTAGTCCTTATTATCTCATGAGATATCACACTTTATACAATTAATTGGGGGGATTTGTAATTCTGGGACCAAACGGAAAAAAATGGATACTAAAATACATATTAATTTGGAGAGATTAATTATATAATATCATCATATAATATTTAAACATAAAAAATACCTATTAAAATGAGAATGTAAAATAAAATCCTTACCAGATGTTTTCCATGCTTCATAAGTTATGTTACCTCATATATAATAATTTTAAACTTTTATAATTCTATAAAAAAACCATAATAACACATATAATAATATAAATGATAAAATTAATACATCGTTTCCCTCGTTCATTAACATTGGTCCATTAATATCACCATTTTGGGTGTTAATTACTTCATTCTTCATTATGTTTTTGTTTGTTAGTCACAGTCCCGGAACTATAATCATGGTTCCTCCATCTATTAATATATATATTTATATATTTATCTAAATATAATATATATTCATTAATTATATATTTATATCCATTAGATGATGTGGTGATGAAAAATTAATTACATAACTATGTGGACATGGATGCCTATATGTACACACGAGTGACATTTCAATTTTCTGATGGATGGTATGAAAGAAAGGTAATAGTTAATTTATCTTCACAAAATCATTATTATAACTTAAATATAATTTAAAACCACTAAATATATCATATTAACCAATCATTAATGACATTAGTTCAAAATTATTCATATCACTCTATTTAGGAGTTAATCCACACATACACCTGAGCATTAATTTTATCTCACATTTGATTGATAATATGTGGTAATTTATTGATCAATAATCATAAAAACACATTAATTTATCCATAATACTAGATATCAAGTTTTTATGGATAAATATGTTTTTATGAATTATTAGAAGAAATAAAATTGAAAGATCTCGGTTAAGATCTATACCTCTTCCTTGAGAGACCTCTTTTAGGCTACTCATAAATCCTTATAGGATTGGTCATATGAGAATAGAATGAGATCTAGGATTGAAGGGAGGATTATATAATGTATTTTGAGTTGGGATTCTTCAATCTATAAGGTTAAAATGAAGTGAATTAGGGAGGGGTGGAGGTTCCCTTTTAAAATTGAGGGGGAGGGACACACATGGAATTTCATAAACAATTACAATGGTTTAAGGTTTCTTTATAGGTAATTAAGCTCCAAATGGAATGATATTCAAATATATGATAATATATGGGTTTTCCTATCTACAAGAAATATAAATTTCAAAAATTTGGGTGTAAATACTACATTTATATTCTAGTTTAACATCCATAAATAAACTCGAATTCACCTTAATTTTGGTTAAAAAAATTAATTTACTATTCCCTAATACAAAAACATTAGTTGAACCAATTAAATTATATTCAATATTACAATTCAAAATATTGAATCAATTTTACATAATTCAATTTCTATAAGTTTAATTATATAATTTCAACTAAACTTTAAAACCTCAATGAAAACCTATTTTCAAAAAGTGAAATTTTAAGTCTAAAACATATTTTAATTTCATTCATTTACTTGTAAATACTATCAAAAGAATGTAAACAAATTATATTTAGTATATAAACTATAAATTGCATTAAAATCCACAATAAATATATACTAAATTAATAAATTAATATAAAACATTTTACGTTCCTAAAGACAACAATTTCAGAAAATTCATTTTCAAAATATAATGGTAAATTTACTTGAAATGAAATGAAATTTTGTACAAAAGTCAATATTTTTAACTATTCACTGAAAACTATGTCTTTATAAAATTTTTAAAAATTCACCTTAACATAATACTAATAGTGTGATTTGAAAAATTATATTGATTTATTTAGATAAAATTTCAAAAAGATACTATATATTAATTAAAATTGTTTCCTGAAAAAATGGGGAACAAATATTTTTTCATAAAAAATATTTTAGAAGCATAAAAATTAATTACTATAAATTTTTTACTAGTTTTTTATATTAATATATAAATTTACATTAATAAATTCCTTTCGACATATTGTTTAAAAATTTTCATTATTATTCATAGCTACCAATTTAACAAAATGGATAAAACAATTTACTATATCTCAACTCATGTAAAATCGTTGTTTTGCATCAAGAATGATAAAAAATAATTAATGCATTATTTAAAAGTTAATGAATATAATAATTGGTTGTTTAGCATTAAATAATGAATGAGATGTTGGTTTGAATATCATATATGCTTCGATTTTGATATTTTATAAGAACATTGAAAAGGGAATGTCATATCTGATATGTCGAATAAAATGTTTGAAACTGAAGAAGTGATTTAATCATCAAAGGAGAGGCCTTTTATGAGTTGTTTCATAGAGATGATAATTTATTTGAAAGATAAATATGTGCATGTGTTCTTAGCTTCTGTGAAATCTGATTCCCCACTTGATGATTAATATTCAACTCATCCATATAACATACACCCCTTTTCAGTGTTTTAGTAAAATATTTAATAGTGGGGAAACATTGGATGTTTTGTATCAGTTTTTCAAATCTGTCTTGTGTTATCAAGGTTCATTAAATGATTTGATAACACTAAGGAATGATTTAATTCATAGTAAACATTGATCTTGTTGGTATATGAACCTTGGGACAACCACGATGTATTATTATTTGAGACATTGGTATTTATTGTCCGGGATGAGGCATCCCATTATAGATGAAATGATAAAATTCCTTAATTTCCAAAATATTATAGCGGGTCACCATAAGATCTCCTAGTTTCATGCTCAATTTTCCCTTTTTAGTATGAAAGGGGATGAAATATTCATCATATTTATTATTAGTTTTCCATGAACACCTAGTGGTAGAGATATGATTAAGGTGATCATTAATCAACATTCCAAATGGACAAAAATTATCATTATTAAGGATATATGGGTGGTGGAAGAGATTAGACACATGTATGTATTTGAGATCATGAATCCACATAGAGTGAATTTTTTAGTTGTTTATGATAGGGATTCCCAGTTTACATCCAGGTTTTGTACATGATTTCAGGAGATGATGGTATGAAAATTGAATTAAATCACTAAGTATCACTCTAAAATGTATGGAAAAACTGAGAGATATATTCACATTCTTGTTCATTACATCGGATGTGCATGCTTGATTTTGGTCGATCAGGAGAAATGCATCAAAATTTGGTCGATTTTTACAATATAAATACTAATCAGGATATTATTAAAATGTAACCATTTAAGGGTTTTTATGGGTGTTAATATACATATTCTTTATTTTGGGTGGATTTAGGAGAATAGTCATTGGTTTTTATGAGCCTTATGCAAGGGAAGAGGGAAAAAGTGTACTTGATTTGAAATAGTTTAGATAAAAAACATACTACCCTAAAATCCTATGAAGGACTTAACCATTGCCTCTTAGAGTTTTTTGATCATTATCATGTTTTCTCTTGGTTTCTCGTCATTTGGGTAATAATTTTTTTGGGTAGGTTGGTTATGTTGGAATTAAAGTTTTTTAGACAATTCAGGATCCTTGAATGACTTGTAATGGTGGATTATTGGTTGGAATTAGAAAAAATACAGAAATTAATTCATGGTCCATTTAATGTTTCCCATTTGATAATATGTCAACTAGATCACTCCCATGTGATTGTATGGGTGGATATTTATCTTCATTCATACACTATAGAAGTTGAGAATCCATTTCAGGTGATCGATCTCTATGATAATGTGATTCTTTGAATATAATCTGTACATATTTAGTAGAAACCATGCGATATGGAACAATTATTTCTAGTGTGAATATTCATTGTTTTAGAAACGTGTTTATAAAATAATGAAATTTTTATTTAGTCAAGTATTTTTTAAGGAACATTAGATACTAAATGGATATTATATTTTTTGTACAAAATATCAAAGGATTGATAGTGGATCACTACTTCTACTATTTCCACCTTTCTCTTTTTTATGTTTGGTTATTATCTAGTTTTTTATATATACATCATTCAATTTTAATTAAATTGATTAATCTATTTTTTAATATTTTGTCACATATATATATATATCCCAATCGTTTCTCCCACATTCTTCCACCATTACATCTTCTAATAGTCAATGGGTGACTAAACAAAGGCTTTTCCTTAGTGGAGGACACAAGTGCTTCCTAATTTTTTCTCTTCAATCAAAATGTATTATTTATATTTATAGTGAGTAGGATTGAAGCAATATTTTCCGCCAATAAAATATATCTCAAAATGTTCTATATTATTAGATTTAAATATTTTCCTTTTCTTCTATTGAATAATTCCACTTCATTCTATAGAGTTGATCTATTAAGTGAATAAAATGGGAGTAGGTGAAATTTATTTTCCCTAATGCATTAAAGATTTTACACCCAATAAATATAATGATTGTATTTAATGAATGATATTTCAAGATTCAGATAAGAAACTAAATTTAAACAGCAACAGGGAATAAAAAAGGAACCTAAAACTGATCCCCACGGCCAAGTACTTTCTTTTTCAACATTATTTTTATTTCATGTTATTTTATAATTTATCATTGATTTAGAAAATATTAAAAAATAAAAAATGTATTTGTATGTTAATTTTAATAAATAGTAGAATATTATATGAAGCTTCTCAAGTGAGATAAACCAGTTCATCCATTTTCATGTATTAGAAAAATCAAATAGTATCTTTGTCCACACACCAAGATTGGTGTGTTTCAAATCCTAGAGTCATTGTCGATGATCCTATTTGTTGTTTATTTTCCATTTCAATTCAATTTATAATTAGTTTTCATTGATTTCCCAAATACAAATATTTATTTTCCACTCATGTATCTAAACATACCATATTATTATGCATGTAACAACTATTCATAAGTGTAATAACAAGTGTAAGTAGTTGAAAATATTGTACAATCCTTCTTACATTGATATATTGGGGAACACATTGTTCTAGAAAAACCTATTAACAATTACTATGACACATGTTTCTCACTTGAATAAATATTTTTCATGATAAACTAAGTTAAGAAAGATATTTTAATACTGAATTCCAAGTAAGAAGCATCACTAGATCTTCCCAATTTTGTTGATGAGGTCCAACAAGTTGAGACTTTACTGGAGTAGTATCCCCAACAAAACCATCAAAATAACAAAAAAACATACCATGATGAGTTGTACAATTAAGATGATGAAATATGTTCTTATATAAATATAATAGATTAAAAATTCCTAGATTAATATTAAAGAGATTGGAAAAAACTAGACATGATATTCTAGATATCATGGACAAAACACCAACACCACTCAATTTTTCACTATCATTAGAAGAAAAAGGAACCACCTATGTTGTTGAATTGATAAAGATGATTTAAGATCCTAACTACCTACCTACATCAAGATAAATATAACTTCAAGAGGTTATTACAAATAAATAATAGATATAATCCAAACCTTGATAGTGTGTTGATTTTACCTTAAACACCCTTTTATTTGGTTTTATTAAATCTGAGATGATTATTCACTCCCATTATTTTGAATTTTCATATTTAACTAATCATTGTTTTTACATTTAACAAGATAATAACATAAAACTATTACAGAAAACAAGGAACATGTTGCACATATTGATCGTGAATTATAGGAAGTTCTTAGGGATATCCAAATGGATAAGCTTCAGGAACCAAGACACTACCTTCAATTATAAAGGGATAATTTTCATTTTAATTCAATATCTCTAAATTCTATAAAATTAAAATTAAATACATACTCTAATATGGAAAATTAAACCGATTCATCTCACATGGTGAATGTACAGTATAGATAAGAGAAGATTACAAAAGTATAAAATTGAGGATTTTGCATACATCATCTTACCCCTACCATGAATGTTGTAAAATATTATGAAGGGGACAGACTTGGTGTACTCATTCCATGGGCTCCTCACCACCAACATAGAAGAAATGGAAGATGGTAAAATCCACAAGTGGTGGTCAAATTATAAGAAGATCCACCAACTGGTTATTATGTATGATAGCTAGAACTACCATTATAGAGTATGTGAAAATGCATGGCCTAGTTGGAAGATTAAAACAATCTTTATATTTACATTCTTTTTTGGATCTTTCAAGTTCATTCACGGGGTTAGTCTAGTAATCCATCAAAAATTCCTAATTCTTTTTCGTCTTAAATTAAATGGTCATTGTTTTTAAATTACTTATTTACTTTTTTTTCTATATGATGGAATGAGGATTCACATAAATAGTAATGAGAAGAAAGGATTGAAGTGACAAGCGAACAAGTAGTTCATTACAACATTGCTTATGACTTAATCACGTGAATTACTTTTTTGAAATCCAAGTTAATATTGAAATTATAGTCTCAATGTTAAACTAGATAATTGTATGTGCACATTAGAAGTCATTCTTTACTAGACTTATATTGGAGAAAAGAGTTCTTTAGGAATACAATGGTTCCATTTTGAATATTAAAATGATAACTATAATAAGTTATTATGTTGGATAATTCTGTTATTAGAGTGAATCATGGATATTAAAATGATTAATCCTAATTTTATGGAATAATATAATTCATGAAAATGAAATATCCCTCCATTATTCATGCTATGGATTTTTTTAATTTTATGGGTATTAACTATTATTATTATTATTTTTACATGATTGATTTTGAGAAATATTATGTTCCATTCCTAGGAGTATTTCTCAATAAAATACTATGTATATTATGTTGAACAAATTTCAAGAGTTATCTTTGAACATGTAACCTTATAGGACATGCATTATGAATTGTTAAAAATATGGCTGTCTAGTAAACATATCTAATAGGATTCACACAATTTTATTATTAAGCTCATATCCTTGATTTCACCTTATAGATTAATCCTTGTTTATAACATATAGGCCATGTATGAACTTTTTTGGAATGAGACATAATTTATTCCATATTTACCATTTCTACCCCACTCTTGGTATTTTCATGATATTTTAAATTTTTTGTGCAGAGGTGATTGAATTCATGTTGGAAGGATGCACCATGTTTAAAGGATATGTTTGGGGTTGTTAAATTTGTGTATTGGAAATGATTATGATTAAATCATTATTCTTTATTTTTTCCCAACCTTGAAAAAATTAAAAAAATGAATCAATTGTGACTTTGAAGTATCAAAAATCACCATTATTAGACCACAAATATAACATCCCACGTAATTATACAATAATAATTTTTCATATCGATTTATATTTAGGAATTAGATAGTGGTTTTACCTTAATGGGGACATTATGTCTGGTAGCGTACTCAACATACGACAATGACTTTCTCTAAAATATTACATTGCACACAAGACTGAGTTATACTGAAAAATAATATATTATATATATTATTATTTTAAGTGTTAGTTATCTCCAAGATATTATGTAACACCCCATGATTTCATTGTATGTTATCTCTCTAAAACAATTCAATAGCATGCGCTACACACAACACCGAGTACCTACACATCATGACATATCAAACTAGCAGTTTAAAAAGAGGTTATGAATAGTAATAACCAGATTTAGAATTTTATATATATCCTATATAATTATAAGAATCATATTCTGTGTTTCTTAGTCAAAATAAAAAGACAAATTCAATTTTTCAGATAAAAGAAGTATTAAAATAAATCAAAATTTCCCCCTTTTAATGGATAAAACTTTTTAAATCCAATATTTGATATACTTATAAATTTCATTAAATGAAATAAAATTCTTATATAGAAGGGGGAGATAAAAATTCAGTTTGGATAAAAAAATTCATTTTTGATAACTTTCTTATTTTTAGGAATAGTGAAAATACTAAATTTTATTTTAAAACAAAATTTTAAATCGAAATAATTTATAGTGTAAAATAATACATTTTAGTTCTTTTAAAATATCATTGGATTTTGTTCTTATAATTTATTATAATTTCATTCATTGGATGTAATTTCAAATTTAAATATTTTATAAACCCATATTAATATTTTGATAGTTTATACTTCTTATAAAATTGATTTCTCTTATTGAATAGGGGAATTAATCATCAATATATTAATATTACTTTTATGTTTTGAATTTGTAAAATAGAAATAATTTGGTAATTCAAAAAATCAATATTATCTTAGGCTAAATATTTGGCATTTTTCTAAAAACATTCAATTTCTGATGCATAGTGAGAAACACTATGTTGTAGATAAGAACTAACTTTTTCATTTAAATAATTATTTTTAATTTATATTAAAGTCAAAATAGATAGATTATACATATATTAGTCCAATTTAATTCATTTGGGTCATTTTATAATAAGAATAAATATATAGAATTTTATTAAACTTTTTAACATCTTTTACAATCATTCTAGGAAAATTAGAAAATTTTCATAAAATATAATTTTACAACTCATGTGAATTTAATTTCAAAAATCCAAGAGACATGGTTATCATCAATAAGTAAAATGTGGTTCAATAAGATGAAAATATTTTTTGTTGAATAGTAACTATTAGATTGTACTTATCAAGGTTAAAAGTGAATAAGGTAATTAAAGGTAAAAATGATATAATAATTACCCCCAACACATGTCCTAATTCTATTGGATAAGTTTATATCGACCAAAAGCATCCTTAGGACAAAAATATAATCCTTCGTTATCAACATGGAATAGAAAATGAAATTTACTATATTGTATTTAAAGAAGTGTTAAAAGTGTAAAATTAAAATTTTATTAACTAAACAATTCTTAATATAGTGTTATATATATGATAAATTAGACTATAAATATTCATTATAACGATAAAACTATTTCCTAAATCAGGGTAATTTATTTATAATTTTATTCATTTAATAATTATATTTATTTATGACACAACGATGATGCCTTAATTATCTTAATAATGAAAGGATAAAATAAATGATTTTATAAACATTAAAATATATGTAATTTGATCCTTTTGATGCCATAAAAAACTTTTCTCGGTGATTATGACATGTTATAGTGGATGAAATGTATTTTTTTCAAAGTAATTAAGTTGTTTTGATTTTAACAAACAACAAATACTTAATAGCATCAAAATTTACATAAATGAGTTTTTAAAACAAATACTATTTTTTGAAATGATATAATATTTATAAAAACTATGGTTTAGACAAATGACTTAATTAATTCAACATATTTCATTAATTAACCACTTAAAGTTCACTTATTAATATATAGTATGTTTATTAACCATATAGATAAAGAATACAAGAAGACATGGTAAAAGATAAACTATTTTACTAAGAGTAAAATCTAAAAGATAGGGTTAATATGGTGATATAAACTTGTATAAAACCTATTGTTTGATACATTTCGACACATAACCACCTTATCATAAAAGAAATTCCATTTGGAGCTATTAGAAACAAAAAATATTTTAGAATAAATTAATATTTCAAATATTTCTTAAAGTGCCCTCTAACCTCTCTTATAAATGTGTAAATATCCTTATATTAAATACACAAAACCAATTCCATTTGGATCAGCCAAAACCTGATCAAATATCATCACAACTACCATCAAATAAACCTAGTGTCCTTAAATTAATCATAAAGACATCCTAAAGTGCCATTTTTATTGAATCAAATGGAATAACTGAAAGAATAGGTTTTCATTTAATCACCTCTTTCGATGGTCTTTTCTTACTTCCTCTATCATTTTTATTTCCATAAAAAAAAATACAGTACCTTCTACATACATAGATGTTTTTAAAAATATGTCATAACAATATTCATTATTATATCCAACCTATGAATGACAATGTCTCCATACGTGTGTTCGTACGGCTTACCATCTCCATGTCATTGTGTAGTTTGTTATTCAGCACATAATTATATGGATGGGTATAATAATGAGTATAAGTGATTTAATAATAAATATAACATGTTAATGATTTTTTATATATAATATAACATCCATTTTAATATTATTTAACCATATATAGAATGATATTTGTGCTCGTGCAAACGTACGACATTCCATCTCTACGACGCGATGAAATTCATCTTCAACGATCACCATTCAAGAATTTTTGTAAAATATATATATTGATTAAGTATGAGATATATGAAATAATATTGATACTGGAATAATATATATTTATCTTGATAAAAATATGTTGATTACTTCCATACTATACGACAGGAAAACAGAAACAACGTTCAAGTGTACGTACAAACTACCATATCAATAAATAGTGTTTCCATTTCATATATATATCTATTATAAATATGTTTTTGAATATATATGATATATAAATAATGTTTTATATTATGGAAGAATGAAATCATGATATATGTGATACGATCAACAATAACAAGTTAAAACACAGACAATAAAGAATGAAATTATTAACAGAAATGTTACTTTAACATGGAAATTATTTTTAAATGGGTAGAATAATGTAAGAAATGATTTAGGTATTACATCATAAATATAAATATTATTTTTCTATAATTTAATAACATACTATGGTAATTATAAAGGAGGGTAAATGTTTCCCCAACTAAAAGAAAGTGTAATTTAAGTGTTAATTCCTCAATCTCATTATTATCCGAGATTGTTTATGTGTAAGTTTTTACAGGGAAATATTTATTATCCATGTCCAGGATTCATAAAAATATTTTTCAAAAGGATTATTTTTTAGGAAACATATAACTTAAACATCCTGTTATATGGTTTGAATATTTATTCTTTTAAATCATTCTCATTAATGTCCATGTTTTCAAAATGTTTTTAACGATTTGTTTATATAGATTTGAATGTTATAAAATGTAATTTCATTTCAAATGTTTGAATGGTGTATGGGAAACATTAATTTTAAATTGACTTTTAAATGTATTCCTTTATAAATTGTTTTACTTTTAAATGATTTCATGAAAAAGGTATATTTATCTCAAATAGTTTTATTAATCATTTTCAACTATGTGAACATACTTTACTAAATATTATTAATGATTGAGGTTTATTTTTTATAATACAATGTTCTATATTTTATTGAATTTTTTATGATATTTTTGACTATGGATCTGTAGTTTTTATACCATTCCTGATTTATAGTTATAGTATTTACATTGTGTATGCTAGTTTTAATATGAATTTAAATGTTTTGTTTCATCCTTCTTATATGATGAATGCATTGGACTTAGTAAGTAGGGGGTGGGGCTCGCTATATCCCCTCGATGTATCGGTAGGTCTTATAAGACAAATTAGTGGCTTGGAAAAAGGCCTTGACATGATTTCTATTTGTATTCAGGGCACGAGGCCTTGACTATGTGGTTATGGTGTTTGAAATTATGGATTCTCTCGTTATAAAAATAATTATTACAAGTCATTATTCAAGTAGTAGTATTAAATGTTTATGTTTATATGGTAATGATTGATTTATTATTTCCAGATTATTTTTGAGTTTATGGTTTAAAAGGATGTTGTTCTTATTACACCTCTTGACTAAAAAAATTATAGCTTCCACTAAATTATCTACCCTTACTGAGGATCTGAGCTCACCCCTTTTTTATGTTTTGTTTTCCCATGATTCCAAGAATTGTATTATGATTGATATACAGGGTTAAACTAAGGGAATAATGGCATTATCAAAGTATTATTTATGTTTTCTTTTATGTTGGATTGTTTAATGTTATATTCATGTAAGTAATCTATTTTCCATGTATGATAATTGTATTGGTCCTTCAGGACATGGTTCCTTGTAATCATGCCAATGTATTAAAATAATTCCAGATTTCGGGCATCTGTAGTCGGGGAGTTACATACTATATCACCAGGAATGAATATAACAAAAGATTTTATTTAAAAAACTTTTTATTAAATTTTTTTGTATTCATCCAATAAATTTTAGAGCATAAAATTTGAATAAATCCAATTTAAGCATAAAATACTCTAATATTTTTTAAAGGTTGTTTTATAACTTTTTTATGGATAACAATTTTTAAATCTATTATTTGTGTCTTTAATATGTTATATTTGACAAAATAAAATTCTTATTTGGAATCAGGGTATAAAAAATTACTTTGGTTTCTTTTTTTGTATTTTTTAATAAATTCATATTTTAATTATTCATTAGAAATATAGAAATTTAATTTAGAAGTACCTTTATATATAATTAATTTATATTTTTATATTTTAGTTTTACAAGGTTTAAATATATAATTAGATTATATTTTTAACTATTAATCCAATGTAGTTTATGGGTGTAATTTCAAATGAAAATTAAATTGAAAAGCAATGTGAACTTTTTAACATTTTACTTAAAAAATAAATTTTCTCAATTCCTCAGTGGGATTAGTATTAAACATAATTTTACCAAATCTATGAATTTAATTTGTAATTAAATAAATACATGTTTTTACTCAGTTTGACTATTTTTTCCCAATAGGGTCAAAATAATTTTTGATGAATAGTATATTTAGTATTTTATTAACAATAGTTATAGGTAACCAGGGTAATTAAAGGTAAAATTAATATTATAATGTTATAAAATTTCCAAAAAAAAAATTACTAATATTATTAAATGATTATTTAACCAGACCATATTTTGTTAGAAATTATGACCTTTGGAATCCACTTGGGTTTCAATATGACATTGATAACATTTAATTTAATGTTAAGGAAATTATGTCATAAATATGTCTCTTCATACTAAAAAAATTAATAGTGGGTTATATAAGTAATATATTATACAATTAATATTACCAAAAAATATAAATTGATTACATAAATCATGTTAATTAATTTATAATTTTTATAAATTAAATAATTTAATTTAATTATGAGACAATGATGATATTGTAAAAGATTTATTAAAGAATGAATCAAACTAAATATTTTAATAATATTAAAATAAATATAATTTGATATATTTGATGCCATACAGAAATGTTTTGGATTATTATGACATGTTAGTATTGATATAATATATATTTTTTTAATTAATCATGTTGTTATGATATTTTGAAAATGTCATGTAATGAATACGGTCAAAATTGACATAATTTATATTTTAAAATATAAAATATTTAAATAAATGATATAAATTTTCTAAAAATATATTATTCATCCAAAAATATGAAATAACTCTAAAAATTCCATTAATGGCTCATTATAGTGACTTTTTGCCGGATTGGATCATATTTTAACCCTCTAAGTGTAAAGTACTTGATAAAATGGTAAGACTTAAAAGGTGTTTGAAATAAAATAAAAGGATTAAAAATAATAAAACTTGTATAATTATTATTTTATGATTATATTTTGGCTCCAACTCATCCTATATTATAACTAAATATGTTTTTACCCATTTTTAATGGAAATCAAATTTATATTATATAAATACTTTTAATAATTTCAAGGGAACCTCTCCTCTCTCCTACAAAAAGGCACTCATTCCTCTCTATTACTCACGCTTCAAAAACCATTTGGTTCAACCAAAATATTCCCCATCCCCTCCCTATAATCCCAAAAAACAATAATCGATCCTTATATTAGGAAAAATTCCATCCTTTGAGGTTTTACAGTGTTATGAAAGGTGGCCATCTGAAGGAAATGTAATTTTTTTATTTATGTGTTTCTATTTTAGTTCTTATTTCAATTCCTTAAAAACATATTCTTCCAATGTAAAATAATAACTACAGTATCCTCAATATACTATGATTTGATATGTTAATATCATCAAATAAATCCATCTTTACTTCCATTAAATGGAAAATGAATGAATCATTTATGCATACGTGTGGACTTTAACCTCTAGGAAACGATCTAATTAATTTTCCTTAATCATCTATCATGACTTGTTATAATAATACAAATAATGTTAATATGTGATATTCATGTACTATTAATCATTATAATATAAAAATTTACAAATTACATTATTAATTCCATGAGCATAAAAATGATAACATCGTTCGTGCGTACGTGTGAACTATCACCTCTACGAAACGACGTGACTCATTTTTTTTCAGTGTATCACTTGAATGATATATATATATATATATAAGTATAATTAAATTATTAATATTATAATTGTGATGTTATTATCATTTTTAAATATAATGTTATAGTTACCTTATTTTCATAACGATCAATGAAATATGGAATATGTTACTCATGCATATGTACGACTTACTGTCTCCTTGATTATAATTTTGTTCATTTTTCATAACAATACTTCAATGATGGATTTAAAAGTCTATTTTATGTATAAAAATTATAATATTTTCATTAATTTTATTTTGGAGAGTATGGAATTATGACCATATGGGCTAGTGACATCATACCATGTCCATTTTCGACTCAAGTACCGAATTTCGACAAAATATCCTGAATGAACTCAAATAATTAAAAATTTATTACCACATGGTAATTAATGATATAAAGTAATGTTCAACATGAAATGGTTCTGATGATATTATAAATTAACCTATGTTTATTATTCAGAAATAACAAGGAACCTATGTCATGAATCGAACTCAAGATAAGGTACTCCATTTCAATCTACTTTTATTGATGCATATTTGGATGTTATACACTACATTATTTTATAAGAAGTACAATAAAACCCACATAATTTTAATTTCATTCAAATGTTTTCAAAAGGAATATTTTTATATGAATCATTTTACTTTCATTAAAAAATGACAAAAGCATATTTTTTTAACATATGCGGCTACAATGACCTCTCCATCACTGTAACCATTATTTCATATTTGTATTTATCTATAATACATAATTTTTTTAAAGGGAAAATAAATCCATTATTTTCATTTTAGGTGTTTTGGTATTGAAATTGGTTTTTTAAATTGGATTGACTGATTCAATATCTTGAAATGATTCTCTGTGATTGTAAGTGATATTTTATGATTAAATTGTTGATAATTGAAACCTTTTATATGTTATGATTATATAATATTACTTGGTAATTTGATGGGTGGTTTTTTGATAAAAAAACATGGCTGGTTATGTGATGAATCAATTATTTCTGGCTTCGTGTTGAACCAAGGATGGGTGATTACGTTATAGGATTCAATGAATTGGGTATGGATGTCGGTTGTATGGCTATTCCATTTTAAGGGTGATATGTGTGGAAGTAAATAGTATGGTTATTATATTTAAGAATTATTATGTTTCATGTTATATCTATATGTTATATGTTTGTTTTAATGGGTTTATAATAATATTTTGATTACAAAAATGGTATGCATTAAGCTTACATTTCATGGAGAGTATTTACATCTTTATAAAGATGAAAAGTATTACATTATGATTTAGTATTCATAGTGTATATGTTTTTAAAAGACTATTACTTTTCTTTATTTGTGTGTCCCTTACTGAGATTCTTATTCTGATCCCGATTTAAAAATGATCACAAGATTTAATGGATGATATATTAAAGGATGGGATCCAAGAAAAGTTATGATGATTAAATATGAAATAAAACCATATTAATTTTTATAATCCTGTTGGTTTTATGAAAAATGGATAGTGAATATAAGTGTCTACATTATAATATTTATGTTTTTAAGTATGAGTTGTAGACTAATTCTCTAAATTCCTAATCCTGAAATGATCCTCAATCCGAATTAAATTGAAATTCTAAAATTATCTCAAGATTATGTAGTGTTTATGTTCGAGGCTTTTATAGTTGATATCAGAGGTTGGTTTAGATAAATTTAAGAGTTGGAATATTGTTAATATAATATGAATAAATTATTTTTAATTTATTGTCAAATTGAAATGGCATAGCATTTGAGGATTACAATATTTCTTTATCAATGATATGTCTATTCGAAATGGTTTTCAACAGATGAAATAGGAAGTAGTGTTGGGAAGGCATATAAAGGAAAAAAACCTTCCAAATTAGCATCTTGATATGTGCAGAATTGGAATTGAATAACTTGTTATAGGGATGGATAACTTGACACTGTAGATAAATCATGGTGGGGGTTATGCATAAGATCAACAAGATCAATTGTAGAGGAATATGTTGTTAGTGGATCGTTTCCTGAGGCCAGGTCCCCCATAGTTTAGAGAATCTTCTGACCCTATAAAATCTGAAGGTTAGATTAAAGAACTAGAAATGATTTTTTATGTAATGGGGAATTCATAAAATCAAATGGTTAGCCTAACTATTTATCAATTTTAAGGTGACGTCAATCGGTGGGGGTCAATGGATAAACAAATTTGAGGAAGTGAAGAGATTGATACCATGGAATGGGATGAATTTAATAATATCATCCTTGAAAAATATTTTCCTATGGATATTCGAGATAGGATGGAAATTAAATTATTAGAATTAATAAAAAAGGATGAATATTCAGTGGCTGTATATGAAGGAAATTTCACCTATTTGTCAAGGTATGTCCCAAATTTTATCTGCAATATTGATAGTAATTTAACATGGTGTTACCCAGGATTGAAGCTAAAATATTGAAGGAAATTTCCTTCTCGTGACATTAAAATCAATGTGAATCTTGTATGATGTGATGTGATGGTAGAAATGGAGTTTTACAATGATCAGGTGTTCTATGAGAGTAAGCAAAGGAAGCAATCAAGTATGTAGGAAATGGGAAACCATTCATTAACAAAATTTGGAGGTAAGAAAACTAAATATCCATATTATGATGAGTGTGGGGAAAATAATTATAGATAATTTCACTCAATGTCAATAAAGTGATTCTAATGTGGTAAGAATTGTCATATTTCTCATGGCTACATTGGATATGATCAGTCAAGTAATGAAAATCCAGCAGTAAGTTGTTTTAGTTGCAATGAGTTAGGGAATTATACTAATGTGTGTCCAATGTATATTATTCAGGGTGACTACAATTATAATCAAAATCATAAGGAAGTTAAAAGTGCAATTTCTACTACTATTGTTGATTTGTAACCATAGAATAAAGTGGGGAAAAGTATGCTATGGTTTTGTTCAAAATTTCACAATGCTATGTTTGAATTTGGATCTTCACATAATTTCATTTTTGATAGATTTTCATGTATATTAGAAATATCACCTCAGGAATGTGATATATAACATTTTGTGAAAACATCATGTGTAATTATTAATGAAAACTATATTTTTAGGAATCATACTATTATCACTATTTTGATGGTCTGTCCTACAAATATTTTTAAACTTCCCCTAATGAATGTGATATCATTTTGGATATGGATTGGATTTCAGTTTATCATGCAGAAATAGATTTCAAAGACAATAATTTTTTATTCAATGATTTCATATCTTCTCTAACAAACCAAGAATCAAAGTGATTCAGTAAAGATGGAAATGATATATATCTAGATTATATTGTTGAAAAGAAAGAAACAGTTTTAATTAGTAACATTATTGAAGTGACTGAATTCAAAAATGTTTTCCCAAAATATTTTACTTATATTATTCCTGATTGGGAGGTTTAATTTACTATTAATATTGTACATGATTCTAAGACTATTTATAAACCCTCCTAACGAATGGATTAACTATACATTGTACAATTGAAAAAAAGTTCCATGAATTTCTTGGTAAAGGCTTCATTCTATATATCATTTCACAATGGAGTGCTCTTATTTTATTAGGGAAGAGGAAATATGGTTCTATGAGACTTTTTATTGATTACAGATCCTTAAATAACATCACAGTTAAGAAAAAGTAACCATTTTCTCGTATTGATTATTTTTTATGAGCTCAAATGAGATCAATTTTTTTCAAATATTGATTTTAAGTCTGGGTACCATAAGCTAAATGTTACAAAGAATGGAATTCCAATTATATAATTCTTTACTAGATAAGGGAATTATGAGTTTGTAGTTATTCTTATTGGGTTATCTAATGCACCAACAATATTTATGAATCTCATGAACGGAGTCTTTCATCGGTTTTGGGATCAGTTTGTAATTGTCTTTATAGATGATATTTTGGTTTATTTTAAAAGGTAGTAGGAATATGAATGTCACTTAAGGATTTTATTAAAACCATAAAAGAAAATAAAACAAATGTAATTATTATTAAGAGTGAGTTTTTGTTGAAAAAAAATTCATTCCTTGGTAATATTTTTTCAAAAAATGGCATAACTTTTGACCATTCTAAAAAAAAGTTTTTGATTAGTTTCCATGACCTACCAATATCAAAAGGATTAGTAGTTTTCTTGAATTAATGGGTTCTTTCAAATGGTTTTTTAAAAATATTTCTCTGTTATCTATCCCATCAACTATGCTAACACATAAGGTAGTTATGTATATATGGAAAAAAGAATGTGATGATGGTTTTCAAGAACTAGAAAGAAGAATATAAAATTCACCAGTTTTTGCTCTACCATACTTGAATGGATAATGAGTTATCTATAGTGATGAATCATTGAATGTAATTTATTGTTTCCAAATATAGAATAATTATGTAATTTCTTATGCTACTAGTTTTTTGAAACCTCGTGTATTAAATTACCTGAAACATTTTTTAGAATAATCTTCTGTTGTTTTTGAATTATAAATTTTGATACATAATTTGTATGGAATAAAGTGTGAAATATGTAATGATTGAAAAAGTTTGAATTATATATTAACACAGAAAGAATAGAACATGAGACATAGAATATAGATGAAATTAATTATGGACTATGATTGCACAATTCATTAACCTCTAGGAAAAGAAAATAATATGGTTGATGCTTTGATTCTAAATAGTAATGATAAATTAAACATGCTACATTTGGAATGAGATCCGTTGGATAATGATTTAATGACTTTTGTCTTGGATGTTTTCGGTGCAACAAATTACTCTATTATGTTTCAGGTGTTATTTTAATCACCTATATCAGATAGAATTAACATTGCACAAGAGAAAGACAGTGAGTTGTAGAAAATGGTATAATTGGTGCAGAAGGGTAAGTTACCTGAATTTAACATTGAAAAAGAGTGTGTTTTGAGTTTTGATAAGAGATTATATGTGCCTTGTGATTCGATGTTAATGAAATTTTTGTTATGTGAAGATCATAATTATATTTTTTTGTTCATTCAGGTAGTACTAAGATTTATAAATACCAACAAGAGTTTTACTTTTGGGTTGGAATGAAAGATGATTTTACTGTCTTTTCCTTTAGATATTTGATTTTTCAATTGGATAATGTAGAGAGGCAATTACCAAAAGAGATTCTTCAATTTTTCTAGTTCTTAAGTGGAAATAGTAAAATATATTCATGGATCTCATAGTGGGATTACCAAATACTTATGAAGGTAACAATATGATCTGGGATATACTTGATTTATTGATGAAATATTCTCATTTTATTCATATTTTAGATACTTTATCTCTATATCAACTTCATAAATTTTATATTAAATATATAGTTATGTGTCATGGATTTCCAATCTCCATTGTATTTTATCATGATCTCATATTCACTTCAAAGTATTAAACAGGCCTTCATATGTCATTGGTTATTGAATTAAATTTCAGTACACCTTTTTCATCCTCATAAAATGGGTAGTGGAAATGGGTAATTCAATACTTAGAGGATATGTAATGTTATTGTTCCATGTATTATTAGGGAATTTGGCATGAACATCCTTCTTTGGTTGAGTTTTATTATAATAATTGTTTTTTATTCAGTATACAGATGACACCATTTGAGGCGTTATATGGAGAGAGGTGTTGAAATCCGTCTTTATGGGATGAATTATATGAAAGAAAGATGATGGGACAAGAATTTTTAGAGGATATGGTATATAATGATGACTGTATTTAGATAAATATGAGGGTAGAACACAGAAGGTCGAAAATGTTTTGCGGATAACCAGAGGAAATATCATTCTTTTTAAGTAGGGGATCATGTTTTTCTCAAAGTTTCACCATGGAAAGTTGTGATGCATTTTGGTAAGAAAGGAAAGATGAGTTCACGGTTCATTAGACACTATGAAATCTTGGAGAATATAGGATCAGTTGCCTATACATTTGATTTACCTTTAATTTTATCACAGGTATGCAATTGTATTCATTTTTCAATGTTAAGAAAGTTTATTTTTCATCTATCTCATATTTTGTGTCCAAAAGTAGTTCATTTTGAAGATAATATTTCTTATGAGGAATATGCAGTCTATATTATTGACTATATAAAGAAGGTGTTTCAGAATAAGGTGATTCATTGGGTAATGGTTTTGTTGAAAACCCATATGGTTGAAGAGGAAACATGGGAATTTGAATATTCTATGAGGGAAAAATACCCGCAATTATTTGATTATTAAATAAAATTATGAGGACACAATTTCAAAACAGGGGGAAGAATTTAACTTCACATGTAATTATAGAAAAATAATTTTATATATACATTAATATTTATGATTTAGATTGTGGTTTTATCATATTAGGTATGCTCTGTCTGATTGGGTACTCGACATGCTATAATCGGTTTCTCCGAAATCTTCTATGTCACACAGGACTGAGTTATATCGAAAATTAATATATTATTAATATTATTATATTTTGTAGTAATCATCACCATTGAAGTGTATCGACAAGAATAAATAGAAAAAACTATATTAATTTTGGACATGTATATTAATTTTTATTACATTTATCCTTTAAATTTTAGATTCTGTAAATGAAGAATAAATCAATATTTATGCATAAAATAGTATAATATTTTTAAAATGTAGTTTTACCAACTTTTTATTGTGAACTCTTTTTGAATATTTTATTCACTATAATATCTAATATTTTAAAAATAAAACTTCCTACTTGGTATCAGGACATTAAAACTAAGTTTAGTTGAATTTTTGATTTTTTTTTTGATAAAATTCATATTTTAAATAATAGTGAAAAATACTGCATTTTAATTGAAAATTGTCTTTTCATATACTATATTTATTTTTTTTGATTAAAATTTTACTTGGTTTTATGGTATAATTTGATTATTTTTGATTAGTTAATCCAACTTAGTTCATTGTATGAAATTTCAAATTAAAATTAAATATAAAAACTATGTGAACATTTGAATATTTTATATAAAAAACCCTGTTTCATCGATCTGTCAATGAAAGAAGCGTTAAAACTAATTTTACCACTTCATTGAATTTAATTTTAAAAAATAGATATACATTATAGTTCTCAGTATAAAAATAATGGTCTAATAGGATCAAAATATATTTCGGTGAATAGTTACATTAGTGTTTTATTAACCACAGTTAATGGTAAATACGGTAATTAAAGGTTAAATTAATATTATATTATTATAAATTTACTCCAACGCATGTAATGATCTTATTTTATGTGTTATTATCAACCATTACCATCCTTGGGAAGAAATTTTGACCATTAGAAGTCACATGTGAATGATTATGACATTTATAACATTTAATTTAAAGTAAAAGAAAATATATCATAAATATGTCTTCTTATTAAATTTTTTTTAATATGTGGTTATATAAGATATGTATTTTTATATTAATATTCTGTAATAATTTTAAAATATTAACTTCATGTTGGTAATTTTTTATAATTTTTTGTAATTAAATAACAAAATTTAATTTTGAAAAAATGATGATGCAGTAATTAATATATTAATGAATAAATAATATACATGATATTAATAATATGAAAATAAACATTTTTTAAATTATTTTATTCCATACAATAATTTTTTGGATATATATAACATTTTATAATTTATTTAATATAGTTTGTTTTATGTTTTAAATTTATTATTATATTTTGAAAACGTCATGTAATGAATATAATCAAAATTGGCATTACTCATTTTATAAAATATATAATTTGTAATTAAATGATATAAAATTTCTAAAAAAACTATGATTAAGCTTAAAAGTTAAGATAAATATATTAATTTCATTAATGACTCATTCATTGGATTTTTTTTCTGGATTTGGTGATTATTTTAACCCTCTAAGTGTAAATTACTTGATAAAATGGTAAGAGTGAAAGGGGTTAAAACAATAAGATTAGGACTAAAAAAAATTAAACATATCTAATATGTATTGGATAATAATATTTAGACCCATAATTATTATATTAAAACTACATGTGTTTGGACTCATTTGAAATCAAAATTTAATTTATATTGATATAATACATTTCATAATAACAATAGTGCCCCTCCACTATCCTATAAAAAGGAACTCATTTATATATATTAATCACACATAAAAACTATTTTTATCCAATATTTCCCTAAAACCGTTCCTATAATACCTTCCATCATTCTTGAAGCCTTAATTTAGGCATAAAATCATCCTTATAGGTGTAAAGTTGTTAAGAATATTGATCATCTGAAGAAACAGTAATGTTTTTATTTAAGGATTTCTATTTTATTTCTTTTTCCACATCTTTAAAAATTAATTTTCCCATGAGGAAATAATTACACAAATTTCGTAAATATAATTATATTTTATTATGTTAATATAATGACCTAAATCCATGTCCACTTCCATTATATGTGAAAAGAATTTATCATTTTTTCGTATTGGTGAACTATAACCTCCACGAACAGATCTAATTCATGTTTCTAACTGTATCTCATGACTATTTATAATAATGGAATTAATGTTTATATGTTATATTTAGGACATATTAATCATTATATGATAAAAATATATCAATTTAATTCTTACTACCATTCACATAAAAATGATAATGTTGTTCGTGTGTACGTGTGAACTATCACCGGCACAAAGAGATGTAACTCATGGTTTGATTTTAAAGTATACTTTTTGTATAAGAATAATAATTATTTCATTAATATTATTATGTAGATTATGGACATATTACCACATGGACTAGTCAAATCATAGCATGTTCATTTTCAACTCTGGAACCGAATATCAACAAAACGTATGAAATAAACACAAATAATTAAATTATTATTATAACATGGTAATTAATGATATAAAAGAAATAATAAAAATGAGATTGTTAAGAAGCTAGTATAAATTAAACTATGATTTTTATTAATTAATAACAATGACCTTACGAGATTAATTGAACTCAACTTAAGGGACTTCTCCTTTAATTATGACATATTTTGATGTTATACACAATCTTCTTTTATATGGTGTACAATCAAACCCTTTGAGTTTTAATTTCATTCAATGCTTTTCAAAATGATTGTTTTTATATGAATCTTTTTACATTATTTCTAAAAAAGAGTATTTCTATAACATATATAGTGACAACGACTTCTCTGTCGTCGTAACTGTTATTTGATATTTGGATTCTTCTATAATACTTAATGTTTTTAAAAGGTGGATAAATCACATATGACTATTTTTTGTGTTTTTGTATTGAAAATGATTTTTAAATTGGTTATACTATTTCAATATCTTGATATGATGCCTAGTGACTGTAAATGAAATTATATGAGTGAAATGTTGATAATTGCAACCCTTTTACGAGTTATGATTATACAATGGTACTTGATCATCTCATGGGTGTTTGTGTGATAAGAAAATATGGTTGGTTATGTGATAAAACAAATATTTTTGGTTTTATGATAATCTATATATGGGTTGTTTTGTTATAATCTCAAATTCATTGGGTATGGAAGTTAGTTTTATGGCTATTCTGTTTGTAAGAGTGAGAAGTGTGGATGTAGATCGTATGGGTATTCAATTTAAGTATGATTATGTCCAAAGTTAACTTTATATGTTATGTGTTTATTTATATGGGATTTATGTTAATATTTTGATTATAAATAGGTTAATAAAAGAGAATATATTCAGTGATGACTATTTACAACTTTATAAAGGTAAAACCTCTTATATTATGATAATGTATACATGGTTTACATGTTTTTATAAGGCTAAGAGTTTTCCTTCATTGTGTATCCCCTTCTGAGATTTTTATGCTCATCCCAAGTAAAAAAAATGTTTTTCATTGGAATTAATGTATCATATAGTCAGGTACGGGATCAAGGAAAATTTATGATGTTTAAACATGAAACGAAACAATGATTCCTTTTAAATGTTATTTTGTTTTATGAAAATGTAGACAGTGAGTAAAAGTGTCTAAATTGTAATATTTAAGTTATTGTGTATAATTAATGGCCTAGTTATCTAATTGTATAAACCTGGAATGATCCTTGATGTGAATTAAAAACATTCTTTACTAATTTCAAGATTATGTAATGTTTAAGGTCATCGACTTATTATTAAAATTTATAATATGTGTTAAGGTGGTCGATATGAGTTTTATTCCAATTATTTTATTCAAAAAGGAAAAATAACTGAGAAAATTATTTAAAAAACGAAAAAAAGATAAAATTTTGAAAAAATTAAGTAATGATAAATCTATTCATTATGGTATCATTGATCCATTCCTTACATTGATCTTGGGGAGATTTGTTTTTGAGTTTTTACGTATAACATTAGGCTTTATAATTTAGTACTAAACTCTTCCTTGAGCGATAATATTTTTTTCACATCAATTACTACAATATTTAAGCATTTGAGACATTAGAGCCTTGATTGAAAATACCTCTTGATTTAATTTGACATTTATCATTACCATGTAGAGAATGTGGTTCAATTGAATTCCCATGGAAATGTGCATATTATCATGATATGATCATAACACTATTGTAATTGGTATAATTTGTGATGACAGAAAAGTCTAAAAAATAGGTATTTTATGAAATAGAATGTTTAATACTCATAAATTGAGAAATAAGATTGAATGAAAATAGTTGATCCTCTAATTTTCAAAAGGTAAAATATAAAATACATGGCTTAATTTTTTCTTTGAAAATTTGGAAGACAAATTGATGTGCTACTCAAAACATGAAAAATATGTTTAACATTGATTATCATTTTTGTTTTAGTGATTTAATATTAAAATTTGGTGCTTCTCTCGATTAAATTTTCACTTTTAATTATTAGTGAAAAGCATAGATCATGTGTAGAGGAATTTGATGCACATGTATTATCATGAATGTTTTTATTCATTTTATAATAATTATGAATGGTTTAAAATTAATATTCAACTATAATTCAAGGATTTATTAAATTGTTTAAAATTATAGTCGGAGAAATAATATTGATCAAAATTGATAAAAATGTCTTATTCTGGATTTTTGAATTAATTTATAAAATGTTGGATAATTTTATTAACTATTTTGAATGATTTTTAGGAAAAATATTTTCTAAATTGTGTTTACCATAATGAAAAGGGTTCCAATAATTATTGACAACCAAACCAGATGATTTCTAGCCATGTAAGCACCATGGGATGGCTTGATAGTGGCATGGCGTAAGACAGTTATTGATATGAGGAACTAATAATGTAGAGTGTGGGAAAGGCCAACATGGGACACACATGTAGTCATGGTCCATTTCTATGTGTGAGGTGTATTGTAGGAACCTATCCTCATATCACATGGTGTGACACATGGATAACATTATATTTCATATTATGAAGAACTCGGATGGGCTCAAATTCAATGTCGTACAACAAAACTACTACAATGTTAATCCACTTACCAAAACATTATCATTCACACTTCAGCCACTCGAACCCTTGCTAAGAAATTTTACTCAAAAAATCCCATCATATTGATTCCACCAAACATCAATGGACTACCACTGAATTCACTGGAGATACCATGGACACTATATGTGTAACCTTGACATGAATTGAAAAACCTCTATCAAAATTGGGGTCAATATGGATTTCCATATATGCCTTGAACCACACCATTAAGGCACTATATGATGATGAATGATGCCCTCTATGGAATGTGACATTGATCTAGACACATTATATGAAAAATCATTTTAATGATGAAGGTTTTATTTTAAATTACATGGTACCCATTTAATGAATCAATTATGTCACACTCCACCAAAATTTCCAATGTGGGAAGAAACGTTTACATGAATGAATCAACTATGTGATCCATGGATGAAAAACATATATGTGAGAACATAAAATATTCTATGATATTTTTTAAGAAAATAAAACTACATAATACATACTAGAATAGTCTATGTGAGCGCTGAGAACCATGTGGAAAAAATGATCATGTCATGTTATAGTACATCATGTGGAGAGATATTTGAAAGCCAGATAATTTAAGAGTAAATATTTGATACACCCTCGGTCTCGAGGAGGATTTAAGAAGATAAATAGAAAGTTGTATTATGTATATGTTTAAATAGTTTTAAAAAACTCCTCAAATCCTAGATTAAGTTATTACCCTGATGTAAATGAGAAAAAATTAAAATATTAAATATATATACAACAAAGATCTGATTTTTTTGGAAAAATGTAAACATTAACCATAGTGATATGATAGATAAAAACAAGGGAAAAGATAGGGAATTCCCCTAATAAATATTATGGGAGGATATAATGAAATATACCATTGAGTTTTGATTGAATTAGTGTTACTGATTCCATGCTATATTTTCATTTATTTTATATTATAGTCTATTTTATTTTATGTAACTCATTTGGTTTTAATAAAATTGATTCATCTAATTTATTCTTATGTGTATTTTTAACTATATCAATATCTCAATATCTTCTTACAAATTATTTCACTATTACCTATTGTACTCAATAATGAGCACTTTACCTATGGCTTGGCCCGTGGGGAGGATAGAGGTGTTTCCTTAATTTTATACTTCAATTAAAATGTTTTATTTCTATTTGCGGTGTATAAGAGTAAATTGTATTGGTTTAATGATTTTCTATCAAAAAAAATTCATTTAATAATATATATTATTTCATTATATATTTTACCTAACTTTCATTTAATAAGAGATATTCATATGATGTAGTTTTGTTTTTTAATAGATGAAATGGAATACGATGGAATTCAGTGTTGGATCATTCCAAACTCTTGATTGAGGACTGTCTTTAACCAATAATGTAGGGAAAGATTAGATATAGTTTTTCAAATGAATTCATGTTTTCACACCCATTAAATAAAAGTACAATAGTTTATGAATTATATTTCATAACTTAACTATCAAACTAAATTTAAACAGCAACAAAGAATAATAAAGGAACTGAAAACTAAATCCATAGTCCCGATAATTTATTTTTAACCTCATTTTCTTTTCATGTTAGTTTAGATTTTTTTCATTTTATTCATAAAATAATAAAAACACAAAAAATAGTTTTATATAAATTATAATTAGTAAGTGAATAATTTCTGAGCTCCTCAATTGAGACTATATAGGTTAGTAATTATGTTCCACTAAGAAAAAAGTTCATTTTCTTTAACTCCCCGTGATAAGTGTCCATCTATCAGCCACAATGCATGAGGTTTCTTTTTGAATTAGGTCAGTTTGTTACAATTATAAAATTTTATATTTTTGGAAAAATTATTTAAAAATAAAAGAGATATGATTAAAAATATTCATTAATTACATCTATCTCCTATGATAAGGATCAACACATATAACCACAGTTAAAAAATCTAATGTTGTGGTTGAAACGATAAGCCAATACTATCATTACTTCTAACATGGATGATGACAACAAAGTGAATAAACATTATCTTTTATTAATTAAATGTTAGATAATATACTCATTGATTATGTCTCCATGTATTATTTAATGTCATAGAAGTTCAATGTAAATATTCAAACACCCCCTCAAAATATAGAGGCTCTTTTTTCGATTAAAATACCAATGGTTGATATCATTTCTTTAAAAATATATATCTCTTAACTAATTAGAATTTTTTGTAATAATCTCTTTGAAAATATTTTTATACTCACATTAGTGGAACAAAATGTTCTACTAGGCATTAATAGCTTTCTTATATACATAGCTGATATCATCTTCAGGGAGAGAGAAATTTTATTCATATCCCAAACCATCATCTGATTCAATACAAGTGAAAACATAATGGTTGATATCCTTTATAATCTCTTTCTTATGATTGGATATTATTGCCCTATGAGAAACCATATCTTTTTAAGATGAATAACATAAATCAAGGTATATTCCTAGAGTTTATTCCATTTTTAATTGAATATCATGATGAATTCAAGGAGAACATTTTTCGTGAATCTTCTAATAGAATGTTTTGGTTGTTAAGAAAATAGATTCTAGGAGCTCAAACCATATCACTAAGCCCCTATTTAGTTTCCCCCAATGAAACTAAAGAGTTATGTAAGATTCCATTAGTGAACCTGGAGAATTATTTTATCTGCCCTAGCAATTCACCGTGGGATTCCCTAGTCCTATTTTATGGAATAAAAATGTTTTGTGGAACATTTTCATTTACAAACATGAGAATAATATATTTATGAAATATAATAATTATCTAAACAATGATTACAAGATCAATCCATAATTTGGGGATCATTTCCTCTCAAAGGAGGATCTTTGATAGTGATATCATCATTTGAGGTTGACAAAGGGGGATATTTTAAATACTTCCTTTAAAAAAATATAGTAACACTATCAATTAAAAATTCTTTCATTTGTTCTCAATAATTATATAATAATATTCATAGAATTTGATAATATAGTCTTATGAGATTATTATAAAAAAGAGTTCTATTTATAAATTATATTCTTGTATAAACTAATAGGAATGGAAAATGATAAAGATTTTGTAAATATACTAATGACATTGAGAAATGAGAAGGAGTATAAAATATACTATAAATGTGCATTTAATGTATAAAAATTTATATTGTTATGGAATATTATCAAATGTATACATATATCTATTAAAACATAAAAGGAATATTAGATAGAAGAATAGAGCATACAACATTGATAATAGAGATCAACACCATCCCTAGATTGTTTTTGATACTATTCATCATTTGCACATAAATATTCAATATTATAAGACCCAATACCTATGTTGAAGAAGAAAGGTGTAAATTTTATTGATAAATAATGGTGAATACGGGATTAAGGAGTCAAATGATTGTATAAGACCAACACATGTGCTCACAATACTCTCATGTTGGAAGGATATTTGATATGTAGTGATTTATAAAATGAGTTTGTGGGTTATCTACTCATTTAGAATGATAATGTGACTGTGTCTAAAAATAATTAAAGGAGAATGGGAAAAATTGACCAACACTTGATATAGAGTTTGTTATTGTAATCTTAAACTTATGGATTTAGAGGAATTCTCTTCATAGAGAGATGTGTGGCATATATAATTATTATAATAGATTGAAATATATATTCATACAAAAGGATTCCAACATTGTCCAATGAATATTAATAGATATTATCAATGAAAATGAATTTTATATCCATTATCAACCGAGAAAGGTCAATAAAGTGGACTATAAATAGTGTATAAAATATCCTATATTCATATCAATGATGTGGAGTGAAAATTATTCCTTGTTCAACAATAATAATTGGGACTGATGCTCATGGATCCATTTGGTTCACTACCTTGACAATATGCATTACATTTCTTCATTCTCCATTATCATTGTTAGACATATGGTGTGCAGGATCTCAGACCAATCCCCACTTCGGGTATCTCTCTCTGCGAGTCAGGAAGCTCAGGTTGGCTTCCAATTCTTCCCGCACTAGACCAACACCTGGGTTATCATCAACTGGTTAGTGATTAATTGAATGACCATGTTTAGTGGATTCATTGGTATGAAATTCATTATATACAAAGGATATTGAAAACCAGACTCCAAGAATGGGTGACAAAATTTCCACATAGTGATAGGGACTTGGAGGCTATCATACAGGATATTGAACCCCTTCAGTGCATCTTGTAGAGGGCCTGGAATGATAGAATATTTGAAGATTTAGTTAATAAGAAGGTTACTCTCAGTGATATGTTTCTTAAACATTAATGTGTGGAACGGTAGAATGTGAGGATCATATGTCTTAGTGAGGGTGATAGAAACACCGTCTATTTTTCTGCATGTTTTAAAGAGTGGAAATGGCATACGCAGCCCAACTTTCCACTAGATGACAATTCATACTTGGATGAAAGGGATGTTGTGGGGAAAATTTCTCATTACTTATTCGAATATCTTATTGTTGGACCTAACACGTTCAGGCATAATGGTTACTTGAGCAGGGTGTTGGGGTTCCCGAATGTTATTTCAAACCTTGTTTCCACTGAAGACAAAGATCTACTGGGGGCCATTCAAGAGGAGGAAGAGATATTTGGGGTAGTTAGTAATCATAAAACTAACAGAATAATGGTATGGTTTCCTTTATTGTTTTCTAGGGATTCATGGGATGTAGTGAAATATGAATTTTCTGAGGCCATTAGTAACTTTTTTTGGATGGAAGCCTTCCTAGAGTTGCTAGTGCTATTACTCTAGTCCTCATCCTCAAAATTAGAAACCCATCATCTAACCTTTACTTTAGACTGGATAATATGTTTAACTACCCCTACAATATTCTGAGGTGAATCATCAATTCATGGATCTCAATGCACCTCCCGTAGTGGGTCTCCATTGAGCAACTTCGTTTTGGGATGGTTCAGTTTGTTCAAGGTACCATTTCATTGGCCCATGAAATGATAACAGATATGAACATTGATACTTTTGGCTAAAATCTAGGTATTAAACATGATATGAACAAAGCGTACAACCGTATTGAGTGGAGATTCATTAATAAGGTTCTATCCGGTATTGGTTTATCCCCTGGGTTTACGGACCTCATCCTTAGATGTTTTAGTTCTTCTTGTGTTACTATTAATTTAATGGGGAAGTCCCACTGATTCTTCAAAGAGACTCATGGACTTAGATGTAAGACCCCAACCTTAGTTACACTGAGTCAGTGCTATAGTACACAACATTGGCATGATACAAGGAATCATGTCCCGAAATACTGATTAGTTTAGTATTATTGGAATCAAGATACATACATTAGTTCGACATTTCAACTTGAAAAGAATTAAATCGCTAATTTAATCAATTAGAAACATCCAAGCCTCCTAGATTATGCCAGTAAGTTACTCATAACTAACATCTTCATATCTGGATAAAATGAAACATAAGAATGTGGTGAGATCAAAATCTTAGTAAGGGTATGCAATATAGGGAAATATAACATAAACATTAGGTGTGTTGAATGATTGAAAACACATGCCGTTAGAAATAATAAACATGAAAACATTATAGTTGGAATATGAGATGAGTAAATAATTCCATAATAAAATATAGTCATGGGTATTCTACTATTTGAATTACCACATGAACCATCATTATTATTATTTTCATAATGAGGGAATGTATAATTCCAGACATTCAAAAACATCTATTCAAAGTGTCAGCCAAGATGGCTAAAATTGATTTAGGCCTCTGCCAAAACAATAGATCAACTTTGGAAAGGCCTTGGCCAGTAACAAATCTAGTTGTATCATGAGACCTACCGATGCATCCAAGAGCTATATCGGGCTCCACCTATCACTTACTAAGTACAACAATTTCCTCTTATGAATAGATTGAAACATAACATAAACATTTGTATTAAAACTAGCATACGAAATGTCATTACTTTAACCATAAATCATGAATGGTATAAAAATAACACATCCAAATTCAAACATATCACGAAACCTTAAATACAATATGGAATATTTGTTTCATAATAAATCAACTTCAAATAAGTGTAAATTTTATCAAAGGATGTTTACATAGATGAAATCAATATTTTTTTAATAGAAATATATCTTTCTATTTTGAAATCATTTCAGAGTAAAATAATTATAAAAGAAAAAATTTATTTTGAAAATATTTTTATAAGGATGTAATGGAAGCTTCGGTGATGTTATAATGGCAGAATAAAGCTGCACCCGTTGTATAAATGACTTTAACCCATAGTCTGGTAAATATAAAAAATGATTTGAAAAACAATTTTAAGAGAACATGGATGTAGATGATAAAGAGGCCCGAGTAGATACTTACATAAAAACATTCTTGAATGATAAAGAGATTGTAAAATTTACCATTAACTTGTAATTTTAGTTGGTAGATGTTACGTTATCCTCTTGTACAATAGTTAATTAATTTTGACTAAATTATACAAAACCATATTCATAAATATGTTATCATATATGGTCTTAAAAATTTTCTTTGTTAATAATATTTTAGTATATCGTTGTTTTGGGTGTTCACAAATTTGTTTACAATTATATGTTATGTTACATAAGTTTTGTTTGTTATGGATAGGATATATTTGATTCATATATAAAATTATATTATGTTCTTTAACATTAATTTATTTATCAAATAAAATATATTCTTGAATGGTTACGATGGGGAAATGAATCTCATCCCGTTTTTGGAGACGATAATCCGTACGTACGTACGAGGGAAAATATCATTATATTGATGGTGAAATCATATGTAATTGGATGGAATAACATATATAAAGAATCATTAACTTGTTATATTTATTATTTACATTAGTTATACACACTACTATATCCATCCAAATAATGAAGTGTTTGAATAAAAAACTACACCTTGATGTAGAGACGGTAAGCTGTATATACACATGTATAGTGACTTTTTAATTTATAGGATTGGTAGAATAATTAATATGGTTGTACCATATTTATAATAACATCACAATATGTATATAGTACTAGATTTATTATTTTTGTATGGAAACAACAAAGAAAGAGGAAGTGGAAGAAACAAACTAGAAAGAGGGTTGGGAAATTATTACTTATACATCTGGTGTTTCCTATTGAGTTGATCAAAAGGTATCATTAATATGACATTATGATCAATGTATGGCATCTATGTTGAAGTGATGGATTTTTGGAGGATATTTGGTCAGGTTTTTTCTATTCCAAAAGGCTTTGTAGGTGTGAAATTAAGATAAGGGGACATGCACTTTTATAAGACAGGTGAGGGTAGCATTAGGAAAAGCTTGAAATATTATTTTATAATAAAATAATGTTTGGATTATAATGGATCCTAAATGAATTATTTAGATTATAAGGAGTTTATGGGATGACAACACTTAAAACAATAGGTATTAGACAGGTTTAGGGCATCATATTAACGTTATCCTTTATATTTAACTCTTTCTTATATAGTTTGACATTTACCATGTCTCATTGTATTTTTATATAATATGGTTAGTAAACATACTATAAACATCAAAGAGAACCCCAAGTGGTTCACTATTAATATATATAACCTTATATAAGACATTTGGATGAACATTATATTTTTAAGAATATTATATCAAATAATAATATAGTATTTTTTTTAAAATCACAATTATGTCAATTTTGACACTGTTTAGTATTGGATTTTTTTGAAAGCCATTAAATTGTTATCACTTCAAATAAAATATATTCACCCAACCCTAACAAGTCATATTGACCTTGAAAATTAGTTTAATTCATCATAAGTCTCCATTTACATTTATTTGGATATTTAAAATTTTAATTTTCTTAATATTTCAATAATAAGGTGATTACAGCATCATCATTGTGTCATAAAACTATTAAATTATTTAATGTATAAAAATCATGAATAAAATTCCATTATGTATAAAACATATTTATCTTTGTAATTAATATTTATAGTCTAATTTATCTCATGTATAACCACATAATAAAAATGTTTTATTTATGAAAACATGAGTTTAACACTTTTAACTCTTCTTTAAATTAAATAAGAATAAACTTCGTAATCAAACACAAGTGTTCCAATAGGATAATATTTTATTAATAAGGTTGGTTTTGGTCTAATTACACTTATCCAATAGAATTAAGTCATGTTCAAGGGTAATAATAATGTCATCCTTTCTTTTAATTACCCTATTTACTTTTAACTGTGGAAAATACATGTTAAAAGTTACTATTCATCAGAAAATATTTTCATCTTATTGAAACACATTTTAAATACTTATATAAAATGTTTCACTCATAATTTTGAAATTTATTTCACAAAAGTGGAAAAATTGTGTTTTATGAAAATTTTTAAATACTCCTAAGAGATGGGTAAGAGACGGTAAAACGTTCAATAATATTTTTATATATCTAAACATATTATATAAATGAATCCAATATATTACATTGAAATTTTATAGGTATTATGTTAATATTTTGATTTAAATAAATTTAAATAAAAAAATAATTATTTAAAAAAAGTATATTTTTACCAATAACGCAGTGTTTTTCACTATTCATCAACAATTGAATGTTTTCATAAAATACAAAAAAAAATTACCCTATACTAATTTTGATATTCCTAATTTAGGAATGAAGTACATTTTGATAAATAAATTTATAAAATTTCAAAAAGGGGCTATTACTATTCATAATGGCTAGTTTGATTGGACACAATGTGTTAAAATCTCGAAGTTGTGAACAATGCAAGTTATTTCATTATTCAATGGGTAACATACATGGACATCGGGGGTGTTACATTCTTCCTTTCTTCAAATACATTCATATTTAAAATTTATAGAATACTTCTGCACAAAAAGATTCATGTAGTTCTTCATCAAATGTTCCTCCGGTTCCCATAGTGCCTCTTCTATCTTATGATTTCTCAAAATAACATTTACCAGATGAGTCATATGGTTTCTCAACACTTGTTCTCAGGTGTCATGAATCTTGATAGGATCTTCACAATAAGACAGATTAGGTTCCATTTCAATTTCTTCATAGGTGAGTACATGCTTTGGCTGAGGCATGTATTTTCTCAATAGTGATAGGTGGAACACATTGTGATCTCTGGAGGGACATAGAGGCATTTCCAAATAGTAAGATATATCCCCAATTTGTTCTATAATTTTGAAAGATCCGATGTAAATGGAACTTAATTTACCCTTCTTACCGAATTGTACAACTCCCTTCAATAGAGATACATTCCAAGGAAACATGATCTCCTACCTGAATTTCCAAATCCTTCCTACGGTTCCTTTCATTTCCCTTCTACCTACTTTGATCTTCTTAGATGTTGGTGTGGATAACCATCACCATATTCCATCATTTCCTCAACATGTTCTAGGCCAACGAGTTTTCTTTCACCAAAATCATCCCAAAAAGTTGGTGTGCAACATATCTTTATATATAACACCTCACATGGTTCCCTATGAATACTTTAATGTAAGATATTGTTATAGTAATATTCTACCATAGGAAAATATTGATCCCACATACCTCGAAAGTCAAGTGAGCAAAATTTCAATAGGTCTTATGGTTGGAATAGTCTGTTCTGATTATCAATCAGTTTGAGAGTGGTAGGCAGTGATCAAATGATGTTTGGTATCCAGGGATTTCTGAACACTTTTCTAGAATCTTAATGTAAAATGGGGATCAAGATCAGAATCAATCGATAGGGGTAATCCTTGAAGCCTTTCAAATTTATTACTATATAGTCTTGCTAAAATTTCATGTGGTAAATCTTCTCTTATAGAAATAAAATATGCTGACTTGGTAAGACGATTAAAAATGACCCATATTGCATCATTCTTTCTAGGTGTCTTTGGTAGCCACATGCCGAATCCCATCATAATATTATCCCATTTCCACTCAGGTATGGGAATATGAAGCATGACTCCTCTAGGATTTTGTTTTCCAACTTTCACTTGTTGGGAAACCATACATCTCGACACAAAATCAGAAATCTATCTCTTCAGGTTGACTTGCCAGAAATGTTCTTTCAAATACTTATAAATCTCAGTGCTACCAGATTGTATAGAGAAATTGGACCTATGATCATCATATAACAATTCCCTTTTCAGATCAGGTATATCGGGAAGACAAAGTCTCTTCCCAAATTTCAATATCCCATCTTCACATTTAATGTTGATCAATCTCCCATCGTTCACAGAATTAATTTTCATAGAAACTCTTCATCAGCAACCTGAGAACTTTTTATCATTTATAGTAAAGATGGTTTGGAAACCAATTGAAAAAGTATATACGTTTCACCTTCAATGATTATTCCCATATCCATCTTTACAAGATCCATGAAACTAGAAACCCTTTCAACTCTCATCTTGTTCAAAACTCCATCATCTTCTCAACTCAAAAAATCTTCCACATTATATGACATTACTGGGTATTAGTGTATTGTGCAATCATGATCCTTGAGTAGTTCAAGCCATCTCCTTTTCCTCATGTTTAGTTCTTTTTATTATAAAATATACTTCAAACTCTTGTGATTAGTATAAATCTCCCATTTTTCTCCATTGAGATAGTTTCAACATATCTTGAGAGTGATGATTACAGTTGGTAACTCAATATCATGAGTGGGATAGTTTTTCTCATGAATTTTTAGTTGTTGTGATGCAAAGGCAATAACTCTATCATTATGCATAAGGTCACAACCATGTACTTTCTTTGAAGAATTATAATAAATAACAAACCCATTGTTCCGGAATGGTAGATTCAAGTTAGGAGCATTGACTAATGTTTTCATTAGTTCTTCAAAAAAAATTCACACTCTTTTGTTCAAACAAATTTAAACCCTTTATATGTGATCGTGGTTAATGGGTTAGTGAACATTGGAATATTTTGGACGAAACATCGATAATAACAAGCTGAACCAATACAATTGTGTACCACAGTTATACTCATCAGTGCTGGACAATCTTGGATTGCATTGGACTTTGAATGATCAATAGAGATTCCATACTTAGAGACAACATTGCCAAGAAAATATCTATGGATACAAAAAATCACACTTTCTAAACTTCCCATATAATTCATTTCTTTTGAGGGTTTTCAAGATAGTGTGCAAGTTATTTTCATGATCTTCATAGCATTTTGAGTATACAAAGATATCATTAGTAAATAAAACTAAAAAGTCATCAAGATATTCCTTAAAAACTATATTCATTTGATCTATGAAGATAGAGAATTCATTATTCAATCCAGAATACATTATTGTATACTGGTAATGCCCGTTCCTAGTTTGAAATATTCTTTTCAGAATTTCTTCCTTATTCACACACAACTGATGATATCCAGATCGAGGGTCAATCGTTGAAAATTATTGAGCTCCAGGAAGTTGGTCAAATAAATAATCAATGTGAGGTAGGGGATACGTGTTCTTTATTGTTATAGAATTGACCTCTTAGTAGTAAATGCACGACCTCATAGATTCATCTTTCTTCTTAACAAAAAGGTCATGGGCTCCGCATAGAGAAACACTAGGGTGAATAAATATATTATTACTCAATTCCTCTAGTTGTTTCTTTATTTACACTAATTCCACAGTGTCCATTCTACAAGGTATCTTCAATATGGGACATGTACAAGGAATTAAGTCAATGAAAAATTCAATTTATCATTTTGGAGGATGTCAAGGTAAAACATATGGAAACACATCAACATAATCTTGCACAATAGGTACATCCTCTATTTGAACATTCCATTTCTCACCCACAATTATTTCATTCTCTTCCCCCATAATAATTGAATTTTGTAGAACTATATGGGGTGGATCTAGATAAGAATCTGATGGTGACGTTTCTTCTCTAAAGATAAGGTACTTCTTATCAACATCAAGAATGATAACCCCCTTCTTCATATAATAAACTTTCACATCATGGCCCAAAATCCAGTCCATACTAAGGATTATATCAAATTCAATAATTTGTATTAAGAATAGATTAGTAGATAAATATCGTTCATATGCCTTAATGGAGACTCATTGACAAAACATTGGTTTAATGACACATCCCTTAAGAGTTTTTACTAACAAATCCCTTGTTAAATAAAATTGAAAATATCAAATTTTCTTAGCAATCGGGGAAGATATGAAACAATGTGATGATCCAAAATCAAATAAAGTAGTTGATATACATGAGGGAAGCATTAAATTACCTACCACCATGTATTTCAGAACTTCATCCTCAATAGTAGTGATCGCATAAGCTTGGCCTTGATCCCATGACCCTTTATGAGGTATGTTTACCAAACTCTTAGGACATTATTTTTCATAATGTACCATATCCCTATATTTTTAGCATTGAAATCAGTAGTTTTTTTCTTCCCCTTACCATCACTAGAATGATTTATTTTCTATACACATTTGTAGCATTCTCCTTTTCCATTTATACAGGCATCATGGTGATTTCTTCCACAATTATCATAGGGTGGAAATTCAACTCTTCCTTTCTTCCTTGTTTCCTTACTTCCTTTCCCAGAGTTTTCAGTAGATCTATTCTCCTCTTTCATTGCATTAATGTTATAAGACTTAGAAAATTCCTTTTCTATCTTGATTACACGTGAGCCAATATCTCCATATGATGATAAGGATTGTGAGACTAATACCTGATGGAGAAATAGTTTTAACACATCAAAGAACTGATAAATATTACTTCTTGGGTTATTTATATAACCTTCATCATTCCTTTATAACCTTGAAAAGTTAGCTTCATTCATAGCGACATTCTCATCCTCATTTTGTCTCATACTCCGAAATTGACTTTCTATATCCTCTTGATGGTCACCAGGAAAGTACTTTCTATATGATCAACTATTTAAACTCCCTCCATTCCATACTTGATAATTATTTATCCTACTATTTGTTTGCAATTTTCTGACAACCATTGATATGTATCAACTGTGAGGCGATAAATGGCCATGACAACCTTTTCCATTTCGCTACTCCCCAAAGTATGAAATTTTTTTACTATGGAACTTATCCATTATTTAGCTAGAAATGGATTTGTAGACCCATTTAATGTTGGTGGTTGTTGCCTCATTAAGTAGTCTAACATTGATACTCTGCATTATGGATCAGGGTTCCCCATATGGGTAAGGATATTATTCATAACCTATGTGAGTTGTCCATGTATGGTGCTCAGCTAATCAACACTAGTTGCATCACCAGCTCTGATATAATTATCATGAACAAGTGGAAAATCCCTATATGGATTATGTGTGTTGATACAGTTTCCATTCCATCCACTAGGTGCTATTTCTAAATAATGGCATACACTAAATTAGTTTATGAATCACAATACAAAATTCTTATCATGTAAAACACATAAAATAAATTAAGTAGTTTATTGCTATTATCTATAATCACCAAAATGTTTTTGTTGAGGAGGTATATAGTCATAAATCTTTCATATTGATTTCTAAAGAAAATGTGAATTATCTTAAGAATATCCCCGAGGATTGTTGTAACCAAGAGTGCAGCAATGCCCGTTGTCGTGTACCAAGATACCACATGTTAAGTCCAAAACGCCATGTCTGAGTTTTCAATCCTAGGTACATTTGTGTGAGAGTCGCCTCTACCTGATCTTATCTAAATCTGGGTCTATCGATTGTAAAACTCATAAAATCTCCACATTACCAAAATTCTTGGAATATCTTTTATACTAATCCTCAATGTCTACCTTAGGGTAATGTTATGTCATTAAAGTATTTCTAAATCTAGTTTCCAAGGTTTTTACTAAACATCCTCTAATACCAACTATAATTCCCCAACCCCAGTTACCTAGAGGTGGCGTATTTTTACGTAACATTGGAATGATACATAGAATCATGTCTCGAAAGACCGATTAGTTTAATATTATTGGAAAGAAGATACCTACATAAGTTCAACATATCAACTTGAAAAGAAATACACCACTATTTTATTCCATTAGAAATATCCAAGCCTCATAGATTATGCTTGAAAGTCACTCATAACTAACCTCTTTATATACAAGGGAAATGATACATAAGAAAGGGGTGAGCTCAAACGCTCAGTAACGATAAAAAATATAGTGGAAGATAACATAAACATTAGGCATAATGAATGATTGAAAACACATTCCATTAGAGATAATAAACATGAACACTTTATGGGTGCAATATGAGAGGAGTAAATATTTCCATTTTTATAACATAGTCATGGGTATTCTACTAGTCAAATAACCACATGAATCATAATTGTTTTTTTTCATGATGAGGAAATGTATAATGCTGGACATTCTGAAACATATTGTCAAGGCCTCATCCAATACGTCTAATATTGATTTAGGCCTCATCCAAAACCATATATTAAATTGGTAAAGGCCTTGGCTAATTCCACGTCTAATTATCTCCTGAGACCTACCGATGCGTCGAGGAGCTATAAAAGTTACCTCCCGTCAATTACTAAGTCCAATACATTTTTCATATGAAAAGGTTGAAGCATAACATAAAAAATCATTTTAAAACTAGCATATGAAATGTAAACACTTTAACCATAAACCATAAATGGTATAAAAATAACACATCCACAATGGAACATATCAACAAACCTCAAATAAAATATGGAATATTTTTTCATAATAAATTAACATCAAATAAGTTTAAATTTTATCAAAGGATGTTGACATAGATGAAATAATAACTTTTTTAGAGAAATAACTATTTCTATTTTGAAATCATTTAAGAGTCACATAATTAAAAAAGAGATCATTTATTTTGAAAATATTCTTATAATCTTGTAATGGATGCTTCGTTAATGTTATAATAGCATTAAATATCCACACCTACAGTATATGTTAAAAAACATTCATACCTTAATTTTGTCGAAAATGTCATATAGTAACTTGTTTGGAAAACGACGAAAATATTTCTTTCAAAACATATAAGGTCAAATAAGGGTATAAATCACTTTATCCCAAAGTCTATTAAATAGAAAAAAAAATTGATATATATTTTTATGAGAACACGGATGTGGATGATAAAGAGGTTCCAGTAGATACGTAAAAACAACTTCAGATGATAAAGATATTGTGAAATTAACCCTTAAATTGTACTTTTCCTTGGTTGAGGATATTTTAAGATTATTTATAATAGTTAAATAATTGTTATTAAATTATACAAGAACTATATACGTATGTATGATATCATATGTGATTTTCTAATATTGCTTTGCTGATAATATTTTAGTATTATAGTCGTTTCGGGAGTTGACTAATTCATTTTCCGTTATAACATTTGTTACATAAGTTGTGTTTTTAGTGGATAGGATGTATTTGATTCATATCTCGAATAATATTATTTTATTAAAAATTATTTTTAATCTTCAAATGATAATTATTTTCGAATGGTTACGATGAGGAAATGAATCTCTTCGCGTTCGTGGATATGGTAATCCATACGTACACACGAGCGATAATATCATTATATTGATTGAGAAATCATATGTAATTGGATTTTATATCATATATAAAAAATTATTAACACGTTATATTTATTATTAACATTACTTATACTGATTATTATACCCATCCAAATAATGAAGTGTTTGAATAACAAACTACACCACAACATTGAGACGGTAAACAATACATACACATGTATTGTGAAATTTCCATTTATATGATGGATAGAATAATGAACATGGTTGAACCATATTTATAATAACATCAAAATATGTAGAAGGTACTAGATTTATTATTTTATGGAAACAACAAAGAAAGTTAAGTGGTAGAAGAAAAGAACTTGAAAGGGGGTGGTGAAATTATTACCTCTACATCTGGTGTTTGTATTTGAGTTGATCAAAAGGGATCATTAGGGTGGCTTTCTGATCAATGTAAGGCCTCTAGGTTGATTTGAGGGATGTTTGGATGATATGTTAGCCCGTTTTGGCTGAGTCAAAAGACTTTTTGGGTGTTAAATTAAGAGAAGGGGAAGTTCCATTTTATAAGAGAGGTGAGTGTCACTTTAGGAAAATCATGAAATATTATTTTATAATAAAATCATTTTGGTTTTTTATTGGCTCTAAAATAGATTATTATGAGGATATGAAGGGCCTGGGTCTAAAACATATCATAAAATAGGTTTTAAAAAGGTTTATTTTATCATATTTACCATATCTTTTAGATGTAACTCTTAGTCAAATATTTTGACATTTACCATGTCTCTTTGTATTTTTATATTATATATTTAATAAACATATTATAAAATAAAAAGAAAATTCCAAGTAGATCATTATTAATATATATAACCCAATATAAGTCCTTTGGTCGTTCCTTAGATTTTAGAAATATTATATCAATTAATAGTATAGTATTTGTTTGAAAAACTCAATTATGGAAATTGTGACACTATTTAGTATAAGATTTTTTTGAAGGCCATTGAAACATTATCACATCAAATAAAATATATTTAACAAACCCATACATTTAATATTTACCTAATAAATTAGTGTAATTCATCAAAAGTCTCAATTTATATTTATTTGGGTATTTTTAATATCAATTATTTTAATATTTCATTAATAAGGTAATTGCTGCAACATCATTGTGTCATTAATAAATTAAATTATTTAATGTCTAAAAATTATAAATAAAATAAAATTATGTAAGAAATATTTTTAGAATTTTTATTAATATTTATAGTTTCATTTATCTTACCTATAGCCTTATATTAAGAATTTTTTAGTTATGAAAAGTCGAGTTTAGTACTTTTAACTTTTCGTTAAATCAAAAAAATTCCTAATCTAATCCATGTGGACCAAATGGATCATATTTTATTCCAAAGGCTTTTTTTGGTAAAATTGAACTTATCCAATTGAATTAGGATATGTGTTCGGTTAATAAAAATATCATTTTTACCTTTAATTACTTTATTTACTTTTAACTGTGCTGAATAAAGGATAAATGTTATTATTCACCAAAAATTATTTTCATCTTATTGAACCAAATTTTACTAACTGATATCAACCGTGTCTCTTAATATTTATAAATTCAATTCATAGAAGTGGTAAAATTATGTTTTATTAAAATTTATAAATGCTCTTAAGAGGTGGGTAAAAGACAGTAAAAAGTTCCATTAAATTTTTATACATCTAAACTTATTATAAAATGACTCAGATGAATTACATTGAACATATATAAGTATTATGTATCATTTTTTAACTAAAATAAATTTAAATAAAAAGTCAGTTTTAACAAATAATGTAGTATTTTTAACTATTCATCAAAAATAGAATGTTTTTAGAAAAATACCAAAAACTCACCTTAATCTAATTACGATATTTCGAATTCAAAAATGACTACCATTTAAAAAAATTAAAGAAAATTAAAAAGTGGGTATTATTAATCATAATAGCTAGTCTAATTGGTCACAATGTGTTAGAATCTGGAAGTTGTGTACAATGCAAGCTATTAAATTATTTAAAGGGAAACGTACCATTGAAGTTTGGGGTGTCACATTATACAAGAGGATCCAATTCACCAAGCCACATCATTCTCACCCAGTATATCCTCAGTCACCTCATCCAAAGAAGCATTAACAGCGGAAATATCATCTCCTATTGAATAAGGATGAACCCTCCCATTATTTCCCACCTTATGTATGAAAATGACATCTTAATATTTGTTAATGGAAAATAGGAGGTCAGTTTGTGCCCTAATCAAGGTTCTGGATGAATATTTCCATTAGAGTGGTCAAGTGATCAACATAAAAATATAATCCTTTTCGTCTCATCTAGATGTTCTTCTAGGCATGCCTGCTCCTTGTAACACCCCCTGGACATGAAAAGATGGTTATTTCCCATGTAATACTGGGGTGACCCTCTCAAAAAAGGCAAACATTGGTTTCGTGACTTCAACCATATCATCAACAAGATCACCGACAAGGTTCTCAACTATATGAACATATTCATATCATTTGAGGGTCATATTATGTTGGTTAACAGTGTGCACTTCGAAACACTAGTGCATAACCTCTCTTCCATTAAAGTCTCTAAGGGTGTCATCTCCAGCATTGAAAAGATCCATTCTCATTTTATATAGGACAACTTTAATAAATTAAATTGTCATTGGGCTTCATGGAATAATATGGAACACATGGTTTAGGAAGGAGGTATTAATTTTTGTATCCTTGTAGAAGCCCTCAATTTCATTGAGTCAAAGATGGCATAAGAGATTCACGAACGATTTACCCTCTTCAGAAAAATCATGAACAACACTTTAGAAAGTAGTAATGGGTTGGGGGATTTCCTTGTATCTTCTTTTCTATCCATTATATTTCCCCTTCTAACAACTCTTGAAGCCCTCGCCTGATGGATCATTAGATAAGGGGACCTATCCTTTTGGAATTACAACAAGGATGACACATCTCTTGGTTTCTAGAGCCTCCCAAGCCTAAATATTTCATTTAGAGATGCCATCTTTTTAGAAAAATTCATCAAGAAGACATTAGATAATGACTATAAGGTCATATTTAATTTCATTTATTTCAACTCAGATCTGGATTGATGTGTTTTCACCCTCTCCTCCTCATGGACATTATTTGTAATGGACTTCTACTGGTCTCTTTCTCCCCAAAATTATGTTTATATATGTAATGTGTTCTTGTGGGTTAATATACTTTCAATTAAGTTTAACATCCCCAATTGGAGTAAAAAAGGAGGTTCCCATTAATGTGAACTTCCAAATATGTGGGATCAACATAGCCTCTAGTTTTTTCATGCTGTTTTTTCCATGGTGAGGATATTTGTAGCCATATCTTCTTTAAGTGATAATGGGTGTCTGATGTTTGCCCCTTTTGGAGACTTTACTTGATTCTCTTCCTAGGAACTGCAGGATTCAGCTTTCTTTGATAATTGGTTTCAGAGATCAGGTGATAGGGGTTCAACGAATATGGAACAGAACAACATGCTTCATGTTCGATGTTGGTACCTTTGGGATGCTAGGAACAAAGTGAATTTTGTGGGGATTCCTTATTTAGTAAGAGCCATCATTACCAGAACAAGGAATATACTCCTACAATTTTTCAAATTAATCTATATCTATTGGGATGCATTATATCTATTCCTACTTCAGACTTGCATTCATATCTCGGAACCTAGATACATTTATTTGCATTGTCAATGGGTATAATGGTAGCCACCCTCCATGGGTCTGAAACTCAACATAGACAGGTCCTGTATCTCAGGTGTTAGGAGAGGAGGAGTTGTCTGAGACTCTGAGGGATCACTCATTATGTTACATAATGCCCAGATTGGATTTGGAACTTCCCTCTAGGAGGAGGCCCTTGCTCTGCCCATTAGCCTCCCATTATGCAACCAGGGAAGCTTAGGCATCTCAAAATTTAAAATTAAATAGATGATCCTTCTCAATTATTTACAATGAACTATATTCCCTATATGGTCAATCACCTACACCATTAGAATATTTCTAGGTGTTCTCTACAACAACATATTATTGACTCGCATATGGCATGAGTTGAATAAAGTCCTAGACCACCTTTCTTACCTTACTACTCAGGTCTCTGGCATATCATTCTTTTATAACTTGAAATCTTTAGATCCTGAGTGGGTTAATCTATTTGTTAGGGAAGCCCTTGGGTTACATTATTTTATACCCACTAGTTTTATGCTCTTATTGGTTTTGAAGTTCTTTATACCTTTCCTTTTCCTATAAATAAATTCATGATGATGATGAGATGGATCCCTTCTTCTTAAAAATGGAATGAATGGGAATGAGAAACATAAATGGGTGACAACGTCATACCTTGATAAAATGATTTCATAAACATTTGTCCTAAATATGATTATGGAATCTCAAATTGATAATGATTTGATAATAATATTGTATTAAGTGAAATATAATTCATAAGTATTAGATATAGACATTGATTAATATGGATTTGTATGAATTTGGAAATGACTATGTGTACCATCAGATCATGGGAAAAGGGAATAGCTCTTAGGTGGTAAAAAATTACCCACCTTATTTATCCCTAAATGTGGAACAATATATATAGATATCATTTAGAGAACTATTGGTGTGATAAAATAATGATTATACTTCTAAATATTCATCAAATTAATTTTCATTCCATTATGTTCTGGTAAAATGAAAATATCACAAGGGGATCATGTGACCATTTTCTATGGACATACTTAAATGAGAGAATATTACCATTGCATTTTGCAAAGTTATTTTGATGAAATATAATTGAAATAATTTCAAATGGTTTGTGGTGAATAATCAAAAAAATTTCTTATATATTTTATATATGAATAGACATTTCATTTAATAAAATGGTAATGATAAACTTCAAAGAAATTTCAAGGTAGCGTGTAACATAACTATTAAATCTCACTAATCACGATCTAAGATTTACTTATATGTTCATTAAGAGTATAAAATTTTCCATACACACACATTTATATTTTATTATTGAGTATAATGATTATATATACGAATAATTTTAATGGACTATTTGAAATCTATGAAGCATTCTCAGAGCGTGATATATAAATATTATAGGAGTTTGTGATCAAAAGATTCATCTAATTTATTTCTCATAGAATAATATCTTCCACATAAAAATTTATATTTTCCCTTGTGAATCCCTATATGGGATGAAATGTGATCCCCAAAATTCAAGGATGATTTTGGGGCATGTATGTTATTAGGACCCAAATTAGATGATAAAATAGAAGATGAGGACAAATCCAGTACACAATAAGTCAATGTAGCATAATGTTGATAGAAGATATTTGTTGGAAATCATCAATGAGACCAAATCCATGAGTTTAATGATAAATTATTATACTATATCTCTCATGGAAGAGATTCATGTGGTCTAAGAAGAGTCAAAAGTTATTTTCCAGATATATTATGTATTTTTTTAATCTTAACCACATTGGAGATGATGCCTAACAACAAGTGCTCAATCCAAATATGTTTCAAGTACATGATGTGTTACACATACCCATATTGAAAAAAACCCAGCCTCTCATATATAATTATCCCAAAGATGGTAATTATTTATCAACATCTCTATTACATGGATTAGTATGTGAATATCTTGGATTATGGAGGAAATTTTCAATGGATGCAAGGAAAATCACCATGTAGATGAACTATAATGAAAATTAACGTTTGAAAAAGAACATGGGAATCATAGGATGAAAATAAAAAGAAATACCATGGTCTTTTTTCATCACAGAGTTCAAATTAAAATGTTGCGGATTAAATTTATAAATAAGGAAGAGTCTAATTACATAGGTGTTTGTATATGACATTTTTTTCTATGTAGATGAATGTGACATAGTTATGTATGATCTAATAATGAAAACAATGTCACCCCATGATAAAAAATATTTTTTTATTTATTTCATATAGAACATTACAAATTAAGGATTATATAACTCCATAAAATTGAAAATATTATAATATAAAAAAAATAAAACTATAGAAAAAGAATTGGAAATTATGGGGCATCATGGTCTTTAAAATTTATAACTCCAACAAAAAATCTATAAAAAATTTACAAATAATTATAAATATAACTCAAATTTCATGAATATTGCATATATAACCGTGATATATTTTTTAGTAAATGACAAATGAAGAAAATATAAGACATTTAATTGAAGTGTACATATTATGTGATAATTATAATAGTAATTGACTCTTTCAATAATAACATATCATTAGAAATAATAAAATATTTTATAATAAATATTTGCAATGAATATAATAATGAATAATAAATATTATAATAATATATAACGGCTTATCAAATTATATAGAGAATGTGATTATATATATTCCTATATCTTTAGTAAAATATATTTATTAAATATATTTTTTTATAATAAAATATAAATAATAGAATTAACTAATTTAGAAATTTATTTTGATAAAATAGAGATTGTATTTTGAGTCATACTGTAAAATTTATATTATTGTTTTATTTTTGGTTTTTTATGTTGTATTTTTTAGTAAATGGTGAAAAATTATTATTTCATAATATTTAGAATGTTTTATGAAAACCAAATAATTTTCACATTAGTCAATAACTTCTGAAAAATATATAAAATTAAATTTATTTTATGAGTAAAGTAGTTAATTTAAATATAATAAACATAATTTCTAAAAAAATAATTTCCAAATATTAAATTATAATTTCTTCTAACAGAAAATTATAATTTCTTCATTAATTCATATGAATCAATTCAATTTTGTGAGTCTTTAATAATTAATATATATATTATAATAAATAAATACTATTAGTTAAAATAATAAAAAAATCCATACACTAGATAAAAAATAGTCAATTAATTGATATTTTATTCAAAAAAACCTCATATCGCCATAATTTATAAAGACATCCATCCTCCAACCATTTATCTTAACATAAAAAATTATTATTTCCCTCAATACTACTGAACATTACACCATACATTCCATACCATGTTTAAAAATCATGATCTAAAAAAAATAACACCCTTAGAATCCTTAAGGAAAATATTAAACTAGGTGACTTAAAGAATATGATAAGGATAAAAAATTCCAACGCATTTGTATTTTCTCTTTCTAGTATAACATAACTATTGTAAATTATTCTTATATAAATAATAAAAATAGAAGAATATTCGTACTCGAATGTATTTTTAAAATCCATATATTTTTTATTGCTTTAAAAGTCTAATCTAAACAACACTGATGTAATGGTCAGTTTATACCACATATGTCAATAATTATGTTTTTCATTGCCACATTTCAATTATATTTTGAAAAATTATTTCTATTTATGATTATAAAATTAATTGTAAAATATTCGACATTTACCATTATAAATTTGTAATATTCTTATGATATAGATTGTATGACAAATAAATTAAAACAATATGTTCACTCTCTAAAAAATGATATTATTTATAATACTAATTTAAGTTGAAACCATTAAATAGTATGTAATAAATTATTTAATTATTATCCACTTGAAATAAAAATTATTTATACCATGAAAATAATGGATATTGTGTGACTAATTGAGAATGATAATCAACTATAACTAATATAGTAATTTGACATCAAAATAAAGACCAAACAACCTCATCCAATTCAAGTGAATTGAAAAATAACAACAAAATGAATTATATATCGTATTTAATGTGTTGCAATGATTGAAATAAAATATAATATGACTTATGAAGATACATTTATCCAATTTAAGTCAATTATTATAGAGATTATATGGGTGGTTATGTGATTTGGGACTCCTGAAAAGGGATCTCTAAAATAACCTTTTTACATTTGGGTTATTCACTATATATATCAATATATTTATCTCTCCATTATTTGCATATTATTATTAATTATTCAATATAAATTCATCCTCTATTCCGAGTTTATTTTCCCTAATATTTTCTTGGGTATATTCATGTCTATTTAATGTTTCATTTCTGAAATCCATTTTAAATTGAACATCATAATGGGAACATTTTTAATTTCTTTCTCCTTTTCATATATAAAACTTATAAATGATATTATATCTAAAAATTATATTTAAACAAAAAAAATTGGTAATTTCTATTATTTTTTTGAAGTCCAAATTAACTTGTTTATTTTAAATGTTCTTGACTCATTTCTTAAGTCATTGTTTATATAGGTCTTTTCAATACCAAATTCATTACACTATTATTGTTTCTCATCATAAGAGCTCTATATTAATTAACTATAATTATTATTAAATTATAAACATAAAAAATCATTAATATGATCATTTATTGTGATACAATATGATATATTATTTATTTATTCTTGGAGACATGATTATGTTGCCAGCTTCATTCTCAATGAATGTTTTTAATGATTATGATTTATATATGATATTTTTGTATATGTAACACATATTAGTGAAATATCAATATTTTATGGGTGGGTTTGATTTATAAAACCCTGAATTTATTGGGTATTTATTACATCTCTTGAGATAATATGTATGCCACACTGGCAGTTTGTCTAGAAATGTATATTATCTTGTCTACGTAGAGATACATGACTTATGTTTATGATCAGACTTCATATGTGTGTGCCAATTTTTATGATATATATGATTATAATATTATTATGATGTAATTTATACAATTAAATTATCTTATAGTATTTATTACCACTAATACTTTTGTGGCCCCATGTTATACTTATTAGACCATGTGTTATCTCATCCTCATAATCATGTTGATTATCCACTTACTCTTGTTTATAAATAACTATTTTATATTATGTATTCACTAAGGATAACAAACCCAATGAAACATTTTCTAGTACATAAAGTATTTTATAATGAAGTGGTAAATAAATAATGATGTTATTTAATTATATAGTGAGGAATTATGTAGCTAATCTATAAAATACATCCAAACTATAGTTTGTTATATTTTTTTTTGGTATTTTTAAATTAACAATTATGTACTGTTATAATTATGAGTTAAGGTTATTATAAATATCATTAAATACCATTAAAAAAATTTCCTTCCCCCCATGTATTACCAATGGGATAATCTAAATTACCCAATGTTAAGGTGGTTTTATTTATATTTCCATTGTATACATGTTCCTCTTGATGAAAAGGATATATGAGAATATATTATTAGGAGAGTCATCTTGTAAAATTCAAAATAATTAATGAAAAACCATTCCAAAGGATTCAAAGTTTTATGTAGACCTTGATTATACTCCCCCGAAATCTCATTTATCTCCTCATACATTAATAACATGTGAAATAATGATATTTTTATTATAATATTTGTATCCCTTAAAAGACCATGAGTTTATAAATTAATGCATGAATCTTAAACAAAATTAATCATGTCAAACATTCATGATCAAAAAAAATAACAAGATAAATATGCAATGGTAGAATTTACAATTCAACATCATTTAAATCATAGGATGTGACATTAATCGTATAATACAAATCACACCATTACAATATGACTATGTTGTATATTATGATTTTCCAATCTTTTAACATGATATATATCAATACATATGATATAACTATTTATTAAAACCCAATACACACTAATATAGAGGTTAATTTGGTTGTAAATCAATTAAAACAATTTCCTCTTTTATTATATTTTTTTATGATCTATTTTCCATCTTAGCTGGAACTATGTTTGAACTGTCAGTAAATTATTTATCACTCCCCAACACCAAATATTATGTCTATAAAAATAAATATAATGAAAGAATAGTGCCATTGATATTTTATATGGATAATTTGTAGAGATAATCCAATGAGAACATGCAGATAGTCTTATCATTTTCTAAAAAGGTATTAATACTCAATATTCTTCGGTAACCTCAACAGGCTCCACCCAATTGTGGAGTAATTATTTAACTATTTATTATTGAGTTATCGACCATAAATTGAAATTTATAATATCAATTTTAATTCTTGATGCCTAAGTGGAACACTCCTGCACTCTTAAAGACCTCATGGTGCATAGGACATGTTTATGGCATGGCAAACACCCACCTACTCCTAACGGAAAAGTGTATAATATTTTACTTAAAACAAGAATACATAGGATCTTTTGAAACCATATATGTTTTTAAGGGTTTCATATTTAAATATATCTTCATTTATATATATTTACAAAAACAATTTCTGTAATGCCATATATAAACAATTCCATTGTAGTATTTTTCAATCTCTATTAAAAATATCTTATTTATGAGACATGGAATAAAATATAGATTTAATTAGCGTATTTTATTCTAAAATGTCTAAAATTTTTTTTGATATATACTGCAGAGTATATTATATATGAACTTACAATTTCAAGTGTATCAAAAATATTTTATCTATCAACAAGATGAGTAATCTATTGACAAATTTCAATGAAATTCAAATTTATTACATGTCAAAAACATGTTATGTAATGTCTAAGTGATTCTTCTATTGAAAATATTAGTAAAATAAAAATATATTACATATCACAAAACTCATACCATTTCTTAATTTATCGATTTTCAAATTATATTAAATACTCTGAAAAATAATGTACTTTTTCAAAAATACATTTCATAGATATCCTATATAGTTAATGGTAATTCTCTTACACAGTGAAATAATTGGTCTCCCTTATAACTTTAAACCTCTTACATTCATTTATCCAAGTCCGTATCTTCTAAAATAGACCACATCCAAATTAATATTTAAAGCTTAAACTTCTCAACTTCTGTATTTTAATTATTGGAACACTCCAATCCCATGCTAACTTCTGACGCAAAACTTTATTATCTTTCATAAAATCATAGTATGAATATTTGTTACTAAATACCCCTTTTATGGACTGATGGGATAACACTTAAATAATACATTAATGAAAACCAATAAATTTCTCATGTAAATAAACACATTTTACAAAAATATATAACATGCCTCATTGTGGTTGAAATATTTTACCACATTAGATATTTTTTACTAAAATACATATAATTAATTAATAATATATAAATGAGTGTAATCTATTCCCTTAACGATTTCATGATTTATGTATTTCCATTAGCCCCCATTTTTAATAAAATTAAATGATTATTCTCATTTCTTGACATGGAATTTCATTATTCCCGCTGATATCTATAAACTCCATAGATGGATCCACTCAAAATTTCTCCCTCATTATTAATATAAACAAGCCTATTTATATTTCATTAACTCAGAAAATATATTATTAGTTTAAATTGAATCATCGTATAATTTAAATTCAAGATTAAGTGAGTGTGTTCTCCCATATATCATGAAACTCTTTGCCAACCCATTTAATATAGGGATCTCTAAAATTTATAAATGGTTTGTATCCAAACTTCAACATATAGGATTATAAATTACTCTAATGAATTTTAGATGGTGAATATACCCCTCAAAATTTGATTCCTCAAAAAATCTTCCAAATATTACTAATATAGATATTCATGTTGAAAAACGAGTTTAAATCAACAATCTATAATTTATCAATGTCATTCACCTACTAACATATGCACATACTACGTGATATTTATTAATATAAACTCATCTTGAAAACTTATTCATTATCACAAAAGAGTATATTAATTGACAATTAATAAAATACTTATTGTATCAAATATAACACTTTATAGATTCACTAATAATACATTTTTATAATAAACTGTTGATTCCATTTGTTACTTTTATCACACTATTCTTCATAGGACATTATATTTTCTAAATGAATCAAAATATACTTTCCTTTTTCATAACCATCACCCTTTAAACCCCTTCTTTCTCTATATTAGAAGTGGCATAGCCTTCATTTTAGTAAAACTACTTATTGGTTACACTTATTTATTCTAAAAATATTTTTGTATGGTTTAAAATGAATTAGATGACGTAACATGTTATTATATGAATAAATAAGAATTAATTTTTAAAATTGTTTATTCCTCATATATATAGTGTATTGAGGAAATAAAATTTGATCCTTGACATATCTTTTGTTTTTCTAGGGTTGGTTTTGATACAACTTGACAAAATAGCTATAGATATATCCCCACTATGACTCTAGATCATAGTATTCTTCATGTTGTGTTGTATTTTCCATGAATCATCAACCCAATATGAATATTATTCATTCATCATGGTAATCAAAAGTGGATACTTGTAACTAATTGCTGAGCCAGTCCATAGATTTTGTTGCATTTCATGAATTTAATAAACCAAATTTCACTAATTTAATTTTTTAAATACAAACACATATCATAATTTATTCTAAATACAATTATATTTATTTTAATAGAATCACCCCAGGGATTATATATCTCTTTTTGAAATGCACCAAATTAAACAACATTTAAAAAATAATAATTCCAATAAAAGAGGGTACCTCCAACATCCTCAAGATGAGGAATGAGGTAGATCATGATGAACTAACCCATTCTCTTTAGCCTTCTTCAATTTCAGAAATATGGATATATTTCACATACCACTTCTATAGAATTTACATTGAATTTTTTATATAGTTTTAATTTTCCATGACATTGGATCCATCCATCTAGTTTTGGGATTAAACAAACTAATTTAGATCTCCACCTATGAATCTTCATTATTGAATCCTTCAATCTCATTCTTATTTATCCACAATGGGGGAACTCCATCAGTTCCCATTTAATTTTTTGTACTTTTAATGAAGAAAAAAATTAGGCATCCCTCTATTTCTTCTTCCAAACATTCTATAAGTATGACCGAAGACTTATTTCTTCTATATAAATTCGTTTGAAAGTACACTTCCTTCTTCCTTACAACTAGACCTATTTCATTCGTTTTAATATTACAAATCATATTTTCTTCTTTTATAGAGGGTTTCATTGACTATATCATCCTTATTTATTGGTAAAACCATTATTGAGCTCTATAAGTATCCCCCATGATAGTAAATCAATTTTTCAATGGATTTTAATCCTTAGTAAACCATCTCCTTGAATTTCAAATAGATAAGAATTTTATTAAAGATATTTTCTCCCTTCTAGTTCTAATGTATTTATATAAGAACAAGGTTATTAATTATAGATAATATCCAAGACAAATACCACCTTATGTGGTATTATTTTCGTTAACATGTTAACAATATTGATCTCATTTTACCAATTATCAATACAACTACTAGAAATGCACTCATAGTGAGTCCTACTATTATACAAAAGTATTACATTATAGCTAATCTACACTAAAATTCCTCTATAATTTTTCTAAAATTTATCATTTTCATAATAATATTTTTTAAATTTTGAAACATTTTTAGACATCTTGATGAGGAAAATTAAGAGGGTACCTTTAGCTTCCGTTTTCTCTTTGAGCGTATAATCTTTAATTCATGTTCTCAGATATTTTAACCAATCACCATCCCGTAATAATATATCTCTTTAATAGTGGATCCAAATTATATTCTATAATTTAGTTTCCCATCAGGATATGTCCTTAGAGGGATAATGATTTATTTCAATAATTTTAAGATGATAATTTTTTCTTCTAATCTTATATAATGTTTTTAATGTAAAATAATTTTGTGATTTATATTTCTACCCATCATAATTATGACTACATTAAAATCCACTTATCCTCCATTCCGTATCTCATTTTCCAAGGACAAAAATTCAATAAATGAAAGGTTCAATTGATGAATGAATTTTTTTCCACATTCTCATACAATAAACGGATATTAATATCACCACTAGAAGAAATTTCATTAGATTGTTAATTAGTAGTTTCTTATATTTATACTAATTCATCGCCGTATAATATAAATTATTCAAAGATATCTAAAATCATATATATAAATTTATCCTTAAAAACATTGTTGGAGTCATATTTTACAATAAAAAGCTAATTTTTTACCTTGGTTAGTGGGAAAGACTTATTATATGTCTTCTTTTTTATTATATTTTTTTCATTCCTTTATAATTTATTATTTTACATTTTTTATTGGGATCACACCTTGACTAAAATTTTAATTTTCTCTCTAGTAATTTAGCACAAAATTATTTTCATATTTTTATTTTCATTATCAAATTACAATGCCTTAAATATTCCATACATAGTAGTTTGATGAATGATTTTATTGTGAACACCATTGAAAAAGTTTCCTTCAAATATCCTTTCATCCATATCATAAAAAATTCATTCACTATGCCTTTTCATATCATAATATCAAAAATGTTACTCTATTATATCCTTGAAACAATATTAACGGTGAAAAATAATCTCATCAAAAAAATAAAAGATAGTTTCTATAAATAATATAGGATTTATTGTTAATTCCATGAGGAAAAAAATGCAAAAAGTGTCTGTTGAAAATGAACATCAACAAAGAAAAATTTATCTCTAATACTACTTGCCGAAACCCCAGAAACTCTAGGAAGAGGTGAAATAGATAGTTCAACAAATATAAACTATTTATTTAACTTTTATATGTTCATATTAGATCATGTTTCTACATTAAAAAGAAATATCTTCAAAAGTAACATTTTTTCCACTCCAATTTATAACAAATTAACTATAAAAATAAAAATACAATGAATTCATTATGACATTAGAATTTAACATAGTTCAGAAAAAAATATTCCAATAATAATACACTAAAAATCTCTCAACATACTAAAGAGGTAATAAGAATAACTATAATTAGTTAATGATATTTAAGAAAGGTGAACTACTGATCCTTGTAATACTTTCTATTTCCCTATCCACTGCATTATTTGTGAAGGAATTTAATAGTTTATATACATGTGGGTGTCCCCACATTTAGTATTGTATGATTTAATTATTTAAGTTCTATTCTATATAGATACACTTTTAAAACCCATGTATGTTTCTCTTATATTTTTAAGATATATTATACATACTAATCAATATTATGGTCAATTTGATGTCTTCTATATGAAAATGACAACAACACTTATATTTCATAAGAATAATTCCCCCCATGAATTATATTATTTCATAATTATTAATGTTTTACATATATCACTAATAATCCATGTTCCCTCAGTCCTACTTCCCCCAACAAGAACATGGTATAATTTTTAAAATTCCTTTATGAAACACCTCATCCACCTTTTTTTCCCCTAGGCCCTAGATCTTCAATAATTCTGGGACACCCCTACCTCTTTTTCAAAAAATAGTGTTTTTCATAATTATAGTAATGTCTCTCCTATGATCTTTATACATAACCAAATATTTTGTTAAAAAAACATAATATCTATAACAGATATAGTTTTTATATTCATAATATGGATTCTTCATGAAATTATAATCAATTAAATCCACTTCTTTTCTTCTTATCGTGAACTAATTCCATATTAAATGGAATTATTAGTTTCTAAAAACATACCATTAATTTTAATAATATATTATCTCTGATATCTCAAAGATATTTCATCCATCAAACCTATAATGAACATAAATCATCAGAATTCAAATTTGACCAAATTATCGATTATGTGTTAGGATTAATATTTCTCATTGAAAACATTGTGGTCAGATTTAATTCTTTTGTAGTCATGTAGATGTTTTCATCAATGAAATATTACTCAATGTGTGAATTAAAATATATTTAATATGTCAATATTATGTATTCAATTCAATATAAATTTCATTTCTTGATCCACTATTAATATTGTAACAGCACTCTCTATGGTGGAAAGATTCATTAATTATCCATACGTCGATATTAAATCCCAAATTATAACTGATAAAATTATTATAAATTTTCATGACCTGATTTAAATCCATCTTGAATTCATTCATACTTTTTATTATGAAGATCTTAATCAAGGTAAAAATTATCCTATCATCCACCCAAAAGAAAAGTGATATATATTACCCATTAAAAAAATGTGTATCTCTAAATAACAACACATCCTTCAAAATGAATTTTCCTTTTTATATTCTACCACTGCATCATAGAAAAACATAAAAATCAATAATTTATCTTAAATATGAATTTTCTTTTTCATATTATATAATACCCAAGGAATATTTCTTATATATGATATTAGGAATATATAATGTATGCCTTTACTTTTATATATTTTTCTAGTATCAGAAAATGAAATGGAGGACGATGGGCCAGATATTTAAATTTTTGTTCATCGGAGAGATGAACCTATATTGTCTCTTATGACCTGAGCCTCACTAAAGGTCCATGAATCTTAAATGAATTATTTAATAACAAAAATAAAAATAGATTTACCATGTTTTAATTGGGGGCATACTCAATTGTAGCTTGTTGTTAGAGATAACTGGTCGAAGGATCAAAACATGAAGCCTTCTAGATATCCCACACAAACTCCCGAAATCCATACTGATGTTTAGAATAAAATTGTGGGTGCTAGCACAATGCTCCAAAGATTATTTCAACATCACATTGATCACCTTGATCCCATCCCATTGATTAATGAATTTATTCTGGTATTGACTACTTTGAAAAAAAACATTCCCTCTCCAGAATTTTTGTTTAGAAAAAGGAACCCATTCCATTAGAATGAATAGTCAATGAATAAGAGTCTATCTCATTCTTATAAAGTAAGAGGGAAAAATACACAGAAAGGGTTTCCAAAATACAAGAAAAAAATCCCAGTAAATATGGAATAAATGATATTTTATGATGAACAAACTATGTGATTTATATCATTTATATTTTATTACATCCTTGTAATATATAATAAATATATTATGTGATAAAATCTCAAAAAATAATTTGACATGTGATTCCTAAAAAATTTAAATGAACCATGAGTATTAATATAATATTCATTAATATAATATTTTTCCATATATTCACTTAATACATTGGGAATACATTTAATTAATAAATTCAACAAAAATATTACATAATTGAATAATAAGGAATTTTTTTATTCATCATTGATCAATTACTTAGAAAACATTCGAACCTCGTGATGGATCCTAACATATCTTATATACCAATTCAACTGAATAGAGAAGACTCTTGAATAAGTGAATGTGTGTGAACCTATATACTGATATATTGATAACAGTGAATACCATTAATAGGATAAGATAAAATTCAAGAAAACTATCTGGACCCCTAAAGAGTTAAGGAATAATCATATTAATTGAAAACATTAATATACACAAACAATATTTAATATAATCTCTTTTTCTATGTATATCTCATAAATCATGGTATGGACTATCATTATCATACTTTCTTACATTATTGTTTTTTGATTTACCTATACATGGCTACCTTTGAATTTCTTGAACACGAATTTATGAGGGTACTATAATCCATATGAACTATGAATTATGTATCACTTCCTCAACTCAAAATTTAAAAATTATATTTTTACCATTCAACCAATTATATACCACCAATGATGCACCCAAAAAAAGCTACACTCCAACAACATAAATATCACCATTTTACATTTTTCCATTGTTTTTGATCTAATGAAACACATTGGAAATGATATTTAGGTAGAAGAAAAATAAATATGTTCATAGATAGTAATAAAAAATAACGCCTGAAACATGTGGTTTTTTTATTGGATTTTATGTCCCCATGATCTCATATAGTAGAGATAACCATGGTTGAAATTCATGTGAAGAAGTCACAATTATTATGATCCACAAAAACCTAGTAGTCAAACTTAAACAACCCCCATTCCATATAATGTATCTTGACTATTGGAAATTTATTTAAGATTAACGTCATGGTATCTAAAGGATATCAATATAGCTGAGAAATATCTCTAACCATTTGATATTAAAACAATATATGGAAATTACAACTTAAATAGAGGATGTTGGAATATCTACACTATAATGATAAGTGTACATAATGTGTAACTCACTGTATAAAAGGTCTGGTAATCGAAATATATTGTTAGTTGGGGTATAGGGAACACACTGTTACAATAGTCTCACCTTAAATAGATCCAACAATACAGTGAACTTAGTTTTCTCTCACATGATAAGGTCCTCTTTTTGTTGAGTTATGTATTTAGTCATGGGTTTACTATATATTTGATGCCTGACTATTATATTATATTCACACTCACCTACTTGAGTAAGAATTCCATAAATATGATATCCACAAGTGTATTCTCTTTTCTCCACTATAATAACCTGAAATCACAGCCAGTACCCGTAATAAAATTATCATGATGAAAAAAATTACATACATGGTTTGAATTAAATTACTATAACAAATAAATGATTTTTATACTACTTTTTTAGCTAACTCAGAAGCTATGAAGAACTCGGTATATGACAATATTCCTAACACTAACTTATATGGGGTTGTATTGTGCATTACCATAGCTTTACTTTGATATTAGATCATATTGATCTGTAGAAAGACTATCATGTATTCCATTTTCACTAGTAACCCTTCCTCTCTACATAATAGGAACCTAACCTTTGTACTTCTCCAAGTACACATGGATAGTTTTGAGTTCTTCGCTTGCAGTTCTCTAGGTTACAATTGATATTTTCCCACCACAATGATTATCATGGGAATATCATTTCCTCTACATATCATGTAATTAATTATTGATCCATTGCATATGTTTATTGGATTTAACTCACCACAATCTCTTACTATGTTTCAAACATGTCTTCTCAGAGAGATTAATGTTGTGTTACATTGGAAAAAATTCAATCTCAAACTATTCCAACTTGTATTGGATTAATAACATGTCAGTATATGTTCAACTAACTAGGTCTAAAATGCCATTATATCTATATAATTATATTATGTTCCCTAGAATTTAAGTATCTACATTAGGTCAACCTATTGAGATTCACTTTCATTATGGAGTTAACTATCTATAAGACCAGTAGTGGTCTTCCATATGTTTACAAACATATTAATATAGGAAAAACATGACACTTCCACTATCATATGAAAGAAACATGGGATAGATTCATTCCAAATTAATATTATATTATCAGGTCACATACATTAATCCAAAATTACATTTTAGTAACTTTCACCCCTTATTGGTATTTTTATAGTTTCACTATCACAATTTTGTTGCGTCGTTTAATCACCTTCTATATTTTCTGTTATTAAAATCCAATGATAAATATAATGATCATAGAATGTACATATTATAAGTAATATTCTAATTTATTTAAGAAAAATTAAATCGTATTACCAATCAATCCTTATTAGTATTATACTTGTACTACCCATGTATTTTCTCACTTGAATACCCACCATAATATTCAAAATAATAAGCATATTTTCTTTTATAAATGGAATCAATTATTTAATTTCGTTTAATATTTTGAATCATGGCTTCTTTCTATATACTAATTAATTATATGGTTCCCTATTCTCAAAAAATAATGTATCACATAAACTAATGAATACAAAATCATTTACAATGGATTTATTCATCCTACACAGTATGTGTATTTGGAAAATTATTTTCCTTCCAGCCCTTATAGGACATGTTCCTATATTAACTCTTTTTTCATCTTTGGGAATTACTGAACCAAAGTAAATTTCAATACCACTATCTTAAATAGATATACTCGCCCTTTTATAGAATTATAGTCTATAACATGACCATCACATTTTTATCATAGTTATTGAAGTAATATCCTTATATAACATTTGGGTAACAACATTATATGGAAATTGTGTTTCTATTGTTGCATGTTTATATGTATCATAAGAATCATTTTAAATCTAAACACACACCATTATGAAGTAATTGACTTATATCAAATGATAACACATAGTATATTCATTTCTAATTAGATTTTGCATTTTTTAATGGGTTATCATTTCAATTTTGAAAATTATAATATGAAAAAATTATGGAAATATCAGTAATTTATATATTATGAAACATTGATAATCTATTTAACTACATCGTGAATGAGATTGGTATAAATAAATGTGCATGTAGGAGTTAATCTATGCAACATTGTACTTATCATTGTTTTCATATAATAATTTTCATCGATCATCCTTATTAACGTCATTGGTTTGATTTTTGAAAGATAATATCTCTTTTGGTAATACTCCATGATTAATTATATTGATTAATGGATGTTTGGTAAAGATATTATTCAGCACACAACCATAAATCAAAACATCTATTATTAAACCATGAATATTCATTACTTCACTTTTATATTCCTTAAAATAATTAATAGAATCAAATAAAGTATAGTTACCACGAGAATAACCTTATAATAGTTCACAATCTCTATTTGATCAAATTATGAATTATTTGTGAGGTAATTTTATTTCTAAAGGTTTCATTTTTCAAACTATGCTCATAATTCTGTCGATAATTCATGAGGTATTTAACTCAAAAGTGTCTAAAACCATGGTATGTATATCCTAGAAAACTACATAGATCTGCTTGATAAATTATTATATTTTCACAAATGGGTAAATATGTATTAAATTTTATATGCATCATATATTTCTAATGATTCATGTATTACTTAACTATTGGTTGTGGAAACATTCTATTAAAAAATTCATTCATAAATGATCTGGTAACATCCAACACACAATTATTATGTTAAAAGAACCATTATCATAGGATGAAATCACGTTCTTCTAGTTGTAAATGTAGGTATCATTCTTAGTCAACTTCATGGAGAACACACCATGACATCTAGTGATGTTTCTTGACATACAAGGTTTGTATGATTCAAAAAAAATATTTAAGAACATTTTTTAGCTAATAAAGAACGATCATAAAAGAAATTTTGCATTTAATGTTGAATATTCCATAAATAAATGCATATTATTAATTCTTATAAAAATCATTACAGTTCTTCTTCTAATGATATATTCTATCACATGAAATTAAAATAGCCTCAGGTTTAATGCTCTCCATCACTATCATCGGTTACATTGAAAGAAGTTTTGATGGTACCTTGAGTATTAAACATTTAGTCAAATGTTTTTTATTGTATTACTATTTTTCAAAAAAATAATTAAATATTTATCTTTATAAATATTAAATATTCTTACTGAACCAGACCCAAAATATAATGAACATGTTTTTTCAAAGTATTCTTTTGATAATTCTCATTGAAACTAGAAAAACGGGGTGGTTAGGATGGGAGAATATGTTGAATTGAATGTTCTTAATTTTACATAAACTCCAATACATGTAGTCGTTCTATGTACATTATCATCATGATAATATGAGTACCAACTTGAGTTCCATCTAACATTCGATACATGATCAGTTTTATTTTTATATCATTGATATATCACTTCAATTTCTAATTGAAAACATCCTCGAGATGAGGTAACATGATATATGAATCCATATCCTTATGTTTCTCCTACAACTCTTTGGACATTGATTCAAGAATTAAGATATAAACATCAAATTCATCATCCATGAGTCTCGTGTATTAATCTTTCCCATCTCTACATGATCCCTATGGAGGCTCATCAGGTTTTCGGGACTCCATGACATATAACATCCTTTCGTATTACAGTAAAATGAACGTGCCCCTATACCACTTTTGTAAATTTTCCCTGATAAGGACATGATATTTTTCAATTATGAATTTTATATTATCTATGGATTCATATATAATTTACAATAAAAAATATAGCATAGTAGTAATGTTATATTAATTAATAATTATAAATTACTAATTAATTTTATCATCAAATATTTTCCGTTATTTTATCGAAATCTATCTACCCTCTATACTAGAAGCAGAATACTCTACCTCTTTATTATTCTTTTGGAATGGATCCTTGAACCCTGTCACCATATTACAAAATCTATAGTGATGCTTCTATTTATAGAGTCCGAGGTATGCGTTTGATTGGTCGACCACCATAACTCAATGTTCCTTGGTTTTTCCATTAATGTATCAAATTTTAAAATCATAATCATTATTTAATAAATTATTGCCTCTAATGTTTCATAATGATATATTTGACTACTTATTTCTTCTGGTATTAGTTATGTGAGATCATTAATCTCGTAAGAATTCATGTGTATTATTTGGGACCTCAACATTGGCTGAAGAGCACCCAGTACACTTAACATTATTCAAATTTGAGGAACAGAATATGTCCATGACTTAATATTTGATTGAGTGGTTTTTAATATATCTCGAACAATATAATCACATTATAATAGTTTTCTTCAAACTATGTATTAAGAATTCAAATTGAACATTAATATAATACTTTCATAGTTTCATTATGAATTTTTTATAATTATTATTTTGTGTATTCAAATAGTATATAAGAACATATATACAATAATGAAGAGTTCATAATGAAAATAAATTAGAAAACTTGTCTTAAGAATCAAATATTTGCCACTCCATTTAAATTTAATGGATCAACCATTTCTTAGGGGTATCATGCTAGATTTTGTTTTTAACTCATTATGTAGTTTTTCCCCAGTACAATGTTTTCAATTCATGTATAGATTTTACCTAGACAGGACATGGTTCGGGACAAATAACATCCTCATCAATAGTTCATCAATTACTCACATGCAATCGATGGGGTCTTGAGAAGCGTAATACACATAAAGATAATGATTAACATGAATTCCCTTATACATATTAAATAAAATATAATTTAAGCATAACATCATAAAAATTAACTAATTATTGAAAACATTACAAGCAATTTTAAATAATTATTAAATATAAATATAAATACATGGTCCATGCTCAAAACTATTCTATGGGTGAATTAAAAGTGGGATAAAAAATTAAAATTCAATAAATTTAACAATGGTGGAATTTAAATAAATTAATATAATTATTTAAATTAAAATTACATGATTTTATTTGTCCCCTTGTTAAATTATCTTTTATTCCAAAAAAATATATTACATAATATAAATTTATAACTAAAATTAAATTAATTTGTCATATAATAAAATCATTATTATTATTTACCGAAAAATTAATAAATTATTTTTTATTTAAATTATAATTATCGCATGCCTAGTATCCCCTTCATGTGTATTGTGTGTAGGGATAAATGGAAGCACGTCCCTTCTGAGAATGACATAACCTTTTTAGGGATATTTTTGATTAGAAAGACTGATCCTAACCCATTTTGGGTCATAAATACCCAATCAGACTAATTGTAGAGTGGGTCGGCTCAAACAGGAAACCATGGAGATTGTTGGAACACAATTGGACATGTGAGGCTAGTTGGGGGCAATGTCTCCAAGTTGTTTCGTGTGGAGCAGTCTCACCTGAGGGAGGCATGACATTTAGGGAAGCAGTCACTATAGGGAACCGATTAGTTTGATGATGGGGGGTTGGTCTTTGAATATGGTATGTATGAAACAATCGCGAGGGGATGGGTGCACAGGTCGCCAGCACGTTGAGCCACTAATACACAATATTTTTTTCTTTGATGTACTGTGGTTCTCCACAAATGTATGTTGTCACCAAACTGATTAATTTATTAAAATAATATTATGAAATTTCAATTTTTTCACAAAATTTTGGAATGTATACCCTCATCTTGTACTATTCTAGCAATGGGTATCCGACTAGTGATTTGAGAGTTGCTTGATATCACCAGATACGATACAAACCAGGAAAAAGTAACACATACATATATGTTTAATATGTGTGTCGTTAATTTTCACCCTCAACTGCCACTTTTCAATCAATATTAATGTTTTCATATGTTCATATCATGATCTTCCGAAATCGGATCAACAAACAGTCTATTCATTATGGACAGAGTTAATACTCTTTATATAATTTAATGAAAATTATCTTTTTTCAAATCATAAAATTGATGTGATCCCTCTCATATCTAATGCTGGTATTAGGGAGTAGTGGAAGTTGGTGGGCCGATGATTTAAAATTTTATCACCAGAGTTATGAATCTATACTGTCTCAAGATATCTAATCCTTAACAGTTGTTCAAGAATCTCATGTGAATTATTTAATCACAAAGATAAAAAAACGAATACCAGGTTTCAATTGGTCGAAAATTCGAGTAGAAATTGTCACTAGTGATAATTTCCCAATGATTTTGAATTGGAATCCCTTTAAACCATCCACACACATTACATGATTTCATGTGGATACCGATCATCAGATTATGAATGCTAGCACAGAGCATTAAATTACCATTTAAATAGTGCATACTGAAATATAAACACTATAACAATTAGTGTGCATCATGTATAGTGTGGTAATCTAAATGTACTGTTTAGTTGGGTTTATGAAACCTACTATTAAAACACATTTTCATTACCAAAAAACCCAATTAAACGAGGTTATAACCCCTTCTAAAGACATTAGTAGTGGTAACACTTAATTGCCGTAAATGTTTTCACCACATTGTGTTAGCATTGGTTTTCATGAAGATATGCTAAAGAATCTTGCCACTAACGGCGAAAAGATTAGAGACGATTTTAACCCACTCTAATTTCACCAATAGAAGTTAGAGTATAGGGGTATACACCCCTTCTCATATCGAAATCAATGTATAGGCGGTTATAAACCACCTCTTATAGAGTCGTATGTTCAACATTAGAGTCAGTTTTTGAAAATGCCTCTAATCAAGACTTGTATTAGAGAAGGATAAATCCCCCTATAATTGAGAACATTATTAGAGGTGATTCATTTAACCACCATTAATAAATTTTTAATATTACATATTGAATTTTTTAAATCCTATAACCCCCCCTCCCCCATCCAATTTCCTCCTCGCACCATCTAGTTTCCCCACCTTACCTTCTGTTTTTCTCGTTCCCATACAGCACCCTGATCTCGTTCTCCTATATCATCCCCGCTCGCCTCCCATTCTACCATAGCCGCCCCAACCAAACATGCCTTGTCTCCCTTAGTCACCCACACCTTGACTCACCTCTAGTTCTCATGTATCATCCCAACATCGCCCCCTCTCCCATTCTCCTGTAGCTCCCCCACTCCCTTATAAATTTTTATCCACATGGGTTTCGAACCAAGGACCGGTTTATTAACACCCAATGCCTCTACCACTAAGGCAGTTTCTATTATATTAATATAAGTACATAATATATATATATATATTGTAATGATTATTTAAATAAATAATATTGGAGTAAATAATAAAATACATATAAATATTTAACATATATATATATATTATAGATTAATATATAATATTTATATTAATTATTTTTGTATTTATATTATAATACTTTTATACTGTATTCAATTTATACATTCATATAAACAATATATTTTAGATGTGTTTACAAAAATTTGAGCAAATATATTTTATAATTGTATTTATATTATGTATATACACATATATTTATATATATATGTAAATTATTTATATACTTAAATACACGTTTTTAAATTATATACATGTTTATAATATATATTTATATATATGTATTTAGTTAATATATTTATATGTTATCTTAAAAAATATATTTATATAATTTATTTCAAAACATATTTTTATTATTATGAGCATTTATATATATATTTTTGTATAAATTGTATAATATCATATATAAATAATGTATAATTTATATTATATGAAATAAAATTTATACAAATATTTATGAGATATAATTAATGTTATATGAAATACAATTTATTTAAATACTTTTATTTTTATGAAATATAATTTTATATTTTATATAATTAATATGCACAATATATATATTTACTTCTATATGAAAGAGAACTTATAAAAATATAGATATATCGTATTTCAATAGATATGTTTAATATTATGCATGTCAATATATATTTATTTAAATAAATATAACTTTATAATATTATGTACATGAATATATGAGTTTTTCAGTAAATATAATAGTTTAATATTGTGTACATTAATATAAATTTAGTTTTATAAATTTTATATCATATAATGTTAATTATATATAATAGAAAAAGCATAAACATATTAAATACAAATATATATATTATTATAATAATATAAATTATAAAAACTTAAAGCTTGAGTGTTTATATGATATATGTTTTAAATAAAATATATATTTTTATATATTTATATACTATTTTTATTATTTTATATTGTATATAACAAATATTATATGAAATTGAATTTATAAAAATAAATAAATATAAAAGTACATAAAATTATAAAATTATATTTATGTAAACATATAAATTAAATTAAATACATGCACAAAATTAGAAATATAAATTATAACTAAATGATGCATATATATTTACGAAATTAATTTATAATTTATATGGTATGCTCAAATATATAAAAAACATGTATATAATATATATAAATTTATATATAATAATATATTTTTAATATAATAAATGTTATATAAATATATTATAATATCTATTTATATTTATATTTAATGTAGTATATTTTATATTTATTTTTAAACATAATATAATAAAAATGTATTTAGGCATAAAAATACAATAAAACTCTATTTAATATAATATATGTATAATTTAAATCACAATACAAATGTATAGTTTTTATAAAATGATATATAAATTTTAAATATTTGAATAATTATATTTGTAATTAAATTTATATTTTGAATACCAACATATATTTATATATATACATTTTCTTATATGTATAAGTATTTATTTAAATAATTAATGTAATGTATTTATATATATGTTTATAATGAATTTAAATACTGATATATAATGTGTTTATTCCACACACACACACACACATGAAAATATATATATAATAAAATTTGAATTTATATAATTTTTATTTTGAAAAAAAAAATAAAAAATTAGCTGGGGTTGAAAACCCCCCCAATCAAACTAATTAGCACCGGTTCATGATCCTCTCTAATGTAAAAAATTAGTGGGGGATCACAACCCCTTTTAATTTCATAATAAAAAGGGTTTCAAAACCCCCTATAATGTCATATATCTGAAGGGGTTTAGAATTTCCTAAAATTTCATAAATTAGAAGAGGTTCAAAACCCCTTCTAATCTAAGTGATTAACAATACTTTATGAATCTCTTCTAATTTAAGAGATAAAAGGGGGTTCTGAACCCCCACAATTTTCTTTAAAAACAAAATTTTAATGCTCTATATATACCATATAATATAAAAATATATTATATATATATAATGTCTTTAAAATCCAACCAGACATATATAGCCACTAATTATTAAATTAGCATTGTTTTGGACACAACCGCCTCTAAAATCCAACTAAATATTAAAAAGAAAAATGCTAAAAAAATAATAAGTTGTTTAATCCCCATCTAAAATTGATGAATAGAGGGGGTTGTGCATAACCCCCACTAAATTTAATTTATAGGGGGTTGTGCATAACCCTTTCAAAAGACAACGCCGCTAATCCGTTGTTTTTTTAGTGTTTCAGTATTTATATACAATATCTTATATATGAATCTCGGTATTCATTAATTATGAACTTCAATTTTCGTATAATACTTAAATATTTTAAGTATAACAATAAGGATTCTTCATATATATAATTTATAGTGAACTCTTAATATACTATGTTTCAAAATTTGTTTCTTGTTACCAAGAGGAGTATAGAATTTCACATTTTAGTGAACACCAAATATATCATGTATCATGTAAGATATATCACGTAACCAATGCACCCATTTCAAAATTGTCTTCAATATTCATTAAATAATTCTATTTTTAAAAAAACAGATTTCCAACATTTTTTTTACGAAATGGGACATCCAATACATCATGGAATACATTGTCATGATTTTATCTTCTGAACATCAATCTTATAATTATACATCTTCTCATTTTATGAAATAGTATTCATCCATTTAATATAAAAAACTCTAAATTATTATCATTTATCATCTATGAATTTTAAAACTCACCTCCCATGATAAAATTCACCCACTTAACTTTCAATTCATTCAAAAAAAAATGGTATCCTAATATCACGTGTTTCCCACCATTCGTTATGCATTATAAGATAACCCACTAATATGACATTTGAAAACTTCTACTATAATCTCAATTCCATTGATACATATTTTCATCAAATCTAACATATAGCCTTGTGGATGCAACACCTTCATTAAGGAATATGATATTTATTTTATTCCAATATGGTATACAATAATATATATATAATAACTTATAATACACATAAGTCACAACATTCACATATAGGATTCAGGGAATAAACCCATATGCATATCAATTATATTAAATCATAATAGATTTGTTTTTTTCTATTTCTCATTACATATTATCACATATAATAAATAAAAAATTCATATAAAAATATCCTTTTAAACATTATCATAAATCATTTAGAAATATGTCATCAACTTCACTATGTATAATCACATATGTAATACATTTTAAATATCAATCAAAAAAATTTTTTAGGTAAACACTAAATTACATTTAGAGAAACTATTTGAGTTCCAAGAAACAGAATAACCATTCATTCCAAAGAAATGTGTGACATAATGAGTCATTGTAGAATTGAAAATATATATGATTTCCATTATTCATTGAAGTGATAAATGATAATCCCATAATAAATAATTTGTTCTTCTTACACTAAAAACCTATTTAGAATGATCAATTTCAAACACATATATCTCTATACTTGTGTCCACTAGCTATAAAACTAAATGGACATCATAACTTATTCCTAGAAAACCCATCATATATGTGAAACACACTATAGTTAGTCCATTCTTCATCACTTCAATATTACATTTTAGGAAATTTTTTACTTCTTTTTTTAATACGGTTGGCTTGGTATAAATGTATACCATCTTCTCACAACCTATAAATTTTATAGATAAAACATTAACTTCTTAGGAATTTTATGATCTATATATTCTAGGTATAAAACCATTTGATATCTATGCTTACCTTTTAAACTATCCATCCATGTTATTGATGTGTAATAACACATTAACCTATCTTGTTTACACATATATGGATGGGTATCCTCCTCACATCACTTTCAAAAAATAGATAAAATATTCTATACGTGTATAATTTCAATCACTCTATTATTCTTTGGAACACAATGACCTACTTCATATTTAAAAAATACAATTCAATCATCTATAAATCACATGGTAGTTCAATCTCCCCATTTAAATTTACTTACAACTCCAAAATTATCAAAAAACCATTGCAATAATTTTACAACTAATTAATAATGAACTCAATGTATGGAATTTTTTATCCTATTTAATGAACGTATAGGGTATATATGATGATGTTCATTTTAGTGACATGATATTTTGGATCCTTTAAGTTAATATTTTTCTTCATTAGTTTATGTCATGAAAAACATTAAACTAACACAAGACCTGAATAAAAATAACCATGTCATATTAGAAATACATGAATAAATATGAACATTTGTATATAAAAGGATACTAATGAATTTTAATAATTTTATATTATTATTCTCATTGATAATTAATCAAAATAATGAATTATTTCAAAGAACCACTTAAAAAGGGTATAGTATATTACCTAAATAGATAAGAATGATCGCATTTAAAATTTTATTATAATAGGTAATATTTAGATTTTTAAAACAAAAACATTAATTATAAATTATTTATTAATTTATATGAAATAAAATTAATGAAATATGATGTTCAATAAGTCATTTTTCAATCAAAACATGTTTTAATCATTTCTTTATTTCTTTTTAAAAAAATATATAAATAAATTTTATAATATTAGTATGATAAAATATAATATTTTATGAATTTATAATATCATAATTATTTTATTTATTGTTTTTTATATTTTTATAAATAGATTGATTTTTAGATGAATAGTGAAAAATACCATTTTTGAAAATGAAGTTATATTTAGGAAATTATTAGTATATAAGTGTGAATATTAAATTTATGAATCCTTTTTATAAAATGATATTTTTTTATTTGATAATAGTATTTATAATTTTAAAAATTATTGGTTTAATGTATTAACCCATATTGGACATTTTAGGATTGAAGTTAAATTTTTTCAAAGCATTTTTTAATTCATTAAACTTATTTATTTTGAAATTAATTTTGATTTATTCTATAAATTGAATAAAATGAAATGGATTTAATGTTAAAAATAATTTGTTACAATTTATCTAATAAGAACCACTTTATATTTAGGCACATTTATTAAGTTACCTTGGGTGAAAACTAGTTACCATATTAAAAGATAAAATAGTAAATGTAATAATTCAGGTGCAAAAGGCTGAAACATGATAATAATATTTATATATTTTAGTATATGAGCTGGGTATAAATCTAATCTATTTACCACTAAATTATTTCCCAATTTCGGAGCCCCATGACATGATTAACATGTTCTCCCTTTATATGATGTTGAAATATTTATACAAATTCCATTCAAACCACTCATAGAAGGGGAATATCACTGCCCATTTCAGGAAATCCCAAAAATTTGGTTTCTAATGAAGCAACCAAATGGTCCTCCCAAATGGTGTAATCCCTAATCAATCCCCCATTAATGGGATGATTCCTTGAATAATCCCTAACCTTACTGAATTAAATGGGATTTGATTCCCAACAATCTTGGATATGTCCAGATCCTCCCTGAGGTCTAATCCCAGCACCCAAATCCACCCATAATGGTTCATATCATAAGTAATATCATTCCCCCACCAAAGAGAACACATCTTCTCTAGGGCCCTCGGGAAACCTCAATATAAGTCCCTAATCTAATCTTGGCTAGGTTTCATCCACCTAGACTTCCTTGGAGCACGATGTTAAACTGCATGGTTCAGTCCTTGTCACATGACCTTAAAATATGATGTTCCCCCATTAATTGAAACATAACTATGTGGTTTCTAATTCATCTAATGAGCATATGTAGGAATCCCATCTTATTCGATCTATACCGAAATCAAAACAACATTCCCCCATGGATGGTAGTAAACTCTTGGTCACCCTACCACATGGATTAAAACAACTGTCTTCCTAGTTAATGACTAACAAATCCCTAATATACCCATAAATGGTATCATTGATGGAGAACCCAATATAAATATAAGTATCTGCATTGATGGAGGGCCTTAGATTCATAAAAATGATTCTAAACCAATGAGTATTAATGGTTTGTCCTTGCCATATGATAATAAAGAATATACACAATTCCGAATGAACTAAGGATTCAAGAAGATATGATAAATCAACAAGAGGGTCCCGAAATAGGAAATAATATCCCTCAAAAGGGTTTGATGATCTAAACATACCATCATATCAACCAATGTGTGTTATTATGTTTCATTTGCCAAGTCACCCAGTGTGAACCTGCCTTTGGTAGGTGGGTCCATGAATAATGGATATAAGAGGCATTGGGTATTTCCATCTCTACGAAAAAAACCCATTGGAGACTATTTGGAAGTGTTGAACCTGATTTGAATTATTGTATAAAATTAATCCACATACTATCAACCATCGGGGCCATAATGTGCTTCTGAGAGAAACACATAGACACACAGATATATATATCATTATATTTCTTACCATTTCACTCATTGAAATATTTTGACATCATTTGTGTAAATGTGGACTAAAACCTTCACGAAACAATGTGACTCTATTTTCATTAGGAGACCACATGGATTAATCATTTGAATGTGCGACCTACCATCTTCATAATAATAATGCACATTATTTTTCCTAACCATATATCATAGTTGGACTAAAATTTATATTTTTTTATAAAAATGATTATTATGCCATTATTTGTTTCTGTATATTACAAAACTAAATAATCTTTTCCAGAAACAGTTCTTTTATATACAAACATGCCTGAGAAAAGTAGGAAATTAACACAAAAAATAATGAAATAATGAAATGTTATTAACATAAGGTTGATAAGATATTATAAAAAGATCATATATGAAAGAATAAATATTAATTTGATTCCTTCATTAGTTTATAATGTGTTTAAAACCACTATACCAATTATTTTAAGAAGGTTTGACTGAAAGGATGTCCAAGATGAGGGATTTATTCTCAATTTCATTTCATTAAGGCATATTATAATGTTATTCACCTTGTTTCTTTTCTATGGTGTATATGTTTCCCCTTTGACATGTAATAAAATGAGTAATTCATTATTCATGGTGTTATAAGAATAATTTTCAATTATTTTATCTATGGGGATTTTAAATAAATGTTACCAAGTGGTAAACAATTTCTTAACTCAATTTCTCTCCATTAGGTTAAATTACATAATAATTACCTTTGATATTATAAGATTATATATTTATTGAATTTCAATCATATTATGTTTTATTTCAACTTGTTTTAGGTATATTCAAATTTTATTCACATATTCTTTTTATTGACTAATTCTCAATTCAATGTTACGATCTTTGTGAGTGTTTATTTCACAAGCTCATTCAAATCATGAATTTTTATACTTATATTTTAATTAAGGGAAATTTTTTGATAAATTATTAATAAATACATTTAATTTTCTCCACATTTTTTTATTAATTTTATTTTAATGCAATAGTCTAATTTTAGCTATCTTTTGTTGTAAAAGTTTTTGAATTTTTTAAATAAAATCTTACTTTATTTGTCTCTTGATATAGAACACCTATTTCATCCAAACCATTGTTTTCAAAAAATGGTTTCAAATTTTTTTTTGATTTTTAAGAATGATTTATTTAGTATAATATTTCCCATGTTTTACATTTTCATAAACTTTTTTGGAAGGAATCTTATTTTCATTTTATGAATGCTGCCTTCTATAATATTTTTATTGTATAAAAGGGATGTTCTTTATAACTTGTACAGAATATAAAAAAATACCCACCATCATGACCAATAAATCATTAAATATTCCATTAATATTTAATAGATTATTTTAAATAATTTTTTTACTAATTTATATAAATTATTATCTTATAAAAGTTATTATCTAGGAAAAGTATTTTCAAAATTATTTTTTTGTTATTTTCTAACAAAATTAATTTCAAAAGTATTTTTTTTAGAAAGTTATTTTAAAGATGAAAAAATAAATATTCATTAAGAATGTATTAAATATATTTTTCTGTTATTTCTATTCCCCAATGATAACAACCCATTATTCTTACTCCAATAGAAATATGTATTATTAATACCATCTTTATTCTTCTTCTAGATAGTCTAAGATTATTTTTTCCAAGGATAGTATTTGATTTCACATCCTTGTTTAATTTTTTTATTTATTAAATTCTCTATGAAATATTCAATTTCCTTTGATCATTAGACAATAAATTTCCCTAAAATATCAATATTATTTATCATTGATATTCTTATATCCTAAACTACATCTCATTTATAAGTACTTTGGATTACATTGAATGACATTTGATTGACATGGAAAATATTAATAAATCTTTATCCTTTACTAAATATAAATATTTTATGTTAAGCCATATTGAATCAAAAATCAAATAAATTATTTGATATATGTGGAATGATTTGGAGATGTAGTGATGGGTGGGATCTGGTATTATATATCCTCTTGATGCATCAATATGTATACCAAGTCAATCAACATAATCTGGTACTAATAGAGACAATACATGTAGTTTAAACCATCATGTGAAAGGTCTTAATGGAAGAGGAATCCTATTACTAAGACATGAAATCCAATTATTATGAATTTCAATCATTAAGAGTCAATTTATTACTATGCATGATATTTAAACTATGATATTATCTCTAGATGCATAAAATTATAATTTTATTGATTAAATGGAATGTGCTTTCATCAATTAACCTTTTCATATTGATTATTCATTATTTTTTTTATGAAAGTCATGTAATTTAAGTGGAATTTGGGTTTAGTTATTTTACATTCCATATTTATTATTATGAATGAGATTTTAACATGAATATTATCACTAGATTAACTTCTTTCACATATTTTTTATTTCATGTAATGTGGTTTCAGCTATTTACCTTGACATATTGATTATTATTCATTATATTTTCTCATTGAAAAATACCCTATGGGTGCATCCTTCATAGTTTACTGATTACATGGATAGTGTGTTCAATTATTTACCTTTCCATATTGATTATGACTTATCTTATCATTATTTTCATATTACTTAAATGCATTGTATTTTATGTTATTTACCATTCAATATTTATTACTATTAATGATATTTTAACACTAATATTATCCATAGATGCAATTTCTTCTCAATTTATTTATCATATATCATGTGTGATCAATTATTTACCTTTCCATAATGATTATACTTATTGTTACATAATTTTTTCTACTTTACATAACCGCTTTCATAGAATTTTATCTCTCGCTTATTTTTCTTCCCTTATTAGGAATACATGAGATTTCTATAAATGAAATGCAAGGATATGTATAGTGAATAATGTTATTCTTAAAACTAAAAAAATTGGGTTATAACTAGTATATTTAAATGTAATTCTAGGGACATGTATATATCTATCTTATCAAGACTACAATCGTATTCGACACATCGATATATGAATCCTTTTATCATTTTACAACTTAATAGTAGAGACACCATCTCTGTGCTACTAGGATTGGGTTGGTACAAAATCATTTCTATTTATAGATTTCATAATTGTTGGAATAGGCTTCACTGCTTTAGAAACTAGTGAAATTTTATTATTTTCATATTTCACTAACTTCCTGGCCTCGTAAAATTCAACCATCAATATTATTATACAAAACTCTAGAACACGATCAGCCTTCCATTTATGTGTTCACTCACTTTTCATATCATCCTTCATGAGAGTCTTAGTCATAGTTTCTTTCCCACAGTTCATTAATTTACATAATATAATTTTCATACATCTGATAGAAATATGTTTTACCCATATTCACCTTCATCAAATATATCTATTAAATTTTGGTTTCCTCTTCTTAAGAACCATTTAAAACTATTAACTAGCATTTTCAACCACATAACCCATTGGGATATCTCTCTTTTGGACAGATTGTTTCTTATATTACATTTTTATCAATTTTTCAATGATATTAACAGTCTTGTTGAAATGGTTTATAATGTATACAATATTTAAAAAGTATAATAACATTTTCATCTAGGTTTAACATCCTTTTTGTAATTGATTACTTTATTCTTGGTATTACATTTTTCCTTAATGTTGTTCAATGTTTTATATCCAAAGGTATTATCACTTATTTTCCTATGGTTCCTCATATAATATTATGACATTCTTTTAATAACACTACAAGAGTTTGGTTTGGATGTCACATGAAAATTTTATCCACAATAGTCTCCATAAATTTTTGAAAACTAAAATATTTTTTTCAATAATTCATATATGTTTTTGTTATAATACTTTTCATTTTTCTATAGAGTTTATTTTCATCCAAGATTATTCATTTTTTATTTCGGATACTTTGATCATGATTTTTTCATGGATTCTATTATTTACCTTGATTTAAATGTTATACAAACAGTATATATCCCAATGAATAATCTCTAAGAACACAAATATATATAAATAAATCTATTACATTTAATTTTATGTTCAACCAATCCATATTTTACAAATTGTATACAGTATAATTATTTTATTAGTACAAAACTGTTTTGAGTTTTGATTCTATGGAATCGATTCTTTGATATGACCACCTATAACATTTATCTTATTAGTGTATTTTCCATCATTATTACTCCACTATATTTAATATATTTTTAAATTTCAATATATAAATATAATGAAAAAATTTATTTATTAACCGATTAAACTATTTTTTGGGATACAACCATCTATGACATTCAGACAGATTCACCCCTAGATGGTATAATACTCTTTGAAAAATAATTTTGAGTCTTCTAAAATATATTAATTTTTTTGAAGTTTTTTTTGCTTTACACATTTTATCAACTCTTTGGGAAGACTCAAATGTTTTGGAATCTAAATATACCGAACTTATGTCATTCTCATGGGGCTTTGAAATGAGGGTATTGTTATCAACCATAATTGAGCATTTCCTATCATCTCATTCTTTATTAACCACATCAATATATTCCTCATTCATCTTATTTTACTAAAATTGTGAACATTCAAGAAATTTTAACCATTTTGATTTTACATTGAGCTAAATATCTTTGACATTCATAAAAGAATTGTGAACATTATACATTATATGAAATGCTTCACAAATAATATTTTTAAACACATATTTCATAAATGAAACTCTTCGTAAATATTTATTAAAAAAGTTATTTTATTTCAATATTGGATAGGTTATTCTTGTAATTCCTATATATTTTGAGGGTACTATAATTATATACCTTTTTACAAATTTTTATTCCATTTCATTAATCTCTCATTGAATATTTAACATTTCTTCAATTAATTCCTTAATATTAGAATTTATATGTGTGAAAATTTCATGATATATATTATTCGAATGAACTTTAATTTTAGAATGTAGTTCACTATTGAGATTATTAAAATAATCTTTATTATATCTCTTACTTGAATGGATAGAGTAATAATTTTTAACATATACACCATGAAATTTACCACATTGAATATGATCAATAAATAATGATTTCCCTATTTTTATTTAAATCTGTCACTGTTATAAGGATTCAATATTATTCCTTTTTTTCAATATATCGTTTGATATTTTTATATCTGTTACACTATGGATGGAGGAAATATCTTCCATCTAATGCAATTACTTAAACAATTCAAATCCATACATTCAATATTCTCGTTATAATTACTATTAAATTTAATTTTATCCTAGTCAATGATTAAAACTTGTGATTTGATTTTGCTTTTTATAGATCATTTCATACAATCAGAGGGAACCTTAGAAATGATACAAATAAAAATTCCCAATGGTCCAATGAAGTCCCACCCATGAGGTTGGTGAATCTCTTATTGTTAATTTTATTTATAAATTACCAATTTATTATATCCATTTTAAATAAACATTTTCATTTTAATCGTATATGTTTTATGAAGAATTAGAAGGATGATATTTTTGGACATTAAACCATCATATAATACATGGATGAAATTATTGTAGTAAATAGATGTTGAAAAAATGTTTACCAGATTTGAACCTAATAAGAAAAACCCAATCCTTGTTGGGTTCAACTCCTTTTGAAATATTAATTACTCACTACACATATCTGTATCAATCCAACTGTGGTTTAGGGTGATTTTATCCTAACCCAATTTTACTATAAAACACAGGTTAGTTTTCTCATTTTATTATACATGTGAATCTAGAATTTACTCTAAGATGCAGTTGAAATCATCTTCATACTGCATCAAATAATATTCAAACTTTCATTGCACCATTTGGTATACACAAATCCATTCATCCTTAGGATGTAGATCAATATTAGGCTAGGATGTCATCGCATCCAAAAGTCTAATATAATTCATTATCTATGAAGTCACCAACATCATTTAAGAATTATAAAATAATCAATATATTTTGTTTATATAAGGTTGTATTGTTTTGTATTCATACACAATCTATTCATATTCTTCACTCCGCAGAAATGTTCAAGGTATTTTATTACGAACTGATTTTTTAAATTATGACGGGTATGTAATCCCTGATCATTCATCCTTATTTTCTTCCTTGGTTGAATCTATATAGTAGAACCAATAATCACACTCAAATCTTCTCTTTCATACTTTTATGAAACCCAAATGTTTCTTCAATTTTGTATAGGATTGTCTACAGAAGTAATTCTTCTACCTTGACTATATTATTCCATTGGGTTATCATTAATTTTTTTTAATCTATGCAAAGATATTATTCTTATCCACTTTAATATCATCTCTGACAATATTATTGGATGTGAATATTGTTTTTTACTTCTTCTTACTTAGTTCCACTTTCAATAATTTAAAAAAACATTACAGAGCATTAAATTAATATCATCATTTGATGTTACAAAAAATGGTATTCTATGGAAAATTTTAACCTATAATATTCAAATCATGTTTATAAAATCCAATTTTATTTTAATTGAAATTCTTATTCCCCATGCATTTATTTTTTCTTAGTTGGAACTTCATTCCATTTTTTTTAAGCTGGGAAGATAGAAATCCCCCTTTTAGTGGAATAATTATTATGGTGGAATAATTCTTATGGTTTTCTATAAGAATAATTAGCCTCATATTCTAACTCAAACCCAACTTATAAAAAATCTTGTGGAATTAGTCTTAAATATTTGGGTTGTGATAGATTTAGTATAACCAGCATAAAAATGATTATGTCTACATCATCTATATAATTTCTCAAAATCACTAATATTATTTTGGATCTTTAATAATAAAATATATTTTATTTAATAATTGATATCATAACACATATATTGGTTGATATATTTAATCATTTCTAGATTTATGAAATCTAAAAGTATTATCTCATTAGGATTGTGTAAATTCATAGACTTTTAACTTATGTAAGATCACCTAAATGTTTTCATGAAGATAAGAAACTATCATAAAGATCTCAAATCCAAATAAATTGGTAATTTATTTATAAATAGATATTCATTTAAAATTTAAATGTTTGTTTAGAAAAAACCCCATGATGTTTCTCAATAATATATACCGCTTTATTTTCACAAAACTGCCATCATTCGTTGTCAAAAATAAAACATTTTCATTTGAAACATCACAACATAGCTCTTTAATCATTAATTTTTCTTCAAGTGAATATCAAATTCTAGAAATTTGATTTTATTAGATTTAAAATGTCACACAAAACCCGTTTTAATTTGATATTCTTCTCTGAATATTGAATATAACATTCTCATAAAATTCTCACAAGACTCCCAAACCCATTTATCTATTTTTGATATTTTGAACATGATATAATAACTCTTATATTATATCAATTTGTTTTTTCTTCTGATTTGATAATATGGAAACTCACATTTTTCATTCTAAATAAGATTAGATATTTTTCTTCATGTTTACACAAATGAATCACAAAACCACTCACAAATATATTATTTTCACACATATGTGTAGGTATATTAATCATATATTAGAACCATTGAGACATATGATACTCTAAATCACTTCTATATAGTGTTAAAAATAACTCATATACTCTAAATTTTCCTCTTAGATGATATATATGTTGATCCAAAAAGAATCATTTATAGTGTAGGTAAGAGACTATTATGAACTAAAACATATCTAATTTCACACAACTAAAAAAATATTGAATTTTTCAATTAAATTCTGAACATTTTCGAGTGATCATAGTGAATCTATTTTCATCTAAAAACTCTATCAAAGATATTTTAACATTGATTTTTGAACCATTAATTCCAGGTAGAAATTATATAGTTCTTCCATTCATTAACACTTAAATATTCTATTAAAGGCTATTTCTTATTATTTTTTATAAATAGATCACAAGTTGTAAAAAAAAATCCACATCCCACTAACATTGTTAATTTTATAGATAGTACTTCCATTTCCATGGTACTTTTACTAGTCACACACAGTATATCAACTATCATTAGATGTCAGGGTTACACATTAAATCATTATATTCATGTTTATCAAGGACATCATCAATTAAAACAATATATTTTTTCTATATATAGATGGGTATCCTCCCCACATCTTTTTTAGCATGAGATGGAATCTCATGTGCATGTATTATATGAACCACTCCATTATTCTTTAGTTATCATTTAATTACTTCATATTGAGAAAAATAAAACTCATGCTTCATTAAATATAAGTTCGATTCATAAATAATGTTACCTATAATATTAGACAAACTATAATATTTCATTAAAACATGACTTCTATTATAGTAATTTGAAAAAAAGTAAAGATATAGAAAAAAGAGAATCGAGAAAGAATTGTAGGATAATAAAAATTAATAAAAGGGATTAACCTAGATAAATTACTGAGAATCCGTAAATAGATACTGAATACATGATGTTAAAACATATATGAAAACACTAGGATCATAATTGATTAAATATAACATGAATGGGTTTACAGTAAGAATAATAAGTAATAAATCTGACCTAAGGTAAAATTGGAAATGTAAAATTGTAATTTATTAGTAGATTAAATGGTTTATTCACATGGTTTATGTAACACATGAGAATAAATCATAGTAAGTTAGATTTTTTTCTTGAAACTATATTAAAATGAAAATTTTATTAACTTAGGGAATGTAAATTATATTTTATATCAAGAATATTGATTTTAATACCACTATGTCAATATAAAACTAGAAATGATTATCCCTTATAAAAAGTATTTTATGAATAATAAATAAATAAGTGTTTATTTAATAATTATTTTATTTATAGTAACATGTGAAAATATATATAACTATGTATAGAATTATTATCAATTTTATATAAACAAATTCATAATAGTTGGGGGAGGGATATTTTTTAAACCTATTTTTATGTGTGTAATGTTTTTACATTTTAATTAATTGAAGTAATTCTTATTGAAGAAATATTTAAATGAAATATATAGATTGTATATCTATATATATGAAATTAAATTCATATAATTTTTATTATTGGACATAGAGATAATGTATTCAAATATTATTCTTGAATAATGAATTTTTAAGAAATTAGTGCTTTTCATCTTTTTTATGAGGTATTTTTAAAAGTAAATTAATGCTACATATAGAAATGGAATTTGATAAAATTATTTAGATATTATAAATCTCTATTTCCAAATTTTGTAATGATTTTACTTCCAAATTATTCATTACGAATATTAAATATGGAAAAAATTGATTACCATTGTTAAGGTTAAAATGGTTTGAAAGGGATAAAAATAAAAGGATAAGGCTCCAAGATAGAAAAATAATATATCATAAACAACAATGATTTGTTTTAATTAAAATATTCACCTATAACCTTCAAATAAGACAAAATTTTGGTCCTTTATTATTGAGAATGTCATTAAAATCATTCAATCTTTTACGCAATTCGATTTCTGTCCTCTCCATGACATATATATGAGGATATCATTCCTCTACATATTCAAATATATTGATCATTTTAGATCATACAATAACTGAAATGTGATAAATAAATCATCTATATCCACATTCTATGGTTTCTGGTTTCCCAAAAGGCCACCTTAGTGTTTTTATGTGGATATCTAATGAAGATCTTTCAAAAAAGTGTTTATCATTTTATCCAGAAACTAGGATTTTGATTCTTACGTCAACACATTTAGTTTTATCCTATAAAGTAAAATGTAATAAAACTTGTATATATCAAAATTTAGATGTTATTATATTTATTTAAGGATAGTTATCCATCTCATTCTCCATGAAATAGGAAATAAAACCATCGTTCATGTGTACAATTTAAAATGCCTCAAGAACCGATGTGATTTTCTTCCATAACCACCTCACATGGGTTTTCATAACGAAGGAACTAATGAACATATTTGAAATTTAAGAAGAATTAATATGTGTGTATAGTATATATGAATATTTTATATTCGAGGTTAAAATATGATCAAGTAAGTGAGAAAGTGGGGTAAGGAAATTCATCTAAATTTCCACTCCATTGAGAAATATTTTGTATAATGAACCTATTTATTAGACATATTTTATTTCATAAACCTTTTATGAATATAACGTGATTCTATATTTATTAATTTCTTATTAATGTTTCAATTCATGTTTAATCATTCAATGGGATATAATTTAAAATTAATGAAAGAGGTAATAATTTTTTAATAATCTCTTTTTAAGATTACGTTTATTTTGGTTAAATGAATATTATATTATATCCTACAGAAACTCCATATGTTTTTTTATTTTATATATATTTAATTAATTTCTATTTATTATTCAAATATTTCCTCTCCTTTTAACTTTAATCATGAATTTAATAGTTTAAAATAAAATCATATCTTATTTCTGTTTTTGATCGGTTATTTTTGTCTTCAATGTCAATATATTAAAAATTAGTTTAAAAAACAATTTTAATTACTCAAATCATATTTAAAAAATTTTTATGCTATCCTTGATTTTTTAAAATGTTTTAAAGGTATATTTATAATGTTCTCTAAAATAGTAATTCTCTACTTTATAAAATTTTCAAAAATAATATTTCTTTTTAATGTATATAGAGTTATCACATTTCCCCTCCTTCGTAACTATTTTTAACTATTTGGATACTTCTACCTATTTTTAATGATTAAAAAATTAATTAATAATAATTATTATATATTTTTTACTTTTATCTCAAAATGATGTGATATTATTTCCAAACCTATATTTATTTATGAATTGAATGTAATATTTTGTCACATATTAATTTTGTGGTTATTAACATTCTATTTAAATATTAACATTATAATAATCACATTGACTTGTAAATTCAATTAATATTTAATATGTTTTTTTCTTATGTTTATTATTATTTCTTAAACTATATACTATTTGTATTTTTTTCTTATCAATGTTATTTTATTGACTTGGTAATATTATTTATATTTAATATTCTTCAATAAATATCAATATTTATTGATATGCCATATTATTTATGAATTAAATTCATCATTTAATGTTCTTGTAACACATTAGATATCTACTAAAGGTTAGGTCCTAAAATTACCTATCTCCTTGATGCATCTATAGGTCTCGCAAGAAAAACTCATTGTCTACCCTTATTAAATGGGTTCTTGGTGTTTATTAACCCATATTTAAAAATATTTGTGCATAAGGACTTGATATAACATTATTAATATAATTCAATGTGAATTTAGTTATTGTTATCCTTGATATTATTTCATTTATATTATAAATTGATTCATTTCTTAGGATACTAATTAAATGACATGTTTATAAATTACTAACCACACCATATTTATTTCTTCTTATTTACTCATGATAACATCTAATATATGAAACCCATGCAGAGTATTTGAGTAGAATATTTACTTTTTCTATGTTTGATATATTATTTCTAATGTAGAATCAGAATCTGGTTAGTATCTAGTTATTTAGGTCTACTAAACTAATTTATACCTTTTAATGTGATCTATTTTGTATTATCCTAATATAATAATGATGAAATTGGATATGGGTTAATAAATTGGGGGTTGTTACATCTTATTAAACAATAATCCAGCTATGGAAAATCAACTAGAATCAAGCTGCAATACATGAATAATTAAGATATATGTTCACTCATAATGTTGTGAAAAATATGTGGTGGATACTAGGTTGGTTTTTTATACTACCTATTATTTGTTTAAATAGTTACACTTATGTGTTGACTAACCACTATAAAAGAATTCAAAATCAAAAATATTAATAATTATGATTATTACTAATAAAGTTTTGATCATTCCATAACTATGATGCATTGAATTTTTCAATAGTTAAAAAGTCAAAATCTAATATTCCAAAAAAATTAATGTAATTTATATTTCAGAAAAAAAATTAGGTCATTATGGAGTAATAATTCCCCCTATCATTCCATATTTTCTCCATGAAAAGTTTTAGTTGATGTGAAAAGTTGTTAGGTTGGACAAGGTGATTCCACAAGGTCTAGATGGGTGAATAGACCATATAAAAAATATATAGTAATAATGTAGCAGAAAATAAAATGATATAGTGATCATAGAATTCCTATAGAAGTACGGTATAATTGACCAGGTCCACTCTACACACCTCATCTGTGGGAGTTTGGATCCTATTACGAATGAGATAGAAACTTTTATAAAGTGAGAAATCTGAACCCCAAAATTTACAATAGGATAAATCTCAACCCATGAATTTATGAGTAATAACACCAAACCTAAATACACATCCTTTTACGGGAGTTAACAAAATATTCAATTTTATATAGGAAGTAAACCTAACCTAATTTTAGTGATTTTTGGTTAAGGGAGTATAACCAATTTAATTTCATTTATATAGTGTATAACTTCTTTGTGAATTGATGTAATAGAAGACCTATACCAAAACATAAGAAATAGAACAAATATTAAAAATTGATAGAAGTAAAAATATTTATATTGAGAAAAAGATAATTTCATCCTATTTAAATGTTATGTATAAAGTACTCTACATGTGTTTGAACATATGTAAAGATCTACTCTAGATGTTTTAATGAAGTTGAGAATATTTTTCCTCCCTTGTGATTTAGTCAAAAATTGTTAGTTGAGAACAAGATCACTCGATTAGAATATTAGTGTAAATGATACGTATCACTTAATATAAAGAGTTTTGTATCATCATTGAAATCCTATCGTTTTTTTCATACTTTGAGTCCCTTAAATAGAAAAATATTCATGTTATACACTTCAATAATCTGATAGAAAAATATAAAATAACAAAAACTGAATGAACCAGAAATCTGATCGAAATAAAAGTTTTCCAGAAATATAAAACTAATTACAACTAATCTAACTAAATAATTTTAACAATTTAAAAGATTAACACTTAAATGATAATAAAAAAAATATTCCAAATAAATAAAATATTTTTCTAGAATAATCACTGACATTTTTGTTCATAATATTTGTATTAATTTAAAATATCCCCCTTAATAAAAGGTCAAACACAATTTGAAATAATAATTTCAAATTAATTCCACATTAATTAGCTAAGAGTAATATCTTAAAATATAAAAATATAAACATATTAAAAAATAATCGATAAATAAAATAATCAAGAAAATTATTCTCATTAAAATAAGGATGGATTATAATTTTAAATATAAATTATATAAAACCATAAAATTTATTTTTAAAGGAATCACAATAATGAATATATATTTATGAAATAAGGAAATAGATATAATAGGTGAAATAAACATTTAGTTAATAATACTATAATATATATATAATAGTGTATAAGAAAATTACAAATGATAAACTAAATAAATCATTAAATATGATAGTAGAATAAAAAATAAAACATTCTAATGTAAAATTGTATGATTGAAGATCGTTGTTAAACAATATATAAGATATTGTCAAAAATATAAAAATTAATGAAAAATAATTTATAACTAACAGATGATGATTTCTACTAGCATGTGAGATATTAAGCTACCATCAGATTTCATGATAATGGGAAGTAGAAGTAGGGGATCTCCTATAATTTTTGATTTTAGAGGACCATATGGTTAGATATGGATAGCTACCATCGATGATATTGTGTTACTATTTATAGATAGAGATTACATGTTATTAAAACCATTGGGGTCCAACTATTGGAAAAATATTTTAAACTTCTACAACTATCACTACCACTACCATTAAGAAGAGGTATACGATAATGAAGATTTTTCATGAAGGGGCTGTGCTGGAAGAGGGTTATTGCTACTATCGATGGTGAGTATCACTATTCTGTGTAGTCTCTCATGTATAATCTATATGATAAACATTCTTGATAAAAGGATTTACAATGTTCCAGAAGGAAAGGATTTCAAGGAATATGATGCACTATCGAAGAAGAAAACTATTGTGTATATATATTCGAGATATACAATATGTATATATAACAATATATATATTTATATTTATATCAAATATATTTAAAAAGAATAACCTTGATATGTATATATATATTATATAAAACATTATAAAAAATATAACATATAATAAATTTCAAAACATTACAAATAATGAAAATAAATTAACATATGTTATATATAGAATGATGAAAACCATGAAAATTATATATGCCAAACAAATTTAATAGTCATAAAAATGAGACAGAATTAACACATGTGATGTGAGTCAAATCGTGTGGGGATTATATAATAAATAATTATTAACCACTAACAACATGTGGCACATGTAATATAAAAGTATAGTTGTATAGCAAAAAATATTTAATGAAAATTATAATATTAATGAACATAAATGTGGTGGGGAATTATGATGAATCATAATATAACACAAGAACTAACACAACAATAAAACCCTTTTGGTTGATTACAAAAGTGAACTAGTAAAAACAAAAACATTGTTCCTTCATCTTTTGTACGTAAGAAAAGGTAACAACAAATATTATTCAAATATATTAACTAATTATAAAACCATTTCACTTAAAATTATATAAAAGTGCCAAATAAAACATTAAATATAACTTTATAAAGATTAAGAATAAAATAAAAAAACTCCCCCAAAAATAATTCATGAAAAAATATTAAACACATGATACAACTAAATTAAAAAAAATAAATGTCCTCCTTAAATAAGTAAAATATTAATCCCATGAATATCCCCCCATGAAATTATGATTTTTTAAAAATATCCTCTCATAAAAAAATTTAATCCATATAAACAATATTCTGGATTTATATTATTAAAATGTTCATGATCCATGAAATAAAATATTTTTTATTGAGATTCCACCATTTTTCTTGACAATGATGTAAATGTTAAATAATACTATAAAGATAAAATAAAATATTGTTTGGTACCCACTATAATTTTTATCCATTTGGCTAAAAACATAATTTTTCAGTACCTAAGAATTTATAAGACATTTATTGTAAGGAATATGACAATGTAATATTTTTGTTATATAAACTCTAAGGATAACAAATAATATGAGGTAAACTAAAAGAATAATTATTGGCATACCTCCTTTTCAACTAACATTTGAATCACATAAATATTATAATATTGCTTACAAATCCAATAATAAATGATTTCTTTCACATCATAGAAATTATATGTTTACAATCAACACGAGAATTATCTCTATTTATTTTCACCCTAGAAAAAATATTAACATATTTATATTTTTTGTAAAAAAATTTGATTCAAATTCATTCAAATTGGAATTTTCCTTTTTAAAATTTATATTCTCCTTGAAAATAATTTGATGATTAGCACATACCATATCATTTGTAGATGATGCAGAATTTTTCAATATATGATTTTCCATTTTGATACTAGAGATATCACTTTATATAATATTTATTTTATATTTTTTATTTTCAAAATTTATATTCTAATTTTTATACTCACCTTCTTTATTTTCATTGATAAATATTTATAATTTTTAAAATGTTTTCCATTTCCATAAAAAAACTAATAAAAACAAATTACTAAATTAATTAACAATATATTTATAAAAAACGGGAATAGGAATCAAAATTAGAATCATAATTAAAATTATCACTAACCATACTTGATAATGGAATAGGAAAAAATCAGATAGATTTAACAAATCACCAATGTGGTCTATCACATATGGATATTTTCGTATCATAGAAAGGATACAAGTATCCTTATAACTTCTAGATTCTTCCCTAGAGTTTTTTTCGTTAGTGTAACTCCAACAAACATGAAATTTTTTCTTATAATACATATTTATATTTTCACTTTTATATTTCAATATCGAACACTCATATTTCACATGGTCAGGTTTCATACACTCATATCAAAAAATTAAAGATTTTCTATTTATGAATTATATTTTTAAATTATTCTTTTATCTCTTAATTTTCCTTTCATATTTTTAGTAGCATGATATTTTATTTATGAGTACTTGAATGGATATTAAAACATGATTTATATCAACACACTTTTCTAAGATATAATATTTAGGGGAATCACTAAAAATTTGTTAGAAAGAAATCTAGAATATAACACTGTGACCCTAGTTACCTAGAGTCGGTGAATTATTACTTAACATTGGCATGATCATAAGGAAATCATGTCTCAAAAGACTGATCGGTTTAGTATTATTGGAAACAAGCTTCATAAATAAGTTCAACTTTTCAACTTGAAAAGAAATACAACATTAATATATTTTATTAGAAACATCATAGCCTTCTAGATTATGCCTAACAGTCACTCATAACTAACATCTTCATATCCAGGGAAAATGAAACATAAGAAAGGGGTGAGCTCAAATATTCAGTAAGGGTAAGTAATAAAGTGGAAAATGACATAAATATTATGCCTGGTAAATAATTGAAACCACATTCCTTTACCAATAATAAACATGAATACTTTTATGGAAAGAAAATGAGATGAGTAAATAATTTCATAATAAAACACAATCATGGGTATTATACTATTCTAATTACCACGTGAACCATCAATATTATTTCCATAATGAGGGAATGTATAATGTCGGATATTCTGATACATTTTTTCAAGGCCTCAGCCAAGACGTCTAAAAAAGATTAAGGCCTCGGGCAAAACCATAAATCAAATTGGGAAACGACCTCGGTCAATTCAATGTCTAGTTGTCTCATGAGACCTAACGATGCATCAAAGAGTTATATCAAGCTCCACCCGTCATTTACTAAGTCAAATATATTCCTCATATGAAAAGGATTAAATATATCATAAACATTCATATTAAAACTAGCATACGAAATGTCAATACTTTAACCATAAATCATGAATGGTATAAAAATAGCACATCCATAGTCCAACATATCACAAAACCTTAAATACAATATAGAAGTTTTTTATCATAATAAATCAACTCTAAATAAACATAAAATCCATCAAAGGATATTGACATAGATGAAATCAAAACTCTTTTTAGAGAAATATCTCTTTTTATTTTGAAATCATTTAAGAGTCATATAATTATAAAATAAAACATTTACTTTGAAAATATTATTATAATATTTTAAGTGAAGCTTTGACAAGTTTATAATGATAGAAAATAGATGCACCCATTGTATAAGTTAAAAAAGACATTCTTACCTTAATTTTGTCAAAAAGGATAAAACGGTCCTTGTTTTGAAAAATGATGTAAAGATTACTTTATAAACTTCTTATAAAAATTAAAACAAGGGTATAAATGACATTAACCCATATTCTGTAAAATAGTAAGATTGTTTTGAAATACATTTTTAATAAACATGGATGTGAATGATAAAGAGGTCCTAGTAGATTATTAAGTATAAACAACCTAGGATAATGAAGAGACTCTGAAATAAACCCTTAACTTATAATTTTACTTGGTTGAGGGTATGTTAAACTCATTTATAATAGTGAAATAACTGTTATTAAATTATACAATAATCATATACATTAATATGATATCATATATGATCTTTTAACATTGATTTGTTCATATTATCTTAGTATTATTGTCGTTTCGGGTGTGAACTTACTAGTTTTCTTTTATATGTTTTGTTACACAAGACATGTTTATTATGTATAGGATGTATCTTATTCATTTCCAATATGATATCAAGTCCTTAAACATTATTTTTAATCATCAAATGAGAATTATACTTGAATGGATATGAAGGGCAATGAATCTCATTGTGTTCGTGGAGACGGTAGTCTGTACGTACGCACGAGTGACAATATAATTCTTTTGATATTAAAATAACATATAATTGAGGGTATATAATTAATACATAATCCTTGTCATGATATATGTTTTATTTACATCAAATACACATCACTATTATTCCCATCCAAATATTAATGTATTTAGTAACAATTACACCCCGATGTGGAGACGGTAAGCCGTACGTACGCACATATGGTGACATGTCATTCAAAGGATGGATAGAATACTGAATATGGCTGTACCATATTTATTATAAAATCATAGTATATAGAAGATATGGGAGTTATTATTTTATAAAGGAAATAACAAAGAAGGAAGAAGTTTAATAAGAAAGGAACTTGAAAAGGTGTGGTGAAAACATTACCTCTTCATCAGGTTCGTCTTTTTGATTTGAGCAAAAGGGATCATTAAGTTGGTTGTATGATCAAACTAAGGCCTCTAGGTTGAATTGAGGGAAGTTTAGAGAGTATTTAGAAATGGTTTTTTAGAACTAAAAGGCTTTTAAGGAGTGAATAATTTGATAGAAGTGGTGTCCTTTTATAAGGGGGAGGAGGGGCTCTTTAGGAAAAACTTAAATTATTAATTTATAATAAATTAATATTCGGTTTATAATGGCTATAAAGTGGATAATTAAAAGTATAAGGTGTGGATGGGTAGAAATCCTTTCAACCAATATATTTTAAATGAGTTTGGGTCACTATATTAACCTTATCTCTTAGTTTTTACTCTTAGTTAAATTGATTGACATTTACCATGTCAATTTGTATTTTTATATTATATATTTAATAAATATACTATATAAATCAAAGAGACCCCCAAAGTGGTCCATTAATGATACAACTATCATTATATATGTCCTTTGGCCGAACCTTATATTTTTAGGAATAGAATATCCATTAATAACATAATACTTTTTTTAAGAACTCAGTTATGTCAATTTTGACACTATAGAATAAGTTATTTTTTTTAAGTCTTAACAACTTTATTAATTCAAAATAAAATCACTCAAGCAATACTAAAATATAATATTAAGCAATACAATTCTTGTATGTCACCAAAACCTTCAAATTATATTTATTTTAACTTCTATAATACCAATTATTTGTTTCTTTTATTATTAATGAAAATACTGCATCATTATTGTGTCACAAACAAATTTAATTATTAAATGTCCAAAAATTAAAAATAAAATACCATTATGTAGAAAATCGTTTTATATTTCTTATTAATATTTATAGCTGAAAATATAACATATTTAACCCTATGTAAAAATTGTTTTTCTAAAACATGTATGATTATGTTATTTTTTTATTTACTTTAACATAATTAATATAAAGTGTCCTTATCACCTAAAAGTGGCTCCATGTGGTCCCAGAATCGACCCAAAGATGCCCATGGTCGGACATGTATCAAATAGTAAGGTTAGGACATGTTTTAGGATAATTTATTATTATTATAATATTGTTTTTACCCTTATTTACCTGATTTAACCTTTAACCATGATAAATAAAATATTTACCGAAGTAATTATTCAAAATTTCTAAAAATAAAAGCTACCTATTTACACAATTTAGAAATCTTGATTCTAAATTATGAATCAATTTTTCTAAATTGAAATCATAGAATTTGCAGAAATTAATTTAAAATTAATTTCCGTTGTTAAAACAAAAAGCGTGTTTTTAAGAGATAATAACTATCAAAAGATTGACACTTGTTTATGTCCGGTTTAATTGTGAAATTATGTCCAATGACCAAAATTTATTTACAATGTAAAAATATATTATATATATACTTTAAAACCACTCAAATTTATAATTATTCACAATTAATTATTTTGATTAAAAAAGTTTTTTTTAATTAAAATATAGTAATTTACACTATTCATCAAAATATATAAGTTATCTGAAAATACCAAAATTTTACCCTAGGATATTTTCGATATTCCAAATCCAAAAATGAAGTCCATTTTGAGAAATAAAATATATAAATTTTAAAAAATTTGGTATTACTATTCATAACGACTACTTTGATTTTTCACGGTGTATTAGAATCTTGATGTTCTGTACATCACACGCTACTGTATAATTCAAAGAGAATCGTATCGTGGAAGTTTGAGGTGTTACATTCTCCACTCCTACAAATAATTCTGTCCTCAAAATTTCTATAATACTACCACATGAAAAGACTTGGGTGGTTTTTCATCATAAGTTTCTTAGGTTCCCACGTTGCCTCATTCATCTTATGGTTCCTCCAGATAACTTTTACTAGAAGAATCGTCTGATTTCTCACCACTTTCTCTCTTGTATCAAGAATTTTGATAGGATCATCGCAATAAGAAAGATCATGTTCCAGTTCTACTTCCTCATAGATGAGTACAAGTGTTGGGTTAGGCATGTATTTTCTCAATAGTGATACATGGAACCCATTGTGAACTTTGGAGAGACTTGGCGGCATTTCCAAACGGTATGATAAAGCCCCAATTCCTTATAGAATTTCAAATGGTCAGATATACCTGGGTCTCAATTTACAATTCTTACCGAAACTTATAAATCCCTTCCATGGAGAGACCTTCAAGAAAACATGATCACCATCCAGAAATTCAAAATCCTTCCTTCGGTTATCAGCATACCTTTTCTGCCTGCTTTGAGCTACTTTGATGTGGTTTTGGATTACCTTAACCTTTTCCATTGTTTCCTCCACCAATTATGGTCCTATGAGTTTTCTTTCACCATCATCATCCCAATAGGTTGGTGTACGACATCTCAGTCCGAATAACGCTTCATATGGTGCCATCTGAATACCCGAATAGAAGCTATTGTTATAGTAAAATTCTACCAGAGTTACATATTGATCCCATGTACCCTAAAAGTCATGTGAGAAGGATCTCAAATGTCTTGTAATGTTGGAATAGTCTGTTTTGATTGTCCATCAGTTTGGGGGTGGTAGGTAGTGCTCAAACTGAGTTCAGTATCCAGTTCTTTCTGAAGACCTTTCCATAATCTTGACGTAAAATGGGGATCACGATCGGAAAAAATCGATAGGGGTACTCCTTGAAGTCTCACAAAATCATTATTATATAGTCTTTCTAGACATTAAAGTGGAAGATATTCTCTTATAGCATGAAAGTGTGCTGACTTGGTAAGACGGTCAACAATGACCCATATTTCATTGTTCCTTCTAGGAGTCTTTGGTAGTCCTATGATAAAATTCATCGTGATATTATCCCATTTGAACTCAGGTATGGGAAGTGGTTTCATGACTCCTCCAGGCTATTTCCTTCCAGCATTCACTTTTTAAAAAACCATACATCTTGAGACAAAATCAGCAATCTCCCTCGTTATGTTGTCCCACAAAAATGTTCCTTCAAATATCTATACATTTTGGATCTCCCAGGGTGTATAGAGAAATTGTAACTATGAAAATCATCCAATAATTTCCTTTTTAGATCAGGTATATCAGGAACACAAAGTCTCTTCCCAAATTTCATAATTCCACCTTCAAACACATAGTAAATCAATCTCCGATCATTCACAGCTTTAATCTTATTTTGAAGCTCTTCATCACCGGTCTGAGAAATATTTATTCTTTCTAGTAAAGATGGTTTGGTAACCATTTGAAAAATTATTGATGTTTCACCTTCCACTGTGATTCCCATAATCATCTTCACTAGATACATGAAAATAGAATCCCTTTCAATTCTCATCATGTTCAAAACTCCACGATCCTTTCTGCTCAAAGAATCTACAACCTTATTTTCCATCCCAGGTGGTAGTGTATCATAAAATCATAATCCCTAAGTAGTTCAAGCCATCTCCTTTTCCTCATGTTGAGTTCCTTATGTGAAAAAATAAACTTCAATCTCTTGTGATTAGCATAAATCTCAAAATTTTCACCGTAGAGATAGTGTCTCCAAATCATCAGAGAAAATATTACAACAGCTAACTCAAGATCATGAGTAGGATAGTTCTTCTCCTGAATTTTTAGTTGTCTAGATATATAGGAAATAACTCTATCATTCTACATAATGACACAACCATGTCCTTTCTTCGAAACATCACTATAAATAACAAACCTGTCGTTTCCCGACGGTAGAGTCAAAATAAAAGCATTGATTAATCTTCTCTTCAGTTCTTAAAAACATTCTTATCACTCTTTTATCTAAACATATTTAACTCCTTTATGTGTGAGCTTCATTAATGGGTTATCCAATAGGGCAAAGATCTGGATGAAATGTCGATAATGACCTGCTAGGCCAATAAAACTACGTGCCTCAGTTATACTCGTCGGTGCTGGCCATTCTTGGATTTCACTTTTCTTAGAAGGATCAGTTGAGATTCCATCCATAGAGACAATATGGCCAAGAAAAGAAATATCCTAAATCCAGAATTCACACTTATTAAACATCCCATATAATTCATGTCTTCTAATAGTGTTCTGGATAATGCGCAAGTGATTCTCACGATCCTTTTAGCTTTTGGATTATACCTAGATATCATCAATAAATACCACCACAAAACCATTGAGATATTCTTTGAAAAAGCTATTCATTAGATTCATGAATATAGAATGTGCATTAGGAAATCCAAAAGGCATTACTGTAAACTCATAATGCCTGTACGCGGTTTGAAATGGAGTCTTAGGAATGTCTTCCTTCTTCACACACAACCGATGGTATCCAGATCGATGGTCAATCTTTGAAAAGTATTGAGCTCCATTCAACTGATCAAATAAATCACCAATGCGAGGTAGGGGATACTTTTTCTTTATTGTTATAGCACTAATTTCTCTTTAGTTGATACATAACCTCATAGATCCATCTTTATTCATAACAAAAAGGACAGGGGCTCCCCATGGAGAAACACTAGGGAGAATAAATCCATTATTACTCAATTCATCTAGTTTTTTCTTTAGTTCAACTAATTCCACAGTGGCCAATCTATAAGGGGTCTTTGATATAGGCCTTGAACCACGAATTAAATCAATGGAAAACTCTGTTTCTCATTCGGGAGGATGTCCAGGTAAATATTCCAGAAACACATCAACAAATTCTCTTAAAATAGGTACATCCTCTGTTTGAAAATTCCTTTCCTCACCCATAGTTATTCCATTCTCTCTATCCCTGATAATTGAATTTAGTTTATCTACTAAGGTTGGATCTGGATAAGAATCTGGTGGTGAATATTCTGCTCTAATGATAAGGTGTTCTTTATCATTATCATCAAAAATCGTAACCTCATTCTTCTTAAAATAAATTTTTTCATCATGGCCCGAAATCCAATCAATACCAAGGATTATATCAAATTCAGTCATGGGTATTACTATGAGATCAGCAGATAAAGAACATTTATATGCCCTAATGGGAATAGATCCACAAAACATTATATCGATGATACTTCCCTTAAGAGTTTTAACCGACAACTCCCACTTTAATTCAAATTGGAAATATCTAATTTTCTTATCAAACTGGGAAGATATTAAAGAATGTGATTATACCGAATCAATTAAATCATTTTCTAATCATGTGGAAACAATTTAATTACCCGCCACTATGTCTTTCAGAGCTTCAACCTCAGTAGTAGTGATTGCATAAGCTTGGCCTTGATCCCTTGGCATTTTCTAAGGTATGTTTCCCTAACGCTTAGAAATTCATTTGCATAATGTACCATCTCCCTGCAATTATAGCCATGAACATTGGTAGTGTATTTCTTTCCTTTACAATCACCAGCTAGATGGCCTTTCTATCCACACTTGTGGAATACCCCTTCTTCCTTTTAGACAGGTACCAGGGTGCTTCCTTCCGTAATTATCACAAGGTGTAAATTCAATTCTTCCCTTCTTCCATGTTTTCTTATTTCCTTTCCCAATGTTTTCAGTAGATCTATTCTTGTCTTTCTTTGATTTAAAGTCATATGACTTAGAGAATTCTTTTTCTGTCTTGATAGCACACGAGACAATATCTTCGTATGACAAGAAGGATTGTGACTCCAATGCTCGACACAGAAATGGTTTTAACCCATCAAATAAGCGAACAATATTACATCTTGGGTTACGTATATAATCTGCATCATACCAGGCAAACCTTGTAATGTTAGCCTCATACTTTGCGACATTCTCATCCCCCTTTTGACTCAGACTCAGAAATTGCCTTTCCATATCTTCTGGATGGCCACGAGGAAATTATTTTTCTAAAAATAGTTCTTTGAACTCCCTCCATTACATATTTTATACTTCATCATCTTTCTTATAGTTTTGAATCAATGACGACCATTGATCAGCATCTCCAGTGAGGTGGTAAAATGCCATGATAACTTTTTCCCTTTCACTACTCCCCAAGGCATTGAATATTTTCTCTAAATAATTTATACATTGCACATCTACTAATGGATTTGTACTCCCATTGAATGTTGGTGGTTGTTGCCTCATGAATATGTCTAACATTTATCCTCTATGATGTGGATCAGGGTGCTCTATAGAGGTAAGGATATTATTCATAACCTGAGGGTGTTGTCCCAGTATGATGATTAGCTGATAAGCACCAGTTGCATCACCATCTCCACTATAATTATTTTGAGTATAAGGTAAATCCCTAAATAGAGTGTGTGCATTAATATGGATTCCATTTCTTCCACTAGGCTCCATTTATAAACAATTTCATACACTATATTAGTTTATGAATCGTAACACATAAATCCAATATTGAAAAACCCTTAACATAAATTGAACATTTTACAGATATAATCCGTAATCATAAAAAACAACTTTGAGGAATTATATACTCATAAACCATTCATAATGGTTTTTAATGTAAATGAGAATTACCCTTAGCATATTCCCCAGGAGTGTTGTATCAAGAGTGCAACAAGGCCTATTGTCATGGAAAAATTCTCATTCGAGTCTAGCTCAAAGTGGTGTTTTCGGTTTTTACCCCTAGGTACATCTGTTCCAAAGCCGCCTCTACTTGCTCGTATCCAGACAGGGATTTATTTCTCGGAAAACTCACAAAATATCTACAATACCAAAATTCTAGGAAGTTCTTCTATACTAATCCTCAAAGTCCATCTTAGGTCTATGTGCTCTAATAAGAGTTTAACTAAATCTAGTTTCTATGGTTTGTACTAAACTTCCACTAATACCAACTGTAACGCCCTGACCCCAGTTATACAGAGTCGGTGCATTATTACATAACATTGGAATGATCATAAGGAAATCTTGTCTCGAAAGACCGATCAGTTTAGTATTATTGGAAACAAGATTCATACAGAAGTTCAACTTTACAACTTGAAAAGAAATACAACACAAATCTATTTCATTAGAAACATCCAAGCCTCCTAGATTATGCCTACTGGTCACTCATAATTAACTTATTCATATCCTTGGAAAATGAAACATAAGAAAGGGGTGATCTCAAATACTCAGTAAGGGTAAGTAATACAGTGGAAAATGGCATAAATATTAAGCATGGTAAATAATTGAAACTACATTCCTTTACCAATAATAAACATGAATAATTTAATGGAAAGAATATGATCTCAGTAAATAATTACATAATAAAACATAATTCTGGGTATTCTACTAGTTGAATTTCCACATGAACCATCAATTTAATTTCCATAATGAGGGAATGTATAATGCCGGACATTCTGAAACATTTTTTCACGGCCTCGGCTATGACTTCTAAAAATGAATAAGGCCTCGGCCAAAATTATAAATCAGATTGGGAATAGGCATCAGCCAATTCCACATCTAGTTGTCTAATGAGATGTACCTATGAATCGAGGAGCTATAGAGGTCTCCACTCGTCACCTAGTAAGTCCAATACATTCCTCATATGAAAAGGATTAAACATATCATAAACATTCATATTAAAAAGAGCATACAAAATATCAATACTTTAACTATAAATCATGAATGGTATAAAAATAGCACATCCAAAGTCAAACATATCACAAAACATTTAATAAAATATGGAAGTTTTGTATCACAATAAATCAACTCTAAATAAACTGAAAATCCATCAAAGGATGTTGACATAGATGAAATCAGAACTCTTTTTAGGGAAATATATCTTTCTATTTTGAAATCATTTAAGATTCATTTAATTATAAAATAAAACATTTACTTTGAAAATATTAATATAAGCTTGTAAGGGAAACTTCTATGAGTTCATAATGGAAGAAAATAGCTGTACCCACCAAATAAGTTAAAAAAGACATTCTTACCTTGATTTTGATGAAAAGGTTAAAAAGGTCTTTGTTTGGAAAATGACGTAAAGATTACATTATAAACATCTTATAAAATGTCAAACAAGGGTATAAATTACTTTAAACCATATTCTATAAAATTGTACGAATGTTTTGAGATAAATTATTAAGAAACATGGATGTGGTTGATAAAGAGGTCCCAGTAGATAATTATGTATAAACAACATTGGATAATGAAGATATTGTGAAATAAACCCTTACCTTGTACATTTCCTTGGTTGATGGTAGGTTAAACTCCTGTATAATGGTGAAATAATTGTTATTAAATTACACAAGAATCATGTAAATTAATATGACATCATATATCATCTTTCTACATTTCTTTGTTAATATTATCTTAGTATTATCGTCGTTTCGGGTGTTAAATTACTAGATTTATTTTATATATATTTGATACATAAGACTTGTTTGTTATGGATATGTTGTATCTTATTCATGTATATAATGATATCAAGTCCATAAAATTTATTTCTAATTTTCAAATGAGAATTATACTTGAATGGATAAGATGGGGAATGAATCTCATCGCGTTCGTGGAGATGGTAGTCCGTACGTACGCACGAGCAACAATATCATTATTTTGATATTAAAATAATATATAATTGGATGGTATATCATTTATATAGAATATTTATAATGTTATATTTATTATTTAAATCAAATAAATTTCATTATTATACCCATCCAAAAATTAATGTATTGAATGAAAATTACACAATGACGTGGAGACGGTAAGTCATACGTACGCACGTATGGTGACATGTCATTCAAAGGATGGATAGAATAATGAATATGGATGTACCATATTTATAATAACATCAAAGTATATCGACGATACGAGAGTTATTATTTTATAAAGGAAATAACAATGATAGAAGAAGATGGAGAAGAAAGGAACATGAAAAAGGGTGGTGAAAACATTACCTCTTCTTTCGGTTCTTCCTTTTGATTTGATCAAAATAGCTTCTTAGGTTGGCTTTCTGATCAAAATAAGGCCTCTAGGTTGAATTTAGGGAAGTTGAGTGAGTATTTTGGCAGGTTTTTTCGAACCAAAAGGCTTTGAATGTGTGAAGAATTGGTTGGAAGTGGTGTGCTTTTATAAGGGGGAGGAGGGGCTTTTTAGTAAAAATTTAATGTATTAGTTTATAATAAATTTATATTCGGTTTATAATGGATCAAAAGTGTATTATTAAAAGTCTATGGTTGGGATGGGTCAAATACATTTAAACCAATATATTTTAGACTAGTTAGGGTCATTATAATAACCTTATCTTTTAGTTTTAACTCTTAGTTAATTAGATTGACATTTACCATGTCAGTTTTTATTTTTATATTATATAGTTAATAAACATATAATATACATCCAAGAGACCCCCAAGTGGTCCACTAATGATACAACTATCATGATATAATACTTTTGTTAGAACCTTTGATTTTTAGGAAAAAAATATCAATTAATAAAATAATACTTGTTTTAAAAACTCATTTATGTCAATTTTGACATTATACAATAATTAATTTTGTTATAGTATTAACAACTTTATTAATTAAAAAAAAATCATTTAAGAAATACTAAAATATAATATTACCAATAAAATTCGTGTATGTCCCCAAAAATTTCAAATTATATTTATTTTAACTTTTATAATACGAATTATTCGATTCTTTTATTGTCAATGAAAATACTACATCATTATTGTTTCATAAAAAAATTAATTATTAAATGTCAAAAAATTATAAATAAAATACCCTTATGTAGGAAATCTTTATATATTTCTAATTAATATTTTTAGTCTAAAATATAACATATATAACCCTATGTATTTTTTTTCTAAAAGATATATGCTTATGTCATTTTTGTATTTACTTTATCTTATTTAATATAAAGTGTCCTTATCACCAAAAAGTGGCTCCATGTGGTCCCAATATCGACCAAACGATGGTCATGGTTGGACCTGTATCAACAATAAGGTTAGTACACGTTCTTGGGTAATTTATTATTATTATACTATTATTTTTTACCCTTATTTACCGGATTTACCATTTAACCATTGTAAATAAAATATTTACCAACGTAATTATTCAAAATGTATAAAAATAAAAGTTACCGATTTATAAAATTTGGACATCCTGATTCTAAATATGGAATCCATTTTTCTAAATGTAAAACACATAAGTGGAAGAAATTAATTTAATATTAATTCCCATTGTTAAAAAAATGTGTTTTTATGATATAATAACTATCAAAAGATTGACACTTGTTTATGTCTAGTTTAATTGTGAAATTATTTCTAATGACCAATATTTTATTAACTGATAAAAATATATTATAAATTTACTTTAAAAACACTCTATTTCATAATTTATCACTATTAATTATTTCGAATAAAAAACTTGGTTTTAATTAAAATTTAGTTATTTTCACTATTCATCAAAATATAAAAGTTATCCGAAAAGTATCAAAATTTCACCATAGGATAATTTAGATATTCCAAATACAAAAATGAAGTCCATTTTGAGTGATAAGATTTATAAAATTTCAGAAAGTGGATATTACATTTCATAACGGTTATTTTGATTGGTTGTGGTGTGTTAGAATCTCAAAGTTGCATACAACACACACTACTGTACTATTTAAGAGAATCGTACCGTGGAAGAATGTGGTGTTACATAGACATAAAGGTATCTCCCTGTATTCATTCTAATGAATCAACCTCAGTGCTCTTCCATTAATGATCCTATTGTAATAGAGATCCAATCATCACATATAGAGAGATTTTTGAATTTTTTTTCATCGATAGATTCTTTATTTAAATTTTACATCTTTGATAAGGTATAATGTATCCTTTCTAATAACACAACATTCTTCATTGTTTCACCATGTTCTACCATGATATTTATAATATTTTTGAATAAATTGAACATCTCATTTATATTTTCATGATTAGATGATATAATTTCGTTAAATTATTCTATATGAATTCCAAGTTTAGTTTTATGAAATTTACTAATTCCTTGATTGAAGGATTTTAATGTCCAGCCAATTTCAGAATTATTTTTTAAGGAGATAGATGATTATAAACACTTCCAAAAAGTGAGAAAAATTATAATTCATCACTTTTTTGAAAAATATTGTGTACTATCATTTCCTTTAAAAGTAGAAAGATTAATATCTAAAATTTTATATTTTTTGTCAATGATATTCCGATACTAAATAAACATATTTTTAAAAATACTCAATATGATTTATCCTATATCTATAGTCACATTAATTTAAATTAGGTGGTCTCAATGGTTTTAAGAATTAAATCTCCTATTATTATATCAATGAAAAGGATCACTCGTTATTATTGTTAATGACTAAAATACATGTTAGCTAAACTAATCAAAAAAATATAAAAATAGTTAAAACTATACATTTAAGGAAAACCTATGTAACCAATTCATGGTATCATTATAAATTAATAATAGAGATGAACTGATAATTCAAAAAAGGGTATCCCCTATGATATGAATTATTGGTATTAGGAAAAATAATAACAAATCTAAATAATTCATATACGATTCACCATTGATAAAAATTATTTAGGATGAATAATTTTATTTTCAATATATATAGTTGGGTGAATAGTCCATATAAAAAAATAGAGTGATGAAGCAGTGTAATGTGAAATTATAAAGAGAATAGTGGTTTGATATAATTGACCTAATAGACTTTTCATTGCCTAACTGATGGAGTATTTTCCCATTATTAAATATAGAGAGACATTCATAAAGGGAGAAATCTAAATACTTCCTTATTCAATGGTATGAATCCCAAACCAGTAATTTTTTATGATTATCCCCAAACCCAACATCCTAGACTTTTTGGGAGTAGAGAAAATACATGATTTTCTACAAAGACAATTCTAAACCTATTTATAATGTACTTTGTTCAGGTGATCATATACAAGGAAAAGAATTTTAATATTTTTATAACCTATGTGATAAAATGTTTAAATTTATAACTATAAAAGGACTTAAATGATAGAAAACTAAATAGTACTAGATAGAAGAATAAAGATTCCAATTGATGAAATAGTTGATTCCTGAAATTTCGAATTATAAAGGCAGAGTGATCTAGGAATTCCATAAATGGAACATATCAAATCTTCATGGGGTTATCAAGTATAAGATAATATGTTCCTCCATTGAGAGTTAATCATAAATGATAACGGTTGAACACTAAATTATTTGATTTTAATACGACTGTAAATGATTTGTATCACTATAATTCATCATTATAACCCTATCATTATATTCATACTCTGAACCACTTATAAATAACTATATTTTCCCACACACATGAATAATCCATTAGAATAATTCAAAATAAAATAAAACTAGGTCAACCAGAAATCAAGTCGAGATAAAAGATATTCATGAAATATTAAACAAATTATAAATCATTTAAATAAATCATTTGAATAATTTAAAATAACAACACTTCCATGATATGATCGAAAATTAATTAGAATACATAAAATTATTTTTTACAATAATCAATGACATAGTTCTTCAATAACATTGAATAAATTCAAAAAAACCTCCTTAATAAATGGTCAAACATAATTGGAGATAATGCATTCAAAATATTTTAACGTCAATTGGTCAAATATATCCTTTAAAATATTTAATGATACATATATTTAAAAAACTAATCAAAAATTAAATTATACTGATAAGTTTTTTCATCAAAATTAAGGAAAATTTAAATTGCTAATATAAAAAATTTAAAATAAATTGAAATAAATTTTAATGGATTCATAATATTTGATATATATTTTTGAAATAAATAAATAAATAAGAAATTAAAACAAACATGTAGTAAATCATATTTTAAAAAATATATAAAGTATAGTATAATGTTTTTAATGAATAAAAAAAATTAAACTTTAAATAAAGTTGCATAAGAGAAAATAAAACATGGTAAATTAGTAACATGTGACTGAGAACACGGTTGATGATTCAAATAATCAAGTCTTAATAATTTATAACTGATGGTGGAAGATACAAAGCATGTGGAAAAATAATTTATAACTGATGGAAGGAGATTTCGGATACAATGCGAAAGATTGTGCTACCATCAAATTTCATAAGACCGTGATGTTAATGAAGGACCTTCTACTATGAGATACTCATGGGATTACATATCTACTGCCTTCGATACATGATTCATGCTACTGATGAACAAGGGATCTATTATCACTATATTCACGTAGAACTGAAGGATCTACCACTATTCAAGGGGGATATTCTATTATTTAGCGGACCATCTGATTATGTGTTTTTTTTGTCCTTCCACAGAATTTTTAAGCTACCACTAAATCATAAGGATCACAGCATAGCCATATAATGATGGTTGTAATAGATGATTTTGTTCTTCTATTGATAGAAGGTGATGATGTTCTACAACTATAATTGAGGTTCCATTACCATCAAAGGACATGTACATCACAATACTACCATTATGTGGAGACATGTAATGTGGAAGAGTTTTAGTGGAAGTGTTGTGCTTGTATAGGTTATCATTAACCGTTTAATGAGAGTAAAACAACTACCACGGAGGAGTTTTTATCGAGTCTCATGGTCGAAGGAGGGTATGTGTAATGATTTGTGGATGAACTTCATGAATACCCATTACAAAATGTGCTTGTGAAAAGAAAATGATATATGTATCAAGGTAGAGGTACAGTAGAAGATGATTCCTTATCAAATAAAATTAAATTATCAATATATAAAAAACATGAAATATGTTTATATTTTGATATATATTCCAATATTATTTTTAAATATATATATATATATATGATATAAAATAGTTAATGAAATAAAATAAATCATATAATATATTTCAACAATGAACATAAATAAATGTATTATTTCTATATAGTAGAATATATTATATATAATGAACATAAATTAATGTATCTGATATATAGAATAATCGAGACCATGTAAAATAAACATGCTAAATAAAATTAAAAAACATAAACACATTTCATTATTTTAAAGCATGTGAGGTCAATAAAATCATGTGATGTAGATATAAAAATTAAGTATTTAACATGAAAAAGATGCAACACATCTAATATAATAAATAAGATATATAACACTAAAAATTTAAAGAACATGATAATATTAATCATCACAAATAAAATGTGGAATGAAAATAAATGTAGTTTGAAAAAACAAAACAAATAATATGAACAATCCCTACAATAATAAGGTTAACTAAAATCACCTAATGAGAATCAACATAGTAATCCAGAACATTAATAGTTCATATAATATAAACATGACTTATGTCACGAACCAGCCTGGGTAATTCGGCAACCTAATAACCAAGCTGGCCCTAGCATAACCTGATGGGAATTCATGGTCCCCATGGGTTGGTGACTAGCACCAGACATCATACAATATACAAGTGTGAATAATTTTCCAGTAACAACACAAAAAAATGAAATATGGAAATATGAAAAATAAATGAAAACTCCACTTTGGTTAATGTGCTAGAATTCACCAATGGATAAACAAGACCAAGGTACTAAAAAACAAATACCAATACAAATGAAAACACCCCCAGTCCCTATGGACACAACCCACAAATTCTAATGTTCAAAAACTAGATCCATTTCAAAGTGATCCTTTCCCCTTGGTCAAACCTAGAAGGATAATACTAAAAAAACTGAATGTAATTAGTAGGATGTGAGATAAAAATCCTAGTAGGATCCCATGAATTCCATAATAGTTTATTATAAAATATTAACCAATGGAATACATTCAGGTTTACAGATAAAATTATTTTGAATTTTAAAGCCTATTTAATCAAATCATGTTATAAAGTTCAAATGATGGAAAATACATTAAGAAAAGTCTGTTCAAATGATGGAATATTTCTGAAACATATTTTTAAATTACACATTTATATAAAACAATTTATATAATTTCAAGAGGCATTTAAACTAGTTTTACAACATTAGAATACATTTATATCTCAACTATAAATATGAAGTAAGCAACACGGTCATCTTCCAAATAGGCACAATAGTATTTCGGATATTGGACTCCACACACTCTAAAGTGATCTCACTAATGCGTGTATACAAACTCCCCTACCACTGGCCAAGGACAAGACGTTTCCATCCCATCGAGGATGTGACCCATTGTAGGTATGTTTTAGAATGTCGTAATAGCATAGAGTGTGTCTAAATAACTCGCCAACTACCAATGTCTTACAAGTGATATTACAAAATTCATGATGAGAAATTAAATTTAATGTTGATTAAAATAAAATTAAATCCCATTCATCCATTTCAAATTCCAATTTTCCATTTTAAACGAAATTGGGTTTTAATAAGAAAGCATGCCTCATTAATAATATAAAACCACTGGGTTTCTGTCAATACTTTTTAAGCCACTGTCAAAATTTTAAAATCCTTTCAAAACCAATTTCATAAATTTCATAATTTATTTCCACAATTAAATTTAATAATTTAATTAAAATATCTTTTATAAAAATTTTAATTTAAATTAATCCATATAAATCAACCAATTTCCATAAACACACCCCAATTCAATGGAAATGGAAATTTTCTTAATTCTCATGCCCAAACCATTTCAAATAACCCATTTTAAGGTAATTGGATATTGTTATTGAATAAATTGAAATAAATTATTAGAAATTTTATATAAATCAATAGTTAAAGAAAATTAGGAAATTAAATGTTAATCAATTTGGGTAAACATGATGGAATCACCCACCTTTTCTTGAAACTCTACGCTCACAACGACACTCATCAATGTGAATAGAGGGATAGAAGTCATCAAAACTCATACTAGAAATTACAACCAAACTCAAATATCACATATCCATTAACGTCGAGTGATATCTAGAAATATAAAAGGATGAGATAGAAATAATGAAAGTGAATGAGGAAGAAAACTTATATAGGAAACACACCACAATCGTAGTGACAATCGAACAACAAAAAAAGGATCCAGAAGGGTTGGAGAAATTTATGATCACATGGGGAAACCTTAGAGATTAGAGAAAAAAACTACAGAGGTGGGAAAGAGGGATCTCATACATGTATCCCATTTAAAAGAAAACTTAGTTAGGGTATTAAACGATGTGTAATCCCACTACATGTCATTATATACTTAATATCTAAAACCACCAAAAAACATTTCACTTTAAATTGAAAACAAAATCATTAAAAAACTCATGATTGTAAAGGATAGACATGATGTGTAACCATTCATGGTGTGAATCTCATCACAACATGAATCATCTCATGGTTTGCAAACAGTGGGAATTTCACATCATATAACCTAGTGAAATTTTATGCAACCCTCTGACAGCCTACAAAAAATTTTGGTTAAAGATGAGAGTCTAAAAATATATAAATACACTATTATATTACCTTCATGAATGGTACGTTACACTTTCTAACATAAAACAAAACATAAATAGTCATTTCAAAATGCCATTATTCACCTATATTAACCCTCCATATCAATCATAATTCACTTCTTGGAATCCTGGGAAAACAAAACATAAGAAAAGGTGATCTCAGATGCTCAGTAAGGGTAAATAATTCATCAGATTCTATAAAATTTGAATGAAAGATGTATAATAAAAACATAATCCTTTTAAATAATAAACATGAACATCATATGTAAAATATAAATCAAACATTACCACATAAACATGCACATGTATATTCAACTAGTCTAATAATAACATTTAGAAACTACTTTCATAAATAAAGTGACTCATAATGATTGACATAATAACTACTTCGTCAATGCCTGGTGCCAATACAATTAACAAATATTTTTTCAAGGCCTTGTGCCAAGACACTAGTTTGTCTCATGAGAATTACTAATGATTCGAGGAGCTATAGAGGGCCTCCCCCGTCACTTACTATGTCAAATGTGTAAGAACTCAGATCTCCATTTTAGATATGGATCTTAATTTCTGGTGGTTTGAGAAAAAAGGGGAGAATTTTAAAAATTTATATGTACACATTGTGTACTTAAGATTACATGTCGTGTACCTTTTTACCTCATACATACATTTCATGGGAATATAATGGTTTAGACATGGCCATGTGGGGAAATGTGGTAGGCTATAAATGTTGGGGGGCCAGTTGAGGAAAATAGATGGAGTGTTCATTTGTTATACAAGCCATGTGTCTTTTCTATTATTTGACTAATCGGATTGGGGTTGCATCTAATCCCCAGAATCATCTTTTTCTAGCCTTGGTTCATCAAAAATCTTCCAAGAGTGACAAATCATCTCCAAGGAACATTTTCCCTATACAAGGTCTGATTCGATCTCTAGTGGTTGCACTAGAATCTGACCGACGAGTCCTTCTTTATTATAGAACCTCTCTTCCTGATTCCTCTTCTTTCGTGAGTTATCAATGGTTTAAGGTTATAAACTATTTGTTGATATATTATGTTATAGAAGTTTTCAAGGGATAGTGATATAGATTGTTCTTCATAAAACATCGTGGTAGGTTCCTTGTGGCCTTTTGATTTTTTTCTATGGGTTTATATGCCAAGATTCTGATTACCCATGTTTCGGGTTTTTCTGGTTAAGGAGGTTGAACCCTATTTTATATTCCATAAATAGATTATGGGATTAAGGTTTTTTTGTTGTAGTATTATGTAAAATTTAATTTTTATGGAACACCCAATGGGTACATTTGCTTGTTTTAATGTTTACAAAAATTTCGTCCAGGTTTCCAATGAGGCCGACCATGATTCCATGCTTTGCTTGATGGGATGGAACTGATTTCCTTTTGTAGGTTATTAAATTATTGTGATATGAATTGGAATTATGTCCAATGACCAAAATTTATTTAAAATGTAAAAATATATTATATATATACTTTAAAACCACTCAAATTTATAATTATTCACAATTAATTATTTCGATTAAAAAAGTTTTTTTAATTAAAATTTAGTAATTTCCACTATTCATCAAAATATAAAAGTTATCCGAAAATACCAAAATATCACCCTAGGATATTTTCGATATTCCAAATCCAAAAATGAAGTCCATTTTGAGAGAAAAAATATATAAAATTTAAAAATTCGGTATTACTATTCATAATGACTACTTTGATTTGTCACGGTGTATTAGAATCTTGAAGTTGTGTACATCACACACTACTGTATTATTCAAAGAGAATCGTATCGTGGAAGTTTGGGGTATTAAAATCTCCACTCCTAGAAATAATTTTGTCCTCAAAATTTCTAGAATACTACCACATGAAAAGACTCGGGTGGTTTTTCATCATAAGTTCCTCAGGTTCCCATGTTGCCTCTTTCATCTTATGGTTCCTCCATATAACTTTTACAAGAAGAATCGTCTAATTTCCCAGCACTTTCTCTCTTGTATCAAGAATTTTGATAGGATCATCGCAATAAGAAAGATCATGTTCCAGTTCTACTTCCTCATAGGTGAGTACAAGTGTTGGGTTAGGCATGTATTTTCTCAATAGTGATACATGGAACCCATTGTGAACTTTGGAGAGACATGGCGGCATTTCCAAACAGTATGATAAAGCCCCAATTCCTTATAGAATTTCAAATGGTCCGATATACCTGGGTCTCAATTTACATTTCTTACCGAAATGTATAAATCCCTTCCATGGAGAGACATTCAAGAAAACATGATCACCTTCCAGAAATTCCGAATCCTTCCTTCAGTTATCAGCATACCTTTTTTTCCTGCATTGAGCTACTTTGATGTGGTTTTGGATTACCTTCACCTTTTCCATTGTTTTCTCCAAAAATTATGGGCCAATGAGTTTTCTATCACCAACATCATCCCAACAGGTTGGTGTGTGAAATCTCTTTTTGTATAACGCTTAATATGGTGCCATCTAAATACCCGAATGGAAGCTATTGTTATAGGAAAATTCTACCAGAGTTACATATTGATCCCATGTACCCTGAAAGTCATGTGAGAAGGATCTAAAAATGTCTTCTAATGTTGGAATAGTATATTTTGATTGTCCATCAGTTTGGGGGTGGTAGGCAGTGCTCAAACTGGGATCAGTATTCAGTGATTTCTGAAGACCTTTCCAGAATCTTGAAGTAAAATGGGGATCACGATCGGAAACAATCGATAGGGGTACTCCATGAAGTCTCACAAAATCATTATTATATAGTGTTGCTAGAAATTAAAGGGGTAGATCTTACCTTATAGAATTAAAGTGTGCTAACTTGGTAAGACGATCAACAACGACCCATATTTCATTGTTCCTTCTAGGAGTCTTTGGTAGTCCCATGAAAAAATTCATCGTGATATTATCCCATTAGAACTCAGGTATGCGAAGAGGTTGCATGACTCCTCCAGGCTATTTCCTTCCAGCATTCCCTTTTTAAAAAACCATACATCTTGAGACAAAATCAGCAATCACCCTCGTTATGTTATCCCACAAAAAATGTTCCTTCAAATATCTATACATTTTGGTGCTCCCATGGTGTATAGAGAAATTGGAACTATGAGAATCATCCAACAATTTCCTTTTTAGATAAGGTGTATCAGGAACACAAAGTCTCTTCCCAAATTTCATAATTCCACCTTTAAACACAAAGTAAATAAATCTCCGATCATTCACATCTTTAATCTTCTTTTGAAGCTATTCATCACCAGTCTGAGAAATCATTATTCTTTCTAGTAAAGATGATTTGGTAACCATTTGAAAAATTATTAATTTTTCACCTTTCATGGTGATTCCCATAATCATCTTCACTAGATATGTGAAAATAGAATCCCTTTCAATTCTCATCATGTTCAAAACTCCATGATCCATTCTGCTCAAATCATCTGCAACCTTATTTTCCTTCCCGATTGGTAGTGTATCATACAATCATAATCCCTAAGTAGTTCAATCCATCTCCTTTGCCTCATGTTGAGTTCCTTCTGTGATAAAATATACTTCAATCTCTTGTGATCAGCATAAACCTCACAATTTTCACCGTAGAGATAGTGTCTCCAAATCGTCAGAGAAAATATTACAACAGCTAACTCAAGATCATGAGTACGATAGTTTTTCTCCTAAATTTTCAGTTGTCTTGATGTATAGGAAATAACTCTATCATTCTACATAATGGCACAACCATGTCCTTTCTTCGAAACATCACTATAAATAACAAAACCGCCATTTCCCGACGGTAGAGTCAAAATAACAGCATTGACTAATCTTCTCTTCAGTTCTTCAAAACATTCTTCTCACTCTTTTATCCAAACATATTTAACCCCTTTATGTGTGAGCTTCATTAATGGGTTATCCAATAGGGCAAAGATCTGGATGAAATATCGATAATAACCTGCTAAGCCAATAAAACTACGTGCCTCCGTTATACTTGTCGTTGCTGGCCATTCTTGGATTGCACTTTTCCTAGAAGGATCAATAGAGATTCCATCCATAGAGACAATATGGCCACGAAAAGAAATATCCTTACGCCAGAACTCACACTTGGTAAACATACCATATAATTCATGTCATCTAATGGTCTTCTGGATAATGCGCAAGTGATTATCATGATCCTTTTAGCTTTTGGATTATACCTAGATATCATCAATAAATACCACCACAAAACCATTGAGATATTCTTTGAAAACGCTATGCATTAGATTCATGAATATAAAAGGTGCATTAGGCAATCCAAAAGGCATTCCTGTAAACTCATAATGCCTGTACATGGTTTGAAATGTTGTCTTCGGAATGTCTTCCTTCTTCACACACAACCGATGGTATCCAGATCACTGGTCAATTTTTGAAAAGTATTGAGCTCCATTCAACTGATAAAATAAATCACCAATGCGAGGTAGGGGATACTTGTTCTTTATTGTTATAGCACTGATTTCTCTTTAGTTGATACATAACCTCATAGATCCATCTTTATTCTTAACAAAAAGGACAGGGGCTCCCCATGGAGAAACACTAGGGGGAATAAATCCATTATTACTCAATTCATCTAGTTTTTTCTTTAGTTCAACTAATTCCACAGTGGACATTCTATAAGGGGTCTTTGATATAGGCCTTCAACCACAAATTAAATCAATGGAAAACTCTGTTTCTCATTCGGGAGGATGTCCAGGTAAATATTCCAGAAACACATCAACATATTCTCCCAAAATAGGTATATCCTCTATTTGAAAATTCCTTTCCTCACCCACAGTTATTTCATTCTCTTTATCCCTGATAATTGAATTTAGTTGATCTACTAAGGTTGGATCTTGATAAGAATCCGGTGGTGAATATTCTGCTCTAAAGATAAGGTGTTCTTTATCATTATCATCAAAAATCATAACCTCATTCTTCTTAAAATTAATTTTTGCATCATGGCCCGAAATCCAATCAATACCAAGGATTATATCAAATTCAGTCATGGGTATGACTATGAGATCAGCAGATAAAGAACATTTATATGCCCTAATGGGAATAGATCCACAAAACTTTGTATCAATGTTACTTCCCTTAAGAGTTTTAACCGACAACTCCCTTTTTAATTCAAATTGGAAATATCTAATTTTCTTATCAAACTGGGAAGATATTAAAGAATGTGATGATACAGAATCAAATAAAGAATTTTCTAAACTTGAGGAAACTATTTAATTACCCGCCACTACGTCTTTTAGAGCTTCAACCTCAGTAGTAGTGATTGCATAAGCTTGGCCTTGATCCATTGGCATTTTCTAAGGTATGTTTCCCTAATGATTATGAAATTCATTTGCATAATGTACCATCTCCCTGAAATTATAGCCTTGAACATTGGTAGTGTATTTCTTTCCTTTACAATCACCAACTAGATGGCCTTTCTGTCCACAATTGTGGAATACCCCTTTTCCTTTTAGATAGGCACCAGGGTGTTTCCTTCCGTAATTATCACAAGGTGTAAATTCAATTCATCCCTTCTTCCATGTTTCCTTATTTCCTTTCCCAATGTTTTCAGAAGATATATTCTAGTCTTTCTTTCATTTATTGTCATAAGACTTAGATAATTCTTTTTCTGTCTTGATATCACACGAGACAACATCTTCGTATGACAAGAAGGATTGTAACACCAATGCTCGGCACAGAAATGGTTTTAACCCATCAAATAAGCGATCAATATTACTTCTTGGGTTACGTATATAATTTTCATCATACCATGAAAACCTTGTAATGTTAGCCTCATACTTTGCGACATTCTCATCCTCCTTTTGTCTCAGACTCAGAAATTGCCTTTCCATATCTGCTCGACGGCCACGAGGAAATTATTTTTCAGAAAATAGTTCTTTGAACTCCCTCCATTACATATTTTATACTTCATCATCTTCCTTATAGTTTGGAATCAATGACCACCATTGATCAACATCTCCAGTGAGGTGGTAAAATGCCATGATAACTTTTTCCCTTTTACTACCCCCTAAGGCATGGAATATTTTCTTTAAATAATTTATACATTGTACATCTACTAATGGATCTGAACTCCAATTGAATGTTGGTGGTTGTTGCCTCATGAATCTATCTAACATTTATCCTCTACGTTGTGGATCAGGGTGCTCTATATAGGTAAGGATATTATTCATAACCTGATTGTGTTGTCCCAGTATGATGATTAGTTGATAAGCACCAGTTGCATCACCAGCTCCACTATAATTATTTTGAGCAGGAGGTAAATCCCTAAATAGAGTGTCTGCATTGATATGGTTTCCATTTCTTTCACTAGGCTCCATTTATAAACAATGTCATACACTATATTAGTGTATGAATCGTAACACATAAATCCAAAATTGCAAAACCCTTAACATAAATTGAACATTTTACAGATATAATCCGTAATCATAAAAAAAATCTTTGAGGAATTATATACACATAAACCCTTCATAATTGTTTTTAATGTAAATTAGAATTACCCTAAGCATATCCCCCAGGAGTGTTGTATCAAGAGTGCAACAAGGCCTATTGTTGTGCACAAATTCTCGTTCGAGTCTAGCTCAAAGCGGTGTTTTCGGTTTTTACCCCTAGGTACATCTGTTCCAAAGCCGCCTCTACTTGCTCGTCTCTAGACAGGGATGTATTTCTCGGAAAACTCACAAAATATCTACAATACCAAAATTCTAGGAAGTTTTTCTATACTAATCCTCAAAATCCATCTTAGTTCTATGTGCTCTAATAAGAGTTTAACTAAATCTAGTTTCTATGGTTTGTACTAAACTTCCACTAATACCAACTATAACGCCCCGACCCCAGTTATACAGAGTCGGTGCATTATTACATAGCATTGGAATGATCATAAGGAAATCTTGTCTCGAAAGACCGATCAGTTTAGTATTATTGGAAACAAGATTCATACATAAGTTCAACTTTACAACTTGAAAAGAAATACAACACAAATCTATTTCATTAGAAACATCCAAGCCTCCTAGATTATGCCTGCTGGTCACTCATAATTAACTTATTCATATCCTGGGAAAATGAAACATAAGAAAGGGGTGATCTCAAATGCTCAGTAAGGGTAAGTAATACAGTGGAAAATGGAATAAATATTAAGCATGGTAAATAATTGAAACTACATGCCTTTACCAATAATAAACATGAATATCTTTTTGGAAATAATATGATCTTAGTAAATAATTACATAATAAAACATTATCCTGGGTATTCTACTAGTCGAATTACCACATGAACCATCAATTTAATTTCCATAATGAGGGAATGTATAATACCGGACATTCTGAAACATTTTTTCACGGCCTCAGCTATACGTCTAAAAATGAATAAGGCCTCGACCAAAATTATAAATCAAATTGGGAATAGGCCTCGTCCAATTCCACATCTAGTTGTCTAATGAGATGTACCTATGCATCGAGGAGCTATAGCAGGCTCCACTCGTTACCTACTAAGTCCAATACATTCCTCATATGAAAAGGATTAAACATATCATAAACATTCATATTAAAACGAGCATACAAAATATCAATAATTTAACTATAAATCAGGAATTGTATAAAAATAGCACATCCAAAGTCAAACATATCACAAAACCTTTAATACAATATGGAAGTTTTGTATCATAATAAATCAGCTCCAAATAAACTGAAAATCCATCAAAGGATGTTGACATAGATGAAATCAGAACTCTTTTTAGAGAAATATCTCTTTCTATTTTGAAATCATTTAAGAGTCATTTAATTATAAAATAAAACATTTACTTTGAAAATATTAATATAAGATTGTAAGGGAAAATTCTATGAGTTCATAATGGAATAAAATAGCCGCACCCACTAAATAAGTTAAAAAAGACATTCTTACCTTAATTTTGTTGAAAAGGTTAAAAAGGTCCTTGTTTGGAAAATGACGTAAAGATTACATTATAAACATCTTATAAAATGACAAACAAGGGTATAAATTACTTTAAACCATATTCTATAAAATAGTAAGAATGTTTTGAGATACATTTTTAAGAAACATGGATGTGGTTGATAAAGAGGTCCCAGTAGATAATTATGTATAAACAACATTGGATAGTGAAGATATTGTGAAATAAACCCTTACCTTGTACTTTTCCTTGGTTGATGGTAGGTTAAACTCATGTATAATGGTGAAATAATTGTTATTAAATTACACAAGAATCATGTACATTAATATGACATCATATATGATCTTTCTACATTTCTTTGTTAATATTGTCTTAGTATTATCGTCGTTTCGGGTGTTAAATTACTAGATTTATTTTATATATATTTGATACATAAGACTTGTTTGTTAATTTATATAATGATATCATGTCCATAAACATTATTTTTAATTGTCAAATGAGAATTAGACTTGAATGGATACGATGGGGAATGAATCTCATCGCGTTCGTGGAGACGGTAGTCCGTATGTACGCACGAGCGACATTATCATTATTTTAATATTAAAATAATATAAAATTGGATGCTATATCATTTATACAGAATATTTATAATTTTATATTTATTATTTACATCAAATACATTTCATTATTATATCCATCCAAAAATTAATGTATTGAATAACAATTACACAATGACGTGGATACGGTAAGTCATACGTACGCACGTATGGTGACATGTCATTCAAAGGATGGATACAATAATGAATATGGATGTACCATATTTATAATAACATCAAAGTATATAGATGATACTGGAGTTATTATTTTATAAAGGAAATAACTATGATAGAAGAAGATGGAGAAGAAAGGAACATGAAAAATGTTGGTGAAAACATTACCTCTTTTTTCGGTTCTTCCTTTTGATTTGATAAAAATAGCTCCTTATGCTTGCTTTCTGATCAAAATAAGGCCACTATATTGAATTTAGGGAAGTTGAGTGAGTATTTGGTCAGGTTTTTTTCGAACCAAAAGTCTTTTAATGTGTGATGAATTGATTAGAAGTGGTGTGCTTTTATAAGGGGGAGGAGGGGCTCTTTAGGAAAAATTTAAAGTATTAATTTATAATAAATTTATATTCGGTTTCTAATGGCTCCAAAGTCTATTATTAAAAGTCTATTGTTGGGATGGGTCGAAAACATTTAAACCAATATATTTTAGACCAGTTAGGGTCATTATATTAACCTTATCTTTTAGTTTTAACTCATAGTTAATTAGATTGACATTTACCATGTCAGTTTTTATTTTTATATTATATAGATAATAGACATATAATATACATCCAAGAGACACCCCAAGTGGTCCACTAATGATACAACTATAATGATATAAGACTTTTGTTAGATCCTTCGATTTTTAGGAAAAAATATCAATTAATAAAATAATACTTGTTTTAAAAACTCATTTATGTCAATTTTAACAATATACAATAATTAATTTTGTTATAGTCTTAACAACTTTATTAATTCAAAACAAATTCATTTAAGAAATACTAAAATATAATATTACCAATAAAATTCTTCTATGTCCCAAAAATTTCAAATTATATTTATTTTATCTTTTATAATACGAATTATTTGATTCTTTTATTGTTAAAGAAAATACTACATCATTATTGTTTCATTAAAAACTTTAATTATTAAATGTCAAAAAATTATAAATAAAATACCATTATGTAGGAAATACTTTTATATTTCTAATTAATATTTTTAGTCTAATATATAACATATAAAACCCTATGTATTTTTTTCTAAAAGATATATGCTTATGTCATTTTTCTATTTACTTTATCTTATTTAATATAAAGTGTCCTTGTCACCTACAAGTGGCTCCATGTGGTCCCAATATCGGCCAAACGATGGTCATGGTTGGACATGTATCAACAATAAGGTTAGTACACGTTCTAGGGTAATTTATTATTATTATAATATTATTTTTTACCCTTATTTTCCGGATATACCATTTAACCATGGTAAATAAAATATTTACCGAAGTAATTATTAAAAATGTATAAAAATAAAAGTTACCGATTTAAAAAATTTGGACATCCTGATTCTAAATATGGAATCCATTTTCCTAAATGTAAAACACATAAGTGGAAGAAATTAATTTAAAATTAATTCCCATTGTAAAAAAATGTGTTTTTATGATATAATAACTATCATAAGATTGACACTTGTTTATGTCTAGTTTAATTGTGAAATTATGTCTAATGACCAATATTTTATTAACTGATAGAAATATATTATAAATTTACTTTAAAAACACTAAATTTCATAATTTATCACTACTAATTATTTTGAATAAAAAACTTGGTTTTAATTAAAATTTAGTTATTTTCACTATTCATCAAAATATAAAAGTTATCAGAAAAGTATCAAAATTTCTCTCTAGGATATTTTAGATATTCCAAATACAAAAATGAATTCCATTTTGAGTGATAAAATTTATAAAATTTTAGAAAGTGGATATTACTTTTCATAACGGTTATTTTGATTGGTTGCAGTGTGTTAGAATCTCAAAGTTGCGTACAACACACACTACTGTACTATTTAAGAGAATCGTACCGTGGAAGAATGAGGTGTTACAAAGACATAAAGGTATCTCCGTTTATTCATTCTAATGAATCAACCTCAATGCTCTTCCATTAATGATCCAATTGTAATAGAGATCCAATCATCACATATTGAGAGATTTTTGAATTTTTTTTCTTCGATAGATTCTTTCATTATATTTTACATCTTTGATAAGGTATAATGTATCATTTCTAATAACCCAACAGTCATCATTGTTTCACCATGTTCTACCATGATGGTTATAATATTTTTGAATAAATTGAACATCTCATTTATATTTTTATGATTAGATGGTATAATTTCGTTAAATTATTCTATATGAATTCCATGTTTAGTTTTATGAAATTTACTAATTCCCTTATTGGAGGATTTTAATGTCCAGCCAATTACAGACTTATTTTTTTAAGGATATATATGATTATAAACAATTCCAAAAAGTGAGAAAAAATGACAATTCATCACTTTTTTTGAAAAAATACTGTGTGCTATCATTTCCTTTAAAAGTAGAAAGATTAATATCTGAAATTTTATATTTTTTGACAATGATATTCCGATACTAAATAAACATATTTTTAAAAAATACTCAATATGATTTATCCTATATCTATAATCACATTAATTTAAATTAGTTGGTCTCAATGGTTTTAAGAATTAAATCTCTTATTATTATATCAATGAAAAGGATCACTTGTTATTTTTGTTAATGACTAAAATACATGTTAGCTAAACTAATATAAAAAATATAAAAGTAGTTAAAACTATACATTTAAGGAAAACCTATGTAACCAATTCATGGTATCATTATAAATTAATAATAGAGATGAACTGATAATTCAAAAAAGGGTATCCCCTATGATATGAATTCTTGGTATTAGGAAAAATAATAACAAATCTAAATATTTCATAAACGATTCAGCATTGATAAAAAAAATAGGATGAATAATTTTATTTTCAATATATATAGTTGGGTGAATAGTCCATATAAAAAAATAGAGTGATGAAGTAGTGTAAAGTGAAATTATAAAGAGAATAGTGGTTTGATATAATTGACCTAGTAGACTTTTCATTTCCTAACTGATGGAGTATTTTCCCATTATTAAATATAGAGATACATTCACAAAGGGAGAAATCTAAATACTTCCCTATTCAATGTTATGAATCCCAAACCAATAATTTTTTATGATTATCCCCAAACCCAACATCCTAGACATTTTGGTAGTAGAGAAAATACATGATTTTCTACAAAGACCATTCTTAACCTAATTATAATGTACTTTGTTCAGGTGATCATATACAAGGAAAACTATTTTATTATTTTTATAACATATGTGATAAAATGTTTAAATGTATAACTATACAATGACTTAAATGATAGAAAAATAAATAGTACTAGATAGAAGAATCAAGATTCCAATTGATGAAATAGTTGATTAATGAAATTTAGAATTATGAAGGCGGAGTGATCTAGGAATTCCATATATGGAACATATCAAATCTTCACGGGGTTATCATGTATAAGATAATATGTTCCTCCATTGAGAGTTAATCATAAATGATAACTGTTGAACACTAAATTATTTGATTTTAATACTCGTGTAAATGATTTGTATCAATATAATTCATCATTATAACCCTATCATTCTATTCAGACTTTGAACCACTTATAAATAACTATATTTTCCCACACACATGAATAATCCATTATAATAATTCAAAATAAAATAAAACTAGGTCAACTAGAAATCATGTCGAGATAAAAGATATTCATGAAATATTAAACAAATTATAAATCATTTGAATAAATCATTTGAATAATTTAAAATAACAACACTTCCATGATATGATCGAAAATTAATTAGAATACATAAAATTATTTTTTACAATAATCAATGACATAGTTCTTCAATAACATTGAATAAATTCAAAAAAACCTCCTTAATAAATGATCAAACATAATTGGAGATATTGCATTCAAAATATTTTAACTTTAATTGGTCAAATATATCCTTTAAAATATTGAATGATATATATATTAAAAAAAATAATCAAAAATTAAATTATACTGATATGTTTTTTCATCAAAATTAAGGAAAATTTAAATTGCTAATATAAAAAATTTAAAATGAATTGAAATAAATTTTAATGGATTCATAATATTTGATATATATTTTTGAAATAAATAAATAAATAAGAAATTAAAACAAACATGTAGTAAATCATATTTTATAAAATATATAAAGTATAGTATAAATTTTTTCATGAATAAAAAACAAATTAAAAGTTAAATAAAGTTGCATAAGAGAAAATAGAACATGGTAAATTGGTAACATGTGACTGAGAACATGGTTGATGATTAAAATACTCAAGTATTAATAATTTATAACTGATGGTGGAAGATACAAAGCATGTGGAAAAACAATTTATAAATGATGGAAGGAGATTTCGGATACAATGCGAAAGATTGTGCTACCATTAAATTTCATAAGACCGTGATGTTAATGAAGGGCCTTCTACTATGAGATACTCATGGGATTACATATCTACTACCTTCAATTAATGATTCATGCTACTGATGAACAAGGGATCTATTATCACGATATTCACTTAGAACTAAAGGATCTACCACCATTCAAGGGGGATCTTCTATTATTTAGCAGACCATCTGATTATGTGTTTTTGTTTTCCTTCCACAGAATTTTTAAGCTACCACTAAATCTTAAGGATCACAGCTTAGCCATACAATGATAGTTGTAATGGATGATTTTGTGCTTCTATTGATAGAAGTTGATGTTGTTATACAACTATAATTGAGGTTCCATTACCATCAAAGGACATGTACATCACAATACTACCATTATGTGGAGACATGTAATGTGGAAGAGTTTTAGTGGAAGTGTTGTGCTTGTATAGGGTATCTTTAACCGTTGAATGAGAGTAAAACAACTACCACAAAAGAGGTTCTATAGAGTCTCATGGTTGAAGGAGGGTATGTGTAATCATGTGTGGATGAACTTCATGAAGACCCATTACAAAATGTGCATGTGAAAAGAAAATGATATATGTATTAAGGTAGAGGTACAGTAGAAGATGATGCATTATCAAATAAAATTAAATTATCAATATATAGAAAACATGAAATATGTTTATATTTTGATATATATTCCAATATTATTTTTAAATATATATATATATATATATATATATATATATTTGTGTGATATAAAATAGTTAATGAAATAAAATAAATCATATAATATATTTCAACAATGAACATAAATAAATGTATTATTTCTATATAGTAGAATATAATATATATAATGAACATAAATTAATGTATCTGATATATAGAATAATTGAGACCATGTAAAATAAACATGCTAAATAAAATTAAAAAACATAAACACATTTCAATATCTTAATGCATGTGAGGTCAAGAAAATCATGTGATTTATATATAAAAATTGAGTATTAAACATGAAAAAGATGCAACACATCTGATATAATAAATAAGCTATATAACACTAAAATTTTAAAGAACATGATAATATTAATCATCACAAATCAAATGTTGAATGAAAATAAATGTAGTTTGAAAAAACAAAACAAATAATATGAACAGTCCCTACAATAATAAGGTTAACTAAAATCACCTAATGAGAATCAACATAGTAATCCAAAACATTAAGAGTTCATATAATATAAACATGACTTATGTCATGAACCAGCCTGGGTAATTCGGTAACCTAATAACCAAGCTGGCACTAGAATAACCTGATGAGAATTCATGGTCCCCATGGGTTGGTGACTAGCACCTGACATCATACAATATACAAGTGGGAATAATTTTCCAGTAACAACACAAAAAAATGAAACATGGAAATATGAAAAATAAATGAAAACTCCACTTTGTGTAATGTACCAGAATTCACCAATGGATAAACAAGCCCAAGGTACTAAAAAACAAATACCAATACAAATGAAAACACCCCATGTCCCTATGGACACAACCCACAAAGTCTAATGTTCAAAAACTAGATCCTTTTCAAAGTGATCCTTTCCCCTTGGTCGAACCTAGAGGAATATAATCTAAAAGCACTAAAAGGAATTAGTAGGTTGTGAGATAAAAATCCTAGTAGGGTACCATGAATCCCATAATAGTTTATTATAAAATATTAACCAATGGAATACATTCATTTATAAAGATAAAATTATTTGGAATTTTAAAGCCTATTTAATCAAATCATGTTATACAGTTCAAATGATGGAAAATACATTAAGAAAAGTCTGTTCAAATGATGGAATATTTCTGAAACATATTTTTAAATTACACATTTATATAAAACAATTTTCTTTAATTTCAAGAGGCAATTAAACTAGTTTTAAAACATTGGAATTCATGTATATCTCAACTATAAATATGAAGTGAGCAACATGGCCATCTTCCAAATAGGCACAATAGTTTTTCAGATATTGGACTCCACACAATTTAATGTGATCTCACCAATGTGTGTATACAAACTCCCCTACCACTGGCCAAGGACAAGACATTTCCATCCCATCGAGGATGTGACACACTGCAGGTATGTTTTAGAATGTCGTAATAGCATAGAGTGTGTCTAAATAACTCGCCAACTACCAATGTCTTACAAGTGATATTACAAAATCGATGATGAGAAATTAAATTTAATTTTGATTAAAATACAATTAAATCCCATTCATCCATTTCAAATTCAAATTTTCCATTTAAAAAGAAAATGGGTTTTAATAAGAAAGCATGCCTCATTAATAATATAAACCCGCTGGGTTTATGTCAATACTTTTTAATCCACTATCACAATTTTAAAATTCTTTCAAAACCAATTTCATAAATTTCATAATTTATTTCCACACTTAAATTTAATAATTTAATTAAAATATCTTTTATAAAAATATGAATTTAAATTAATCTATATAAATCAACCAATTTCCATAAACACACCCCAATTCAATGGAAATGGAAATTTTCCTAATTCTCATGCCCAAACCATTTCAAATAAACCATTTCAAGGTAATTGGATATTGTTATTGAATAAATTGAAATAAATTATTAGAAATTTTATATAAATCAACAGATAAAGTAAATTAGGTAATTCAATGTTAATCAATTTGGGTAAACGTGATGGAATCACCCACCTTTTTTTGAAACTCTACACTCACAACGACACTCATCAATGTGAATGGAGGGATAGAAGTCATCAAAACTCATACTAGAAATTACAACCAACCTCAACTATCACATATCCATTAATGTCGAGTGATATCTAGAAATCTAAAAGGATGAGATAGAAATAATTATAGAGAATGAAGAAGAAAACTTACATGGGAAACACACCACAATCGTAGTGACAATCGAACAACAAAAAAAGGATCCAGAAGGGTTGGAGAAATTTATGATCACATGGGGAAACCTTAGAGTTGAGAGAAAAAAACTACAGAGGTGGGAAAGAGGGATCCCATACATGTATCCCATTTAAAAGAAAACTTAGTTAGGGTATTAAATGATGTGAAATCCCACTACATGTCATTATATACTTAATATATAAAACCACCAAAAAACATTTCACATTAAATTGAAAACACATTCATTAAAAAACACATGATTGTAAAGGATAGACATGATGTGTAACCATTCATGGTGTGAATCTCTTCACAACATGAATCATCTCATGGTTTGCAAATAATGGGAATTTCACATCATGTAACCTAGTTAAATTGTATTCAACCCTCTGAGAGCCTACAGAAATGTTTGGTTAAAGATGAGAGTCTAAAAATATATAAATACACTATTATATTACCTTCATGAATGGTACGTTACACTTTCTAACATAAAACAAAACATAAATAGTCATTTCAGAATGCCATTATTCACCTATATTAACCCTCCATATAAATCATAATTCACTTTTATGCTATAAAATTTGAAGGAAAGATGTATAATAAAAACATCATCCTTTTAAATAATAAACATGAACATCATATGGAAAATATAAATCAAACATTACCACATAAACATGCACATGTATATTCAACTAGTCTAATAATAACATTTAGAAACTATTTTCATAAAAAAAGTGACGCATAATGATTGATATAATAACTACTACGTCAATGCCTGGTGCCAATAAAATTAACAAATATTTTGTCAAGGCCTTGTGCGAAGACACTAGTTTGTCTCATGAGAATTACTAATCAATCGAGGGGCTATAGAGGGCCTCACCCGTCACTTACTATGTCAAATGTGTATGAACTCAAATCTACATTTTAGGTATGGATCTTAATTTCTGGTGGTTTGAGAAAAAATGGGAGAATTTTAAAATTTTATATGTACACATTGTGTACTTAAGATTACATGTCTGTTGACGCTCGTTTTCGTCATAGAATCTAAAGATCGGAAAAGGGAATATCTGAGCTCAAAGTGATTCAGCCTTTGAAGAAAACATAAAAAATAAACAAAGGAAGGAAGAAAGGATCAAAAGCAACCTTACCGCGCAAGTTATCTAACTGGCGTGCAAGTGTACTTGCGCGGCCACCTTGGTCGCGTAGGTGACTTGCGCGACCTAATTGGTAACCGCCCGGTAACCGCCCGGGGTCTTCTTTTGCCTATAAATAGACCCTGTGGGCCCCCCATTCGAGAGGATCTTTTTCCAGAAACTCGGATTGAAGCTCCCGACGCCCAAGTCTCTTCTCAAAGCTTCCGGAAAATTTCTAAGGTAATTTCTTACCTAGAACGGAAGATCTAAAGAGAGGAAGGATGGCCTAAGTGTTGAAACTTATCAAACACTTGCGCGCTGACTTATTTCCTTCAATATAACTTGCGCGTACCTTTTCTGGAAGAACCTCGAGAACATTCTAAAGGGTTTTAAAAAGAGTCGCTCAAGTATTTCATTGCTGGTTGAAAATCGCGCAAGTACACTATGTGTCGCGCAGGTATACCTGCGCGACCAACACTTGCGCGCCCCCAGAAGACTTGCGCGCCTTGCAAGACTTGCGCGCCCCTATCTTCTTGGGTGCCCATCTTTCCCATTTTTACCCCTCTTAAGCCATTTCACCTTTCCTTTTTCAAGATTCAGTCTTCAAGACACTCTTCAAAGCCATTTATGGCATGATTTCTTGATTTGACTTTCCTATCTGAAAGGAATTCTGCGGAATCTCTCTTAAAATCTAGTGATGTAAATATCCTTATGTCACTAAAATATGGAGAATTCATTCATTCAACCTCATCCTTTAAAATGAGAGAATCTTAACCTGGGTCTCCTTTTTAGGAATAATCCCCAGTTATAAAACCTTTAATCTGGGCATCTTCCTCAGGAGTAACCCCAAATTCTTAAAGTTCCCAATCTTGGGCATCCTCCTCAGGAGTAAGCCCCAATCAAGTCCTTTAATCTTGGGCATCTTCCTTAAGAATAAGCCCCAACCTCAAATATGGGCATCCTCCTCAGGAGTAAGCCCCAAACCTTAATCCCTAACCTGGGTCTCCTTTTCAGGAATAAGACTCAGTCATAATATGGGCATCCTCCTCAGGAGTAAGCCCCAAACCTTAATCCTCTAATCTGGGTCTCCTTTTCAGGAATAAGACTCAGTCATAACCTTGGGATTCATTTTCAGGAGTAAGCCCCAAGTCCCTTAACCTGGGTCTCATTTTCAGGAATAAGACTCAGTCATAACCTTGGGTCTCCTTTTCAGGAGTAAGCCCCAAGTCCCCTTAAATTTCTCTTAACCAGTCATAATTTACCTTTGATTTGGGTTTCCTTTTCAGGAGTAAAACCCAATCATAAGTCCCCTCCTAACTTGGGCATCCTCCTTAGGAGTAAGCCCCAAGATTAGAGTATTCAAATCTCCATGAAGCACATATAACTTTATGGACCCTGTTCATGGATTTTCACCCTAAAAGTAGATCCTAAACCTTCATCTATCTGGGTAGTCATCCATACATAAGCCCCAAATAAATTCTTATGATTGCATCTTTCATGGCACAATTGTCTAAATTATACTAATACCTCTTGTTTCTCACACCAAGCATGACTCACGTGAGCATAGAGTGTAAAAGTAATTATGACATTCATCTTTGAGCCATCAATCATAAACATCATACTCCATTTCTCGAACTACGTGGGTTCTGATTCCTTTTCCAAAACAAAGGATACGTAGGTAGCCCATTTATGGGTTCGATCCCAACTTTGAAATAATATCTGTCCTTCTGAATGACGATAAACTTCAAGTGCCCCACTGAGTGGCTTTAAAACCAGCCTGGTCATCATAATGGCCAAGAGACTTTTATATAAATGTTTTGAAGGATACCATTGACCAAGAATCTCTAAACAGATATAGATGATTCTCTATTGATGAAGAACCTCGAATACATATAAAAGATTCTCTAAATTTCTTGCATATTTAATCATTGATTGTTAAAACTAAAGGAAAACACATTTTTTTACTTGGTAATGTAATAAGGATTCACGAACATAACTTAAATCTATAAAGAGAGTCCCGGAGTAGACAATAATTCCCCTCAAAAAGGTGTGATGAGTCCGACCTCTCATCCTCTCGACCAATGCAAATTCCTAAGCCTCATTAGTCCACAAGCTAATGAGCACCTGCCTTTGGAAAGTAGGTCCAAACGGATGTGGAATCATTGGATGTTTCCGGTTCTACGAACAAACCCGTTAGAAACCGATCGGAACGTTTGAATCTCCCGTCCAGGAGGTCATCCCCGGATTCCATGCAAAACAAAAAATGGTGAACCCGACTTGAATCCTTAACCAAGTGAAAGTGATGTTCTTCTTATTTGTTAAAGCCCCTTGGGCCAACAAAGCAATCATTGACATGTGCTCATCCAAAAGATGCAGTGGCTGGATTCATCTTGATTATGTCTGTTACATGGAACAGGCACTCTTTTCTCAAGATCTTCTGCAAAAATGGCTTTCCTTAAATTCACCCCTGTGAATACTGCTGCTGTAAACACCTCTACTGTGAGGTCTGCTGCTGTGAAAACCAATTCTGCTACTCCTGCTGGAACGTCATCCGCTCTGAGGATGACATCACCAACTCAGCGTCTTCAACGCTGTGTTTCTAATGCACTGGTTAAGGAGTACCGTCACAACGGTACTATCCCAACTCTGGAGGCCGCTCGTCAAGCCCTCCAAGTTAACAACTCTACCTGGTCGTCCGGACAACGGCGGCTAGCAATCAAGAAGCAGGCGGTGCTGACTACCGTCTCCAACCGTTTCGGGTCGTTATCCCCGGAACGCAATTTCCATTCACTCCCTTACTCTGATGAAGTGAATGAGCAGGTCCCACAGGACCTTAATTCAAAAAGACAGGAGTCCTTCTCAAGGGCTCCCATCAACAATCGCCGCCAGACTCGTGCGGTAGTGCGCCCTCAACATGATGAGGGTACCGACTCCAGGCATTCAGCTCAGGTTCCTCGAACCCGAGCAGGCAAGATGAACCGCCAGAGACGGAATCCGGTTAATAATAAGCAGGTTGTCATCCCTGCCATCTCCGGAGAAGTCCACCAACCTAACTTGGTGGCAAACAACGAGCAGGCATACACACCTGTCCGTTTTAATTCCGCTGTCCAGCAGACTCGTCTGGCAGCATCAAGCTGATCCCGCCAGGAAATTCCGGCGGAGTACCATAGGCAGGAACACACACCTGCTTATACATCACTAGTTAGTCAGCAGGCTCGTCTGACTACATATGGTGGATCTCGTCAACCGCGTTTGGTGAAGTGTAATCAGCAGGCACATACACCTGCTAATACTAATCAGGCCTACCAACAGTCTCGCTTGGTAGCGTCCGGAGAAGTCAGTCGGAAAGTCCCGACGACAAACAGGAGGCAGACTCAACTCTCTGTCTCCACACTTGAGTACTGTCAGGATTCACTGACAGGAAAAGGAGGACAGGAGCAGGCACATACACCTACTCCAAGCCCGGAATGGACGTATATCCCCGTTCCGGTGGCTGAAGTCACCAAACATATTTTGTCAATGGTGAAAGAGCAGAAGCAAATTCCTGCTCATATTCTGGATGCTTGCCAAGATATCATAACAACTTCAGCATCATCTCAGGGACAGACACATAAATCTATCCCTAGCAATGGAGTGACACATCAACGATTCACTCCGGAACAGACACACACATCTGTTCCAGTCCAAGAGGGTTATGGGGCATACTCCCCCATATCATACGGACAACCAAGTCAGGCACATACACCTGATTTGAGTGGAGATCATCAGCCTAACCTGACCATCTTTCCTGATCAGGCACATACACCTGCTCAGAGCAATCACTTTCGTCATCAAGTGGTTTCTAAAGCGAGTAAGAAGGCATCTAAGAAAAAGATCCACCCAGCACAGTCAGGAGATCAAAGGCCAATCTGCAACAAGGCCTTGCTCCATGCTGGAGTTCTTGAATCCCTCAGACATTTATCTGTCGGAATTCAAGATTCTACTCCCTCAATTCCCAATAACGGGAACATTAATTCTGAAGGTCTTCAACAGACACTTCTTCATGAAGACTTGCTTCATGAAAATTCGGTCAATCTTGAAGTTTCTTCTTCAGATGAGAGCCACAGGAACCCTCTGTGTGGTCAGAAGACCAAGGAGCAAGAGATTTCATCTTTTGCTGTAAACCATCATGATGGTCCTCCTCATGGTGATGAAATTCGCTGCGAAAGTCCTCTCCGCAGTAGTGATTCACGTTGTCTCAAAAATTCATCAGAAGGCAATGTAGTGACGAGAAAGCCCTCCTATCTCGAGGCACTTGCAAATGTAAAACCAGTCATGTCTGATGATTTACTATCGGCAGGTGAAACTCTTTCTCCATCAGAAGATAGCCTGGGGTTCAGGTTATTATCTGAACCATCCCTGGGTCATTCATCTTCCAGCATGAATAGTGATTTCTCTACAAGTCTTGTTGAATCCGATGAAGCAACAAGGAAACACCAACTCTGGTCCAAACAGGTAGAAGAATCTTTATTAAATGATAAAGAGGAAATTCTGAACATGAGGAAAAAACTGGCAAAAGGTAAAGTACCAGTCATGTTTTGGCCTTTGGCTGACTCCCAGTATGACATTCCAAAGATGTTGACGGATGATGGAATCCATGATATTCGTCTCAACATATGGAAAACTCTTTGTCAATTAAATAAGAAGGTATTATCTTACGATGAATATGAAAATCATCTTAAGATAATAGAAGGGTTACAACGCCAGATTGATTTGGCATCTCTATCAGTCTCTCGGTATCCAAAGGCCGAAAAGAAACAGAGAACCCTTCAACGTTCATGCCTTGGCGCACTAAGAGGATTGCGTCAGTTAATTTCCAATGCTCCATCTGATGTTCATATCAGAGGATGGGGTGTTCACGGAGCACTACATTTCACAGTGCCTTTCGGTCAGCAAAGCTCGCCGAAAATGGTCTCATGCAATGTTATTGCCAATGGCCGGCCACAGTCAATGGCCTTTGTTCATAATCAAAATCTTTCTCAAGAACAAGCTTCAACTAGTTCTTCTCAAAATCAAATATATAGAGAACAAGTTGTTGAATTGCTACTACATCAAGCAGGCGAGAATATTGCACAAGCCTCTCGTCTGGAGAAAACACGTCATCAAATGACAGAAGTTTTGGAAATCATCCAACGGTCTATTGAACCATGTGATAAAAGTGGATACAGGTTAATGAATCCAGCTAATTTCCGAACTAAGATTCGCAAGATCAAAATAGATTTCAATAAGATCTCAGACATAGCATGTCAAGAGACACCCCAGTTTTCCAGACTGGGGACTTCTCTAACCCAACCCTCAGAATCAACGAATGGGATTCGAGGAGTTGAGTGGAAACAGCAGGAACATCCCCAGTCCACCGGACTGGGGACTTTTTCAAATCCTCAATCCCTCCCTTAGAGAAAATCAGTATTCTCTCGATTATGGAATAAGCCTCAAGAGGAATGAAGAGCCAAACTGTCAGGAGATTCTCTCCAAGTGACGGTTCTCCAAGAAATTCCTGAGGGATCAAGTCAACGGAATGCCATGTCTCATCTTGGACATAGAAGGAGACAATATCACAGAAATGCTGATAGAAAGGATTCTATGCAATATGCATCCATTAATGTCATCAATGCCGTTGCTGCTGATTCACCAGATGAGGCTCAATCAGAGGGATCAGACGAAGAGGTTCCTGCTCAAGAAGTTGTGCACACAGACCTAAATGAAGAAGGTGTGCGCACACGTAATCAAAGGCTTACCCAAAATATGGGTATTCCTTCAAGTAACCCACTTCCCCCTCTCTGAAAAGGATCCAATAAGGGGAAAGGAAAGAATCAGGTTACTCCTCACCCTTCCTCTGAAGGAGGTCAATCGCTCTCATTAGAGCAAAGGATTGCACAACAGGAGGAAGAAATGAAATAATTAAGAAGGTTGAATGCAGAACTACTTCAGAATAGTATTCTTCTTAAGAATGCTGAAGTCCGACAGCCGAAGGAATTTGTTGTAACTACTGAGATGGATCAAGAATATCCTCCTTTATCAGTACACCCACAGAGGTCTAATCCTACGGGTCAAACGCAACAACGGTTGGCAGCACTACCATCAGTTGCAGCAACAACCACCACGTCTGTCCAAGCTCCATTCATTGCACCTACCCAAAACCAAGTTCAACCTGACGTTTCTCAAAAGTTAATAACTACTATTGAGTCATTAACAGCTCGGTTAGAAACTATGGAAGGGAAACGGGCGCAAGTTCAACCTGAAAAGTAAGTTTACCCTGAATGGGTGGATTCAATTTCTCCTCCATCCAGTTTTGAAAACCCTATTTTCCCTACATTCAATGGATCTGGCGACCCTGAACAACATTTGACGCATTACGTGTCTTGTTGTGATCCTATGATGGGAACTCCAGAGCAGTAAGAAGCAGTGAAACTCAGATGCTTCGTGCGAACCTTGCAAGGACCAGCTTTTGTCTGGTATACAAGCTTGCAATCCCGGTCAGTCATCGGATGGGAGGATCTTCGTCAAAAATTCCTTCTTCAGTTTAGCTCAACTTTGAAAAAATCGACAGTTTTCGATCTTACAAACTGCAAGCAAAGGGAAAATGAAAGAGTCTCTGATTTCATTGCTCGTTGGAAGGGATTAACATATTCCTTGAGTTTAGCACTCCCTCAGGAGGAATTGTTGCCAATCTGTGTGGCAAAATTGCATGACGAATTACGCACGCCTTTGAATCCTGTGAAATACACAGGAGGGTTTCGAGACCTTACTTCAATCGCTCAACATATTGAAGATTCCCTTATACAGGCTAAGGTTAAATCTCGTGTAATTCCATCAGCTCCAGGAAGAAGAATGGGTAAAGCAGAAACTGCTACAGTTATGCTTAAACAGGCACCTGTACCTATTTCTACTTCAAAACCTTCATCTTCTCGGAGGGCTCCACCTCCTGAACGCCAACAACAAAGGCAGTTTCGTCCAAATGATCAAAAAGATCAACGACGAAAACAATTTGAGGATATGAAGAGTAAAACATACTCTTTCTGAAGTGAGCAAGTTCCTGGATACTTCATTTCAGCTCTGGAAAATAATTTGGTTCAATTACCAGTGCCGAAGAGGCCAAACAAGGAAAGAGATGAAGACCATCCCAATTATTTTCCCTTTCATCAAATGTTGGGGCATCCCATCCAGGATTGTTTTGTCTTTAAAGACCTCCTGCAAAAGATGGTCGACTTGGGACAAGTCAAATTGAAGGGTTCTTCAGCTCATGTAGCATGTATTACCGCTACAGATCCAGAGGAAGGAGGCGAGTGGCAGGAAGTCAAAAGCAAAAATGCGAAAAACTATGATGATTGGATGGTCAGAAAGACAATCAATCGGACCCATTCCATTTTGCGAACACAATTGAAGAAGCCAATTGTGTCTCCTACAAAAGCTGCAGTAAAGCCTCCATCAAAAGACAAATCCTCAAAAGGGAAGCTCAATTCAAAGAGGAAAGAGGAATCAGGAGAAGATGAGTATGTATCAAAGCCTAAATTGTATTTGACCCTGGAAGATTTCATGCCATCTACTTCAAAGCAACGGGCACCGTCCCACCAAACGGCACAGCCTAAACAGGCTAACCAGGCAGAGTCTTTATCAGACGAAGAATTAATCTTTGGTTCTATTAATATGATTCAATTAACAGATTCATATTCTAGTCTTGATGAACCTGAATTCCCTGTATCAAATAAGGGAACCTGAGGAAGTTCAAGAGGTTCAGGATACAGGGGAAGACGTGGATCTTTCTGAAGCCACTACTCTAATTCTACCCCTGCTAGCACTGTATATGCAGCAGAAACTCGTGGTAAAGCCCTTCAGCGAGCTCAAAAAGAACAAGCAAGTTCTTCTTCCAATGGCCAACTCCGTTTCGGCACAGTTATTTTGGAAGACCGATTAAAAGTTCCATCTTCTTTGTCTCAGCATGTAAATGGATCTAATCAGTCTAATTTTCCAAAACCAAGGATGTTGCCAACTTCAATCCAAGATGCATCAGCTTCCAAAGCATCTGCTTCCAAAGTACCTGCTAAACCGCATATTCCTATTGGGAAACGCAGACCTCTAGATCAAAAGTATGATATATTGAAACACTTGGACCAAGTACCAGCCAAGTTATCAATTTTGGATGCTTTGAATCTGTCAAGAGATCTTCGGGAAGCACTCATCGAAGCTTTGTCAAGTCCTCAGGAGTTTGAAACTGAAATTGATGGAGCTGAAATCTATCACATAGAGAATAATCCTGCGGAATGCCATGCAGTGATATCTTTTACTGATAAAGATGAAGATGATGTTGTGCATGGGCACATAAAACCTTTGTACTTATCTGGAAAAGTCAATGGTATAGATGTTCGAAGAGCTTTCATTGACAATGGTTCAGGAGTCAACCTCATGCCCATTCTCACACTTCGTCGATTGGGCCTCACGGAATCTGATTTATCTCCTTCTACCATGATGTTGCAAGGATATGATGAAAATGAACAAGAACCACTGGGAGAAGTTACGCTCAGAACTCAGTTTGGAGATCTTGTTTCCAATTCGGATTTCATGATTGTTGATCAAGACTCAGCTTTCAATATCTTGCTTGGAAGACCCTGGCTACATCAGTATGCAGCTATTCCGTCATCATACCATCAATGTCTCAAATACTGTTTCGATGGTCAAGTTGGAACATTGTATGGTGATAAGGCCCCGTTCAAGGCATGTGAGTCTCAATACATTGAGGCGGAATTTTATCACATGAAGGGAAGAGAAAAATCTACAATGAAGGAAATTACCAAAGTTAATGCTCCATATGGTTTGGATAAAATTCCAATAAATCCATTTTCACATGTGAGTACAGATTATGTGTTACCTATCAGTCAAATTGACAAAATAGGCCCAAATCAAAATACTCTTATTGAAAGATCCATAATGTCAATTACGGCAATCGAGCCAGACCACATGGGAGAAATTGGTAACTTACCAAGTAGTGATGAAAGCATAAGTGGTGACGTTTTCATTTCGTCTGCTGAAATCCAAAAAGTCTATACTTCGCTAATCAGGCCAGAAGAAGTTATAGCAACACCAGAGGTGAATATTGATGTCGATTCTCAATCCATCATCTCCTCTTTATTTCCCAAAGAAGACCCTTTATCGTCAATAGGGTCGGAAATGGAAGCTTCTTCTTCAAAATGTGAAAATTTTGACATCTCTTATGATCATGAGAATTTAGTTTTTTCATCTACTTTGCAAGTAGAAACGGAAGAAATAAAACATGATGAAGAGGAAGAGGAAGATCTTAGAGATTCTCCTCCAGCATTTGAAGAGGGTATCTCTACCACTGTGGATGAACTCAGAGAAGTAAATCTCGGTACAGAGAAAGATCCACGCCCCACTTTAATTAGTGCGGCCATGACCCTTGATGAGCAAGAGATGTATATTTCTTTTTTAAAGCAAAATAAAGATATTTTTGCTTGGAATTATACAGAGATGCATGTCCTTGATCCTGATGTTGCCACCCATCATTTGGGTTTTCCAAAAGAACATCGAGGATTCAAGCAAGCCGCGAGAAGAAAACACCCAACCTATGCTGCCAAAATCGAGGCTGAAGTGGATAAGCTTATCAAAGATAACTTCGTCAGAGAATTTCAATATCCCAAGTGGTTGGCTAATATTGTCCCTGTAAAGAAGAAGAATGGACAAATTAGGGTTTTCATCAATTTCAGAGATCTTAATCGGTATTGTCCTAAAGATGATTTCCCAGTTCCGATTACAGAACTCTTAATTGATGCGACGGCTGGCTATGAAGTACTTTCTTTCATGGATGGATATTCTGGATATAATCAGATCCGAATGGCCCCAGAAGATGAGGAATATTCAGCCTTCAGAGCTCCTCAAGGTGTGTTTTGTTATCGGGTGATGCCCTTTGGTTTAAAGAATGGAGGTGCAACATATCAATGCTCCATGCATCGTATCTTCAAACCTCTTTTAGGGAAATTTGTTGAATGCTATGTAGATGATTTGGTTGTTAAATCCAAACAACGTTTTGATCACTTGGCTGATTTGGAAGTCGTATTCCACAAGCTTCGACAACATAATTTGAAGATGAACCCCTTAAAGTGTGCTTTTGGGGTAACCTCAGGAAAATTCCTCGGCTTTGTTGTACGCCATCGTGGTATTGAAGTCGATCCTGAGAATACCAAATCAATCCTTGGTATGTCACCTCCTCATAATTTGAAAGAATTAAGAGGACTTCAAGGACACTTAGCCTACATTCGGCGTTTCATCGCCAATTTGGCAGGCAAAATTTTACCTTTTACCAAATTATTGAAGAAAGGAGTCACTTACCAGTGGACTGAAGAATGTCAAGAAGCATTTGATGTTCTCAATAAATACCTCTTGAGTCCACCAGTACTCATGCCACCTGTTCAGGGTAGGCCTCTTATCCTCTATGTGACAGCTTTAGAGCGATCATTGGGTGCCTTTCTCCCTCAAAAGAATGATGCTGGGAATGAAAATAGTCTCTACTATCTCAGTAGAACTATGCTTGAAGCAGAAACCCGGTATTCGAGTATTGAAAAGTGCTGCCTAGCATTAATCTTTGCAGTTCAGAAACTGAGACACTACCTGCAACATCATGAGGTCCAATTGGTATCTCGTAATAATCCACTCAAATTCATCCTTAGTCGTCCAATGCTTACAGGACGTCTGGCAAGGTGGGTGGTTATTCTACAGCAGTTCGACATCCAGTATGTGTCTCAAAAGGCAATTAAGGGCCTAGCTCTGGCTGATTTCCTGGCTGAACATCCTTCAGTGGAAGACATGTATTCAGATATCGAACTCCCTGATGAGGAAGTTTTCTCTATTCAAGAGAGTCCTCAAACATGGGAAATGTATTTTGATGGTGCTTCTAGAAGTCCAACAGGGAAGAAAATGGAAAATCCTAAATTCAACAAAGTTGGTTTAGGAATTGTGCTCATTTCTCCAGATAAGGCAGTGTTACCTTATTCCTTTTTGTTGTGGGAAGGTGGTACCAATAATGAAGCTGAATACCAAGCTCTCATTACAGGCTTGGAGTTAGTGCTTCAAGAACAAGTGAATCACTTAAAGGTGAAAGGTGATTTAGACCTGGTAATCAAACAAGTCAATGGGGATTATGCCATCAGAAAAGAAGAATTAATCCCTTTGTATGATTACGTCAGAGAGTTAATGTCGGAATTCCCTTCAGAACCGACATTTTCTTATGTCCCAAGATCACAAAATTCTCAAGATGATGCACTGGATAATATAGCCACAGCTTTAGCAGATCCAAATCGGGACGATACAACCATCTGTATTGCCCACCGTCGTGCAATTTCACCTTATGTTCAAGTCAGAACAGAGGAAATTAATGAAATTAGTCCCATTCCTGAACCGTATGGTCATACTACAGGATGGATGTCACCTATCAAGGAATACCTTCAAAATGGAACACTTCCACCTGATAGAGCCGAGAAAGAACAAATTCGGCGACGTGTGGTCAATTTTACTCTTTATGATGGTCCAAACCACCTCGAGAATATTCTCTACAAACGTGGTTTTGATGGAGTTCTCTTCAGATGTATTGATGGTGAAGAGACAATGGCTGTCATAAAATAAGTGCATGCAGGAGTCTGTGGTGCCCACCAGTCTGGACATAGACTGTCTGATCAAATTCGAAGGCTTGGATACTTCTGGCCTTCAATGATACACGAATGTGTTAATTTCACAAAGAAGTGTCATTCATGCCAAGTATATTCCAACTTCATTCATCAACCTCCAGAGTTGCTTCATACATCTAAATACTCATGGTCATTTTCCACATGGGGAATGGATGTGGTGCGACCTTACCCTTCAGCTACGGCCAAGCAGTTTAAGTACATTCTTACTGCTACTGATTTCTTTTCCAAATGGGCAGAGGCAGTACCTCTCAAAGAATTCAGTTCTAAATGCATTGTTAGCTTCATCAAGTCTAATATCATTACTAGATTTGGTGTCCCTCATACCATATTGACGGACAACGGCACCAACTTCTGTTCTTCTGAGGTAAAGAAATTGTATCAAGAATACAACATTAAGTCCAACCATTCATCTCGATATCATGCAGCGGCTAATGGCCAGATAGAGGCCTTCAACAAGACTCATTCAAACATACTGCAAAAGATGGTGGATAAAGATAAGAGGTCATGGCCTGATAAACTCTTTCATGCTTTATGGGCTTATCGGACTACCACTCGCAATGCAACGCGGTCTACTCCATATTCATTGGTATATGGAACAGAAGCGGTCTTGCCAATTGAAGTTCAATTTCCCTCACTCAGAATAGCCATTTGTGATCAGTTATCAACAGATGAGCAATCCCAAAAGCGGTTGAATGAATTGGAATAGTTAGATGAGAAAAGATTGTGCACTTTGCACCACTTGGAAATCTATCAGAATCGGATAGCACGAGCTTTTAACAAAAAAGTTCGTCTTCGTTCATTCATTCAGGGAGAATTGGTATTGGTTCTCAGAGCACCAATGATACCAGGAAAGAAGCCTCCCAAGCTTGAACCAAAGTGGGAAGGACCTTATTCAATACATAAGGTCTACTCCAATGGAGCGTATTCTCTGATCTCAATGGATGGAGAACACATCACGACTCCAACTAATGCCAGATTTCTGAAGAAGTATTTTGTATAAACACAAAATATTGTTCCCAGAACCAAGACTCTTACAATTGGTTCATACAGCAATGGTCCAGTATGACCTTAAACTGCAACTTTGTCCAACATGACGTTAAACTGTGTCACCTTCAATGTCCGAGATGACATTAAACTATAAATTGTCCGAGATGACATTAAACTATATTGTGTCCTAGCAACATGACATTAAACTGTGTGGAACTTTCATCGTCCATCATGACATTAAACTGTAAAAAGTCCCCAGAACTGATATCCTCATATTGGTTCACCTTAGTCCTAGCTACAAGACTTTAAACTGTACAGCACCAGTTCTTCCTTTCTATATGACGTTAAACTATACAGCAATGGTCCAGTATGACTTTAAACTGCAACTTCATCCCACACGACATTAAACTGTGAAAACGTTCCCTACACCGTCCAGCATGACCTTAAACTGCATCATCCCTGGTCCAGGTATATGACCATAAACTATTTGCAAATCCCTTATGTCCAGCAAGACGTTAAACTGTGACGTCCTAAACTACATGACGCTAAACTGTATAAAACTCCCTCATGTCCGAAAAGACATTAAATTATATAATCATCAAAGGTCCAGCATGACATTAAACTGCACTATCCACGGTCCATGCATATGACCTTAAACTATTGACACTTTCGTCCAACATGACATAAATGGTGTGTTATTTTGTCCTCACGGCATGACATTAAATTGCACAGTCCCCCTTTCGTCCAATATGACGTTAAACTATTTTATCCCCATCGTCCTAACTACATGACGCTAAACTGTACATAAAATCCTTGATAGGTCCTACATGACATTAAACTGTATTTTGTCCCTGCTACATGACAGTAAACTGTGCAGCACCAATAGTCCTAACTACAAGACTTTAAACTGCATAGTCCCTTTTTTATGTCCTACATGACATTAAACTGTGCATCGTTAAGGTTGTTATTACCTCTTGTTTCTCACACCGAGTATGACTCACGTGAGCTTAGAGAGAACATCAACCATAACATTCCCTTTGGGCCACTAACCATGTGTAACTCCCAACATTATTTTTTATTAGATCATTTTCCACAAGAACAACTTGATCATTAATTCATTCTTTAATTGAACTACACGGACTTTGATCCTCGCCCTCCAGGCTGGGTATGTAGGGAACCTCCCAGGGTTCAAGCCCAAAAACAATCTCTTCACATCGGTTCACCACAACCTCATATGATGTTGATTTGTGAAACCGCCCCTGGAATCAATATCTTTACATTGATTCACTTTCGTCCTTGTTATATGACGTTAAACTATACAACACTTTTGTCTGGTACGACAATAAACTACAATATTCTTTGATTTCCTCATTTGAGAAGGAACCATTATTGACATTGATTTTTTAAATCTTGTTTCATTTTCAAAAGACTACATGCATATATGGTAATGCCTAAACTTTTTATCTCAGGTAAAACCATCATTGCACTAAAGTCCCCTTTCACCCTTCACATGTACGAACCAAATTTGTACAAAGGGTAGTTCTAGGACGACGTGGACTTGATTCCCATCCTTATGGGATACGTAGGAACATTCGAGTGTCCCTCGAATCCAGTCCCAATTCTTTTGGGCCTAACCCCAAATTTCACTTTCAGTCCCTTGGCTGAAAAGTCCTCATGAAAACACACACTGTGTATTCATTATTATGGTCTGAATTCTATGACCCTAAACTAAGATCACTCATACTTTCATCCTGCACGACGTTAAACTGCATTTCAAGAACTACGTATGGCTTGATTCTCATTCTTATGAGATACGTAGTGAAGTCCAAGTTTTCAATTCAGGACCCAGCCATAACATTATTATGGTTTTCATTGACCTATGTATCTCTATATACATTGGACAATACCCATCTTTATATGTTATAATCCTAACCTTAAATATTTTCAGATCTTCATAACCCTTTTCATCAATTCTAGTCACAAAAATGTCAAACTTCTGAGAATTCTTTTGCCTGACTATGCAGCACGTGCCCATAGGTGGCCTTGCATAAACAGTCCACATAACAGACTTGTCAGCCAAAAGATTCTATTCATTTGACCATGCAGCCAATGCCCATAGGTGGCCCTGCATATTTCAACCCCCTAACAGGTTTTGTTAAATAATAGTAACTTCATTCTTGGGAAGAATGCCTCTTTTGTCCTTATTTGTCTTAAACGAAAATATGAAGGGAACCGCAAAAAATAGCCATCCTTAACATATTTGTCCCATTTCCTTTTTCATGATCTGAATGTATTCAAGTCTATGGTTTATTCTTCTTCCCTACGTTTGGGTCAGACCTTCGTAGGAGTGATATTCATCCAGTTCTTCGATATTCTTGTTTGGAAATATCTTCTCTATATTCAAGTACCTCTTTTCATAAAACAAACTCTATACTTTAGAAAATTTGAATCTCCATAAACTTTCACTGGCTTTTAGCACTAGGAAAGTAAATTTCTGAGAGTTCTTTTGCCTGACTATGCAGCACGTGCCCATAGGTGGCCTTGCATAAACAGTCCACATAACAGACTTGTCAGCCAAAAGATGCTATTTATTTGACCATGTAGCCAATGCCCATAGGAGGCCCTGCATATTTCAACCCCCTAACGGGTTTTGTTAAATAATAGTAACTTCATTCTTGGAAACTACTTCTTCTAATGACTTTTAGCTCTTTTTTCATATCATTCCTCAGATTCAAATATTCTTAAGCCATAGTTTACATATTTTCCCTCATACATGAGTATGGTATTATGTTTTCAGATGAAATTTCAAGGAATTGTGTCAATTTTAATCCATTTTGGTCAAAGCTATTTCGACCTTAAACATTAGCCCCTTTATATCCGACATGCATGACTTTAAACTGCCTACAAAAGACAAAGGAACTCTGAATAAAAGACAAGTTCCAGCACACTTGCGCACTGCCCTCTGTGCCCTAAAGTCTTGCGCACCACCCTTTTCCTTTGAAAGGATTCGATTTCCTCAGAGTCAAATCCTCATTTCTCTCCAGATCCAACTCTGAGGGGGGACTTTTGTTGACGCTCCTTTTCGTCACAGAATCTAAAGATCGGAAAAGGGAATATCTGAGCTCAAAGTGATTCAGCCTTTTATGAAAACATAAAAAATAAACAAAGGAAGGAAGAAAGGATCAAAACAACCTTACGCGCAAGTTATCTAACTGGCGCGCAAGTGTACTTGCGCGGCCACCTTGGTCGCGCAGGTGACTTGCGCGACCTAATTGGTAACCGCCCGGTAACCGCCCTGGGTCTTCTTTTGCCTATAAATAGACCCTGTGGGCCCCCCATTCGAGAGGATCTTTTTCCAGAAACTCGGATTGAAGCTCCCGACGCCCAAGTCTCTTCTCAAAGCTTCCGGAAAATTCCTAAGGTAATTTCTTACCTAGAACGGATGATCTAAAGAGAAGAAGGAAGGCCTAAGTGTTGGAACTTATCAAACACTTGCGCACCGACTTATTTCCTTCAATATAACTTGCGCGTCCCTTTTCTGGAAGAACCTCGAGAACATTCTAAAGGGTTTTAAAAAGAGTCGCTCAAGTATTTCATTGCTGGTTGAAAATCGCGCAAGTACACTATGTGTCGCGCAGGTATACCTGTGCGACCAACACTTGCGCGCCCCCGGAAGACTTGCGCGCCTTGCAAGACTTGCGCGCCCCTATCTTCTTGGGTGCCCATCTTGCCCATTTTTACCCCTCTTAAGCCATTTCACCTTTCCTTTTTCAAGATTCAGTCTTCAAGACACTCTTCAAAGCCATTTATGGCATGATTTCTTGATTTGACTTTCCTATCTGAAAGGAATTCCGTGGAATCTCTCTTAAAATCTAGTGATGTAAATATCCTTATGTCACTAAAATACGGAGAATTCATTCATTCAACCTCATCCTTTAAAATGAGAGAATATTAACCTGGGTCTCCTTTTCAGGAATAATCCCCAGTTATAAAACCTTTAATCTGGGCATCTTCCTCAGGAGTAAGCCCCAAATTCTTAAAGTTCCCAATCTTGGGCATCCTCCTCGGGAGTAAGCCCCAATCAAGTCCTTTAATCTTGGGCATCTTCCTTAAGAATAATCCCCAACCTCAAATATGGGAATCCTCCTCAGGAGTAAGCCCCAAACCTTAATCCCTAACCTGGGTCTCCTTTTCAGGAATAAGACTCAGTCATAATATGGGCATCCTCCTCAGGAGTAAGCCCCAAACCTTAATCCTCTAATCTGGGTCTCCTTTTCTGGAATAAGACTCAGTCATAACCTTGGGCTTCCTTTTCAGGAGTAAGCCCCAAGTCCCTTAACCTGGGTCTCCTTTTCAGGAATAAGACTCAGTCATAACCTTGGGTCTCCTTTTCAGGAGTAAGCCCCAAGTCCCCTTAAATTTCTCTTAACCAGTGATAATTTACCTTTGATTTGGGTTTCCTTTTCAGAAGTAAAACCCAATCATAAGTCCCCTCCTAACTTGGGCATCCTCCTTAGGAGTAAGCCCCAAGATTAGAGTATTCAAATCTCCATGAAGCACATATAACATTATGGACCCTATTCATGGATTTTCTCCCTAAAAGTAGATCCTAAACCTTCATCGATCTGGGCAGTCATCCATACATAAGCCCCAAATAAATTCTTATGATTGCATCTTTCATGGCACAATTGTCTAAATTTTACTAATACCTCTTGTTTCTCACACCGAGCATGACTCACGTGAGCTTAGAGTGTAAAAGTAATTATGACATTCATCTTTGAGCCATCAATCATAAACATCATACTCCATTTCTCGAACTACGTGGGTTCTGATTCCTTTTCCAAAACAAAGGATACGTAGGTAGCCCAATTATGGGTTCGATCCCAACTTTGAAATAATCTATGTCCTTCTGAATGACGATAAACATCAAGTGCCCCACTGAGTGGCTTTAAAACCATCCTGGTCATCATAATTACCAAGAGACTTTTATATAAATGTTTTGAAGGATACCATTGACCAAGAATCTGTGAACAGATATAGATGATTCTCTATTGATGAAGAACCTCGAATACATATAAAAGATTCTCTAAATTTCTTGCATATTTAATCATTGATTGTTAAAACTAAAGGAAAACACATTTTTTTACTTGGTAATGTAATAAGGATTCATGAACATAACTTAAATCTATAAAGATAGTCCCGGAGTAGACAATAATTCCCCTCAAAAAGGTGTGATGAGTCCGACCTCTCATCCTCTCGACCAATGCAAATTCCTAGGCCTCATTAGTCCACAAGCTAATGAGCGCCTTCCTTTGGAAAGTAGGTCCAAATGGATGTGGAATCATTGGATGTTTCCGGTTCTACGAAAAAACCCGTTAGAAACCGATCAGAACGTTTGAATCTCCCGTCCAGGAGGTCATCCCCGGATTCTGTGCGAAACAATGTCGTGTACCCTTTTACCTCATACATACATTTCATGGGAATATAATGGTTGAGACATGGCCATGTGGGGAAATGTGGTAGGCTACTAATGTTGGGGGGCCAGTTGAGGAAAATAGACGGAGTGTTCATTTATTGTACAAGCCATGTGTCTTTTCTATTATTTGACTAATCGGATCGGGGTCGCATCTAATCCCCAGAATCATCTTCTTCTAGCCTTGGTTCATCGAGGATCTTCCAAGAGTGACAAATCATCTCCAAGTAACATTTTCCCTATACAAGGTCTGATTCGATCTCTAGTGGTTGCACTAGAATTTGACCGACGATTCCTTCTTTATTATAGAACCTCTCTTCCCGATTCCTCTTCTTTCGTGAGTTATCAATGGTTTAAGATTATAAACTATTTGTTGATATACGATGTTATAGACGTTTTCAAGGGATAGTGATATAGATTGTTCTTCATAACACAGCATGGTAGGTTTCTTGTTGCCATTTGATTTTTGTCTTTGGGTTTATATTCCAAGGTTCTGATTACCCATGTTTTGGGTTTTTCTGGTTAAGGAGGTTGAACCCTATTTTATATTCCATAAATAGATTATGGGATTAAGGTTTTTTTTGTTGTAGTATTATATAAAATTTCATGTTTATGGAACACCTAATGGGTACATTTTCTTGATTTAATGTTTACAAAAATTTGGTCCAGGTTTCCAATGAGTCCGACCATGATTCCATGCTTAGCTTGATGGGATGGAATTGATTTCCTTTTGCAGGTTATTAAATTATTTTTATATGAATTGGATTTATTTGGTCATGTAGTATTTGAGATTAATTTGGGCATCTTGATATCATATATGAATGATTTAATTATATATGGTTATGATATCCTGATTTTGTCAGACTATATTGGGAATTGATTTTGAGTGCTTAATCAGAGTGCCAGAAATATTTCATACTATAAGACCACAAAGGGGATTGGAGGTGCGTTCTCGCTTAGAGTGTTTATAGATTACGTTACGAGACTATATGAGGAATTGATGTTGAGTACTTCCCCAGGATTTTTGTAGTTATTGTGGAAATTCCACAGGGGGAATTAACGGCGAGTGATCCTCAGAGTGTCTTTACATTTTTATTTACATTACATAGCCAGAGGGGTTAGACTGTGTGTGCTACCTAAAGGGTTAACATAACTTTTCAATGTTTGTAAGGCATTTCCCAAGACAATGAAAAAGCTCATATTTGATCGTATTATGTAGTATTCAGAGATACCTATGGTGATACTTACATGACTAAATTATGAACATTAAATGTTAATGATTGTAAATAGAAACTTTAATATGTTTTACTTTTGTGTACACCTAGTTCATTGTTGTATTTTCATTATAACCTACTATATATACTCACTGACAGTTAGGAACAGATCTTTTTCTGGTTGTCTACTAGGATTCGTCTCACGCACTATTTGGGCCGTGTTTTTTGACCGAAGTAGATTATATGGTAGCTGGTGTAGATAAGGGAAAAAACCCTTCTTCAGTAGGTACTTGATTATTGCCGAACTAGAGAGCATGGGACCAAGCTAAGGCATGCAATACTGCTGGATTTTACTTGTTTTATTTTTCACTTGGTTTAGTGATGTATTTACAGCATTGTGACTAGTTTGGCTATATTCATAGATATACATGAAATGCATCATTTATATATATTTGTTCCATTTGTTTATTTACATTCAGTCTTCAGCTTTTTACCTATTGTATTTTATTTTCCTTCCTATAATATTTATTATATAGTATTCTATTGTTGATTCTCATCCAATGAAAGAATTATTTACCTACTATCACACCCAAGACCCTCACTACTAGTTGACATCCTCCGTCCATCGGGAAATGTGCTCAAGTCCATATGACCAACCGTGTAATGGGATCCTTTGGGCATCACCATGAACCGGGATATTAAAAATTGGTATCAAGGGGAGGTTCTTTTCTTCTTTGTCTTACTATTTGGAGCCTATAAGCATATATAGGAATGAATAGGTAGTTGGTAATAAGTTGTATATGGGAGTAGTTAACTACTTCATATGGAAAAGACAGCTTACCTTGGTTATTTAAATTTTTATGGTTTTTTAAATTCTTATAGTTGATTTGATTTCACCATTGGGTGACACACATGAATTGGGTTATTATGATTTACATCATTGAGGATCTATTTATGTTGCAACCTAATGAGATGATGGTATTCCAACTCATGTATCATATTGTCGCTTTTTAGAGATCTCATGTCATGAATTTTTTCATGCCTATTAGGATGCATTACTGATTGCATATTTTTGTGATAGATGTTGTGATAAATATGTATTTTGTCCTCATGGATATTGTGAGAGAGTACCTGCTATTTTGATAGGGTATTATGTCACGACCAGTCCTTGAGGTCTGTGCTGTGACTACCCCAAACCTGCCTTCCATAGGCCAGGGGCTGGCGACTAGCACCAAAGGCGTAAATCCCGATAACAGGGAAGGCATTGCCTTAATAAAAGTAAACAAAACACCACAGAGTATAAGTGGAAGTAAAACACTAAGTAAAACTGAAACAAGATGTGCTGAAAGTAAAGGGGGCCGAAAATACAAGCCCAACTGTAAAGTACAAGGTGAAAGACAAAACAACCGGAAGGTGTCTAGCTGCTCATGAATTGTCCTCCGGATTCCCTAGCTGAAGGGTGGGTACAAATGGCCACCTAATCTCTCTACAATCTTCTGTCAGCTTCGGGTACCACCTCATCGCATCCACCTCCGGGTACCGTCTCGTCATGAAGACCTCCTCCGGTTACCGTCTCGTCGTCACGTCCATCACAGGGTACTGCCTCATCGTGAAGACCTCCTCTGGGTACCGTCTCGTCATCACGTCCACCCCCGGGTTCCGTCTCGTCGTCACGTCCACCTCCGGGTACCATTTAGCTCTATAGGCTTCAGCCTCGACCATCGATGTCCATCGTCTGCATCCAACACAACAAAGTGCGGGCATGGCTCGTGTAGGGGTGAGTATATGCTACTCAGTAGGGACCCCGAGACCCCCGATGGTCTCCCAGAACCCACAATGTTTAATCCACAAAGGAAAAATACAATCACGAAGTAACATCTGAAACTACATAGGAATATGCCTATACATATACCTAAGTCTTCAATTCCAGTTCAGCTCCAAAATCTGAGCTCAAGTACAACCCAGTCCACACAGGAAGAACATACCCAGTCCACAAAGGAATGCACAACCCAGTCCACAAAGGAAAGCACAACCCAGTCCACAAAGGAAAGCACAACCCAGTCCACAAATGAAAGCACAACCCAATCCACATAGGAAAGAACAACTCAGTCCACATAGGAAATCACAACACAATCCACAAAGGAAAGCACAAATCAGTCCACACAGGAAAGAACAACCCAATCCACAAAGGAAAGAACAACTCAGTCCACACATGAAAGAACTACCCAATCCACAAAGGAAAGAAAAACTCAATCCACACAGGAAAACACAACCCAATCCACAAAGGAAAGAAAAACTCAATCCACACAGAAAATCACAACCCAATCCATAAAAGAAAGAACAACTCATTCCACACAGGAAAGCACAATATAGTCCACACAGGAAAGAAAAACGTAATCCACATAGGATAGCACAACATAATCCACAAATTAATTAAAAGATAATCCAACTCACACAGGTATACTTCTTCGAATGACGATATAGATGATCATTGATCCATCTAAGTCATCAGACCCACAAAGGATCGATAGGTACTAACCCCTGCAATGACCCACACAGGACCGGACCCACACAGGATTAATAGTTAACTAACCCCTCCAATGACCCACACAGGATCGGACCCACACAGGATCTGTAGGCGCTGGCTCCCACAGAACCGCTGAGCACTGACCCACGTAGGATCAGATCCACACAGGATATGTAGCACTGATCCACGTAGGATCTCTGAGTGCTGTAGTCTTCGCCGTCGAATCCACTGAGGATCTACGTACAGTCGTCGTCGTTGCAGTCACAGCCAGCTCTAGGGTTCCCGCACACAGCAAGCTCGTTCGGGAGGGTCCGCTCCATGAGCCGAGAGGCTGATACATCTACTGATACAAAGTCTGGTGTTGATGTATCGAAAAGTTCCGTATCGACAACAGGAACTCAGCACAACAGACGACACGTCAATCGGACGCCCGGTCTGGATGTTATTAGCCTTTTCGTCGTGGGGGCCCGGTTGGTTTCGAGTGCGAACCATCCCGGCCGTTTCCCTACTATGCCTCGAACACTCAAGGGTATACTCATAGGGACCATTTCCCGAAGAGATCACCAATGTCACTGACGGCTCGTCAAACGGACGTCCAGTCTGAAAGATATCAGCTTTTCCATTCCAGGGGCCCGGTTGGATTTCGTGTACAATCCATCCCTTCCATGCTCCAAATGCATCCAAAACTCAGGCAGAGTATGACAAAAGTTCCGTCTCATCAAGAGTATTCCAACAAAGTTGACGGCACGTCAATCTGACGTCCAGTGCTCAAGATATATCTGTTTCCGCTCTGAGGGCCCGATTGGTTTCGTGAACGAACCAACCCGGACGAACTCAGAGTTCTCTGAAACCTTGTGTGTAATATTTCGAATCGTCCGTCTCGTTCCAAGGATCTCTACGCAACTGACGGTGCGTCGTTCGGAGGTCCGTAGACCAAGATATGGGCAAATGACCAAAGGGGGTACGAAAATGGGAATTTCGGGCCCCGATCGACCCGGCCAGAGGCCCCCTGGGTCGGCCAGATCCGGGTCAACCAGGCTGGGCCTGGCCCGACCCGGCTCGGTCTGGCCTGACCGGTCGGCCGCCACTCAAACGGCGTGGCCGAGCCGAAGTCACGGAGCGTGGGGGGGGGGGGGGGGGGGCGTTCGCGGCCCGCCCTTGCCGTTGATTGAGGCCGACGACGGTTTGCGCCACCACCAATCCGTCGGGATCCTGCGCGGCTGCGGGATACCCCGTGCCACACCGACATGGCAAGGCACGGCGGTTGATCCGTCCGGCGGCACGCTCGGGCGACGCCTCCTCTTGGCGGCCTGAGGACTCCGGCGGTCTGTTTTCAATTCCGTCTGAGCCGGTGATCATCTCGGGTCTCGAACTTTACTGTGCAAAATTCAAAAATACATTGCAGTCCTATTTGTTGTTGCCCATCAATCTGCACGTCAATTCACAAAACGTGCCATCTTTGTGGTTTTCCGGCACGCGCGAGGGCACCGTTCCCCTTCACCGCGGCTCGACTCCAACTGCGGATTCGTTCGGCATAAAACAACGGTGTCGCGCCCCTCCCCCACGGCCCCACTCCAACGGCGGTTCTATTGTGGTTCTTCGGCGTGGCTCGACGGTGCCGCAGAATTGGTTCAAAAATTTGTATGTGCGGCGTGACGACGTCGCGCATTCTTGCCACTCAATCCCACACGGTGTGACGGCACCGCGTCACTTTCATTCGATCCGCAATAACAAGACAAATGAAAGGGAGGGGGGCGGCCATGTTTGTGTGGTCCGTCCTCCTCCCGTTAACTGATATCATGTGGTCCAAATAGACATGGATAAAAGACGGAAGATAATCTTGTATAGAAAACGCGTAAACCCCCTACCATTGATTCGTCGATCGACGTTCGTCGTTCGTTGACAGTGTTGCGGAAAGAAGACGATGAAGTTCGTCATTTGCCACCTTCGTCACACACTCCCAATCCCGAGATAAGTTGGCCATGGAAGACACCACACGTCGGTAGGATCCGAGGGAGGATGTAGAAGAAGGTTGATGGCTTTCTACATTCTCCATTGGAAGATGATGTTTCTCGTTCTTCATTGGGAGCTTTTCTCCCTAGCTCCCTCTTCCTCCGTGAATCATGCCAACAAAAATATTAGATTGGCTATCTATTATTTCCTTGGAATATAATTAAAAAAAGCGATTAAATTAAGTTTCTCCACCTAATTAATGCATGAGAGTTGTCATGGATTAATTAGGGGAGGTCAAGGGGGTTTCTACCCACTTAATTGTGGAGTTGAGGAATCAAGAGGCTCTCCCTCATCAATGAGGGAGAGTTGAGAGGTTTTAAGGATTTTTGGGGAAAGTTAAAAGGTGGGGGCTCGTGTGGGACCCACCTCACCTTTAATCCTCTCATAGGTAGTTAGGAACTTGTGGGTCCCACCCTAACTACGCCATGTTGGATATAACCACTAGGATAAAGAATTAATTGAAAAAAAATTGTTCCACAATTTTTTTTATTCAATTCCTTATTAATTCACAGAAATTTTAACAACTCCTCTCGTGTAAATGCAACTCCGAAATAGTCGTTTCTAAGAAAATATCGGCACTGCGGTTCCATTGGTTCCCTCGTAATTTGATTCCGAGCACCGGTTCAAAAGTTATAAATTCCCACTCATTCGTTCACTGAATGTACCTGAGCAAAACTTCGGAAATTGATTCCGGGCACACTGGACCACAGAATCAGGTGCCGTCAGAAACTATGTTCTTGTAAAATCCCAAAGAAAATTATGAAAAACTTTTTCTTGAATTTTACAGGTCTTTAAATTACTCCCACCTCAGGGATTTATGTCCCAGTAAAGCTATAACACAAACTAGGGAATAAAAAGTGGTACTGAGGACGCATCTGATCCTTCTGCTCTCATGTGCTCACTTGGAGGCTTCCGAGCGGCCTACGAAAACGCACAAGAGGAATCGACCGTCCTCATAGGACCCACTCCGGTTGATTCTCAATCTCCACTAAAACCTCTGTGCATGTCGACCTATCATCGATATCCAACTCCCTGAGGTCGATGATGTGTGAAGGTTCTTCTACGTATCTCCTCAGCTAAGGTATGTGGAAGATTTCATGCACCCGGTGCAACTGAGGTGGAAAGGTGAAGCAGTAAACCACCTCACCTACCCTACTGGGGACCTAAAAAGGTCCATTGAACCTCAGAGATATCTCGCCTCCTCAGCTACATCCCCATAAACCTCGTCGAGGTGAGACCCGTATAAGAACGTGGTCGCCATCCTCAAACTCTAGAGGTCTCCCTTTTCTGATTAGAACTAAAACTCAAAACTGCTACTGCCACGAGGGTAAGGTTGGCCGACCCAAGAATGATCGGCTACACCCTCCCATGCATGAGTTTAACTTGTGCTACCCAGGGTTTCCTTTTCACTGACCAAGGAAAACCCATTCTGACGTTTGCCTAATACCGTCAACTTCAGTATGAACAGTGATTTCTAAATCCATACTCAAACTAACATCATAAGGCCTCGATGATGCCACCAAGATTTCCCAACCGAGACTCTCGCCTCAAGGTTCAGATCACACCGTCGGCGTAAGTGTGACTATCAAGTCTCCTCCCAAAGGTATCTCCAGACATGAGGGTCAAGTCAACGGCTTAACAGGAAACTCTAGTTCTGGGACTAGATTCATGGAAGGAAGGGATGATTCGTTTCGATGTCTATGGCTACAGAAGCTAGAAGAAGACAAAGTCTGCACTTCGAATCATCCTTAGAGCCCTTTTGGTTGCACTCCATGACCGCAAGAAGCTACTCTCTTCCCCTGCCATCCATCTCCCTGAGCCTGGTGGGGACAACAAAGGCGGGTGGTGGTAACATGTTGAAAATTACGCCACCACAAGCTACTCTCCTAGCTCTACCTCCATGTCTGCTACTCTGCAGATTGATATGTACTTAACATTTCCACTTCATGAAACATTTTACACGACCAAGTCCCCAAGACTGGCGCCAGTTTCCTGCTTCCCAAACTTCTAACATTCTCTGGCTGTATTCGATCAGCAAAGAATTCTCAACCACAAAGGTTCCTTCTAGAACCCTCGCCTAAGTAGGAATGCATAGAGAAACGGTGCTGGCTCGGAAGTCCTTAAACAAACCACGCTCAGAGATCCGAGCTCTATAGCACTGATCGAAACATTTTCATCGAGTACCTGGAATGCTCGGTACTCCTCAATGAATTCTCAGCTACCAACAGGTCGTCCTGCCGAAGCTGTATAAGCTCTAGGAAACTCTCAGCCACCTCCTCAAGCCATTCCTCAACCGGCTGTGAGTCAGGTTCGCCTAGGAACATGAGGGTGTCTAATGCTGAAACATGTGTAAGGCATTGTGCCGACATGTGTCATCTATTGGTACTGCCGTTTGTAACTACTGACCAACAGGTAGTGATGTATAGCTAACACACTACCCAAAGTCACTATCTAAGGAATCAGTACACGTACCAAAGCCTCATCACTAACCAGACCATCCTCATTGTCATCTAATGGAAAACACTAGTATCCAAGTCCACCTTCTGCTCTACTAGTGTTTAAACTAGGCGTAGAACTCTTGCGATCGCCTCCATCCCGTCCTCTACTTCTTGGGAACTGTCTCGCCTCGTAACCTCGGAGGCCTCTGCTGCTGAAACTCGTGCAACACACTCTATTAGCATGCACCTTCCACTAGTACAACTGGTGGAATCTTCTACCCAATAGGTGGTGGTGCTGCAAGTACACCACCCGAGGGTTCCAACAAAGTAACAATGGCCCCGCACCGAAGCCTCGTCGCTCGGTGGGCCATCATCGCGTACAAAACTCAGAACCCTAGCTGGCTGGCATCGTGGGGCCATCCTCAAAAGAGACAGGTGCGCCACGATCAAACAATATACCTGGTGAGCTAACACATAGTAATCACAAAGAAAACTTTTGAAACACACATGAAATCAATGTTTTCGTGCATTGAGTCGGAAATCAGAAGTCAATGTCCTGGTGTACAGATACGTCGGCCACCGCACCAACACTGGACTCCCTGGACTGATAACCATACCCAATATGCTTAATACTATTTCTTCACATAGAAAATATCAGAGTCCACAGTAGAACCTAACTCCTCTGATACCAATTTGTCACGATCCGTCCTCGGGGTCCGTGTCATGACTACCCCAAGCCCGCCTTCCTTAGGCCAGGGGCTGGTGACTAGCACCAAAGGCGTAAATCCCGATAACAGGGAAGTAATTGCCTTAATAATAGTAAACAAAACACCACAGAGTATAAGCAGAAGTAAATCACTAAGTAAAACTAAAACAAGCTGTGATGAAAGTAAAGGGGGCCGGAAATACAAGCCCAACTGTAAAGTACAAGGTAAACGAAAAAACAGCTGGAAGGTGTCTAGCTGCTCCTGAATCGTCCTCCGGATTCCCTACCTGATGGGTGGGTACATATGGCCACCTCAGCTCTCTACGATTGTCTGTCAGCTTCGGGTACCACCTCATCGCATCCCCCTCCAGGTACCGTCTCGTCGTGAAGACCTCCTCCGATTACCATCTCGTCGTCACGTCCATCTCAGGGTACCGTCTCGTCATGAAGACCTACTCCAGGTACCGTCTCGTCATCACGTCCACCTCCGGGTACTGTCTGGTCATCACGTCCACCTCTGGGTACCATTTAGCTCTACAAGCCTAAGCCTTGACCAGCACTGTTCGTCGTCTGCATCCAACACAACGATGTGCGGGCATAGCCCGTGCATGGGTGAGTATATGATACTCGGTAGGGACCCCAAGACCCCCGAAGGTCTCCCAGAACCATCAAAGGTTAATCCACAAAGGAAAAATATAATCACGAAGTAACATCTGACACTGCATAGGTATATGCGTATACATATACCTAAGTCTTCAATTCCAGTTCAGCTCCAAAATCCGAGCCCAAGTACAACCCAGTCCACATAGGAAGAACACACCAATTCCACAAAGGAAAGCACAACCCAGTCCGCAATGGAATTCACAACCCGGTCCACAAAGGAAGGAACAACCCAGTCCACAAATGAAAGCACACCCAATCCACATAGGAAAGAACAACTCAGTCCACATAGGAAAGCACAACACAATCCACAAAGGAAAGCACAACTCAGTCCACACAGGAAAGAACAACCCAATACACAAAGGAAAGAACAACTCAGTCTACACAGGAAAGCACTACCCAATCTAGAAAGGAATGAAAAAATCAGTCCACATAGGAAAACACAACCCAATCGACAAAGGAAAGAACAACGCAGTCCACACAGGAAATCACAACCCAATCCACAAAGGAAACAACAACTCATTCTACACAGGAAAGCACAACATAGTCCACACAGGAAAGCAAAACATAATCCACATAGGATAACACAACATAATCAACAAAGGAATTAAAACTTAATCCAGCTCACACAGGTATACTTCTTCGAATGACGATAGAGATCATCATTGATCCATCTAAGTCGTCGGACCCACAAAGGATAGATAGGTACTAACCCCTACAATGACCCACACAGGATCAGACCCACACAGGATCAATAGTTAACTAACCCCCGCAATGACCCACACAGGATCGGACCCACATAGGATCTGTAGGCGCTGGCTCACACAGAACCGCTGAGCACTGAACCACATAGGATCAGATCCACACAGAATCTGTAGTACTGATCCACGTAGGATCGCTGAGGGTTGTAGTCGTTTCTGTCGAATCCACTGAGGATCTATGTACAGTCGTCGTCGTCGTTGCAGTCACAACCAACTCTAGGGTTCATGCACACAGCAAGCTCGTTAGGGAGGGTCCGCTCAACGAGCCGAGAGGCTGATACATCAACTGACACAAAGTCCGGAATTGATGTATCCAAAAGTTTCGTATCGTCAACAGGAACTCAATGCAGCAGACAACGCGTCAATCGGACGCCTGGTCTGGTTGATATTAGCCTTTTCATCCTGTGGGACCGGTAGGTTTTGAGTGCGAACCAACCCGGCCATTTCTCTACTGTACCCCGAACTCTCAAGGGTATACTCATAGGGACCATTTCCCGAAGAGATCACCAACGTCGCTGACGGCTCATCAAACAGACGTCCAGTCTGAAAGATATAAGCTTTTCCATTCCAGGGGCCTGGTTGGATTTCATATACAATCCATCCCGTCCATACTCCAACTACGTCCAAAACTCAGGAAGAGTATGTCAAAAGTTCCGTCTCATCAAAGGATTCCAACAATGTTGATGGCACGTCAATCGGACGTACGATGCTCAAGATATATTCGTTTCCGCTCCAAGGGCCTGGTTGGTTTCGTGAACGAACCAACCCGGCCGAACTCAGAGTTCTCCAAAACCGTGAGTGTAATATTTGGAATCATCTATCTCGTTCCACGGATCTCTACGCAACTGACGGTGCATCGTTCGGAGGTCTGTAGCCCTAGATATGGGCAAAAGACCAAAGAGTGTCCGAAAACGGGAATTTCGGGCCCCGATCGACCCGACTGGGCCCGGCCCGGCCTGACCGGCCGGCCGCGGCTCAGCCAGCGTGGCCGAGCCGAAGTCACGGAGCGGGGGGGGGGGGGGGGGTGTGCGGCCCGCCCTCGCCATTGATTGAGGACGGCGGCGGTTTACACCGCCGCCAATCCGTCGGGATCCCGCGCGGCCGCGGGATTCCCCGTGCCACCACGCCGTGGCAAGGCGCGGCGGTTGATCCGTCCGGCGGCGCGCTCCGGCGCCACCTCCTCCTGGCGGCCGGACGGTTTTGGCGGTCTGTTTTCAATTCCGTCTGAGCCGATGATCATCTCAGGTCTCGAACTTTACTGTGCAAGATTCAAAAATACAGTGTGGCCCCGTTTGTTGTCGCCTATCAATCCGCACGTCAATTAACAAAACATGCCATCTTTGTGGTTTTCCGGCGCGCGCGATGGCGCTGTGCCCCTTCGCCGTGGCCCGACTCCAACCACGAATTCGTTTGTCATAGCACCACGGCGTCGCACCCCTCCTCCACGGCCCCGTTCCGATTGTGGTTCTTTTCTGGTTCTTCGGCGTGGCTCGACGGCACCGCTGAATTGGTTCAAAAATTTGTATGTGCGGTGTGACGACGTCGCGGATTCTTTCCGTTCGATCCCACGCGGTGCGACGACACCGGGTCACATTCATTCGATTCGCAATAACAAGACAAACGAAAGGGAGGGGGAGGCCGTGTTTGTGAGATCTGGCCTCCTCACGTTAACTGATATCATGCGGTTCAAATAGACACGGATAAAAGACGGAAGAGAATCACGTATAGAAAACACGTAAACCCCCTACCTTTGATTCTTCGATCGACGTTCGTCGTTCATTGACGGTGTTGCGGAAAGAAGACGATGAAGTTCGTCATTTTCCACGTTCTTCACACACTCCCAATCCCGAGATACGTCGGCCATAGAAGACACCACACGTCGGTAGGATTCGAGGGAGGAAGTCGAAGAAGTTTGTTGACGTTCTTCATTCTCCGTTGGAATATGAGGTTTCTCGTTCTTCGTTGGGAGCTTTTCTCCCTATATCTCTCTTCCTCCGTGAATCATGCCAACAAAAATATTAGATTGGATATCTATTATTTCCTTGGCATATAATTCAAAAAAAAAAGAGATTAAATTAAGTGGCTCCACCTAATTAATGCATGAGAGTTGTCATGGATTAATTAGGGGAGGTCAAGGCGGTTTCTACCCACTTAATTGGGGAGTTGAGGAATCAAGAGGCTCTCCCTCATTAATGAGGGAGAGTTGAGAGGTTTTAAGGAGTTTTGGGGAAAGTGAAAAGGTGGGGGATTGTGTGGGACCCACCTCACCTTTAATCCTCTCATGGGTAGTTAGGGACTTGTGGGTCCCACCCTAACTACCCCATGTTGGATACAACCACTAGGATAAAGAATTAATAGAAAAAAATTGTTCCACAATTTTTTTTATTCAATTCCTTATTAATCCACAAAATTATAACAACTCCTCCTGTGTAAACGCAACTCCGTAATACGCGTTCCTAAGAAAATTCTGGCGATGCGGTTCCAATGGTACCCTCAGAATTTGATTCCGAGAAACGGTTCAAAAGTTAGAAATTCCCGCTCGTTCGTTCACTGAATGTACCCGAGCTAAAATTAGGAAATTGATTCCAGGCACACCGTACCTCGGAATCAGGTGCCGTTAGAAACTACATTCTTGTAAAATCCCAAAGAAAATTAAGAAAGATATTTCCTTGAATTTTAGGGTCTTTACATATTATGAAACATATGGTTTCATTTGAATGGTCACAAAAATTAGGTCCCTGAGGTGTTATGTGCCCTCATGGATCGGAATTTCGGGTATCATGTGATTGATTGCACTGTTATACTTTGTGATATACATAAATATGATGCAAATATTTGTTTCATGGGGTGTATGGGCCCCCATGGATCAAAATTTGGAACCTTAATACTTTTTTTAGTATTTTTATGGGGTTCTTTAGTAGTTTTGAATTCTTAATATCTAGATAAACCAAAAAAACATGGTGTGTAATGATGAATACATGCCATGTATCCTTTTTTGAGGTGAAAAAGATTTTCTTAAGTACATGCAATGTAATTTCTCTACAAACCATGTAGATAATGACAGTGTGACCAACCGTCTGGGGAGAAAAATGGGTTAGAAAGTCCATTATTGAACATACCATTTTTTATGTGTATATGTTTTGTTTTTGTGATATGTTTTTCAAGTCCTGGGACAAACGGCACGGGTTAGAGAAATCCTTTTAGTGCACGTCGTGTGTGTCATTAACATGCCATGTAGTATTGTTCTATGTGAACCATGTAGTTTTAGCCATGTAGAAGTACATGGGCATGATGGAACATTCTAGTACATGTCTTGTCTGAACAAGAACACACCATGTGTATGGGGTGTCACACAACCATGATTGGCAGATGTACCAAACCATGTAAAGGCTAATGGGAACATGTCGTGTAGAGGATATTCATGTTGTGTACCACTATTTTATAAACCATGATTCTTTTTCTTCTCATGTTATTTCTTTCACTTATATATTTTAGAACCTTGATTATCTTAAACTAAGGAGTTCACTTGACCATGTAGATTCATTCCACTAATACGTCCTCTGGTTGTTCAGTTGATATAGGGAAATGATCAGAGAATGGAAATGGTAGATCCTGGACTACCAGCAGACCCTCCTATCATTCCTCTCTTGGGACCCACATTATACTAGACACAGGTGATAATGCATAGTTCCGGGAAGGCTTCATGGGGATGATTCAGATCTTCCCAGGAGCACTGCATCCTATCCCATCAATGGTAGAGTTGATGCCAGTTTTTCATCAACAACATCCTCCCATTTTCTTAGGAGATGGAGGACCTTAGGCTGCATATTCATGGTTAGAATCCATGTTGTCTATCTTCTTTCATCTAATTATGCCTCTAGAGTTATGTGATTCTTTGAAGATATGGTTGGATGTGACCACATAGGTGGGAAGATAATGAGATATGGATTGGAATGAGTTCCTATAGACCACCTATGAATACTTCTACATAGATTCCTTGAGGGCCAACAAAGCCTGAGAGTTCATGATTTTTGAGTTGGGTTCTCTCTCAGTCATGGATTATTCTTATCTCTTGATAGAGATTCATTACTTCACACCCATTCTAGGGGGTGATGGGTTATTTTTTGCGATGATGTTAGAGTATGGTGTTAAGAATGACCTCTAATGTTAAGTGAACATCTTCTGGTTGACGTCCATATCTCCTATAGTCAACCAGGAACTGATTACTGAGAATAACCGAAGGGAGTTTGGAGATATGTGTTACGGAGATTTAGGATCTAGATTTGGTATCCTTATGAAAGATAGAAAGAATAGATGTAGGGAGTTTTTGTATGTATATTTGAGTAGGTGGCATTTTTATTCAGTTAGCAAGGTGGTCTACTACCAGTGCCGGAAGGGCAGACATAATAAGTCTCATGGGCCGAGAGACCTAGTTGAGTGATGATCTTGTGGTAATATGGGACATCATCTACGTTTCGGTAGTGCCCTCCTTCCAACATCTAAGGAGGGAGGATCTGTTTCGACACCTCATACTGGTGTAGGACCACCAGTCCCATATCAAACTGGGGGGCTAGAGTTCTTAAGGCCGTTCAAGCAATGTTGTTGGTTGTGGATGAATTGGACAGACATATAGTTTTTGACAACATTATGGGGGAACATCTCCGAGATCTCAGATAGCTTCACAAGGCTATGGTGCTAGTCACGCTTTTGCGTTGGAGTATATCCAATAGTAGCAATATCCCTGACCTTCTACGATTAAAGGTGCAATTTTGGTTACCTCGGTTTTAGCTCGTGTTGTTTTTGATACATGTGATTCCCAAAAGCTTTATGTTTATGCCTGTTGTGGAGAGCCTTGGGCTCTATAACATTACTTCTAGTGATATGATGACACGTGAAACTCTACTGGGGAATAGAAAGGCTAGTGTGTGTCAGTGAAAGGGGTGCCATTTTGAGGTTGTTGGGTTTCAATTCTTATAGGACCTTTATTTCATTGAGATTACGGGTTATGCCATCCATTTTGGAATGGACTGGTTAGTTCGGTTCTAGGATTTTGTCAATTTCTTTTGCCATATGGTGAGTTCCACATCACCAGAGGGTGGTTTGTTTCTACATAATATAGAATGTGATGTCCATGCTCGTAGAGTGGGACCTGAGAATCATGGTTTCAGAGAAGTTATAGTGTATATTGGAAGTTTATATCTAGAAGACCATGGGACTTCACCGATGTATGTTCCTCCAGTAGTCAATCGTATCAGGGATGTCTTTCCAAACAAATTTTTAGTTTTCCCTCCTGAGGGATAGGTAGATGGTTCTATTAATCTTATTCTAGTAGTGGCACCGAGGTCCATTACTCCTCATAGAATGTCAACACAAGAGTTACAGGATATCGAGATGTTGTTGGAGGAGTAACCAAAAAAGGTTTTCATCTAACCCAGTACTTCTCCTTGGGATTCTCATATCCTATTTATGAAAAATTTAGATGGTTCCCTCAGACATTTTGTGGATTATCTAAAGCTGAACTAGTTGAATATCAGGAACTGATATCAATTTCTAAGGACCAATGATCTCTTTAATAAGTGTCAAGTATCTGAGGTGTTCTGGAAGACTGACATATGATCTGGTTATCACCAATTTCATGTTAGACAATCAGATATACCTCTTACAACCATTCAATGTAGTTATGGTATATATGCATATGTGGTTATATAGTTCGGTCATAGGTACACACGAGCCATTTTTATGGCGCTGATAAACCCAGTGTTCCATCCATATTTGGATTCATTTGTGGTAGTCTTCATGGATTATATCTTGGTGTACTATCACACTAAACCCAAACATTACATTTATATTGAGATAGTTTTGAGTACATTGAGAGAGTATCAGTAATATGGTATGTTCTAAAAATGCCTCTTTTGGAAAGACCAGATTCACTTCTGAGGTCATGTTATCTAAGAAATAGGAGTATCAGTAGACCCAGAGAAACTGAGAGTAGTAGTTTCCTAGGAGTAGCATAAGAATGTCTTTGAGGTATGGTGTTTTTTGGGGATCAGTGGTTACTATTGATATTTTATACATGAATTTTCACGCATATCCACACCAATATCTTGCCTAAAATATAAGGGTGAAAAGTACTTGTGGATGGATTCCTATGATTATTCTTTTCTGGAACTGAAGGGAAGATTTTCTTTAGCACTGATTCTGATTTTTCCTGATCCATGAAAATGATATAATGTTCACTGTGATGCATCTAGTATCCGGCTGGGAACAATTCTTATGTACGAGGAATGAGTCATTGCATAGAGGTCTCAGAAATTGGGGCCACATGATAGGAATTACCAGACACACGATCTCAAGTTGGCTACAGTTGTTCATGCCTTGATATGATGAATACATTAACTTCTAGGAGATCATTTTGTGGTGTGAACTTACCATAAAATCCTCAAATATATCTTTACATACGATGATCTGAATTTAAGACAGAGAAGGTTGGTTGAGTACCTTCAGTCTGTTGACATTGATCTTACCTACACGCCATGGAAAGGCAACACAGTGGTTGATGCGTTGACCAAGAGGACTCAGACACATGCATCTCAGGAGGCATGTAGTGAGTGTAAAATTATGGGTATATTTTCTAAGAAGCATTTGGATGTGCACAACAGACATTGGTAGGTGTTTCTTTCTTCTATAACTGTTACCTATACTCTACTGAATCATATGCGAAGGAGGAAGCTATCAGATTTCAAATGCCTAGTCTTACAAGAGTGTGTGTCAAGAGAGGACCCTACTCCTTTGTGGATAGTAGGTGAGGATGAGGTATTGTTCTTTAAGGGATGCATATGGGTGTCAGCAGACATACATGAGGAACTGATGTGATAGTTTCATACTTTAGCTATGATAGTTCATCCTGGTGTCACCAATATGTATCAAGATTTTAATCATCATCATTGTTGGTCATTTATTAAGATGGACATAGCTAGTTTTTGTATGAGATGTTCCATCTTCCATTATGTGAAGGAGGAGAACCATTGACTAGATGGGATTCTACAATAGTTACATATTCCTGAGTAAAAGTTGAATTATGTTGAGATGGATTTTGTGATAGGTTTACCAAGGTCTTCTCAAGGAAATTATGTAGTTGGGGTTGTCATTGAATGACTCACAAAGGTTGAATTTTTTTTGATGATCATGGAGACCTTCAGTGTTGATGAGAGGGGAAGGTTTTACACCTGATAGAATGTATATATTCATGGAATTTGACACTCTATCTTTTTGCATAGGGATTCATGTTTCACTTATTGTGTTTGGTATAGACTATAGAGTTTTTTTGGTATACATGTACTTCTGAGTAATGCTTACTATCCCCAGATTGATGGACAATCCGAGAGCATGCTCTAGGTTTTGGAGGACAAGCTTCAAGCATGCATCGTAGATTTTGGATGTTCTTGGGAGAAGTACATACAAATGATGGTGTTTTCTTACAATAATAGTTTTCAGGAAACTATTCTGATGGAACCTTATTTGGATTTGTAAGGTAGACCATGCTGATCACCCCTATGTTGGATGGAGGCAGGAGAGACAGCTATGTTGGGACATCTACTTGTCCAGGATACCACATAGCATGTCGAGTAGATTTGAAATAGGATTACTACTACACAGTCAAGAAAGTCATCTTATGTTGATCAACAAGGACGACCTCTGGAATTCAATGTTGGAGATCTGGTTTTCCTATGTGTCACATCATGGTTGGGATATAAAAGGATTAGGAGGTAGGGAATGCATTCAAATAGATGTGTAGGGACATTTTAGGTTATAGAAAAATTAGGGTTGTTTTCCTATCAGTTTCTGTTACCTCAGATGTACTAGGCTATGCACGACGTTGTCCATGTTTCTCAACAACAACATTACTTCTCAGACCCATATCACATTTTTTAACCCAAGGAGGTTGACTTTGAGGAGGTTGCATTGTTCGAAATAATCCTATCAAGATTTTTGATAATAGCATGAAATTTCTTTGTGGCCACTTTGTTCCTATGGAACAAGTATTGTGGCAGCACATGAGAGTATAAGATAATAAATTAGAGAGGGAGATAGATGTGTGATTGTAGTAGCTAGAGTTGTTCGAGGATTCATCTTCACCACATTTTAGCATAATTCGAGGACATATTTATTTAAGGGGGGATGTTTGTAGCACTCATATCATCATTTTATGTATGGGTTTTAATTTAGTTTTGATTTTGAGAAAAAGGGAGAATTTGGAAATTTTATAAGTACATGTTGTATTCTTAGGAGTACATGATGTGTACCATGTTACTTCGTACAGTGGTGTCATGGGCATGTAATGGACAACACATAGGCATGTGGGGTGATGTTTCTGGCCACTATTGTCATGGTCCGGTTGAGGAAAATGCATGGTGTGTTCATTAACAGTACATGTCATGTACACATTCTTTTGATTGAATAATCAGACTCAGGTCATGTCTAATCCCCAGAATCATATTCTTCTAGCCTTTGTTCATCCAGGAGGTACCGAGAGAGAAGAATCTTCTCTGATCACCAATTTTTACATACATGGTCCAATTCGATCTCTTGAGGGTGCATTGGAATCCCACTGGAGAGTCCTTCCTTCTTCTATAACCTATCCTCATGATTCCACTTCATTATTGAGTTATTCATCGTTGAACACTTTGACCATTTTTTAGATCTATAAAATTCTAGGATGATTCCAGGGACAAAGTCCAAGAGTTTTCTTCATACAATATCGAGGTAGGTGGTTTTTTTCTATTCATTGTTTGTATTTGATTTTATTTTTCAAGGTGCTGATTACCATTATTTTGGGTATTTTATGTTATATAAATTAAACACTATTTTATATACCATAAAAATATATTTGTTTTAAGGGTTTTTTGTAGTATTATGTAATATTTCATGTTTATGGAACACCCCAGGGGTGACTTTCTTTATTTGAATGTTTAGGGTTTTTTGTCCAATGTTACCATTAAGGCATACCCAGTTTCCATTCCTTACTTGATGGTACAGAACAAATTTCCTTTTTCTACTTGTTAAATAATTGTGACATGAATTGGAATTGTTTATAAATTTATTAGTTGATATTTCTTTGGGATTTGTGATATCAGATATGCACAAATAATTTTTAGATGGTTGTGAGAACAAGGTTTAGTTAAACCACGGGGGAGATTGATGTTGACTGCTTCCTCGTAGTTTATTTAATATTTCTGGCTATGATACCACAGGGTGTATTGATGGTGAATTCACCCTTAGAGTGCCTATAGTTTACATTATGAGACCATAGGGGGAATTAATGTTGAGTGATTCCCTAAGGTCTATGAAGTTATTATGAAAATACCATATGATGAATTGATGGTGAGTGCTTCCAAAGAGTATCATCGCATTTTTAATTACATTACATTGATAGATGGGTTAGAATGAGTATGAAACCTAGAGATCTAACATAATTATTCATTTTCTATGGTGCATATTCCAATCCAAATCAGAATCTGGGAATCAATCCGGTTAGGTAGTATTTTGAGAAACCTGTTGTGATATATACATGATTAAATGATAATCATTAAATTCTAATGAATGTAAATGGAAACTGTACGATTATTAAATTTTTTATAAACGTAGTTCTTTACCAAACTTTAGTTACTACAATTTATATATACTCACTAATAGTTAGGACAATATATTGTAGTATTTGTCTATTGGGATTCATCTTACACCCTATTTAAGTCATGTTTTTGGACCCAAACATATTATATAGATGCAGGGTTTGTCACCAGAAATCAACATTCTTCATCAGGTACTTGACTATTGTGGATATGAGGAGTGTGGGTCCAAGCTAAGGCGTGCGATGTTGTTGGAGTTTACTTGTTTTCTTTTGCACAAGGTTTTGTGTTGTATTTCCATCACTGTGACTTGTTTGTATGTTTTCCTAGACATATGTGACATGCATAATTTATATATATCTGTATCATTTGTTAATTTAATTTCGGTCTTGGCTAGTTACATGTTGCATGGTATTTTTCTTCCTCTATTGTTTATTATTGGCTATTCTATTGTGCATGCTCAACCAATGAGGGCATAATTTCCCCACTATCACACCCAAGGCCCTCGTTGCTAGTCAAAAAACTCTATAATTTGGGGAAATGAACTTGAGGAAATGTGACCAACAGGGTGTGAGGAACCTTTGGGAGGCACTCAGAATGAGGATGTTACACAATTCATTCCTCATATGAAATTGGACAAATATAACATAAAAATTCAAATTACAAATAGCATGAAAAATTTCAATACTTTTAATATAAATCATGAATGGTATTAAAATAAGACATCCACTATAAAAAATATCATAAATCGTTCAATATAGTATGGAATATTGTATTATAATATATTATCCTCAATCAAGAATAATATATATTATATGATGTTGACATAGTTGAAAATGATCAGTATAACTCTTTGGGAAGAATATCCCTTTATCATGAAATCATTCAAAAGACCCATAATTTATACATTAAGTAATTTACATGTTATTTTTTAATCAAAGTGACCCATACATCTTTGAATCATTTGAAAGGAATTATCATTTTAGAACAATAATTTCAATTTAAATATATACTTAAAATCATTTTGGAAACGTAGACAATAATAAAAAAGATTTAGAAAAAATAAATATTTAAAATATTTAAAATGATGATCTATGGTAATAGTACATTCCTAAACACCTTAAAATTTTCCTTTTTAATATTTTTTTATAAAATAGGTAAATGGATTATAAATATTTCCTAGAAAATACTTAAACAAAAACAATCTTGGATAATAATGAGATTGATGAATTAACCCTTACCTTAAGTCTGATACACTCTTTACGACTCCAAAGAACATGTATAATGTTTTAAAAAATCGTAATAACATATATCAGAATCTTAATAATATTTATGATAACATATAGGATTTTTTATGACTTTATATTACCCATTTGTTAACAATTCCATGTTAATGTAACATTTTAGTTAATATCGCTTTGTTTATCGTACATATTTTGACTTGTTATTCTTCATCATATTACATAGATCATGATTTACTTATTTTCATAAGGTATAATATTACTTATATATCATATATATTCTTAATTTAAATGTATATAATATATAAATATATATAATGGAATACACCATTCATGGAGATGGCAAGACATATGTTTGGATGAATGATGTTCCCGTTTTTTATCGTATTGAATGGAAGTATGTGAATTACAAACACACACACACACGCACAAGAATATAAATATATTATGATAGTAGACTTATTATTTCATATATTTTATAATTATGAATAAAATATTTTTTATAATAATTCTAGGATGGTTAATGTGGAGAATGAATTTCATTGCATCATGGAGATGGTAAGTCATACATATGCATGAGCAATGATATCATTCCTTTAATGATTAAATGGTATGGAATTGGATAGAATATTGATTTTACATAAGTAATATCAGTTTTTATTTTTTTATTTAAATAAATTTTATTTATCTTTATACATATAGAAATAATGTGTAAATGAAAAACAATTTACACTATAGCGTGGAGACGGTAAGTCTTACTAACGAACACATGTTTTTATTGTTTTTCCTAGGATATGTAAAATGAGGAATGTCATTGTCGCATAATATTAAAAAACCAGAATATATTATATGCTAGAGTTTTTATTTGATTATGGTAACAACTTATTAAGAGGATGTTTGAAGAAGAAATGATTTTATAAATAAAGGATAAAAGGATTACCTCTTCTTTATATGTTTCTTTATTATTTAAAAAAAATGACTCCCTAAGTTGGATTTTAACCAAAGGTTAAGCCTCTAAGATGATGTGGGTGGTTTTGGATGGAGATTTGGGCAGGGTTTTACTGAACCCAAGGGCTTTGGATGTGTGAATTAAAAGAGAAAGGGAGGTTCCATTTTATAAAATATATGAGGGGCACTTTAGGAAAAGCATGAAATATTAATTTTTTGTAAAATGGTTTTAGGTTTAAAAAGGTCCAAAACTAATTTATTTCATATATAAGAAGCTTTTGTGTCTAAAAAATCCTATCTAATTGGTTTTAAACATGTTTAGAACATAAAAATAATATTATGTTTTAGATTTAACCCTTTGTAAAATAAGTTAACTATTACCATGTCCTCTTTTAGTTTTATACTAGATAGTTTATATATTTACTATAAAAGTCCAGGAGAACCTAAAGTGGAACCTTTATAAAATTTTCATAACTATACAATTTGTTTTGATTACATTAGATTTTTGAATTTGTATATGATTTAATAAAATAATATTTTTTAAAAAACTCATTTAGGTCAATTTTGACACTATTTAGTAATTAATTTATGTTAAATTCATATAGAATTTATTCTTGAAAGAAAGCATAAAATCATCCCTAATATGTCAATATCATCAAAAATATTCTGGTATGGCATAAAAATATTCAAATTACATTTATTTTAATATCTATAAATTCATGTATATGAATCATTAATAAATGCGGTAATCATTGAATCAAAATTGTGTCATAAATAAATATATTTATATAATGTCAAAAAATTATAAATAATAAATCATGAGGTATAAAATATTTTTAGCTTTCCAATGAATGTTTATATACATAGATATAAGTTATATAGACTTATATTTATGTCTATTTAGTAAAATATTTATATTTTTGTTATAATTAACATTTATTGAAATTAATTTTTGTAACATTAATTATCACACCCATGTGGTCCCTAAAGAAAAAAAATTATGTATAAGAATATTCATGATCTAATATATATATTATCCAATAGGATTATTTCATGTTTTAAGGTAGTTAAATATTATTACTATATTATTTTTACCCTTATTTACCTGATTTAACATTTTACCATAGTAAATAAAAGCAATTACTAAAGTTGCTATTACTAATGTAAAAATAAATAAAAGGTACGAATTATCAAAATTTTGACCTTCTGATTACAAATATGGAATCCATTTTTCAAACTCAAAAACACAGAAATTGGAGTAATTAATTGAAAATTAATTCCCACTGTCAAAACCAAAAAGTGGGTTTTTTAGAAGTAAAAACAATAAAAATGTTGACATGTGGTTTTGTCCAATTTAAACGTGAAATTACATCCAATAATCTAAATTATATTAAATAATAAAAATATAATCTAATTTTACTTTAGAACCACTAAAATTTATTATTTAACACTATAAATTATTTCGATTAAAAAAGTTGTTTACAATTAAAATTTTTTATTTTAAACTATTCATCAAAATATGAACGTTATCAAAAAAGTACCAAAAAGTTATCAAAACTAAATATTTATGTTCTGCTTCTGAATAAAAATTTATTATTATTAAATTTACTATATAAAAGGTTCAAATACGGGTTTTTAAAATCATTCTCTATTAAAAGGTAGAGAAAATAAATTTTTCTTTGAAAAAAACATCATTTATCAGAAAAATTGAGTTTGTCTTTCTATTATTTCTATGAAAAACAAAAGATGAATGTTAAAATTATATGGTATAATTAAAATTCAAAATCTGTTTAATACTATTCATTAATTCTTTTTAAATGTCTAGTTTGATTGTTCATGGTGCACTTGAACTCGGTGTTGCGTACATCACACGCCATTTGTCACACCCCGACCTAACACTTATTATATTTTAATTTCTTTTAGGTCTTTAATTGAGTTTCGATTTCAATTGATTTTAATTTAAAAGATATTTGGGATCTTATACAGGTGTGTGCTCGTACGCGCGACCGTGTGTAGGGCCTAATCATAATTGGACGATGTTTTGTTATTAAATGTCTTATTATTTGGGTGCGCGACCTTGCACACGACTGTGCACGTTGCCAAACCCGACTTGAGTTTTGCGTTTTGATGGTACATGAGTGTTTTGGCTTGGTAGTTGTCCAGCGCGCGGGTAAGGAACGGGTGAAGCCGCATGGCTTCGTTAGTTGTTCGTGCACCCTGCCCAGTACGTGGTTAATTAATTGATTAGCAGGGTAAATATTGGAGAGTTCATAAAGTAAAATAACGAACAAATAAAATAAGATTATTTCAGAGTTGTTTAATATTATTATTATTTTTATTTATTGGGGATTAATTTTCTTATTATTTCAGCAAATGTTTTTATTAGTTGGATAATATTAAATTATTAAAATAGTCATAAAATTTTATGCTCATATGTTTAATGTTATTGCTATTATTAACATTGTCAAGAATTTATTTAGGTTTTAAGTATTTTTAAGTTAACATTGTAAGTTTATTTTAGTTTTAATTTATCTATATCTTTATTTTCTTTTTTATTTCCTTTTTATTTTTTTTCTTTTTATTTATTTATTTATTTTATTTCCTCTATCCCTCCCCTTTCTTTCTCTCCATCGCGCGGACCCTCTCCCCCCCTTCTGTTTTGTGCAGCGCGACTTCCCCCCCCAACCCTTTGCCGGCCTCCCTCCGCCCAGCCGGCCTCCTGACCTCCTCCGACCCCTGCCGCAACCGCGCCCACCGCCCCGCTTGCCTCACTCGAAGCCGTGCAGCCCGCCTCGCCTCCAGCTCCCCGGAATCACCCCCAGCTGCCTCGCATGGCTGGACCCGTGCCTCCCCTCCCATCCGGTCGGTTTTCCGGCGCAACGCACCTCCTACCCCCCTTCCCTTTTCCTGGTTTTCCATTCGCACCTCTGCCGTAGGGGCATTTTCCCCTCATTGGTTGTTTTTTTGATTTGGGGTTTTTTGGGTGAGGGTTTGGTTTTGCGTTTGATTTGTTTATGATGAAATTGATTTTATTCCTTGATTTTAGGGTTTATTTGTGTTTTTTGAGGTGCCACTAACATGCAGCATGGGTTTTGCACCATAATTTTGAGGTTTTCCTACACCGAGGTTAGTGTTTTCGGGTATAATTATTGTTTTATGGATTAATTGTCTCATTTAGTTAATATATCATGTTTATTAATTAGTTTGCTTGGTGCGAAATTAGTTTTTATGTTTTTTAATCATGCGTTTGGGTTTTAAGGTGGCATGTTCATGTGAAACATGGTGTTTCTTGAATGAAAAATTTTATTGCATTATCAATTGATGTTTTGTGAATTGTGCAACTAGTTTATAAAATATTACAGGGTTTGCAGATCCTATTTTGATATGTTTTTGGGGTGTGTTCGTTCATAAAGAAAGTTTTATAAATGAGTTTTTGTGTATGGTGTTTTGGTTTGGTGTTGCGTCATGGTGCGCGGGGTTTTAGAAAGGATGTTTGAGTGCGTTGTTGGTATAAACCTTTGGTGTGATATTTTAAATGATTTATAAATTATTTAATTGTTTAAATTCCTTTATTAAATATATGTATAGTGAGTGGTCCCTTCCTTGGGGGTTAGATTTTTCAGCAGTAAGGACATGTGTATATGCATATCCATGAAAATGTATATGGCGGTGAAGTGGTCTCAGGTTACCCTTATCAAAAGCAGCGTGTCTTGAGGTAGGTCACCTATTCCCTAATCATTAATTAGAATTTCCATTTTTGCTTGTTGTTCTTTAAATGCGTCTTCTGCTTTTATATGAGATGCACATGCTATATATATATATGTGTGTGTGTGTATACATAAATGGTCATGGTTCTTTAAAAGTGGTTTCCTCAATGATTTTAGTGTGTAATAAGTATTTCCAATGGTTTTTTAGATTTAAACATGTTTTCTAGCTTTCTTTTTGATATATAGTACCTTGGTTGTCTAGTTGAACTTTCAAATGGTTTTGGAAACATAAGTGTTGGGTGATTGTGTGTTCAAAAATGAAATGTGTTTATTGTAATTAATTAAGCTCGTCCGGCACTATGAAAATGGTTTGCGAAAGTGAAACAAAACCCCTCTTAAGGCGTGCCCCATTGTTGTAGAGACACGATGTGTGTGTTAGGTGTGTGATTTGTGATATGTGCCTAATAAAGACACTTATGCGATGTTATGTGACATAAAAAGGGGGATGCAATTAAGGAGGGAGAACAGTGGTGAGTGGTGAAATTGACTTTGGATAAGAAAGTGTTATGTTCTTTATATGTTTTTGATAAAACCTCACCACCCATTGAAATAGAGCACATTGGAAACCCTGGGCACCTAGGTGGGTGACTAGGAATAGTACGTTTGATGACACGGCAGGGGTCCATCCCGGGTTGTCTAGCAGGATTGACGCAACAACACTAACTAAACATATGAATTTCTGAGGGTCGTGGCCATCTATGCCACGTTTTCTAAGGCTCGTGGCCTTCTAAGCCACCTTTCACCGAGGTACGAGGTCTCTAGGTTCCCACTTGTTCTAGCTACCTATATGGAATACTCCTGGTGCTCATTTGTGACATGCTGCCAGCGATGCAACTTTCATTTCAGCTGTTTCATACTTACTGTCTCATTGTGAAAAACCCCGTTTCAAACTAAACTGCTTTTCTTGCAAATTTCGAAAGGTGAATGCACTCTTGGATCAATTTTGAAAATATGGTGGAAAAATTGATTTTCATAAAAATGTCAACTTTTGATTTGGATTTGAAAAGAAAAAAAACATTATTTTATTATGTATTATTTTCAAACTAGCATAATTGGATTTATTTTTAAAGGTAAGGGCATAGGGCGTGGTTATTCATTGGCTTTCCTACTGAGAATCTCAGTGCTAATGCATACTTTACTTTTCAGTTTCAGGTTATTGACTTGGATCGCTCTTCGAGCGAGCGTGGTTATAAGTGTGGTGGTGACCCATGGGGTCGCTTGGAGGTATGTCTAGTTGCCTACCTTTATTTTATTTCCCGCTGTTAGTTTTTAATTATTTTTTTCTATTTATTTTTCTTTATATGTCTTTTATTTCCTGGGCTAAATCATTCCCAACTACATGTTTTGATGCCCGACACTAGTTGTCAGCCCGTGGGGATTGGGGACGCCCTTCGGGCCTTGTCGCGGACCGGGTCAGGCACCGAGTCGGATGGCGAACCGACTTGGTTCGTGACAAAATGGTATCAGAGGAGGTTTTGTTCTTGTTATTTGGGATGTCAGATATATTATAGATAGGACTGTCGGTGCTCGATGGATAGGTGCGAGAAGAGCGTCGAAAACTTTTACCCGTTCCGATCCTCGAGTAACCAGTGGTATTTTGGGATTTAAGTTTTTGGTTCTGCTCTGTGTGGATGGGGGATGACAATAGGAGTAAATTGGTACTGCGTGCACCCTCACAAGGGGTAGCGACCCATGTGATACCCAATAGTACGGTTCGACACTCTTAGTGGTTGGTGCTTGCCTAGGGCATGGTCTGCTAAACCATGTAGCTCGGTTAGACATGACCACTAGTCCTCCGCCCAGGTGCTTTAATGCTTGTGATGTCTTTCTTCAGTATTGGGAGATTTCATGAAATTTTTTTCTTTTAAAAAGGGAAGCAGACTTTTCAACTGCTGTTATTTCATTTTGGGGTACATTTCTCTTAGACCTTGTTTTTTGAATTTGGCGTTGATTTGTTGAAGTTGATATTCTAAAAGAATGTTTTGTGTTTTTTTTAAATTGAAGTGAGTTATTATTTAAATTGGAAGCATTTTTAAAATATGTCTGGAATTTTTGAAATGGTTTGGGAAAAAAAGTATTTTCGAATATTGAGAATGTTTTGTTTTGAAAGCGTAGTAACCTTGTTTCTTTCTAGTGGTATTCCTATGGGCGCTCGGATGTGCGTGTCGACTTGATTAATGGATAGTTGGTGGATCGTGTGGACGAGTGCCCGAGTGGCATGGAAATGCATATTTGGGAGGCACCATGGAATATCAGTGGTGGTTTATTGATTTCTATGGTTGCATCATGTTTCCTATAAAGTGGGCCTTTTTCTTAAATGGGTTTTTGTGCACAAATTGTTTTGAAAATGGAAAAAATATGACATTGAATTTAGAGTAAAGTTGGATTTTTTAAAATAGATTTTGGGTTTTTTGTGTAGTTCTTGGTTTTTCATGTGAGTGTTTTTCTTTGAAAATGAATTGATGATTTAAATTGGAATTATTGGATTTGTTTCTGGAATGTTGATGTTTATATTGTGATGTGTTTGGATTTGTGGAAGGTTGTTTCGTGTTCCTTGTTTTGGATATGCTCCCTAGAAACGTCCCATGGGTTCCAGCAGGTCTCTGTCATTTCATAGCCCGGCTCAGACTCCCAGTGGAGTGGCAGAGTTAGGTTCTGCTCGGTGATGTCGACTGTTCGTAAACGTCAATGTCAGTTGAATGTCATTGAGTGCTTTGGGAAAGTTGTAAGTGTCTCCGGTTTTGGAGGAACTCTATATGTCGTGTATGCGTAAGTTGTCTCGAGTATGTTTGGAGGAGAGAGACTAAAACAGAAAACGGTGATAGTTCCGTTTTCGTTGAGAATAGCGATGTCGTGAGCAACCCTCAAGACTAGTCTCATTCCACATTTGTATCTAAGTGAAGGCGAAGGAAAGTGGTGGATATTTTAGGTGCTTGACTAGTCAATGAAGGGTGAAGGAGGTATGTTGAACTTTCTGATGATCTAGTTTCCTGTTTCACAGAGGTTGTGTTTAACAATCAGTTAAAGCTCATAATAGTTGTCGGTCCCATTTATACTGTGGTAAATGAATGTTCTTCTTCCGATGAAGAGTGTGAACCAAAGGGACTTATTCTTGGAGTTCCCCTCTCGTCAGTTTGTATCGCGCGTTTGACAGATCGCTTAATCTCCTATCTCTAGTGTGGTCAGTTAGATACTCTAGGTTGTTCGCTGCAATTCTAAGTTGGTCTGGTAATAGAGTGGCCACGCGAGACACGAGGAGAAGTACGCAGGATGCATTTCCAGCAGAGGAAGTTCCAGTTAGAAGTGGTAATATTGTGACTACGAGGCTATAGATGCTTCAGACATCTGTACCCCATCCTTAGGTCACGGGGTGAATCTTGCGCGCCGTCAAAACTTGTCGGGCGTGGGATGAGCATGGTCCGACCTTAGTTTGCAATGTGGGGACGAGGAAAACGTAAATTTACCTATTTCAGTACCCTCTCTGAAGGCGTCATTCTTGCTGTGAGGGGAATGGAGCCCTTTTCTAATTGTCATGGTCTTATTTTGTGGGAGTTCCTCTTGGGCCTTAAAGAGGTTCAGAAAATCTGTATTCTTTTAAATCCAGTAGACATGCTCCATGAACATCCTTGTGATTGGAGATTCTCATGTCCTGTAAAATTGTTGTGCGCCTGTTTGGTTCACCTCCTGGTTAGGGGTTTCTGCTATCAATGCTATCTCATGTGGAAGAGTGTTGTCCATTGTAGGGATAATCAGTGTAGGTCAGATGGTGTTGGGGATTCACGATTAAGGGTTCAGTTAGTTTTGAATAAGGTAAACTAGGAATGCCCGCGCGAGTTATATGGTGTTAAGACATTTTAAAATGGTGGGGAGACCCGGTGCGGGTCTCACCGGCACTTCCTCCTGTGTTGGTTCAGTTTAACTTAGGGATCTTGGAGGGTCAAGCAAGTGTTAATGGTTTCAATGGGTTTGGGAGTCTTTTTGATTTGGAGAACCAATGTTTGACGAGAACCCTAATATAATGGGGAGACCACCATAGGACGTACTTGTGGAAGACTCTGTCTTGAAAGTGCACTTGGTGGGGCGACATCTTTCATCCGCTCCGCCTGACCTCGACCATGCTAATTGGTTAGCTCAGATAATCGGTCACTGGACGAGTGTTCTTGAAGATCTCGAGCGGCCCGAGTGATCCCTAAGTCAGGGGTGGCGGTGTTCCATATTGTAGTTCTACTTCGAGGTGAATTCCTTGTTGGTCATTTTTCATGGTGATTCTGGTTTTGAGAAGTTGGAGTTTCAGGTCATGTGATTTTGAATGCCCGGTCATCAGTTGATTGAGGTTTTGTTTTAGGGGTCTTCGTGGTCTCGCTTGGAACCCTTAGTTGACCTAGTATTTTGGGACTTTCTGGGTTCAGAAAGTGTCATGGTGGGGAGAATTGTCACTCCCCGACCTGACACTTATTATATTTTAATTTCTTCTAGGTCATTAATTGAGTTACAGTTTGAATTGATTTTAATTTAAAAGAGATTTTGGATCTTATACGGGTGTGTTACCGTACGCGCGACCGTGCGTAGCACCAAATCATAATTGGACGATGTTTTGCTATTAAATGTCTTATTATTTGGGTGCACGACCTTGCACATGACTGTTCACGTTGCCAAACCCGACTTGAGTTTTGTGTTTTGATGGTACATGAGTGTTTTGGCTTGGTAGTTGTCTCTCACGCGGGTAAGGAACGGGTGAAGCCGCATGTCTTTGTCAGTTGTTCGTGCGCCATGCCCGGTACATCTTTAATTAATTGATTAGAAGGGTAAACATTGAAGTGTTCATAAAGTAAAATAACGAACAAATAAAATAAGATTATTTATGATTTGTTTAATATTATTATTATTTTTATTTACTGGGGATTAATCTTCTTATTATTTCAGCTAATGTTTTTATTAGTTGGATAATATTAAATTATTAAAATGGTCAAAAAAATTAGATCATAAGTTTAATGTTATTTCTATTATTAACTTTTTTAAGATTTCAATTAGGTTTTATGTATTTTTAAGTTAACGTTGTATGTTTATTTTAGTTTTAATTTGTCTTTATCTTTATTTTCTTTTTATTTCCTTTTTATTTTCTTTTTCTTTTTCTTTATTTTTTTCTTTATTTTTTTTCTTTCCTCTATCCCTCCCCCTTCTTTCTCTCCGTCGCACGGACCCACTCCCCCCCCCTTCTATTTTGCAGAGCGCGACTTTCCCCCCCTAACCCTTCGCCGTCCTCCCTCCTCCCAAGCAGCCTCCCGACCTCCTCTGACCCCTTCCGCAACCGCGCCGACCGCCCCACTTGCCTCGCCCGAAGCCGCGCAGCCCACCTCGCCTCAAGCTCCCCAGCGTCACCCTCGGCTGCCTCGCACGGCCGGACTCGCGCCGCCCCTCCCTTCCAACTAGTTTTCCGGCGCGACGCACCTCCGACCCCCTTCCCCTTGCCCGGTTTTCCATATGCACCTCTGCCGCGGGTGCGTTTTCCCGTCATTGGATGTTTTGTTGATTTGGGGGTTTTGGTTTAGGTTTTGGTGTTGCGTTTGATTTGTTTATGATTAAATTGATTTGATTCCTTGATTTTAGGGTTTAGTTGTCTTATTTGAGGTTCCACTAACATGTGGCATGGGTTTTGCACCAATATTTTGAGGCTTGCCAACACCAAGGTTAGTGTTTTCGAGTATAATTCTTGTTTGATGAATTAATTGTCTCATTTAGTTAATATATCATGTTTATTAATTAGTTTTCTAGGTGCGAAATTAATTTTTATGTGTGTTTATCATGCGTTTGGGTTTTAAGGTGGCATGTTCATGTGAAACGTGGTGTTTCTTGGATGAAAACTTTTATTGCATTAGTAATTGATGTTTTGTGAATTTTGGAACTAGTTTATAAAATATTACAGGGGTTGCAGGTCCTATTTTATATGTTTTTGGGGTTTGTTTGTTCATAAAGTAAGTTTTTTTAATGAGTTTTTGTGTAAGGGGGTTTGGTTTGGTGTTTCATCATGGTGCGTGGGGTTTTAGAAAGGATGTTTGAGTGCGTTGTTGGTATAAACCTTTGGTGTGATATTTCAAATTCTCTATAAATTGTTTAATTGTTTAAATTCCTTTATTAAATATATGTATAGTGAGTCGTCCCTTCCTCGGGGGTTCGATTTGTCGGCAGTAAGGACTTGTGTATATGCATATGCATGAAAATGTATATGAATGGCGGTGAAGCGGTCTCGGGTTACCCTTGTCAAAAGCTTCGTGTCTTGAGGTAGGTCCCATATGCCCTAATCTTTAATTAGAATTTCCATTTTTACTTGGTGTTCTTTAAATGCATCTTCTGCTTTTATATGAGATGCACAAGCTATATATATGTGTTTATATACATAAATGGTCATGGTTCTTTAAAAGTGGTTTCCTCAATGATTTTAGTGTGTAATAAGTATTTCCAATGGGTTTTTTAGATTTAAAAATGTTTTCTAGCTTGCTTTTTGACATATAGTACCTTGGTCGTTTAGTTGAACTTTCAAATTGTTTTGGAAACATATGTTTTGGGTGATTTTATGTTCAATAATGAAATGTATTTATTTTAATTAATTATGCTCGTCCGGCACTTTGAAAATGGTTTGGGAATGTGAAACAAAACCCCTCTTAAGGCATGCCCTGTTGTTGTAAAACACGATGTGTGTGTTAAGTGTGAGATTTGTGATATGTGCCTAATAAAGAGGCTTATGCGATGTTATGTGACATAAAAAGGGGGATGCGCTTAAGGAGGGAGAATGATGGTGAGGGGTGAAATGGACTTTGGATAAGAAAGTGTTATGTTATTTATATGTTTTTGATAAAAACTCACCACCCTTTGAAATAGAGCACATGGGAAACCCTGGGTACCTAGGTGGGCGACCAGAACTAGTACGTTAGATGACACGGCAGGGGTTTGTCCCGGGTTTTCTAGCAGGATTGACACAACAACACTAACTATACATATGAATTTCTGAGGTTCGTGGCCATCTAAGCCAAGTTTTCTAAGGGTCGTGGCCTTTTAAGCCACATCTCACCGAGGTACGAGGTCTCTAGGTTCCCACTTGTTCTAGCTACCTGTAGTGATTACTCATGGTGCTCATTTTTGAAATGCTGCTAGCGATGCAACATTCATTTCATTTGTTTCATACTTACTGTCTCATTGTGAAAAACCTCGTTTCAAACTAAACTAGTTTTCTTGCAAATTTTGAAAGGTGAATGCACTCTTGGAATCAATTTTGAAAATATGATGAAAAAAATGATTTTCATAAAAATGTCAACTTGTGATTTGGATTTGAAAAGACAAAAAAAACATTATTTTATTATGTCTTATTTTCAAACTAGAATAATTGGATTTCTTTATAAAGGTATGGGCATAGGGCGTGGTTATTCCTTGGCTTTCCTACTGAGCATCTCGGTGCTCATGCCTACTTTACTTTTCAGTTTCATGTTATTGACTTGGATCGCTCTTCAAGCGAGCCTGGTTATAAGTGTGGTGGTGACCCATGGGATCGCTTGGAGGTATGTCTGGTTTCCTACATTTATTTTATTTCCCACTGTTAGTTTTTAATTGTTGTTTTCTGTTTATTTTTGTTTATATGTCTTTTATTTTCTGGGCTAAACCGTTCCCAACTGCATGTTTTGATGCTCGGCACCAGTTGCCTGCCCGTGGGGATCGAGGATGCCCTTCGGGCCTTGTCGCGGACCGGGTCAGGCGCCAGGTCGGATGGCGACCCGACATGGTTTGTGACACCATTGAATTGTTTAAAAAGGAAGTGTACTGTGGAAGCTTGGATTGTTACATACCACCACATATAATAACACAAGAAAAACTCAAGAATTTCCCCAAATCATCCATGTACACCATAACTATTTTATCATTTCCTAGAACATCATAGTGTTTCCTTGGTGCACAACCCACTAGGAATTATGAAAATCCCCCATTGTAGCCTCTCTTGCAACTAATGTCACAACAAAGTGATTCTGATAGCATAGAATACCTGATTTGGAGAAAAAACATTGGAAAACTATCTCCCCACTATAAAGAGAGTCTCTAATGCTACATAATTCATCATCATGATCTTGTTCCTGAAGAATAATCTTGAGAAGAGCGAATGTAAGAGCAGTTCAAGCTAATGAAACTTATCCACCTTTATCTGAAAACTCAATATGAAATTGTGTAAAGAAAAAAATATAATTACACTCTTAGGAAGATTATTCCACTTCCTGGGTCTGAGGTTTCCTGCTCAACACATCTGAAACGACCTTTCCTCTCCCTATGGTATTGTAGTTGTCAAAGTCAAAAGTTTACTGGTACTCTAATCAATGCCTCTGGTAGAGATTCAAATCTTTTTTAGAGAAGATATAACTCAAGATTTTATTTTCTGGATACACACTAAAATATTCCCTAAATTGGTACTATCTCCAACACTTTTATTCTTGCATTATTGTTTCATGTTCAAGTTCATGGATTGGATAATTCTTCTCATGTATCCTAATTAATGATATCCATAATCCATTATCTGCTCTCCCAAAATAAGAACCCATCCTAAGCCTTATCTTGATGCCTCACAAAATACCATGTTTCCCTACCCAACCTTTGGAAGAGTCAACATTATTGCAATAGACAAATGATATTTCATCTCAAAAATATAACTCTTAAAATTATCTTTCCATAAAAATTAATCACCTTCCATACAGTCATCGAAGAATCCAACATTGTGATGTCCTTCACAAATAGATGATAATATCCTGACAATCCCAAGAAGCTTCAAATATCTAAGACAACACACAGTTTCTTCCAAGTCATAATAGCCTTTATATTCTCAAGGTCAACTTGCATACCCTGTTTAGACACCATGTATCCCAATAACTTCACTTCCCGAATTTAGAAATCACACTTTAAAACCATGGAATAAATTCGGTGATTTCTTAGTAGGCTCAGAACTGATCTAAGATGAAGCACATGATCCTCCTTAGATTTAGAGTTAATAACGATGAAATACACAAATACTACCACAAATATATCTATATACTCATAGAAAATCCTATTTATTAGATACATGAATGCAAGCGGATCATTTGTCATACCAAAGGGAATAAAAAGGTACTTATAATTGTTGTATCTGCTCCGAAAGGTGGTTTTCTGAATGTTTGATTCTTTTATCCTGAACTGATGGTAACCATATCAGAGTTTGATCTTCGAAAACAACTTCGGCCATTTCAAGTGATCAAATAGATCATAAATTCATGTCATCAAATAATTGTACTTTTACATAACTCGATTGAACTTTCAGAATTCAACATAAAAGTAAAGAGAACCATCAAATTTCATTGACTAGTGAACTGGAACCGCCCAGGGTGACACATTCCAGGGTATTAAGACTTTCATAATATGATCATCCAAATGGTACTTCAGCTCTTTTATTTCACCCGGAGACATTTGGTGAGAGGGAATTAAAACTAGTTGTGTTCCAGACAATAATACAATAGAAAACTAAGCCTCTAGTGATTGTGGAAACCCATATTAATAAAAAAGGAAACTGTTTAGAAAATAGACGTCAACATGAGGGAGATCACCACTAAAATATCCTTGCTGAATATCAAAAGAGAAGAATGATATCACATTACCAAACTCTAAATAATAATGTTCGACTCAGATAAACCTCAGGTTCCATGATTCTTAAAGGATAAGAGTCACACCACTGGGTGTAGTATGGTATAATCATCCACGATTAAAATCAATAATGGATTTATAGCCAATGAGATAATCCATCCTGAATATGTTGTTAAGAAATATAATTTCGAGGACAAGAAAACACCATGCTAGCTCGATAATTGATAGAAAGAATACACAAGCAGGACTACAGAGACACTGATCTCTCTTTTTATAAAGGGGTGTAGTAATATCTCTTGCACAAGATAAAATATCAATAAGAAGATTAAACATATTAAAAATATGAGCTGATATGAATGAGTGAGATGAACCCGTTTCAAATTGATTAGTAACTAATGATAAAGATATAGTAATGTTACCACTCATGGTCACTGGGCCTGTATATACCTCCTATAGAGGCAATTCCACATAGTGAAATATCTTTTTTATATGTCTATGGATGAAATTATTTTATACATGAAGAATATGATTGCCTTATAGTTTTAGGTGGACCTGATGATCCTATACTACTACAAAATGTAGAAAGGTTATGTGAGAATCTTTGTATGTGTCTTGAATGTCCAAAGGATCTACAATTCTTTGATTCCTTAGTGAAAACCCTCTGATAATTTTCTAGCTTTCCACACTGATATAAAATCAAATGACTTCCTCTTGGCACTGTAGGAGGTCTGGAATGACCTTACCATAAAAAACTTCCACAAGAATCACATCACCTCCATTTTCTATTAATGGTAACTGAAACTTCCACTAGGAGAAAAAGGAACTCCTGCCGACCCTGAATTTCTAATTAGGTCCATATCAACCATCATCACAATATCCAACAAATCAACATAAGTGGGAAGCTTCAACATGAGGACCTACAAGTGAATATCATATTGATGTCTGAATTCGAAACATCGAACCTTCATCCTCTCATTAGATAAAATATCAGCCACAAACTACAGTAGCTTAATAATGAAATTTGAATACTCACTCAGGATTTTGTCGACCTGCTAAAGTTTGAATAAATCCTCAAACATGTCCAACACCATTATTTCTAGATATAAATAGTCAATGAAAAGGACCTTTATGTTTTTAGGCTCTAATAGATCATTTTTCATTTCTATAACCATTGTGTCCCACCATATCTCACTCTGTAATTTCATCACAAAGGTGGACCAATTCAGATTGATCTCATATGGTGTCTCCAAGAACACAAATAGACATTCTAATATTCCTAACCATTCTTCAACATGGTGGGGGTCAGTGGATCCTTTAAAAACCGATGGATTCTGGTGAAGGATCTCTTGAGAATGATTTTACAAAACATCTCCCTAAGGATCCACAGTTGAAGCCTAAATGATAATTGGAGGTGGTTCTTGTCCTAGAGCATGGATGAAACACACAATCACCTCAAATAGATTTGGGTCCACTAGAGGATTCGATCAATTTTTTTCAGCAGTAGCTTCCTTCTATATCCAATTTACATTCCTTCTCGAAGAACTGATTCTACAGAATATTAGTAGAACACAATGAAGACATAAAACTAATACTCATACTTGTAAATAAGGGGAATTATTTCAAGCAGATAAATCCAAGAGATTTTTTATTTTACTCCAGCCAAATCATTATAGTGACAGAGTAGATCTAACTGACAACACATCATTACCTAACCACACCTGGTTCTTTAAGGATAATTTTGGTGAGACCTAGCCAGTTACATGATCACACTACGTTATAAGTGACAATAAGATTTGATACATGCAAAATATCTTCAAGGAAAAATCTCAATAGCCTCCCTCTAATACCACATTGTCAAGAACCAGATCAGGTACCCTAGTAACTTGATAACTATGTTGAACCTCACATTTTCCAAAGAGTATTTCCATTCCCCACAGGTTATAGACTGACACCTAGCATCATACAACAAGTTAATGGGGATGATTTTTTCACAAAAAATGCGGATGAAAATGAAACAAGGTAGTATGCATAATAAAATAAAACTCCCCTAGGAGTAATGTACTAGTAGTCAAATAGATCCAATAATGCCTAAAATACTAAAAAACATCAACAAAAATTGAAGAAAACACCCCAAGTCCGTGAGGACACAACCCACAATGTCCAAAGTTCAACAGCTGGATCAACCTCCATGTGATCCTTTCCCACTGCTCAATCCTAGATGGAGATAATCTACAGACATCCAAAGGCACCAATAGGGTGTGAAATAAAAATCATAGTAGGCTCTCAACAGTGATTCAATAAATGTTTCCAATAAAATATTATCAAATACAATGCTTTCCATTTAAATGAAAAAACAATTGTCATTATAAATCATATTTAAATAAATCTTGTTATATATTTCAAATGATGGAAAATACATAAAGAAAATGATTTTAATTTGATAAAATATTTCAAAAATAATGGATTAATGAAAATTTATATAAAACTATTCATATAAATACAGAAATCATGTAAATCTATTTTACAACATTGGCATACATTTATATCTCAAATATCAATAAAAATAAAACTACATGGTCATCTTCCAAATAGGTATGATATTATTCTAGATATAGGACTCCACACTCTATAAGGTGATATCATCAATAAGTGTATACACATGGCCCAAAACACTAGCCAAAGAATAATCATCACCATCTTAGTAGGGTTGTGACATACTACATGTATTTTTTTTAACATTGTAATAGGTAACAGTTTTGAAAAATAACTCACTAACTACAAATTTTTTTAATGCTCTATTACATAATTAATGGAATAAAATTTATTTTAATACTTATTAATTTAAAATAAAATTATATTCTTCAAATTCAAATCCCAATTTTCAATTTAAAACTAAAACATGTTTTAATAAAAAAACATGCCTCTTTAACAAGATACAACCACTTAGTTATTATGGAAAAAAATTTAATCAATTTTCTATTGGTTGAATTCTTTTCAAAAGAAATTTCATCAATTTCACAATTAATTTAAACAATTAAATTAAAAATATTTATTCAAATCATTTCCTACAAAATTCAAATTTAAATCATCCAATTTTCATAAACACACCCAAATTCAATGGAATTCAGGATTCTCCCAAATCTCTTGCCAAAAAAATTTAAAATATAACAATTCACTATAATTGTATATTAACATTTAATAAAATGAAATAAGTTTTGATAAATTGAATTATAATCAACATTTGAAGTATATCAAGTAATTCCAAAGTTAATCAATTTGGTTATATGAGTCAGAATCACCTACCTTTTACTGAAACCCAGTACTCAAAAAAGTACTCATCAACGGGAAAGAATGTATAAAAGACCTGGATACTCAACCAAGAAATTTTATCTAGTATCAATGATCATTAATCTATCATCTTCAGGATAATGTAACTAATTCTAAATGGAGTAGATAGATAATGGAAAAAAACAAGGGACAAAACTTACCTGAGAAACACATCAAAAGAGTAGAGACATTTAAATGCCCAATGAGAGGATTTAGAAGGGTTGGAGAGATTCAAGATCACCTGGGGTAGGATTTCAATAAATGGAAATGAAACTATAGAGGATTAGAAAATATATCTTATCCATGATTCTATTTAAATAAAAAACTCTAGTGTGGGTATTACATGACTTGTAACCCCACAACATTTCCTGAAATAGTAAATATTTAAAACCACTAGACACACCATGATTTAAATTTTAGAACCATTCATTAAATAACTAATGATTTTTAAAGGCTAGTCATAAATTATAACCTTTCATGGTGTTAATGTCTTCCTGAAATGAACCTTATCACGGTATACACCCAGTGACTATTACACGTTGTTTAACCCTCTAAGAGCCTATAGAAAAGGCATGTTAAAGATGAGACTCCAAAAAATATTTGACATCACCATTATAGGTATCCCCCCAATCCATTATTAACCATACCCAATAAAAAAGGAAAAGACACAATATGGTTAAAGTTATACATGTTTGATTGGTAATAGGATAATACACCTTATTTCATCCGAAATAACTAGTTAATAATGATAAAGGTACCACATAATAAATATAAGTTTATTACTTTAAGGAAGAAACTCAAGATGAAATAATGATACTAGAATATAAGAAGATACATGTGTTTTTATATAAATGAAAATATATTAGTAATATCATGATACCAATACATGATCATAGTCTAATTTTAATCACAAAAGTTTAATATAAATAATTATCGATACAATGAGTCATCATTATACTATAGAATAGTCCATAAAAAAGGCATTACAGGTATAAAGTATTAGACCTATGATAATTTAGTGGATTGAATAAACATAAATAAATATATGGATACTTATTTAACTGTGTGAGATATAAAATACAAAATTGATATCCTTACATTTCTATCAATCCATCAATAGTAATATGTCGTATCACTTCATATACCAGACATACATAAGGAAATGAATATTCAATGAAATTAATCACACATAGTGACCACTAATCCATGAATGGTGACCAGACAAATATCTCCCCACCATTTATTATTTACCTTAGGTATGTGGAACCGACAACCCATGGATTCATTTAAGAATCTATAAAAAGGAATAAAATACAAAGGAATAACCAAATGGGTATTGATGTGTATCATACTGCTCTCTGATATCTTAATAAAGATGAATATAGGAGATATATAAAATGTAATTTACTAAATAAGAGATATCATGATTGAACTATAATTCACTCTTTACATTGATAAGATAAAGAATAAAATTAGACTAAAACATATATTGAAGCTTCATTAGAGAGAACATCTTCTGTTATACAAAATAAAAATTAAAAAACTTATAAAAAAACCCAAATATATTGAATGATGATAGTAATTTATAACTCTATATTCATATTTTGAATAATTCACTAATTGACTGCATTATATGTATAAAAGAGATCATTTTACCTTATGAAGAAGGATTATAAAATTAGAGGAATGGTCCAAATCAACTACACCATCCTAATTTGTCTTATCTAGCCTCTACGTTTAATAAAATAGAACAAAATTTCACTTAAAATGTCTAATAGAGTCATATCCCACTAATGATTTGTGAAAAATATACCTTTTGAATACATTATTATAAAATGATATGATAGATTAAATAATTGCTAAATTGAGTATTAGGTGGCTACCCCATTCAAAAAATTCTGGTTTAGAATGAAATTATAGACAATATCATCAGATAATTGGACTACCATAGATAAATATTAAATATATTATTTTACTATATAATTACCTTCTTATTGAATCAAAAGTTCCACTACATTCTCCTCATTCACATTTTCTAGATAATACTACCTGAAAAAAAAAATGTTTCTTCAATAATACATCGGGTTTGTAGTCTTTTAGATGAAGAAGAAATATAGACTCCCACAATTGACAACATATTCTAAAAAAAATAGTCAAAAAACAACATTATATTTAAGATTTTAAGATTTCATATATTATAATATATTACTTCAACATTATATATACACTACGTTGCCTCATATAGAATTGTTCAGCATGAAAGATAGGTGGATTTTGATTCATGAAATATTAGATTGGGTCATTTGTAAATATGAACCCAACACCACCAGTATATATAGAATATGGGTAGATTCAGCAACCGAAGTGACGAAAATAATGATAGAGGAAAACAATAACCCCATGTAAAAATTCTTGATAATGGATATGATTCAGTAACACTATTATGTGGATATAATCTAAATAACAAAAATTATTAAAAGGATTTAAAACATTTTTTAGGACTCAATTGGGGAAATTAAATTAAATTTAACACATATTTTTATCCCATGAAATATAATTCTTACTTGTTTCCCTATAGAAAACATTTTTGAAATTTACCATATCATATTATAACATGAATCGAAGTAATGTAACAAAAATTTTCAGTCTTAATTGAAATAAAAAAAATAAAAAAATGGAAAACTATTTTAATCATCATTAAATTAATAGGAAATATATTAGAAAAAATTTCCAAATCATAGGAAACTAAAAAACCATACATTGAGGGTTTTTTGATTTTCCATGGTTTTGAGAACCATGTACCAACTGTGTAATAGTCATTAAAAGGTATCCAAAACAATTTTCATGGTTTCTATAGATTTTTTGAACCATGTTCAAATCCCATATCTTATGTTCTTATTCCATTCCCAATTCAAAAACTAAAAACATTAAAAAATGACTATCTATTCTCAATATAAATCAAAATATAAACATTTTGGAAAAAAAAACCAAAACTAATCACAAAAGAAGGTCAATTTGAAGACTGAAATCCTATAATCCCATGCAAGAATATGTTTTCATATCAAAGGTGTTGATCAACAATATTTCCAATAAATAAAAATTGATTTTTTAAAATTCAATATCATTTTTATCATAATTAACCAAAAAATAATTGCGCTATAATATAATTTTCGACAAAACTATATGAGTCAACAAGCCATGTCATCAGTTTCATCCCATTGAATGCCCCATATTAAGGGGCCTTTGTTGAACATCTATTTTTTAATTTTTTGTTAATGGATATAAAGCTAATAGTTATAAAGTCAATATGGAGTATGATGTTTTTTATTAGAATATAATAGTTATATAGAATATTAGAATATAAAATGAGGTTCTCATAAAGCATATACTTATATGTCAACAAATGAACATTGCACAATGGTTATTGATTAATAATGAAGAATATAAGTAAGAATCATTCATTATTCTATAAAAAGATAAATACAACCATAAATATTGTCCAAATATGTTGCATGCTATATTACAAATTTGGTGTTGTAATTTTAAGATATATTCAATAGGAAATGATTATTGAAATAATAGGATCCATCCTAGAGGATCCAATGAAAAATATATTTATGCAAGTTTAGAAATGATTAAGAAATCATTTAATATCATGGATGTGCTTCATTTAAATCTAATAAAAATAATAGATTAAGATAATTTAATTCAGTTGGAAATTATGAAGATGAAATATAAACAACTTTTTATATCTAGAAACTATTAAATATACTTCCTTGAAATAATTAATATGGTAGGATTAACATTATTTTATTCAACATTTTTAAGTAATGTTTAAAATATATGTTATATTCCATGGATTATGGAGATATATGTATATACTAACTATAGGAAGAATTTGAAAAGGGTATTTGAAAAGTTCCAACATATGTATTATCTTATATAAAATAATAATTATTAATGAAGAGTATACTATGATGATGATTATGGGGGATCTAAATGTTGGTGTAGGAAGTTTAATTCATTTAAGATACTCTATGGAGTATTTATTTGTTTTATTGATCATAAGATTGAATAATGTTGTTATTAATGTATTCCTAATATATTATGGACATCATGAATTGTTATTATTTTCTATAAAAGATCTATTAATGAGAAATTTAAGAATAGGAATTAGTCTCACATAAATTGAATCCAATTTTAATATATTCAACAGAAATTTGATTCATTGGAGTAGTGTTGAGGAATTTGGAGTTCTGTTATGGAATTCGTGAATCATGGGTTTTTTAAATCTATCCGAGTACAAGATATGTAAAATTTCTCTCATTATATAATTCATTATAAATAAATAAAATGCCATCAATTTATGAATAAGTTTATAGAGTCCATGAGAATTTCAAAAGTAAAAAATCAACATGAGACACATAATATTTACTCAATCTAGAAGAGAAACAATATATCATAGTGTTGAAGTATAGCTGTGTGTTTAAGAAATATTTTTGAGGAGTTCAATATTAAACTACAAATGTAATGATCTTAAATAGAGCATGAGAGTAAAAAATATTATGTACGAGTCAGTTAAGATGAAATTATAATGCACAAATATCAGATGGTAAAACGTAAATGAGGGAGGTGATTTAAACATTATAAATAAAATAGAACAATTATTATAGTTAAAATAATATTGTTACTGGAATTAAAAATTATATTATCTTATTTGTTTTTATAGTAGTTCGATACTAATTGATCTAATGTCTACTCATTACTCCTATCGAATGTGTATAGAAATTTAATCTATTATAGAGGAATCTATATTTTTTTGAACTCACAAATCATTATAATTAATTTTTAAACTCTGTAGAAAAATCACATAGATTAGTTTTTCCACAAAGAGTTACAAACTATAAATCTTTATTTGGAGGGGTTGGAGGAAACCAATCATTATTTTTTAGACTAATTCATTATAAAATTACCCACACCTTCTATCTATATAGAATACCCAAAAATATTATTTAGTAAGGGGTGTTATAACATGAATGTCTTATATTGTTTAGGTGGAATAATTTATTATAACAACACACACTAAAATAGATAAAAGGAAATAAGAACCCCAAATCCAGTGAAATAATTAGATCATGAGTATTGAGGTTAAAATATTCTCTCCTAATGAAATATGATATTTATAATCACAAAATCTTGCCGCAACATATATCATAGAAAATATGTTTATACATAGGTGCACAAAACTGGTTCTCTTAAACTGTTTTTATTAATTCCCTTTAAAAGGGTAGATTCAAAATTAAAGATATTGCTTCTATTATATTACAAATAAAATCCATTCAACTTCATTGAACTATATTCGAGTTTTATTATATTAGTTTCCCATAAAATTCATCTGGTGAATTTTACATTTCATGGACACTAGAAAAAAATCAGGTGGGTTCACATAAATAACCAATAAAAACTAAAACATGTTGTATAATCAAGTAGTTAATAAAAAATCAATACAATAGTAACATATTTACATATTAGGGAACTATAAATTCATTCAAATTATCCCTAAATTTATGTCAGGAAAACGATTCAAATACAAATTTATTTTATTTCAAACATTTAAATTAATTAAGTAGTGTAAATAATAAACACACATGGACCTCTTTATTCTACATTTATATATATATAGTATAATTTAGTAAAAAAAATTTGGAATAATTATTATTATTAATTAATTATTTTCCAAATATATAAATAAAAACAATTTAAAAAATCATATAGTAATTAAAATTACTAAAACAAGTAGAATATTTGAAAAAAATTTCCTTCGTGGTAAAACATCTTTCTATCAATTGATTATTAAGGTAGTTAAACCCTTAGAATATTTACAACCTCACATTAAGTATATATTTATCATAGTTCACTCTGCGTGGTAGGTCAAAATCAATACGTGGTAGATCTAAACGATCATGTGTTCAGTCCAAGAAATTATAAAATTTTCATTCTTGGTTGATCGAATTATATATGTTGTCAATCACATATATGGTTGATCCAGTCATGTGGTCATTTTAAAAGATATGTGTTTGATTACTGATTTTAAAAAATTCAGGCCACATTTAATTGGTTGGTATGTTGAATTGAAACTAATCTTGAGATAAATTCATCACTAATAATTTTATTATCAAACATTGAAAAATAAATTATAGACAATACATTGTTATTATGGTATATTGAGGATATAGAAAAATTTTGATCCCTGATAAGTAGTTTTATCATGTGATTTTATGCATTGTAAAAGTTGTCTATTAATTTCTTACTTCATAAATTATTTATATGCATGCCTCACAGTTGCTGGATATCCAAAATTGTTCTTATCCATAGACATATTTCATAAAATATACTAATGATTGAGACATATCTTAAGAGATAAAAAACCATATGGTGATGTATTTTTCCCTTAAATAAATTTATAAATTAAATAAAAATGTAAATATCAAAAATTATACAATAAAATACATATCAATAAAAAAATAATTTATATTCATTAAAAGCATAATATTTTTTCATTAATAATTTTAGGGTGAATATATAACTAAATCTATAATTATAAAAATATAATATAATATTTTTTTTGATGAGACAGTTCAATATTCTATACCTTTTAAATACTTTTTAAAAACTCTCTAATTCAAAAATTATATATATTTTTAGAACTATTCAAGAAAATTTATTAATAGATTATGTGTAGAAACGATACACCCTCTAAGATATATTGAAGTCACTATTAAGGGAACTGAATATTATATTTTTATCATTAAAAAATATATGGTCATTCTAAATAATGTAGACATAAGAATAACAAACACAATCATGTTATAAAAATATTGTTCAAAATTAAAATAAAAAATATATATAAAAATATATAATAAATATATAGATAATTTATTGAAAATATTTTAGGATTATTAACTATTAAAACATCTGTAAATGTAGCAATGATCATGAAATAAATACTTAAAACAATAAGTTGTAAACAAATATTTCTAAAAAAATTAATTTTCATATTTAATAAACCTAGATTCCAAATTTTAATCAGTATTAAACATTTCATTTCACAAATAATTATATTTACATTATCCAATTAACTATTTAATTTTTTCAAAATATAACTTAATCCAAAGGCTTAGTAATAATATTATAAAATCTATTTTTTATTGAAGTAGATTCTATACTTTTATTGACATTTTAAAATGATCTCTAAGAAAGTTAAGTATAACATCAATGTGTTTAATCAAATAATCATGTAAGGAATTTATAAAAATTGAAAATTTATAGGTATTATAATAAAAATAACAATATTTTATAAATTAAATCGAAAACCAAAACGTTTTTTTAATCCATAAAGTTATAAAGGAAAAAAAGAAATAGTAGAAATGTATAAATTTTTAATAGTTGGTAAATCCATTGAATTTTGTCTCATAGAACTCCATGATATTGAACATTTACCAAGAATGTAAAACATAATTGATGTGATTTTCATATCAATCATATATCCACCAAAATAATTATCACAATATCTGATTAAATCAAAAGAATATTTATTAGTTAAAATAATACTGAATTCAAATATTCATAACCATGTTTTATAATAAATTATATATACTTTAAATAAATTTATTTAGTGATATTCTGAAATATATCACACAAACAGACAATAATGATTAAATGTGGCATATAAATAGTAAATTATAACAAGATTCCAAACACACCACTAATTCTTTTAAAATATATAGATTTCTCATATTGAATGTTAACAAGATTAAAAGATGTACTAATTATAATATTGATATATATATATATATATATATTCTCACCCTAACAGTTCAACTAACTATTTAACATTCATTTTTTGATTTCAAAAAACACAATCATTCCATTGAGAATATTGAACCGCGAGAAGTAATTTGAGTTCTCCCATTAAACGATATCAAATTTATTTCTCAAGAAATTTTAAAATTAATTACAATTTTTTACACAACAATATCCATATATTATTGTTTCAACATATATTTTAGTAACTAATATATATTTATGAATATTTTTAATAAAAATGTTTGTTCAACCATACAAATTTCCAAAGCATTATTTAAAATAAAACTACATAACCTTTAATTAAAAGCTCTATGTGGTCATTTTAACCAGTGATGAAATTTTTATTTTTTTAAAACATGATTATGTTTATATTAATTCTAAAAAACTCGGATATATTTTAGGAAACATTATAATAATTATATCAATTTTAAAGTTCACATTTGACACAAATTTGAAAAAGTTAGATTCTAAAATGATAATAATATTAAAAAATAATTCAAAGAGATTAGAATATTTTAGTTGATGAATATTATCTAAAAAATTAATCATTTCTTATGGATTAATCCCATTATTCACTAATCTCTATATTGTTAAATTATTCTTCCAGATTTATTTAATTTATTTCAAATAATCCATTCACTTCTAATAATATTTTAACCATTAGTGTTTTCAACCAAGGGATGTAATTAATTTCTATAAAGCTGATTTAACTATTCATGAAATTCCATAATTATGTTTGAATTAGATAAATCATCATCTACATTTTGTGTTGAAAATTTAGAAATAAAATTTTGGTAGGAAAAAACATTACGTAGGGAATTTATATGTTTAACCACATAAGTTTGTTTCCCTCATATTTTGGGGATGACCTCCTTGATGGGAGGTTCAAACATTATGATCGGTTTCAAGCGGGCTTGTTCGTAGAAATGGAATCATCCAATGATTCCATATCCATTTGGACCTACTTTTCAAAGGTAGGTGCTCATTAGTTTGTGGACGGATGGGGATTAAGAATTTTCATTGGTCGAGAGGATGGGAGGTCGGACTCATCACATCTTTTGGAGGGGAATTATTGTCTACTCTGGGACTCTATTTATAGATTTAAGTTATGTTCATGAATCCTTATTATGTTACAAAGTATAAAATGAGTTTTCCCTTAGATTTGAAAATCAACGATACATAGGAAATTTAGAGAATATCTGTATTCGAGGTTTTTCACTGATAATGATTCATATGTATTTGTTAGAGATTCTTAGTCAATGGTATCCTTTGATACGTAAATGTCTCTTGGTCCTTATGATTACCATACTGGTTTTAAAGCCACTTAGTGGCGCACTTGAAGTTTATTGTCATTCAGAAGGAATGAATTATTTCAGAGTTTGGATTGAAATCGCAGATGGGCTACCTACATATCCTTTGTTTAGAAAAGGAATCAGATCCCACGTAGTTCGAGTAAGGGAGTATGATGTTTATGATTGATGGCTCAAAGAAGGATGTCATAATTACTTTTACACTCTAAGCTCACGTGAGTCATGATCGGTGTGATAAACAAGAGGTATTGGTAAAAATCAGATAATTGTGCCATGAAAGATGCAATCATAAGAAATAATGTGGGGCTTATGTATGTATGACTGCCCAGATAAATGAAGGTTAGGATTTACTTTAGGGAAAAAATCCAGGAGCAGGGTCCATAAAGGTATATGTGCTTCATGGAGATTTTGAATACTATAACTTGGGGATTACTTCTTAAAAGGAGGCCCTGACCCAATCATGGGTGTCCTATCCCACACCAGCAAGAACATCAAAGCTGCGGTTCATCTGGTTAGTCCCTATCGAAGAGATGGTAGTCAACCCAAGAAATAGGATGATGGTGCGTGTCAACCTTGACACCACTGGTTGGGAGTTGGGGCCACTCTCATATCTTCGATAGGGACAAACCAGATGAACCGCAGCTTTGATATTCTTACTGGTGTGGGACATGACAACCATGATTGGGTCGTGACATTCTCGTACAACCATTATGAGAGGACTTATGATTGGGTTTTACTCCTGAAAAGGAATCCCAGATCAAAGGTAAATTAGGACTGGTTAACAAGAATTAAGACTGGGGCTTACTCTTGAAAAAAGGCCCAGGTTAATAGATTTGAAAAATTAAGGGGCTTGGGGCTTACTCCTAAAAAGGATACCCATATTTCAGACTTGGGCTTACTCCTGAAAAGGAAGCCCGGGTTAAGAGAATTATGGTTGGGGCTTACTCCTAAGGAGGATGACCATGTTTGAGGATTATGACTGGGGCTTATTCCTGAAAAGGAGGCCTAGGTTAAAGATTCTCTCATCTTAAAGGATGAGGTTGAATGATTGAAATCTCAATCTTTAGTGACATAAAGATGTGTAAATCACTAGGTTTTGAGAGATACTCCACAGAATTCCTTTCAGATAAGGAAGTCAAATCAATAATAATTCTATAAATTTTTTTGAAGAGTGTCTTGAAGACTGAATCTCGAATAAGAGAGGTGGAATGGCTTAAGAGGGGTGAAATTGGAAAGAAGGGAACCCAAAAGGCAGGGGCGCACAAGTCCTGGTAGGCGCACAGGTACTGCATGGGCGCGCAAGTCTTGGTCGTGTAGGTATACATGCGTGACACATGTGTTACTTGCGCGACGGTTAACCAGCATGGTAATACTTGAGAGACTCTTGATTAAAGCCTTTAGAATTAAATTAAGGTTCTTCCATAAGAGGGGCACACAAGTTCTATTGAAGGAGTAAGGTGGTGCGCAAGTGTGGCTTTTTCCCTTAAGGGTTGGCCACTTAGGCGCACAAGTGTTGATGAGTTTCAACACTTACGCCTTCCTCCCCCTCTTTAGATCTTTCGTTCTAGGTACGAAATTACCTGAGAAGTGTTTAGGAAGCTTTGAGAAGAGACTAGGGTGTTGGGGGCTCAAATCTGAGTTTCTGGAAAAAAATCCTCTCGAATGGGGGGCCCACATTGTATATTTATAGGTAGGAGAAGACCCCGAGCGGTTATCACTTAGGTCGCGCAAGTGACTTGCGCGACTATAATGCGTCGCGCAAGTGGACTTGCGTGACTATAAAGCAACTTGAGAGACTTATGGGCAATCTACTCCTTGTTCATCCATTTGTCGATTTTTGATAGTTTCTTCAAAGGATAAATCAATTTGTGCTATGTCATTTCCCTTTACATTCCTTTGGACTCTGTGAAGAAAAGGAGTGTCAAAAAAAGTCCCCCCTCAGAGTCAGATCCGAAAGAAATGAGGATGCGACTCTGGGGAAAAAGAATACATCCAAAGGAAAGGTGGCGCACAAGTGTTCAATGGGAAACATGTGGCGCGCAGGTTTGAGTCGTGCAGGGCTGGAGCGCACTGAGTTTAGGCGTGTAGATAGGCCTCCTGGCCTATAAATACGCGGTCTTTGGCCGAGCATAGCATATGATTCCGAATTTCTCGAGTTCTCTCTGCTCAAGTCATCATCACCACGCAAGTCTTTTCATTCCGCTATTTCCTCTCCATCACGCTGCTGTCAAGGTAATTGGACTTGCACAGTGACACATGCGCGACAAAAACTTGTGCGGCCCATTTAACACTTGCGCGACATATCCATACTTGCGCGACATATCCATACTTCTGCGCCTTAATGCCTTAGCCATTTTTTCGAATTTCTTTCACAATGTTTATGAAAAATCTATCTATTTAAGAGTTAATTTATCCTACTCTTGTGAAGAATCAATGGCTCTTAGACCCATAATAGTTGATGAACTGGCTACCAAAGGATAGATGATATAATGAAAATCATTGGCCATGATTATTATACTGTCAACGATGGCACTCTTCCGGATTTGGCTATGTATCTGAAGAAATATCATCATGACTTCCCATAGAGCACTTATCTGCCATTGTATGGCTATGGTCATCTGCGAGAAGTCACCATTCTAGAAGTAAAGAACTATCTTCCATTTTCATGTTTTCAGAATTACACCATCTTTGCTTCAGCAAATATCTCAGGTGGAGGAGTATTTTTAAATGCTTTAACAGTGGATAAGGCCTACATAATGCATCATAGCCCTTTCACACCAGATCTAAAAGATCATACACCTGAGCTGCAACCACATTTTCATCCGTCAATCTTCCAGAATGTTCAGATGGATCAATCCAAATGCTGGAAGAAAAGTTGGGACTTCCGTCCTGGGGGAGGCGTTAAGCCAACTTGGATGTATGAATAATGGGTGCGACAAACCTGTGCAGAGTTTGTCGAGGATCTGAAGGGAGCTGCAATATACGAAGCTGTCTGGGTTGGGCAAACATATGTTTACCAACATGACAACTTCGTGCCGGAGATACTTAGCCACTAGATCCCAGCAACTAATTGTTTCCATCTGACTCATGGAGAAGTAGGAATCAGTCTGTGGGATGTCCACAAGATCTCAGGGGCTCCAATTTTGTGTGATATGTATGATGAATTAATTCCTCCTATGGTTACATGGAATGATTCAGAGAAAACTCCTGCTTTAGCTCGAGAATTATTAAAGATCTTCCACACGCTCAAGATTTCAGAGACCTCATTAACTCATTCTAGAAAGAATATTCATCTAGAGGAATGGATGAATATATTTCTTATTGGGAAGAAAGATAGGGAGCCAAAGGAGAAGGAGACGAAAGAAAAAGGATCCAAGAAAAAGAAATCCAAGGATAAGAGGCCCAAACGTACTACTACCTGCCCAAAACCTGAGAAGAGGGGTGCGCCTGGCACATTATGGACAACTCTAGAAGCAGGAGAGTTCGAGAAGTTGGGATATGAGGTGAATCAAAGAATCCCAAAGAAAAATCGTCTGGAGGGATTCTTAGCACTGTGGATCAGTGTTTATCTCTTTCCAGTCAGGGATTCGAAGGGAGACGTTAGGCCGGGGACCTTTTTTATTGCAGAAAAGATGGCTGAGGGAAAAATGGTTGGTTTGGCTACCCCCAATTTAGAAAAGATTCACAGGAGTTTACTTCATGTCTTCATGGGTAAATATCCTTTAAGAATAGTGGGACCATTACAAGTTTTATGGGTATGGATAGCCACTCACTTCAGGACTTCCAATGTACAGAATGGATTACAAATTCCTGGAAGTTCTTTTAGGCTGTCAGTGCAAGATTTCTCTAGAGTTTCTCCATTAGATGTTAATGCCTATGACAAGAAAGTGAGGCTGAGCATGTTTAAGGAATTCAACTTCTTTCCCTATGGAATTCCGCCAATAGGGAGGTTTGTTGATGATGGAACAAACCATTTGGATTTGAGGGCATACATGCTATCTTGCGGGGATGGTGTGCTAGTTGCCAGGATTGACGAAGAGATCATATGTGAGGCCTATGCTCCATATAAATTTTCACGTCAATTCAAATGTCTGCAACAAATTTTTGTATATCCTACAGTACATGTCAGGTTAGAGCAACATCTGATGGTTTCTTGGAAACTATGGCTACTGATGTCAAGGGAGAAGACAAGGACAATATTTGATCTACCAGTTGAAAAAGCGGCACATAATTTGACTACATATTATGCCGAACACTGGATAGCATCGTACCCCAAAGGGATATTGAATCAACCATTTTATCAGGTGGGGAAAAGGAAGAGTACTGTAGAGAAAGAAACCCTTCCTCATGAAGGTGATGCTTCCCCACCTGAAGTTGATTCGACAGACCCCTCCTCTAGAACTGATTCCCCCGATTCCCATGATGGATATGATGAGGCACAACCAGCAGTAAAGTGGTTTCGTGCCCAATATAATCCTACAGTCATAATTAAAAGACCCACTCCATCAACTCCTGGTGAGTTACTACATTGTAGTAATTTAATCACTGCTACTTTATAACCAATAAGTCTTACTTTCTTATTCTTTATCGGTAGTTGCAGGAGCTAGGAAGAAATTGAAGTCAAAAATTGTAGGACCCTCCTTGCAGCCTTCATATCTAAGACCAGAGGCTGTCCAGCTATGGCAAAGTTTATACTATGGTACTGAGACAGCCTAGCTGGATTTGTGTGAGGCCCTACAACTTCCTAGAATAGAAAATCTTATGGATTCTACAAATCTTCAATACGAGGATAACCCCAATGAAGTGCGGTCTTATATCAGAGAACTGGAAATGCTCATATATTCCACTGATGATTTTGTTCCTGTCACCAGGTGGGTGAAGGAAATGATTAATCGTGGCTCCACAGTGGGGGATGGTGGTTCTGGGGATGAGGAGTGGCATGAGTATGTGGCTTCTGAAGATTTATGTTTTCTTTCATTATTTACTTTGCAACGTGATTTCATTAGAAGATTTGTTACTTAAGGAAGCTATTATCTTCATCTTTCATCTTGAAAAGAAAGGAACTGGGGTTCCTTCGCCACAGTATAGCCCTGGTGGTACTGCCATCAGGGATTCTACTGATTCTCCTCACGAACCAGGAGAGTTATCTCCAGGCCAGCAGGCCATGAATGAGGCGCTGGACATAGCCTTCCATTCACCTATCCAAGTGCCAATAAGGGAGACTACCGATACTCCCAAAAAACCAAAGAATCAAAGGCAACGAAAGAGGAAGTCCAAGCAAAATGCTTCATTATCAGCGGTAAGTCCTTCGAGTAATTATGAGTTTATACCCACGACCACATGGTTACTCATATTTCTGTGGATTGTAGGGGCTTCTTCAATTTCCCCCCTGAGGTAAAGGACTGATCCTCATTCAATGACCATAGAGGGTGTTGTGGAAAAATCACAGATCCAAGCTGACTTGGCTGCTCCTAGAGAGGAGCTAGCATCTACTCCCAGTATCCCTCCTGCAGCTATTGCAAGAAGAGAAGAACATGTTTCTGGTAAGTCAACAATGCTTCATAAAAATATTGAATGAATCAACGACTGACTTCCATTCTGTGATAATTCAGTTTCAACTCCTGCATTAGAGCTTTTGGTGACTATTGCAACTGATGCAACTGATGCTATGATTTTACCCAAAGATGCTGTCTAGGGTCAGGTGCTGCAGGACGTAAGTCGTCAAGAAGACACACCAAATGCTTCCACTGGTGAAACTAAACAGGATTATGAAATATCATTGGATGAAATGATGAATCATGGCATGTAATTTGAAGAATTTTATGATCATGGTAAATTGTCATGTGATATAGAAGACCTTGGGCGTGAGTGTTATCCTTCACCCAGTAAATTTTCTTATAATTTACACTTATAATCCTGACTGAAAATGATATGTAGTTCCATCCATAGAAACTGCTGAACTACCAATGGCTGAAGAGGGTGTGGAAATTGATGTCAACCCTACCATTGCAAAAAAATTATCTCAGGTAGAGTTAAACCTAGTAAACCCTCATGAGACCCATCTTGAAGATTCTATTGAGACTGGGAATGATGGGGAGGAGTCTTCTCAGGTTGCTGACCCACCCTCAGGTAAGGGATGACAATATTTCTGATTGTAATTAATTTTAAAGACAATATATTCTTTTGATATCATTTGATGCTAACCAACGCTTTAAATTAATCATGCAGGGCCGTCAACTGCAGTGGCTAGGTCTGGAGGTGAGGCTTCAGCCTCCTCCCCAACGAGAATTGAAAGCAACGAAGTACAAGCCAGGGGGAAAGAGTAGAACAGGGCACTTCCATAAGTGCATTAATCCCAGATTACCTGCCCCCCTATGATGATGATGTTGAATCAGACCCAGAGATGCTTAAAGAGTTCATCTTTTCACGATGCATGGTATGGAACAACATATGGAAAATCATATCTCAGGTTTCTTTAGAAGAGTTATAATCGAAAAATTCCTCGATTTTCCTCCCAATGTTTCATTATAGGACTTGGCGGTGTTGGATATGAAAAGATCCATACCACAGTGAAACAGATCATCTTCAGAAGGGAGCACGAGAAAAAGTGCCGTAAAGATCTGACCAGGGTGAAATTGTCAGTTAACATCGGCGAATTTGAGGCCACGGTATCCCAAGTTGAGGCTTTTTATGCTGCCAAGATGAAGGAACTGAAGCATAAAATCAAAGAAAAAGTCGTCCAGTAGATGCACCTTCAGTAACAGTTGGATGCTGTTACTGGGGAACTTGACCAACTCAATAATTCACTGGAGAGAGTTCAAACGAATGGTATGAAGACCATTGCGGATGCCAAGAAAGCACTCCATCAGGCTAAAAGGAGTGAATTTGGTCGAGTGCATGAGCTTCAAGTAGCTACTGATGATGCTCGAGATGTGGTTCATCAATTGAAGACTTATGTTGAAAGCCTCTTGTAATTCTTGAAAAAGAGAAGAGACTCCAATCTGTGGATTTCCTTATAACTCTTTGTGCATAAATGAAAAACACTTTCACTTTCACTCATTTGTACCTTCATTCTCTTTTCCTAAATGCTTTATATTTTACCTAATCCAATGGGCCTAGTAAGAATAGTTTTATTTTTACTAGGATTAATGTAAATAACCCTACAAACTTCAAACCTTTTAATTGCTCAATGTTACCTAAATCATACAAAATGTATGTTTAGTGAGATGGGAACTTGACTTTTATTTAAATTTCCATTATCTTTTTTCAGCAATTTAATGTCATGCACGTCAGATATAAAAAAGGTTAATGTTTAAGGTCGAAATAGCTATGACCGAAATGGATAAGAATTGACTCAATTCCTTGAAAATTTATCTTAAAACATATTACCGCACTAAAGTATGAGGGAAAATATGCAAGCTGTGACTTAGGAATATTTGAATCTGAGGAATGATATGAAAAAGAGCTAAAAGTAATTAGAACAAGTAGTTCCCAAGAATGAAGTTACCATTATTTAACAAACCCGTTAGGGGGTTGAATTATGTCGGGCCACCTAAGGGAATTGGCTGCATAGTTAAATAAAATAGTATGTTTTGGCTAACAAGTCTGTTATGTAGACTGTTTATGCAAGGCCACCTATGGGAACGTGCATCATAATCAGGAAAAATAACTCTCAGAAATTTACATTCCAAGTGCTAAAAGCCAGTGAAAGTTAATGGAGATTCAAATATTCCTAAGTATACAGTTTGATGTATGGAAAGAGGTACTTGAATATGGAGAAGATATTTACAAACAAGATTATCTAATAATTGGATGAATATCACTCTTATGAAGGTCTAACCCAAACGTAGGGAAGGATAATATAAACCATATACTTGAATACTTTTAGATCATAAAAAAGTATGTGGGACAAATATGTTAAAGATGGTTGTTTTTACGGATCCTTACATACTTTCATTTAAAACCAATAAGGACAAAAGAGGCATTCTTCCCAAGAATGAAGTTAACACTATCCAACAAACCTGCTAGGGGGTTTAATTATGTAGTGCCACCTAAGGGAATTGGCTGCATAGTCAGATAAAATAGTATCTTTTCGCTAACAAGTATGTTATGTAGACTGTTTATGCAAAGCCACCTAGGGGAACGTGCTGCATAGTCAGGAAACAGAACTCTCAGAAGTCTGACATTTTTGTGACTAGAAGTCATGAAAAAGGTTATGAAGATCTGAAAATTTTTATGGTTAGGATTATGACACATAAAAATGGGTATTGTCCAATGTATACAGAGATACAAAGATCAACGCTAACCATAATCATGTTGTCGCTGGGTCCTGAATTGAAATGTTGGACTTCACTACGTATCCCATAAGGATGAGAATCAAGCCATAGGTAGTTCATAAACTATAGTTTAACATCGTGTTGTACAAAAGGATTAGAGATCTTAGTTTAGGGTCATAGAGCTTGGACCATTGTAAGAAATACACAATGTGTGTTTTCTTGGGGTCTTTTCAGCCAAGGGACTGAAAGTGGAATTTGGGGTTTGGCCCAAAGACTTCGGGCTGGATTCGAGGGACACTCGAATGTTCCTACGTATCCAATAAGGATGGGAATCAAGCCCACATAGTTCTAGAAATACCCTTTGTACAAATTTGATTCGTACATATGAAGGTTGAAAGGGGACTTTAGTACAATGATGGTTTAACCCAAGATTAAAAGTTTGGGCGTTGCCATGTATGCACATAGTCTTTGAAATGAAACATGGTTGAAAAAGCAATGTAAATAATGGTTCCCTAACAGGTGAGGGTATCAAGGAATATTTTAGTTTATTGTCATATTGGACAAAATTGTTGTATAGTTTAACATCATATCACAAGGACAAAAGTGAACCAATGTAATGATATTGATTCTAGGGGCGGTTTCACGAATCAACATCATATGAGATGGAGGTGAACCGATGTGAAGAGATTGGTTTTGGGCGTGAAACTTGGGAGGTTTCTTACATACCCAGACTAGAAGGCAAGGATCAATGTCTGTGTAGTTCAATTAAAGAATGAATTAATGATCAAATAGTTCTTTGGGACAATAAAAAAATTTTGTTGGAACTAACACATGGTTAGCAGCCCAAAGAGAGTGTTATGGTTGAGGTTTGCTCTAACCTCACGTGCGTCATACTCGGTGTGAGAAACAAGAGGTAACAACAACCTTAACGATGAATAGTTTAATGTTGTGTAGGACATATATAAAGGGTCTATGCAGTTTAGATTCTGGCAGTTAGGACTATTGGTGGTGCACAATTTAGTGTCATGTAGCAGGGACAAAGTACAGTTTAATGTCATGTACGACATATCACGGACATTCTGTACAGTTTAGAGTCATGTAGTTAGGACGATGGGGACAATAGAGTTTAACGTCATGTTGGACGAAAGAGGGACTGTGCAGTTTAATGTCATGCAGTGAGGAAAAAAGAGTACACCATTTAATGTCATGTTGGACACATTGGGGATTTTTTCTACAGTTTAGCATCATGTTGGACAAATGTGAGAATAGTTTATGGTCATATGCATGGACCGTGGATGGTGCAATTTAATGTCATGATTGAAAAAAGTGTAGTTTAAGGTCATACATGAACTTTGATGATTATGTAGTTTAATGCCTTTCCGGACGTAAGGGAGTTTTATATAGTTTAGCATCATGTAGTTAAGACATCATAGTTTAACGTCTTGCTGGACGTAAGGGACTTGAAAATAGTTTAGGGTCATATGAATGGACCGTTGATGATGTAGATTAAGGTCATTCATGACCTAGTTGCAGTTTAAGGTCATACTGGACCATTTTGGGGACACAGTTTAACATCATGTTGGACTATTTTGACGGTACAGTTTAACGTCATGTTGGGCCATGTTGCAGTTTAAGGTCATACTAGACCAAGTGACAGAACTTTTTTTCACAGTTTAACGTCGTGTGGGATGAAATTAATACAAATAGTTTAAGGTCATATGTATGGACCATTGTTGTATAGTTTAACGTCATATAGAAAGGATGATGGTGGTACTTTGCAGTTTATATAAAATACTTCTTAAAAAATCCGGCATTGGTTGGAGTAGTGATGAGTTCTCCATCCATCAAGATTAATGAATAAGCTCCATTGGAGTAGACCCTATGTATTGAATAAGGTCCTTCCCATTTTGGCTCATGTTTGGGATGTTTCTTTCCTAGTATCATTGGAGTTCTGAGAACTAATACCAATTCTCCCTGAGTGAATGAACGAAGACGAACTTTTTCATTAAAAACTCATGCTATTCAATTCTGATAGACTTCCAAGTGGTGCAATGTGCAAAATCGTTTCTCATCTAACCATTACAATTAATTCAATCACTTTTGAGATTGTTCATCTATAGATTATTGATCACATATGGAAACTCTGAGTGAGGGAAGTTGAACTTCAATGGGCAAGACAACTTCCGTTCCATATACCAATGAATATGGAGTTGACCGAGTTGCAGTGTGGGTGGTAGTCCTATAATCCCATAAAGCATGAAAGAGATTATCAGGCCATGACCACTTATCTTCATCCACCATGTTTTGCAGTATATTTGAAAGAGTCTTGTTAAAGGATTCTATCTAGCCATTGGCCGGTACATGATACTGAGATGAATGGTTGGATTTGATGTTGTATTCTTGATACAACTTCTTCACCTCAGATGAACAGAAATTGGTTCCATTGTCCGTCAATATGGTATGAGGGACACTAAATTTGGTAATGATGTTAGACTTGATGAAGCTAACAATGCATTTAGAGCTGAATTCCTTGAGAGGTATTGCCTCTGCCCATTTGGAATAGAAGTCAGTAGAAGTAAGAATGTACTTAAACTACTTGGCCGTAACCGAAGGGTAAGGTCCCACCACATCCATTCCCCAAGTGGAAAATGGACATGAGTATTTAGTTGTATGAAGAAACTCTGGAGGTTGATGAATTAATTTGGAATGTACTTGGCATGAATGACACTTCTTTGTGAAATCGACACAATCTAATATCATTGAAGGCCAAAAGTATCCAAGCCTTCGAATCTGATCAGACAGTCTATGTCCAGACTCGTGGGTACCACAGACTCTTGCATGCACTTCTTTCATGACAGCCATTGTCTCTTCACCATCAATTCATCTTAAGAGAACTCCATCAAAACCACATTTGTAGAGAATATTCTCTAGGTGATATGGGCTATCATAAAGAGTAAAATTAACCACACGTCGCCAGATTTTTTCTTTCTCAGCTCTATTAGATGGTAGTATTTCATTTTGAAGGTATTCCCTGATAGGTGACATTCATCCTATAGTATGACCATACGGTTCAGGAATGGGACAAATTTCATTAATTTTCTCTGTTCCAATTCGAACATAATGTGAAATTGCACGAAGGTGGGCAATACTGATGCTTGTCTCATCCCGATTTGGATCTGTTAGAGCTATAGCTATATTAGCCAATCCATCATCTTGAGCATTTTGTGAACTTGGGACATAAGAAAATGTCGATTCCAAAATAAATTCTGCCATTAACTCTCTGATGTAATCATAAAAAGGGATTAGTTCTTATTTTCTGATGGCATAATCCCCATTGACTTGTTTGATTACTGGGTCTGAGTCACCTTTCACCTTTAAGTGATTCACTTGTTCTTGAAGTGCTAATTCCAAGCCTACGATAAGAGCTTGGTATTTTGCTTCATTATTGGTACCAACTTCCCACAATATGAAGGAATAAGGTAACACTACATTTTCTGGAGAAATGAGTACAATTCCTAAGCCAAATTTGATGAATTTAGGATTTTCCATTTTCCTCCCTGTTGGACTTATGGAAGCACCATCAAAATACATTTCCCATGCCTGAGGACTTTCTTGAATAGAGAAGACTTCCTCATCAGGGAGTTCAATATCTGAAGATGTCTCTTCCACTGAAGGGCGTTCATCCAGGAAATCAGCCAGAGCTTTGCCCTTTATCACCTTTTGAGACACATACTGAATGTCGAATTGCTGTAAAATAACTGCCCACCTTGACAGGCGTCCTGTAAGCATTGGACGACTAAGGATGAATTTAGGCGGGTTATTGCAAGATACCAATTAGACCTCGTGATGTTGCAGGTAGTGTCTCAACTTCTGAACTGCAAAGATTAATGCCAGGAAACACTTCTCAATACTTGAAATCCGGGTTTCTTCTTCAAGCATGGTTCGACTAAGATAGTAGAGACTGTTTTCATTCCCAGCATCATTCTTTTGAGCAATAAAGGCACCCAATGATTGCTATAGAGCTGTCACGTAGAGGATAAGTGGTCTTCCTTCAATAGGTGGCATGAGTACCGGTGGACTCAAGAGGTATTTCGTGAAAATATCAAATGCTTCTTGACATTCTTCACTCTACTGGTAAGTGACTCCCTTCTTCATCAATTTGGTGAAGGGTAAACTTTTTCCTGCCAAATTGGCGATGAAACGCCGAATATAGGCATAGTGTCCTTGAAGTCCTCTTAATTCTTTCAAATTTTTAGGAGGTGACATACCAAGGATTGACTTGGTCTTCTCAGGATTGACATCAATACCATGATGGCATACAACAATGCTGAGGAATTTTCTTGAGGTTACCCCAAAAGCACATTTTAAGGGGTTCATCTTCAAAATATGTTGTCGAAGCTTGCAGAATATGACTTCCAAATCAGCCAAGTGATTAGAACATTGTTTGCATTTAACTACCAAATCCTCTATATAGCATTCAACAAACTTCCCTAAGAAGGGTTTTAAGATACGATGCATGGCATGCTGATAAGTTGCACCTGCATTCTTTAAGCCAAAGGGCATTACACCGTAGTAAAACACACCCTGACGGGCTCTGAAGGATGTAGATTCCTCATATTCTAGGGCCATTTAGATCTGATTATATCCGAAATATCCATCCATGAAGGAATGTGCTTCATATCCAGCTGTTGCATCAATTAGAAGTTCTATAATCGGAACTAGGAAATCATCCTTAGGACAATGCCGATTAAAATCTCTAAAAATCGATGCAAACTCTAATTTGTCTGTTCTTTTTTTTACAGGGACAATATTATCCAACCATTTGGGATATTGACCTTCCCTAAAAAAGATAGCTTTGATAATCTTATCCACTTCAGCTTCAATTTTGGATGCATAAGTTGGGTGTGTTCTTCTCGCGGCTTGCTTAAATCCTCGATGTTCTTCTGGTAAACCCAAATGATGAGTAGAAACATCAAGATCAAGACCGGGAATTTCTGTATAGTTTCAAGAAAATATATCACTATTTTTCTTTAGAAAAGAAATATACACCTCTTTCTCTTCAAGAGTCATGGACGCACTGATTAATGTGGGGCGTGGATCATCTTTTGTACCCAAATTTATTTCTCTGAGTTCATCTACAGTGGTAGAGATACAATCTTCAAATGCTGGAGGAGCGTCTCTGAGATCTTCCTCTTCTTATTCATCATGTGTTATTTATTCCTTTTCTACTTGCATAGTAGATGATAATGTAGAATTCTCATGATCTATAGAGATGTAAAAATTTGCATATCTTGAAGTAGAAGCTTCCATTTCAGACCCGATTGATGATGAAGAGTTTTCTTTGGGTAATAAAGAGGAGATGATAGATTGCGAAACGACATCATTGTTCACCTCCGATGTTGCTATAATTTCTTTCGGCCTAATTGGCGAAGCATAGACTTGTTGGATTTCAGTAGATGAAATGAAGACATCACCATTTGTGCTTTCATCACTGCTTGGTAGATTACTAATTTCTCCCATGTTGTCTTGATAGATTGTCGTAATTGACATTATGGATCTTTCCATAAGAGTATTTTGATTTGGTTCTATCTTGTCAATTTTACTGATAGGCAACACATAATCTGTACTCACATGTGTAAATGGATTTACTGGAATCTTCTCCAAACCATATGAAGCATTAACTTTGGTAATCTCATTTTTTATGGATTTCTCCCTTTGCTTCATGTGATAGAATTCCGCCTCAATGTATTGAGACTCACATGTCTTGAATGGGGCCTTATCACCATACAATTTCCCAACTTTACAATCGAAAAAATATTTGAGACATTGATGATTTGATGAAGGGATATCTGCATGTTGATGTAGCCAGGGTCTTCCAAGCAAGATGTTGAAGGCTGAGTCTTGATCAACAACCATGAAATCTGAATTGGATACAAGATCTCCAAACTGAGTTCTGAGTGTAACCTCACCTAGTGGTTCATGTTCATTTTTATCATATCCTTGTAGCATCATGGTAGAAGGAGATAAATCGGATTCCATGAGGCCCAATTGACGAAGTGCACGAATGGGCATGAGGTTGACTCCTTAACCATTGTCAATGAAAGCTCTTCGAACATCCACTCCATTGACCTTTCCAGGCAAGTACAATGGTCTAATATGTCCATGCACAACAACATCTTCATCTTCATCAGTAAAAGATATTATTTCATGGAATTCTGCAGGATTATTCTATATGTGATAGACTTCAGCTACATCAATTTCAGTTTCAAACTCTTGAGGACCTGACAAAGCCTCGATGAGTGCTTCCCAAAGATCTTTTGACAGATTCAGAGCATCTATAACTTATAACTTGGCTGGAACATGGGCCAGGTGTTTCAATATATCATACTTTTGATCCAGAGGTCTGCGTTTCCCAATAGGAATATGTGGTTTAGCAGGTAACTTGGAAGTAGATTCTTTGGAAGTGGATGCATCTTGTATTGGGATAGGAGTTGGCAATATTCATGGTTTTGGAAGATTAGACCGATTAGATCCATTTACTTGCTGAGCGGAAGACGATGGAACCTTCAATCGGTCTTCCAAAATAATTGTGCCAGGACTGAATTTTCTATTGGTAGAAGAACTTGCTTGTTCTTACTGAGCTCGCTGAAGAGCTCTACCACGAGTTTCTGATGCGTATACAGTTCTAGCAGGGGTAGAATTAGAATAGTGGCTTCTGAAAGATCAATGTCTTCCCCTGTATCCTGATCCCCTGGATCTTCCTCTAATTCCTCTATTTGATACAAGGAATTCAGGCTCATTGAAATCGAAACTGCGATTGGCATATGGATCTGTTAATTGAATCATATTAACAGAACCAAAGATTAACTCTTCATCTGATGAAGACTCTGCCTGATTAGCCTATTTAGGCTGTGCCGTTTAGTGGGTAGTGCCCGTGGCTTTGAATTAGATGGAATGAAATCCGCCAATTTCATAGACAACGTAGGCTTTGACACATACTCATCTTCTTCGGATTAATTTTAATTCTTTGAATCATGCCCTTTCTTTGAGTACTTTCCCTCTGTCGAAGAGGGTTTTACCGTAACATTCATGACAGAAGACAAAATTGGTTTCATTAATTGTGTTTGCAAAATATCATGAGATTGATTGATTGTCTTTCTGATCATTGATTCATCATACTTCTGTGTATTTTTTCTTTTGACTTCTTGTCATTAACCATCCTCCTCTAGAACTATAGTAGTGACACATGCTACCTCGGCTGAGGAGCCTTTCAATGTGACCTGTCCCGAGTCGACCATCTTTTGCAGGAGGTCATTGAAGACAAAACACTCTGGGATGGGATGCCCCAACATTTGATGAAAAGGTAAATAATAGGGATGGTCTTCATCTCCTTTCTTGTTTGGCCTCTTGGGCATTGGCAATTGAACCAAATTGTTTTCCAGAGCCGAAATGAAATAACCAAGAATTTGTTCATTTTGGAAACAATATGTTTTTCTCTACATATCCACAAATTGTTTTCGTCTTTGATCTCGTTGATCATATGGAAAAAAGGCCTTTGTTGTTGGCACTCGAAGGTGGATCCCTTCGAGAAGATTAAGGTTTTGAGGTAGAAATAGGTACAGGTGCTTGTTTAAGCATAACTGTAATAGTTTCTGCTTTACCCATTCTCCTTCCTGGAGATGATGGAATTACACGAGATTTAGCCTTAGCCTGTATAAGGGAATCTTCAATCTACTGAGCGATTGAAGTAAGGTCTCGAAACCCTCCTGTGTATTTCACAGGGATTAATGGTGTGCGTAATTCATCACGCAGATTTTCCACACAGATTGGCAACAATTCTTCTTGAGGGAGTCCTAAACTGAAGGAATATGTTAATCCCTTCCATCGAGCAATGAAATTAGAGACCCTTTAATTATCCCTTTTCTTACAGTTTGTAAGATAGAAAACGGTTGTCTTTGGAAAAGTTGAGCTGAACTGAAGGAGGAATTTTTGGTGAAGATCCTCCCATCTGGTAATTGACCGGGATTTCAAGCTTGTATACCAAACAAAAGCTGGTCCTTGCAAGGTTCGCATGAAGCATCTGAGTTTCACTACTTCTTGTTGCTCCAGACTTCCCATCATAGGATTGCAACAAGACATGTAGTGCATCAAATTCTATTTAGGATCGCCTAATCCATTGAAAATAGGGAATACAGGCTTCCCAAATCGGGATGGAGGAGAAATTAAATCTACCCATTTAGGATAAACTTTCTTTTCTGGTTGAACTAGCGCATGTTTCCCTTCCATAGTTTCTAACCGATTTGTTAATGACCCAATAGTAGTTATTAACTTTAGAGAATCATCTGGTTGAACTTGGACTTGGGTAGGTGCAATGACTGGAGCTTGGACAGATGTAGCGATTGGTGCTGCAACTGATGGTATCACTACCAACTGTTGTTGCACTTGACTCGTAGGATTAGACCTATAAGGGTGTACTGATAGAGGAGGATATTCATGATCCATCTTAGTATCTGCAACAAATTCCTTTGGCTCACTATCTCCAGTATACTTAAGAAGAAGACTACCCTGAAGTAGTTCTGTATTCAACCTTCTTAGTTTCTTCATTTCTTCTTCCTGTTGTGCAAACCATTGCTCTAGTGAGAGCGATTGACCTTCTCTAGAGGAAGGATATGTAACATGGTTATTTTCCTTCCCTTTGTTGGATCCTTTTTGGAGTGGGGGAAGTGGGTTAATCGAAGGATTACCTAGGTTCTGAGTAATCCTTTTACTTCGTGTACACACACCTTCTTCATTTGTATTAGTGCGTACATCTTCTTGAGCAGGAACCTCTTCATCTGAGTCCCCTAGGTGAGCCTCATTTGGTGGATTAGAAACAACGGAATTGATGACATTGATTGATGCATAACTCATCGCATCCCTTTTATCATCATTTATGTGATATTGTCTTCTTCCATGTATTTAATGAGACATAGCATTTTGTTGATTCGATCCCTCGGGAACTTCTTGAAGAACAATAATTTGGAGGGAATATCTTGATAATTTGTCTCTTCATTCCTCTTAAGGTTTCTTCCCCAATCGAGAAAAGACCGACTTTCTCTGAGGAGGGGATTGATGATTTAAAAAAGTCCCCAGTCTCATTGACTGTGGCTATTCCTACTGTTCTCGCTCAACTCCTCGAATCCTATTTGTTGATTCTGAGGGTTGGTTTAAAAGAGTCCCCAGTCTGGCGAGCTGGGGTGGTTCTTGACATGCTATGTCTGAGACTTTCTTGATAGTCCTCTTGATCTTGAGAACCTTATTCCGGAAATTAGCTAGATACATTAACCTGTATCCGCTTTTATCACCCGGTTCAAAAGTCCGTTGGATGACTTCTGATACTTCTGTCACTTGGGGACGTGCTTGCACTAAACGAGAGGCCTATTTAATATTATCATTTTCTTGATGCAATAGTAATTCAACAACTTGTTCTCTATATTCTTGATTTTGAGAGGAACAAGTTGAAGCCTGTTCTTGGGAAAGCTTTTGATTACAAACAAAGCCCATTGACTATGGCTGGTTAGGGGCAATAACATTGCATTAGACCATTTTCGGTGGGCATTGTTGACTGGAGAGCACCATGAAATGCAGTGCTCCATGAACACCCCATCCTCTGACACGAATACCAGATGGGGCATTGGTAATTAACTGACGCAATCTTTATAGTGCACCAAGGCATGAACGTTAAAGGGCTCTCTGTTACTTTTTAGCCTTCGGATATCGAGAGACTGATAGAGACACTAAATCAATCTGACATTGTAACCCTTATATTATCTTAAGATGATTTTTATATTCATCATAACATTATAATTTAATTTTTAACTGACAAAGAGTTTTCCATTTGTGGAGACGAATATCATGAATTTTATCTTCCTTCAACATTTCTGGAATATTATACTGAGAGTCAGCCAAAGGCCAAAACATGACTGGCACTTCACCTTTCGCCAATTGTTTTCTCATGTTCAGCATTTCCTCTTTTTCATTTGATGAAGATTCTTCAACCTAATTTGACCAGAGTTGGTGTTTCCTTGTTGCTTCATTGGATTCAATAGGATTGGTAGGGAAATCATTGATCAAACTAAAAGATGCATGACTTAGGGGTGGTTCGGAGAATGACCTACACCCTGGGCTATCTTCTAATTGAGAAAGTATTTCACCTGCTAGCAATGAAGCTTTATACCTGACTGGTTTCAAATCTGCAAGTGCCTAAAGATAAGAGGGATTTCTCGGCACTACATTTTCCACTGAATCATTTTCCGGGAAATGTGCATCACTACTACGGAGAGGACTTTTGCAGAAAAATTCATCACCATGGGGAGGACCACCATAATGGGTTACAAAAAAATATGAGATCTCTTGCTCTTTGGTCTTCTGACCACACAGAGGGTTCCTGTGGCTCTCATCTGAAGATGAAACTTCGAGATCGACCGAATTGTCATGAAGCAAACCTTCATGAGGATGTATCTGTTGAAGACCTTTGGAATTAATGTTCCAACTATTTTGAAATGAGAGAGTAGAATCTTGAATTTCAACAGATAATTTTCTGAGGGCTCAAGAACTCCATCATCGAGCAAGGCCTTGTTATAGATTGGCACTTGATCTCCTGACTGTGCTGGGTGGGTCTTTTTCTTAGACGCCTTCTTACTCTCCTTGGAAAACACTTATTGAAGAAAGTGGCTACTTTGAGCAGGTGTATATGCCTGATCAGGAAAGATGGCCAGGTTAGGCTGACGTTCTCCACTCTAATTAGGTGTATGTGCCTGACTTGGTCGTTCTTATGATATGGGGGAGTATGCCCCACAACCCACTTGGACAGGAACAGATGTGTGTTTCTGTTCTGGAGTGAATTGTTGATGTGTCACTCCATTCGTAGGGATATATTTTTGTTTCTTTCATTGAGATGCCGCTGAAGTTGTTATAATATCCTGGCAGGCATCCAGAATATGAGCAGGGATTTGATTCTGCCCTTTCACCATTGATAGAATATGCTTGGTGACTTCATCTGTTGGAACTGGAATATACGTCCATTCTGGGCTTGGAGCAGGTGTATGTGCCTGCTCCTGTCCTCCTTTTCCTATCAGTGAATCATAAAAGTACTCAAGTGTGGGGGTAGAGAGTTGATTCTGCCACCTATTTGCTGTCGGGGCTTTCCGACTAACTTCTCCGAATGCTACTAAGAGAGACTGTTAGTAGTCTTGATTAATACTAGCAGGTGTATGTTCATGCTGATTGCACTTCGCCAAACGTGGTTTACGAGATCCATCATATGTAGTAAGACAAGCCTGCCGACTAGCTGATGATGTATAAATAGGTGTAAGTTCCTGCATGTAGTACTCCGCCAGAATTTCCAGGCGGGATTGTCGTGATGCTGTCAGACGAGTCTGCTGGACAGCGGAATTAAAACGGGCAGGTGTATGTGCCTGCTCGTTTCTTGCCACCGTGATAGGTTGGTGGACTTCTCCGGAGATGGCAGAGTAGAGAACATGCTCACTGTTGACTGGATTCTGCCTCTAGTGGTTCGTCTTGCTTACTCGGGTTCAAGGAACCAGAGCCGAACGCCTGGAGTCGGTAACCTCATCATGTTGATGGCACACTGCCGCACAAGTCTGGCGGCGATTGTTGGTGGGAGCCCTTAGGAAGGACTTTTATCTGTTTGAATTGAGGCCCTGAGGTACCTGCTCATTCACCTCCCCAAAATCAGGGAGAAAATGGGGATTGCGTTCTGGGGATAACGACCTGAAACGGTTGGAGACGGTAGTCAGCACCACCTACTTCATGATCATTGGTCGTCGTTGTCCGGACGACCGATGTGAGTTGTTTACTTGGAGGTATTGTCAGGCAGCCTCCAGAGTTGGGATGGTACCATCTTGATGGTACTCCTTAACCAACACATTTGATACCCCGCGTTGAAGATGCTGAGTAGGTGATATCGTCCTTAGAATGGACGATGATCCAGCAGGAGTAGTAGTAGTGGAATTTGCAGCAGCAGTATTCACAGGTGTGAACTTGAGAGCAGCCATTCTAGAAATGCAGAAGATCATTGAAAAGAGTGCCTGTTTGATACAACAGATGTAATCAAGATGAATTCAGCCACTACATCTTTTGGATGAGTATATATGTCAATGATTGTTTTTGTTGGCCCTCTCATTGAGTTTTAAATAGGGGCCTAACAAATAGCTAAAACATTATTTTAACTTGGTTAAGGATTCACGTCGGGTTCGCCATTTTTTGTTTCCCTCAGATTCCGGGGATGACCTCCTTGATGGGAGGTTCAAACATTCTGATCTGTTTCTATCGGTCTTGTTCGTAGAATCAGAAACATCCAATGATTCCACATCCATTTGGACCTACATTCCAAAGGTAGGTGCTCATTAGTTTGTGGACTGATGAGGCTTAGGAATTTGCATTGATCAAGAGGATGGGAGGTTGGACTCATCACACCTTTTTAGGGGAATTATAGTCTACTCCGGGACTCTCTTTATATATTTAAGTTATGTTCATGAATCCTTATTACGTTACCACGAATAAAGTGAGTTTTCTTTTAGATCTGACAATCAATGATACATAGGAAATTTAGAGAATATATGTTTTCGAGGATCTTCACTGATAAAGAATCATCTGTATTTTTTAGATATTCTGAGTCAATGGCATCATTTGATACGTAAAAGTCTCTTGTTCCTTATGATGACTGTACTGGTTTTAAAGCCATTTAGTGGGGCACTTGAAGTTTATTGTCATTCATAAGGACATGAATTATTTTAGAGTTGGGATCGAACCCGCAGATGGGCTACCTACGTATCATTTGTTTATAAAAGTAATCAGAACCCACGTAGTTCGAGTAAGGGAGAATGATGTTTATGATTGATGGCTCAAAGAAGGATGTCATAATTACATTTACACTCTAAGCTCACGTGATTCATGCTCGGTGTGAGAAACAAGAGTTATTGGTAAAAATCAGACAATTGTGCCATGAAATATGAAATCATAAGAAATAATGTGGGGCTTATGTATGTATGACTGCCCAGATAAATGAAGTTTACAATTAAAATCGGGGAAGAAATCCAATAGTAGGGTCCATAAAGGTATATGTGCTTCATGGAGATTTTGAATCCACTAACTTGGGGCTTACTCCTGGCAAGGAGGCCCAAATTATGAGAGGACTTATGATTGGGTTTTACTCCTGAAAAAGAATCCCAGATCAAAGGTAAATTAGGACTAGTTAAGAAGAATTAAGACTGGGGCTTACTCTTGAAAAGGAGGCCCAGTTTAATAGATTTGAAAAATTAAGGGACTTGGGGCTTACTCGTGAAAAGGATACCCATATTTGAGATTAGGGCTTACTCCTGAAAATGAAGCCCAGGTTAAGAAAATTATGGTTGGTGCTTACTCCTAAGGATGATGCCCATGTTTGAGGATTGTGACTGGGGCTTATTCTTGAAAAGGAGGCCTAGGTTAAAGATTCTCTCATCTTAAAGGATGTGGTTGAATGAATGAAATCTCAATCTTTAGTGACATAAAGATGTGTAAATCATTACGTTTTGAGAGATATTCCACAGAATACCTTTCAGATAAGGAATTCAAATCAAGAAACCATTCCATAAATTGCTTTGAAGAGTGTCTTAAATACTGAATCTTGAATAGGAGAGGTGGAATGGCTTAAGAGGGATGAAATGGACAAAATGGCACCCAAAAAGGTAGGGGCGCGCAAGTCCTAGTTGGTGCGCAGGTACTGCATGGGCGCGCATGTCCTGGTCGCGCAGGTATGCATGCGTGACACATGGGTTACTTGCGTGATGGTTAACTATCATGGTAATACATGAGAGACTCTTGATTAAAGCCTTTAGAATCCCCTTGAGGTTCTTCCAGAAGAGGGGCGTGCAAGTTCTATTGATGGAGTAAGGCGGTGTGCAAGTGTGGCCTTTTCCCTTAAGGGATGGCCACACAAGCGCGCAAGTGTTGATGAGTTTCAACACTTAGTCCTTTCTTTCCCTTTTTAGATCTTCTGTTCTAGGTAACAAATTACCTTAGAAGTGTTTCATAAGATTTGAGAAGAGACTAGGGCACCGAGAGCTCAAATCTGAGTTTCTGGAAAAAATCCTCTCGAATGGGGGGCCCACAGGGTCTATTTATTGGTAGGAGAAGACCTCAGGCGGTTATCACTTAGGTCATGTGAGTGACTTGCGTGACCATAATGCGTCGCGCAAGTGGACTTGTGCGACTATGAAGAAACTTTCGCGACTTATGGCCAATCTTCTCCTTGTTCATCCCTTTGTCGATTTTTTATATTTTCTTCAAAGGATGAATCAATTTGTGCTAAGTCATTTCCCTTTACATTCCTTTGGACTCTGTTACGAAAAAGGAGCTTCAACAAAGTTATATCATGAACTACACTGTCAACCACATGATCATTATTGAATTTTACTATTTTTTAAAGATAAATTTTATCCCCCTCACACGATGAATCCAAACATTATTGGTATTATTATCTGATGATAAAATCTCAAAAATCTTCCTCAACCTGATCTAAATCATATTTTCTTTCTTATAAATGATCAATTTATTATTTTATGTTAATTAATTCTTCAACAAAATATGTTCTTATCTTTATAAACAATATATTACATAATAGAATAATAATATCACATAAAAACACCACCATCATCTATTGAATCCAATTTTTCAAATGAATATTTGGAATTAAGAATTTAGTAATTGCAACTATGTACTTAAATATATCCAATTATAGGCACCCATGTCTTTAAATTTTCATAATGTGTCTTATTTAATATTAGTATATAATAAATGTTATTAAAAACTGATATGTAGTATTAATAATATTTTCGACACAGTATTTTAAAAAATTAGGCATATTTTTCAAGGTCATATCCATCTCTCATAAGGTCTTATTTTTATTCTCTATCAAACTAAAATTTAATTGTTCTATAATCTAAAAAATTATAATTATAACAATTTATTACATAAATTTATCAAATACATGATTTTAAAACTCACCTTTTATATCACTTACAATTGAAAAAATTATATGGCCTTTTTAATTTTGAACAAATATATATCACATTATAATTTTTGGAAAAAGTATATGATTTCTATGAATTAAAATAAGTCTATGTAAATCAGTTAAAGTCATATACAATTAAAAATAAATACATTTTTTCACAAACGAACAAGTTTTTATTTGAAAAGAAGGATTCAATTGTAACATATTAGGATGTGTAATGTGTACCCTGACCCCATAAGTCTAAAGATGATGCATTACTATTTTAAATTTACATAGACACAAGTTTGAGATCCCAACTGACTAAATTGTTTAACGATTTTGAAAAACCAGATTACATATATGATAAACACATTACATTGGTAAATAAAAAATAAAATAAGATACATAATAAAATTAAATTAACTCTGTCCATGTAATCTTATTCAAGAATTTCTTCTTCATAACACAGGGAAAGGAAACATAATAAGAGTGAGCTCAAATTCTTAGTATGGGTAAGTAAATACGAGGAAATAATGAGCTAATGACAATAATAAACATTACATGTTCAATAACTGATAACACATGCCATTAAAATAACTAGATAAAGAAATATCAATTTAAATAGTTATAAAATTGAAACAAATTTCCTTTAATCAATAAGCTGAGAAAGAAATGTATATATGGATATGTCGATGCAAAATCTCATAGATAAATAATACATGAGTATAAATGATTGAAATGCTTAATTTTTCTATGTCATGACTGAGGTAAATAAATCCCTATACAATTAAGTCCCTTAAAAATATGGTTTAAACAACTTTGATTTATAAAACATGGGTTTCTCATGAGAATTTTTCAATTAATTGAAAGGATATATAAAGTATGTTCCCCACCGATCATTTCCATTCTAAACCATTCCTTATATCGAATAATCAAGATAGATAATAAAGAATAATCATTAACATAACTTTTCCATATTGAATAAATAATATAGACTTATGAAAAATTCCATAGTGGAGTATAAGAAACCATAGGGGTTGTTGATATTGATGACTGAAAATACCATTGAAATACCTTTAAAGGATTCCTAAGGAAAATAATCATTAAGCATTTCAAAGTGTCTAATACCACATTGAAAATATTGAATCATAATCTCCATGAATTAATAACATTATATTAAACATATAATATCATGAGAATAAAATTACTCATCTTATACCATGTCAAAATATAGTATATACATCATATAAAAGTGAATTGGTGCATAACAACAAATAAGTATCAATGGAATGTAAATATATACGAAATCTAATATCAGGAGTCTGAATTATCATTTTTGAATTTATATTCATGAATAATAAACTTGTGTTAATTATTTACTTCCTTCATAAATTTATCATGTTTATCATTAATTTTATTTAAATTATTAAAATTTTGTAAACAACTACTTAAACATTTAAGTTCACATTGGTTGTTTTGACCATAATTGGTACATGTGTTAAAATGACTTTGGTAGGTCAAATATGGTCCAAGTGGTAATTATCAAAACATATAAAGAATAATAATAAAAAAAACTATAATATTTATACAACAATAATAATTTTAAACCCAATATTGAAATATGGGTTTGAAAAATGAACAAACATTACAGTCATAGAGATGGTAAGCTGTATGTAGGCATGAGTGACGTTCCCATTTTTTAATGGTCATTATGAAAAGAGGGTAAGTGACATTATATATATATAATGATAATTACATCATAAATAAAATATTATTTAATAATATATACTACTATATATAATTATTTTGATGTAAAATGAATCACTTTTCGTTGGGGAGGCGGCAGTCCACATGTATGTGGCTGAGGTTATCACTTTTTACTGTGTGAAAATGGTAGTAAAGAAACTGATATATTATATTAATAGAAATGTAATTATGTTGTGAATATCATATATAAGTCATTTATTTCTGTATAATTAATTAAAACCATCCTCTATATATTTCATGTATAGCGTGAATGAATCACATAACTTTGAGGTGGTGACAATCTACACATCCACTAACAAAGTTATCATATTTACACAGACTGGAATGTATAAAGGCATGTGTAATAAAAAAACTATTGAAGAATAAATACATATTATGTATCATATATGTCATATATAATAAATATTTACATCATAATAACAATCCATGAATAGTGGTAAGGAAAAAATTAATGACGTCATTTCATGTGGAGGTAGTTCCTTGTACACATAAATGGTAAGTTCATGACCCATTAGATGGAAGTGTGTGTAACTGTAGGTAAAGCCCTTAAAATAAAAAATAACATTATATTTAGAATAATTATTTTAATTTATAATCATGGATTAATATTAATTGAGAGAGTGTTATACAAAATAAAACTAATATTCTTTAGGAAGGATGTTACCTCTTATTCAAATTATTCCTTTTGGTTTTCACCTAAGTGATTCTGTAGATAAATTTATGAAAAAATTTACGCTTATTAAGATAGTTTAGGAGTTTTTAGGAGCTATTTGTGTGGATGTTTTTGATCCAATGTGGCTTGAGTGGTGTCATAAAGTGGGAGGTGAGAATATGTTTTTTTAGTGGAGGATAAGTGGAGGTCATATAATTTTTTTTATGGTAATTACCCCCATGTTTTTCCATTTCAATTGGATACATTAATGGTAAAAATTAGATACAAGAATGGATATGGTCTATATATGTCCATAAAATGGATTTTTGGCAAGTCTCTTGGTTATTTTAGTCGTTAAGATTAAGGTTTAGTCCCTTGTTAAGCTAATTCCCCACATAATTAGTGTAACTGATTTTTGTTAAATTCACTAATAAGTTTGTCAAAATCTATGATTTCCTTATTATGATTTATAGATAATTATGATTCCAAAAATTAAATCTACTTTTAAAAATTATAATAACATAAATAGTGTAACTAATTATATTTTTAGTCACATAGTCGGGATAACAATTGGGGTTTTTAAATAAAAAATGTTAAAAAGTTGGATAAGATTTTATATCTAATTTATAAATGAAATTGATTCCAACCAGATAAATTGGATTACATATTAAGATATATTATATAATAAAACTTTAAAATCAATTTAAAATATATTTTAAACTTGTAAATAAATTATACAAAAATAAATTTTGAGTTATAATTCTATATTTTCCACTATTAATAATAAATGAAACTTTATAGAAAAAACAGACAATTTACCATATCCTAATTTTTACATTTCAGATAAAAAATGAAGTTTATTTTGACAAATTACATTAATAATAGTGTCAAAAAAATATTTAAAATAGGTTCTCCATTAAATGGCGGTAACATTACCTTCATTAAGATAAATGTTTTTATGCAACAAATTACATTATTTATCATATTATTCTTATAAATATATTAGATGAATATAAAAAATATTTGATTTAATATATAATATATATATTGTTTTGATAACTCTCAATAATTTAAATTAATAAAATTAAAAAGGATAAAAAAACATTGTTTTCATAAAAAAAGTTTTCAATAAAAATATTCTCTTTATATTCAATTGTTTATTATATTCATTTCTAAATATTTTTTAATCAATTTATTAAACCATATCTTTTAATATGATGGTTAATTATATTCTTTAAAATTAAATTAATGTCTAGGTTGTAACATACTAAATGATAATAATTTTAATAATATATTATTGTTCGATAAAACACTATCTTACGTGTAATGCAAATGAACCATGGTGTTCTATTTAGATAAAGTTAAACATTATTGTGTGGGTAACATAAGATTAAATTAGTGTTTCACATAAATATATTGTGGATATAAAAATTAAATTTACTCTAAAAGTAAATTATTTTAATGTCCTGGTTTGTTATATTATCGCCACCATAAATAAATTTCATCCCCTAAATTAAAAATTGTTCTCAACATTCCAGGGATTGATATTAAGTAAACTATTTCAAAAAACCCATATCTCGAATAGGTTCAATATATAATCTCCATAATAAGATATAAAGGAAAGTACAATGCTCACATAACTAGGTTCCCTATTAGGAGAACATATGTTGAAAATGAAAAAATATAGAGAGATGAAAAATATGACATTCATGTTCTTTTGGAATGTGCAAAAGAATATTTTTAGCAAATATTTTGTTACCAAAATTCCCTAAACCACATTTTTGAAAAGGGTGCAAATATCATAAAAATGATGATAATAGGATTTTTTATTTCAATACAATTTTCCAAGTGTTGATTAATTTTTCACTATATAATAATATAGTTAAATATTTGTTTTGACTACATAATCACAATCTTATCAAATGGTTGTCCCATGATATATTAATACTTATTTTCTCAGAATATGTTTCATCATATGGTGATATAATAGATTGACCTCTAAAACCTCATCCAAATATGAACCTAAACCATTTCAAAAATGGAAAAATTATATAGAATGTTATGATCCAAAAAATTATAAAGTTGTTCAATATATTTAAAAAATGAACTTATCAAATACCATGAAATGTCTTAATTTTCACATACCAAACATGTGAATATGGTAATTACTGAAATTACTATAAAAACATATTGAATACATCCATGTTTTTTATTACATAATTAGAATATTTTTTATTGGATATCTTATTTAAATAAAAAAATGATGTGAACTCCATAAATGATAAACTAAAGAACTTATTATAAAAATCATTACTCAATTCCAAGTTAGTCAGAACATATACTTTTTACGTTATATAAACAGACTATTTCTTTATCAAAATATCATTATCGTAACATTAAGAACATATTAAGGGATAACTTTCACTCAACCATGTACTTTCCAAAATTTATTACTTTCTAATGAATAAATTTTCTTGTTGAAATTCTCCATATGATCTAAAATCATTAACAAAAAACTATGGTAGTACAATCCTCATATATTCCATAATTCTTATAACCATTAAATTATTGGTAAAATGCTCCAATGATATAAATTTTGATTCCAAACCTACGAACATTAATAATTCATCTTTATCAGTGATAGTAGAATAATCTGGACTATGATTCATTACCCTTTTTAGTGTATATTTATATAATTCATGAAACATTGGTTTGTATAGTGTCCCATCTCTTTGTAGTGGAAGCAATGTACATTGGATTTTTTTTTATTTCCCTTGCAATCACGAACATGGTGTACCTTTTCACCAGACATATAAAAAACTCTCAGTCCCTTCAAGAAAGTATTAGGTTCGAAATATGGATAAAAAATTGACTTTTGGACATGTTTGTAGGTCGTTTTGTCCCTTACGTTTAACTTTTAGTAACTAGTGATGCAAATTTTTAACTTAATCATTCTAAATAATAAAAATTAATTTAACTAATTTTTTGTAATTTTTTTGACATATATGAAATTATAAATAATTATATTTATAAATATGGAATAAATTTTTTCATATTACAATCAATGAATTAATAGAAATTAATTTAAATTTTATCATGTAGTTGGGGCGACAATACTGGTTTTTAAAGTAAAAACGTTTTACCATTTCCAATGATTTTATATCTTATTTAAATGTGAAATTAATTCAAATTAACATAATTGTGTTCAATAAAAAACTAAATATCTACTTTAACATTAGAAACAATTTAAAATAAAATTTAACCTTATAAATAAATTAGATGAAGAAACATTTTTGAATTAAAATTCTGTATTTTTCACTATTCATTAAAAAAAACTTCACAGAAAAATACTGAAAATTCAATCAAAACTAATTTTAATATTTAGAGTTTAAAAAATTTATATTATAACATATTAAATTCATAATATTTTTAATATTAATATTTAATATAGGATCTCCTTTAAAAAGTGATAAAATTGCCAGAAAAAAAAATTGTTTTTTCATAAATTGGGCAGGTTCTTATCTTATGCTTATCAAAAATAATAGATTAATATGAAAATTATTTTATTGAATATAATATATATATATATTACATTAATATAACTAACTAATTTTAATTAACTTTTTTAATTATGATAAAAAATATTAGTGAAGATTAAAATAGTTTGATGAAAAACTATTCCCTTTATATTCAAATGGTTTTTATATTCATTTCTAATTATTTTTTATCCAAATTATTACACGATATCTTTTCATAAGATTGTTAATTCTATTCATAACTATTATCTTAATGGATATGTTATATCTTATTAAATAGTAAAAAATTTAATAATATATTATTTTTCAGTAAAACTCAGTCTTGCATGTAACTCATGCTAACCACAGTGTTCCGTGAAGAGAAAGATAAAATTTATATTTCATGTAAAATAAGACTAACATGGTGTTTCATATAATGAAATGTATGAATAAAAATTAAAATTATTATAAAGGGAAAATATTGTAAAGTCATGGAGTGTTACATCTAACTGTTTATACATCATTATCAGATTTAAATGTCTCCATATATAGGATATATTTTAATATTAAATCACATATATAAGTGTTTCCCATATTAAATTTAAGAATATCTAACACTTTTTATTTTTGAAAATGTTTTGTAGAAACCTAAAATTAACATGACCTAAACATTTATTCCCTAAAATATTTTAATATTGTATATGATTTAAATATTTGACTTTTTTCTCAGTTAACACAGATAAATTCATTAAATAAATTTTATCCATTATATTTTTATAAAGATAAAATATTTTTATCATTAAACATAATACACATATCATTTTTAAATTTCACCTTCATACATTCATTATAAATAATTGATATATTAACCAAATTATGTTGTAAACCTTCAACAAACAACACCATTGAAATGAAAATAGTGTATAAAATCCAAAATTCTGTAAAACATTTTAATATTACCTTTGAAATATAACTAGTATTAATACTGGTACAATTACACTTATTAAAATATATAAATTTAGAGGTCTCACCAATCATATGTCAATAGCACTCAATATCAATGTATTATATATCTGTTTTGACACATACACGAGATACATCATATAAGAAACTAACTCTAGAAGATTTTGATTCCCATACAAACCTAGGTCCATTTTTATAAAAAATATTTATTAGAAATAAAACGTGGTTTTAAGAATGTATTAAAAAGCAGTATATACGGTAATTATTTAGAGATAGTATATTTGGTATATCAAAGAGAGTATGTAAATATCATGGAATATTTATTTTTATAACCACCCTTCATTTGATATCAAAATAATACAACAACTAAAATATTTACACGTGAACCATTAACAATGAATTTCTTATACATTTTTAGTAAAAGATTATCATATAAAAGGAATGCTTTCTTATTGTTCATTTTACTCATACATACCATATTATCATGGTTTTTCCATCCCTGAACAAATCATGATAAAGGGTTTTCATGCATTTAATATCATTTATAAGTATAATATATTCTTTCAAAGTATAATTTAATATAATATATCTACCTACATAATATTTATACTCATAATACATAAGGCTGCGATACTCATATTAAACACTTTCCATGACCGTAGGTAATTTATCATTAGAGATTAAAAGAAGATTCCATAATTTTTTTTGTTCAAGAATCTCATTATGATTACAATTAATATTTTTGAATAATATAAAAAATTTCATAAAAATATTATTTATTATATATAGTTGGAGCATATTTATAATTAGAAGAAGAGGAATAATATTATTCACTTATATATTTTGATTAGGCCATTAAAAATAGGTTTACTGATTCCTATTTCACATGAGATTCATTTTATAATGTATGTCCAAATTATAACTCAACACAAATTTAATTTATTTATTTTCCTTTAATATTATCTTCTATTTTTATTTACATTCTAAAATTTATTTAGTTTTTTGTGTTGTGAAATCTTAATTGATACTCATAATAAATAACATTGGACTCATCAGTATAGATATGAATATATTTTTCCTACTCTATTGGATCAATTTAGGTTTTTAATTTCGAATCATTAAGAGTATTCTTTCTTCTATTTATATCATCCGTTTGAAATATGTGAAACTACATCACTCTTCCAAAAGTGCATCTCATAATAAGAATAATAAGTAGTAAAAATTGATCTAAAAGTGATTCATTTCATTTATAAAATATATTCTTGATAAATATTTTTTATTTCAAACTAATATTGCAAAAAAGGCGTATAAGTTCATATAAAGTGTATTCCAATTAATTTTTTTTTCAGAAATTTCTAAATTATTAGAATGAAATATTTTATGTAAATCTATTTAACCCATTTCAACTGAAAAGAAATTATTTAAAGTTCATATCACATGGTTGGATGGTCATCCTTCCAATTTAAATTCCAATCAAGAAAAACATTCTTCTAATTTTTTATTGGTTTATATAAACCTTTTATTTTCAATAAATAAACCTTATACATCTTTGCTGAGTAATCCTCTTAAATTTTAATTCCATTTAATATACTTTAAAATATATCAATTTTTTATTAATTTCATCTTCTAAACCCATATTAAACTCTATATATAATTTCTTAAAGTTAGAAACATAGTTCATATAATCTTATCTGAAAATAGATAAGTATCATGAAATATTTATCTTATTAAATGTGTTATTTTTCATTAAAATACATGGTAGTATAAAATTATAATTATTGATAAATATAAAATCTTCAATACCTTGTAATTCAGAACATATATAAGTAATTCATTACCAATAAAAGTATTATGATCAGTTTTGATTATTATTAAGGCTTTAAAGTTATTTTCCAACTACTAATACATACATTATTTACATAATATACCATGTTGGACTGTCAATATCCAAAGTCTATTCAATTTATTTGTGATGGTCTATGAGGTGTACAAGCATCATTTTTCTTAATTCCATCAATATCAAAAAAAATTCCCCTTATATGTTAAGTTATAAATTGATCATAATATAAAAAAATATATATAAAAAATATAGGTGTCAGGTTCTAGTACCAATGCATGATCTCAACATTAGTATTACTAAACAGATAAGAGGGGGCTTATTTACCTATCATCACAATTTTAAATAAATAAAAATGACAAGATAATTTTTTGTAGAGGGTAAAAAATAAGAAGAAAATATTTATTTTTATTATAGTTATGATCCAATTGATCATACAACTACACGTCACTCCCCACAATTCTAGAATGAAAAATATCTTAATAAAATAGAATATTTGATATTTTATGGGTATTGAAACCCCATTATAATTCCATTTTAAACCCTAGAGACAAAAATTAATATTGAAATTTGATAACCAAGTGACACAAACCTGGTAGATTCTTTTAGGAAGTTGATGAAACCAAACATTCCATTATTCAAACCAAGGAACAACCGAATTCTGCTTTATTTTAATCAGTTAGGCACCACCCACATATACATTTTGTATGGGGTGATACAACCTGATAGTTTATAATTTTATTGATAGTACATCCCAATACATATATATATATATTAATAGATATAAATAACTAATCACTACAAAAATGGTTAAAGAATTAGTGTTGGATTGTTGGGAAAATATTGTTCTCTTATAACATATGATCAAAAGGATGTAGTCCAGCTTAGAGAGTTATAATATCAACCGTGTATCATATGTTATTGCTTGAATATATGTTCAACCTTTTCCTGACATCACTAGTTCTATTCAAAACATTCTATCATATTCCCATATAAACAAAAGTTGGAAAATAAAAATAATAGCACTTCTTCTTTTTGAAAGAAACATGATGATATCACATCAATGAACTACTTAATAGTTTTTATGTGTTGATAAAATTTAACACATTAATTATCTATTTAATCTATTTGTAATAACAAAAACATGTTGTCTTAATTTAATTATTTCTAAAAAACAAATTTTTATGAATAATAGATTATCTAAAAAAATGAATATATTTGTAAAATACAAGCATGATAATGAAATATAGATTTATTTAATAAAACCATAATTTATATGACATAAACTATTACAATTATAAAATATTCTAGTGGGAATCAATAAAATAAAATATATATCTTGAATAAAAACACACATATACCTATTTATTTTTAATTTAAATATTTTCATAATAATCTAATAATAGTTTATATTTAATAAAAATGATTAATTTATAATTTTAGAACAAATAATTAATTTTAAAAAATCATCATAAAGTTTTAATATTTAAGAATGTGAAATAATTTGAAAATTAAAGTATATTTCCAAATAATTCATTTTCTACGGATATATTATGGTTAATATTTTCTTATTGTAGATCAACTCTTAATATAGGTTAAACCTCAGGGTTGTTCAGTATTTCTAGTCTGTCACTCATTATGTTATGTTATAATGAACACATTGTTAATTGAAATGATCATTCAGTCTATTAAAGATTTTATAAAAATTTTGTCATGGTTGATTGAATTCAATGGGTATTTGATCCCATTGTGTGGTTGATCTAGTGTCCCAATTGATTGAATGAAAATGTGATCGATTCATGACTCTGTAAAATTTTTAGTCACTGTGTATTGATAGATACAGTCAGTTGAAACTCAACATGTGGTCAATTCAACACTTTGTAAAAATTTAATTTATCTCAGATGATCGATTAAATTATGACCAGTCCATTGATCTGAATTTAGATTGGGGAAATAAATTAATTTCTAACTATATATACCAATTTATTCATGAATTTAATACATTTTATATTTGGTAGATCTATTTGATACCTCATATTAAGTTAATAGACAAGCCTCATGGTTGTTTGATATCTATGATTAGTGCAATGCATAGATGTATTTTACAAAACACACAATCACTAGACTTAAAATATATGTGATACCAACAAGAATATGGATTCATTTATATTTGAAATCAGTTCATAAAATACATAAAAATAATAAAACACAAAATTGTATAATAATACAAATATCATGAATATAATTTTATTTATAATATGCTAAACCATAAAACGTTTTTTCTATACCCATTGAAGATTTAATAATCAAATAAATTTGTAATTATAAATGCATAATGATCAATTTCATTTGAGTTTCAAATTCAACAAATATTAATATTGCAATGGTTCAAAATAAGGTAGATATAAATAAGAATGATAATATCATACATAAGAGTCTTCAAAACTAGAAAATTCATAAAGGCATGGTGTTTCACTATAATATATATATTATACCCACTATGTTAAATACCCTAAGAGAGTGTTGAATAATGGTATGACTGATAGAAAACACCACCCATTTCTCCTTTTTTCCATCAATAATAAAATCAATCACCCCTATTATTCTTTTGGAAATAAATATATTAAGAAATAAAGTAATAAAATGGACATAATGATTTTACTTCATTCATCCTAGCCATGATAGTATAAAAATAATACAATGTCAATGTGAAAACATACCATAATCAGTTATAGTGTATTATTATTACAATTTACAAATGAAAATCATTATCCCTCTTGTTTTACTACCAATAATGAGTTTAGAACATACTTCTCTATCTACTAATGTATAATCACTATTCATTAAGTAGAAATTATTTAATTTCATCAATAAATGTTGTTTTCACCCTAATAGTTGTGTCATGAAGATCATTTTCACAAGAACAATTAACACAAAATCATGAAAAATTAATTTGGATATTCTCCTCTACAACGTACAATATTAACTTTTTATAATAATTGGTTCTTGATTCACTATAATATTAAAAATTCCAGAAACTTTTTACATTTTTACAGTTTCTAATATTTTATAAAACTCCCTTAGTAATGAATACAAAAGTCCCATAATTCACAATGTAGATGTTCATGTGAATTGTTTCAAATAAGAATACAAGTATGTTTGATGTGAAATATTATGCTTCAAAATTATTAATATCTCACTCAATACAAATGAGGGGTAATTGTATATTTATAGATGTAGTTGACTATTATCTCAACTTTTATGCCCATATTGTCCCTTTATGTAGCTCTCCTAGCCTAATTTGGTTTCCCATTATTACTTTTCTTGCCTAACAAACCTTCCTCACATAACAACACATCTATATTATCATCATTCTCATAACTTCATTATACTCTTAAATATTCAATATTCATAAACTATATTAGATTTTTTTTGTAAATAAATCATTTACCAAATATGAATTAGTTTTCCTTGAATCTATACTTTCACAAAAACAATTGACATGTATGCATATATTATAACTTCAATGAAGATCCTTCATTTAAATCAAAATTCAATTTATTCTTCTTCTAAATATTTTAACAATTTTATATCATAAAATAGTAATAAAGACAAACACATTAAATGTGAAGCTTATTGAACATAATTATAAGATACTAGACCCCATCTACCTAAATATTTCAAGGTATCCATGATCATGGAACATTTTGAACAGTCGCACTAGAACTTTTCTAACTAGGTTTTCCAATAACAAATGTCCAAAAACAATAAAATGTCACCTTGGGGGGGGGGGGTTCTCTAGTAATATTATAATTTGGGTATATTGAAAAAACATTGAACCAATTAGTCTTCACTAACAAATATTCACATTAAAATGTAGATAGTTCCCATAGAAGTAGTAAACATGTACTCTATGCCCACAAGAGTCCTAAAAGGAGTGAGAAAGAAGAGTAACATGAAAACATCATCCATGAATCACTTTTACCATAATAACAAGATATTTTTTGGTAAAAATTATTATTTCTAGGATACCTTTGATTCAAGGAAATTAAAAAAAATAGGGGACCACTTCTATATCCTATCATGCTATAAAGTAATCATTAAAACCCCAAAATAATTTTTTATGATATGTATTCACTAGCTAAATAGCATCAAAATCTCCATGATTTGAAATAAGCTCCCTCATTGTCCTTTATCCACCTTATTTATAATGAAATGATCTCTCCCTAATTATATTCTAACTCTCTTGTATAATATGTTCTGGTTATTCTCATCATTAACCATTTAACATATACCACCACATTTTTCTACGAACCTAATGAAAACTCATTTTTGGTTTGTAATAGTAAATGAATAATTAGATGCAATCTGGGAAATTATCAATATGCTTTAAGGTGTAAGGATTTAAATATCTGAACCCCTTTTGTGTTAGGGGTTAACTAGACTCAAAGATCTAATCAATTACTTTAAAAATAATCCTTGGGTATGGATATTTGTATAATCTCTACTACATGTATTTATATATGCACATACTTTTATCCTCAAAAACCTATTGTCTAATTTTTCATCGATAAAATGATATTCATTTTCAATGTGATTCATTCTAGAGTGATGAGAATGATTTTTTATAATATTTATATCACATTAATTTTCACAACTAATTGTAATCATAGATTTCACTTCAACTAACCTATATTTAAGATACTACATTATCTATAGTAAATACAAGAATGTATGAGTGGAAAAAATAAATTGAGCCTCTATATTGATTTAAGAAATTAAATATTTTTTTCATACTAAGGTATGAAATGTAAAATACATAAGTATAAAATTCACAACCTACTGTTGAATTCCATTCATCCACTGAGCTAGCCCAATATACATATATAGATCCCAATAACTCTTTCTAGGATTTCTGATTGTACTTTAATAAAAATTCATTATTCGTTATATATACAAATGACTTATTTTCATAGTAAGAAACTTCATTAAATTGGGATTAATTTGATACTATATCACCAGATATGTCAAAAAATACAATTTCAGCTCATTTCACTTTTTTATAATAATATCTAAATGATCCTCCTATATTCCATGAAATTGGATGATTTTAAATCATTATCTCTTAACATTTTTATGCATGTTGAAACTAGATTTTTTATCTCCACTATTTTGTCCCATTAAAATAATCTAATAACCCCCATTAAATATTTTGATTATGAGATAAATATACTATACCATACTTAAATAACATAAAAACCCATGAGAAATATAATCTAACCAATCATCAAAATTTCAAAATCCTGATTCATGAATTATGAAAACGATTTTAATTATGCTCCATCAACTCCACCAAATATTATATCGACCACATAAACTATCACAACAATCCTTCGATTAATATCACTATTAAAAATATATATTTTAATCAAGTCCACTACACTAAAAACAGGTTATCTTCCATTAATAATCTAGTTGATAATACCATGATCTTTTTACATGTTCCATCCCATATGAATCATCCTTGAAAATTATCCATGTTCACATAATCATGGATGAGGACGTGATCTATGTTTTTTATATACATGTCTTCTTACAAATATAAATTTATAAATACTAGCCTGAACTACAACTAAGAACCCATGATATTATATTTCTCTATAGTGGATAAATAATGGATAAATTTCTCTAGCTACACCATAGGTTAAAATGTATCATGTAAATAAATTCACTTAATTTTATTATTATCACTAGCTCAATATCCGTGATTTATTTCGAATCATGTTTTTGTATTCATTCATTTCATTATAAAAATAAAATTTGGTTCTGATGATGTTCTTGTATACTATCTTTGATGAAATCTACCATGATTTGTTCTTCTTGATTATGTGACAATATTCATTCACATATAGGTCCTAATTATAATTTTCATATCCTCTCCAATACATTTTGTCTCCACCTACGATATGAAAGATATTTTTTGTAGATAATTTATTCTCCTTGTTACTACTATAACTTTCAGATCACCAATGATATTCTAGTTTCAAATTTAATATCAAATCATTATCTTCTATGTAGTTATTGGCCTAATGTAATACTAATCATCGTCAATATATTCTTATAAATTTGGATCAACTGCTAGTGCTCCTCATGTCATGCTCAACTCATAATCTTATCTTTCTAAAATTTCTCAATAATTAAATGTATATTATATCCATCCTCTAAAACATTGAAATACTTTCATTAAAAAAATATTCATAGAAACTTATTAAGGAATGTATATACTTTTCTTTTACACGATATGCCGATAAATATTCATTCATATCTATGGTATTCATTCATTCTATGGTTCTTATTATTGAGAAAGAAATCATTTCTTCCCAGACTCAAAAATATATATATAACTAATTATTTTCATACCATAACTCATATGGTTCATACTCATCCTTTTCATATAGCAAACACCTTTTAATAATGTAGACTGCGGTAAATACCAATTTATTCAAATACATTTTCGGTAGGTATTTCTTAAAATAATTTTTTTGGCTATGTTTTTTATGAAACATTTTCTCCACTAAAGTAATTCATTATATTATGGATTCCTCATTACCAATACTTGGTTATTTATCTAATTCTTATTAATATAATCCTTCACATGGATATTTATGGTCTCTTTCATTTTATTAGATTATAACATTAAATTTATCTATCCAATAACTATTTACACCTTCCGATTATATTGTCTTATAAAAATTATCACGTCATATGTGTTAGTATTGACCATTATACAAGAAATAATGTTATGATAACTAATAAAAAGAACATACTATGAATGTATCATCTTGAGATAGGTCAACAGAGTCTTACATGAATGGATTCAAATACTCTTGTTTAATTCTGTTCATTTACATTATATATATTTCAAACAATATAACCTCTTTGACAAGTATCACATGTGTGTTAATGATTACATTATATTATAGGGAGAAACCAGATTTTTTCACTTTTCACCCAATATTCCAAGTTTTGTTAGATTAAATGGGCATTTAGACTATACCACAACCTATTTTCTTCATCTTTGAATAAAAATCACATATCATCTGATCTATAGATAACATTAGATTCCATTTATTACAACTTCCCTACATAATGAATACATAGTATTTTCCATTAACTATTCATGTATTATTATTCAAGCTTATTTAATACCCTATGATTCATAGTGTATAGACACATAGCATTTTGTGACTGATCCTTCATAATCCAACAGATCTAAAGATCCAATATATTTTCCTCTAGACTTTTATTTTCAAGATATTATAATATTTAGGTATTTATTTAAATCAAATATGATATAATCATTATTTTCATTCAAAATTCTTATGATTATATATTTATTCACCATCATGTATAAAGTGAATAAAATCTTAATAATCCATACACCAATGTCACGACCCGTCCTCGGGGCCCGTGCTGTGACTACCCTAAGCCCGCCTTCCATAGGCCAGGGGCTGGCGACTAGCACCAAGGCGTAAATCCCCGTAAAAAGGGAAGGAATTGCCTTTGTAAAGTAAACAAGCACCACAGAGTACAAGAGGAAGAAGTAAACACTACGTAAAAACTGAGTACAACAGTAAGTGAGGAAAAGTAAATGGGCCAGTATACAAACCCAAACTGAATGTAAAGTACAATACGAAAGGGAAAACAACAACTGAAAAGTAAAAGTTGCTACGCCGAGTTGTCCACTAGAAATCCCACTTGAAGGGTAGGTACAGATAGCTCCACTACTCCTCGGCTCCCACCGTCTGCTCCGAGCACGTCCAACCCAGTGGTCCACCTCTAGGTAACGTCCTGCTCTGCAAGCCTCAACTGTAACAGCCCGAGATTTTATGAAAAATATTCTTTTTATTTCACTAATGTCTTGTGTTGTACGCTACACTAAAAGGAGCTTGCACAACACGCATCCTTGACTTGCCTTGCATACACGCAATCACGACCTTCCTCGATAGCATGTGTAGTACGCAATAACGAGTTTCACTAAACAACGATATGCTATTAAAATATTATTAAAACTAGCCGTTATGAATAGTAATAACCACTTTTTAAAATTCTGTAAATCTTATATTTCAAAATGAACTTCATTTTTGGATTCGGAGTATCGAATTTAGCCTAAGGTGAAATTTTGGTACTTTTCGGATAACTTTCATATTATGATGAATAGTGAAAATTATTAATTATAATTAAAAAAACAACTTTTTTAATCGAAATAATTAATAGTGATAAATTATTAATTTTAGTGGTTTTAAAGTATATTTAGAATATATTTTTACAATTTAATTCAATGTTGGTCATTGGTTGTAATTTCACATTTAAACCAGACATAATCAAGTGTCAATCTTTTGATAGAAATTGTTTCATAAAAACACGCTATTTGTCTTAACAGCGGGATTTAATTATAAAATTAATTAATTCAACTTCTATGTTATGAATTTGGTAAAATAGACTTCATTTTTGAATTTGGAATATGAAATATAGCTTAGGATGAAATTTTGGCATTTTTCTGAAAACCTTCATTTTTTGATGAATAGTGAAACTACTAAGTGGTAGTTAAAAAATTGAATTTTTCATAAAACTTAATTTTACCGCTTCTGTGAATGGAATTTCAAAAATCCGACAGACACGGTTGATATCAGTAAGTAAAATGTGGTTCAATGAGATAAAAATAATTTTTTTGGTGAATAGTAACTTTTTACTATTTTTACCGCGGTTAATAGTAAATAGGGTAACTAAGGGTAAATATGATATCAATATTACCCTAACACATGTCCTAATTCTATTGGACAAGTGTAATTCGACCAAAAACAAACTTAGGAATAAAATATGACCATTTAGGCCCACTTGGATTAGATTAGGACATTTATTATTAATTTATTTAAAGAAGGGTTAAAATAGTTAAAATCAATGTTTAATAAGGAAATCATTTTTAATATGGGGTTATACATAAGATAAATTCGACTATAATTATTCATTAGAAAGCTAAAAATATTTCCTACATAATGGTATTTTATTTGTAATTTTTAGACATCAATTACTTTAATTAATTTATGACACAAAGATGATGCAGTAATTATCTTATTTATGAAATATTGACATAATTGATGTTATAAACACCAAAATAAATGTAATTTGAGAATTTTTATGAATTGCACTAATTTTCTAGGTTACTATGATATATTAATGTTGATGTAATCAACTTGGTTTGAACATTTAATTATGTTATTACTTTCACAAAAATCATATATCAAATAGTGTCAAAATTGACACAAAATAGTTTTTAAATCAAATATTATATTATTAATTGTTATTTTATTCCTAAAAATCTAAGGTTCGGCCAAATGACTTAGATAAGGATATATATATTAATAATAAACAATTTGGGGTTCTTTTGGCATGTTATAGTAATTGTATTAACCATATATTGAAAGAAAACAAAAAGACACGGTAAAAGTTAAATTATTTAACTTAGAGTTAAATCAAATTAATATGGTTTAAAATAAGTTCCAAACATGTCTAAATTTGATTGGTTGATGAGCTTACAACCCTATCTCATCTAAGCTTCTAATATGAGTCATTTTTGGAGGTTTTTAAGTGGGGTTAGATTTATTATAAATTAATATGTTTAAGAATTCCTAAGGTGCCCCTCTCCTCCCCTATAAAAGGACACCTCCTCCCCCTCCTCCTCACACCAATTTGAGCTCTCAAGCTCGGCCATCCCCTGCAAAAATCTCTTCTCCACTTCCCTAGAAACATCCTAGAGGATCTGGTCTTCCTCAAAGACCAATTTTAGTGCCCTAAGAGGAGGTCTCAAAGAGGCGCTTCAAAGAAGAGGTAATTACCGTTACCAATTCTTTCATCTTTATTTCTTCTTCCACTTCTTCTTCTTAGGTTAGTTCATTATGAAGTAATAACATCAGTATCACTCATATACTGATATGTTATTATAAGTATGAAACAACCCTATTTAACCATCAATCCATCCTACGGAAAAAGAAATCACCGCGCGTGTGTACGTACGGAATACCGTCTCCACGCCGTGGTGTAATCTATTTTCCACCACCACCTTACATGGATGGGTATAATGGTGTAAAGAATAACTATACATAGTTATTACAACATCATATTGATTCTGATATATTGTATAATCCACTCCAATTCAGTTCAATATTTATGGAAATAATATCATCGCTCGTGGGTACGTACGGACTACCGTCTCCACGACGCGATGAGATTCATTCTCCATGTTAACCATTTAAGAATGATTATAAAGTATATATAATAAATAATAATGAAATATATGACATTATAAAGCTACTGGATTTATGTATATATATATATATGTATGTCATCTACTTACTTCCATTTCAAGACAATAAGGAAAGGAAAATAGCGTTCATGAGTACGTACGGACTACCGTCTCCATGAACGGTGTTTTTCATTTCATTTATCTATCTATTATATATATATATATACTGAATATATATGATATATAAATCATATTTTATATTCTGGTAGTAAGTAAATCATGATATAAGTAATAATAATGTCAAGAACAACAAATCAAAACATCTACGATAAATGAATCGATTTTTTAACATGGAATTTACAAAAGAATGGGTAATATAATGTCATAAGTGAACCATATATGATATCATAACAATAGATATGATTCTAGAATAAGTCAATAACATGATTTAAATCATTATACAGGAGGTTCGGACACTTACAAAGCAATTCAGACCTAAGGTAAGGGAAATATCACAATCTCATTTTTATCCGAGATTGTTTATTCGTAAGTATTTACTGGGGTGTATTTTATCATCCACATCCATGTTTCATCAATATGTAATATTATTTCCATCCACCTACAATTGTTTAAATCCATTTTTACCCTTCGGTGAGTTTTTAGTAATGAATATGAAAGGAATCTTTTGTCATTCTTTTTCGTACGAGGTACTTTTTGACTTTTCCGACAAAAGTACGAAAGAATGTTTTTTTAACTTATACGGCACGAATGGATTTCTACTGTTTTATATAGCCTTATTTTCATGAAGCTTCCTCTAAAAGATTTCTTGACTATTTTCAATAAAATCTATTTCTTTTAAAATTGCGTGATGTTTTGTGAAAAGAAATTGATTTTGAAGAAGAAAGGATATTTTCCTCAAGAATTCAATTCAAGTGTTTTATCAAAATTATTTTCCATCTAAGATAATAAAGGGTTCTGTTTCTATCCCTATTTTTACATTGATTTGACTATGTTGTGATGGAATTATGTTTATGAATTCCTTTATCTTATATGAATTGATTTATGATGTCATGATGTTTCAAGAATCCCATTTTTATTACATGGGTTATGCGATGATGCATGATTTATGATTATGTGGCACACATAAGAAAGGATTCATTATAAGATGGGTGGGACCTATATCTCCCTCCAATGCATTGGGTAATGATTTTATATCTCATGAGATAGACATGGCTGGAATGGTAGGTTATACCGGTTCAGTGAAATAGGACTGAAACGAGGGTTACTCGATTCAGAAAGGGACTTTGTCCACTAAGATAGTCTTGGCAATGAGTCATGACTAACAAGAAATGATTTTCCATGATTATGTGTGCATGCCACAAAGTTTCAAGTTTCATGTTATGATTATGGTGATCTCATTTTCACTTCTATGATTTGTTCCATGTTAAGATATTATGATCTCTTTTGCAGGTTATGATTTTCAAAAAGATATGATATGATTTTTATTTCTTTTGTATACCCTTACTGAGCATTTGAGCTCACCCTTTTATGTTTTTCTTTTCCCCAGGATATAAAGAAAGGTTTTAGGTAAAAAAAAGGAAGATCTTTATGGGAGATATTGAAGATCTTTCACCACGATTAGAAGATTATGTTCCAAGTTTCCAAAGACACTAAACTATTACGATCCTTGTGTGTGTGTTTTTGTTATGTACTAAGTATTCCGCAAAAGTAATGTAATGTCAATGTACGTCAAGCTTCGGGTCTCTACAGTTGGTATCAGAGGAAAGGTTTAGTCAACCTTTGGAAACTAGGATGCGAAAACGTTAGTGAGATCCCTAGAGATATTTCTACGGTATGTCTAGGGATGTCCCTAAGGTTAAGTAGACGTATATGTTATAGTACTAGAACTATGCTAACGATCATAGAATTAAACCTAAGATGTTAGATATTGAAGGTACTCCCCCTTTATTATGTTGTTTTCCCTAGCATGATTTTTGCCTCTCACACTATTCTTTTTGGGTTTTAGAAAATGGCTGGAAACAAGATGATTCACGATAATAGAGGATATGATGGACAATGGAATGATATTCTTCATAATGAAATGGGATTTGGAAGTCCAAAAATCATTATTATGCCGAATCAGCAATCTCATAATATGATCAATAAAGTAAAATTTGGTAAGTTTCCTGACTCGGCTAATAAGAGAAAGATGGAGTTTCATGATGATCATAGAGGAAAGAAAGTTCAATTTCCCCTTTGTAAATCATGTGGGAAGAGGCATCAAGGAGAATGTTTCAAAGGAACTGGAAGATGCTTTGGGTGTGGAAAAGAAGGACACAAAGCAAGTAAGTGCAAAGGAAAAGGTTCAGTTAACACCATGGATGAGGATAATGGTATTGATACGACATCAAAAATGGTTAAGTGTTTTAAATGTGGAATGTATGGGCATTATGCAAACCAATTTCCTAAGGGAAAGACTCATGAAGAGAATCAGTATGGCCGTATGGGTAGTATTTATGTGGATGATGATGAAGAGACTACAAATGATATGTGAGATGAAAGAATTGTTGAAGCTCGGTTAATGGTTTAAGAATGTAGTGGAATGATTACATGTTTATCATGTGTAATGTTGTATAACTAATCTCATGGTACTATGGAATAAAGAGACATGTAAGGATTGTTATATTGTTGTCTGATTAATGTTACCAGTAACCATGAAAGGTTATTCAGATACTTTTGGAAAGTAGATGATAAGTGCATAATGAAAGGATAAGAAGATAATGAGATGTTTGATTGTATTCATGAGCTCATGATTGATATAAGGACTAAGTGATATCATGGTTTGAGTATAAATAATTTTGAGGATTTTGGTATGTGTAAAGTGTTAACTTTTAACTGCATTCATGTTTTAACTAAGGTTCAATGGGTATTCAAGAGTATACATGATTAAGGACTTTGAATGTTTGGAATGTGACCAACAAAACATATCTTATGATATATGGGGATCAACGATGATATTAAATCTCTGGTAATTGTTTTCACTATGTTATGAGAGTGGACTGCAGTATTATGGATAAGCCTAAAGATTGGAATGGATTGTGTTGGACGTAAGTTAGTATTGTTTAAGGATAGAATTTTTTTTCGATATTATTGATGGGATGTTATAGTAATATAGTTTTGGAAAAAGGACAACCTGCAGGACGGGCGACAACCCATCGCTTCGGACAAGGCTGTAGGAATCGAACCCACAACCGAAGTGCGACTGGCCTTTATCGCCTACCACTGGCCTACAGGAAGTCCCTGTTTAGTAGAAACTAGTTTTATTATATTAAGTAGTATGATATATGAAGTATAAGTCCATTTTAGGAACCATATATGATTAATCTCACTATAGATGGATTTATGTATTTTTTGATAACTTTTCTAACCTTTTGTTTGAGACAGATGGAATGACCCATCATTCTATCACATGATCTGCTAACACATCGCGAATGACAAATTCAACTTCATTTCTTTAAGAGATGATGTGGAAATTGTTAAAGGCACGGACAATAGTTATATTGTACCAAAATAAAGTAAGTATTTATTCTAATTCAAATTTTCAACTTTAGGGAAATGATCTTGAAAACCAAAAATGTTGTCCTAGTGATCTTATACCTGATGAATCAGATGGTACCTTATATCATCACAAATCTATGGATTTGTGATTACTGGCTTTTCCATAGCCATGTTCTCTACCACTCTCCATCAGAACATGATGGTTAGATTTCTCTTCCATATCCATATTTTTACCTATGTGGAAACCCAGCAATTAGTTTATTTGGGTAATCGTTACATTTCATACTTTAGTTTTTAAAGCCAAGTTTTTGTATTCCTTTTTACGATGTGGGATTCTATTAAAGAATCTTTCGAATAGTAAACCATTTATAACCCCGACGAATTTCGAGGGCGAAATTCATTTTAAGGGGGGTAGAATGTAACAGCCCGAGATTTTATGAAAAATATTCTTTTTATTTCACTAATGTCTTGTGTTGTACGCTACACCAAAAGGAGCTTGCACAACACGCATCCTTGACTTGCCTTGCATACACGCAATCGCGACCTTCCTCGATAGCGTGTGTAGTACGCAATAACGAGTTTCACTAAACAACGATATGCTATTAAAATATTATTAAAACTAGCCGTTATGAATAGTAATAACCACTTTTTAAAATTCTGTAAATCTTATATTTCAAAATGAACTTCATTTTTGGATTCGGAGTATCGAATTTAGCCTAAGGTGAAATTTTGGTACTTTTCGGATAACTTTCATATTCTGATGAATAGTGAAAATTATTAATTATAATTAAAAAAACAACTTTTTTAATCGAAATAATTAATAGTGATAAATTATTAATTTGAGTGGTTTTAAAGTATATTTAGAATAAATTTTTACAATTTAATTCAATGTTGGTCATTGGTTGTAATTTCACATTTAAACCAGACATAATCAAGTGTCAATCTTTTGATAGAAATTGTTTCTTAAAAACACGCTATTTGTCTTAACAGCGGGATTTAATTATAAAATTAATTAATTCAACTTCTATGTTATGAATTTGGTAAAATAGACTTCATTTTTGAATTCGGAATATGAAATATAGCTTAGGATGAAATTTTGGCATTTTTATGAAAACCTTCATTTTTTGATGAATAGTGAAACTACTAAGTGGTAGTTAAAAAATTGAATTTTTTATAAAACTTAATTTTACCGCTTCTGTGAATGGAATTTCAAAAATCCGACAGACACGGTTGATATCAGTAAGTAAAATGTGGTTCAATGAGATAAAAATAATTTTTTTGGTGAATAGTAACTTTTTACTATTTTTACCGCGGTTAATAGTAAATAGGGTAACTAAGGGTAAATATGATATCAATATTACCCTAACACATGTCCTAATTCTATTGGACAAGTTTAATTCGACCAAAAACAAACTTAGGAATAAAATATGACCATTTAGGCCCACTTGGATTAGATTAGGACATTTATTATTAATTTATTTAAAGAAGGGTTAAAATAGTTAAAATCAAAGTTTAATAAGTAAATCATTTTTAATATGGGGTTATACATAAGATAAATTCGACTATAAGTATTAATTAGAAAGCTAAAAAGATTTCCTACATAATGGTATTTTATTTGTAATTTTTAGACATCAAATAATTTAATTAATTTATGACACAAAGATGATGCAGTAATTATCTTATATATGAAATATTGACATAATTGATGTTATAAACACCAAAATAAATGTAATTTGAGAATTTTTATGAATTACACTAATTTTCTAGGTTACTATGATATATTAATGTTGATGTAATCAACTTGGTTCGAACATTTAATTATGTTATGACTTTCACAAAAATCATATATCAAATAGTGTCAAAATTGACACAAAATAGTTTTTAAATCAAATATTATATTATTAATTGTTATTTTATTCCTAAAAATATAAGGTTCGGCCAAATGACTTAGATAAGGATATATATATTAATAATAAACAATTTGGGGTTCGTTTGGCATGTTATAGTAATTGTATTAACCATATAGTGAAAGAAAACAAAAAGACACGGTAAAAGTTAAATTATTTAACTTAGAGTTAAATCTAATTGATATGGTTTAAAATAAGTTCCAAACATGTCTAAATTTGATTGGTTGATGATATTACAACCCTATCTCATCTAAGCTTCGAATATGAGTCATTTTTGGAGGTTTTTAAGTGGGGTTAGATTTATTATAAATTAATATGTTTAAGAATTCCTAAGGTGCCCCTCTCCTCCCCTATAAAAGGACACCTCCTCCCCCTCCTCCTCACACCAATTTGAGCTCTCAAGCTCGGCCAACCCCTGCCAAAATCTCTTCTCCACTTCTATAGAAACATCCTAGAGGTTCTTGTCTTCCTCAAAGACCAATTTTAGTGCCCTAAGAGGAGGTCTCAAAGAGGCGCTTCAAAGAAGAGGTAATTACCGTTACCAATTCTTTCATCTTTATTTCTTCTTCCACTTCTTCTTCTTAGGTTGTTTCATTATGAATTAATAACATCAGTATCACTCATATACTGATATGTTATTATAAGTATGAAACAACCCTATTTAACCATCTATCCATCCTACGGAAAAAGAAATCACCGCGCGTGTGTACGTACGGAATACCGTCTCCACGCCGTGGTGTAATCTATTTTCCACCACCACCTTACATGGATGGGTATAATGGTGTAAAGAATAACTATACATAGTTATTACAACATCATATTGATTCTGATATATTGTATAATCCACTCCAATTCAGTTCAATATTTATGGAAATGATATCATTGCTCGTGCGTACGTACGGACTACCGTCTCCACGACGCGATGAGATTCATTCTCCATGTTAACCATTTAAGAATGATTATAAAGTATATATAAGAAATAATAATGAAATATACGACATTATAAAGCTACTGGATTTATGTATATATATATATATGTATGTCATCTACTTACTTCCATTTCAAGACAATAAGGAAAGGAAAATAGCGTTCATGCGTACGTACGGACTACCGTCTCCATGAACAGTGTTTTTCATTTCATTTATCTATCTATTATATATATATATACTGAATATATATGATATATAAATCATATTTTATATTCTTGAAGTAAGTAAATCATGATATAAGTAATAATAATGTCAAGAACAACAAATAAAAACACCTACGTTAAATGAAACGATTTTTTAACATGGAATTTACAAAAGAATGAGTAATATAATGTCATAAGTGAACCATATATGATATCATAACAATGAATATGATTCTGGAATAAGTCAATAACATGATTTAAATCATTATACAGGAGGTTCAGACACTTACAAAGCAATTCAGACCTAAGGTAAGGGAAATATCACAATCTCATTTTTATCCGAGATTGTTTATTCGTAAGTATTTACTAGGGTGTATTTTATCATCCACATCCATGTTTCATCAATATGTAATATTATTTCCATCCACCTACAATTGTTTAAATCCATTTTTACCCTTCGGTGAGTTTTTAGTAAAGAATATGAAAGGAATCTTTTGTCATTCTTTTTCGTACGAGGTACTTTTTGACTTTTCCGACAAAAGTACGAAAGAATGTTTTTTTAACTTATATGGCACGAACGGATTTCTACTGTTTTATAAAGCCTTATTTTCATGAAGCTTCCTCTAAAATATTTCATGACTATTTTCAATAAAATATATTTCTTTTAAAATTGCGTGATGTTTTGTGAAAAGAAATTGATTTTGAAGAAGAAAGGATATTTTCCTCAAGAATTCAATTCAAGTGTTTTATCAAAATTATTTCCCATCTAAGATAATAAAGGGCTCTGTTTCTATCCATATTTTTACATTGATTTGACTATGTTGTGATGGAATTATGTTTATGAATTCCTTTATCTTATATGAATTGATTTATGATGTCATGATGTTTCAAGAATCCCATTTTTATTACATGGGTTATGCGATGATGTATGATTTATGATTATGTGGCACACATAAGAAAGGATTCATTATAAGATGGGTGGGACCTATATCTCCCTCCAATGCATTGGGTAATGATTTTATATCTCATGAGATAGACATGGCTGGAATGGTAGGTTATACCGGTTCAGTGAAACATGACTGAAACGAGGGTTACTCGATTCAGAAAGGGACTTTGTCCACTAAGATAGTCTTGGCAATGAGTCATGACTAACAAGAAATGATTTTCCATGATTATGTGTGCATGCCACAAAGTTTCAAGTTTCATGTTATGATTATGGTGATCTCATTTTCACTTCTATGATTTGTTCCATGTTAAGATATTATGATCTCTTTTGCAGGTTATGATTTTCAAAAAGATATGATATGATTTTTATTTCTTTTGTATACCCTTACTGAGCATTTGAGCTCACCCTTTTATGTTTTTCTTTTCCCCAGGATATAAAGAAAGGTTTTAGGTAAAAAAAGGAAGATCTTTATGGGAGATATTGAAGATCTTTCACCACGATTAGAAGATTATGTTCCAAGTCTCCAAAGACACTAAACTATTACGATCCTTGTGTGTGTGTTTTTGTTATGTACTATGTATTCCGCAAAAGTAATGTAATGTCAATGTACGTCAAGCTTCGGGTCTCTACATCAACCACGATCAACGATGTTCGTCGTCTGCAACCAACACAATGTAGTGCGGGCATAGCCCGTGCAGGGGTGAGTATAAGCTACTCAGTAGGGACCCCGAGACCCCTGAAGGTCCCCCAAAATCCACAAAGGATAAACCAAAAAATAAAGATACAATCACGAAGTAACAACCGACACTGCTTAGGTATATTCCCATACATATACTTAAGTCATCATTTCAATACGCTCCAACCTCCGAGCCCAAGTACAACTCAGTCCACACAGGAAAATATATGTATTCCACACAGGAAAGAAAAACGAAATCCACACAGGATAACACAACACAATCCACACAGGAAAGAAAACAGGATTCAACTCACACAGGTATACTTCTTCGAGGACGATAGAGATGATCAATGATCCATCTAAGTTGTCAGACCCACAAAAGATCGATGGGTACTAACCCCCGCAAAGACCCACACAGGATCAGACCCACACAGGATCTGTAGGCGCTGGTTCACACAGGACCGCTGAGCGTAGACCCACACAGGATCGGACCCACATAGGATCGGTAGCACGGATCTACACAGGATCGCTGAGTGCTGTAGTTGTCGTCGTCGAATCCACTGAGGATCTCTGCACAGTCGTCATCGCAGTCACAGTAGCAGTCGTAACCAGCTCTAGGGTTCCCGTACACAGCAAGCTCGTTCGGGAGGGTCTGCTCCACGAGCTGAGAGACTGATACATCAACTGTCACATAGTCTAGAGTAGATGTATCCAACAGTTCCGTATCGTCAACAGGAACTCAACGCAACAGACGGTGCGTCAATCAGATGCCCAGTCTGAGAGTTATTGGCATTTTCGTTCTAGGGGCCCGGTTGGTTTTTAAGGCAAAACCAACCTGACCATACTTCACCTGCGTCCAAACCTTGGGAGGAGTATGCCAAATGATCCGACTCAGTAAGAGAAACTCAACAAAGCTGACGGCACGTCAATCAGACGTTCGTAGCTCACGATATGAGCGTTTCCGCTCCGAGGGCCCGGTTGGTTTCGTGTACGAACCAACCCGGTCGAACTCAAAGTATTCTGAAACCTTGAGTGTGATATACCGAAATGACCGACTCGATCCAAGGATCGCATTTCCGCTGACGGCGCATTGTTTGGAGGTCCGTAGCCCGAGTTATGGTCATTTGAACCTAAATAGTTTGGTAACGGGGGTTTCGGGCCCGGGACGACCCGGCCTGAGCCCCCCCCCCCCCCCCCCGGCTGGCCCGAACCGGGTCGACCCACCCCAGACAAGGGCGGCCCGGCTCGGCTCGGCGCGGCCCGGCCCGGCCGAGCGCGGCCCGGCCCGGCTGGGCTCGGCCCTGCCCGGCGTGGCCCGGCCCAGCTGGGCTCGGCCCGGTCTGGCGGACCGGCCTCGCGCCGGTCCGGCTCAAGGTAGCACACTGGGCGCGCTGCCAGCTCAGCCTTCGGTTGAGCTGATTGAGAAAACGGGGGGGGGGGGGGGGCTACCCCCCTTTGTAACCGCCCCCCCCTCATAATGTGGGGCCTTTCAACTGGCCGGTGGAATTTAATTCCCCCGGCCTTCCCCATTTCCGGCCGGCCCGACCTGGTCGGCCGGCTCCTCCTCGACGGGACCGGCAGTGGCCGGTCCCTTTCCGACTCCGACACCGGCGGCCCGGCTGGCCGCCGGTCACCAAGCTCTTCCGCGGCCCTTGTCGTCTGACGCGGTGCGACGACACCGCGCCCCTCCGCTGAGGCCCCGCTCTAGCCGCAGCGCCTTCGATTTCCTTCGACGCGGCGCGACGACATCGCGTCCTTGAATTCCTTTCCACGGCACGACGCGACGGCGCCACGCATATGTTCCGCATGAAACTGCATGGTGCGATGGCACCACGCTCCTTCGTACCAACCACAAAGAAAACATTTATGAAATAAGGAGGAGGGTCGGCCGTGTTTGTGCGGACGGGCCCCCTCGCATTATTCGATAATAAATAGTCGAAAACCGTGAAATTCGACATGCCAGAATCAAGAATGGAAAATAATTAAAATAAATAAAAATAATCCCCTACCTCGATTTCAAGAGCGGAGAATGCCAACAAGCCGCGGAAGACAAGCGTCGCAGAGGTCGGGCGTCGCAGGAATTGTACGTCGATTCCATTGACGTCGAGGTGCGTCCGAAGAGGTAACGTCACTGGAGAAGCTTCGTAAGCTGACGGAGAAATCCCGAGGAGGAAACGGTGTTCTCCTTTCATTGACACGGAAAGAAGATCGAAAGAAGCAGCGTCGTCGATCTTCGGAAACACACCGGCTGCGAAGAAGAGAAAAGACGGCACATCTTTCTCTTCTTATGGTGACGACGTTCTTCGTCGGAGCCTAAGTGTTCTTCTCGTTCTGCATCATGGTTTAAAGAAGAAGAAGAATGCTCCCAATCCTCTCAAGGTGGGAAAAGAAATCTAACCAAAATAAAATATGTCTAAGGCTTATTTTATGTACACAACTAGACCACTTTGAATTTCAAAAGTTTGAAATTAAATAACTCATCTCAATTAATAACTCAATTTGTCAAAAATTAAAAGAAGAGGAGTTATTGGGAGTTTAAAGGGGAGTTGAAGAGTTAGGGTTCGTGTGGGCCCCACCACACTTAATCCTCTCAAGGGAGGTTATGTGGGTGTGGGTCCCACCTCTAACTCCCTTTTGAAGGATATAACCAACATGGTTTAAAATAAATTGTGTTTCGACAATTTCTTTAACTTCATTTAATTTCCCCCAAAACTAACTATCAACCCACATAAAAAGCAACCTTGGAAAAGGTCTCCTTAAGCGAATATCGGTGCTGCGAGTTCATCGGTGCCCTCATAATTTGATTCCGGGCACCTATTCAAAATTTAGAAAAACTCGCTCATTCGTTCACTGAACGTACCCGAGCCAAACTTTGGAAATTGATTCCGGGCACACCGGGCCTCAGAATCAGGTTCCGTCAGAAACCACGCTCTTGTAAAAATCTAAAGAAAATTATGAAAAAATTTCCCTTGAATTTTACGAGTCATTACATTACTCTCACCTCAGGTTTTTACGTCCCTGTAAAGATACATCAAAACAAGGGAAACAAATGAGGGTACTGAGCACACATCTGAGACTCCTGATCCCAAGTGCTCTCCTGGTGATTCCAATGCTGCCATCTGATGTGCACAAGAGGAATCGGCCGTCCACGTAGGAACCGCTCCTGTCGATCCTCGATCTCCACCGGGACCTCCGTAAATGTAGCCCCATCGTCAATGTCAATCTCCCCATGGTCAATGATGTATGTCGGGTCATGCACATATCTCCTCAGCTGAGATACGTGGAAGACGTCGTGCACCCGGTGCAACTGCGGTGGTAGAGCCAGGAGATAAGCCACCTCGCCTATCCTGCTGAGGACCTGGAATGGTCTGATTAAGTGTGGAGACAACTTGCCGCCTCGGACAAATCTCCGTATACCACATCGATGTGTGACACGCAAGAATACGTGGTCACCATCCTCGAACTCTAGTGGCCTCCGCCTCCTGTCAGCGTATGACTTCTGCCAGCTCTGAGTTGTCCTCATCCGCTCTTGGATGACCTGGACCTTCTCTGTCGTGGCATGGACCATCTTCGGACCCACAAGTGCTGACTCCCTAGGGTCTGTCCAGAACAAAATATATCTACAAGGTTGGTCGTACAACGCCTCGTACGGTGCCATCCCGATGGTGGAGTGGTAGTTGTTGTTGTACGCAAACTCCACCAAGGGTAGGTGGTCCTCCTAGCTACGACCAAAGTCGAGGACACATGAGCGGAGCATGTCCTCGAGAGTATGAATGGTCCTCTCTGTCTGACCATCCGTCTGAGGGTGAAAGGTTGTGGTCAAACGTAGCTGCGTCCCAAACGCCTCCTAAAACCCCTTCCAAATCCGGGAAGTAAAGCGAGCATCTCGATCAGAGACGATAGATGATGGCACACCGTGAAGCCATACAATCTCCTGAACGTAAAGACGTCCCAAGATCTCCACTGAGCCATGCTCTCAGATGGGTAAGAAGTGAGCCGACTTGGTGAGTCGGTCGACAATCACCCAGATGGAGTCGTGAACTCTGGAAGTGCGTGGAAGTCCAGTCACGAAGTCCATAGATATTCCGTCCCACTTCCACTCCGGGACCTCCAAGGGCTGTACCAAGCCTGCTAGTACCTGGTGCCCAGCCTTCACCTACTGGCAGGTGAGACATCGAGAAACGAACTCTTACACAACCTTCTTTATGCCTGGCCACCAGTGCTATCGTCTGATATCCTGGTACATCTTCGCCACTCCGGGATGTACCGCCAAGGGAGAAGTGTGAAACTTTATCCACACCGCCTCCCGTATAGCAACTGGTACCATGGTACATCCTCTAAAAAGGATGTTGTGCTCTGCTCCAAAGGAGAAACCATCAGGTTCCTGTCCTGAGGATATCTGTGCACGCCGCGTCTCACAGTCAGCGTCCCCACGCTGTGCCTCTCTGACCCACTGCAGTAGTGGAGGAGTGACTGTGAGAGACTAAAGGAAGGCTGCTGCATCTCTATCCACGAAAGATATCTGCAAAGAGGCTAGCTTCTTCGTCTCCTCCTCAAGTAGCTGAATGCCCATCCTCCTTCTGAGGGCATCGGCTACTACGTTCCCCTTCCTAGGAGTATAGACTATCTCAAAGTCATAGTCCTAGAGGAACTCGAGCCATCGCCGGTGTCTCAGGTTCAGGTCCTTCTGTGAGAAGATATACCTGAGACTCTGATGATCAGAAAAGACTGTATAGCGCTCGCCCATCAGGTAGTGTCGCCATGTCTTCAGTGCGAAAACCACTGCTGCTAAATCTAGGTCATGTGTGGCGTAGTTCTACTCATGCGGCCTCAACTGACGTGATCCATAGGCAATCACGACCCGCTCCTGCATTAGGACACATCTGAGTCCGATCCCTGATGCATCGCAGTAGACTACGTATCCAACTCCCTCCTTAGCCAACCTCAAGATAGGTGCGTTGGTCAATCTCTGTCTCAGCTCCTGGAAGCTCTGCTGACATCTGTCTGACCACACGAATGGTTTTCTCTTCTTTTTCAAAGATGATAGTGGTGCCACAACTCTAGAGAAATCTGGCACGAATCTCCAGTAGTATCCCGCTAGTCCCAAGAAACTCAAAACCTCTGTCACGCTCCTGGGTGGCTCCCAAGCTAACACTGCCTCGATCTTCGCAGGATCCACTGCGACTCCCGCCTCAGAGATGACGTGTCCCAAGAAGTGGACCTCATGTATCCAGAACTGGCACTTCAAGAGATTACCATAACGCTGGTGCTCTCAGAGTGTGTCTAGTACAACCCGTAAGTGGTAGACGTGCTCCTCCTCAGTCGTCGAGTATATCAAAATGTCGTCGATGAAGACCACGACAAATCGATCGAGGGATGGCTGAAATATCCTGTTCATGAGAGCCATGAACACCGCACTCCCTTGAGCTGATCAAAGAGGTCATCAATCCTCAGTAGCGGATAATTGTTCCTCACTGTCACCTGGTTCAGGCGACGATAGTCGACACACAGTCGCAATCTCCCATCCGCCTTCTTGGCGAACAATATCGGGGAAGCCCAGGGTGAAACACTGGGTCGGATGAACCCCTTGCCCTGCAAGTCCTCCAACTGTACCCATGGGTCTCGAAGCTCAGCGGGGGTCATCCGATATGCTGGAGTAGATATCGGGGTTGTCCCGGGGTACATGTCAATATAAAAGTCTACCTCTATGCGAGGAGGTAATCCTGGGACATCGTCGAGAAAAATGTCTGCAAACTGATCCACCAATGCAGGAAAACCAGGACTCCGTACATCAACTGGTCCTAGGATGAGGCTAGCCAACTGATGAGTGATAGGCTGTCCTCTCCTCCGCGGAAGTCCATCCTGTGCTGCAAAGGCTCCCTTCTCACCGGTGAAGGTGAACCTGCTCCCGTCGGTGCGTACACATCGCACCTTACGCCTAAAATAGTCAATCTGTGCATGGACCGTAGATAACTAATCCATACCCAAGATGACGTCGTAAGGCATCGTCGCTGATACAAGAAGATCCCAGCCGAATCTCTCGCCTCCTAGAGTATGCTCACACTGCCGGCACCGGTGCGTAATCGTCGAGTCTGCTCCCGTAGGAGTCTCTAGCCGTAAGGATCGAGTCAACGGCTCTGTCGGAATCTCCGAGCTCTGAACTAGGGCAGCGGCTATGATGGAGTGACTCGCTCCTGTGTCTATAAGAACTGTAGCAAGGGTGGAATAGACACGGATAGTACCTCGAATCATCTCGGGCGTGCCGTGGTCATAGGCATCCACTGCCTGGAGTTGTGCCTGTCTCTACCCGCCAGCTCCCTGTGGTCGGGGTGGACCTCCTGGTGGTGGTGGTGGTGGTAAAGCCTCAAAGAGTCACCCACCACCAGCTGCTCGGCCAGCTCCCCTGCCTCGTCCGCCTCCTCCATGCGGACCGCCACGGTCGTCCCTCTGCCTCTGCCTTAGTGGTCCCTCAACCGTCTGCTGCTCCTCGGCACGGCGGGTCGGGCCGTCACGAGCCATGTGGCTCTACCCGCCGCACGAGTAACACTGTCTGCCTCTCGAAAGACTGACTCCAGGATGAGTTCCCCGCACTACTGAGCCAGTGTCCTGAGGTCGTCTGCCTGAGGGTCTGGTCTGCCTGGACCCCTGAGTCATCCGTCGTCTGCCTGCTGCAGAAGACTGTGCTACGTGCCACCCTGCGGTGGGTCTCGGTGCTGGTGTAGACTCAGCAAGAAAGCTCTCGATCAAAAGGTCCTGCTCCAGTACTCCCGTCTGAGTCGGTATAGTGAGGGAGATCAGCGATGCCCTGATCTCGTGTCTCAATCACTGATCGATGGTCCAGGCCCGTAAGAAGGGGTCCCGTACCATGTCGGTCGAGTAGCGCGAGAGATCAGTAAATCTCGCTGAGTACTGAGCGACCGTCATGCTGCCCTGCCGCATCTGAAGAAGCTCCTGAATGCGCACCACACGGAGGGTGGCTGGGACGAACTCCGAGTGGAAGAGGCCCTCAAAGTCCGTCCAAAGTAGAGATGCCTCATCGTGCACCTGGAGCATCAAGCTCCACCATCGGCCCGCTGCTGCGTGTAGTAGGCTCGTAGCGAGGATCACCATGAGGTCTGCTGGTGTCCTCACTAGCCTGAAAACTCATATGACTGCCTCCAGCCAGTCCTCGGCGGCCTGGGGGTCCGTCTCCCCATGAAACCTGGGTGGTTGCTAGCGCTAAAACTCATGCGTGCACTGAGTCGGCGTGCATCATCAGCGGCTGGTGCTGGAAGTATCGGGGGCTCGGCGGGTAGAGCTACCGCCGGTGCCACAGCTGACAAAGGGCCCTGCACCGAGGCCTCATTGCTCGTTGGGCTATCGTCACGCTCGACTCTCGGAACCCTAGCTGGCTACCGTCATGGGGCCATCCTGAAAAGGAAACAGGTGCGCCACAGTCAGAACAGTATACCTGGTGAACTGATATAAAGTAATCACAAAGAAAACATTAAACACACACGCAATCAATGTTTTCTTGAATTAAGTTGGAAATCGGAATTCAGGGTCCTGGTGTACGGACACGTCGGCCGCCGCAACAATACTGGACTCCCTGGGCTGATAACCACACTCAATACGCTATACACTATTTCTTCACATAGAAGAGATCAGAGTTTGCGGTAGAACCGAACTCCTCTGATACCAATTTGTCACGACCCATCCTCGGGGCCCGTGCCATGACTACCCCAAGCCCGCCTTCCATAGGCCAGGGGATGGAGACTAGCACCAAGGCGTAAATCCCAGTAAAAAGGGAAGAAATTTCATTTATAAAGTAAACAAGCACCACAGAGTACAAGCGGAAGAAGTAAACCCTAAGTAAAAAACTAAGTACAAAAGTAAGTGTGGAAAAGTAAATGGGCCAGTATACAAACCCAAACTGAATGTAAAGTACAACTCGAATGGGAAAACATCAACTGAAAAGTAAAATCTATTACGCCGAGCTATCCACTGGAAATCCCACCTCAAGGGTGGGTACAGATTGCTCCACTGCTCCTCGGGTCCCGCCGTCCTCTCTGAGCACGTCCCGCCCAGTGGTCCACCTCGAGGTACCGTCCTGCTCTAAAAGCCTCAACCACGATCAACGCTGTCCTTCGTCTGCAACCAACACAACGTAGTGCGGGCATAGCCCATGCAGGGGTGAGTATAAGATACTCAGTAGGGACCCTGAGACCCCCGAAGGTCTCCCAAAATCCACAAAGGATAAACCATAAAAGAAAGATACAATCACGAAGTAACAACCGACACTACTTAGGTATATGCCCATACATATACCTAAGTCATCATTTTAATACGCTCCAACCTCCGAGCCCAAGTACAACTCCGTCCACACAAGAAAATATACGTATTCCACACCGGAAAGAAAAACGTAATCCACACAGGATAGCACAACACAATCCACACAGGAAAGCAAACAGGATTCATCTCACACATGTATACTTGTTCGAGGACGATAGAGATGATCACTGATCCATATAAGTCATCGGACCCACAAAGGATCGGTAGGTACAAACCCCCGCAAAGACCCTCACAGGATCGGACCCACACAGGATCTGTAGGCGCTGGTTCACATAGGACCACTGAGCGCAGACCCACACAGGATCAGACCCACACAGGATCGGTAGCAGGGATCCACACAGGATCGCTGAGTGTTGTAGTCGTCGTCGTCGAATCCACTGAGGATCTCTGCACAGTCGTTGTCGCAGTCGAAGTAGCAGTCGCAGCCAGCTCTAGGGTTCTCGCACACAGCAAGCTCGTTAGAGAGGGAATGCTCCACGAGCCGAGAGACTGATACATCAACTATAACATAGTCCAGAGTTGATGTATCCAAATGTTCCGTATCGTCAACAGGAACTCAACGCAACAGACGGTGCGTCAATCGGACGCCCGGTCAGAGAGTTATTGGCTTCTTTGTTCCAGGGGCCCGGTTGGTTTTTAAGGCAAAACCAACCCGACTGTACTCCACCTATGTTCAAACCTCGGGCAGAGTATGCCAAAAGACCCATCTCACTAATAAGAACTCAACAAAGCTGACAACACGTCAATCGGACGTTCGTAGCTCACGATATGAGCGTTTCTGCTCCGAGGGCCCGGTTGGTTTCATTACGAACCAACCCGGCTGAACTCAAAGTATTCCGAAACCTTGAGTGCGATATACTGAAACGACCATCTCGATCCAAGAATCGCATTTCCGCTGACGTTGCGTCGTTTGGAGGTCCGTAGCCCGAGTTATGGGAATTTGAACCTAAACAGTTCGGTATCGGGGGTTTCAAGACCGGGCCGACCCGGCCCGAGACCCCCCCGGCTGGCCCGAACCAGGTCGACCCACCCCAGACAGGGTCGGCCCGGCCCAGCTGGGCTCGGCCTGGCCTGGCAGACCGGCCAGGTGTCGGTCCGGCTGAAGGCAGCGCGCTGGGCGCGCTTCCAGCTCGGCCTTCGGCCGAGCTGATTGAGAAAACGGGGGGCGCCTGCCTCCCTTTATAACTATGCCCCCCCTCATAATGGGGGGCCGTTCAACTGGACGGGGGAATTTAATTCTCCTGGCCTTCCTCATTTCCGGCTGGCCCGACCTGGCTGGCCGGCTCCTCCTCGACGGGACCGGCAGTGGTCGTTCCCTTTCCGGATCCGACACCGGCGGCCTTGCTGGCCGCCGGTCACCAAACTCCACCGCGGCCCGGAACCGGCCGCGGCCCTTGTCGTCTGATGCGGTGCGACGACACCGCGCCCCTCCGCCGCGGCCCCGCTCCGGCCGCGGCGCCTTCGATTTCCTTCGACACGGCGCGATGGCGTCGCGTCCTTGATTTCCTTTCCACGGCGTGGCGCGACGGCGCCGCACATATGTTCCGCATGAAACTGCGTGGTGCGACGACACCACGCTCCTTCGTACCAACCACAAAGAAAACATTTATGAAATAAGGAGGAGGGTCGGCCGTGTTTGTGCGGACCATCCCCCTCGCATTATTCGATAACAAATAGTGGAAAACCACGAAATTCGACATGCCAGAATCAAGAACGGAAAATAATTAAAATAAATAACAATAATCCCCTACCTCGGTTTCAAGAGCGGAGCAAGCCAACAAGCCGTGGAAGACAAGCGTCGTGGAGGTCGGGCGTCGCGGGAATTGTACGTCGATTCCGTTGATGTCGAGGTGCGTTCGAAGAGGTAACGTCGCTGGAGAAGCTTCGTAAGCTGACGGAGAAATCCTGAGGATGAAACGGCGTTCTCCTTTCGTTGACACGGGAAGAAGATCAAAAGAAGCAGCGTCGTCGATCTTCGAAAAGACACCGACTGCAAAGAAGAGAAAGGACGACAAGTCTTTCTCTTCTTATGGTGACGTCGTTCTTCGTCGGAGCCTAAGTGTTCTTCGCGTTCTTTGTCGTGGTTTGAAGAAGAATAATAAAGCTCCCAATCCTCTCAAGGTGGCAAAAGAAATCTAACCAAAATAAAATAAGTCTAAGGCTTATTTTATTTACACAACTAAACCACATTGAATTTCAAAAGATTGAAATTAAATAACTCATATCAATTAATAACTCATGTTGTCAAAAATTAATAGAAGAGGAGTTATTGGGAGTTTAAAGGGGAGTTGAAGAGTTAGGTTTTGTGTGGGCCCCACCACACTTAATCCTCTCAAGGGAGGTTATGTGGGTGTGGGTCCTACCTTTAACTCCCTTTGGGAGGATATAACCAACATGGTTTAAACTAAATTGTGTTTCCACAATTTATTTAACTTCATTTAATTTCCCCCAAAACTAACTCTCAACCCGCATAAAACGCAACCTCGGAATAGGTCTCCTTAAGCGAATATCAGTGCTGCGAGTTCATCGGTGTCCTCCGAATTCGATTCCGGGCACCGGTTCAAACTTTAGAAAAACCCGCTCATTCGTTCACTGAACATACCCGAGCCAAACTTTGGAAATTGATTCCGGCCACACCGGGCCTCAGAATCAGGTGCCGTCAGAAACCGCGCTCTTGTAAAATTCAAAAGAAATTAAGAAAGAATTTCCCTTGAATTTTACGGGTCTTTACAACCAGCATGATCAGATACATTAATGGATATATATATGAAATTACTACATAACTATATACTTTTATCTTGATCAATGTTTTAGGATTCACATTGATTATTAATAGAAAAGGATTCATCTCTTTTAGAGTGTGATGTAACAACATCATTTTAAAATCATCCAATGAATTTTCTGATTTCTCCTTTTTTTATGATTCCTTGAGTTGTTGTATATATAAACTTTTGTTCAACACTAGCACATTCTTCTATATTAATGATGAAGAATATTTGTAAATATATCCAAATCCACATTAAAAAAATCCCAATCAAGCCATTACACTAATATTGAAACCTATTTTGTGGCCACTATTGGAATTTTTCACTTTAGTACCTCTTGGTAATGGAAACATATTTTGGGAATGTAACATATTTCTATAATAATAGCACCATATATGAGGTAAATGATTTTGTGTCACTACTAGAGAACTAATTTTTATTAAAAATTTATATCATCTATATTATACACCTTCAATGTTAACCTAAAAGGGATTAAAGTTGATTTATACAAATGAATTCAAAAATATTATGTAATTGAAGTGAAATTAGTTTTGTGTACTTGTGTTCACACTAACTTACAGTGGAGAAGTATTTCCAATTTATAGTGATTCATAAAATAAGGTATTGTGATGTTTAATTATATGTATTGATATGAATATATATTTTTCCATAATAATATTATTGTTTATTATATAATTTACACAAATAATGATTTGAGGTTAGATTTGTGTAATTTTTACATTAATGATATAAAGTTCTATCTCTATATAAAAAAATGTGACATATACACTAATAATAAATGATTAAAGTATACATTCACCTAAATAGAGATTAATATATTCTATAATATATTTTAATTTTTGATTAATGATTTTGAATGCTCGATTCCTTACCACAATACAAAAGATATCAATGTGGTAGATACATTCTATTAAAAGGATCGTTCTATATTATCAATGGTGATGATAAAAAATGATGTAATATTTATTGAATGGAAAATGTTGGACCCTATAACATTATTGGAAGAAGAGAAATATTATCTTACTCAAATTAATGATCGACTATATATCTATATGAAGATTGAAGTGGGAATGAAAAACAATATAAAGTTATAATGGAATGTAAGAAATGTTCCTATTATGAACTTGAATGTGATATAATGATATATTATTGGAATTGATTATGTTTCCTATAAATATCATCATTGTATAATTTAATATTGGAGGAAACTCATGGCTCATAATTATCTATCTATCCTAAAACTAAGATGATGTATGGAGACATGAATGTGTCATTATAGTAGGATGAAACAAGGAGAGATATTGTAGAGTATTAATCTTGATTCATTGAATATCATAGTGTTAGGGGATATAGACAAACTTCTATGGGGATGTTACAACTTTTACCCATACAAGATTAGAAATGGAAAAACATAAATGCAGATTTCTTAATCAGACACACAAAAACATCAAAAGTCCACAATTTTATGAATAAATATTTATATAAATCTTGGATACTAAATGTAAATTTTTACAGAACATTACAACTCTCCTGGTTGAGGTTTATTGGAAGAAATAGAAATTTTATGTAGACACATGGGGATTCGAGGATGTGTTAATGTAGAGATATATCCATTTTTTATTTATATGACACAATATCAAGGAAAAATCTATTTAAAGATGGGTATAATGTGACAACCCAAGATTTTATATATATATCCTTTGAAATAAACTTTGTATATTTGATCGTTTTCTTTACAAACAATCCTTACTCAAAATGAAATGTAATTTAATGATCTATTAAATACATGCCATTATATAGGGCAGTACAAATAGTAACAAAAAAATTATAAAATTGATTTATATATTTTTAAAATCATTCAAATTTATTTATTAAATTATACTAAAAAAGTACTTAATTTTTAGTAATGTAATTTTATGCTTCAAAAATTAATTTTATTCAAAACTTGTATTTATAGAATATTGTGCAATGAAATTATAAATTAATTATACATTTTTTAGATATTTTGGTTATGGAAAAAATAAAATTTTATATATTATGAAGTTAATTTTTTATTATGGTTAATCTATAAATATCTGGAAAATTTATATTTTTCACTTTATTGAAAAAATACTGATGTTTTGTAAAATTTTAAATTGTATTAATTAAATTAAAAAATTTAATAGACATGTTATTTTTAAATTAAATTTTTTTTAAATTGATTATAAATAATTTATTTATATACATAGTAATCTTCATTATTCGGGATTTTTCATATCATCTCATTTTTTGGTTTAAAAACATGATTTTCTAAGACTTATTATTATACGTAACATGTGTTTTGTAAAAAAATAAATTTATAAATATGAAATAGTGAATTTAAAGAAATTTAAAGATTATATATTAGATTAAATATTTTAGTAATAACTATATAATTTTTACCAAGAGATGAATGGATGTAAAATCAGTTTTAATCATAAAAACATTAATAAAAATGTGGTTCCAAGCATTTTACACGATTTTTTGAAACCAAATTATGTAACTTCAGCAAATTAAATCTTTTAAAATAGATTTTTTTTAATAATAGTTTTTTAAATATAATATGGTAAACTTTATTTTTGGATACAATGAATTGTAAATAGAGTAAAAAAATTCCACTGTTAATGTTAATCCTCATTTATCTAGGGGTTAAACAGAGAGACAAGTGTAGGAATGATAGATAAACATGTAAAATTGTCATTAGTTGATGATATTTCGAATTTTTATCTTTTATATTATTAATTTTTCATTTTTTCAACTTTCTCATGATATTTATCTTATATAATTGAAATTGATTATGTAATTCCTTGTGTGTGGCTACCGAAAATTATAAAAGATAACCTATTATCCTCCCTTATTCATAGAATGTTAGACTTCAATATCATCCAATAACTACTCTAATTCCATACTAGATTTTTTACCATCATCTATGATACCTTTTTAATATACTATGACCAATCATTCAATGTTTAACGTCTAATCCAAAGGAGGTCTCTCAAATAAAAGGTACAAATATTAACCAAGATATTTCAAATTTATATATTCATCAACAATATATAAAAATATTCTATAAATAAAAAATAATGAATCCAATATAAAAAATGTAATGATATATTATTATGATTATTTAATTAACACTTCCCCCTTCTTCTCCATAAAATGGGTAATCCCAGTATTGCCCATATGTGTGTGTAGACTATCGCCTCTACATAGTGATATGATTCATTTTACAATACCATATTCAATGGATATAAATTATGATATATATAATTTATATATATTCTATTTGTTATATAATAATGGTTATTAAAAGCTGAATTATTACTTACCTTTCTTTTTACCCTCTATTGAAAAGGTGGAAACATCACTCTTTCCTATATATGGATTATCATATTCACAAATTAATGTAATAATTAATCATCACTATGTAATTTAAATGATTATAAAAATATATAATGATTAGATATTTTAATTATGAAAATTTTAATATTATTTATATTAGGGAATAATTACCAACATGAAAATACCATAACAATCTAACCAAAAAATCCATGAAAAAGAAAACAGTTAACAATAAGAAGGGATGATGTTAATTAAGAATTATTAATAAATGGTTGTTAAAAATATATAAATGGAAAATATAGGGTATTATAAGTATTAATATGATTATTTTATATATTTATAAAAAAATTATTATATAGAAGGATTGAGTTATAATTATGAAATATGGACTCACGGTAAGGGTTTTACATTACAATCCCACTTTTAATTAGGATTATAAATGATAAAAAATATTATGTTGAAATTATATTATCTATCCCTATAAAATATTATTTATTTTCTTCCCAATTGTTTATTTTTATAGATTGTATTTCTCCATTCATTTTCCTCATTTTAAGTACTCATGAGACCAAATAAATAGTTTTAAGGGGAACTGAGTTTATTTCTCAATTCGATTGAGAATATTTTTCTTCCATATACAAATATTTTTATATATTTTATCAATATTGTCATTAATATTTTATAATAATTTTATAAATTCATTTTTACCAATTTTTGGATTTCTATAAAATTTTATAAAAAAATTATAATTTAATTTTTCTTAAAATTTAATTTTCATTTGAAAAAGTTAAAATAATTCTCCCAAAATCATGAATTCTCTTTTTTTTAGTTTCATTTATGTTATTATGTGGTTATATAAAAATATTTTTATCCTTTGTGGTTATTAAAATTTTATTTTGTATATAGTTTATTTCAAAATGAAGTGGGTATATTCCTTAAGAAAGGTTTCAGTGATCTATTAACAGAATTTTTATATATGAAAACATATATTGATGTTATTTATGATTCAATAAGGATATGATCCCATAATACCATATTTTTTATTTACCAATATTATTTATGATTATTTTTATGGAATAATTAGTAAACAATGTTTCTTTTACATGGGTTATTTTATAATGAAATCATAAAGGTTTTCGTTATCCTATGGCACACATATGAATTGATTATGATTATATAATGGGTGGGACCATTATATACCTCATATTAAATGGGATAATATTAATGTTTTATCTGATTAAAGGGTATAATATAGGTTATTACATGCCCAATAGTGGGTAGATGACCTGTTATCCCATGCTTGTAAGAATGTACAATAGACATTATACTGAGACCCAAAGAGGGTACCTGGGATGTTAACCAGAGCACAAAGCAAGTACATGGGTGGTTAGGTCAAGCCAAACATTTTATGAATTTCTTGGGGGGTATCATGGAAAAAATATATCTATGATTTAGAATATTACACACTATATACAACTATTTTATGATAAGATCTCAGTCTAGTATAATTCTATTATAAACATTTTTCACTTATTTGTTTATTAATTCATGTATTATGAACTCTTATGCTTGATTCTACGATGCATGATTATGATCTATATATTTTTTTGGTAGAAATTTGAAATTTTAATCTTATATTTTAAAACACATATTCTTATGATATTATTATATATGAATACTGAAAGATATATCACTTATTTACTAATTAAAATCATATAATATAACATTTTATTATATTTAAATTTACCCTTGATAAGAAAAATTGTTTTAAATATGATATGTCTAAGAAGGGTTCTAGTTGGGATAAACATAATGGGAGAAAATGGGGATATTTTATATACCACTTGCTCATGTTTCCATTTTTTCAAATACACTAATCCATTATTATTAAATAATGGATCATAACTATACATAATGAATATAAATCTAACATTATTTAATATTTATATATGTGTTTATTGGGTCACTATAAATTATATCTAATAAACGATTTGTTATGTTATTAATTAAGATGATATAATTTTATATAGAACCCATATGATAATCCATTGTATAGGATAACATCATAAGTTATGATAAATAAATAATTGTGGTTCTTATAGAATATATATATATACATATATATTTATATATGGGTACTATTATGTGGGTTTTGTTATAGAATATTTAAACCTATGTGTTAATAACTCTGAGTTGAGAGTATTTGGTATTAACTAATTGGCACGAGTGAATGATGATTGGACCTAAGACTACACACTGGGATGGGAACTCCCAGGGTATATTCATGGGTTAATTCATATATTATTTATAATCCATTATAAAATATATGGATAGATAATTAAAATGGATGGCCTTTGTTATTATTAATTCTTTAAATATTTTAAATAATGTGTCAATGTTTAGAAAAAAATAAAAGATTTTCAGGATAATAAGATTTCCCACTATGAAGATTTATTCCCATATTATGACTTCTGGTTTCAATAAATGGATTAAAAATTTACAAAACTTCCTAATGTTGAATGTGAAGGAAAGTGAAATGATTTTTCTCCTAATAAACCAATTTTAGTGGGAGATGGAAAGAAAATTATTATTGTTATTTCTACACAACCTTCTCAAACGTTGTATGGTGTCAAACACATAAACAAGAAAATTAGTGAAAAATTATCATTTAGCCATTCATAGTGAAACAGACACATTCTTGTATGATCATCTAATTTCTACCCATTATAATTTATTTTACATTCCCAATTCATAGATCATAAAAAATTTATTTTCATTTTTCATCATTTAGAAGGAGAATTAGTACTATGGATGAATCATATAAGGAACATGAATAAATAAAATAAAATTGAATCCATTGATTGTTATGATTTTAAGAGGTAATTATTTATTAATTTATTTCCAAATATTATTCATTATAATAATAATTCCTTTATATAAACTATAAAAATAGTGAATCTATTGGTACTTATGGAGAAACGTTTAGATGCCTTTAGAGGTATGCATCTGTTTTTATTAATAAACCAAAATATAAGATCAATAAAGAATAAAGTGGCATAAAAACATGTTTCTTAAAGATTTTATCAATAATATAATATAATAGATTTGAATAAATCATTTTATATGATCTCAAGGTGAAAATTGAGTTGTGATTCACCCATCAATCTGATGGTTTTGATAAGAAATGAAATATTTAAATCTAGAGAAATTATAATAAAAAATAGAGTGAAGAAGGAAATACATTATTTTTTCATTATTTTTTCATTATTTTTGGAATGGAATTATGTGAAAATTTTCTTAATGGGACTTGTAATTTCTTAATGTGTGGTAAGGAAGTACATCTGGAAATCAATTATTGAAATACTGAGAACAATTTTTCTAATTAATTGAATGGTGAGAGATCTCTATAAAATCCACCACCCAAACTACAATGTTTAATATGTAATAAGTATGGTAATTATTCTATAAATTCCTTAAATAATAGATCTATTAATGATTATTGATGTAAAAACCCACTTCATCCTATAGAAAATGGAAAATCTCATGTGACCACTATTGTAGAAATGGGGTATGACAAAAAAGTGATGAAATTTACTATTACCCTCCTCTTTAAAATTTAATATTTATTATACGATTCTTTTTTCACCCTATCATTTATATATTAATAGATTTATAAGGGTTCCACATTACAAAATCATTTAGTAAATGTTAAATTAATAATAAAAAACTCATAATGGTATAGTGATCCGGTCTTATGTCTATATCTCTTCTCTAATATCATTTTGAGGGAACATACACCCTTAAAATATTATTATTCTCCCTCATTTATAATTTTATATGATTTTAGGAAAATATTTCATTTATTTATCTAATTCCTATAATAATGTTCAAGAAAAGAAATTCAACACTGATATCCAAAACTAATTGCAGAACCTCTATCATTGTGAGGATAAATATTAACTTCCTATGGAAATTGAAATAAATTATACGAGACATTATTCCAATTCAAAGGGGAGTTTGGGATAAAATAAACCCTAATGATATATACATTTTATATGAGTTTTTTATATATTTCAAAAAAAGTATCATATTTTTCCTTTGAATCATAATGTGGGGTTTTCAGTTGAACTAATACATAAAGCTATAACTATAGTAAACACTATATATAGAATGGACCTGATTGAGTTGGTTGAAATAATGAAGAAACTAAATTATAATATTGACTAGGGGTCATTCGACGAAGCATTTCACCTTGGGTTTCACTTTTTATTCTTACTAATAAGAAATATGGATCAATGAGATATGAGATTCATTATCGAAAAAATAAATCATTATCAAAAATAAGTATTACCTACCCATTATTCATTTGTTTTTTAAAAATTATGAGGAGTTCAATATATTTTCTATAGTGATCATTGATCTGGATAATATCATTTTAGGGTCAATATTTAATACATACCCATGACAACCTTCCATTCATGGTAAGTACATGTTAAATTTAATGTAATTTTATTATCATGTTCAAATTCCCTCATTATAGTCATGAATATAATGAATAGAGTATATAGAGATTTCCATGATATTAATGTGGTTTTATTTATAGAATACATTCCTATATATTCTTTGATCATGTAAGACCGTGATGATAACATGTGGATTATATTTAAGAGAGTATGGAAGGAGGGGTTTTATTAAAAATTTATCATGTTTTGATTTTGAATATATAAAGTAATAATTATTGGGTTATATAATCTCATGTGATGGTATATTGAAGGATCCATACAAAAGTTATTGAACATTTTGGAAAACAAACAAATATGAATATGATCTAATGTTTTCTAGGGTTAGCAGAATATTTTCAATAAATTTTGAATAATTTTTCAAGGTTATCTTATCCCCCCATAATGTTAACTTGGAAGGGAGTCAATTTCCGTTGGACTGATTAATGTGAAGAATATTTCTAGAAACTAAAGAAAATTTTTGTCTGCTTACATATGACCACAATAACTGGTAATAGAGACGGATTGTTTATTTGTATTGATTCATCATTAAAAGTGTTTAGATCTATTTTTATGTAGAATTATATGGTTATAGCTTATCTATCACAACAATTAACAATTAATGAAAAAATTAATAGAATCATGATTTAGGGTTAGAATTTATAATATTTTTTTAAATTTATAGATGCATTATTGTTACGAACAAATTTGTGTAAAATATATTAGCCATAAAATATTAAATTATATATTCGCCCATAAAGTTTTGTATATGAACTATTTAATATGGTTAGAATTGAGTAAGGATAATGACTACCCAATACATTAATACCTTGGGAAAGTGAAATACGTGGGTTATTCTTTGAGTCAAAAGGATCATAAAAGATTATCTATGATTAGAATAAAAAAAGATGAAATATTTATGGATTTACAAAGGATTTATGTCGAAATAATGAAATAAAGGGAGAAATATTATATTTCATAAATGAGTCTTCAACCATATATGAACATAATGATTAAAGAGGCAAAAAGGAGAATATATATTGAAAACAATAGTTGAGAAATGTTTTTGAGTTCAATGATGATTATGATGGAATGATGAGGTTCATTAACCGAGCATGTGTCTCATCAATACCACAGTTGACTAAATAGATCTTGGAAAAATATTATATTTCATAATTCATTATTAATCCTAGAAATAAGATGATTTAATTATCTATGAACTATTATTTTTGGTCAGATAACATGAAGAGAAACATTTAAGAGTATATATCTTAGTCCATGGTGTGTTAGAGAGTAAAGGGTGAGAGACATGATTCTATGATAGAATTGATATAATTAACCTTACAAGAATGAAAATAGGAACACATTAATATGCATTTCATCACGACACACCACAAAATGTCTAATGTTCATAATTCTTTTTGAGTTATAGATGATAGAAAGAAGAAATCATCACATTTAATTACTATTAGAGAATATTTCACTTATGAACACATATTCAGGATGCATAAAAAATAATTTTAATGCTTTCTGAGAGTATCAAATTCTATTATATCAGATAGAGATCAAAGGTTTGCCTTGATATTTAACTGATGTAATTATCAAGATATAGATATAAAGATGTGTTTCAGTACTATGTTTCTTCCGTAGATTTTTGTTAATTGTGAGAGAAAATCTAAGAACGTAGAGGTTATGCTATCATCTTATTCTATGGACATCATCATGGGTTAGGATCAACACCTTCCACTAATCGAATTCTATTTTAATAACATCATTACATAAATTATTAACATGACTCCATATGAATCCATATATGGAAATAAGTTAATAAATCCAATGTTATAATAAAAATTTGGGGAAAGAAATAAATTTTGAAATAAGTTAGATAAATATATTTCATAAAAGTTTATATCAATTCAACATCACATCAAGGCAGCTCAGTGTCATTGGAAGGTTTATACTAATAATCGTTAGTGATTTTTAGAATTCAATGTTAGTTTATTGGTATACCTATAAATATTTATATGTAATAAGGTCATGAGATTGGAAAATAATGGATAGTTTAGCCATAGGTATATTTGTCCCTTTGATATTCTTGATCAAGTGAGGACATTATCTTATTACATGTCACTTCCACCAACCCTCTATCAATTTTATGACGCATTCCCTTTATAATTTCTATCGAAGCACACAATATATTTTTTATATATTCTTGAATAAAATATTTTACCTAAATATATTTATATTTTTTATTACGAGTAACTTATATAGCCATGGATAATAGAGATAAATTCTAACGTAACCAGACTATGAATCTGGTTAAGTTTATTTTACGGAATCAAAAATTTGAGGAAGCTACATGTGAAGTTGAGGATATGATGATGATAAGTCGGCCACAATTTTTGGTATTCATGTGACCGAATTTCAAGGGTGACATTCATTTTCTAAGTGTGAAAAATTGTAACACTCAATTATTTTATATTTCATTACTTTGAATTGAACATGAGATATTTTATAACTTTATTTGTATAAAAAATAACGTCTCAATGATCTGTAATATAAGGATTATTTATAACCTAGATATATAATTTGTATGTATGAAAAATAAAAAAATATTAAAATATATATTTATAATTCATTTAATAAATGAATATCTATTAATTAATGACAAATAAATAAGATAATAACTTCAATTAATATCATTTTATGATTCAGAAAATATCTTCAAAAAGTATTTTATTGCATTTTTTATGAAAGCCTAAAAATTATTTTTTACTATTTAAGAAATAAAATTTAGCTATAATATCATTTTTAAATAGACAAGTCAATATTATCATATTTCTAGGTTTCAGTTTTTCACTAAAAATATTAATTTTTTAGTTAATTGTGAAAAATAAGAAATTTTTAAAATGTGTACATTATTATAAATAAATAATACAATTAAAAATAATCACTACATTTTAAAGTAACAAAACCCCACTATAATTATAAATAATATAATTAATTACATAGGAATCTATAGTATACTTGACTTTTGTAGAAGAAACTTTTTTGTAATGATAAACCTTTTTCTAAAAATATTCTTTATGCTTGTAATCTGTTTTTATATTAATATATTAAATAAATATATATTCAATGATTCTTTTAATTAAATATATAAATTGAATATTCAATAAAATATTTTAACTTTAATTTTGTTTTCTTTTCAATGCTAAACATCGGTTTTCGATAGATTTTATGCTTAAAAAGGTATTTTTCAAAAACATTGGGTTTGTTACATTTTTGCACAATTATTTAAAATTATATTAAAACACTTATATAAATTTATTCTGGAAAACTAGGTCTAAAATTAAAATTAATAATAATAATGGTTTGGTAGGGTTATGTTATTTTTTTATTATATTTAATAGTAAAAACATAGTTTTTTACCCCGTTTTAGGTTATAACGGTTTTTCTGGGGGTTAAACCTAGTGAAAATGTTTTGAATACCACACAAACATGTTAAATTATTATTTTATAAAGATATTTAAACCATTTATTATCTTATCTTAAAATAATTTTCTATTTTTTCCACATTTTCATGAAGTTGACCTTATATTATTGAAATTATTTTAGAAATTCAATGTCTATGTCGCCCTCACTTATAAAAGGGAACCTCTTCTCCTACCAGATTTTATCTTTCTATATTGTAAAATTCTTACTCCCAAACCATATTATATTATTTATCTCCATAAATTATCCGATTTTATTATCATATTATCAATCATTCAAGATGTAATATGTATGTCAAAATAGGACACTCAAAAAATAGGTACACAATTTAATTGAGCTATTTTCATATTATTAATACTAAACATTCTCTAAAACTATTATATCCTTCAAAACATGATTAATATAATATAATAAATATAATTAGATGTTATTATCATTAGGGAACATCCCTTTATTTCTTGTTCTCCATTAAATGGGAAATGAATGTATCACTTGTTTTTACGTGTAGACCATCACCTCCACATATAGATATGATTCATTTTACATCACTAATATTCATGGGTGGTTATTGTTATTTATAATATATATATAAATATGTATTATTTTTCATATAATAATTTATCTATAATTGTTAATTTTTAGTTACCTTTATTTCATTTCATCCACATAACAGTTGAAAACATCACTCGTACATAAATATAGACAACCATCTCTATGAAGTGATGTATTTCATTTTTCATCACAACATTATATGAATGGTTTTAAATGTATATAATGATTAACTATTTGAAATTTTATAAGAATAAAATGAATGATGATATGGAACCATGATCAATGTTCAAGGAACTTAACATCAGAATTGAATCTTATATGAAGAAGGTTACAGTTAATACCACAAAACATAGATTTTCATAAAATATTATTAATAATACAGCATTGAGATGATATAATTGAACCATATTAGTTATTTTAGGTATTAATATTTTAATGGTATAAAATTATTATATATTTATATTTATCATAAATGATGTTATTGTTCTTATGATGAAACAATTACTTGAGTTAAGGGTTTTACATTACAGAGAATAATTTTACAGGGGTTGTTTGTGATTTAGTTTATGATGATATAATTTTATGATATATCTATCAAAAGTATTATGTATGTTTTTTCAAAATCTGGTTATTTATATTGAATTATTTTTTCCCTTTAATATTCAACTCTTTATGTACCCAATATAATTAATGAAAATTTCTTTAGAGAGCCGACTTTATTTCTTTCTATAACATTGAATATATTATATTCTATGTTAATATTTTATTTCAAAATATTTTATAAATGTTGTAACTATTACATAAATATTATATAAATTCATTTTTAATTATGATTTAATTTAGATAAAAATCAAGAAAAAAAATCTTCTTTAATGTTTTCCAAATGATGCATTTTCAACTTTTTACCAAAAATGTGAAAGGAATTTCAGGAAGAACATACACTACAAAAAATGAATTTTCCTACCACCATGACTTCACTTTGGTTTGAATGTTCCTTTTCTTGTCTCTGTAGTTCAATCCAAAGAAATATGTTTTCTTATTATTTTTGGAAATTCTTATATTTTAAACAACTGATTTCCAAATAAAGATTTTAATTCTTCAATAGATGTTCTAGTGATCATTTTAATGTATTTTTATCTATAAAAATATATTTATATTTTTCTTATGGTTTATTTGGGATTAGATCAAATTCTACCATATTTATTCACTCTTTATATTTTATATTATTATGATGATGAAATATTTGTTAAACCTAATTTCATTTTCACTGGTTATGTTATTATGAAATGATAATCATTTAAATGATATTATAGAATATATATATATATATATAATGTTATTGTGTGTTTAGTGGTTATGTTTCTTACTACCTATTAATTAGCTAAAAATTTATGTTTTATGATCTCAAAGGTTATATATGAGGTTATCACATTCCCAAATAATGGTACACATTAGGTTATCCAAAGCCTGATGTAGTGAAACAAGCAGTATTCCAAAGAAAAACATGTGACAAATGGATTTGATGGAATCCTTGGATAATATTTACATGATTCTCATTATGAAAAAAATTATATCACTATTTTATGAAAACATCTTGTGCTAATGTTATGATCCAATCGATTTATTTCTTTGATTCCTTTATGATTCATGTCCTTAAACACCTAACATTTATTCCACAACTCAAGAATATGTTCTATAATTTTTTTTCATAATTTAAAATGTTAATATCATGTTCTCATGTAATGATTCTCAATATATTATTAAATATGATCATTGAGTTATATCTCACTTTTTTAACCATACAACGAATATGAGATCCCCTTTTATTATGTTTCTTTTTACCTAAGATATAGATAATCGTTTCAAGTATGATATGTCTATGAAGGGTGATATTTGTTAATAAATTAACAGGAGTTGATGTAAAACTTTTTTTACAAGTACATTATGCACCCATGTTTCTAAAGTAACTAATTCAATCCGATTTTTAGTTTGGATCAATGAATTTTCCCACTATCTCTTGTACCAATTTATTTCCACAATATATTAGATACCCTAGGAGGGGGTGAACGATGGTATGTTATTTAAACTAATACACAATTTGATGATATTACATCATTTAAAAACATGATTATTTCCTATTATCACTATAATATATATATAATGATATAAAATTATTCAAGAGATATTATATATTTACATAGAACACCCTAGAATTCCTTGTTTAAGGAGAATACAAAGGTGATGCGATGATATACCAAAACACACTATAGTTGAATTCTTATATAATGATTTTAGTTTACCCAATATACCTCTTCGTTTACTACCAAACATGAGTTTAAATCTCACTACTCTCTCTTTTGAAGTGAACTAACTGTTACATCAATAGAAAACCTTTTATTTCATCAATAACTATCATTTAAAAACTAATTATTGCATCATGATTCTCTTCCTCCACCCAAATAGGGACCACTAATTTATACATAATTATTTTAAAATTCTACTCTTATTCATAAAATATGTAAATTAATGAAAAACTTGTTCTTGATTTATACAGTATATAAACTTTCACCAATCATTTTACTTTTACAAATCTTCTAATAATTTATATAACTCCCATATTCAACAATAAACTAGTCAATTTAATCCTCTAATAATTACATTATCATTTATATTATGTAAAATTAAATCCTTTGTATAACACCCCGACCCAAGTTAACCATAGTCGGTGCATTATTACATAACATTGGCATGATCACACGAAAGATCATGACTTGAAAGATTGATTAGTTTAGTAGCCTTGGAATCAGTAGATATATTCATAAAGTTTACATTACATCATAAAATGAAAACTACCACAATATAGTCTCTAGAGTCCACACTCTTATCCCCTCATACTATCCTTGCAGGTCATTAATAAAATACTTCTTCACATCCTAGGAAAAATAAAACATAGAAAGGGGTGAGCTTAGATGCTCAGTAAAGATAACAATATACCGGAATCTTTCATAAATACGAATAAAAATTTAAGTCAATGTATAACTAAAACAAAATCCTTTTAAACATGAACGTTAGCATAATATGGAAAAGATAAAATGAAATAATAAAATTTACTTATTCACATAGATATTCTACTAGTTGAATAATAACATGCAATATCAATAACCACTTTCATAATGCTGGAATGCATACTTCCAGACTATCATAACCACATAGTCAAGGCCTTGTGCCAAGACTACAAATACGATTTTTTTCAAGGCCTTGTGCCAAGACACTAGTTTGTCACATTAGACCTACAGATGCATCGAGGAGCTATATTGGGCTCCACCCGTCACATATTAAGTCCAATGAATTACTCATATGAACAGGTTTAAACAAAACATAAAAATTCGTATTAAAACTAGCATACGAAATGTCAAAAATTTCTCCATAAACCATAAAAGGTATAGAAATAGCACATCCACAGTAAAAAAATCAAAAAACCTTCAATACAATATGGATGTTTTGTATCATAATAAATAATCTTCAATTAAGCTTAAAATCCATCAAAGGATGTTGACATAGATGAAATCAAAACTATTTAATAGAAATATCTCTTTTTTTAAATCATTTAAAGTCACATGATTATAAAATAAAACATTTACTTTTAAAATATTCTTATAAGATTTTAAGGCATTCTTAAAGGATTTTATAACGGTGGAAAATAGCCACACCCGCCGTATAAGTTAAAAAAAATTCTTACCTTAATTCTGTCGAAAAGGTTTCAAAGGACCTTGTTTGAAACACAACAGAAAGATTCCTTTATAACTTCTTATAAAACTTCAACAAGGGTATAAATGAATTTATCCCATAGTATTTAAAATATTATGAGTAATTTGAAATACATTATTAAGAAACATGTATTTGGATGATAAAGAGGTCCCAGTATATAATTATATATAAACAACCTCAGATAATGAAGAGATTCTGAAATAAATCCATACCTTGTCATTTTCCTTAGTTTATGGTATGTTAAACTCATGTATAATAGTTAAAACATTGTTATTAAATTATAAAAGAACCATATACATCATTATGATATCACATATGATCTTCTAATAATTCTTTGTTAATTATCGTCGTTTTGGGTGTTAACTTACTCGTTTTCTTTTATATTTTTTGTTACATAAGCCATGTTTGTTAAGGATAGGTTTTATATTATTCATATCCATAATGATATAATGTTATTAAACATTAATTTTCATCATAATAATGATAATTAGTCTTTAAATGATACGATGGAGAATGAATCTCATCACGTTCGTGGAGACGGTAGTCCGTACGTACGTGTAACAGCCCAAGATTTTATGAAAAATATTCTTTTTAATTTTATTAATGTCTTGTGTTATACGCTACACCAAAAGGAGCTTTCACAATACACATCTCTGACCTGGCTTGAATTATACGCAATCATGACCTTCCACGATAGCTTGTGTTGTACGCAACACCGAGTTTCGCTAAACAACGATATGCTATTAAGATATTATTAAAACTAGCCATTATGGATAGTAATAACCACTTTTTGAAATTTTGTAAATTTTATTTTTCAAAATGGAATTCATTTTTGGATTCGTAATATCGAAATTAGCTTAGGGTGAAATTTTGGTACTTTTCGGATAACTTTCATATTCTGATGAATAGTGAAAATTACTAAATTTTAATTAAAAACAACTTTTTTAATCGAAATAATTAATAGTGATAAATTATTAATTTGAGTGGTTTAAAAGTATATTTAGAATATATTTTTACAATTTAATACAATGTTGTTCATTGGATGTAATTTCACATTTAAACCAGTTATAAACTAGTGTCAAACTTTTGATAGTTATTATCTCTTAAAAACACGCTATTTGTTTTGACGACGAGAATTAATTTTTAAATTAGTTAATGCAACTTATATGTTTTGAATTTTGTAAAATAGACATCATTTTTGAGTTCATAATATCAAATATATCTTAGGCCTAATTTTTGGTATTTTTCTGAAAACTTTCAATTTTCGATGAATAGTGAAATCACTAAGTGGTAGTTAAAAAACTGAATTTTTCATAAAACATAATTTTACCGCTTCTGTGAATGGAATTTTGAAAATCCGAGAGACACGGTTAATATCAAGGACTAAAATGTGGTTCAATGAGATGAAAATAATTTTTGGTGAATAGTAACTTTTTACTTTTTTTTACCACGGTTAATAGTAAATAGGGTAACTAAGGGTAAATATTATATTATTATTACCCTAACACATGTCCTAATTCTATTGGATAATTTTAATTCGACCAGAAACAACATTATGAATAAAATATGACCATTTAGGCCCACTTGGATTAGATTAGGACATTTATTATTAATTTATTTAAAGAAGGGTTAAAATAGTTAAAATCAAAGTTTAATAAGTAAATCATTTTTAATATGGGGTTATACATAAGATAAATTCGACTATAAATATTCATTAGAAAGATAAAACGAATTCCTACATAATCATATTTTATTTATAATTTTTAGACTTTAAATAAATAAATGTATTTATGACACAACGATGATGCAGTAATTACCCTTTTAAGGAAAGATTAACATATTTGATGTTATAAATGCTCAAATGAATGTAATTTGAGACTTTTTATGAATTCCACTAATTTTCTAGGTTACTATGATATATTTATGTTGATTTAATCAACTTGGTTCGAACATATAATTCTTTTATGACTTTCAAAAAAATCATATATCAAATAGTGTCAAAATTGACACAAAATAGTTTTTAAATCAAATATTATATTATTAATTGTTATTTTATTCCTAAAAATCTAAGGTTCGGCCAAATGACTTAGATAAGGATATATGTATTAATAATAAACAATTTGGGGTTCGTTTGGCATGTTATAGTAAGTTTATTAACCATATAGTGGAAGAAAACAAAAAGACACGGTAAAAGTTAAATTATTTAACTTAGAGTTAAATCTAATTGATAAGGTGAAAATAATAACCTAAACTTGTCTAAATCCTATTGGTTGATAGGATTTCGACCCATCCCCACTTTATCTTCGAAATAAGACCCTTTGGAACCATTATAAACCGATTTTGACATTAATATAAAATAATATTTTGAGATATTCCTAAGGTGCCCCTCTCCTCCCTTATAAAAGGACACCTCCTCCCCCTCCTCCTCACACCAATTTGAGCACTCATGCTCGGCCAACCCCTGCAAAAATCCCTTCTCCACTTCCCTATAATAATCCTAGAGGTTCTGGTCTTCCTCAAAGACCAATTTTAGAGCCCTAAGAGGAGGTCTCAAAGAGGCGCTTCAAAGAAGAGGTAATTACCGTTACCAATTATTTCATCTTTATTTCTTCTTCCACTTCTTCTTATTAGGTTGTTTCATTATGAAGTAATAACATCAGTATCACTAATATACTGATATGTTATTATAAGTATGAAACAACACTATTTCACCATCTATCCATCCTACGAAAAAAGAAATCACCGCGCGTGCGTACGTACGGAATACCGTCTCCACACCGTGGTGTAATCTATTTTCCACCACCACCTTACATGGATGGGTATAATGGTGTAAAGAATAACTACACATAGTTATTAAAACATCATATTTATTCTGATATATTTTATAATCCACTCCAATTCAATTCAATATTTATGGAAATGATATCATCGCTCGTGCGTACGTACGGACTACCGTCTCCACGACGCGATGAGATTCATTCTTAATGATTAACCATTCATGAATGATTATAAAGTATATATAATAAGTACTAATGAAATATATGACATAATAATGATACTGGATTTATTTATATATATATATATATATATGTATGTCATCTACTTACTTCCATTCAAGACAATAAGGAAAGAAAAACAGCGTTCATGCGTACGTACGGACTACCGTCTCCATGAACGGTGTTTTTCATTTTATTTATCCATCTATTATATATATATATATACTGAATATATATGATATATAAATCAAATTTTATATTCTGGAAGTAAGTAAATCCTGATATAAGTAATAATAATGTCAAGAACAACAAGTCAAAACACCTACGATAAATGAAACGATTTTACCCAAAACACTTCTTTAACATGGAATTTACAAAAGAACGGGTAATATAATGTCATAATTGAACCATATATGATATCATAACAATGAATATGATTCTATAATAAGTCAATGACATTATTTAAATCATTATACAGGAGGTTCGGACACATACGAAGCAAATCGGACCTAAGGTAAGGGAAATATCACAATCTCATTTTTATCCGAGATTGTTTATTCGTAAGTATTTACTGGGGTGTATTTTATCATCCACATCCATGTTTCATCAATATGTAATATTATTTCCATCCTTCTACAATATTTTATATCCAATTTTACCCTTCGGTATGTTTTTTTGTAAAAGATATGAAAGGAATCTTTTGTCGTTTTTCGTACGAGGTACTTTATGACTTTTCCGACAAAAGTACGAAGAATGTTTTTTTAACTTATACGGCATGAATGGATTTTTAAAACATTATTTCCAAGAAACTTCCTTTACAAGATTTCAAGTTTATTTTTAATCAACTTCTTTTATTTTAAAGTTGTATGACATGTTATGAAAGGAAAAATGTTTTTGAAGAAGAAATGATATTTTCCTCAAGAATGGAGTTCAAGTGTTTTATCAAAATTATTTTCCATCTTAGATAATAAAGGGTTCTGTTTTTATCCCTATTATTAAATTGATTTGATCATGTTGTGATGGAATTATTTTTATGAATTCCTTTATCTTATATGAATTGATTTATGATGTCATGATGTTTCAAGAATCCCATTTTTGTTACATGTGTTATGCGATGATGTATGTTTTATGATTATGTGGCACACATAAGAAAGGATTCATTATAAGATGGGTGGGACCTATATCTCCCTCCAATGCATTGGGTAAAGATTTTATATCTCATGAGATAGACATGGCTGGAATGGTAGGTTATACCGGTTCAGTGAAACAGGACAGAAACGAGGGTTACTCGATTCAGAAAGGGACTTTGTCCACTATGATAGTCTTGGCAATGAGTCTTGACTAACAAGAAATGTTTCTCTATGATTATGTGTGAATTCCACAAAGTTTCATGTTTTATGTTATGATTATTGTGATTTCATTTCACTACTATGATTTATCCCATGTTATGAAATTATGCCTTCTTTTGCAGGTTAAGATTTCCAAAAGTTATGTTCTCATGAATATGATGTGATTGATTTTTCTTTTGTTTACCCTTACTGAGCATTTGAGCTCACCCTTTTATGTTTTCTTTTCCCCAGGATATAAAGAAAGGTTCTAGGTAAAAAAAAGGGGAAGATCTTTATGGGAGATATTGAAAATCTTTCACCACGATTAGAAGATTACGTTCCGAGTTTCCAAAGACACTAAACTATTACGATCCTTGTGTGTGTGTTTTTGTTATGTACTAAGTATTCCGCAAAAGTAATGTAATGTCCATGTACGTTAAGCTTCGGGTCTCTACAGTTGGTATCAGAGGAAAGGTTTAGTCAACCTTTGGAAACTAGGATGCAAAAACGTTAGTGAGATCCCTAGAGATATTTCTACGGTATGTCTAGGGATGTCCCTAAGGTTAAGTAGACGTATAATTTATAGTACTAGAACTACGCTAACGATCATAGAATTAAACCTAAGATGTTAGATATTGAAGGTACTCCCCCTTTATTATCTTGTTTTCCCTAGCATGATTTTTGCCTCTCACACTATTCATTTTGGGTTTTAGAAAATGGCTGGAAACAAGATGATTCATGATAATGGAGGATATGATGGACAATGGAATGATATTCTTCATGAGAAACCAAATGAAATGGGATTTGGAAGTCCAAAGATCATTATTATGCCGAATCAGAAATCTCATAATATGATCAATAAAGTAAAATTTGGTAAGTTTCTTGACTCGGCTAATAAGAGAAAGATGGAGTTTCATGATGATCATAGAGGAAAGAAAGTTCAATTTCCCCTATGTAAATCATGTGGGAAGAGGCATCAAGGAGAATGTTTCAAAGGAACTGGAAGATGCTTTGGGTGTGGAAAAGAAGGACACCAAGCCAGTAAGTGCAAAGGAAAAGTTTCAGTTAACACCAGGGATGAAGATAATGGTATTTCTATGACATCAAAAATGGTTAAGTGTTTTAAATGTGGAATGTATGGGCATTATGCAAACAAATTCCCTAAGGGAAATACTCATGAAGAGAATCAGTATGGTCATATGGGTAGTATTTATGTGGATGATGATGATGAGACTACAAATGATATGTGAGATGAAAGAATTGTTGAAGCTCGGTCAACGGTTTAAGAATGTAGTGGAATGATGACTTGTTTATCATGTGTAATGTTGTATAAGTAATCTCATGGTACTATGGAATAAAGAGACATCTAAGGATTATTACACTGTTGTCCTTCCTTGAGTTTTGAAAGTGTATGATTAATGGTACAAGTATCCATGAAAGGTTATTCAGATATTTTTGGAATGTAGATGATATGTGCATAATGAAGGGATAAGACGATAATGAGATGGTTGATTGTATTCATGAGCTCATGATTGATATAAGGACTAAGTGATATCATGGTTTGAGTATATAGAATTTTGAGGATTTTGGTATGTGAGAAGTGTTAACTTTTAACTGCATTCATGTTTTCACTAAGGTATTTAAGAGAATACACGATTAAGGACTTTGAATGTTTGGAATGTGACCAACAAAACATATCTTATGATATATGGGGATCGATGATGGTGTTAAATCTCTGGTAATCATTTTCACTATATTATGAGAGTCGATTGCAGTATTATGGATAATCCTAAAGATTGGAATGGATTATGTTGGACAAAATTTAGTATTGCTTAAGGATAGAAGTTTTCTCGATGTTATTGATGGGATGTTATAGTAATATAGTTTTAGAAAAGGACAACCTGCAGGACGGGCGGCAGCCCATCTCGTCGGACAAGGCTGTGGAAATCGAACCCACAACCGAAGTGCGACTGGCCTTTATCGCCTACCACTGGCCTACAGGAAGTCCCGGTTTATTAGAAACTAGTTTTATTATATTAAGCAGTATGATATATGAAGTATAAAGTCCATTTTAGAAACCATATATGATTAATCTCACTATGGATCGACTTATGTATATAATTTTTGCTAACCTTTTGTAGATGGAATGACCCGTCATTCTATCACATGATCTGCTAACACTTCACGAATAACAAATTCAACTTCATTTATTTAAGGGATGAAGTGGAAATTGTTCAAGGCATGAACAACAGTGAGATTGTAACAAAATAAAAAAAGTATTTATTCTAATTCAAATTTTCAACTTTAGGGAAATGATCTGGAAAACCAAAAATGTTGTCCTAGTGATCTTATACCTAATGAATCAGATGGTACCTTAGATCATCACAAATTTATGGATTTGTGATTACTGGATTTTCCATAGCAATGTTCTCTACCACTCTCCATCAGAACATGATGGTTATATTTCTCTTCCATATCCATATTTTCACCTATGTGGAAACCCAGTGATTAGTTTATTTGGGTAATCGTTACATTTCATACTTTAGTTTTTAAAGCTAAGTTTTGGTATTCCTTTTTACGATGTGGGTTTCTATTAAAGAAACTTTCGAATAGTAAACTATTTATAACCCCGACGAATTTCGAGGGCGAAATTCATTTTAAGGGGGGTAGAATGTAACAGCCCGAGATTTTATGAAAAATATTCTTTTTATTTTTATTAATGTCTTGTGTTATACGCTACTGCAAAAGGAGCTTTCACAATACACATCACTGACCTGGCTTGAATTATACGCAATCTCGACCTTCCACGATAGCGTGTGTTGTACGCAACACCGAGTTTCGCTAAACAACGATATGCTATTAAGATATTATTAAAACTAGCCGTTATGAATAGTAATAACAACTTTTTGAAATTTTGTAAATTTTATTTTTCAAAATGGAATTCATTTTTGGATTCGTAATATCGAAATTAGCTTAGGGTGAAATTTTGGTACTTTTCGGATAACTTTCATATTCTGATGAATAGTGAAAATTACTAAATTTTAATTAAAAACAACTTTTTTAATCGAAATAATTAATAGTGATAAATTATTAATTTGAGTGGTTTTAAAGTACATTTAGAATATATTTTTACAATTTAATACAATGTTGGTCATTGGATGTAATTTCACATTTAAACCAGTTATAAACTAGTGTCAAACTTTTGATAGTTATTATCTCTTAAAAACACGCTATTTGTTTTGACGACGAGAATTAATTTTTAAATTAGTTAATGCAACTGATATGTTTTGAATTTGGTAAAATAGACATCATTTTTGAGTTCATAATATCAAATATATCTTAGGCCTAATTTTTGGTATTTTTCTAAAAACTTTCAATTTTCGATGAATAGTGAAATCACTAAGTGGTAGTTAAAAAACTGAATTTTTCATAAAACTTATTTTTACCGCTTCTGTGAATGGAATTTTGAAAATCCGAGAGACACGGTTAATATCAAGGACTAAAATGTGGTTCAATGAGATGAAAATAATTTTTGTTGAATAGTAACTTTTTACTTTTTTTTACCACGGTTAATAGTAAATAGGGTAACTAAGGGTAAATATGATATTATTATTACCCTAACACATGTCCTAATTCTATTGTATAAGTGTAATTCGACCAAAAAAAACCTTATGAATAACATATGACCATTTAGGCCCACTTGGATTAGATTAGGACATTTATTATTAATTTATTTAAAGAAGGGTTAAAATAGTTAAAATCAAAGTTTAATAAGTAAATAATTTTTAATATGGGGTTATACATAAGATAAATACGACTATAAATATTCATTAGAAAGCTAAAACGATTTCCTACATAAGGATAGTTTATTTATAATTTTTAGACTTTATATAAATTAATTTATTTATGACACAACGATGATGCAGTAATTACCCTTTTAAGGAAATATTAACATAATTGATGTTATAAATGCTCAAATGAATGTAATTTGAGACTTTTTATGAATTACACTAATTTTCCAGGTTACTATGATATATTTATCTTGATTTAAGCAACTTGGTTCGAACATATAATTCTGTTATGACTTTCACAAAAATCATATATCAAATAGTGTCAAAATTGACACAAAATAGTTTTTAAATCAAATATTATATTATTAATTGTTATTGTATTCCTAAAAATCTAAGGTTCGGCCAAACGACTTAGATAAGGATATATGTATTGATAATAAACAATTTGGGATTCGTTTGGCATGTTATAGTAAGTGTATTAACCATATAGTGAAAGAAAACAAAAAGACACGGTAAAAGTTAAATTATTTAACTTAGAGTTAAATCTAATTGATAAGGTTAAAATAATAACCTAAACTTGTATAAATCCTATTGGTTTATAGGATTTCGACCCATCCCCACTTTATCTTCGAAATAAGACCCTTTGGAACCATTATAAACCGATTTTGACATTAATATAAAATAATATTTTGAGATATTCCTAAGGTGCCCCTCTCCTCCCTTATAAAAGGACACCTCCTCCCCCTCCTCCTCACACCAATTTGAGCACTCAAGCTCGGCCAAACCCTGCCAAAATCCCTTCTCCACTTCCCTATAATAATCCTAGAGGTTCTGGTCTTCCTCAAAGAACACTTTTAGAGCCCTAAGAGGAGGTCTCAAAGAGGCGCTTCAAAGAAGAGGTAATTACCGTTACCAATTCTTTCATCTTTATTTCTTCTTCCACTTCTTCTTCTTAGGTTGTTTCATTATGAAGTAATAACATCCGTATCACTAATATACTGATATGTTATTATAAGTATGAAACAACCCTATTTCACCATCTATCCATCCTACGGAAAAAGAAATCACCGCGCGTGCGTACGTACGGAATACCGTCTCCACGCCGTGGTGTAATCTATTTTCCACCACCACCTTACATGGATGGGTATAATGGTGTAAAGAATAACTATACATAGTTATTACAAAATCATTTTGATTCTGATATATTTTATAATCCACTCCAATTCAATTCAATATTTATGGAAATGATATCATCGCTCGTGCGTACGTACGGACTACCGCCTCCACGACGCGATGCGATTCATTCTTAATGATTAACCATTCATGAATGATTATAAAGTATATATAATAAGTACTAATGAAATATATGACATAATAATGATACTGGATTTATATATATATATATATATATATATATATATGTATGTCATCTACTTACTTCCATTCAAGACAATAAGGAAAGAAAAACAGCATTCATGCGTACGTACGGACTACCGTCTCCATGAACGGTGTTTTTCATTTTATTTATCCATCTATTATATATATATATACTGAATATATATGATATATAAATCAAATTTTATATTCTAGAAGTATGTAAATCATGATATAAGTAATAATAATGTCAAGAACAACAAGTCAAAACACCTACGATAAATGAAACGATTTTACCCAAAACGCTTCTTTAACATGGAATTTACAAAAGAACGGGTAATATAATGTCATAAGTGAACCATATATGATATCATAACAATGAATATGATTCAATAATAAGTCAATGACATTATTTAAATCATTATACAGGAGGTTCGGACACATACGAAGCAAATCGGACCTAAGGTAAGGGAAATATCATAATCTCATTTTTATCCGAGATTGTTTATTCGTAAGTATTTACTGGGGTGTATTTTATCATCCACATCCATGTTTAATCAATATGTAATATTATTTCCATCCTTCTACAATATTTTATATCCAATTTTACCCTTCGGTAAGTTTTTTTGTAAAAGATATGAAAGGAATCTTTTGTCGTTTTTCGTACGAGGTACTTTATGACTTTTCCGAAAAAAGTACGAAGAATGTTTTTTTTAACTTATACGGCATGAATGGATTTTTAAAACATTATTTCCAATAAACTTCCTTTACAGGATTTCAAGTTTATTTTTAATCAACTTCTTTTTTTTTTAAAGTTGTATGACATGTTATGAAAAGAAAAATGTTTTTGAAGAAGAAAGGATATTTTCCTCAAGAATGGAGTTCAAGTGTTTTATCAAAATTATTTTCCATCTTAGATAATAAAGGGTTATGTTTTTATCCCTATTATTAAATTGATTTGATGATGTTGTTATGGAATTATTTTTATGAATTCCTTTATCTTATATGAATTTATTTATGATGTCATGATGTTTCAAGAATCCCATTTTTGTTACATGTGTTATGCGATGATGTATGTTTTATGATTATGTGGCACACATAAGAAAGGATTCATTATAAGATGGGTGGGACCTATATCTCCCTCCAATTCATTGGGTAAAGATTTTATATCTCATGAGATAGACATGGCTGGAATGGTAGGTTATACCGGTTCAGTGAAACAGGACTGAAACGAGGGTTACTCGAGTCAGAAAGGGACTTTGTCCACTAAGATAGTCTTGGAAATGAGTCTTGACTAACAAGAAATGATTCTCTATGATTATGTGTGAATGCCACAAAGTTTCATGTTTTATGTTATGATTATTGTGATTTAATTTCACTAATATGATTTATCCCATGTTATGAAATTATGCCTTCTTTTGCAGGTTAAGATTTCCAAAAGTTATGTTCTCATGAATATGATGTGATTGATTTTTCTTTTGTTTACCCTTACTGAGCATTTGAGCTCACCCTTTTATGTTTTCTTTCCCTAGGATATTAAGAAAGGTTCTAGGTAAAAAAAAGGGGAAGATCTTTATGGGAGATATTGAAAATCTTTCACCACGATTTGAAGATTACGTTCCGAGTTTCCAAAGACACTAAACTATTACGATCCTTGTGTGTGTGTTTTTGTTATGTACTAAGTATTCCGCAAAAGTAATGTAATGTCCATGTACGTTAAGCTTCGGGTCTCTACAGTACGCACGAGCGATAATATCATTCATTTGATATTAAAATAATATATAATTGGATGGTATATCATATATACATAATAATTATCATATTATATTTATTATTTACATGAATTACCCATCATTATTATACTCATCCAAATAATAATATATTGAATAACAGTTACACCACGACGTGGAGACGGTAAGTCATACGTACGCATGTATGGTTACATGTCATTCAAGGGATCTATAGAATAATGAATATGGTTGTACCATATTTATCATAATATCATATTATATAGTATATACTGGAGTTATTATTTTATAATGGGAATAACAAAGAAAAAAGTAGTCGAAGAAAAATGAACTTGAAAAGGGGTGGTGAAAACATTACCTCTTTTTCGGGTTCTTCCTTTTGATTTGATCAAAAGGGCTCCATAGGATGGCTTTCTGATCAAACTAAGGCCTCTAGGTTGAAGTGAGGTAATTTGGGAGGTTATTTGTGTAGGGGTTGGCCGAGCCAAAATTTCTTATAAGGTGTGAGATTGAGAGAAGGGGGAGTACCCTTTTTTAAGAGGGGTGAGGGGAACCTTAGGGAAAACATAAAATATTATTTTATAATAAATTACATTTCGGTGTCTAATGTCTTCAAAGTAGAATATTTAGAGGCCAAGGTTGGGATGGGTCGAAAACCACTCAACCAATGGAATTTAGACAGGTTTGGGTAATTATATTAACCATATATTTTAGTTTTAACTCTTAGTTAATTAGTTTGACACTTACCATGTCACTTTGTATTTTTATATTATATAGTTAATAAACTTACTATATACCACCAATAGACCCCCAAGTGGTCCATTAATGATACAAATATCTTGATACAAGTCATTTGGACAAACCATTTATTTTTAGGAATTGAATATAAATTAATAATATAATATTTGTTTTAAAACGCTTTTATGTCAATTTTGACACTATTGGGTATTTTGTTTTTGATAATTTCATAACAGCATTATTACTTCGAAAACAATTAATATAACCAATACTAATATGTCATATTAACCTATAAAATTTTTGGAATGCATATAAAGTATCAAATTACATTTATTTTTATACTTATAATATCAATTATTTTAATATTTCATTAATTAGGTAATTACTTCATCAGCATTGTGTCATAAATAAATTATATTATTTAATGTCTAAAAATTACAAATAAATTACAATTATGTAGGAAATTTTTTTAGCTTTCTAATAAATATTTAAAATAGAATATATCTTATGTATAACCTTATATTAAAAATGTTTTAGTTATTAAACATTGATTTTAACTCTTCTAACTCTTCTTTGAATTAAATAATAATTAATGTCCTAATATAATCCAAGTGGACCTAAATGATAATATTTTATTTATAAGGTTGTTTTTGGTCGAGATACACTTGTCCAATAGAATTAGGACATGTGTTAGGGTAATATTAATATCATTTTTACACCTAATTAGCCTATTTACTTTTAACCGTTGTAAATAAAAGTAAAAAGTTACTATTCACCAAAAATTATTTTCATATCATTGAAACAAATTTTACTCTTTTATATTAACCATGTCCTTGAGATTTTAAAAATTCCACTCACAGAAGTGGTGAAATTATGTTTTATATGAATTTCCAAATTCTTCTAGGAGGTGGGTAAAAGATGGTGAAAAGTTCAATAAAATTTTTATATATCTAAAATTAGTCTAAACTCACACCAATGAATTACATTGAACTTATATAGGTATTATGTATCTATTTTTACCTTAATTAAGTTTAAATAAAATAAATAATTATTTAAATAAAAATTCGGTTTTAAACTATAACTCAGTGTTTTTTCACTATTCATCAAAAATTGAGAGTTTTTAGAAAAATACCAAAAATTCACCCTAGGCTAATTTCTATATTCTAAATCCAAAACCGAAGTCCATTTTGAAAGATAAAATTTATAAAATTTCAAAAAGTGGGTATTACTATTCATAGCAGTAGTTTGATTGGTTGTGGTGAGTGTGTTAAAACTCAAAGTTGAGTACAACACACGCTGCTGTATTATTAAAAGGGAAGTGTATCGTGGATGCTTGGGGTGTTACATTCTCCCCTCCAAATTTTTTCAACCTCGAAATTTCTAGAATACTACCGCATGAAATGACTCGGGTGGTTCTTCATTATATGTTCCTCGGGTTCCCACGTTCCCTCTTCCATCTTATGGTTTCTCCACAAAACTTATTCCAGACGAGTCATCCGGTTTCTCAGTACTTGTTCTCTCGTATCAAGAATCCTGATGGGATCATTGCAATAAGGCAGATCAAGTTCCAGTTCTAATTCATCATAGGTGTTTACATGCATTGTGTCAGGCATGTATTTCATCAATAGTGATACGTGAAACACATCGTGAACTTTAGAGAGACTTGGCGGCATTGCCAAACAGTAAGCTATATCCCCAATTCGATCTGGAATTTCGAATGGTCTGATGTACATAGGACTCAATTTACCTTTCTTGCCAAAACACATAAAACCCATTCCATGGAGATACCTTCCAGAAAACATAATCTCCTTCATGAAATTATAAATCATTTCTTCGATTGTCAGCATAGCTCTACTACCTACTTTGATCTACTTTGATGTGGTTTTGGATTACCTTCACCTTCTCAATCATATCCTCCAACAGTTCTGGGACTAAAAGTTTTCTTTCACTAACGTCCTCCCAACAGGTTGGTGTGCGACATCTCTTTCCATATAACGCTTCATATGATTCCATCTGAATACTTGAATGGAAGCTATTGTTATAAGAAATTTCCACCAGAGGTAAATATTGATCCCACATACCCTGAACGTCAAGTGAGCATGATCTCAACATTTCTTCTAAGGTTTGAATATTCCGTTCTAATTGTCCATCTATTTGAGGGTGGTAGGAAGTGCCCAAATTAATTTCAGTATCCAAGGCCTTCTGAAGAATCTTCCAGAATCTTAAAGTAAAAATGGGATCACGGTCAGAAACAATCGATAGGGGTACTCCATTATGTCTCACAACTTCTTTAATATCTAGTCTTGCTAGATGTTCCAGTGTTAGATCTTCTCTTATAGTAAGAAAATGTGGTGACTTGGTAAGACGATCAACAATAACCCATATTGCATCATTCCTTCTAGGAGTATTTGGTAGTCCCATGACAAATTCCATCGTGATACTATCCCATTTCCACTCCGGTATGGTAAGAGGTTGGATGACTCCTCCAGGCTGTTGCCTTTCAGCTTTCACTAGTTGACAAACCATACATCGTTCCCTAAAATCAGCAATCTCCCTCTCCATGTGTCCCAACAAAAATGTTCCTTCAAATCTCTATACATTTTGGTGCTCCAAGGGTGTATAGAGAAATTGGAGCTATGAGCATCATCTAACAATTCCCTTTTCAGATCAGGTATATCAGGAACACAATGTCTCTTCCCAAATTTCAAATTTCCATCCTTATACACAAAGTCTCTCAATATCCCATCATTCACGGCTTTAATCTTCTTTTGAAACTCTTCATCACCGATTTGTGAACTCTTTATCCTGTATAGTAAATATGGTTTGGAACCCATTTGAAAAAGTATCGATGTTTCACCTTCTATGGTAATTCCCATATCCATCTTCACTAGATCCATGAAAATAGGATCCCTTGCAATTCTCATCATGTTCAAAACTCCATGATCATTTCTGCTCAAAGCATATTCCTCCTTATTTTCCTTCCCCAGGTGGTAGTGTATCGTGCTATCATAATCCTTGAGTAGTTCAAACCATCTCCTTTGCCTCATGTTGAGTTCTTTCTGCGAGAAAATATACTTCAAACTCTTGTGATCAGTATAAATCTAACATTTTTTATCATAGAGATAATGTCTCCATATATTCAAAACAAATATTGTTGTAGCTAACTCAAGATCATGAGTAGGGTAGCTTTGCTCATGAATTTTTAGCTGTCATGATTCATAGGCAATAACCCTATCATTTTTCATAAGGACACAACCATGTCCTTTCATTGATGTGTCACGATAAATAAAGAACCCATCATTCCCCGATGGTAGAGCCAATATAGGAGCATTTACTAGTCTTCTCATCAGTTCTTTAAAAAATTCTTCACACTGGTTTGTCCAAAAAAATTTAACCCCTTTACTTGTGATCTTTGTTAATGGGTTAGCCAATCGGGAAAAGTTCTGGATGAAACGTCGATAATAACCTGTTAAACCTATAAAATTGCGTACCACGGTTATACTCATTGGTGCTGGCCATTATTTGATTGATCATTTCATTGAAGGATCAACATAGATTCCATACTTAGAGACAATATGGCCCATAAAAGAGATCTTCTGAAGCTAGAATTAAGACTTTCTAAACTTCCAATATAATTCAAGTCTTCTAAGAGACTTTAGGATAATGCACAAGTGATTTTCATGATCTTCGTAGCTTTTGAAGTATACAAAGATTTCATCAATAAATACCACCATTAAATCATCGAGATATTCTTTGAAAACTATATTCATTAGATCCATGAATACTGAGGGTGCATTAGTCAATCCAAAAGGCATTACTGTAAAATCGTAATGGTCGTACCTTGTTCGAAATGTTTTCTTCAGAATGTATTCCTTCTTCACACACAACTGAAGGTTTCCAGATTGATGGTCAATCATTGAAATGTACTGATCTCCATGCAGTTGGTCAAATAAATCATCAATGCGAGGTAGGGGACACTTGATCTTTATTGTTATAGCATTGATTTCCCTGTAGTCGATACATAACCTCATAGATCCATCTTTCTTTTTAACAAAAAGAACATGGGATCCCCATGGAGAAACACTAGGGTGAATAAATACCTTATTACTCAATTCCACTAGTTTTTTCTTTATTTCCACTAATTCTACAGTGGAAATTCTTCAAGGGGTCTTCGATATAAGCCTTGATCCAGGAATTAAATCAATGGAAAACTCAACTTCTCATACTGGAGGATGTCCAGGTAAATCATCTAGAAACACATATACATATTCTCTCACAATAGGTACATCCTCTATTTGAACATTCATTTCCTCACCCACAGTTATTTCATTCTCTTCCCCCCCAATGATTGAATTTAGTTGAGCTACAGGGGCTGGATCTAGATAATAATTAGGTGGTGATTCTTCTTCTCTAAAGATAAGGTGTTCCTTATCATCATCATCAAAAATTGTAACATCCTTCTTCTTACAATATATCTTCGCATCATGGTATGAAAGCCAATCCATACCGAGGATTATATCAAACTCAATGAAAGGTATAACAATGAGATCAGCAGATAAAGAACATTTATGTGCTCTAATGGGGACTGATTCACAAAACTTTGTTGCGATGATACTTCCCTTTGGAGTTTTGACTGAAAATGCCCCTGTTAAATCAAATTCGAAATATCTAATTTTCTGAGCAAACTGGGAAGATATGAAATAATGTGATGATCCAGAATAAAATAATGCATTTTCTAAACATGAGGAAACCATTAAATTACCAGCCACCATGTCTTTCAGAGCTTCTACCTCCGTAGTAGTGATATCATAAGATTGGACTTGATCCCTAGGCCTTTTCTGAGGTAAGTTCCACTAATTCTTAGGAAATTCATTTGCATAATGTCCAATCTCCCTAAAATTGTAGCATTGGACATCGGTAGCTTCCTTCTTCCCCTTGCAATCACGAGCTTGGTGGCCTTTTTCACCAAACTTGTAACAGACTCCCATTTCTTTTAAGCAAGTACCAGTGTGTTTCTTCCCACATTTACTGCAGGATGGATATTCAAAATTTTTCTTCCTCCCCTTATTTCCATTCCTAGATTTATCAGTAGATATCTTCTTCTCTTGCTTTGCATTAAAGTCATAAGACTTAGAGAATTCCTTCTCTGTCTTGACAGCACATGAGACAATGTCTTCGTATGGAGAGAAGGATTGTGAGACTAATGCTCGATGGAGAAATGGTTTTAACCCATCAAAGAAATGATCAGCCTTACTTCTTGGGTTACATATATAATCTCCATCATACCTTTCTATCCTTGTAATGTTAGCCTCATACTTTGCGACATTCTCATCCTCCTTTTGTCTCAGACTCAGAAATTGTCTTTCCATATCTGCTCGATGGTCACGAGGAATGTATTTTTCTAAAAAACGTTCTTCAAACACCCTCCATTCAATATTTCATACTTCATCATCTTCCTTCGTGTTTTGAATCAATGACCACCATTGATTAGCATCTCCAGTGAGGTGGTAGACTTCCATGATAACTTTTTCTCTTTCACTACTCCCCAAAACCTGATATATTTTCTCTAGGGAATTTATCCACTGCTCAGCTACTAAGGGATTTGTACTCTCATTGAACGTTGGTGGTTGTTGCCTCATAAAGCAATCTAACATTGATCCTCCACACTGCAGATCAGGGTGCTCCATAAGGGTAAGGATATTATTCATAAACTGAGTGAGTTGTCCCAGTATGGTGATTAGTTGATCATCACCAGTTGCATCACCAGCTCCACTATAATTATCTTGAGCATGAGGTAAATCCATACATAGAGTGTGTGCATTGATACGATTTCCATTTCTTCCAATAGGCACCATTTCTAAACAATGGAATAAACTAGATCATTTTATGAATCAAGATAAATAATTCCATACTTGTAAAACACTTAGCAAAAATTGAAGAGTTTATGGATATAATCAATAATAATAAAAATGTTTTATTTGAGGATGTATATACTCATAAACCCTTCATAATGGTTCATAAAGAAAATGAGAATTATCTGAAGCATATCCCCGAGGAGTGGCATAACCGAGAGTGTAGAAAGGCCTGTTGTCATGAACCAGTTCCTGTTCGAGTCTAGATCAAAGCAGTGTTTTCAGGTTTTACCCCTAGGTACATCTATGCCAGACCAGCCTCTAACTGCTCGTATCTAGACTGGTATGTATTGCTCATAAAACTCACAGAATCTCTACAATACCAAAATTCTAGGAAGTTATTTTATACATATCCTCAAAGTCTTTATTAGGCCAATGTGTTCTAATCAGAGTTTACCTAAATCTAGCTTCCAAGGATTGTACTAAACTTCCTCTGATACCAACTGTAATGCCCCGACCCCAATTACCCAGAGTTGGTGCATTATTATATAACATTGGCATGATCATAAAAAAGATCAAGTCTCGAAACACTGATTAGTTTAATAGCCTTGGAATCAATAGATATATATATAAAGTTTACATTACATCATAAAATGAAAACTAAAAAAAATAGTCTCCATAGTCCATACTCTTATCCCCTTATACAATCCCTACAGGTCAATCATAAAATACTTCTTCACATCCTGGGAAAAAAAAAACAAAGAAAGGGGTGAGCTCAGAAGCCTAGTAAGGATAACAATATAGTGGAAACTTTCATAAATAAGCATAAACATTTACGGTAATGTATTACTAAAACAAAATCCTTTTAAACATGAAATTCAGCATAACATGGTAAAGATAAAATGAAAAAATGACATTTACATATTCACATGGATATTCTACTAGTGGAATAATCACATTAAATATCAATAATCACTTTCATAATGATGGAATGCATAATTCCAGACTATCATAACCTCATAGTCAAGGCCTCGTACCAAGACTACAAATAAGATTTTTTTCATGGCCTTGTTCCAAGACACTAATTTGTCTCATGATACCTACTGATGCATCGAGGAGCTATAGAAAGCTCCACCTATCACATATTAAGTCCAATGCATTCCTCATTTGAACAGGTTTAAACATAACATAAACATTCATATTAAAACTAGCATAAAAAGTTTCAATACATTCTCTATAATCCATGAATGGTATAAAAATAGAACATCCATAGTAAAAAATATCACAAATCCTTTAATACAATATTGAAGTTTTTTATCATAATAAATAAACTTCAAATACTCTTAAAATCCATCAAAGGATATTGACATAGATGAAATAAAAACTATTTGAGAGAAATATCTATTTTTTAATCAATTAAAATAAACATGATTATAAAATAAAACATTTACTTTGAAAATATTCTTATAAGCTTGCAAGGGAAGCTTTGGCGATTTTATAATGGCAGAAAATAGCCGCACATGCCGTATAAGTTAAAAAAACATTTTTTACCTTAATTCTGTCGAAAAGGTTAAAAAGGACCTTGTTTGGAAAACGATAGAAAGATTACTTTATAAAATTATTATAAAAAGTCAGAAAGGGTATAAATGACTTTATACCATAGTCTTTAAAATAGTAAGAGTGATTTTAAATAAATTTTTAAAAATCATGGATGTTGATGATAAAGAGGCCCCAGTAGATAATTACGTATAAACAACCTCGGATAATGAAGAGATTGTGAAACAAATCCTCACCTTGAACTTTTCCTTAGTCTATGGAATGTTAACCTGTTATATAATATTTAAATTTTTTTTATTAAATTATACAAGAACCATAAACATCATTATGATATCATATATGATCTTCTAATAATTATTTGTTAATTATCGTCTTTTCGGGTGTTAACTTACTCGTTTTCTTTTATATGTTTTGTTACATAAGTCTTGTTTGTTATGGATATTTTGTATCTTATTCATATCCAGAATGATATAAATTTCTTAAATATTAATTTTAATAATCAAATGATAATTAGTCTTGAATGGATACGATGGGGAATGAATCTCATCGTGTTTGTGGAGACGGTAGTCCGTACGTACGCATGAGCGATAATATCATTCTTTTGATATTAAAATAATATATAATTGGATATTATATCATATATATAGAATAATTATAATATTATATTTATTATTTATATGAATATACATCATTATTATACCCATCCAAATAATAATATATTGAATAACAATTACACCATGACGTGGAGACGGTAAGTCGTATGTACACACGTATGGTGAAATGTCATTCAAAGAATGGATATAATACTAAATATGGTTGTACCATATTTATAATAATATCACAATATATAGGATATACTTGATTTATTATTTTAGAATGATAATAACAAATATAGATGAAGTTGAAGGAGAAATGAACTTGAAAAAGGGTGGTGAAAACATTACCTCTTCTTCGGGTTGTTCCTTTTGAATTGATCAAAAGGGCTCCTTAAGATTGAATTATGATCAAAATAATTCCTCTAGGTTGAGTTGAGGAATATTGGGAGGTTATTTTTGGAGTGTTTGGCCTAGCCAAATGGCTTTGATGATGTGATATTGAGAGAAGGGGGAGTTCCCTTTTATAAGAAGGGTGAGGGGCACCTTAGAGAAAACATAAAATATTATTTTATAATAAATTTATTTTCGGTTTATAATGGCTACAAAGTATATTATTTCTTGGGTAAGGTATGGATGGGTCTAAAACAACTCAACCAATAGAATTTAGACTGTTTTGGGTCATTATATTAACCTTTTCGTTTAGTTTTAACTCTTAGTTAATTAGTTTGACACTTACCATGTCACTTTGTATTTTTATATTATATTATTACTAAAATTAATATATACCTCCAAGATACCCCCAAGTGGTTCATTAATGATACACCTATCCTGATACAAGTCCTTTGGCCTAACCGTATATCTTTAGGAATAGAATATAATTTAATAATATAATATGTTTTTTAAAACTCTTTTATGTCAATTTTGACACTGTTGGGTATTTTGTTTTTGATAATTTCATAACAGCATTATTATTTCAATAATAATTAATATAAGAAATCCTAATATGTCATATTAACCTAGAAAATTAGTTTAATCCATAAAAATTCTCAAATTACATTTATTTTTATATTTATAATATCAATTATATTAATATTTCATTAATTAGGTAATTACTGCATCATCATCGTGTCCTAACTAAATTAAATTATTTAATCTCTAAAAATTATAAATAAAATACCATTATGTAGGAAATATTTTTTTCTTTCTAATTAAAATTTACAATCAAATTTATCATATTTATAACTTTATATTAAAAATGTTTTAGTTATTAAACTTTGATTTTTACTCATTTAACTCTTCTTTGAATTAAATAATAATTCATGTCCTAATCTAATCCAATTGAACCTAAATCATAATATTTTATTCCTAAGGTTGTTTTTCGTCGAGATTCACTTGTCCAATAGAATTAGGACATGTTTTTATGGTAATATTAATATCATTTTTCCCTTAATTACCTTATTTACTTTTAAATGTGGTAAATAAAATAAAAAGTTACTATTCACCAAAAATTATTTTCATCTCATTGAACCACATTTTACTCCTTGATATTAACCATGTCTCTTCGAGTTTTGAAATTACACTCAAAAAAGCAGTGAAATTAAGTTTTATATGAATTTCCAAATTCTCCTAGGAGGTGGGTAAAAGACAGTAAAAAGTTCGATAAACTTTTTATATATCTAAAATTATTCTAATCTAACTCCCGTGAATTACATTGAACTTATATAGGTATTATGTATCTATTTTGTCCTTAATTAAATTTAAATAAAATAAATAATTATTTAAATAAGAATTCAGTTTTAAACTATAACTTAGTGTTTTTTTTACTATTCATCAAAAATTGAAAGTTTTCAGAAAAATACCAAAATTTCACCTGAGGCTAATTTCAATATTCCGAATCCCAAAACGAAGTCCATTTGAAAGATAAAATTTATAAAATTTCAAAAAGTGGGTATTACTATTCCTAACGGCTAGTTTGATTGGTTGTGGTGTTTGTGTTAGAACTCGAAGTTGCGTACAACACACGCTACTGTATTATTTAAAGGGAAACATACCATGGAAAATTGGGGTGTTACACTTTGGATTTCCCTATGGATATATAACTCTAAAAGAATGTGTATAGACCTATTTAGAGTTTTAATTGACTATTCTGAAAAGTTTTTTACCACACCAACCATGTAAAAAAATATATTCTGAGAAAACATGTTTTCTCTATCATCGCTTTTAATGAAAAATGTACCAGCTTCATGAAAATTCCTATCTATATTTTATTCATTCACCCCACGTCATCTAATTTTTACAACATTAATTATTTTGAATTATTTATTATTTTGTAAATTTATTTTCTTTTCATAATATGAATGTTCCAGACTTGAGGCACCACTTTGAACAAGAGTTATTAATTATCCCAAATTCTCAAAAAAAACTCAAACATCACCTTGTGGTGTTCTTTCCCAAATATTAATGATTAAGAATTTTTTAAATAATAATCATTCTCAATTGATATATTAACAAATTTGAAAAGTTATGAATTTTCATTTCTTCATAAGAATGAATTCATATTTTTAACGAGTCAGAATTATGTTAAAAATTTACCAATTTACTAAAATTTACAATAATGTAATGAATAATATATTCATTCCAAGAGTTCATTAAATTTAAAATAAATGAACCTTATTTGGAATAAAATATTCCATCAAAAGAAAATGTTTATGAATAAAAAATTATAATAATAATTAAAATGGATTACTTTGTATAAATACTAATGTATCTTACATCACAAGTCTTTGCTAGAGTGAATTGTGGTTCAAGATAGTAGTTTTGGTGATGAACAATGATAATATACTAACTCTTTAGAATGAATAATAATGTCACAACATGAATCAAGTTAGAATAATTGTCTGATATGAATCTATAATATCTAAAATAGTCATGCAATGAGGATGTATAAAACTCCACCATTAATGAAGAGAAGAATATTTTGGGTGAATCATTATGCCACAAAAAATTAATCCATGATCTTGATAGATATTATTTCATGTAAATATAAAAACATGGATTATGAATCACATTGGTTATATTGAAGATTAAAGAAAGAGAATATGTCATGTTTATTGAGAGAGATTATGATGTCGCAAATGATGATATTTTTAGAGTCAAATATTGATGATATCAAATATTTCTCCATAATTTTAATATTAGTTATTTATAGTCAAAAGTTATGGAATGATCATGTTTGAATATTTTTTAGTTAGTGATTGATTGGTATTTGGAATTTTCTTGAATATATTCATTTGATATTTATATAGGATGTTACATTTTATATTTCAAGGGAGGACTTCTATGTAGAAATATTATCCATGAGATAATTCTAAAAATTATACAATATTATTCACATTTTTTTAATATATACTGAGAAATAAGATAAGAAAAGTTGTTATAAGAGCACCTGATACTACATTCATCAATATTATTTGATTATCAAGGAAATAGACCTATAATTTCTATTATTTGGAATACACTTGTGTCAATGATTTGGAAGATAACTGATGATTATATTAAGGATTGATCATGTTTGTTAAAGAAATATAAAAATATGAATGATGGACTACCTTCTAGAAATTTAATCTATATTTAGGTTAATAAAGGGGTTTAATTATCATATAAACTAAATTCTATATATTGTACTATCTAAATCCTCAATTTATATATATTTATTAAATAACAACATAATACAGGGCACGTCTAACACGGTGGGAGATAAAAATGTAATCCAAGAGAATCACCCCTTAAAATATTCACACATTCAAGAGGAAGTGAACCCATAACATATAACATAGTGATATTCCCATTATGAATACTCATATATGCAAGGAAGTACACAACTTTATTGCCTTTATTCCATATATGACTAAATATCCCATAACCCCTCAAGAGTGAGTTAATACTCTGAATGATATAGTAGATACTCTACAGGGTAACTGCCTTCCTAAATAGATAATTATAGACGATTAATGAATATTTCTACACAACTTTAAGGTCCAAATATTGTGCCATACAAATCTCCAAGCCACAGAACACAAATTTATCCTCCAGCATTAGAAAGTCTCAATGACCATTATCAGACTAAAAATCAAGAACCATGGACCCCCAGATGAGAAATACCACACCGTCGCCTCAAGAAGACTCATTCAATATAGAATAGTTAGTGTTAATCTTTAATTAGACCTTATGAAGATTATATTTAACATATTATTTAAAAAGATAGTACCTTATCATACACATTTATGGGATAACTACCATGACAGAACATCCTCAATGATGGAGCATGCAGCCAGTTCTTCAATAAAAGTCAAATCTCCAAATCAATGATATGTGATTCCATAAGAATAGAAGGCTGGTAACATTATGCTCTTTATTACTTGGGCATATAATATGTATTTCAGACCATCAAAAACCCTACTAAAATAAAAATAAAAGGTTACTTATATTAATTTTTATTTTATCAAGTACCGTTAAAAAATATTTTCAGGAAATCATATATAGAATTGTGGTAACCTAGAAAGATGAAATACGCTCCTAGATTTTTGTAGGAAGTAGGGTCCCAATCCCCTTGATGATAGAGATGATTCGTTTACTCAACACATGGCCTCGATCTACATAAACATAAGTATTTAACATAGAATCTTCTCCACTGATCCTCATAGTCAGTAGAAATTACTTGATATCTAATGTGCCAGATTATAAAAACAAATTTAACTTCGATATCCAACCTCCAAAGATTTACCCCACTAATCACTAAACACCAGGTTTCAATGAATATAATAGTATGATTTCGAATTAAAAGAACATGATAGGGAAAATGTGAACATCATTCTATCATCATCTTCATTGAGTAGGATACTAACATGCACATCACACTATTGTGGAGAGAGAGTGGCTTGGATGAGTAGTGGGAAATTACTTTCCTCCTTGAAATAAATATATAAAGTGGGAAATCCCAAGTAACCCAACATTATACCTAGCTAATTATGATTCCAATAACTGGTATCCCCATTCCCAATAACCCATTGAAAATGGTGGTGGAGCTCCCTACCCTTCCCTTGAATTCCTTTCTACATTCCGGTAGCCTGATCATTTGGCATCTTAATAGAAGACTTATACTTCGTCAAAATGATATTACCCTACATAGATCATACATTAATAAAATCCAATTGAACTCTTTTGTTTTATGTGGTGCATAGCCTCCTCCATATTACTCACATTTATGCCCCTGAAATCCTCCTCCTTGGCCAACCTCTCCCATGAAACCTAATGTAATTTCCCATCCTTATTATAATCCCAAAAATATTTCACAAACAACCTACCCATTCTCTAGATCACCATTAATGGCACACAAATGGAGGATAAAATATGCATTAGAATCGAGGGAAGGACATAATTGACTAAGTTAATTTTCCCCCAAAGTGAAGAAATTGATTCTTCCAATTATTGATCCAATTTGAAATTCTTTCCAAAATCACATAAAACTAGTGAATACAAACTCAAATTATATTAATAAGAGTGACCAGCTACTCCAATGGAAATTCCTTCCATGATATATACAGAGATGACACAATCCTCCTAATCGTTTTTTTTCAATTAATTCCAAGAAATGAAAAAAAATTCTCTTCTATTTGTTTATATGTCGAGCAAAAACGTTTCTATACTATTACAGAATCTTTTTGAAGTACCAGATAGCCCTGATACATCCCTTATAAAAGGAAATAATATCATCAACAATATGTAATTAATATATAAAATTTATATTGGGTCTCCTACGATACTGTAAAATGGAACGGTCAACGATTCTCTTCCTGATATATCTACAAAGAGCATCTTGAGATCTGATAATGATGTTGTGTGATAATATATCCCTATCTTAGAATGATTATATATCTAAATGCATTCCCTATTGAGATGATATATTAATAATATATGTATATTTTTGTGTGTGTGATTAAAACACCATACACCATGTATGTAGTCAACCTAATTACAGTAAAACATCATTAATAATACATATTGTGACTTGTTATTCTGATTTCATAATTTTTACTTGCATATGGACCATGTTATAAAAAAGAGTGGTATCTATTACCTAATGATGTTTGGAGGTATATAAGGGTATATGATTTAAATTATATTAAGATACCAACAGTAATTCACCCCACATCTTTGTTAGTTGGAGTGAATACTCAAGAGGGGGGGGGGTGAATTGAGTTCCAATAAAAATTTCTGCCAAAAATATTTCTATTAAAAAATCCTCCTAATTGAATAAAAATATAAATTATAGTGAATCTGTAATTTAGTAAAGGGTAATTTAGGTTCTCAAGAGATTGATTATTTCTCAGTTAATCTAATCTAAAGATTATATTAGCTTTTGAATCTATCCTACTGGTTTATTATAAATACAAACACTTGCTAGTTTAACTATCAGAGTTACTTTAAAATAGATTTATATTTAAATTACATAGCAGCGAGATATTCAATATATTTTAAAACAAAATAAATAAGCACATCATTTTTAACCAAGCGGTCCATTCTCAAGCCGAGACTTAGTCCTCTCAAACAATTTATATAAACTTTGATTTACACCCTGGATCAGGGTTAACAACAGTACAAAGACAGTCCATGTCCTATGACCTCTACCACTGTTCTACGTGGGAATACAATACAATAGCACATAGGCTATCCATGTCACACATGACCTCTACCACTATCCACCGTGGGATACATGAGTATAGGGAATGATTGAGTGAGGATTTATAAATCCTCAAGTTTAGCACATGAGACAGTGTGTGTCTAAAAATATAGATCACACACTGCACAAAATGTAAGTAAATGAAACAGAATAGAGATAAACATTTAGAGAAGAGTTTAAAATGGTCTATGTGTTTTGAGTGGCGCTCTGGACTCCTCAGATTGATGTAGATGAAGCTTTGAGTCCTTCTCTAGTTTTTGTCATGAAAAATAGTGTCGTTTTTTGTATTTTACTTCCAGGTCCAGGTTGATCACTCTAATCAGCTTGAGTGCAAGTGAATTCATTGACGTTATTTTCTCCCTGAATTTTTAGGTTCTATTAATTCATTATGTGTTCTTCCTTCTTCTTCTATGTATGTGAGTCATTGTGTATATCTAGAAGATTGTCTCGTATCTGCATGGAAAATACTGATCGTTTCTTGTATTTTTTTTATATGTATCTTGATTCTATAGAGGTTCATATTTATATACGTTCTGCTCTGGAAATGGGAATTATTACCTTTTTATATGTACGAGGTATAATTTTAGAAATTCCAAACACTATCATAAATTAATAGCAGGTGCACTAAAAACATAAAATATGACTATTTCTAAATAATAAAATAGAAATAGTGTTAATAGAAACTGTGAGGTTGTATCAGTAGCTATTCTGTATTTGTAGCTGTTACTCTTTATAACGGTAGCTCTATGTATCAGTATCTCCTTCTATCGATAGCTCCTTCTATCAGTATCCCTTTCTATATGTGACTACTTTTATCGGTAGACTTTGTAGCGGTAGCTTTCTATCAATGACTATCTGTATCGGTATATTTTATATCAGAAGGTGCCTATTTGTATCGGTGTACTTCATATTAGTAGCTTTCTGTCGGTTTCTGTCTATATCAGTGGAATTCATATCGGTAGCTTCCAGTCTGTTTGCGTGCATCGGTGGCATGTATTGGTAACTATGTATATACCAGTGGATTTAGTCTATCGATAGGTCTATATAAGTCAACTTGTGCATACTAGTAGACTTTTTCTATCGGTAGCTCAGGTGTAACGGTGACTATCTATATACAGGTGACTGTATCCATATTGGTAGATTTTGTACCCGTTTACTTAGCCTTATCGGTAGCCGTTGTGCATACCGGTAGAATTATGCAAACCAGTGGACTTAACACTTATCTGTTCTATGAAAAACATATCCCGATTGAGTTAGAATTATTTCAAAGTATGTATCATCATAGATAAACATTGATTAAAATATTCCAATGATTATTTTGATATTTTATCAACTCAATAGTTTGATGTCATAGATTGAATGAATTAATATATAAATAAACATTTTTTTGGATTATCAAATCATATAGAAACCTAATTGTGATTATCAAAACTTATTAAATCATAATTGGGATTATCAAAACAGGTGAGGTCAGCAATATCTCCCTTTTTGATAATCACAACATATGTTCTTATAATCCAAAATAATCAATAATGTATCATAGGATATAGTATTAACTATAATTGTATCAGAGGTAACAAATGTAGTAGAAATATAAAATAGAAGTATCACAGGTAAAATTATAAAATTAATATACAAGAGGTATGAAACAACTGTATCAGAGGTAGAATATATTATGCTCATATTCCATATCTCTCAAATTTTACATATTTCTGCCCATTTATATTATTTCTCCCCTTTATTTTATTTATACCCCTTTATATTATTTCTCCTCTATTGTGGTTAAAAAAATTAGGAAATAATGGATGAGAGAAGTTACAGAAAAAAGAGAGAATGAAAGCATTTATATATTACATGATGCCAGAATACAGAGAAATACAGAATGGAACCAAAATGAAAACAAGTGATTTATATCAAATGCCCTAGCCACTAATCAATATACCTCCTAAATGTCCACTTTGGATTTGGATTTGGGTTTGGAGGTAGACTCAGGCTGTGTTGCTTCAGTAGATGGCTTGGGAATTCCATAAAGCACTATTGGAGGTTTAGAAACAAAGACTGTTCCTGGCCTGTGGTGGGTAGCTCTCTATGTGAACAAAGGAGTGAGGCTCCAGATTTCTTGGACTGGAGTCATCTGAGGAATGGTGGCTGAATGAGCCGAGGTAGGTAGGGCTGGAGGTGCAATAATAGAAGTATTGTCCACATGAAAAAATGGCAGTAATAGATTCCTAAAGTCCATTATTATTCATCCTCATCTCTCTATAGTGAAAATAAAGTCATCCTTGATCTCCATAAACTTGTTTAGGGAAAGAGTTAACTCCCTCAGCTTTCTTACTTGTTCTTTTAAATCATGAGTGACTGGGGGTAGCTTAATGTTCTCTAACATAATTTTCAAATTGTTGTTGAGATGATTCTTGGTATAAACCCTTTGGAAATAGTAATCCACTTTGTCTTTTACCTCTTACTGAGAAGCAGTGGCTTCTCTCCTAAAATTATGAGCAATTTACCCTATATCCCTAGTGGTAATCACCACTTGGGTCATGTTAGTAGAGTCTATAGAGGCACTAGAAGAAGACTATCCAATCTCTTCTCTCATCATATCTCAAATCTAATCAATATCCAAATAAGGCCTAGTAGAACTCAGAGGTACAACAGTAAAGGCTACTATTTCCTTAAAGAATTTTGTCATCCCTCTTATGTGATTTTTCACAAAAGAGTCTTAGGTGCTGACATGATCCTCCATGGACTTCATAAAGTCTTCAAAAAAATCCAAAAATTTCGTTACAACACCTTTAATGTAACTGATATTAGTATTCATTTGAGCTTGAGAACTACTCAACGTAGCTTGAGAACCAACAGACTTCTTCAAGGAAACAACAACTCCGATCCAGCTCTCAATATGAGAATGGCATACTCATATTATTTATAATCTCTATCATAGGGCCTGACATAATACACCTGAGAGAGAGTTCTAAAGATTTTTCCATATTTCTTATCACTTCAAAAAAGCAATTCTTTAAATCTGCAATAGATGTAGTCCAAGTCTCTTTCAACTCAGCCTTTAAAAACTCAAGATCAACCTTAGTAACCAAATTGTCAGGCACAACTACAGGTGCTCTTTCTATCACAATACTAGACATAGAGTCATTCATAACAGATTGAATGGATTAAATCACACAGGTTTCCATTCTTCTTATCTCTTCCACAAATGAGGTCTTAAGATCTTACTTTAACTGTCCTAGATCACCTTTTCTTACCACATCGTCCGGTAACAACTCATAAGAGACATTATAGTTCACCTGTGGTCTATTCATGGGAGTCTCGTCATCAGAATCAGGATATTCCAACCCATAAACTACAAAACCTAGGTCTTCTGCCCAGTCTTCATTTCCCTCAGCTACTGAAACATTTCCTAGTCTAGTTGGATGCTCCCACTCAACTTGTTCATTCTCCTGTATATGTATTGCAATTTCACTCTCAGCAGCTCGGTCTTCCTCATAATAATCCACCACAACCTTATCCAATTCTCCAATAGTAGGAGGCTCCTCATGAATAGGTTCAGGTCTGTCTACTTCAAAAAATTCCTCAGTGGGAATTTAGGAGTGCACAATCAGTTGACTAATATGAAAGCAAGCAGAAGTAGATGCTTCAGATTCAGATTCTCATTCTTCTTCATTCTCTGTGGCAGTCTGGTCGTCCTCATCAATTGGGTCATCTTCATTGCTAACTCCCAAAATTGTTTCCATTCCAGATGATACAATTTCAGCAACAAGACATGGAGGCATGTCCGGATCCCATTCATCAGCTATAGAGGTATCATGTTCATTAGTATCATCAATATAATATATTTCCTCATCATTAGGTCCTAGACCTGGATCTCTCACATCCTTAGGCCTAGAAGGATGATCCACATGATTAAACATATCATATAACATCTCATCATCACTATCCCATTCTATTATCCATGGATTAAAATTGATCTACATGTATTTATAAACAGTTTTTATAATGCAAAAATTGTTCCTTACCATCATTGTCTCATACTGAGACTCAGCTACTCCCTTCACTTTGATCATAATCAAATTTAAATTTTCAAAGAATAAATCATGGGAATATGATTTGGGATTGGTCATATCCTCAATCTGAGTCATTAAAAGTCTACACAGATTCACCTAAACACCATGTCTTAACAGATGCAGCAAATAAATATCTTGGTATTTCGGATTTGCAAAGTCCCCCCTTCTTGGACTTAGCTCATATTGGATGAAATTGAAAAGTAACCAGTTCTCTCCATCCATTACTTCAGCAACTATTTTTCTTGGTGTACCATATCCTGTTAATTCTTCCAATGAAACTTCATATTCAAAATGTTACTGGTAGGAGATACTGATTTTGAGAAATACCAAAACTCTCCTTCATGTGGAACATTCAGCCATTCAAACAACTCAACTGACGAAAAAGATATTTCCTTTCCATTCACAACTAAAACAATTTTGTTCTCAACTTCTGATTTCTCAAAATGATAGACACATATAATTCTTTTACCAGCTTCGGATAATAAGGACCATTGTAGTTCGAGAAGCATTCTACCCATTTCTGATCTTCCAGTACTTCTAGAACTAATGATTTACTAGACATCAACCATTACGTGCATAGCTCTTTCTCAACTACTATTTCCCTTTGAAAGAGATACAGATTTATAGGTTTCTTCACTTCACTTCCAATACTAGACTCTCCATTGAGTCTCTTGGAATTTGGCTCATCTTCCTTCTCACTGACTGAAGGTCTCTTCACTCTTGCCAATCTACGAATCGCGAGGCTTAGGGTTTGAGAGAGACGAATGTTTTAGGAGATAATGCTTGATGGTAAAGGGTTTTAGGTGGATTGAGGGAGGTTCGACCTTATGTTTTATCATTTAGGAATCGAGAAATAAATAAATAAAACATAATACGTAAAATACAGATGATACAGATTATGGGGGCTAAAGATATAGAATTTTAAGAACAGCCCAATCCTAACGGTAGGGTATACTGGTGTGGATTCTTAACAGTGAGGTAATCTATCAGTGAGGTCCACTAATAGTGAGGTACAATAGTGAGGTTCATTAACAGTGAGGTATAACAATGATGTTCATACCAGTGAGGTATAACAGTGAGGTTCATACTGGTGAGGTTTCTAACGGTGAGGTTTCTAACGGTGAGGTTTCTAATGGTGGGGTTTCTAATGGTGAGGTCTCTAACGGTGAGGTCTCTAACGGTGAGGTTTCTAATGGTGACGTTTTTAATGGTGAGGTTTCTAATGGTGATGTTTCTAACGGTGATGTTTCTAAAGGGTGAGGTTTCTAATGGGGAGGTTTCTAACGGTGAGGTTTCTAAAGGTGAGGTTTCTAACGGTGAGGTTTCTAACGGTGAGGATTCTAACGGTGAGGTTTCTAATGGTGAGGTTTCAAATGGTGAGGTTTCTAATAGTGTGGTTTCGAACAACGAGGTTTCTAATGGTGAGGTTACTAACGATGAGGTTTCTAATATTGAGGTTTCTAATGGTGATATTTATAATGGTGAGTTTTCTAACTTACAAAGTCTATCATTCTTATCTCATGTCTAATGTAACTTAAACTATCCAAACATAAAGACTTGGTGAAAATTTCGGCTAATTGATGATCAGTACCTATACATTCAAGAGTAATATCACTTCCTTTGGTGATTATCTCTCAGAATGTGGTGCCTCACATCAATGTGTTTGGTCCTAGAGTGAGAAACGAGATTCTTAGAGATATTAATCACACTAGTGTTATCACAGCATATAAATACATATCTAGATTGATATCCATAGTCCAATAATGTATGTTTCATAAACAGAATTTGTGCACAACCACTACCTGCAGCAATGTACTCTGCTTTAATAGTAGACAATGCTGCATAATTCTTCTTTTTACTACACCATGATACTAATGACATAACTAGAATATGACATATTCTAGACATTATCTTTCTATATAAATTGTAACCCGCAAATTCAGCATTTGAATAACTAATTAAATCGAATGATTTGCCTTTTAGATAAAATAATCCAAACTTATTAGTTTGATTAATATATTTGAATATTTGTTTAACAAAAAGCAACTGTGACTCTTTTGGATTAGCATAAAATCATGCCCACATACACACACTAAACATAATATCATGTCAACTAATAGTAAGATAAAGTAGACTCTCTATCATACCTCTGTAGTTGTTTTGATCCACTGGTTTCTTAGTTTAATCAGCATCTAAATTACAACTAGTAATCATATGTGTATTAATTTCCTTAATATTATCTAAACCAAAACGTTTTAGGAGGTCCTTTTTGTATTTACATTGATTTAAAATAATAACATAATCATTTTGAAAAAAATGAAATCCAAGGAAATATTTCAGTTCTCCCATTAAACTCATTTCAAATTCATTTTGCATACTCTTTGAAAAATCAATACACAATGTAATTTTAGAAGATCCAAAAATAATATCATCGACATAGATTGGTACTATCAAAACATCTTTGGAAATTCTTTTAATAAAGAGAGTTAGATTAGAAATTCCTTTTGAAAAACCTTTTAAAATAAGAAAATTAGTAAATCTATCATACCAATCTCGTGGGCCTTGTTTTAAACCATATAATGCTTTTGAAAGCTCAAAAACTTTATTTGTAAAATGAGGATTAGTAAATCCAGGTGGTTGTTCAACCAAAAAATCTTCAATTATAGAACCATTTAGAAAGGCACTTTTAACATCCATTTGATATAACTTGACATTTAGATGAGCAGCATAGGCATGTAGAATCCTAATGGCTTCTAATCTCGCTACAAGTGGAACAGTTTCCTCATATTCTATTCCTTCCTCTTCACTATATCCTTGTGCAACTAGTCATTCCTTGTTTCTAAATATATTTCTTGATTCATCAACATTATTTCTAAAAACACATTTAGTTCTTATGGTCAAAGTGTCCGTTGGTCTATCAACTAATTCCATGATTTTTTTCTTTCAAATTTATATAATTCTTATTGCATATCCATTACCCAAAATTCATCATTTATTGCATCATTGACATTTTTAGGTTCTAACCATGACGGAAAGGCTTGATGTTCAACTTGATTTCTTAGAAAATCTCTAGTATGTGTCCCTCTATCAAGATTACCAACAACAACATCTAAAATATGATTATTTATAAACCTAGTTGATCTTGTAAAGGTAGGACTAGAAATTTCAGGTTTTTCTTTATGTTAGGGTTCACCAGAAGCAGATTCTGGAATATTTCCAGAAATGGTTGTCTTTGCAACATGTTCCTCTCTTTCATCATCTCATGCATGCGCTCATTGCACCATGTCCTGGATCATTTGGGTCCAGCGCAATGATTCGATCTTCCACCATATCCATCATCCCCCCGAGTTCAGGATTGAACGAGCCAATTCATGGATTGAGGCCTGGAAGGACCACAATAGACACCTCTTTCCAGGCATTTCCCCCTCCTGCCCCCCTCATTGGACCCCACAAAAGAAGGGAGTCTTAAGCTAAATGTGGACCCTTCTCTCCCCAAGGATGGGTCTATTGCTCTTGGCCTCTTGGCTCAAAATCATCTGGGGCAGATCATTGCAGGAAAATATGAACCAAATCATGCCTTCTGGGAACCTGCAGTTGCTGAGTCATTTGCCAATCTTGCAGGAAAGATGGTTTCTGTGTAATGGAGATGAGATGATATCATCATCGAGTTAGACTGCCTTTAGGTTATCAATGCCATTCACCACAGTGACGTTGGACACCAGGCCTTTGGCTTCATCTTCATAAGAATACGCTTGTTGCACCAAATCTTCTCTTGCTTCACCTTCTCCTTTACCAAAAAGGAATGAAATAATATGGCCCATCAACCGGTGGCCTCAGGCCCCTTCGATGACAACAAGATATGGATGCACAAATTCCCTTCTTTGCTCTACCTATGTACTAATACCGATATTCGTCATTAATGTTATCCTTCTTTCAAAAAAAAGGATAGATTTTCTTCACGATTTTCAAGATAAGAATTAGGTTCTTACGGATTAGTTTCATCAAATTTGATGTGAACATATTCTTCCACACATTTGGTTCTTTTATTAAAGTCTCTGTAAGATAAACTGGTTATAGAGTAACCTAGAATGATTTCATTATCACTTTTAGAAGCAAATTGGTCAAAATTATCCTTAGTATTAAGAATAAAGACTTTGCAACCAAAAACTCTGATTTAACTAACTTTAGGCTTCCTATTATTCCACTGTTCCTAAGGGGTCTTCTTATAAACAGGTCTAATCAAGACTCTATTTATAATATATCAAGATGTGTTCATAGCTTTAGCCCAAAAATAAACTGGTAAATCATAATCATTAAGTGTAGTTATTGCAATTTCATGAAGGGTTTTATTTCTTCTTTCTACTACACCATTCTGTTGAGGTGTCCTACGGGAAAGAAAATTTGTGACTATATCCATTATGTGAGCATTAAGATTCAAACTCATGATTTTCAAACTCACGGCCATGATCACTTCTTATGTTTTTAATCTTATGTGCACTAAGGTTTTCTACAGACTTGGAGTATTTCATAAAATATGAACAGGCTTCACTTTTGTGAGCAAGAAAGTATACCCATGTTTATCTAGAAAAGACATTTAGTAAGACATAGACATAGTGCTTCCCATTTAAACTAGGAACTCTATAAGGTCCAAAGAAGTCTATGTGAACCAACTTGAGAGGTTGCAAAGTTGAAACATCTTTCTTTAATTTTAATGAAACATTATGTTTCTTTCCATTTTTACAGGGAGTATAAGATTTCTCTAAAGGGAATTTTAGTTGAGGTAGGTCTCTTACTAAGTTCTTGCTAGTCAGTTTATTAAGTGAGTGAACGTTGCAGTTTCCTAATCTTCTTTGCCATAGCCAAGAAACTCTATGAAAAGCATTAAAAAAGGTAACGTTTTGTTTTGATAAATAATTTAAATCTACAGAATAAACATTTTCATTTCTCAATGTAGAAAATACTAAAACATTTTTTGAATTAAATACATGGGAAGAATCATTTTCAAATTTAACATTGAAACAATCAGCACACAACTGTGAAATTCTTAACAGATTGTATTTTAATCCACTAACAAATAATAATTTAAAATTTTCAACAGAATCAGTGTTACCAATCTAGACTAAGCTAATGATTTTTCCTTTTGAATTATCACCAAAGGTGACATGTCCTCCATCAACCTTGATTAATATTTTGAAACAAGATTAATATCCAGTCATATTCCTTGAATATCCATTGTCCAAGTACCATGTCTCTTCATGGAAACTTTTTAAGCAGCTCACCTACATTACAGGTTTAAACAAATAATGATTTTGGTACCTAGATTTTCTTGGGTCAAGACAGGTTAGCAAGAAAACCTTTTGGAACCCAAATTTGTCTAATGGGTTTTATATAATAAATATACTCAAAAGAGTTTGAAAGATAATCTTTGTTTGATCTATAACAATGTGAATAGCTTGTTGAGGCATATGAATTTCCAAAACTAGAACTAGAAGCATACTGTCCAGATTTCAGAATGAATTTATTATTAATAAGATGTCTCTATCCAGGCTGATATCCCAAACCAATGGTTTACTTTGGCATATCTTGTTTACTTAGAAATTCAGTAAGTGTGTTATTTCCATTAGTGGACTTCTCTAAATCAAATCTAAGTTTCTCATTCGATAATTTAAGTTCTTTATTATCCTTTAATAGTTGATAATTCTTTTCCTTTTCTGCTTCTAATGTAGATTGTACAGTGGTAGTTAAAAAATGTTGTTTCCTTAATGAATTGTACTTATCTTTCAGCTCATTGCAAGTTTACTCTATCATATTAATGTATTCAAATAATTCATCTTTAGACATATTATCATCAATACTTTCACTACCAATATAATAATTATTCAGCATAGGGGAAATAGGTTCCTCAGAAGTATTAGTCATGAAACACATATTGGCATGATTCTTTTCAGAATCAGAAACCTCATACTCACTAGTGATGTCTTCTGAAGCACTCTATGTTGCCTTCATAGCTTTCTTATATTTGATTCCTTATAATAATATTTCTTCTTCAACTTCAATTTTAGATATTCATCCATAATGTGTCCTTTCCTTTTACATTCGTAACAGACTATCTCACCATCCTTGTCAGCTTTCTTCAATTATTTCTTCCAATTACCTCATTGGTCATATTTACCCTTATAATTTTTTTTTCTAAACAATTTATTCTTCCTGTAGAATATATTGAATCTCCGGGCTATTTGATCAATATCTTCATCACTATCAGAATATGAACCTTCAATTGTTGATCATTCAGTGGGTATGTGAACTTTTACTTTTTCTTTCCTCTTTGAGGCAGTAGTCTTAAATGCCACGGACTTCCTATTTGGATCATCATCTTCTTCCTATTTACTTTCAACTCTTTTTCATAAATCATTAACTTACCAATCTTCTTTTTATAAGGAAGAGAACTTATGTAACATGATTCTCTTATTTAAACTAAAGTTCCTCTCCAGCTCTCTAGCAGACATCTTAATATTCACATGATTTTATCTTTTGGAGGAACATCTTTTCCATGTGAGCTCATTGGGTTTACAATTTCTTTGAACCTAAGATACATGCGAGAAATAGGTTCACCAGGCTTCATTTTAAAATTTTCATATTTAATAGTGTAGGTATTTCATATCATTTATCTAACATTGGATATTCCCTCAATGGAAATAGCCAAAGTATCCCAGATTTCATATGTAGTTTTACAAGTAGATATTCGATTACAGTCTTCATCTCCTAAAGCACTATACAAGGAATTTATGGCTTTACAATTATTATTGTAATACGTTTTCATAGGTTTATCCCAAGTAGTTATTTTAGTTTCTGTAATCTTATACTAAATTTCTATAGCAGTCTAGATTTCAAATCCCATACATTATAAATTAATTTTCATTTTCATTTTCCATTGGGCATAATTAACACCATTAAAAAAGGAGGAATTTTGGTAGAAACACCTTCTAGTATGTTATCCATAATAATATTTTAGAAAATATATTTAAAGAAATAATATTTAGAACTAACAGAAATTTAAGATCATTAAGATATAACTAAAATCATTGTTGTAAAATAGAGTATTATGAAGTCTTTTATTAACAAACAACCTCTGATACCAAATGTTGGTCGGAGTGGATACTCAAGAGAGGGGTGAATTGAGTTCCAATTAAAATTTACATTAAAAATATTTCTATAAAAAAAATCCCCTAGTTGAATAATATGATAAACTGCAGTGAATCTATAATTCAGTAAAGGGTCACTAAGGTTCTAAAGAGATTGATTAGTTCTCAGTTAATCTAATTAAAAGATTATATTAGCTTTTGAAACTAACCCACTGGTTTAATATAAATACAAAAACATTATAGTTTAACTATTAGAGTTAATTTAAAATAGATTTATATTTAAAGTACTTAACAATTGAATATTCAATATATTTTAAATCAAAATAAATAAGCATAGTAATTTTAACCAAGAGGTTTAGTCTCAAGACAAGACTTAGTCCTCACAAAAAATTTGTATAAACTTTGACCCACACCCTGGTCGGGGTTAACAATAGTAGAATCTTTGTCCAGGTCTTATGACCTCTACCACAGTTCTACATGGGAAAATAGGATAATAGCACATAGGCTATCCAGATCACACTTGACCTCTACCACTATCCATAGTGGGATACAAGAGTATAGGAAAATATTGAGGTAGGATGTATAAATCTTCTATTTTAGCACAAGATATATTGTGTGTCTAAAAATATAGAGCACACACTATTCAAAATGAAAATAAATGAAACACAATAGATCTAAACATATAGAGAATTGTATAAAATTATTTATGTGTTTTGAGTGAAGCTCTAGACTCCTCAGATTGATGTAGATGAAGATTGGAGTCATTCTCTAGTTTTTGTCAAGAAACAGAGTGTTGTTTTTGTATTTGACTTCTAGGTCCAAGATGATCAGTCAGATCATCTTGAGTGCAAGTGAATTAGTTAAAGTTAATTTCTCATTGAATGTTCAGGTTCTATGAATTCATTATTTTTCTTCCTTCTTCTTATATTCATGTGATTCCTTTTACATCTCTATAAGATTGTCTCATATGTGCATGGAAAAGACTGATCGTTTATTGTATTTTTTATATGTATCTTGATGCTTTCGAGGTTCTTCATTATATACCATTAGCTCTGGTAATGAGAATGATTACCTTTTTACAGGTACGAGGTATGATTCTTGAAATTCCAACCACTATCAATAATTAATAGCTTGTGCATTAAAAAGATCAAATATGACTGTTGCTAAAAAACATATAGAAATAGAGTTAAGAGAAACTGTGAGATTGTATCAGTTGCTCTTCTGTATCGGTAGTTGTTACTCTTTATAACAGTAGCTCTATGTATCAGTATCTCCTTCTATTGGTAGCTCCTTCTATAGGTAGCCCTTTCTATATGTGACTCCTTTTATCGGTATACATTGTAGTGCTAGCCATCTGTTGGTGTCTATCTATATCAGTAGACTTCATATAGGTAGCTTTCTGTTGTTGTCTGTCTGTATCAGTGGACATCATATCAGCAGCTGTCTATCGGTGTTTGTCTGTATCGAAGGACTTCATATCGGTAGCTATCTGTCTGTCTGTGTGGATCGGTAGCTTGTATCGGTAACTATGTATATACCAGTGTACTTACTCTTTCGGTAGGTCTGTATCAGTCGACTTGTGCATACTGGTAGACTTATTCTATCAGTTTCTCAAGTATAACGGTGACTATCTTCATACTGGTGAATTTATCCATCTCATTATACATGTGTACCAGTGTACTTAGCCTTATCCGTAGATGTTGTGCATACCAGTAGACTTATGCAAACCAGTGGACTTAACTTATCTATTCTATGAAAAACATATCCAGATTGAGTTAGAATTATTTCAAAGTATGTATAAACATTTTTTGATTAAAACAGATCTCATTAATGACTTAAATCAGCAAAAGTACAAGAACAAACCCAAGCAGAGAAATTGTCCAGCCAGAGATGGATGGAGTCAAAAGGGCCCGAGGCTGCCAGCTGATGGGCCTTATTGTTTCCTTCCCTTTTTGTAAAGGAGAAGGTGCAAGAAGAGAAGAACTGGATAAGTGAGAGAATCCTCCTAATGATGGTACCAAAAGGCTAGAGTCCACTATCATTTTTGTTGATAGCATTAATGATGCTAAGGCAGTCAGAATCCTAAAAAATGTCTCTCCATCCAAATTCCAAAGTGAACAAAAAACTAGCAAGGATGGCTATGGACTCAGCAACCGCCGGTTCCCAGAAAGCCTGGTGTGGAACATATTTTGTAGCAAGGATTTTCCCCAGATGATTACAGGCCAGAAGAACAAGGGAAACAAGCCCATCCTTTTAGATAGACACGTCCACATTAATCTTAAGAGTACCATCCATTGGGGGGTTCCCCTGAGATGGTGGGATGAGGGTAGATACTGTCATAAAATGGTCCTTGTGGTGTTTACAGCCCTCACGCCATGAATAATCCTTGTCAATCCAGAATTCGAGAGGTTTGTGAGCTTGAAGAAACACGGAATCGTTGCGTCGGATCCAAATAATCCAGGCCAGCGTGCAAAGAGAACATGAGAGAGCCGAGCGAAGAGAGGAGGACCAACACATCATAAGATTAGGAAGGTCAAAGGCTAAAGCTAGTAAATCGGTAGAGGACAGGTCCCATTTACTCCAGATTTTCTTTGCTCTCAGGCAGTGAATGATGGCGTGCAATGGAGTTTCAATAGTGCTCGGGTAGAAAGGGAAAAATGAAGAACCGACCATATGTCGGTACGTGAGAAGCATCATGGTTGGGAGGGTACATGTGAAAACCTACCACAAAAATTGGCGAATTTTAGGGGGAACGTTGAGTGTCTAGATCGATTTCCATGTTCCATCATCCCGGCCAGCAGGGTGGTGGCCAAGGGCCAGTCTGTAGCAAGACCTCACTGTGTATTCGCCTGTGTTTTCATTGGTCCAGAAGAGGTGGTCAGGTCCTGGGTCAGGGATCCAGGGAATGCTAAAGATGATTCTTTGGTCCCTTTCATTAATCCAATCAAGGATATTTTCCACACAGCACCCATGCCCCTGGTCGAAAAAAAGGCTGCTGACAGTGGGATATTAACAACCTGGTTGGACAGGGGATGAAGCCCGTACACCATCCTTATCGATAATCCAAGGATCAGTCCAGATACTGACCGATGAGCCAGACCCAATCCTTTAGCGCAATCTTTTATCCAGGAGTTGTTTTCTCCCAAATGCTTCTCTATAGGAAGCTGGGGCGGGGACCAAGAGAGGAAGCATGGAAGTCCGTGTGGGGAATGTACTTAGCCTGGAGAACATGTGCATAGAGAGACGAAGGACGGTTAATCATGTGCTATCCTTGCTTGGACAACAGAGCATCATTGAAGAGAAGGAGATTCCAGAAAACCATCCCTCCCATTGATTTGGGTTTGAAAAGTTTCTCCCATGCCATCCAGTGGGGTCAATTCCTTCCATCATTCCTACCCCACCAAAAATTGGCAATGCGTGTGTGGATCTGGTAGACAATGATGACGAGGCTTAAATAGGGACATAAAATAGCTAGTAATGGACTGGATGACAGCTTTGATGAATGTCTCTTTGCCAGCATTAGAAATTCTTTTAGGGGACCAGCCAAGAATTTTCTGCTCCATTCTGTCAATAAGAGATCCGAAGATTTATTTTTTGGAGTGCCCGGCCACTGTGGGAAGCCCAAGATACTTATGATGCTTTGCAACCATATTAATACCAGCTAAATCACATAGCTCCTCCCTTTTATATTGAGTCACCCCTGTACTGAAAGAAATTTCAGATTTTTCAGGATTGAGAGACTGGCTAGATGCCCTCTCATACTGGTGGATTGCATGGCAGAGCGCTTGACATTCGTGAACTGTGGATCTGGATAAAAGGAGGTAGTCATTGGTGAAGAAGAGATGGGACACTGGTGGGCCAACAAGGATGGCCTTTTTCCCATGAATAGAATTTGATACACAACACTAGAAATAAGATTAGAAAACACATTAGCCTCCAGGATAAAAAGAAAAGGGGAGAGAGGAACTCCCAGGCGGAGGCCTCGAGATGGGGAGAATCCTGTGGTGAGCTCCCCATTGACCATGATTTTAAATGACACGGTCGAGATGTAGTCCATGACCAAATCTGTCAATTTAGCACAGAAACCCATATTTATCATAACAACATGAAGGAAGTGTCATTCCACTATATCCTAGGCCTTGGTCATATCCAATTTCCAGTCCATGGTTGATCTTTTCGCAGAAGTGTGTGACTTCAAATAATAAAATACTTCATAGGACACAATCACATAATCTGTAATCATTCTCTTGGCCATGAAAGCGCTCCGATTTTCAGTGATAATATCAAGTATCCAAGGTTGGGGCCTATTGACAGGGATCTTTGAGAAGATCTTGTAAGAGACATTGCAGAGGCTGAAATTTCTTCCATCATCCCAGATTTTAGTATTTATAAACATTGATTAACATTGATTAACATATTCCAATGATTATTTTGATATTTTTATCTACTCAATAGTAGGATGTCATAGATTGAATGAATTAATATATTGATAAACATTATTTGGGATTATCAAAGCATATTGAAACATAAATGGGATTATCAAAACATATTAAAGAATAATTGGGATTATCAAAATAGGTGAGGTCAACAATCTCATTGTTTTCTATACTGATAAATGAGCCTAATAATTACACTAGAGATCATGGGTACAACTATAATCTAATTCTTAACAGTGTTAAAATTTTACGATTTTGAAGTTTTATTTTCCCTTTCTAAATTCATAATGGAATATTGATGTGGAGATAAATATTTTATTTAACATTAAATAATATATCTCATCCATACATAAAATTAATAGAAATAATAAAATGGTGAAAAAGAAGAATGAGAATGATTATAAATTATAAAAAAGTAAATAAAATTACCCCTTGCCTGTTCTACTCAAGTATAAATCAGTTCTAACAAAAAAAGAAGAACACATATTTGTTGAATCCACCCATAAATTGTTATAAAAAAATATATCATAGAAATGTAAATTAATTTTGTACATGAATCGGTAATAAAAATAGTATTCCATGATTTTCATATTGAATAACTAATCACTAGAGGAGGAGATCATACTGAAAAATAATTTAATAATGATGTATATATTGTTTTGAAGAAAATAGAATAAAATGTTCAAATATTAATTTACATTTAGATTTATATCTATTTCAATGACATGGAGGAGAGTGGCATCTATATTATAGATTAATATGAAAATTATGAGGGAGAAATGGAATTTATGGTAATTATGATCCCGTATTTCAAAAATTACTTACTACCATGAGTTTTTGTAAATATTGATCTAGGATGAAAGCCCTCAAAATTTTAAAAAAATTTATTTCATGTGATCTTGAAGAATGATGAATACCTAAAATGAATTTAATTAATTTTTTATCTAAAAAATAATATTTATTGTATATCATTGGTGTCAAATATTATAAACCTAAAATAAAATATAATATGGTAAAATATCATCATTGCCTATTGTAGGGGAAGAACAAGAATCTGGAAGAAAATATTGAGAGAATAAGAAATGAGCATGAAGATAAACAGAAATTAATGGAGGATGATAAAAACAACCCAATATAGATATTATTGAGCTCAAAATCAAAGTTAATAATCAAGTAGAAAATTAAGGTATGTCAACTAAAGAATAAAAGGGGAGAGATACTACCACCCAAAATTTCTATGTAGATTATTATTCTAAAATTTGTACATTATATGTTTGGATACAATTAGATTTACCTTATGTAGAATCCATAGTTTTATATAATAAAACATTATAGAATATTATGGCTATGTTAATTTTGAATTTATTTATATTTTAGTCACAAAGTAATGTTTTTTATAAAAGTATATAATTAGAAATGATAATGAATTGACCACTACATTAGTGGGGGATGTGAGAAAATATAGAAGGTTTTCCACAATAGAATCATATAAGAAGAGTAATAAATCAAAAAATTGAATTCAAGTCTATGTATATTAAAGTTAATGAAATGGAAACAAGGTTGGTTGGGTTGTGGTGCTTCTATAACTAATTCAGGGAAACAACATTGGATTTTTGTCAAAGTATGTCAATATCTAGAAGAAGAAATACCAATATTTATGAGTTTAGTGATAAATTATTTTGTGATTCAAAAAATAAAAATGGAATGTATTGAATAAATATATAGATGATGCAATGGTAGTGGTATAGTCTTTGAAAAATCAACCAATCATATATTTAATGTACATGCTAGATTAAAACCACTAAATCAATAGATATATGAGTTTCCCATTTAACAATATACACAAGATTATTTATTAATAGAATATTACCTTGAAATTAGTGATTAATACTGATGATATTTAATCCAGAATCAGAGAAAATAAGATTATTGTGAAGAAAAAACCCAAGTGGTCAGAGATAATTCGTTCACTTAAAATAAAGAGTTTATTCTATTAGGATGTAAGACAACAAACAATAATTAATTCTGATAACCCCCATGATTGTATATATATGTGGATTAAATCAATGATAATAGAGGATAAAAGAATTATATGATAAAAACAAAAGGATAAGTTTGGTGAAGATGATTCATGAGAAGCTATGTAGAAGTTCCAAACAATATGAACATATTTTTAAAGAATGTATGCGAATATAATCAACTCAATCATAACAGAAAATAAAATTGGATGAAGAACCCTGAAGGGATGTATTTAAGAGAGAAATGATATTCCATATAATAAAGTCAAATTTCAAAAGAGGATGAAAAATAAAAATAAACAAAGATCTAATAAGATTTTGTGTGATAGGTGTATGTAGTCCGCACATATTTCAAAAGACTGTTTGAAAAATTTTGCAACCCATATTTATATTCTAAATTAATTTTATTAATCCATGTGATACATGCTATTTTATGACTCATGATTACAAGAATATCCCATACAAATATAATATTTGAAGAATCAAGTAAACCAATCATCTATGAAAACTATATAGAAAATCATAAATATAGGCATGAAGATATCACAAAAACATGGAGCTGGAAAGAAAGAAGTAACATATTTGAAACTAATATACGAAAGGTAACTAACTTTCCCAAAACATTAAGCATAAACACTGACCATTTTGAGTTAATTGGTGAATGGTTTTAATATAGTACATCCATATTAAAACTAATCACAAACCATTAATTTAAATATAGAAGATAATATCATAAAATATAATTCCCAATAATACATAAGAATCTATAAGATTTTTTTAAATAGATAAACGTACTCTTATAAAATCATCGAGTAATTATTGAAATAAATACTCTTTTACTTTGAAATGAATAGTTATTTTGGAAAAATAATTGTGTAATAACAAAATTAATTTTTCATAATAGAATTAATGATTTTCAAAAGATAATGGTTTCCAAAAATAGATTATATAGTTCCCTTGAATATAGGTAATAATTTGATAAATTACCTAGAATCATGCTTGTATTTCAGGAAGATTTTTTTTAAAAGATCCATTTAAAACATATATCTACCCATAAATGAAAGTAAGATTATTTTTGGTACAAATATATATAACATTATCAATGAATATATTTGGAGAAAATATGAGTCAATATTATTTAAATTTTGGTGGGTAGAGAATAAGAGTAACCCGAATGAAAATGGAGGTACGGGTAGAAAATACTTACAAAATTGTAATCAATTGAATCGTATGGATGAAAATTAATAATAATGAAATGATACTTTGAATATAATGAAATTAAATAGATTTATGGTATTAAACATCAATGGGTTTTATAAATAAACAAAACACAAGTAGTATTATTGAATATAGAATATCACACAAAAATAGAAGTGAGATGAAGAAACTCATACCTTAAGATTAAAGGGGTTCCTCACATGAACATAACAACATGAATAATAAATTTTAGATTCAAAAATTAATGACTCCCTAACCTTATATACTTTTAATTTATTTATTAAAACTTTCTTAGGTTCATTCATGGAATTTTAAAGGTGTAAGAGATTCAATTTAATTGTTTGGGAGCATTTTATTCCTTGGGTTTCATTACATGTTTACTTATATTCAATTATGGATAATCATGTAGAATGAGAGTGGTTTCCTAGAATAAAAGTTTTCTGTTTTTAGTGACCAACCAAATGATTTAATGGTTATAAAATCCATTTGGTTATTGGTAGTGAAGATGAATCATTATATAAATATTAATGAAAATTGTTTGGTTTAATTGGTTATTCTTGATCACAACGTACTCCTTTTGATTTATAAATTAATATCATGTGTAAAAAAGTATTATAGAACCATAAATAAGTTATAATACCTATATTATATTATGTTTCAACATGAGAATTTTTTCATGACCATAATTGAATATGGTAATAAATATTTAAAGCCCATCATGATTGAATGTGATAAAATAACACATTCCAGATAGTGTTTTAATTTCTATTATAAAATAAGAGGAATGGAGAGATGATGAATAATAATTCCGTTATCATAAAAAAATTACTGTACATGTATGTTATTAGAGTCATCACAGCATTTAGGTGAAAGGAGGTGAGGAAAGAAACTGAAAAGATCATAACTTGAAATAAAAGAAATGAAAATTGGAATTTACATCTTGAAGCAATCGTCCTTGATATCCTTTTTAGGGGTGACGTTTTGGTATTTTTATGAGACCAAGGGATGATGGATGTGGGGGAGAATATAGGGAGGATAATTGAGAAGAATTTAGACAAGTCACAAGGCTTGATGCGAGGAAAGAGAAAAGGGAGTGAGGGGGTTTTAGAGTAGAGGAGAGGAGGGTTTTCCCCAAAGAAACACAATAGTATTGATTAGTTTTGATTATTAATAGAAATATTTTCATCTTTTTTCAAAAAAAGTCATCTTTTAGTAGCCTAAAATCACCTATGAATCAATAAATCATGTATTTAGTATTTTTCGTAAATTATCATATTTAAATATCCACCTATATTGAAGTATTTTAAAAAAATGCATAAAATTCCCCAAACCATTTTTATACCTATAAAATCTAAAAATGAAGTCCATTTTATAGAAATAATTTTATAAATTTTTGAAAATTAATTTTTAAATAAATTCATTATTTACTTGATAAATATATATTTTAAATTTAAAACTAATTTGATAATATATTTTAAATTTATATGGGTTCTCATAAAATTATCCTAAATTCAAAGGAGCAGAAAATATTTATTTAGGATTAATTTTTTCGAAAAATATTTATATTAATTTATTAATTTAAAATTTTAATTAATATTTATTACTTTCAAAAATACCAACACATAATTATTTATTATTAAATTACTCAATTTTATTTATAAGGAATTTAAATTTTCTTTATACCTTCATGGGTGTGGTTACTATTCATAAGTTTCATATTACTATTCATAAGGGTATGTTACTATTCATAAGGTTCATCTTACTATTCACAAAAAATGAATGTTTATCTTATCAGAATATATAGATCATTTTTAATGAAACTATGTATGTGAGTTTTTCAAAATTCAAATCACAGATGTGGAAAAATGATGCTTACTGGCTAGGTTATAATAAAGTGGTGATTTGTAGAGACTCATTGTTTCATGCACTAAAAATTAAATTTATATTATAAACCATGTGGTGTTACATTATCCACTCTTTACAAAAATTTCATCAACTAAATTTTGAAATTTAATTTCAAAAGTTAATGGTTGATACTTTAAAATTCCATTGTGGGAAACCCACATAAAAAATATGGTTTAAATATCTTATTAATAAGTGGGGAAAGAAAATGAATCTGTTAATACAAAAGTAATCAATCTAATTGTATAACATGGTTAGAGAATAATAATAAATTAGTCATGTTTTGATGGAAACTGATTGAGAACACACTCAGATGAAAGATCATTACCAAAAAAACACACAAACTAAATTTATGTAAAAATTTAATGATATCATGAAAAATATATAATAATAGGACAATATTTTAATTTAATACTCTTTTCCTATATTTGTCTAATTATTATACTCTATAAGAGTATAAATATATGTTTTTATTTCATAAACACAATATTATCCATTGTTTGTGCCTTCAACAATCTATACTGCATCCTTTACCACAGGTTGCATCATGTGGTGATATTAAGCTCTAAAACCTCATATAATGATCAAAATTAAACATTTCATAAATGGAATAACATTCCAAAAGATCATGAAAAAATAATTTAGATTCATTCCCATATCCAACCTTATAGGATACATTTACAAAGGGTCCTTGAAAATCCTTATTTTGTTTAGAACTCCATGATTTGTCCTGCTCAATTAATCAGCTGCCTTATTTTCTTCTAATCAACATGAAGCAGCCATAAATTTTCGTATTCCAAACATGTTAATATCAACATCATGTATCTTATTGAAAAATGGAAATGACTTAAATGATTAGAAAACTGTATTGGAATAATGCACTCATCCTTACACATATTATTTGATATATTCCTTATATCCATAAATGTTTTAAACTACATCTATGATAGCATAAACCACTTGATGATATGCAAATAATTAGTTTAGAGGTAGTTAGTACATATCCAAATTAATAATTTAATTATCGTTATCTAAATCATCAGTAATATATTTAGGGTTGTCTTTTCATCATCCATAAACATTCCTAAGATATTAAATTTCTACTGAGTCACTTATCCTTGGTATGATTCATCATATGACCTCAAATTTGTAATGAAATAGTAATTCTATACAATCCTAATATATTCCAGTATATTTCTTATAAAATTTTAAAATGACATGATTCTAGATGAGGCATATTAATCATTCGAAGTCATCTGTGATAGTATCATGAATTGATCATTGTCCAACAACATCATTTGTGTCAAATTCCATTGATGATTGGTAAATTGATTTGCATAGTTTCACATTTCTTTGTAGTTGAAGCAATGTACATCAAATCCCAATTTCTAACCCTTAAAATCATGTTGTTTGTAGAACTTCTCTCGATACATATAACAGAATATTTTTCATTTTAATCAGGCTCCAGGGTGGTTCCTTCAACAAGTACCACATGATGGAAAACTACAAATTATATTCTTCCTTTTATTCACTAATTCCTCTTCCACCATATTCTTCAATTTCTTCCCTTTAAATTCATAGGACTCATAGAATTATTTATAAATTTTTTTAACTCATGATATTATCTCCGTATATAATGAGGACACATTGGAGACTACATTCCTTCGAAATAATTGCTTAAGACTATAAGTGAAATGATACTTATTACTCCTTTCACCATGTGGATTAGTGAAGTTATCATTCATTCTAATAAGAACCATTTATTATCGATTACATATAGTAAATTAGATCAGAAAATTATGAACTCTATATAAACCTCAACATGGTATAATACATAACATAATTTTTTTAATCACAAATCCAAGAACCATATACTTTGGATACTTTAGGGGCCCAAGTTGTTTATAATGGCTTATAAAGAAAATGTGAATTGTCCTAAACATATCCCCTGGGAGTGTCAAACCAGCTGTATAGTATAGCCCATTTTCATGTAACAGGTTACCCCGGGTCAAGCCTGAAACACCTTATTGGTGTTTTTATTCATAGGTACTTCTATTCTAGAACAAAATTAAGTTGTAGTATCTATACATCGAGTTGTTTTCTATGAAGATCCAATTAATATATTCCACACCCAAATTCAAGGATGTTATTCTATGTATATCGTCAAGTCTATTTTCAGGTTTTGTTCCTCAATATACATTTTATAAATTTAGTTTATGTGTTTTCTATAGAACCTCCCTATGATACCAATTATAATTCCTGATCGCAGTTTCTCAGAATCGGTGCATTATTTCATTAGATTGGCATGCTTACAAAAAAATTGTGCCCTAAAGGACTGATTACTTTAGTAGATTTGGAATACCGAATAAATATATAATTAAATTAAAATACCCATAAGAAATTCATTTCATGATGGACAATGTGTTTAAGTAGTTTTGAATAAACTGATACATACATAAGTTCGATATTATAACATGAAGTGAAAGAAATATATACGTTATGTTTAGAACATTAATCATTCTATGATTATTCATCCAAGTCAATTAAAATATAAATTTTCATGTCTTGACAAAAATGTAACAAACTAATGGGTCAGAACAAATTCTCATTAAGGGTAAATATTATAGCGAATGAAAACATAATAATCAGTCTTGGTGAATAATTAAAAAACATTCCCTTAATGATAAACTTGAACAGATTATGGAAGGAATAATAGATAAATAAATAATTCCATAGTAATATATAAAAATGGGTAACATATTAGATGAATAACCACAAGAACTGTCAATTACTAGTTTCATAATGATATAATGAATAATGTGGGACATCATAACCATAATATTAAGGACTCATGCTAAGAACATAAATATCAATTTTGTCAAGGACACATGCGCGACTATAGTTGGCCTCCCGAGATATACCGATGCACCGAGATGTTATATATTGACCCATACGACACTTATTAAGAATAATTCATTCCACATAATTATGGAGATATGTTCAAACAATATATTCATTCATATTGAAAATAATATATGAAATTTAAATATCCTTCCCTGATAATTAAGCATTATCACTAACCATTCTGAGTAAATTGGAAAATAGTTTTAAGAGAGTGTATCCACAATCAAACTAATAAAAAACCATTCAATTAAATATATTATATTAATACATAAAATATAAATCCCAATAATACATAAAAATCAACAAGTGTTTTGAAATAGAAGAATGTAGTCTTTTAAAATCATTGAGTAATTCTAGAAATAAATACTCATTTACTTTGAAAAGAATAGTTCTTTTAAAAAAAATTGCATAAAAACATAAGTGAATAAAAATAGTATTTTCCTATCATAACGATTTATTTTATAAAATATAATGGTTTCCAATGACTTAATATAGAGTTCCCTAAAAAATGGGTAATAATTTGAGAAATTCCCTTGAATCAGGCTTCTTTCGGGAAGAATTTTTTCGAAAGATCCTATTAAAACATAGAATTAACTATATATGAAAGATAGATTTTGGTTGGTACATATATATAGAATGTTTTCACATAATATATGAGGATTAAATATTAGTAAATAACAATTTAATTGTTGTGGGTATTGAATAAGAGAAACGCGAATGAAATTGGAGGTTTTCATAGAAAATACTTACAAATATGGAATAATTGAATCATAGGCCCAAAAATTAGTAATAATCAAATAATATGTTGAATAAAAATTAAAATAAATAAATTAATGTTATGAAAAATAAATGGGATGTATACATACACCTTAAACAAGTAGTATTTTTGAATATAGAATATCTCACAAAATGGATGTGAGATTAAGAAACCCTTACCTTAAGTCTGATGGTGTTCCTCACATGACCTTAACAACCTGAATAATCAAATTTATGTTCATAAATTAATGATTAAAGAACATTTTATAGATATAATTGATTTATTATAACTTTTTAAAGTTCATTCATGACATTTTTATGGGTCAAGATATTCAAATTCATTGTTTGGGAGCATTTTCTTCCTTCGGATTCATGATCGGTTTACTTATATTCATGTAAACAAAAACTTGTAAAATTAAAATGGCTTTATAGAATAGAAGATGTATGTTTATAGTGAACAAACATAATATTAATTGTTTATAAAATTCATTTTGTTATTTATAGTGATGATGGATCAATATGTAAAATGATAATGATAAATGTTTGGGTAAATTGGTGGATCTTGATCACAGCGAACTCATTTTCATAAATAAATTAATATCATTTGAAAAAAATGATTACAGAACCATAAATTTGTTTTAATACATATATTATAGTTTTTTTCAACCATCAAAATTGTATCATGACCATAATTTAAGATGTTAATAGAAATTTAAAAACCATCACCCTTGAATGTGATAAATTAACAAAACTCAGATGGTGTTTTCATTTCTAGTATAAAACAAGAGGAAAAGAGAGATGATGAAAAATTATTTAATTACCCAAAAAACATACCAGTACATGTATGGTACTGGAGACATCATAACATTTTAATAAAATGAATTTAGGAAATAAAAATAAATGAATGGAACGTGAAATAATATAAATTAAAAGAGGAATTTACCACTTAAAGTAATCTTCCTTGATAGCTTATTTAGAAGAGAGGTTGTAGTATATTTATGGTACAAAGGCCTACTAGAAATGGGAGATGATATTGAGAGGATATTTTATCATAATTTAGAAAAGTAAAAAGTATTTATATGAGTGAATAGAATATTGAATAAGGGGGGATTTTATAGTGAAGGAGAGGAGTGTTTCCCCATTATTTTACTCCTTATTTTGTTATTTTTCAAAACACAACAATAGTATTGATTATTGTATCCAATAATAATAATGTGTTATTTTAAGGTTGAACCAAGTGGTCTTACAAAAGACTTACATCCCCAATGTATCAATAAATCATGTATTTAGTATTTATCACAAATTATCGTACTTTACTATTCACCATAAATTGATGTAGTTTAGAAAAATCCAAAAAATTCACCATAATCATTTTTCAAATTGTAGGATCCAAAAATGAACCCATTTTTTAAAATAATTTTCACTACATGTGAAATTTTATTTTTAAATAAAAACATTATTTTCATGAAAAATAGATATTTTAATTTTAAAACTGATTTTATAATACGTTGAAAAATTAACTGAGGTCTCTTTAAATAATCATAAATGATGGGACAATTGCATTCTTATTTATGAATATTTTTTATGAAAACTTATTTTTGTTAATGTATTAATTTAAAATTGAAAATAAATATTTATTTCTCATAAATATACCAACACATAATTATTAATTACTAAAATACTCAATTTCAGTAATAAGGGTATGTTTACTTTTCATAAGGTGACATTACTATTCACCAAATATGTATGTTGTTCTTATCAGAATCTAAATATATTATTGAATTCTACCGTGTATTTCAGTTTATCAAAATTTAAATCACAGAGTTAGAAAAATTATATTTGTTGGATAGGTTATAAAAAAGTGGTGTTTTATAGGTACTCAGTGTTTCATGCATTAAATATTAAATTTATTTGCAAAATCATGGTGTGTTACATAATATCAATGTGTTATTTGGATAATAATGACCACGCACCAGGGACTCATCCACCTTGGATGTTATCCTTGTTAACTTACCCTAATGTTTTTTGTTACAATGGTTACCTATATTTTATCTTTCACATACTCCCAGTAAATAAAATGTTAGGGATATCCATTCAATGAACATGTATAGAGGTGGGTAATTGTAAATATATTAATTGTTTAATAAGACATCGACATAGATTTACCCCCTCCATGTATTAGATAAACCCTTATTGATCCTAACAACTTTCAGATATTGATTAATTGAGGACTGTCATATTGTCAATAAAAAAAGGTTGATATGAGTAGACATCTATTGAGACATGGTAAATGTGGAATAAATCAGACACTAATTTAATCAATAAATAATAATTGTTCTATCTAATAGTGATTTCATTATATTGCACTCACATTGTAGGAATGTTATTACTTGTTTCTTGAAGTAATTCATTCATGAGGATTGTATGCATTCATATTTTATTTATTGTGAAAACAATCATGGACTATTTTCGAACCTAGTATAGTTAAAAGAGGATGAAAAAGAATGAATGGGTGATATTCTTCTATAAACGGTAGAATCAGTTAATAATATATAATGACCATTCTAGATTATATTTGATTTAATTATACACTTGCGAGTAATTTACCTTATAATAGAAGCAAATGTCCTAGATTTTTTTCAACATAAAAAAGAATTAATTTCACATTAGATAAATCATTTAGTGAACGGATTGGTATTTTCAAGATGATGTTGATTAAAGAATGAGTAGAACTAACAAGATTTACATGTACTGTGGATTTAATTTTATGTTTAATGAATATAATCTTATATAGAAAAAATGAAAAACCATTTCATTTTTAAACCAAATATCATGATTAATTACCTAAGGATATTCATAATAGAATCGAAAAAAAATTATAGTTATGGTGTATTTGGTAAATTAGATATATATCTCAATAAATAGAAACAATGATACTTGATAACTGTTTTAGAACTCCACAACATGGATTTAAATGATATGAATTATCATATACTATATAGGGTAACCTTGGTGTGTACATAATAAAGGGGTCATATATAAATACATCTAAGTGTGTAATAATGAAATTGTATAAAGTAAATAAACATACCAATTTCAAGTTGAATTACATGATAACATTGAAAGGTGATAATCTCAATTATGATCATTGAATCATGAAATACAATGATAACGTCAATAAATAATAGGAATGTCTCAAAAATATTAAACATAACGTCATAATAATAAGGCAAGGATAAATAAAAAGATATCATAACATATAGTTCATAGGATAATATGATATATACTATACAAGTATCTGATGGGATACAAGAGTTTCCCAATGAATGGTATGGAATTATAATTTTAGGCCCACCTATCTCATTCAAATCATGTTATTTAGTTTGTGCTCCCCATGGAACATACTATATAATAACATATCACATCATTTTTAATACCATGATTAAGGGGTCTGTGTTACATACAAGAAATTTATCATTTAATAAGGGATCGAAAAAACTATTTTAATAACCTATAGTGAAAATGGGGATGCGTATTCAAAAGAAAATATGTTTCCATGGAAAATCAATGAATAATGTTTTGCATTAAAAGTGCTGTAAAAAAGGTTCATGATTAGGATCAATAAGAGTGAAATGTGGAATATCAATACGTAGTCTTCCTAAGGAAAACAAAATTGATGTGAAAAAACACATGTCAACCAACACAATTGTAAATCAAATGTTTTCATATAATGAATTTATTTTAATAAAGAAAAATTGGATGAGAATCAATTACATGATAAGTATCCCCTAAAAGAATGGGAGTAGCTTTCTATGATCTCAAAATAAAATTGAGAGGGTTTTAGAGATCTGGGTATAGAGAATTCATGCTAAATGGGGTTTTTAGTATATATGAATGGGATGTTTATTGCATATTTATAATTAAAGATAATATAATTATTTATTAATTTATAAATATAGATTTGTGAATCGATTTACTAAAATAATAAAAATCAAAAATCATCCTGTTGTTCGTTCTCATTAATTCTACCAAAGAGTAGTGGTTTTAAAAATTGTACTACTGCATAAACTAGAATCAATAAAATAATACCCTTAATGTTGTGGAAGTGAGTCATTTTGATAAATAATTGTTTTTAAAAACCTTAAAATATAAAATAGGCCAGGGAGTATTCAATATATGTTCATAAATTTAATAAAATATCTTTACAATTTTATTTTAAATGAAAAAATCTACTTTTTATTGATAATTAATTTTATATTATTTTTAAATAACATTTATATCATTATGATTTCATAGTACTTATTGTATATTTCTAACTTATATATTTTGTACAAAAATAGTATACATTATCAAAAAAGTTTAAAAATTTTCCTCTTTTATAAAATCAATGTGCTAAATTAAAAATTGAAATTTATTCTTCAAAATTAAAATTCCAGGTACAACTAATTCCAATTTTCAATAAAAAGCCATATTTTTTAATACTATTTTTACGACACAAAAACATTATTTATTGTTTAAATTATATTTCCATTAATATATATAAATATTATTCAATTATACTATTTAAAATTTTATTCAGAACCTTATCAGGTAACAAAAACATGTTATAATTGGAACTATATATTTTTTAAAAATGTGACATTGTTTCTTTATACCAAAATAATATTTTTAACAAAATAATTATATAATCATGAATATATTTAAATTATTAATGAAATGGGATCAATTTAATAAATATTTTAATAAAAATAAACTATAAAAATTCATACAACTAGTGTCTAGATACATAATATGTTATCACACTTGTGTAGACAATTATAGTAATTTTTATGATTTTAGTACATTCTTGGGGTGGTTTAATGAATATGGTTTGAATTCTTACCTCTATAATGTTAAATTTTTTAGGTAAATGGTTTTTCACTGGTGTAAATTACTAAATATTATCTTTTGATTTTTCAAGATAAAATCCTTATGATTACATATCCATCTATTGCAATGAAAAAATTTCTTCATTAGGTATGATCCTACAGGTTTATTACATCAATTATTCCTTCTGTTTCAATTAGATTTTACCCTAACCCTTAATTCACATTAATATTTACAATCACTAAATAATTGATATATTAAAAAAAATTATGATTTATAACTATCACATAATCCTGATAGTCAAAATATGTATAAATTTAAAATAATCCAAATTAAAAAATTAAATATAGTTTATTTTTTTATAATTTCATCAATTATTAATGAATTTTTTCAATCAAATGATAATTTCATTTATAAATTTTTGGTCCTTTACAATCATCCAGTCTTTATAAATTTCACCTTCTATACTTCATTTCATATGCTAAAATTGAGGTGGGTACTTTAGTTACATTACTTATTCTAGTTACCATGTCACCACTTCAATCATTTGATTATTCCATAGTAATTTAACCATGAGAGATTTCTTATTTCATATAACTTTAACTCTATCTCCTAAGATATTATTTTTCTACTCTTCAAATGAATGTTATTTTATCAATGGCACCACCTATGTACTCTTTTCATGGAAGGGTGTGTTATATATCACATAAAGACAAATACATGTAATATATCATGAACATGTGATAGGATATGTGGGAGTTCAATTCAATTGGCTAAATCACTAATTTGATAAGGGATTCTAAAGGGTTCAATTTTTTAAAAAATAATAATTCCCATCCTTCAAAAATCATGAATTTATTCTATAGTAATATATAAAGGAAGCCAATATATATGACCTCAAACTCAAGGTTTCATCGATGTTTGTCTGTGTAGCTTTTTCCTCAACTTTGGGAAAATTTCATATGATGCTGAATTCATTGGACCTTCACAATCATATCATATATATGATCATATCCAATAATTTTATTCTCTCTAACATTATCTTAGTATATTATAGTTTTAAACATATTCAATTTTAAAGCCTTATAAGATTCCATTTTAATTAAAAAATAGAAATTGTAATTATATGATAATCTAAAATGGAAAGGGAGATTTCCCAAATATGTTTAGATATACATTAATCAGGATCTCATTATATCCTATAATGTTTATATGGTTCTCTCATTCATACAATCTATATAATGATTATAATCAGTGTTTAAACTCATCTATGTGTGCAATTCTTTCTTTAGGATTCTCTAGATCCTCGAGGTAATCCTTAGATATCAATCATATATAATGAATAGTGGTACTCCACTTAGTCTTACAACTTATATTATGTATAACCTTTCCAATTGGTCAAGAGTGAAATATTATTTGATAATAACTAATTATATTTACTTTTTAAGGATATCAAATAACACCCAAATGGAATTATGGACAGTTGATGTCCTGGGGGTCCTTAAACAAAATATTATGTTAATTTTTCCATTTTAACATAGTTATGTGAAAGAGTTTCATCAGAACCCTAGAATTATGAATTCAACCAATATTTCTAGTCATACTGTAAATTCATATTCAAATTCTAATATCACCCTTTTTATTTTATCCCACCAGATGTTTTTATTTAGATCTCTTAACATCTTAGTGTTTCCGGAATAAATATAGAAGTAAGAGATATATACATCATCTAGAAATCCACTCTTCAGTTTTTTAGATGGGATACTTATTCTGATCAAAAACAAATATCTCCATATTAATCATTTTTTTTATAATATAATATTCACTATAAATCTATGCATCTCCTTATCTTCTAGTTTATCCCTCCTTAATTCTCTTAGAAATGGATGGTTGAGGAATTAATTGCGAAATTTATGATAGATTTTATTTTGTAATTTCAATGTTTATCCTTTTAGTAGTAATGAAAAACATTACACCCTCTTGAGTTATCCTAGTTAGTGGGTTTGAAAATTAGGATAATATTTTTACAAATTTATTACACTAACAAGGAAATCTATAGAAACTATGAATCTTAAGCATAGACATTTGTCTCTGTCATCCTTCAATTTCTTATGTGCTTGAAGGAAAAATAGTATCATATTACTGGTGATAACATTCCGCATGATTTTTACTTTCTCTATCAAAATATCTTATTTAAAATATATTGTTTATAATGTTTCCACTCAGAGGGTCATCGATACAACATTTAAATCCCCCTCATCTACCTCTATTATTTGTTAGTAGATAAGAATATAATATTTAAAGAACACCATAAATTTTTCATGGAAAAACCTATAAAATATATCCATTCCATATATGAAGATAGATGGAGAATTAATGAGTCTGAATGAAATCATTTTGAACTCTCTGTTTACATAAATTATTTTAATATAGGTCTCGGGGATACCCACATTCTTTACATTTACATGGAAACATCCCATTATAAGGTCCACCAAAGAGATGTATTGGGATCTACATAACTGATCGAAAAATTCATCAATCCATGTAAGAGGATACTTATTCGTTAATATGGTCATGTATATCTCATGAAAATCAATAAATAGATTCATTTGACAATAATTAATTTTCTTAAAAGTACCAACTCACACCATGGAGAAGCGGTTTGAAATATAAATCATTAATTCAAATTATTTTGTAAATTAGTCATCAGAACATTATGTTCAGTTATCGACATTCTAAATAGAGTCTAGGATATTAAAAAAATTGGTGTATAAGTTTGATTGAGAACTTGACCTCTCGGATAGGTGTAAAATAGGTAAATTATTCATTGAACTCATCATTAAATTCCCTTTGTTGGAGCCTAGATATTTTGAGGAATATTTTTTGTTAAAAATTTGTTGGGTGAGAAGAATGAAGGTTTAAATGAGGGTTTTATTTTTTTATGACAATATAGAACACATTAAATTATATACTTCCATAAAAAGGGGATAAAATGGACTGTCTGATGAACAATGTCACATAGATGGAGTCCAATGGACTTAAGTGATTGGATATTTGTGGTATTAAATGATTATTCATTTATACTCATTTTTTTTTCAGAAAAATGTTTTTGTAATGATTTTAAAGAGATTATTTTCTATTTCAAAATATATCAAACACCATGAAGAGTTTCATGATTACAAATGAGTTTTTTTACATATTGATTTATTAAAATCATGGGCCACTAGGATAATTTTATCTGATGGTGTTATATATATATAAACTTCTAGTTATGATGTATATTTGTTTCCTGAATCAACATTCTAGGTTTTTTATGATATAGAGTTACAATAATACAAATGAGTTTTAGAAATAAAATTATGAAGTCTTTAAATTAGTGTAAATATGAATTTGTATTGAATAAAGTTATCTGAGAAATTTAATGTGATGATATTCATTGGTCATAATTTTGACAGGAAATCTAACAGAGTCCTTAATATGACCCATTAAAAAATGAATATTAAATAGTATATCTGAATGAAAAAGGTTTATTAATAAGAGAAAATATGGTGAGTCCATCTAGTGAACCAAGTAATGGTAACAATAAACCTTTTCTTCCTAAATTTAATCAGATAATGTTTTTTATGAAAACATAATGTATAAAGGGTTCTCAAGAAAATCCCTAAACCAAGTAAGACTCTTGAAAAATATTTCAATACGTTACAATGAATTTGTGGGGAAACACTATATGGATTTTTTAATAGATTAAAATCAAATTATGAAGTTTAACCAGAATGAATGCGTGAATTTTTTATAATGTTTTCAAAAATTAACTAAATATGTTAATATTGATCGTATCACTCATTGCTCCAAAAATCATGAAGTAATATAGCAGTTCTTATTGAGTGTTGATGAATGTTCATATTTTTTATGATTTTTTAAAGAGACAATTGTGTTTTTTCATTACATAATTTTATAACATTTATGTTGTTTGATAGTTTTCAAGAATTTAATATTTTTATAGGGTGTTGAAAATATGAGCAGTATGTTTTGATTCTAAAGGTCATCCTTCACCCTAAAACTATATAGAATCACATTATATTCTAATGGGTGATAATTCATCATGTTTGTGTACTATTCTTTTTGTAATTCCGCAATGGAAAAGTAAAAACTAATTTTTGTTTTTATAGTGGATATTAAGAATATATTATTGTTGAATAATTGGGTATATTAGCACAAATAATACTAAAACTAGATATATTATTCCAAAAATTTGGTATTAGAAGAGAAGTATGAATATGAAATTTATTAATTGGTATTGAAGGTAATAGAGACAGGGTTACCTAACTATGTATACCTAATTGAGTATACTTAATAGACTGTTAATGGACATAAGAATTTCTTTTATCACTACTGTGCAAGAATGTGAAGAGGAATAAGAAAGAAATTAAACCAGGAAGGTATGAAGAAATTTAAAGTGGTATAATGAAAATGTTGAATCATGATGGTTAAGGTTATTACTATGGATATGAAACTTTATTATATCATATTATCTATGTGAGGAGAACATGTATTATCAAAGGAATATAGTGCTTGAAAGTGATGAATACAACTTAATTACAATAACTATATAATCATAATTTTCTAGTGTTTATGTGGTCCTATAATGCATTAAATACATATATTAGATTATATACTCTTATTTTTATGTGAACCTTTTAAATACTTGTGTTTCTATGAAAAAACTATATTTTTTAGTATATTAATTTCCCACTAACTAGTGGAAAAAGATATTTCATATATAAGATACGATAAAAGTAGAAGATCACTAATTCACCTCATACACCTCCCCATGATCACACATATTTATATTAGACCTTTTAATTATTATTACATTGATGGGGACCTTTTTTTACTCTTTCATAAACGTATGACGAAATGGTACGATTCTGTGATTGTTTTGAAATCTATAAAATGTAAAGGGGTTCCTATATTTTATGTGGAAAACCATTATACATGGAATGAAAAAATGATACCATATCTTATATATATGGGTATAAATTTATTGAATATTATACAGATAGTTTTAATCATCTTGTTGATGTTTCTACATTAATCGATGCTTATAATATGAATTTGGGGAATGATAGGCATTCCATAAATGTTATACTATCATTTCTCTCAAAAAGATAATTTTTCATGGTTAATGTAATTATAATACATACAGGTATATGAGATATGTTTTTGAACATTTATTTGGGAAATATAAAAGTGAATAAATAATAGTTATAGGTATGGATATTGTAGTATAAATATATTATGATGTGCAGTGATGAATAAACTAGTCACTTATTTATAAGAGTTAATGACATTGTAAACTCCAATAGATGTTTTTATGAGATTGGTTATGATTTTAATATTGCTAAAAACATAATATTAATTCTTTAAGATAAATTTGATACTATATTTTTATCCTTCGATGTCAGATATCCTAAAAATATATCTTTGGATGATCTACATAACATTCTAATAATATCTGAAATATGTAGTAAGAATTTTATGAATGAAAAAAATATACTGATCAATAAATTACTTTCCAATGTGATAGGAAAGTATTATCTATTAAATTTATTAAAGAATAAATCAATAACTATTATATTAATGATATGGTATGTAAGACTTTTGATGAATTTATGTGTTTTTTTAAGTTGAATAGAGTACAAGGTGTATACTAATGAATGTTATATATGCAGTTCTTTTGATGTGGACCCACTTGACATGTTACAAAAAAATTATAAGGTGAATGGAATATGTATATAGTGATGCAAAATAAGTATACTCAAGATAATACATAAATAAAATTGTAGAAAAATCAATGTCTTATTCATAGAGAAATTATTAGATATTCTCAAAATATGAAATGAAAAATATTTTGACCAAATGCATAGAATATGATGACAAAGATGTAGAATATGAAAAATCTGGAGATTATGCTATAGAAAAATAACTTATTATGAAATTTAATAATGAAAACCTCTGTATTTTATAAAGAATCAGCTCTATATATGAAAAAGACGTAGAGGATCATATGGATTTTATTCATATCTGATAATAGAGAGACTATCTTGAAATGATTTATAGGCATGAAAAAGAGAATAAGAATTCCAATAAAGTATATATTTACACAACCAAAAAAGACTATTTTTTAGTGAAAAATTTACGTTTCTAAATTAGATTTAGGATCTGGTGATGTTACTAGATGAAGAGAAAAAACTCAACCTAAATCATGAAAAAAAGATAATGGTGAAGGAGAATGAATCTGATTTTATTCAACAAAAACATGTTGATGTTGAGTTTGGAATAATGAAAAATCCAAAAGAATGTTTTATTTGCAAGTTAATTTTATAAAAAAGGATAAACATATATGGATAAAAAAATAATTCTCATTTATTAACTAAAAGGCTGAAGTTGTTTTGGAAAAATGATAAGAAGGCCTTTTATATATACAAATCAAGTGAACATGAAAATCCTAAAATTTATATGGATTCATATTATAAGAAAAAAACTATTATAATAAATGATTATGTTCTAAATGATAAGATATATTTGAACATGAAGAAAATATAAAAAGGATACCAAATAATTGGGGCATAACAATATTCTAATATGCATGTAAAGAAATATAATTTAAAGAAGGTACATAGAATTGGATTTTATATACATTATAGAGGAACATATGCTCTCAATAGACACTATTATTACTATAGAGGATTTAGGAATACAATGAAGATATATTGGTCCAATAATAAAAGCTATAATGATTTCAATTGGAACTACAGGTATTTTTTGACAAGGAGTCAACCCACTCAGTGAAGGTGTTTGAAAAATTCTAGTTTAAAAACATAAATTTATTTCAATCAAAATATTCATTACATGAATGATGTGATTGTCCTCGAAATATTTTTTAAGGATTTATCATTATTTTACCCAATAAAAATGATAATATAATAAATCTTAGAAGAAAAATGTGATGTAAGGAAAATGTAAGGAAATTTGATTAGTTAATGAAAACTTTCTCAAAGATTCAAAATGAGATTGGAATTACATTTTATATAGAGGTTGTTTATCACATATGAAAAGATATTTTATGTTTTTGAATCATATACAGAATTATAATGATGGACCAATGAATTTTGGAAATGATGATTCAATCAGAATATAATCGATTGGATCTTCTTTCATTTTAAAATGAAAAATGAAATCCTAAAGTCCTTTGATTAATAATGGGTCGAAAGACAATCTGCTGATTATTTTATATGATCTGGATGAAGGTAATGAATTGTTACTTGGATGATATTGTTTTTATCATTAGTGTTATGATGGGAAATATATAATTATTGGATATTGATATAATAGATTTTTTCATGTTTGAGATATAGGTGGTAAATGCTATCCGAGCATGATAAAAGAAAATCAGGTAAGGCCTAAGAGGATTGGGTATATATTCTGAATAATTATGACAAAACTAAAAAAATTTAATGTACTCATGATATTCATTCTATAATAATAATAAGATATTTTTATTTTATGATGTGTTAAAAATGGGATATTACAAACTATTTAGATAATAAATCTAAAATACATTCAACTCAAACCTTCAAGCTTTTAAATTATGATATATACCGGCCTATGAAAATGAAATAAAAGATGGAGATAAGTAATTAATGTCATTTATTGATGAATTTAATCGGGTTACATGTATTAAATTATTTACATAAAATTTGGAGGCTCTTAAAAATTTTATGATTTTAATGATAATTTTTGAAAAGGAATGTGGTTATTTTATGATGAATATTTAGAATGATAATAGTTCAATTTATTCAAATGAACTATTTAAATACAATATTAAAAAGAGTGGAATTTGTCTTCAATTTAGGGAACTATATAGAAAATAACATAATGGCGTGTCAAAAATATGAAATATAAAATTGATTGATATGGAATTAATAATTTTGATTGAACATGATAATTAGTGATTATATTTTAAGAAATTCATTGGAGAATCAATTCATATTATGAATTAATGTTTCTATATACTTAACTTTAATATGCATAATTACCTGAATTATTTTAAATAAAACCCATGTTGGAAATACCTAAGTGTATTTGGTATTTTATGAATTATCAATGTCAATTTTTAAAATCTTGTAGTGACTAATCAATGTCATTTAAATTATATATTTATTGGACGACCTCATAATAGTAGTGGATACAGATTCCTTAAAAATAAATAGAAAATATTGATAACTGTGTAGATATAAAATATATATATCATTCCATTAAGAAATATTTATAGTAAATTAATTGTATTAGAAGCTGTGAATATAAAGTGGTTATAGTTAAATATCATGACAAATATTTTAATGAGAATAATAATATTGAATATGTAAACATAAATATTTTAACTAATTTATTCCAATTGATGTAAAAAAATATCATTCATCTCATCGTAGGATGAGGAATAATTTTATGGTCTAAATATTATATAATATCCATGGTATTGTAACACCTTGAGACTTTATTTATATTTCATTTGAAATTAAACATGAAGTATTTGATTTCGTTCTTATATACAACTCCAAGTCTATATAAACTAGGATATAGTAAACTATTATAACCCAAAAAAAATTGGTAGATATGTTTAGTAATTTTGAATTTATAAAAAATATGTATAATAATTTTTCTTAATTCAATTATATTTATAATGGAATAATGATGAAATGTTTAATTTTCTGTAAATTCATTTTATGCTAAAAAATATGGTTTCTTCAAAAATATTTGTTACCATGTTTTTTGAATTGAACATTATAATAAATTCCAACAATTATTTGGATATTTTTTTTGTAAATATAATATAATTTCTAAAATATTCATTTTAATATTATCAATGTTTTATTTTTTATTTTTCTAAAAAAGAACTATATTTCACAAAATATTGAAAAATAACAATTTTTTCTAAAAATTTCTATTTTATTTCATAATGTTTACCATATATTTATAGAATATGTAATTTTTACCAAAAAATTAGACTATCTTAGAAAATTATAAAATCATCTTCAATGGATATCATTAACACGTTGACGACAAATTGTTTTTTTAATATTCCAAAAAAAATTTATAAATATAATAGTTTCTACTATTAATAAAATCATTATTGATTAAAAATAATTATTTTTATGAAAAAAACATATTTCCTACATCATTAAATTATATTATAATTTATATTTATATAAATATTATTCAATAAGTTTATATAAAAATCATTTAAAAACTCATTTTTTGAAATTGTGAGTTTTAATTAAAACAAAACATTTCATAGAATACATTTTTTTCCATTGTATGAACATCTAATTCATATATATTTCTTTATATAATCAAGTATATATAATAAGTAATAATGGAAAGGGATAAATATTAAAATTATTTTCTTAAAAATGTAATAAAAATTCATAGTACAATGGAAAAGTTATGAAAACTGTTATTACACTAGCATACACCCAAAGGGTAAGGAGTGAAATGGTAATACTTTCCTTGGGTGGTAAAATGATCATTGTTTGGGAGGCGATATTTATATTATTGGAATTATCCTATAAATAGTTTCTCTCATGCTCTAACTATTGAATCTCATGTTGGTATTAGAAAAGGGAAAATGCCACTGATTATATATCATTTGGAAGCTCTAAAGATCGTATACATAGTGTACAATCTTTTTGGTCAATGATAACACTATTTCATTCTTTTTCAATTAGATTTTATTACAACCACTAATATATATTAATCTAAATGGTAACTGTAGAAAAAATATATTATAATTGGTCATGATTCATAATGGTATTTTAAACATAATAGTCAAATTGTTGGATATATTTTTTAACAGGGGAAAATAATAAATTAAATATAGTGCATGTATTTTATAAAACTACATTAACTAATAATTTTTTTACTCATTCTGTACGGAACCGTATTTTTATAAGTTTGAGTTATAATATTTCTCCCACTATGTGAAATATCACACATGAAATTTATTTTAGTACGCTGAAATTTTTGTGTGTAATTCGATTTCATTGCTTCATTTAGTTGCCACGATTCCTCTTCAACTTGTTATTTGACCATAGAACATTGAATACATGCGTTTTCATGTTTCATAGAACTTTGCCTCAAAAATATAAAATTTTCATTAGCTACTCCTTATATGAAATATCGATCATCAATAGTACCATCACTGGACCCATACATGTGGGGGTCAGGTATGTACATCCATATGAGGAATACAATGAAATGGTCATATAATTGAGATAGTTCGTCTGGGATTTTTGGTTGATAAACCACATCTTCAATGATATTATGAATATAGTGGGGATGGTGTATCTATGACTACGCTTTTCATTATTAAAAAACCACACAACATTATTCCACAGTGATATATATATGACGACATTATCTCAAACATCAAACTCTATATCTCATTAATGATTATATATATATATGGATGAATTTACATTTACTTCATTCTATGTCTAATGGTTTGAACCTTCTCATTCATCTCATAGATAATACCAGGTCCAATCATGTTTCACTCTCTAACATCATCTCAACATATTGGTTTTTGGAACCTCTTCCCATATAGATACACATAAGGTTCTATTTGAATGGTAGAATTGAAATATTTGGTATATGATAACTCCAATAGGGAAGGATTTTTATAATTATATCCTTCTAAATACATTTAAAATGATATCATTATATCATATAGATTCAGAGTGGTTCTCTCGTACTTACCATCTATTTTAGGAAGATAATAATTACTGGAACTCAGCTCTCCATCAAATGCTTCCTAAATGATTCCACCAAACCTAAAGGTAAACCCCAAATATAGATTAAATACAACATAGATTTTTACTCAATTTATTCTTAACACTTTTCATGGGTTAATCTTAGTGAGTTTCTCATGAGATAAATATTCCTTGAAATAGATGAAATTGGGTGACTTTATAAGGTGATTAAATTCCACCAAACGTTTTTATGACATTTATATGTAATATGGAGTTCTTGGACAAGATTTCTGGTTATGTTATCTAATTCCCATTATGGTATGGGAATTTTTTGGTTTTTACATTTAGGCATATCTCAACCATCTATAACTTATGGGAATTCCATTCATCAAGAAAAAAATTCTACAATCTCCCTCATCATATAATCCATCAATATGATTTTATTCATATATCAATACATATTACATCATCCTTTAAAAATATAATTAGATGAGTGATTATAATCATCCATAAGCTTCATCTAATGTTTTGGTTTTTTTGGGACACATATCCGAGATCCAAAACTAACACCTCCATCTTTAGCAATGTTTGTTGTTGGAGTGGTTTCTACCTTTCTATGTATCTTTAAATATCATTTTTTGTTCTCTGCGATACTCTCAAGAATGGATGGTTGTTAATTTATTTGAGTAAGTTTGATGAAATTTATTTTATTATTCCCTTTACATTCCTTTTCATGTTTATGAATATTGGATCCCTTTCAATCCTCATCATGGATATAGTTTTGGGATTCTTCGACATAGTTTATCTACCATTATCTTCACATTTCCAGTATTGTAATGGATTATAGGAACCTTTCTACATAGAGTGTCTTTCACTTTATTCACATTCCCATCATGGCAATAGATTAAATATTTACAATCATCGATCATCCCTAACCTCCAAGATTTTGGTAAATTGAGCTCTTTTTGTGTGAATATATAAATGAGGCTGTTATGATTCATTTAAATTTAAAACATCTCCCAATAGATATAATCTTCACGAATCAATAGTTTTATGACAACTATAACCACATTTACTTCATGTTTCATGTATTTATTTTACTATATATTTAATGGGACATATGCATAGGCTATTACTCTTTCATTTTTCAGCAGTATACAACCCAACCATTTTTTGGATGCATAATTTTATATTACAAATCCTTACCCACTTATGGGTAATGTGATAAAATGTTGATATTTTTCCCTATTTAAAATTTTAAATTTATCCTCACATTCATTGGCACGAAATAATACTAATATCCTCTGAGTGATCATTGTTAGTGGGTCCTAAAATCATGAGAATTTTTTCACAAACCCATGATATTTCTCATCTAATGCACGTAATATATTGATCTCAATCATAGATGAATATTTGATAAATCAATTAATTTCCTATTTCATTAATGTAGTGATATATATATTTTTTAGGTTGATAGTATTCCCTATATATGTTACTTTATACATCTAAAACGTAATTTTATTTCTCATTATGTATTAGATTTTATTTAATAATGTATTAATTGGAATGTTAAAATTTACTGCATGTTCTTACATTAAATTAGAGTATATATGAAAATTATTATATAAATTATAACATGCATTTTCAAAAGAAATAATTAAATAAATTAATCATTTATCCATGAAGATAACTGTACAAATACGGAGTATGAATGTTTCCACTATGAACTCCTAGTTCTCATACCTAGTATAAAAAATATTATTGGGGAAATTATCCTTCTTAACCATTATATAATAATACCATAACCATAGACAAACCATAGAGAAGTACCATGTTTGACATAAAAGATCAAAAAACTCGTCAATACTTTTAAGAGGGTAACTTTTCTTTATCTGGATCTTATTAAGATTGTGATAATAATATAAATGTACATGATCAATAATTCTTCTAGGTGAAAAGGACCAGCACACCCTATAGTAGAGCACATAGAAATATAAAACATATACACAAATTCACTTAATTTTTTTTATTTAACTCTTCATGTTATATATTTTCATTTATAAATAGTATTTTTTTTCAAAAAATATCCATGTATATGTTTTATTTAGAACTCTACCTCTCTATAAGTAATAAGACAGTGAAATTATTTAAGAAAAAATGGTATATTCTGTTATAATGGGAATTACACCATGGATGATATTTAGTTGGACTTAATAATTTTATCTAGATACATCTTCTCATATAGAAGAAATTTTTCATTCTGAAGATGATGATTCCAAAGGAGATCATCCTACCTTCATACACATTTTTATAGTTGGTGGGTAATTCATGATATGATGGATCATTTTATTATTTATAAATATATTTTTTCCATATGAAATGAAATATAATACATACCTAGGATAGAATAAAATTCTAATAAAGGTTGCATCACCTACTTAACTTGGAAATTCAGCTCATAAATATTTACAAGGGGGAATTTATATGCTTCAGATGCAATAATTGTCACATTTTGTTTATTAAAAACTCAACATAAATATTACGAGGTCAAGTTTAAATAGTTATACTATGATTTTTACATTAATTAATGCATATAATAATAGTAAAATACCATATTTTATGTGTAATAAATTAATATAATCATATAACCATTTTATTATAATTTTAATAATTTTCATCATCCAATGAAGACATAGGGATGTTAATATTGAAAATATTAATCACATTAAGGAGAATGTATGAAAATTTAAAGTATAATGTTTAAGGGAAATATATAACTTAACCTGTGAATTTATAGGTTTTGTCAATATTTTTAATGGTATATTACCCAACATTACATTTCATAGGTTTTTATTCCCATCCTAATAGTCTCTAAAAATCCTGAGACTTGAATAATAACATAACATGAGATTTTTTTGCTATGTGTAAGTTCGTATAACACTTTTTCATGAACCATGTAAAGGTATAGTTTATTCACAATGATCTGTTTCAAAGTGATTACTCCTAAGAACATATTTCTACATTCACACCTCTGTTCCAGAATCGAGGAATGGATTTATTTTCTTGAAAACCTATGAGCTCCCAAATTTAAATATATATAGATATTTTAACCTATAATTATTATAATCAATATTTCATCCAAGTATGGTTTTATAATCCTAGTAACTAAACATAAATAGACCTTCCAATGATGAGAATTAGGACAATACATGTCGTCTATACAATTTATTTCATGATTTATTAAATAAAGATACATATAATACAATCCCAAAATATCGGGAGAAATATTGTATTTGGGAATTTAGATACATAGAACAACATGGATACAATGACAACATTAAAAAACTCTATAGAATTAATTTTAATTCCATTTCTCTTCTATTAATAAATATGATTACATTGGAATGTAAATATAACCAGGTGGGATATAAATCCTAATTTCTGTATTTCAAGGGATAATATAAATAAAAGTTTAATATGTTAGTCAAGAGGCATAACATGATAACATATATAGGTGAGAATCATAATCATGAACATAAAATCATGAATTAATATGATAATATTGAGGCATCATATAAATGTTATAATAACCCAAAATATGACATCATAAGAGTAATTCAATCCTTACCGTTGATATATCATCATATAGCATGATTATACTGACAACTTAGGCACCAGGAATGATAACTTATGATATTAAAATTCTTCCTAATTCATTATATTGCAATATAATTTTGTCATCGCCCATTACATTTATATAATGTACATGAATTTTGGTTCCACATAGATCATACTACATTAGAATATATTTCAACAATTTTAATCCCATGATTAATGTGTGTGGGTTAAAATTTTGGATGTTATCAATCAATTAATGATAGGTTAACATTAGTGAATAATTTGTAACCAAAATTTGTATGAGTATTTGTGAAACAGTGGTTTAAAATTGAAAATCTTGGAATAATTTTTAATATATAGTAGATGTTGAAAAAAGATCATGGATAAGATCAATGAGAGTGAAATGTAGTCTATCATGACACAAGAAATATATTGACATAAAAGGGATGTTTAGAAAGATAGGATAAAATGAATTCTTTGAAATCAAAAGTCTTATTAAAAAATATATAGATAAATTTAATGGAACATTAAGAGGATCCCTTTCTAGGGAGGATTCTTCTAAATGCATTGGTGGATCTTCATCCGATCAGGAATGCACATTGGGAAGGAATTAAAGTATGAATGGGGAAAAATTATTATCATGGGGATTTTAGTGAACATTAATGGGATATTGAGTGGATATTTATTGAAAAAGATAGATTAATTCCTTATTAATATGTAAAAAATAGTTTTTAACTCAATATAATCAAATGATGAAAATAAAAAATCATCTCATTTTTTTACCAAAGAGGATTGGTTGAATAAATTATTACGTTAAGCACAAAAAAAATCATAAATTAATTAACTTAATTATTTGGAAGTGATTCATGATTATAAATATTTTTTTAAAACCATAAAATAAAATATAGGTTTTGAAGGATTAATTATTGGATTGTGAAAATAATACAATATCTTTGAAATAATATTATTTTAAAGGGAAACCAAATTTTTTGTTATGTAATTATTTATATTATATATTTTATAAATTTGATACCATAATGATGCCATAATATATATTTTCTATCTATTTTGTGTTTATTTATTACCAAGTGATTAGGATATTTATACTCCATTGGATAACACAAATATGCTGATTTGAAGTTTGATATTTATTTAATAAAAATAATTTTCTATATATATGAATTTGAAGTTTTAAATAAAATAACTTGTTTACTAAAAAAAATTTTATAACAGAATATAAATTCTAGATTGATTAAATTATATTAAAAAAAATTTTAAATAAATATAATTTTTTTAAAATAACATATATTTTTGTCTAAACACTTGGATTTATCCAAATTATTTTTTTAATATAAATTATATATTTCCCAAGAATAAAATCTTGGATTCTTTGTATCAAAATATAAATTTATTCAAATCCATTATATAATAATTAATATATAAAATGTAATAATGAAAAGGAATCAATATAATTATTATTTTATTGAAAATAAAAAATGAAAATTCATAATACTGGTTTCTAGACACATAACCTATTATTAAAACAATGTTTATCCTAATGGTAAGGTATGTAATGGTACTACATTCTTTTAGTGGGTTGGTGAACATGTTTTGGGAGGTGATATTTATATACCTAAACACATAATGTAGATTTTTATCCTCAAATTTCAATTATTGAATCTTGGGGTGGGATTTATTAACGGAAAATGCCAGTGATGCCATATCCCTTGGAATCACTGACAAATACTTTCATGTGGTGAATTCCCATGGGTCGAGAACATTGTTTTTTCCTTCTATTTTTTATTAATTTAATATAACCCTTAATATATATTAATTTTAGTAATCACCGTAGAATTGATATATTATTAATAGTTATGATTCTTAATTGAGTTTTATAACTGATAGTCAAGTTATGAATATTTTTTTGAATTGTCCAATATAACAAATGAAATATAGAACATTTTTATTCTATGACAACATTACTTAATAAGTAGTTTATTCAATCCCATGATAAATTTCTGTTGGTCGGAGTGGACACTCAAGATGGGGGTGAATTGAGTTCCAATTAAAATTTCTGTTAAAAACAATTTCTATTAAAATCCCCCAATTTCAAAAACAGATTAAACTGTAGAGAATTTATACATATTATAAAGGTTAAATTAGTTTCTCAAAGATTCATTAGTTCTCAGTTAACTTAATCTAATGACTAATTTAACTTTTGAAACTAACTTACTGGTTTACAATAAATATAAACACTTGCGAGTTTAACTATCAAAGTAGCTTTGAAGATAAATTATATTTCAAAGTAATAGTAGCGGAAAATGAAATAAATATGTACTGTATGGATATAGATTTTAACTAAAAACACAGAGGAGTTAACCAAGAGGTTCAGTTTCAAGCCGAGACTTAGTCCTCTCAAGAGTTTATATAATGATGATCCACACCCTGGATCGGGGTTCAACAGTTTACAACTGTCCAGGTCCAAGACCTCTACCACTGTTAGTCGTGGGAAACAAAACAACAGCAACCAGCTGTCCAGGTCACACACGACCTCTACCACTATCCACAGTGGGAAAAAGAAAGAAAAGATAATGAGTGAGGATTTTCAAATCCTCCAGTTAAGGTTCAGGAGACAGCGTGTGTGTAAAATACAACAGATAACACACACTGCTCGTAATGTAAAAAGTAAATCACAGAGATAAAGATTTAGAGATTAGAAATGGATCTAGTGATCTTCGTGCAGCTCTTTACTCCTTTTGTTGATTAGAATTCCTTCTGAGTCTTTTTCTGGTTTTTTCTGGAAAACAGAGTACCATCTGCTTCCTTGACTTCGAGGTTTAGCTTGCTTATCGGCTCAAGGAATGATGAGTTTTGTGAGGTTCTTCTTTAGCATAGATTGCTCGATGTATGCTCTATGTTCTGGAGGCTGGTAGTAGTAGTATCGTGAGTGCAAGTTCTCCAGTTCATCTTGGCACGTTTTGAGATTTATCGCAAGTGTGTTCTGTGTGCTTGATCTCTTCGAGTTTTCTTTCACACACACCTTTTGATACATACATGATGTCCTCTTTATACCCTTTTTGTTTTTCTGACAAGAAGTAATGATTATAATTTTTGATCGTACTTGGTACGGTTTCCTGAAATGGCAACATAAATCATTAAATAACATTAAATGCATCAAAAGTAACAAATGTAACCGTTAGTATAATAAACAAATAGTGTCGAGGATATAGGATTTGACTCCACAGTTCATTATAGGTAGTCGTTTGTTTGTAGACGTGTACAGTTGACTCGGTGTAGGGATCTTCCATCGGTAGCTCTTCAAACTCTTATCGGTGGCTCTTATCGGTAGCTCTTATCAGTATCTCCCTGTGTGCATCGGTAGCTCTGTGTGCAGCGGTAGCTCTGTGTGTGCATCGGTAGCTCTGGCTATCGGTAGCTCTGTGAGCATCGGTAGCTCTGGCTATCGGTAGCTCTGGATATCGGTAGCTCTAGCTATCCGTAGCTCTGGCTATCGGTAGATCTGGCTATCGGTAGCTCTGGCTATCGGTAGCTCTGGCTATCGGTAGCTCTGGCTATCGGTAGCTTTGGATATCGGTAGCTCTGGCTATCGGTAGCTCTGGCTATCGGTAGCTCTGGCTATCGGTAGCTCTGGCTATCGGTAGCTCTGGCTCTTATGCAAACCACATCTAATTGACTTAGAATTGTTTCAAAGCTAAACAGGGATAATCGAGATTAACATAAATCAGAGATTATTTAAACATTATTAATAACTTGATCACTGATTTGAAAGAATTAAAATGTAGATCATCAGTAATTGAGAGTAGCATAATATATGAACACATAATTGGGATTATCAAAACAGTTGAGGTCAACAATCTCCCCCTTTTTGATAATCACAACTTATGATATGACCAAAAATAGTGAGAATATGGTATAAGAGAATATAACGTTTATATTCTAATTTCTCAAAGAAAGCAATCAGAGGAAATGGAGGAAATAGTAATAGAATGAAATAGATCAAAAATTATCATAGGATGTATTAAATACAATAGTATCAGAGATAAGCTTTGAAAGAGTTGGTACCAAAGAAGGAAATGTAAGAATAGTAGAAAAGGCTGAAAATTTCTCCCCTTTGATATTCCCCCCTCCCCCTCTCTTTATATTTTCTCCCCCTTTAAAATTTTCTTCCCCTTTGTGATAATCAAAAAGTGGGAAAGAAGACAGAGAGAACTGAGAAACAGAGATAGTGTAAAGAAAAGCATTTGTTTTAGAGAAGACAAAACTTACATAAACAGAATAGAAGAGAAAAAAAGGAAAAAAGACAATTCCTATCAAACAGCCTGGCCACTTCAGCAATCCGGATCTTCAACATGAGATTTACCCTTTGGATCAGAAGAGGAGGCAGGTGGCGAGGATGTGAGTGAGGGCTTTGGAATCCCAGAAATGATCACAGGAGGCTGAGCCACTGATACAGTGCCTGGCCTGTATTGGGAAGTTTTTTGAGTGATCGTAGGGGTGAGGCTTCGGATGGCCTTAGCATGGGTCATCTGGACTGGAGACTCAGTAAAGGCAGAGGCATGCAAGGTAGGAGGGACAATAACTGGTCTAGCATCAACATGCAAAAAGGGCAGCAACAGATTTCTGAAATCCATGATGATACCTCCTCCTCTTTCCATAGCAGATATAAAATCATCTTTGTTCTCCATAAACTTTTCTAAGGCAGGAGTCAGCTCTCTTAGCTTGCTCACTTGTTCTCGGAAGGCTTGAGTTACAGGGGGTAATTTCATGTTTTCTAACATCATCTTGAAATGATGGGTGTGTTGTTTCTTGGTAAAAATCCTTTGGAAATAATAGTCCACCTTGTTCTTGATTTCCTCCTGAGAGGCAGAGGTCTCTTTCATAGTGTCATGGACTATTTTCATTATTTCCCTTACTGAATCTCTTGTAGAGAGCACTACCCGGCTTAGATCTGATGAGTCCACAGAGCCACTGGTTGAAATAGAACCAAGCTCCTCCTTCATCATAGCTCGTAATTGATTCAAATCAAATGCAAGTTTTGAAGCTAGAGGACCAACCGAGAAGGATACAGTTTCTTTGAAACTTTTGGTCAAGACACTAATCAGAGTTTGCAGTTGAGAGTCCTGATTTTTAACATGATCCTTTATAGAAGATTTGAAATCTTCAAATACTGAAACCATTTGGCTTACAACACTTTTCACATAGGCTAAATCCTTATCAGCTTGAGGCTTTGAGCTCATGTAAGAATCTAAAGCAGTAACAGACTTCTTTAAGGCTTCAAGATCTGCTTCTATTCTAGAAGATTGGGTCTGGCATTCTTTGATTTCTTCCATCAGCTCACCCATAAAAGTTGACGGATTGAAACCAAGAGAAAGCTCAAGAGATTGTTCTAACAACTTCATTTCTTCATGAAAACAGTGCTTCATCTCATTAACTGAGGCACTGAAGGATTCTTTCAGCTCATGCTTCAGGGATTCAAGATCAGACTTTGTAACAAAATCTGTAGGTGCAACTGTAGTTGATACTCTTGCAGAAGCTAAGCTGACTACTGAATCATTCATGACTAATTGAATCGAGGAAACTAAAAAAGATTCCATTGTCTTTACTTCTTCTACAAAACTGACTGAGATTTTCTTTCAGCACATCTAAATCATGTACTCGGACCACATCATCAGGTAATAAATCAGAATTGATGTAATAGCTGATCTTTGGTCTATTTGAGGATACTTCATTATCCGAATTAGGATAATCCAAACCACAGACTATAAAACCTGGGTCTTCTACCCAGTCTTCAACCTCAATAGTCACTGTAACATTTCCAAGATTGGAATGATGCTACCCCTCAATGGGTGCATTCTTATGTACAACAACCACATTCTCTGCTGGTCTTTCTTCATCAGAATCTTCCACAACAGCTACCATCTCAACAGCAGTAAGGATATTTTTTGAAACAGGTACAACTTCTTCTCTTTCTTTTTCTACTTCATCAGTAGGCACAACTGAGTTTTCAATCAATGGACTCAGACTCAACCTAGCAGAATCAGATGATTCAGATACATTCTCTTTTTCTCCTTCCTACCGAGGAACTGGCTGGTCTTCCTCATGAATAGATAACACTTCCTCTACTTTTCCTTTTCTTGAGTATACAAACTCAGTAACATGACTTGGGGGGCAAGTCTGGATCTCCTCCAATATCCATAGGAGTTTCGTCCTCTTCTTCTTCTTCTTCTTCTTCTTCTGACTCATCACTGTACTTGGGTTCCTCTTCATCAGATCCTAAACCTGGATCTCTTTTATCCTTTGGCCTTGAAGGATATTCCACATGATTAAACTTATCATACACCCTCTGGTCATCACTGAACCATTCTCCTTTCCATGGGTTCCAATTGATTTTCATGTACTTACAAACTGTAGTAGTGATACAGAAGTTATTCTTAACTGCAACTGTCTCATCCTGAGACTCAGCTATCCCTTTCACTTTTATCATCACAGAGATCATTTTGGCAAAGAATAAAGCATTAGTCTTTGATTTTGGCCTAATCATGTCTTCCATTTGATTCAACAGCAGTCTGCACAGATTAACTTTCACACCATGTCTTAACAGATGTAGAAGATAAATATCTTGATATCTCAGATTAGAAAAATCTCCTATCCTCGGTATCAAAACATGTTGAACAAATTTGAAAAGCAGTCTGTTCTCTCCATCCAATTTAGTAGCAACCACTTGCCTTTGACTTCCATTTACCGTTAGTTCATTTAAAGCGGTCTCATAGTCAAAGATGTTACTGGTAAGTGGAATTTATCTTGAGACATACCCGGATACACCTTAATGTGGGACTTTTAAACATTCTTCCCACTCTACTGAAGAAAATGACATTTCTTTTCCATTTAAAAAAGAACTTACCCGATTCTCATTTTCAGACTTCTCAAAGCTTACGAATTCGTAGAACTGTTTCACTAACTTCGGGTAGTAGGGACCATTGTTATTTGAAAAACAATCTACCCATCTCTGATCTTCCAGAATTGCAAGCACCAACGACTTTCTTGGGAGAAACCAATCTACGCATAGCTCCTTTTCAATCACAATATCTCTATTCTGCAAATGAGGGTTTACTGGTCGCTTTCCCAACCTAGTTCTGACATTACTTCCACGAGCTTCTTGCTGCACTTTCTGCTTCTTTGTTTTAGGCTCTACACTGTCATCTCTGCTGGCAGGAATCTTGGTTTTTGCCATCGCAGATTTAGGGTTCTCAGTCGATTAGGGAGCTAGGATTCAAAGGTGAAAGGGTTTGGGTCCGGTGGAGTGAGAAGCGTTTAAGTATTAGTTTTATCATGTAGGAATCATAAATAAACGAATAATGTAAAATAACATAAAAATAAAACGATTCATATTCTTGGCGGCAGACAGAAGTTTTAAAATAGCATCAGTGAGAATTTCAACATCGGTGAGAATTTCACATCGGTGAGAATTGATCATCGGTGAGAATTTCAGCATCAGTGAGAATTGATCATCGGTGAGAATTTCACATCGGTGAGAATTGATCATCGGTGAGAATTTCACATCGGTGAGAATTGATCATCGGTGAGAATTTCACATCGGTGAGAATTGATCATCAGTGAGAATTTCAGCATCGGTGAGAATTGATCATCGGTGAGAATTTCATCATCGGTGAGAATTGATCATCGGTGAGAATTTCAGCATCAGTGAGAATTGATCATCCCCAGCTCGTGCCTAATGTAACTTAACCTATCAGAACTTAAAGGTTTAGTGAAAATATCGGCCAATTGATGTTCAGTGCCAATAAATTCAAGAGTAATATCACCTTTTTGATAATGATCTCTCAGAAAATGATGTCTTACATCTATGTGTTTGGTTCTAGAGTGAGATACAGGGTTCTTAGATATGTTTATTGCACTAGTGTTGTCACAGTTGATTGAAACATGTTTAAACTCAAATCCATAATCCAATAAAGTGTGTTTCATCCACAAAATTTGTGCACAGCAACTACCAGCAGCTAAATACTCTTCTTCGGCAGTAGAAAATGCAACTGAGTTCTGTTTCTTACTACACCATGACACTAGGGATTTACCAAGTAAATGACATGTTCCAGATGTGCTCTTCCTTTCTAACTTACATCCAGCAAAGTCAGCATCTGAATAGCTAGTTAGGTCAAATGATTGTCCTTTTGGATAAAACAAACCTAAATGTGCAGTATGCTTATGATATTTAAAAATCCTTTTAACAGCCAGTAAGTGTGATTCCTTAGGATTAGCTTGAAATCTAGCACACATACATACACTGAACATAATGTCTGGTCGACTAGCAGTAAGATAAAGTAAGCTCCCAATCATACCTCTGTAATTGGTTTGATCCACTAGTTTCCCAGCTTCATATATATCCAACTTACAGGTAGTACTCATAGGTGTATCATTTTCCTTAATTCTATCCAATCCAAAACGTTTTAAAAGATCTTTTTATATTTACTTTGATTTAAAATAATTCCATATCTAGTTTGAAAAATTTGAAAACCAAGAAAATACTTAAGCTCTCCCATTAAGATCATTTCAAATTCATTTTGCATACTTTTTGAAAAATCAGTACATAGAGAGTGTTTAGAAGATCCAAATATAATATCATCAACATAGATTTGTACAACTAAAACATCTTTAGAAATTCTTTTAATAAAAAGAGTTGGATCAGCGATCCCTTTAGTAAAACCCTTTGAAATAAGAAAATTGCTGAGTCTATCATACCAAGCTCTTGGAGCTTGTTTTAAACCATATAAAGCTTTAGAAAGATTAAAAACTTGATTAGGAAAATGAGGGTTTGTAAATCCAGGTGGTTGTTCCACAAAAACATCTTCAATTATAAAACCATTTAGAAATGCACTTTTGACATCCATTTGATATAACTTGAAATTCAGATGTGATGCATATGCAAGTAAGATCCTAATAGCTTCCAGTCGAGCTACAGGTGCAAAAGTTTATCCATAGTCTATACCCTCTTCTTGACTATATCCCTGTGCAACTAGTCTAGCTTTGTTTCTAACTATGTTTCCTGATTCATCAACTTTATTTCTAAAAACACATTTTGTGCCTATTGTCAAGGTGTCCTTGGGTCTGTCAACTAATTTCCAGACTTTGTTTCTTTCAAATTGATTTAACTCTTCTTGCGTGGCTATTACCCAGAATTCATCATTGATAGCATCATTGGTATTTTTGGGTTCTAGTTGTGATAGAAAAGCTTGATGTTCAACCTGGTTCCTTAGAGAAGCTCTAGTTTGTGTTCCTCTATCAAGATTACCAACAACAGCATCTAAAGGATGATTCTTTAGAATATTAGTCGATTTGGTAAAAGTTGGACTAGAAACTTCAGGTTCATCTATAGGTTTGGGTTCAACAGAAGCAGATTCTGGAGAAAGTCCAGAACTGGATGTTTTTATAACAGGTTCTTTAGATTTATCATTAAGGTCTAGAATAGACAAATCTTCTTCAAGATTCTCAAGAGAGGTTTTAGGCTCATGTGGATTAGTTTCATCGAATTTGATGTGAACAGATTCTTCCACACATTTGGTTCTCTTATTGAAAACTCTATAAGCTTTACTTGAAATAGAGTAACCCAGAAAAATTCCTTCATCGCTTTTGGGAGCAAACTTATCCAGATTATCATTAGTGTTAAGTATAAAGACTTTGCAACCAAAAACTCTGAAGTAATTAACCTTAGGCTTCCTATTGTTCCATAACTCATATGGGGTTTTCTTAAGAACAGTTCTGATCAAGACTCTATTAATAACATAGCATGTTGTATTAACAGCTTTATCCCAAAAGTAGATAGGCAGTTCATATTCATTGAGCATGGTTCTAGCTATTTCTTGAAGGGTTCGGTTTCTCCTTTCTACTGCACCATTTTGTTGGGGTGTCCTAGGGGCAGAAAAATTGTGACTATAGCCATTGTGTGAGTAGTAAGATTCAAACTCATGATTTTCAAACTCACGACCATGATCACTTCTTAGGGTTTTAATCTTAAGTCCACTAAGGTTCTCTACAGACTTGGAATATTTAATAAAGTAAGGACAAGCTTCACTTTTGTGAGCTAGAAAGTACACCCAAGTATATCTAGAAAAGTCATCTATAAGAACATAGACATAATGCTTCCCATTTAAACTAGAAACTCTTGATGGTCCAAACAAATCCATGTGAACCAACTCAAGTGGTTGAGAAGTTGAGACTTCTTTCTTTGATTTAAAAGAAACTTTGTGTTGTTTTTCCTTTTGATAGGGATTACACACTTTGTCATTTGGGAATTCTATCTTAGGTAAGTCTCTAACTAAGTTTTTCCTACCCAGTTTTCTAAGTGAGTGAATTTTGCAGTGTCCTAATCTTCTATGCCATAGCCAAGATTCTTTATAAAAAGCATTCAAACAAGAAATATTTTGTTTGTCTAAAGAATTTAAATCAACAGCATAAACATTTTCAATCCTTAGAGCGTAAAATACTAAAGAGTTTTTGGAGTTAAAAACATCACACAAGTCATTTTCAAACTTGACATTGAAACCATCGTCACATAATTGAGATATACTAAGCAAGTTATATTTAAGTCCATCAATGAAGAAAACTTTAGAAATTAATACTGAGTCAGTGTTACCAATCTGGCCTAGGCCGATGATTTTTCCTTTAGAGTTGTCACCAAAGGTGACATGACCTCCATCAAACTTTAGTAAGCTCTTGAAGCAAGAATAATCTCCAGTCATGTGTCTTGATCACCCACTGTCTAAATACCATATCTTCTTGTGACAACTCTTCAAGAAGGTCTCCTATAAAACAGATTTAAACAGGAAATGAATTGTGTACCCAGATTTTCTTGGGTCCAGATAGGTTAGCAATCAGGGCCTTAGGTACCCAAATTTGTTTTATGGGTCCCATACAATTAACAGAAACAACAGATTTTGAAAGATAAACTTTATTTGGTCTATAACCATGTGAACAACCTGTTGAAGCATATGAATTTCCAAAACTGGAACTAGCAGAATTTTTTTCAGACATAGGAATAAATCGGGTTCTAGTGAACTGTCTCTGTCCAGGTTGGTATCCCAAACTAGTAGCATATCTAGGTGCAACTTGCTTTACTAGCATTTGAGTTAAAGCATCCTTTCCATTTGTGAATTTTTCTAATTCCTTTCTAAGTTTATCATTTGATAGTTTCAGTTCTGTATTTTCCTTTAGTAGTTGAGCATTCTATTCCTTTTCTATATAAAGATCAGATTTATGCTTAACACTTAAAGCATACTGTTTCTTTAAAACTTTCTATTTGTCTTTAAGCTCATTACAGGTTTCTTCCAACATATCACAGTACTCAAATAGTTCAGATTTTGACATGTTTTATGAATCAGAATCATCTCCAGAATAATATGAATTTAAAATAGGAGTGTCAGATGTTACCTCAGAAGTACTTGTCATGAAACACATGTTGGCTCGATTTCTTTCAGAGTCCGAAGATTCTGCTTCACTAGTGATGTCTTCTGAAGCACTCCAGGTATCCTTCATGGCTTTCTTTTAATTCTTGTCTTTGTAATCATATTTCTTTTTGAATTTTAACTTTGGACAGTCTGCTTTGATATGTCATTTTCACTTGCATTCATAGAAGACAACTTCATCAGTCCTGTCAGCCTTCTTCCAATCCTTTTTCCATTTGCCTTGTTGATCATACTTTCCCTTGTAATTTGGTTTCCTAAATAATTTCTTTTTCCTATAAAACTTCTTGAATCTCCTGGCTATTTGAGCCATCTCGGCATCACTGTCAGATTTTGAATTTTCACTCATTGAACTCTCAGTCGCCATTTTTAGTTTATCCTCTTCTTTACTCTTAAAGGAAGTAGTTTTAAACGCTACAGATTTTCTTTTTGGTTCCTCATCTTCTTCTTTATTTACTTTAAGCTCTTCTTCATACATCATCAGCTTACCAATTAACTCCTTGACAGGCAGTGCTCCAATGTCACAAGATTCTCTAATTGAAACGGATGTACCTCTCCATCTATCTGACAAACATCTCAGTATTCTCATAATTTGTTCTTTTGCAGGAACAATCTTTCCGAGTGAGCTCATTGTGTTTACTATCTCATTGAACCTGAGATACATGCCAGAAATAGGTTCATCAGGCTTCATTTTGAAATTATAATATTTAATAGTATAAGTGTTTAATCTCATTTCTTTAACATTATTTGTTCCTTCGTGAGAAATAGCCAAGGTATCCCAAATTTCAAAAGCAGTTTTACATGTAGAAATTCTATTAAATTCTTCATCTCCTAGAGCACAGTACAGAGCATTCATTGCTTTACAATTATTATTTTAAGCAGTATTTGTAGGTTAATCCCAAGTAGATCTATCAGTAGTGGGAACTTTATATTCAGATTCAATAGCAGTCCAAATATCAAAACTCATGCTTTCTAGATGAATTTTCATTTTAAGTTTCCACTGAGCATAGTTATTTACATTAAAGAAAGGTGGTCGGTTAGTAGCAGCACCCTCAAGTATATTATCCATAATATCACAAAAAGAATTTTAAAGAGATACAATTTAGAAATAACAGAAATTTTAAGACCTTTAAAATACAACTAAAATCACAGTTGAAAACAGAGTAATTTAGAAGGTATTAATAAAACCTCTGATACCAAATGTTGGTCGGAGTGGACACTCAAGAGGGGGGTGAATTGAGTTCCAATTAAAATTTCTGCTAAAAACAATTTCTATTAAAATCCCACAATTTCAAAAACAGATTAAACTATAGTGAATTTATACAGATTATAAAGGTTCAATTAGTTTCTCAAAGATTGATTAGTTCTCAGTTAACCTAATCTAATGATTAATTTAACTTTTGAAACTAACTTACTGGTTTACAATAAATATAAACACTTGCGAGTTTAACTATCAAAGTAGCTTTAAAGATAAATTATATTTCAAAGTAATAGCAGTGGAAAATGAAATAAATATGTACTGTATGGATATAGATTTTAAATAAAAACACAGAGGAGTTAACCAAGAGGTTCAGTCTCAAGCCGAGACTTAGTACTCTCAAGAGTTTATATAATGATGATCCACACCCTGGATCGGGGTTCAACAGTTTACAACTTTCCAGGTCTAAGACCTCTAACACTGTTAGTCGTGGGAAACAAAACAACAACAACCAGCTGTCCAGGTCACACACGACCTCTACCACTATCCACAGTGGAAAAAAGAATGAAAATATAATGAGTGAGGATTTTCAAATCCTCCAGTTAAGGTTCAGGAGACAGTGTGTGTAAAATACAACAGATAACACACACTGCTCGTAATGTAAAAATTAAATCACAGAGATAATGATTTAGATATTATAAATGGCTGTAGTGATCTTCGTGCAGCTCTTGACTCCTTTTGTTGATTAGAATTCCTTCTGAGTCTTCTTCTTGTTTTTGTCTGGAAAACAGAGTACCATCGGCTTCCTTGACTTCGAGGTTCATCTTGCTTATCGGCTCAAGGAATGATGAGTTTTGTGTGGTTCTTCTTTAGCATATATTGCTCGATGTATGCTCTATGTTCTGGAGGCTGGTAGTAGTAGTCTCATGAGTGCAAGTTCTCCAGTTGATCTTGGCACGTGTTGAGCTTGATCGCAAGTGTGTTTTGTGTGCTTGATCTCTTTGAGTTTTCTTTCACACACACCTTTTGATACATACACGATGTCCTCTTTATACCCTTTTTGTTTTTCTGACAAGAAGGAATGATTATTCTTTTTGATCGTACTTGGTACGGTTTCCTGAAATGGCAACATAAATCATTAAATAACATTAAATGCATCAAAAGTAACAAATGTAACCGTTAGTATAATAAACAAATAGTGTCGAGGATATAGGATTTGACTCCACAGTTCATTATAGGTAGCCATTTGTTTTTAGACGTGTATGGTTGACTCGGTGTAGGGATCTTCCATCGGTAGCTCTTCAAACTCTTATCAGCGGCGCTTATCGGTAGCTCTTATCGGTTGCTCCCTGTGTGCATCAGTAGCTTTGTGTGCATCGGTAGCTCTGTGTGTGCATCGGTAGCTCTGGCTATCGGTAGCTCTGTGTGCATCGGTAGCTCTGGATATCAGTAGCTCTGGCTATCGGTAGATCTGGCTATCGGTAGCTCTGGCTCTCGGTAGCTCTGGCTATCGGTAGCTCTGGCTATCGGTAGCTCTGGCTATCAGTTGCTCTGGCTATCGGTAGCTCTGCCTATCGGTAGCTCTGGATATCGGTAGCTCTGGCTATCGGTAGCTCTGGCTATCCGTAGCTCTGGCTCTTATGCAAACCACATCTAATTGACTTAGAATTGTTTCAAAGCTAAACAGGGATAATCGAGATTAACATAAATCAGAGATTATTTTAACATTATTATTAACTTGATCACTGATTTGAAAGAATTAAAATGTAGATCATCAGTAATTGAGTGTAGCATAATATATGAACACATAATTGGGATTATCAAAACAGGTGAGGTCAACAATTTCATTTATAAATTTTTGGATCATTATATGAAAAATTAGACTATATCATGGATGGTTTTAATAGAATTAGTTATCTATGGATTTAATGATAATTTACCAGGTCATTACTTTATTGGGAATTGAGTGGTAATTGCACAGTATGTTACTGGTTCAAACCTCAATCTATGGTAAAATTATGTGGATCATGTAATATTAAAATAACCTCACTACTACAACCTAGGTGAAAAAGTGGTAATAATTTGATAGTTCTAGAAGTGTGAGGCATGCCATTCTATAGTGTATGATCCATTCCATAATTAGTAAAACTATAGATTTTTTCAGGGTTTTTAGTTTTAGTATATTAAAACACATAACATTGTAATATACGAGTCATATAGAAACTATTTTCAATTATATCATTTCATACTCTCAAATATTTAGGATTTAGTCTTTTATACATTATAGATATAAGTATTGTGCCTCATCAATATATATCACACTGCAATGTAGGTTATCTCAATAGAAATATAATGACCTTTGATGATAAAGAAGTGGGTGTGTGAAAAAACATTGATATAGACACATTCTGTATGAGAATTTCAATATGTAATTAGTAGTGTTTTGAGGAGATAAAAATAATGAAAACTATGTTTGAATTCTAGAGGAACATGAGGTGTATTATGTAAAAATAATTTCATACATTTTCACATATCATTCATCTGTAATAAGAGTTCAAGCCAATACTCTTGATCATTTCCTAATTCCATTAATTACAAACTGGATCATGTGTAACAGGATAACAAACACTACACCCCAACAATTATACACTTGATAATAAGGGTGGGTGAAACATTTAAAAACCATCATGTCCTTGAGTTTATATCTTTCTCAATCTCTGATTATAACATCATCACCATCAATATATATTCACACTAACTAGTGATGGAAATTAAATAATTAAAAAGAGATTTTGTGTGTTCGGTAGTCACTAATATCACCTATTAGTGTGGTACACTCTTCCATTTTCCTTATAATAGGAATCAGAGTAGAATTTATTAAAGTTCATTTTTAGAACATTGAACATGTAATCTTTCTCAGATGGTATCCAAGGAAATCATATATAGTAGTTTTAGGTACAATTCCTTATGAAATACGTTTTTTGTTGGTTATTTATGTCTTTTATTGGTGTGATCCATAGAGTCAATGAATATACTCAATAATAAGTCACACATTTCATTTTCAAAGGATTATTCTATATGAGAGTGAGAGATGTTAGAAATGATTTGGCCTAGATGTTCATGATATAAATATGATGAGTGTTATTCTTCCTGAATATTGAATTTATTACTCTCCAATTAATTAAAATAAGTTTAAGGATAATGTCATTTTTTTATGTGTTACATTCATCACTCATGAACAAAGAGTAAACATAAGTTAGTAGAATGAAGAAAGTAAAATGATTCAATATTAACCATCATGATATCAATAAAGGGTATATAAATGTGGAAGTGTATTTGTTATAAACATTTTATGCTCAGTTTGATGATATCAAAGTTATATATAATGATTAAGTGGTTTAATTATTGGTTCATGTGAATAAAATTGTAGTGTTTTCCTGTTAAATGGTTAAATTTGTGAAGAATCCACCTTAATGAAGTAATATATGATAATTATCTTGGAATAATTCTATATGAAAATTTCGACCATTGAGAATCATGTCTAGGATGAGTAAATACTCATGAAAATAAACTTTTGTTTTCTATCATATGAGATTTAATGTGGCACAACATTAAGGGAGGAAAGGAAAAATATAGATATATAATGCATTCATCACATTAAAAGGACCAAGTCATTTTGAGTTAAAAATATGTAATTTCACAATCCAAAGCACTAGGTCTAATCTGATGTTCCACACAACATCATGCACACCTCCCCATTTAGAAGAGGTGTTCCAATAGTAGTAAGGGACAATGGAAAATTATTGGGATACTATTCCCTTAGTTTTAGGTAAGAATCACAGTTTAATAATTTAACAAATAATAAAAATAAAAAAAGAAGAAATAATAATCCATTATATTTGTATTATATATAAATAAAACCATCGCATATAGTATCATTATGACATGTCAGATACAAAAACAAAAATAGAAATACGATCAAAAGTATAACATAGATCCATAAATTAAAACAATTAGTATAAATCCATCCAAAAAAAGATCTATTAATGTATAAATTCTCCTATTTAACATAATCTACCATCCACTATATGGCCTTTTTGATCATCATAACCATAGTCATTAAATATACTAGAATATAAAAATTCATGAGTTGGTTGTAAATATAAGACCCAGTTGGATAGTACAAAAGGCCCTTAATAAAATTTCACATAATATATAGTTGTAATATATAAAATAAAATTGAAAATATATAAAAGATAAGTATATCACACAATGACAAATATAGATTCCTTGTAATCAAATATTACCCATACCTACTTCTACATTATACCAAAAGGAAATTCAACTATCCATATCTTAAAATCACTAACCATCATAAATATATTTAAAAAAACATGTTTCAAACATCCCTCTAATGGGAAATAATATTACTATTCCTATCAATAACTAACACTACCATTGCAGGGGGATACTCCATGTGGATCAACCTTCATTAACTATAGTGACAGGGAACAAAACATGGAAACCTTTATACAATATGACATGTTAATATAATGTCAAAACATATAAGATTCACAGAAATAAAAAACATATGTTTGAAAATATAAAACATTTATTTTCTTAGGAATTAATTGTATTATAAAAAATATTCAAAGAATCCATATAAAACATGTTCTAAAGATAAGGGCTTCATACTTTAGTTTCAATTCCAATTGATGTAAAGTGTCGCTATCCATATATTTTAGAACCCTGGAAACATAAACCCTATAAAAATTCAAAACAATTCAAAATCAAGGATAAGGTTTGAGAATAAACCATATCCCAAAATTATGTCTGGTTCAAACAAACATAAGATGACCCACTGTTGAAAATGATATATTCATGATTGATGTGTTAAAAATAAAACCTCGAATTTAGGTGTTGAAACTAGAAAAAACTAGTAATTCTATTTTTTTGGAAAATAAAAAACGAAAGATCCACATAGGATATAAAAATTTAACAAGTCTTTGATCATGAAAAAGTAAAGGAGATCAATATTAAAAGGAATATCAACTCACCCAATATGAACCCATGATTATTCCATTATCAATGTGTCAAATAGTAGAGTTTTATGTTGGAGAAATATCCAAATTACTAGAAAAGATAAATATGATATTCGGAATCAAATAGAGAAAGGGATTATAAGAGAATGTGAAATTGGTTAGGTTTTTAAAAAAATACATAAAATATTTTTTTGGTATTTTTATTATTTGAACATCATTGGTTGGATAGTGGTTGATTGGAAGACACAATTCATATCAGGAGCTCTAAAATCTATCCAATGGCTTCTTCATGGAATTCCATATATCCGATGGGACTCATGTAGCTCAAAAAAAATAGTAATTCCCCTAGCCCTACTTCGTCCTTGTTTCAGCCTCTTAAAATCATCAAACATGCCTATAAAAATTTAGAAATGACCTCAAAAAGTACATAAAAATAAAAAATTGGCATACCTAAAAATATTGATGTCAAAATTCTACCCCTTTTATGAATTACTATCCTTGGGAAGTATCCCTAGAGGTTTGTTCGAATAATATAGGACACTCTACCTTAATATCATTTTTTCTTCTAATGTCTATTCCTTAATATTCATGTGATTCAGTGTGACTCAATCCAAAGGAATGATGTTTATTATCATTTCCTTCTCACTTTTTTCCATTGTATGAATACCTAAATCCATAAATTATACTTATAGTTCAAAAAAATCATCATTGGTGTCCTGAAAATTCATAGTATCAAACTGAAAACTATGAAATTGAGACACATAGATCACATTATCATACGTTTGATATCATCAATGTGATATGGTGGAATTGATATTGTTCATGAAATAAAAATGACCTCAATATCAAAATAAACTAAAATATATGGAGGAAGCCCTACGAAATCCTTAGGAAATATATATTCATATACTTCCAAACTAGTGGTGCAAAAGGGAGAAACTATATGGTCCACTATAAGGATCATTCCTGCAACCTTCACTTAACAAATTTCACTCTGATTATGGTCTTGCTAAACTCATTCAACCTCAACATCCCACTCACCTATCAAGATCAAAATATCCACCTTAAGAGAAATTTAAATACACTCATCTAATATAATAATAAATATGTGAATGGTAGTTGGAAATTAGTTAATTATAGGGTTAAAATAGAATCCTAAAATCATCATAATTATGAAGCACCAAACCTGATAAAATTTAGAAACATCCTTAATACATTTTGGAAATACATGAACATGATCTTATTTTTCTCCAAAGTGTGTATTGACATAAAACCTCTAAGATGATAATTTAATAAGTAAATATAAACCAATTGCCACTAGAGTATATATAAATGAATAGAATGACCCTATATCAATCAAAGAGAAGATATAGTAGGAGAAATTATTATTGTTCCCCACACAATGTATTCTCTAACTCCACTATCTATGGATGCCCGATTAACTATATAATCCTTGATACCCACAACTCCATGAATCTATAGAGGTCATGAGTCACTAAATATAGTACCCCTTAAGTTGTCTTCTCCTACATCTAAGGTCATATGACTAGCCATATTATTAGAATCTTTATGGCATTGTCTTATAATAGCCTCACATGACTAGTCGTAAAAAAATTGGTAAAATTACTAAGAAAAATTATGTAATCCTTTATTGAGTTTCTATTCATCCCCATGTTATATTACGTTGATGATCCACTTTCTGTAAATGGTTTTGAAGAACATGTACTCTTCTCTTGCTATAGACCACCATACTGGCATCCTTAATTTGACTTCCTCTTCAAATTTCTAGAATATATGACTAGTTATGCACTAGAGAAACAATGTATTGTTCCAATGGTTGTATTATATAGTATTGGATCATTATCTCCCATGAAATAATTTTCAATGTTTAATTATTTATGAAGAATTGAATCATATGTTGTTATATAAAAGTTCATTGTCTATCAATTGAACTCTAGAAAATAATAATCTTTGAATTTATAACATTATGTTCTCCTATACCCACCAAAATAGGATAAATGTGAATGAGATCTATGAAATGTAAAGAACAGGAGGACACTATCATCATCCTCTATTATAACTCCATAAAATCCTAAGCATGTTCTTCCTTTAGGTACTCTAGATATCATTCTAAATATAAGATATCCTTTAAATTCACGCAATATACACATTCATAACTACCATATACAACAATGAAATCCCATGATCATCCATCTATTCCTTGAAGTGTAAAGGTTACATGATTTACCTTCTGATCTACCAGGGTCACTAACAGGTTGAATAACTTTTCGATGACACATATTTATTCCTTCATGACCAGAGGTCCTCTAGTTCCATAGAAGGATGAGGGTGATTGAATTAGAAACCCTAAAAAAATCATCCCTCATCTTCCCACCCTGTTTCCTACTCTTCCATGAATTGGCACATGTCAAAAGAGTCTCATTTAGACTGGTTCCATTTTTGGACTCATAGGAGTAACCATGTGAGAAATCTCAATTTCATCATCTTGCACTACATGTCATGAAACGGGTTGTGAAATATATCTATGTTGTGCAAATGACAACCATACTCTTTATTACCCATGAACACATGATTTATTAAATAAAATTAGACTTAATTAAACCCAAAACATTAATAAGTTTAGTGTATTTGGCAATTAGGTGAATTATATAAGAACATAATGTAATAAAATAAATCAACATTGTTGAAAACATATTTAACATGATGGTACTTAAAAATAAATTGGATAACATGAGAAAACAGAAGAAATGGATAATCTATAGAGCCCACTAAGGTAATAAACATGGAAAATGAAAAAAATAGATAATAGGAATATCAATGGGTAATAAAAAGAGTACGCATCAAGAAAAAGAAAAATTAGTCATGATATATAATGATAATCATAATTGAAACATAAGGAATGTGGAAAAAACATAAAACACTACATTATAAATCTAGGTCAAGCATTTAACTGATAAGAAATTATGGTGGGAAATGTCCCATAATGAAATCGGGTTCACTCCCAAACCCAACATGATGTAACATGACGATATATATTACCCAATGAATTAGATCACTATCTGGACGTATCGATTATATTCGTTTATTTCTCATACTTATGTGTGCCACATAGACCATACAACATGGATTCATTCATCGTCACAATGTATTCCACAATCAAGGAGTGTGGAAGAAATATATGTGTGTCCCCAGTCAAAAAGTATACATGAATTAATGTTAACACCCATGATAGGAAATGGGTATGGTATTCCCTACACAATTGTTTTGGCCTGGAAAATTGTGGTGAACTTTTGATACCATAACACCATCACTAAATGATTCATAAAAAAATTGATGGAAGAAAAAAGGATCTATAATCACATAGTCATAAAATAGATAGTATTTCATACGTGGAAAATATATCTGAATATTATAAATTTGAAATAAAAGGTATAAGGTAATTAATAAATTTGAACAATGAAATGAATCCTAAATATATTTTGACATTGTAATGGGTGAACATATAGGATCATGGAAGGATTAATGAACGTGAAAGGGGGATATCATCATTTATAAATTAAAATTTATAATAATTGGAATATGTAATAACATATAAAAACATAATAAGATGATATTGAAATAAATATGTTATTGAATAGAAATGAGAATATAAAAATCCCTTAAGATATTTTGGAATAGTAACGTGTGTACATAAAGGTTCATGGAAGGGTAAATGAGAGTCAAAAAAATATATAATTAATAAAAAGGCCCAGAGGCAAGTCAAAACCCACCCCTACCAAATTTATTGAAAGATAAATGCAAATACAAAACATATGAGAGGTTTTACTTAGTCTAGTAAACAATGTGATACATGCATCTCTCTCAACAAAAGGCACACAACAATCAAGAGCCATAAATGACCATTCTCTACTGGACTCCACAATAGCCTTCTTAGACAATGCATCAGAAACCTGGATGGCCTCTTGAAAAACAAGAATCACATCCAGAATAACACCATCAAAAAGTTGTTAACATTTAATCTAGGGAGGAAACTTCACCAAAGGAAAATTCGTTGATCGTCTTTTAATAATCTCAACAGCCACAATAGAGTCAGATTCGAACCAGAGAAATTTCCAACAACAATTAACTGCATAAGTAATAGACTTGATCATCACCCATAGCTCCACCTCAATGGATGATCTCTACCCAATATAATTGTATAAGCTTCCCCTGACGAAGCCCGGATAGGTATGAAAGACACCACCACATCTTGAAGGCCAAGGTGCACCTGTAGCCACCCCATCAACATTAACTTTTACCCAGTATGGAATAGGAGGAATCCACCTTATATGTTTCATCACCAATGGCTTTCCTATCCTTCCATATATACCAATGTTTCTCAGAATAACAAGATCATTAAAGTCATTGTTCATATATCCCAACTCCACCCTGAAGGCATTACATACCGCATGGTGAATGGCTCTAACAGATGACTGAAAAGTGGACTTTAAATTCTCAACAACCTAATTACTTCAGGTCATCCATACAGAACCAAAAGTTTTTTTAGCAGCTACCAGTAGAATATTCTGCACCTGATCACTGCATCTAGCATCAACAATGGAACAAATAATCCCTTAAATTGATCTCAAGTCCAAAAAAACATGTCATGTCCTGGATATATCTCTAGATCCTGCATATAAGAAAACAATGCAGAAAAATTTTATCAATTAATTCCACATTGGAAACACAAATCAGACAGGCCGAGGCAAGATGAATCTCATCCCGTTAGAGAAGACATTTCACTGGTATCCTTATTTTCCATATCCTCCATAAAAGCAGGAAATCAGTAGGAGGAATGAATGTGTTCTGGTAGGCAATCAGCCATTGAGGAGAAACATTATGCCCGACACATAGAAATTGATACAAATCTCAGGTAGATAAAATACCATTAGAGGATGGTTTCTAGATAAGAGTTTCAATATCAATGTAGTTATATCTTTGAATTTCAGAAAAAATTGGGAATGAACAAACTCAAGTAACTCTGCACTAGAAACCTGCGAAGTGGCAATTGAGCGATGCAACATATCAAATGAAATTACAACATCCTCCTAATTAGCTTGGTTAACCGAAGTGTGTTCCATGCATTCATGGAGTAATCCCTACAAACAAACCACTTTGAGTGGGCCATGATTTCATGATGGGATGACTTTAGATCTGGCTATAATGAGGATGAAAGATATTGGGACTAGCCAGGCCACAACCTATGGGTGAACTATGCTGGAAGAAAATCCATAGACATGTCATGGAAAGTGATTAGACTCCTTGTAAACTAGCTAATAAGGGCCTCATTACCACCAATTGTTTTTCCATTTTCTAAAAAAGTCACTTTTGGCGAAGTGTGAACCTTACAAAAAACTGAAAGACAATTCCAAATATCCCACACATAAAACAACATTCACCGCAAACCTGATTCAAAAAATCAACATTCAAAACTAAAGCTCAAATTTAATAATTGGAATCCCTAGAAAAGCGTGCTTCCCGGGAAACCCACCCTCAAGGATGACCTAACCGCATCATAACTCTCCGACCAAACATCACAACACTATCATCATCATCACATCGTCGTTTCACCACCGGCCTCAGCCTAAGTCCACTGCCTACATAAAACACTGATCCTCCACTACCATTGTTATTGCTAATAAAACACCATAGCCAAACATCACCACTACTTTATTAAATCACCAATGATTTCTCAAAAAAAACATCACAGATTCATAAAATCACCACAACTTCCTCAGAAAATCACCACACCAACACCATCAGTAGCTTCTTCTTCAACAGGGCATCAACACAACACACCATCATGCATTCTTCTCAAAGACCAACATGATAACTTCATGATTGAAAAACCAAAAAAAACAAGAATCAAATAGATCAAGACACCCGAGCCGATAATCGAAGACAACAAGCTTCGAATCGCAAACTCCCTGGGGAGAAAAACCCACCATCACTAATCAACCTGAACTAAGACTCCAAAATGACATCATGAAAAAAATAAAAAACCAAGCTTCACAGATTTCCATAGGGACTTCAATGTGAACCATCATGAAGCATGAAAAAAATCATCTGAAACAAAACTATTGCAAAAAATGGAAACAAAAAACACCAAAACTCCTGAAGAAGGTCCAATTGTGGCCATATCCTGTCGCCCCCAACCGGAACACACAAAGGGACACGATGAACCACCCTGTGCACCCAACGTAGATGAGACGACATCCTTCGGCAGTTGAATCTTGGTCATGGGTCACCGTGCCGCCAAATAAACCCGATCCAGCAATGAGTATTCGAGAGAGGAACCAGTTAGAAACGGGATGAATCGTCCGAACCCGAGAAGAACACTACAAAAGAGATCTGCAACCACATCTCACTGAGTGCAAGTAGGATCTCTATGCCATCTTAAGGTGAAGGAGGTGGTGGAGATGAGGGGGAAACCTATCGTGTAAGGCCCCTTATATGCTCAATCAGGGCCTCATTGAATAGACCCAAATCTTTAATACCAAGGCCCCCCATATTCACTGGTTTAATACAATCCTTCCAAGCCACAACAAGAAAATTCCGTTCATAGATGGAGCCAGTCCATATGAAGTTTCTAATCAACCATTGATGTTCCTTAATAAGAATCTCCGGGCACTAGTAAATAGAGAACACATAAACAAACATAGATGTGATAATAGAATTAACAAGACAAATTCTTCCAGCATGTGACATTGATTTTCCTTTCCAAGTTTCCATCTGAGAAATAATACGTGAGAAGATGGATTCAAGACGACACCTGTTAAAAAATCCCCAAAAGAGAGGAACCCCAAGATAGTTAAATGCCAATTATCCTTTTTAATCCCATGCGATCTCTTTATTTTATGTTACTTTCTAATAAAGATACCCTACCTAAAAACCAAAAATTATTTTTGAAGACTAATAACCTGACCAGCCACATCTTCATAATGCATGTAAATGGATTTGATAGAAGACACAATCCATTTATCTGCGCTACCAAATAATAGGATGTCATCATCATAATGTAGGTGAGTGGGGGCATAAATATCCCTTCCAAATTTAATATGATTATATAAAACAGCTTGAACAAATATATTAAGACATATACATAAATAATCCTCTACAAGGGAAAATAAAAGTACACATAGAGGATCCCCTTGCTAAAAACCCCTGGAGCACATAAAGAATCCCTTGGGAGAGCCATTGACCAGAATAGATAGCTTGGAAATTTGAAGAACAGTATGAATAAAATTGATAAACATTGTAGAAGACTCATGCATTATAAGAATAGATAGATGGATGCTCCATTTGATTGAGTCAAATGCCTTAGAAATATCAATTTTAACTGCGAAACTTCCATGCATCACCTTCCTTCTTAAGCGTTGATGCATTCAGAGGTAGTGAAAGTAAAAGCTCAAATACTCCTTTCCAGGACAAACCAAAATTGATTTTCGGTGATGAGTCCTTTATCCACATTGCCCAACCTGGTTGAAAGAAGTTTGTTAATTATCTTGGGAATGGCATTTCCAATAGCAAATGGTCTGAAGTCCTTAATATCCAATGCAATGTCCTTCTTTGGTATTAGAGTAATGAAGCTAAAGTTAGCACCATAGTCCATAGAAACAAGAGTGAAGAACTCCCTCACTACATTGATAACATCATCATGAACAATCTCCCAGTTAATCTTGAAGAACTTATTAGTGAAACCATCCCGGCCTGCAACACTGTCAATATTCAGAGAAAACAAGGCTTCTCGAACCTCCTTTACCTAGGTAAAGCCACAAGTTTTCCATTGACCTGGTCATCAATGAAAGGGGTAATGTTATGTACAATAATATGAGATCTATATTCACCATCATTAGAGTATAGATCTGAAAAATAACTAACAACCACATTAGTTATATCATTCTCATCAATGAGGATTATTCCATTGATATTTAAGGCAGAAACTTTTCATTTTAATTTTCTTTCTTTATGAAGGAAATAAAAAAATTTAGAGTTTATATCACCTTCCATTAACCACCATACAATTTAAATAGATCTGGCCAGATTATCCTTTGTGCTGATCAACTCATCCAACTTTGATGAAGACTGAATTTCATCAGAAGATTGAATGAAATTACGTTGATTTGAATTATGACAGTTAAGAAGATGACTTTTAGCAGCTTTTATTTCCTCATCCAATATGGAGAAAGATAGTTATCTCTATTCCTTTAGCTTAATCATGGTACTTTTCAGTTTGAAAGAAAGAATGTGCAAAGTAGATCCTTATGTCCCTGAATTCCAAGCTGCAATAACATTCTCCTGACACCCTTGAATCAAAAGCCAAGCATTATTGAAATTAGAGGGATTAAGGGCCATATTCCTACCACCATTTTATATATCAACCGTTATGAGATTATAATTAGAGTATTTTTTGGGAAAAATAAGAGCAGCAACACTGAGAGAGTCATTTCCATCATCAAATTGAAGGAAACACCAATGAAATTTACTAGCCTACTTATCATTAAGAGTGTACCTACCCTAAGTAAAGTTAGCACCAACGGTTAAAACCTCAATCAGATTATTGTTATCAATGATTTTAGAAAAATCATTAGCAGCAACCCAGTTAAAGACGGTCCCAGTTTTCTTATCAAGCCACAACATAGTGATAAAATCACCTAAAATGGTCTAGTTGTAGGGAAATTGAGATGTGGTAGGTAACATATGACTCCATAATTCCCTCATTTTTAGATATTAGTTCGCAACATAGACACAAGACACCATATATCTAGTCCCATTCAATCCAATATGGGTCAAAAAAATTGGTTCACTTTTGAGCAGAAAAATAGATTAATAGAGAAATGTTTCAAAACCCATAAGCTCACAAAATTATCCTTATTAGCATTGTGATCCACAATGGAATAGCCAAGAGACTCCCATTTGAATGCTTTACAATTGACAAAGATCATCCTTGGCTTAGAAAGACCAATAATCTGTGGTTTGTTAGTCATAATAATGTGTCTAAGGGCCTTGATTGTGGGAGGATTCCCATGCCCTTGACAATTCGAAAATAATATCTTCATTTATTTTAGTTTGTCATGGCCCTTGTTTGAGCCCTACACCTTGTAACATATATTTTAATATTGCTCTTTCCTTTTTTAATATTTTCATAATGAAGGAATTCTAGATTAGAGGTGTTAGTTTTAGTATCAGAGCTATCAACATAATCCTCCTCCTCCTAATCATCTTCATGGTAAGACCAAAACACGCATGACAGTGGGATGAATTTATTAGAAGAGTTACCAACTCCCATCGCTATTTCATAATCAGTCTTCCTCTTGGAATCCTTGCTTATAGAGACCTGAGTAATGGATTCATCTTCATCATAAATCATTGTGACAGGTAGCACCTGTAGAGTCTGTCCCTCCATACATTGGATAGCATCAGATATGGATAGAGGTAATTGGACAGAAACATAAATCATCTTATAAGCATGGAAAGGAGATTGGTTAGGGGCCAAACCACTTAAATCATCAGAAGATGAGAGCACAAGGAGGATAGAGACTCCATGTTCCATTAGGGATAGATTAGAAACATCAAACATGAATGTAAACTTAGTGCATTGAGGAAGAAAATACTCATCATTCCAATTCAAATAATGTTCTGTCACTTCATTCTAACCATCAACCACTTTGAACATAAGGGATCAATTCAGAAGAAGAAACATAGTTTTCTTAAAGGAAGTCATTCACAATGACAACCCTATTTGTTCATGACAAAATCCAATCATCATAATAGGTATAATCTTTAATAAACTACTCAACCTCTACAATTCTTGCAAGAGAGATCAAATCAGGCTTTAGTGCCTCATTCTTATCCCCCAAATGATTATCAGAGGAATTGGGAACATGTTAGTGTCTCAAATCAGCTACCTTCCTACAAACAGCTTCATCATAACCCTTGATTTACAAAAGGCACAGGGGCTTGACCTCCTACAATACTCAGATAAATTCCCAATGATATAACATTCCTTACAAAATTTCATCTTTCATTCATAAAAGATTCCCACTGTGATAGAATCATCTCTTGTTGTGGGAACCACCTCTTCTACTAGCTTAATTTCTATATCAATCTCAATAAGCACACGATAAAAGTGTAAAATTCATTGATTATCAGTTTGGTGATCCATTATAATTGGATTTCCTAAAAAATATGCAATGTTCCATATTATCTGAGAATGCCAATACAACTAGTTGAGTTTGTAGATACGGACCCAAACCTGCTCATGGGTATTGGAAACATTGAAAGGATCAAAATTCCGGTCCCATTCTTGAATACGAAGAATTCTAGGCTTGAGGGTGATATACCTAGCACTCCATGCACTCCTCTTAAAGTCCTAATTTGGAAAAACAATGTGAAAGAAACCCATGCCCATAGCAGCCATCTTCCAGTTCTCAAATCCCCAAATAGAAATGATTTTCTTGTTTAATTCATCAAACCGCCACATCTTCTCACCTTTAGTTGTGATCACACAGGAAATAAAAGGGTAATCTGTAGAGATTAACATGTTCCTCAACCGCATCTTGATTGGCCTTGATGTGCACAACCTTACCCTTTATCATTACTCTTCTAGGGGAGGGGGAGACAAAATCAATAAATGGTTGGTTCACATCAGATCTAACAGCTTTTCAATACTATTCTTTGAAGTGGATGGAACCAACGATACCTTATTTAGAGGTTCAAGAATATTAGGATCACAAAGGGAAAAGAGATCCTTATGCCCAAAGAAATCATGAGAAAGAAACAGATTTGTATCCATAAGGAAAAGATCCCTAGAATAAGATTTTCTGCCATGCCCCAAAATGCCTGAAACCCTCCATTTTTTAGCCATCTTCAAGAAGATATAATTATTTATAAATCAAATGGAAATTATGTTAAATATGTAGTAATGTATCCCAAAATAATAAAATTGAAATTTATATACATAATATAATTATGTTCATTATAAAAAGAGGAGAGTGGATGATCCCTTACATAATCTCATCATAGCTACGATTTTGATACAGTGAAATATGAAATAGGATAGAGAATAGATCATTAAAATAACATCAATTGGATAGTATGGGAATTTTTTTAAATAAATGTAATTTTAAAAAATTTCAATTATGATGAAATATTCCAAATACGGTGCTTCAATTGAAAGGAGGAGAGGAAGGTGAGGACCATTTAATTTTGTGTGGGACTCCAAAGGCATGATAGGGGATTCATGAGATCTTGGGGTGACTTGGGAGGACTATATTGAGTGGATGGAAGATTATGGGCGTTCTCCAAAGAGTTTAGGTGATGCGTAATGGGATCATTGGTGGGTTTATATAGGAAATGATTTGTATTTATTTATTATTTATGTTTTGGACTCTCTATAATAAAATATCAAAAACCACAAACTATACCATGGTTTCATCCCTTTGTTTCTACCAAATGGGATTTTTTATTTTATTTATAGGTTAAAGTGCCTAAATTTTTAAAATAATTCACTTTCTTATGTGGTGGTGAGTAACACACTTAAAGAAATGATTTGGAAACCATAAAATATATTATAGGTTTTGGATGATTCATAAGTGAATTAATAAATAAATAAAATAAACTTAAAATCTAATTATTTTAAGGTTTTAACATTTATGTGGTCTTTTAATTCACCGATAGTAACTATTACATCACTTTTGGGTCATTATGATGTCATAATTCAACAGTTATATTTATATGGTATTTAATTATTACTTGAGATTTCAATGTATAGGAAAATTATGAAAAATTCACCAGTGGATAATTTCAATGCAATAATTCCAAAAAAAAAATTATATAAATAATTTTTTATATATGTGAATTTTCACTTTTAAATTAAATTTGACATTTATTAAGAAATTGAAGGTTTTTTTAAGATAACAATTTTCGAACCCAAATAAAAATTTGATTTTACTCCATAAATAATATATGATAACTTATATTTAATAAATTTGTTAGGAATAATATTTTATTAAGTTATTAATTATTTAAAACATCGATTAATTTTATTAATTATTTAATTGAATATGAATATTATCCAAAATTAAAATTTGTGCTTTATTGTATCAAAATAAAAATGACTTACAAAGTTACAATAATTGAATGAAAATATATTCATTTTACATTTTAAAATAAAGAAAATATTAATATTTATTGGGTCTTCATACATATCCCTTTAATGTAGTAGAAGCTTTTATAGGGGTATGGTGCATGATGGTGGGAAATTTATTGGGTAGTTTAGCAAACATTATTCGGTATGTAATCTCAATGAGATTGAAGTTCTACCATAAATCGTTTTCCTCGTGCTTAAGTTTCTGGATATCAGCATGTGATTGGTCAAGGGAAAATCTTGAAAACACTATATCCCTCCGAATCTATGATAAATAGTATTCATAAGGTACAGATTTATCGGTTGAGATTATCTCTTCGATTGTTACTATCAATTTGGTTTTTTAAAACCCAATATTTACACTAATCATTAGATCATTGTTAAATGTCTATATTATTTTCAAAATTGATTCATAATAGTCAATTAAATCGAATATGATATAATTAATCCAATAAAGATCATGTTTTTTATATAACCATATATAATTTGTAAGTCATTTAATTAAATCAAAAGAATAATTTTATTTATAATATTTTTTGTAGTTATAATATTCCCCCTTAAAAAATTTCATCATTAAACATATCTTTCCAACACTAAAATAGATGAGTGTATCTCTACGTCATCACCTCCTCCTGTTCCAACAGTGGTTCTTCAAACATGTGGTTTCTCCAAAAAAACATTCAAAAGGTGCATTGTAATATTTCAAAGAATATTTTCTCTATGATGAAGGATTTTTACCATATAATCTTTATTGTAACAATAATTCTCTAATGGTATGACCTCTTGATTGGGTATATGTGATGGGTCTGGAATGTAATTCCTCAAGAGGGATACATGGAATATGTCATGTACTTGAGCTATGTTTTGCGGGAGTGCTAGTCGATATGGCACAACTCCGATATGAAGAAAGATCTCAAAAGGGTCGATGTACCATTGGAAATTATTTCCCTTATTCCCAAATCTCATCACATTACTCCATGGAAATATGAGTAGGAATATCATGCATCCAACATCAATCTCTAGGTCTCTCTATTGAATGTCTATATAGATCTTTTTTGAACTATGAACACCTTGATGTGCTGCGAAATTTCCTTATCATTTTCCTCCATTTCCTAGACCATTTTAGGTCCAATAAATTTTAGTTCCCCAATATCAACCCAAAATGTAGGTGTTCTACACCTCTTCCCAAAAAGGGCTTCGTAGGGAGTAATTTGGATTCTTGAGTTGACATTTTTATTATTAGAGAACATGAGCAGAGGAAGGTGTTGATCACATCGTAATTTGATTTCAATTGAGTATTCTCTCAACATGTCCTCAAATGTTTGGATTTTTTCTCATATTAGTCATCAGTTTGAGGGTGAGAATTTTTACTGAAGTTTAGCTCATCGTTTAGGGCATATTTAAGACATTTCCAAAACAAATAATTAAATTATGGATCTCGATCAGTCACAATCGATAGTGGTACTCAATGTATCATCACCACTTATTTGATGTATATATTTTCATGTTTATCTAGTAATAAATACTCTCAAATCACAATGAGGTTTTCAGAAATTGTAAAATGATCCACAACATCCTAGATAACATTATTTACTATAGATGTCTTCATAAGTATGATGATAATGTATATGTTGATGTTTGACCACTTCCATGTAGGTATGGGTAATGGATTCATAATCCCCTTATAATTATGACTTTAATCCTTCACTTTATGAAATACATGGCACGTTGATGTGTATTCAGAAATTTCCGTCATCATGTTTTCCCACCAACAGTGATATCATATATCTCGATACATATTTTCATTTCTTGAGTGAATGAAGAAATTTTAAATATTTACATAATCCAATTGATCCTTATTTAACTTAGGATTTTATGGAAGAAATATTCATAAACAAAATATCATAATTCCATCTTCATTAACATTCAACTATGATGATTTATATTTTCATATAGTTTCCACTTAATCTAAATTTGAACATCATCTCTTTATGTGTGGTTTAACATTTCTGGAAGAGATGTTTAAGAAATAATTTGTGAAAGGATTGTTGATTTTCCTTCCTTTATGATTACCTCATACAAAATTTTAAAATTTATGAAGATTAGATGTTAATCAATTTTCAGAAATGATACAAAATCTACATTCTTTCTACTGAGAGCATCTTCCACATTGTTTGCTTTCCTAGAATGGTGTAGAATTGAAGAGTCATAGTCTTTGATAATTTATAGTCATATTTCTTGATGCATATTAAAATATTTTTGTGTGAAAATATATTTGAGACTTTTCTGATCTATGTATGTTTAAAAGTTCTCCCTAAATAGATAATGCATCCATATTTTCGTAGTGAAGATCACTGCACCCAATTTCTGATCATACATCTGATAGTTCTTCTAAAAAAATTTCAATAGTCTTAAGCATAATTTATGAATTTGTCATTATATATCAACACACATCCTTATCCTTTATTCAACAAATCATTGAATATTATGCAAGGTTTCCACTTCTTGGCAGTGTGAGCATTGTGGTAGTGATAAACCTCATTTTTAACTAATTGAATCTCTCTTCACATTCATCATTCCAATAAATCTTAAATCCCTTCTATGTTATCTTGGTAAGAGGGTTTTAAAATCATGAAGACTCTATCATAAATAGGAAATAATACAAACATGACCCAAAAAAACTATGGATATCTATCAAGAATATTTTCCTTGGACATTCATCTATTTCTTTTGACTATGAAGGATCCACATATATTCCCTTACATTTGATTATATTCCCCAAGGATGAGACTTCATCAAATAAACCTCAAACTTTATGTACATTACATAATGATCCTCCATTTTCAATGTCTTATTAATAGTGATCAGATGCTCTTCATGCTCCTCCATGGCATTATACTAAATTAGAATATCATCTATAAATAGTACACAAAATCTGTCAATGTAATCTATGAAGACTCTATTTATCACATCTATAAATATTAAAAGAGAATTATTGATCCTTAAAGGTATTACAATTAACTCATAGTACCCATAACTTGTATGAAAAGCATTCTTGGATATATCATCCTCTTTCTCTATAACATTGTAATATATTGACTATAGATTAGCATTGGAGATGTATTGTGCTCCACATAGCTGATCAAATAAGTCCTTAATTCGTGGAAATGTATACATGTTCTTTATCATGATCTTGTTGTGATCATGATAATCAATTCCAGGACACATGGACATATCCTTCTTCTTTATGAATAGGACTAGTGAACTCCATAGTGAAGCACTTGGGTGTATAAATCAATTATCAAGATTCTCCTGTAGTTGTTTCTTTATCACCAAATGTTATATAGTATCAATCCTATACATAGTCTTGGGTAATGGAAACTCCAAGTTATGATGTCAATTGAAAATTAAACCTCTTAACTAAGAGGAATATTCGACAATTACTTTGGAAACACAATAGAGTATTCCATCACAATTGGCAAGTCTTATATGACGATCCTTTCCTTATAACCAGTCATTGGAACTAGATACACTTGGTTATAGGGAAATAACATCCATTCATGAGATGTTGATGATAAAGAAGTTCCATCATCATCCTTCCACTTGTATAGGATTGGGGGAATATTCTCTACTTGGAGAGTGATTTACTTATTAGGAAAAATTATGTCAGCTCTATATTATGAAATCCAATCCATGCTTAGAATAGCATCCAATTCCACCAATGTTAGAATTAAAATGTTCACTAGCAAGTTCAAAATGAAAATTATGATAAGGGGTGTGTTATTTACTTTGTATGAAATAGTTTCCCCTTTTTCTATTTTTATTGATAGATCTAATTCCTAGAATTGTGGGGGTGTTTGAATAGTTACACTAAAAATTAATGATATGAAGGAATTTGTAGAAGAAGAATCAAAATGTATTTTCATTATTCTTGAATGAAATAATTGTGTAAATATCACCAATTCGTTTTTGGGATCCTCCACAGAAGTTGTGATGGAAAAATTTGTCCCTTTCTACCTTGGAGAATTCTTTTTTTAATTTAAAAACTCTTAGATTTGGGAATTTATTTTCAATGTTCCCTAGTTCCGTGTAGTTGATGAAATGAACAATTCACTAATAAATTACTAGAGTATTCCTTTCCTCTATTCCATTAGAGGGTTTCTCATAACGGAAAAAAATAGCCATGTATCCTTCCTTCCCACACCTAGGTCATTTCATTGTTTCCTTTAGGTAAGTTATAATCATCTTATTTCCATACCATTGACATGGAGGAGGTCGTAATTTCTGGGCACCATTAAATTTCTCCATAAGACCACTATAATTAAACACCATTTTATACTTCTTATCCCCATGGTTCCCTTGACATTCACTGATTTCCTTATCACCTTTTAGGAAACATAACACAATTTCCTCATAGCTATTAGAGTCAATGAATACCAAGAAATTTTCATAAACTATTTTTTATCCCATCAAAGAAGTGTTCCATTTAGAATTATGGGGTAACAGAAAAACTACATGCATATCGTGCATGTCTTGTGATGTTTTCCTTGTACTCCCCAATAGATTTTTTTTTTCTTTTTTCCTTTTGTGACTGGAAATCCCTTTCCATTTTAATATGGAGAGTAAAAGGAATGTTTTTGTTGATAAAAAATTACATATTTCTTTACAATCCATTAAAATAATATCTTACTCCGGATTTATATTCTTGACTAATTTCCACTACTAATCAGTTTCTCCATACATATGATAAACAACCAGAATTATCATATCTTGTTCGAAACATTGAAGGATGGAGAAGATGTTCTCAATATAGTTGATCCATTATTCAGTGATTAGGGGATCAGATGATCCATTTAAAGTATGAGGCTATTTTGCATTAAGCTCTTGATTTTCACTTGTTATCTACTAGGGGAGTTTGGATGATCGTCCTAATACACATTTCTATTAATAACCAGATTCATATGATAGAGTATCATCATTGATTTAGTTAATCTAGCTCCCCTCAAGTTTGATATCTTATAGGGCCAGACATCACATTTCCCTTCGCATTAACTGTTTACTCGATTTCTTCTGTTTCTAGCCTTTGGATAAAATAAAAGGAAAACTAGGGATGAACATTTATAAACAATTAAAATCATAAAAGGGAATATAATAATATTTAAGGGATATATTATTAATTAAACGTATTTCTTTATCTTTTTAATTTTTGGGCTTCAATCTATGTTATCCATGATCTATTTCATAACATGTATTCTTATGGGATTTTTTCATTACCTTAATAATGGTACATAATGAGGATATGATTTTTCCAAAGAATATATTTAGGGAGTGTCAAAATAAGTGAACACTAAGGCATGTTTTTGTGTACTAGGTTACCCTTAGTCAGTCCCAATACACCGTGTCAGAATTGTTACTCATGGTTACATCTTTATAAAAACTATGTCCACTTATAGTATCTATGTTGGGATGTATTTTCTTTATAAAACACTTACTCTATAATTACCAAAATTTATTGGAGTTTTATTATACTTAATCTTATCCCTACCCTTTCTCTAGAGTACTCTAATCATAACCTAAAAACAAATTATTTACTCTGATGCCAACTATAGTGGTATAGAATTATTTCTAGTGGACTATTATTAATACCTATGAAAGCACTCCATGGGTTGTGAGACAACATGGGTAGGATACAACACCATTATAGTAGAAACCCTTTCCATATAAACACCTTGGGTAGAGAGCCCTACTACATCTAATGCTCACAATTAAGTGTTCTCAAGGATTACATTCCCTCCTTTACTCTAATATCATAAATAACATCCCATATCATTATTACAGATTAATACATGATTTATTATATAATATTAAACTTACTAGAACCCAAATTATATATATATATATATATAGTGTTATATGGAATTAGATGAATTACATACGGACTAAAACAAATAAAATACACCATATTTATTCAAAACATCTTTAATATGGTGATACTTAATACTACATGGGATAACGTAGGGGAAAACAAAAGAAAGATGTGAGATATAAAGTTCATTATGGTAATAAACATTGAATAAGGAGTTAAATTGTAGACAATAGGCATATCAATGGGTTCAAAAATGAATTTGAATCATAAAAATGAATAATAAGACATCATATTGAATGATAATCTTATAAGAAACATGGAAAATGTGGAAAAAACCTAAATCACAACATTAGAAACATTTTCCATGTATAATCCCAACAATACATTTTGGTGGAAAAGGTCCCATAAAAGAATTTGGTTCACTCCCTATCCCAACATGACATATCATGATTCTAAACATTAATGAATTCAGTGTAGTTTTATCTAGACACACCAATCATATTCATTTCATTCTCAATTTTACGTGTGCCTCATAGATCGTACAAAATGGACTCACTCATCATCATAATTTCTTCCACGATCAAGGATAATGCAATATATATATGTATGTCCCCAATAAATAGTATAAGTGCTTATATATGAACTCCCTTGACATAAATTGAGTATAGTTTTCACTACACAATTTATTTAGCATAAAAAATTGCAGTGAAATTTGGAAAGCATAATAGTGTAACATAAATATTCATAAAAATGGTTTTATGAGATGGATAGAGTTATATAGTCACATAGATATAAAATGGGTATTAATTGGGACATGTAAAAATATATCTCCACATTATAAATTAGTAATAAAAGGAATATGTAATTTATGAAATTTTAATAACTAAATGAATCCTAACTATATTTCGGCAAGGTAATCGGTGAAAATAAAGTATCATGAGAGGCTTAATAATAGTGAAAGGGGTTTTTTTTGTTATTTTAGAACTCCAATAGGGAATGGTTTTGATAATGATATCTTTATAAATACATTTAAAATGATATAATTGTAATATATAAATTTGGAGTGGTTCTCTCATACCCACCATCAATTTTAGGATGATAATAATTAATAGAACTCATCTCTCTATCGAATGCTTCCAAAACGATTATCCCAAACCTAATGGTAAACCTACAATATAGATCAAATAAACCATAGATTTTTACTCCTTGTATTATAAACACTTATCATGGATTAATCTTAGTGAGTTCAGCAAGAGATAAATATTCCTTAAATTATATGAAATGTGGTGACTTTATAAAGTGATTAAATTCCACCCAATATTTTTATGACATTTTTATGTCATGTGGAGTTCATGGAAAATATTTCTGGTTATGTTTTCTCATTACCATTATGGTATGGAAAATGATTGGTTCATACACATAGACATATCTCATCCATCCATGAATTATGGAAATTCCTGTCATTGAGATATAAATTTGGAAATCTCCCTTATCATATAATCCAGAAAGAGGATTTTATTTATATCTCTATACATATTAGTTAATCCTTGATGAATATAAAAAGATGAAGGATTATAATCATCTATAATATCCATCTAATGTTTTGGTTTTTATGGGACACATATCTATGATCAAAAACTCACACCTCCATCTTTAGCAATGTTGATTATTGTAGTGGTTTCTACCTTTCTATTTATCTTTATATTTCATTTTTTCTCCTATATGGTACTCTAAAGAATGGATGGTTGTTAATTTATTTGAGTAGGTTTGATGAAATTTATTTTTTTATTCCCTTTACAATCCTTTTAGTGCTTAAGAATATTGGATCCATTTCAATCCTCATCAAGGATGTAGTTATGGGATTCTTCTACATAGTTTATCTGTCGTTATCGTCACAATTCTTATATTGTAATAGATTGTGGGATCCTTTCTATATAGGGTATATTTCACTTTATTCACAATCCAATTATTGAAATAGATTAAATATTTATAATCATTGATCATCTCTATCCTCCAACACTGTGGTAAATTTAGCTCTTCTTGTTTGAATATATACTCGAGGCTATTTGGATTCATTTATATTTAAAACGTCTCCCAATAGATATAATCTCCCCAAATCACTAGTTTGATGACAAATATTTGGAAATTTATTTCATGTGTCATGAATTTATTCTAATATATATTTTGTGGTAAATATGAATAGGTTATCCCTATTTCATTTTTCATGAGTACACAACCCAACCCTTTTTTGGATGGATAATTTTATATTACAAATCCTTCCCCACTAGTGGGTAATGTGATGAAAAGTTGAGATTTTACTCTTATTTTAATTTTTTAATTTCTCCTCACAATAATTAGCTCTAAAAAATATCTAATATCTTTTGAGTGATCATTGTTACTGGTTCATAAATCATTAGAATTTTTTCACAATCCAATGATATTTCACATATAAGGCACGTAATCTATTGATCTACGTCATAGATGTTTATCTGATCAATCATTTAATTCTCTATATCATTAATGTAGTGATATATATCTATTTTAGGTAGACATTAAATCCTATAAATGTTACTTTAAACAGAAAAAACATACATTTATTTTTCATCATGTAATACCTTTTATTTAATAATGTATTCAGTCCAATATTAAAATTTACTACATGTTCTTACATTATTTTAGAGTATATAAGAAAAATTATTCTATATATAATAACAGACATTTTCCCAAGAAATAATGAAATATATTATTCATATATCCATCAAGATATCTTGAAAATTACGGAGTTTGAAGTTTTTCAATGTGAACTCCTAGTTCTCATACCTTGTATAAAAACTATTCTTGGGGAAATCATCCTTTCTAAACATTAATTGATAATACCCAAACCAATTAAACATCATTGAGATGTACCATGGTTGTCATAAAAGATCGAACAACTCTTCAATCCTTGTAAGAGGACATTTATTCTTTATCAGGATCTAATTAAGCTCTTGATAATAAATATAAAAGTACTTGATCAATAAATCATCATGATGAAAAAGACCAGCACACCCCATAGTAGAGCACATGAGAATATAAAACTTTTACACAATTTCATTTTTAGTTATTTATTTATCTCTTCAAATCCAATATTTTTTATTATATATAGAGTTTTTTATATAAAAAAATATCCATGTATATGTTTTTTCAGAACTCTACCTCTCTATAAGTAAGAAGACAATGAAATTATTTATGAAAAAATGGTATATTCTGTTATAATGGGAATTCGATCATGGATGATATTTCAATGGTCTCAGTCAATTAATCTATATAAATTTTCTCATATGGCAGTAATTTTGCACTCTAGAGATGATGAAAATGTTTGGTTCATACACTTTTCCATATTCGGTGGGTAATTCATGATATGATGGATAATTTTATTCTCTTATAAATATATTTTTTCCCTATGAAATTAATTCAAATACAAACCTAGGATATAATAAAATTCTAATGAAGGTTGTATCACCCGATTCAATTGAAAATTCAACTAGTAAATATTTTCTTTGGAAAATTTATATGCTTCAAATGCAATAATTATCCCAGTATTTCATTAAAAACACAACATAAATATTTTAATGTAATAGTTAAATAGTTCTACTAAGATTTTTATGTGAATGAATGATTATAAGAATAGTAAAATACAATGTTTTATGTTTATTAATGTAATATAATCATATAACCATTTTATTCTTATTTTAATTATTTACTTCATGAAATGAAGACATATGGATGTGAATATTAAAACTATTAATCAAATTAAAGGGAAATTATGAAAATTTAAGGTATAACGTTTATGGGAAATCTATAACATGATATATGAATTTATATGTTTTATTTAATATTTTCCATGGTTTATAACCCAACATTTCTTTTCTTAGGTTTTTTATTCCCTTATTAATAGTCTATAAAATCATGAGATTAGAATAAGAATATACCATGAGATTTTTTTTGTAGGTGTAAATATTTAAGAAAATTTTTCATGAACCATGGTTATGTCTAGTTAATAACCAATGATCCCATTCAAAGGGATTACTCCTAATAACATCTTTATATATTCACTCAGATTTTCTAGTATCCAAGATTGGATATATATTCTTGAAAACCTAAGAGCTCTATAATTTAAATATAGGTAGATATTTTTAGCTACATTTATTATTATCTATATTTCTTCTCACTATGGTTTTTTAATCATAGTAACCAAAAGTAAATAGACCTTACTATGATGAGAAATATGATAACTTGTGTCTTTTATACAATTTATTTAATGATTTATTAAATAAAGATACATATAATGCAATCCCAAAAATATCGGGAGGCCTATTTTGTTTGGGAAATTAGATACACAGTACAACAAGGATATAATGAAAAAATAAAAAACTCCATAACATTCTTTTTAATCCCATTTCTCTTCTATTACAAAATTGGATTACATAGGGATGTAAATATAATTAAGTGGGATATAAATACTGGTTTATGTATTTCAAGGGATAATATAAATAAATCTAGAATATGATAGTCAAGAGGAAAAACATGATGGCATATATAGGTGAGAATCATAATCATGAACATAAAATCGTGAATTAAGATGATAATATCGCAGAATCATACAAATGTGTTATTATAATAAAATATGACAACATAAAAATAATTCAATCCTAAACATTGATATATCATCATATAGCATGATTAGACTGATAAATTAGGCACCATGAATGGTAACTCATGATATGAAAACACTTCCCAATTCCTTATATTGAAATATAATTTTTTCCTCACCCATAAAATTTATATAATGTACGTGATTTTTTGTTCCACATAGATCATAATACATTAGAATATATTTCAACAATTTCAATCCCATTATTAATGTTTGTGGGTTAAAATTTGGAAAGTTCTCGATCAATTAAAGATATGTTAATATAAGTGAATATTTTTTAATGGAAATGTGTGTGGGTGTTTATGAAACAATAGTTTAGAATTGAAAATCAAGGAATAATTTATAATGCATAAAAAGTGTTGAAATAAAATCATGGATAACATCAGTGAGAATAAAAGGCAGTCTATCATGACATGGGAAAAATATTGACATATAGATGTTGTTTAAAAACACAGGATAAAATGAATTCTTCAAAATAAAAAGGCTTAATAAAAAATATGTAGATCAAAGAGGATGACACATTATGAGGATCCTTTACTTAGAAGAATTCTTCTAAATGCATTGGAGGATATTCATATGATCACGAAGGCACATTAAGAAGGATTTGTAGTATGATAGGGACAAAAAAATTATTATCATGGGGATTTTAGTGAACATGAATGTGATATTGATGGGATATTTATGGAAAAAGATATATTAATTCATTATTAGTTTCTTAAAATTTAGTTTTCAACTCCATGTAATCAAATTATGAAAATAAAAAATCATCTCATTTTTTTACCAAAGTGGATTGGTTGAAAAAACATTTTTAGGTTAAGAATATAAAATAAGAAAATAAATAATTTAATTATTTGGAAGTGATTCATGAATATAAATAATTGTTTTTAAAACCATAAAATAACATATATGTTTTGAAGGATTAAATTTAGGTTTGTGAAAATAATACAATATATTCAAAGGAATATTAATTTAAAGGGAATCCCAATTTTTGGTCATGTAATTCTTTATAATATATATTTCATTACTTTTATACCATAATGATGTCATAATACTTTTTGTGTATCTATTTCGTATTTATTTTTTATCCAAGTATTAATCTTTTTATTATCCATTGGATAATGCAAATACGTTGATTTGAAATTTGATATTTATTTAATAAAGAAAAATTTCTATATATATGTATTTGTACTTTTAAATAAAATAAAATTTTTATTGAAAAATTATAATTTTTATTACAAAATCTATTTTCTATATTTATTAAATTATATTAAAATATTTATATAAATAAATATAATTTAATAAAAATATATTATATTTTGGTCCAAACATTTGGATTTATCCAAATGATTGTTTTAATATAAATTATATATTTCCCAAGAATAAAATTTTCGTATCTTTTTATGAAAATATAAATTGATTCAATACCATTATATAATAATTTTTTTATAAAACGTAATAATGAAAAGGGATAAATATAATTATTATTTTATTTAAAATAAAGTATGAATATTAAAAATACTGGGTTCTAGACACATTAACTATTACAAAACAATGATCAGCCTAATGGTAAGGTATTTGATGGTAGTACTTTCTTTCAGTTGGTTGGTGAACATGTTTTTGGAGGTGATCATTATATGCCAGAACACATAATGTAGAAAGTTGTCCTCAAATTTCAATTAATGAATCTTACGATGGAATTTATTAATGGAAAAGGTCAGTGATTCCATATCCCTTGGAATCACTGACAAATTTGTGTATGCAGTATATTTCCATGGGTCCAGGCCATTACATCTTTTTTCTATTTCAATTTGATATAATATAACGCCTAATATATATTAATTTTAGTAATCACGGTAGAATAGATATATTGTTAATGGTTAGAATTTTTTATGTTATTTTATAGCTGATAGTCAAGTTATGAATATATTTTGTAATTGTCCAAAGTAACAAATGAAATATGGCCTATTTTTTCCTATGACAACATTAATTAATAAGTAATTTATTCAATCCCAAGAGATTCTAATTTATAAATTTTTGGTACATTATATGAAAAATTACACTATATCATTGATGGTTTTACTATAATTAGTTATCTATGGATTTAATAATAATTTACCAGGTCATTACTTTCCCAGGAATTGAGTGGTGACTACACAGTAAGTTACAAGTTTAAACCTCAATCTCTGGTACAATTATGTGGATCATGTAATAGTAAAATAACCTCAGTACTACCACCTAGTTGAAAATGTCTTAATAATTTGATGGTTCTAGATGTGTGAGGAATGTCATTCCATAGTGTATGATCCATTCCAAAATTAGTAAAACTATAGAAGTTTTCTGGATTTGTAGTTTTAGTATATTAAAACACATAATAATGTAATATACCTATCATATCAAAACTATTTTCAATTATATTTTTAGATACTCTGAGATATTTGGGATTTAGTCTTTTATACATTTCAGATATGAGTATTATGCCTCATCCGTAGGTATCACAATACAATGCAAGTTATCTCTATATAAATATAGTGTCCTCTGATGATAAAGAAGTGAGTGTGTGAAAAAACAATGATATAGGCACATACTTTATGAGAATTCTTATATGTAATTAGTATGTTATTGATGAGATAAAGAATAATGAAAACTATGGTAAAATTCTAGATGAACATGTGGTGTATTATGTAAATATAATTTGAGACATTTACACATTTCTTTCATATTGTAATTAGAGTTCAAGACAATAATCTTGATCATTTCCTAATTCCATTAATAATAATTTCGATCATGTGTTATAGGATCCCAAACATTACACCCCAATGATTATCCACTTGATAATAAGGGTTGGTAAAGTTTTAAAGCCACAATATCCTCGAGATTATATCTTTCTCAATCATTCATTATAATATCATCACCCTCAATATATATTCAGACTAACCAGTCATGGAAATGAAGTAACTAAAAAGATATTTTGTGTGTTCGTAGTCACTAATATAACCTATTATTGTGGTACCCCCTCCCATTTTCCTTACAATAGGAATCTAAGTACAATTTATTAAGTATCATTATTAAAACATTTAACATCTTATCCATCTCAGATGGTTTCTGAGGAAATCATATATAGTTGTTTTAGGTACAATTCCTACTGATATAAGTTTTTTTGTTAGTAATTTATTTCTTTTATTCTTCTGATCTATAGCATCAATGAATATATTCAATAATAAGTCACACAATTCATTTTCAAGGGATTATATATGTTTTTAGTGAGAGATATAATGTATTCATGTTAGATATCATTTGGCCATGATGTTCCAGATATAAATAAGTAGCGTTATTCTTCCCAAATATTGAATTTATTACTCTCAATTGATTTATAATAATATTAAAGATAATGTGAGAGTTTTTTTTGACAAAATAAGACGGATCCATTAATGATGGAGATCAGCAGAAATACAGGAGCTTAACCACGATGGAAAATGATTGAACCAGAGCAAATCCTCAAAGGGAGGGCCAATGCCTGCCATCTTGTGAGCGGCTTCGTTCGCTTCCCTTTTAATAAATGAGAAATTGCAGGAATTGAAGCCTTGTCTCCGCGAATGAATACACCGGATAATGGGACCGAAAGGTTGAAGCCCGCCGTCAGTGAGATTGATGGCATTGATTACAGTGAGACAGTCGGATTCGATGTGAATGGAATCCCAACCGCAATCTTTTGCGAAGTTTAATCCAGCAAGGATGGCGGCGGCCTCCGCGACTGAGGGCTCCCAAAGTGCATGACGTGCTTCGTATTTGGCAGCGATAAGATTTCCCAGGTTGTCCCGGGCCAGTAAACCTAGTCCAACTGGGCCATCCTTAGGGAGATAGGCATCCACATTGATCTTAAAAATCCCTTCCGGTGGGGGGCACCAATGTTGGGGAAGAGGAGGGTGGGTGGAAAGTCTTTGTTGTTCAGGGTGGTTCTGCCAAACCGCAATCCATGACAATGCTCGGTCAATCCAAAACCTGGGGGGCCTCCGGAAATGATTGAAGATGGCCTCATTCCGCCTATTCCAGATAATCCAAGCCACAATGCACAGGGCGCCTGCGTTAGCCGGCGAAAAGGAGGAGCACCATCGCATCAGGAGAGCTGTGAGATCTGAGGCGGGGTCCGGGAACAGTTCTAAAGTTGATCCCCAGCCATTCCAAATCTCCTGAGCCCCGGGACATTGAACAAGGGCATGGAAAGGGGATTCAGTCACAGAAGGGCAGAAAGGGCAAGAGTTGTCGTCTGAAAAGTGTCTGTAGACAAGGAGGCTCTTAGTTGGGAGGATACCAGTACACACCTGCCACCAGAAAAAGCGAACTTTAGGGGGAACATTAAGCTTCCAAATTGATGTCCAGGGCCTCGCATCTCCTTCTGAAATCTGAGCAGAAAGAGCTCGCCGGTAGCCAGCTTTCACTGTATACTCACCTGAGCTGTCGTTTGTCCAGTAGAGATGATCTGGCCCTGCGTCTGACACACAGGGAATACTCAGAATAAGTCTCCTATCCCTCTCATTAAACCAGGAGTAGAGTTTTTCCAGACACCATCCCGCCCCTTGATCATCAAAAAGACAACAGACTGTGGCATGTTCGGATCCGGGATAAACAGGGGATGACGCCTTCGTGCCTGTCTGATCAACAAGCCAAGGATCGGTCCAAATCTTGACCGTAGAACCATTCCCAATCCTCCAGCCTATCCCTTTCCTCAGTAGATTACGACCGCCCCAAATGCTTCTCCAGAGAAAACTGGGTCGATAGCCAAGATGGGAATCCATAAAATCCTTATGTGGGAAATATTTAGCCCGGAGAACACGCGTGCATAGGGATGATGGGTTATTAATCATACGCCAACCTTGTTTAGCCAGCAAAGCATCATTAAATAGAGAAAGGTCCCGGAAGCCCATTCCGCCTTCAGATTTTGGTTGACAGAGAGCAGACCAGGCGATCCAATGGACTTTATTTTTTCCGTCCTTTCGTCCCCACCAAAAGTTAGATGTACTGGATTGAATCTTTGAAAGCACCACATCAGGGAGTTTAAAAATAGACATCAAATAGCTGGGGACAGATTGAAGTGCCGCCTTGATGAGGATTTCCTTGCCGGCCTTGGAGATTTTTTTAGGGGTCCAGCCTTGTATTTTTCTTTCAATTCGATCCACAATAGCTGAACAGATTTCTTTCTTTGACCGTCCAACCACCGTCGGGAGCCCAAGATACTTCTGGTGCTTATCGACCCCAGGGATGCGTGCTAAAGAGCAGAGATCTTCTCTTTTCGGCTGGGGAACTCCAGAGCTGAAAGAAATTTCTGATTTACTCTGATTGATCATTTGTCCTGAAGCCCGTTCATACTGTTGAATCGCCTGGCAGATTGCAGTACACTCATTAGGGGTAGCTCGAGAAAAAAGAAGGCAATCATCAGCGAAGAAGAGGTGGGATATCGGAGGGCCCTTGCGACACGCTTTCGCCCCATGGATTATGGAAAGCGAGGCTGCCCTGGAGAGGAGGTTAGAAAACACATCAGCCACTAAAATAAAAAGGAAGGGTGAAAGAGGGTCTCCCTGGCGAAGCCCCCGGGATGGGGAGAAGCCCCAGGTGAGCACCCCGTTGACATTAATGCAAAAGGAAACTGACGAGACGCATTGCATGATCATGGCAATCCATTTGGTGCAGAAACCCATCTTGAGCATCACATATTCGAGGAAGTTCCATTCCACTCTATCATAGGCCTTAGCCATATCCAATTTCCACGCCATGATCCCTCTCTTCGCTCGTGTACGCGTTTTCATGGAGTGGAAAATTTCATGAGCAATAATGGCATTATCAGTGACTAACCTTGTTGCCACAAAAGCGCTTTGGTTCTCTGAAATGACGTCGGGTAGCCAAGGCCGCAAACGATTCGCCAGGATCTTCGAGAAGATCTTATACGAGACATTGCACAGACTGATCGGTCGAAAGTCCGAGACCCCTTGTGGATTTTTCATCTTGGGAATGAGAGTAAGAATAGTTTCATTAAGAGAAGACAGGTCCGTTTTCCCCGCCCAAATATCCCGCATTAAATTGCAAATGTCTGGACCGATGATGTGCCAGTAATTCTTGAAAAAGAGGGCGTGGAATCCATCTGGTCCCGGGGCTTTCGTAGAGTGGATTTGCTTTAAGGCCTTAAGAGTCTCGTCATTCGTCACATCATTATAAAGTTGTCTGTTCATAGCGTCAGAAATCACAGGTTTGATGCAGTCCTCAATCTCGGGAGAGATGTAAGAATGGCCTGCCGAGAAGAGTTTCTGAAAATGGCTCAGGAAAGCTTCTTGGATTCCCCCTGTGTCTGACACTTTACTACCATCTGAATTAAGAATGCCAGAAATAAAGTTTTTCCGGCGTCTTGTTGAAGCCTTCTGGTGGAAATAACAGGTATTAGCATCCCCTTCTGCTATATGAATATCACGCGCTCGCATAGCCCAAAAACCTTCCTTATTGCGCAGGGCAACATCCAGCTCTCGTTGGGTTTCACTTATTTTGGAGAGAATGCTGCTAGACGGGGGTTTGCTAAGAAGATAGTCAATCTTCCTTTCAAGGAAATTGCATTGCCGGTCCGGATGACGGAATTTAGAGTAGCTCCATGTCTTCAGATCAGATGCTACTCGGCGAAGGTTGGTTCTCGGATCCGCTTGCCCCGTCTTCCAGCCTGAACGCATAACCGCCTCGCACTCGGGATCATTTGACCAGAAGCTTTCGAATCTGAATGGTTTCCTGGAACTAGTAATGTGCTCATTATGGGTACAGTTAATGAAAATTGGGAAGTGATCCGAGCAGTTGAACGAGAGATGTCTGATATGGTACATTTTGAAGAGGCTCATCCAGTCCATTGAGCCAAAGAATCTATCCAGACGTTCAGCGATTCGAGTTCCATCATATCTGCCTCGGAACCATGTAAAGGGATTACCCGTGTAACCCAGGTCCATTAGCTCTGCCTTAAGGATCGCAGCATTAAAATCAGACATAGACGTGGAGGAGCGCATAGCTCCACCATTTTTTTCCTTCTGGAAAAGGATCTCGTTAAAGTCCCCTCCGAACAGAATGGGGCTTGGCAGATCGCGACGAAGTTTGCAAAGAAGATCCCAAGATTTCCACTTTTCAGACTGGGAGGGCCAGCCATAGAAGCCCACAAACGTCCAGGTGGGGTTGTGGGGATCACCAATGGAAGCAGCCACATGGCGCTGGGAAAAAGACAGGAGCCTAACATCGATATTATCCTTCCAGAGCAGACACAATCCCCCTGAGTGACCCTGTCGGGGGACCGGGAAACAACCCTGGAAACCGCACTTTAGGGCAATATTTGTGATGTCCTTGTTTTCCAATATGGTTTCGGACAGGAAAACCATATCACGGCGACTTTGAGCGCAATAGCGCTGGAACATACGAACCGTTCGTGGGTTGCCAAGCCCACGGCAGTTCCAGCATAAAGCGATCATTGCTCTAGGCGGGGCCGGGCCTGACCCGCCTCCGCCTTTGTCTCTTGTGGGGTAAATGACGAACCTGATGCTTTCCTCCTTTTGGGGAGACTGGTGTATATACCACTGGACTCGCTTTGCCATTTCAGATCTCCTGGTTTGGGATTCCCTGGACAATCGCCTTTACCACCGCCACGTGCCCTTCTCCAGGTTCCACGAGTAACATGTCCTGAAGGTGAAGCTTCAGTCATCCCAGAATCGGCTTGCAGAAGGGCATCCGTTGGGAACTGATTTGGACTCTGCTCAGCTTCAGGCGGATCCAAGGAAACATGTTTCTACCTCGGAAGTTTCTCTAGAGGTTCTTTTGGTTTAGGTAGCGGCCCAGTTGAGGTAAGGAACGTTAAATTCGGTGCTGTAAAAGCGAAGTCGGCTTTTGTGATACCCTGAGTCAGGTGACTTTCTTGCCGAGCCCCATCATTACATCTAACGATAATCTCTTGGGAGGCGTTTCCATTTCCCCTGAGCTCAGTCGGGGATTCTTTAGGGAAGACAGGTGGTCCCATCCTTATGATAGGAGGTTGTTCATATTCCGGTCGCCTTAGATGGGCTGCAATGAGACGGTCTCGATCAATTTGTCTCTCCGCCTCAGGGATATATGCCTCTCTGTGTGTTTTGGCCCAGAGCCACGGCCCGTATTGAAAGGTAATATTTTCGGTGGAATTCTCTGGCCTTGCCCCACATGCTTTCTCCATGTGGCTGATACGTCCGCAAAGGAAGCAGAAGATTGGTAGTTTTTCAAATTCGAACGAGATCCAGGTGTTGGAATCATCAATTTTTAGGAACATACCTCGCATTAAGGGTTCAGACACGTCGATCTCAGTCTTTATTCGAACCCAGGGGCCCCATTGTATTGGGTCCGAGCAATCCCATTCTAGGAAATGGACGATCCGGTCTCCAATTTCTTTCATCACATTATCTAGTTCAAGTAACTTTTAGTTAAAAATATGTAATTTACCAATCCAAACCAGCAGGTCTAATTTGGAGTTCCACACAACATCATATGCTCCTCCCCATTTAGAAGAGGTGTTCAGATAGTAGTGGGGGATAATGGAAAAGTGTTGGGAAACTATTCCATTAGTTCTAGGTAATAATCATAGTATAATAATGTAATCAATAACAATAATCATCAAAAAAAATGGTGAAATAAAAATCCATTATATTTGTATTATATATAAATAAAACAATCTCATACAGTATCATTTTGACATGTAAGATACAAAAACAAAAATAGAAATATGATCAAAAGTATAACATAGATCGAAAAATTAAATTAATTAGTATAAATCCGTACCCAAAAAAAATCCATTAATGTATGCATTATCTTATTAAACATAATCTACCATCCACCATATAGCCTTTTCAAAAATCATATCCTTGTTTTTGAAATACACTAGCACATAAAAATTCTTGAGTGGGTTGGTAATATAAGACTCAGTTGTACAGTAAAAAAGGGCCTTAGCGTAATTTCATATAATATATAGGTGAAATATATGATATATAATAGAAAATATATAACAGATAATTATATCACACAATAAAAAATACAGATTCCATGTCATCGAATATTAGCTCAACCTGCTTCTGCATTCTACCAAAAGGCAATTCTACTATAAATGTCTTAAAAACACTTCCCATCATAAATATATTTAAAAAAACATGTTTCAAACATCTCCCTAAATGGAAATCATATTACTATGCCTATCGATAACTATAACATCAATCTTGGGGTGATACTCCATGTGGAATAACCTTCATTAACTATAGTGACAAGGAACAAAACATGGAAACCTTTTTATAAAACGACATGTCAATATAATTTCAAAACAAGAATGATTCATAGCCATATAAACAATATGTTTGAAAATATAAAACATTTTATTTATTAGGAAATAATTGGATGCTAACAAATATTACAAGAATCTATAAAAACTTGTTCTAAAGATGAGGTCTTCATACATTAGTTTCAATTCCAATTGATGGAATTTGTCTCTATCCCCATATTATAGAACCATGGAAACCTAAACCCTATACCAATTAAATAAATTTAAATTCAAAGGATAAGGTTTGAGAATAAAAAATATCCCAAAAGTTAGTCAATATCAATCAAACATAAGATGAACCATTGTTGACAATGATATATACATGATTGATGTGTTTAAAATAAAACCTTGAATTTAGGTGTTGAAACTAGAAAAAACTAGTAATTCTATTTTTAGGTAAATAAAAAATGATTGATCCACATCGGATAACCAATGTAAACTAGTTTATGATCATATAGAAGTGAAGGAGATTAGTATTAAAATAAATATCAACTCACCCTATCATGAACACATGATCATTCCAATATCCATATGTTGAATAGAAGAGTTTTATGTTGGAGAAATATACAATTAACTAGAAAACATACATTTGATATTAAGATTCAAAGATATAAAGGTATAATAAGCGAATGTGAAAGTGGTTAGGTTCTTTAAAAAAATTTAAAAAAATTTAGTGTGGTATTTTATATTATTCGAGCAATACTGGTTGGTTAGTGGTTGATTGGAAGACCCAATTCATCTCAAGAACTCTAAAACCTGTCTTTTGTATTTTTCATTGAATTCCATATAGCCGATGGGACTCATATAGCTCAAAAAGATATAGTGCTTCCCCTAGCCTTACTTTTTCCTAGTTTCATCCTCTCAAAATCCTCTAACATGCCTAAAAGAATTTAAAAATGACCTCAAAAAATACCTAAAAATCAAAAATTAGCATACCAAAAAATAATGATGTCAAAATTCTACCCCTTTTTTGAATTAAAATCTTTGAGAAGTATCCCCAGAAGTATGTTTGAACAATATAGGACACTCTGCCTTAATATCATTTTTTCCTCCCATGTCTATTCATCAATATTCATGTGATTCAATATGAACCAATCAAAAAGAATAATCATTATCATCATTTCCCTCTAAAAATTATCCATTTTATGAATAGGTAAATCTATAAATGATGCATATAGATCCAAAACAACATCATCAGTGTCATGAACATGCATAGGATCAAACTAATACATTTGAAATTGAGACACATGGATCACATTATTCATACCTTTTATATCATCCATGTGATATGGTGGAAATGTTATTGTTCAGGAAACATGAATGACCTCAATCTCAAAATCAACTGAAATATATAGGGGAATCCCTAAGAAATCCTTTGTAAATATATCTCCATATACATAAACAATAGTGGGGGAAAATGGTGATACTATTTGGTCCACTATTAGGATAATTAATGCCACCTTCACAAAACAATGTTTTCTCTAATGATGGTCAAGACTGACTCATTATACCTCAACATCCCACTAACATATAATGATAAACATTTCCAATTTATTTGAAATTAAATACACTCATCTAAAATAATAATAACTGTGTAAGATCCTGGTTTTTGGAAAGGTATGTTTTCATTATGTTTTGGTTCAATACCATGCTTCGGGCTTCATCAGATGTTTCGTAAAAGTGTGAGCGGCCTTGGGGTTGTTCTAGGGACTTGGGGCATGAAAGAAAGGAAATATGGGCAAGACTGGCTAGGGCGCACAACCTCTTCACGTCCAGGAAAACCGTGTAGCATGCCCAGGATAAACCGTGTGACACCTCCTCCTCCGAACATAATCATGCACACGGTTTGCGGACGGTTTTCTAAACCGTGTCGCTAAATTGTGTGACCTCTCCTCCTCCGGACACTGTCATGCCCACGATTTGTGCACGGTTTTCCAAACTGTGCGGACAAACCGTGTGGCCACTTTAAGTTGGGGAAAATTACAAGTTTTACACTCCGGGCTTTAAAACCCCACTTGAGATTTCCTCTAATTTCCTCCCTCTCCACCCTAGGAAGGAACCAAATTGACCCAAGGATCCAAGAGATCAATCTCCTTTATTCCTTAGGCATTTTTGGTGCTTTTGGTTGCGGAACGAAGCTCCTGGTATGGCTAATCCCATCCTTGCTTCTCCTTTTGGTTTATGGTTGGTATTTTCTCTCCCTCTTATTCTGAAGATCTAAAACCCTAACTTTAGGGTGAGTTTTAGGTTGAAGCTCCAAATGTTGGTTGGATAGAGGCCTAAGGACTCTATTGAGAGTGCGTTCAACTACGGTTTCGAGGTAGGTGGTCTACAAGTGATATCCCATAGTTATTTGGAAATTTGTGCATGTTTAGTTGTGTTCATGATTTCCTTTTGTTATCTTTTGGATAACCTTGGCATGTATGGTAATAATGGTGTTTAAAATGGAAAATGAGAACATTCACAATCCCCATGGGATGTGTTGGGATAAACTTGACCTAATTGGGGCCATCCATGGGATGTGCCGGCTTTTCCTGGATTTAGGTATTAATGTTAAAAAAGTGACCATGTTGTAATGAATTGTAGAGCCCTTGATAAATATGTTGTCCTGTTTGGTTGGAATTGGAATAGAAGTTAGGTGATGCACCGAGACTTTGAAATAACCTAAGGGTTAAAGTGGAATGGGTTAAATGGTTGATTCATGGGAATGATGAACATGTTAAATGGTTTAATGTGTAAAATGATTAATGACCATAATGGGATAGATTATGGGTTTAATGTTGAGTTCTTAGTGATATATGAATAACGCATGGGAATTGGGTTAATGGTTAAATGATGTCAAATGGTAATGTGTTAATGGGTTAAGGCATGATGTGGTTTCCCATGTGGGTTGTTGTGAATAGTGGTTTCCGAACAGCAATGGTTTGGATGGTTGATGGTTACTTATATATAATCATGTGTACATGGCTTGGTTGAGTGGGATATGACTTGAGGATCTACGCCCATGATTCGAGGGAATACTGATGCTCTAAACTCCACCCTAAATGCATGGGTTAGGAATGGGGACTAAGGATCTATTCTCCTAACGGTTTCATCCACCTGGACTGAGGCTTCGAGGTCAGGATATGGTTGCTATGAGAGGCTTAGTCCTAGTGAGATAGGATAATGATGTTTTCACCCTCTGGCATGTGATTGTTGGCCTTATACCCATGAAACATAATATATGTGATTAATCCATGGATTTGTGATGAAATGGTAAATGGTGATAATGGGTGTGTGATGAATGATAATGGAAGTTGAAATGGCTTGGATCTAAACTGGTTAATGGTACCTTAATTAATTACTTGGAAATTATCATTCATTTTCCTTTTGCATGCAATATCTGTTTATACTAGATATTTTTTAGACACCGTTGGTGGTGGCCTACTGATTTGTACTCACACCTTGCTCGTTCCGCCATTGGGTACCTGAGCAGACGTCATGTTTACAAGTTAGGAGAAGGGAAATGGTCCTTGCTAGATAGTGAGTGGACATGGGTACCACTTGGTGGAGGATCAGCACTTGGAGTCCGGACCATTTTGGGGATTTTGGCTATTGTCTTTATTTGGGGATTTTGTTAACCCTTGCACTTGTAGTATGACATGGCATATTTGTTGTAAGAAATGATGGTTATGCATGTTGTGTGTTTATTGGTTAGGGTTTCCGCTATTTGGTTTATTTCTATTGTGGATTACTCTGATAAAAAGGGGTTATAGTCTCTTCAATTGACTATGTAGACCCCCGCTGCTAGTCGGCAGCCTTTGGCATACGGGAGGTGCACTTAAGTTCATGTAACCACCAAGCTCGGAACACCTATTTAATGGCTTCCGAGTCGGGGATGTTACAAAGTTGTATCAGAGGGGGTCTTTCTTCTATTTCTCTGAGGTCTTGTTTTTTAGGATTAATAGCCCAGGGTTAAGACATTTCGGGCCTTGGTAATGAGATCATTCTTGGGAGTAGCTATCCCATGTACGAAGTAAAACCCATGTCACTCTAGGTGAGAAATGTTGTTCTTGGTTGTGTGTTGTTACAGTTGATGATAGTTCACCATTGGGTGATGCACATGTGGTTTGATGTGACTGTTTTATGATATTTTTCCCGTGTCCTTAACGACACGAGGATTTGAATTCATGCATCATTATAGGCACCGAGGGAGATAGGTGACATGCATTGTTTTAGACACATGCACATGGTGGGTGTGTAAGGCAGGAAAGTAGGGTGCATCATGCATTTCATGAAACCAAAAAATTATGAGAAGTATGAAATAAGACAAGTGGGTAAATGATGTTTAATGGATTAATAGGGTTTGAAACAAGTTGGAAAATGTTGTTGGGTTAGCATATGAAAAGTGGGTTGTTGTAGCTAGATAAGAGCTTTTGATAAAGTCTTGAATGTTATGTGGTATGTGTGCTAAATCTCTTAATTGTCATTATAGAGAAATTCCACCATGACGTTGGTTACCAGTTGGGCAACGAGAGGGTGGTGCTGAGAACACTCCTCCAGTAGAAGAGCAAGAAACTTTGGTGATCAATGAAGGTAGAGAGGACCAGTTCTGAGAGAACATCGCTCGCCTTATGCAGATGATGGACCATGACCCAGGGCGGGCTGCACCGAGTATGTTTGAGCTGGACCAGGAGTTCCAGCTGCAGCACCCTCCAACTTTCACCAGAGAGGGTGGACCAGAGGCAGTGGAGTTCCTGTTAGATTCAATTCAGACAATACTGGAACATCTAGAGACCCCTGTCAAAAATCGGGTGAAGCTGGCGGCTTATATGTTGAGGGGCAAGGCAAGTTGTTGGTGGGACATTCAAATGCAGATTGAGCAGGCTGAGGGAATGTCGTGGAAGGTTTTTCAAGAAATGTGTCTAGAGAATTTCTACCTAGAGACCTTAATATAGGAGTGGGCTACCGAGTTTATGAGCCTGACTCATGGATCACTATCGGTGATGGTTTATGTTAGTCACTTCACAGAATTGAGGCGCTTTGTCCCAGTGTTAGAAGGGGATGAGGCAACAGTAGCAAGGCGTTTCTAGGAAGGGCTGATACATGAGATCAGGTCTCAAGTAAACATCTTCCCCTTGAAGAGGTTCATAGAGGTATTATAATAGGCACTGGACTCGGAAGGACACCTGAAGGTAGCTTCTGGTAGTGGGCTTGTGGTGTCAGTGGGACAGACGAGCGGTGCAACTACCGAAGGTCGAAAATGGCCCCATGAGAGGTCACAACATCGTGGAAGTGTGAAATGGGGATGGAAGAGAGGGTTAGCCTCTCAGAGTAGAAATCGGGAGTTCTAATATCAGTGCGGTAGGTGGGGGCATATGAATGGTCAGTGTCCTTGACCTACAGTTGAGTGTCGTTCATGCGGCCGGATGGGACATGTGCAAAAGTTCTATTGGAAACCTCATCGGGTGGGCGAGTATGATGGTGGAAGGAAGGTACCAGATACGGGAAAGGGGATCAGTTTCCCGGTATTAGAAAGGCATTTAGAGCTCCACGGGCCGCACTGGTAGGGGAAGTGGACGTGGAACTCCAGGGAATGATCGCTCATACCAGCAGGGTAGAGTTGTACATGGTGTTCAGGGTGGAGCCTAGGGTATAGGGGCAAGTCTGCTTTAGTCAGTTCAGTTTGAGACTGGTTATGGTGAGGCTAGACCATCAACTGTTCGAGGTATTATCCTTATAGCTTCTACTTTTTCTAGTGCATTTTTTGACATAGGTGTCACGCACTCTTTTATCTCTGCTCAACATGTGGTAGAGCTGGGTTTACCGATGGAGCGAGTGTGTGGGGTGATGTGAATTGACACTCCATTGGGAGTGCGGGTTGAGGATATCAAGCAGTGCAAGGGATGTGCCTTGGATATTTGTTGGTATCTTTTTCTATGGGACTTGTTAATTCAAGAGATGTTAGGGTTTGACCTTATCCTGGGATGGATTTGTTGGTATTGTATCAGGCGCACATAGACTGTTACCGTCACAGAGTATCGTTCATGTCGCTTGAGGGTGATGCTTATGTCCACTGTGGCGAATGGGATGTTCGAGCGGGGCGTGAAGGTCCATTTTATCAACATATTAATGGACTCACGGCTCGAGTGGCATGTCTCATGCATGATTAAAAATCAAGAGGGGAGCAATATATTTTCCCTCATGTGGTGGATTGGCTTCTGGATGTGTTTCCTGAGGATTTTTCGGGGTTACTACCTAAGAGGGATGTTGAGTTCACAATCGTGTTGCTGTCGAGAGCGGAGCCAGTATCTATTATGCCATACTGAATGGCACAGGCAGAATTCTAGGAACTGATGGTTCAGCTTTAGGATTTGGAGCGTAAGGGGTTTATCCATCCTAGTACGTCTCCTTGGGGATCTCCCGTAATTTTTGGAAAGAAGGCCGACAGATCATTAAGGATATGTGTTGACTTTCAAAAGTTGAATCAGATGATGGTGAAAAATCGGTACCCTATTCCTAGAATTGATGAACTATTTGATCAGATGAGGGGTGCATCAGTGTTTTCTAAGATTGATCTGAGGTCGGGATATCACTAGTTGAGGGTGAGGTCTTCCGACATACCACAGATGGCTTTCCGGAGTCAGTACTGACTATTTGAGTTTGCGGTAATTCCTTTCGGCTTGACCAACGCACCGGTGGTTTTTATGGCTTTGATGAACCTGATCATTCATCCCTATCTAGATTGGTTTGTGGTTGTCTTTGTTCAAGATATCTCAGTGTACTTTAAAACACACGATGATCATTCCCAACATCTTGACATCGTCTTGGGTACGCTAAGAGAGAACCAGCTATACACCAAGCTAAACAAGTTTCAATTCTGGATAGGTGAGGATCATTTTCTGGGTCACATCATCTCAGAGGTGGGTGTGTCAGTGGATCCAGAGAAAGTGCATAATGTTTTATCTTGGGAGCATCCCAAGAGTGCTTCTAATATTCGGAGTTTTCTGGGTTAGGCTGGGTATTACCGAAGGTTCATTCAAGATTTCCCTCGCTTGGCAGCACCACTTTCGGGCTTGACCAAGAAAGGAATTAGGCTTGAATGGTCTGAGGCTTGTGATAATTCCTTCTAATAGTTGATGTAACAGCTGATGACCACACCCATCTTGATCTTACCTAAGCCGGGTAAGAAGTACATCGTCTTTTGTAATGCGTCTGGAATCGGACATGGGGATGTGTTGATGAAAATGAGCAGGTGGTGGCTTATGGGTCAAGGCAGTTGAGACCCCATGAGTGGAACTATACCACTCATGATCTTGAGTTGGCTGCAGTGGTGTATTCCTTGAAGTGTTAGAGGCACTATCTGTTGGGAGAATGGTTTACTATGTTCACTGACCATAAGAGTTTAAAGTACATCTTCTCACAACGGGATCTGAATCTTCGTCAGTGAAGATGGGTTGAATATCTCTTGTATTTTGAAGTTGAGTTGGTTTACACATTGGGAAAGGGAAACAATGTTGCTGATGATATAAGAAGGATGGTTCAGAATCAGATGGTTCAAGAGTCCAGCACCAAGTGGAAGGTGATGGATTTGTTTGCAGAAATGCACCTAGAGGTGCAGGAGGAGAGTGGCCGGGTCACTCTTGCTTGAATAGAGATAGAGTCAACGCTTTTATGTTGAGTTAAGGAAGGTCACTATGATGATCCTGAGTGTTTGATTGTGAATAAAAATCATAAAGGTGGGGAGAATCATTTTTGATGGGCCGTCGGTGTGGACGATGTTGTTCGTGTTCGTCATCGTGTGGTTGTGCCAAAGTGTGTGTAGGAATAGATGATGCATGAGTTCCATGCATTAAAGTGGTCAGTGCATCCTGGTTTGACCAAGATTTACTGTGATATCCAAAGGCAGTTTTGGTGGCCTAGAATGAAGAAGGAAGTTGCAGACTTTGTGGCACGGTGCCTTACCTGTCAGTAGGTGAAGGTCGAGCATCGATGCAATGGTGGTTTGTTGCATCCGCTGCCCATTCTGGAATAGAAATGGGATGATGTGACAATGGACATTATCATGGGTCTTCCAAGGATTCCACAGAAGAATGATGCAATATGGGTGGTTGTGGATCAGTTAACGAAAGTGGCTCATTTCTTACCGATTCAGGAGACCCTTATAGTCGACCAGTTGGGTGAGTTGTATGTTCGGGAAATAGTGTGGTTTCATGGTGTGCCACAGACCATAGTTTCGGATCAAGATCCGAATTTCACATCATGTTTATGGAAAGGGTTGTAGAAGGTTCTTGTTATGTAGGTGTTTTTGAATACATCTTTCCACCCACAGATGGACGGGAAGTCAGAAAGTACGATCGAAGTGTTGGAAGACATGTTAAGAGGTTATGTGTTGGACATTGGTGGTTCTTGGGAGAGAAACCTATCATTGGTTGAGTATGCCTACAACAATAGTTTACAGGCTACAATTCAGATGGTACCATTTGAGGTGCTTTATGGGAGACCATTTAGATCTTTGTTGTGTTGGCTAGAGGTCGGTGAATCTGAGTTGTTGGGGCCTAGTCTCGTGCCGGAGATATCACAGAGAGTTAAGTTGATTAGGAAGCAAATGGTTATGGATCAGAGTAGGCAGAAGTCGTATGAAGATCGGAGGCGTAGACCTCTTGAGTTAGGGGTGGGTGATAAAGTGTTCTTTCGGGTGTCTCTAAGGTTGGGTAACCATCAGATACGAATGTAGGGTATGTTGGCGCCCAGGTATGTGGGACCTCTTTATATTGTGGAGAGGATATGACCGGTGGCTTACCGATTGTATCTTCCACAGCTGTATGGTGGGATGCATGATGTGTTTCATGTGTCGCAACTTCTACGGTATGAAATTGACCCATATCATGTGGTTTATGATAATAATGTGGATCTTGAGGAAGATGTGTCCTTTGAGGAGCATCTGGTTCGTGTGGTGGACCGTAGTGAGAAGGTATTACAAGGAAAGGTTGTGCCATTAGTGCGAGTACTATAGAAGCATGGGAAAGTTTAGGAAGAAACTTTGGAGTATTAGTCGGATATGTGGGCTTAGTGGCCCGAACTCTTATCTTCGGTGGATCAATGAGGCTTGGGAGCTCGGTTCGAGGATGAGCCATTATAAGGTGGGGAGGATGTAAGATCCTGGTTTTTGGAAAGGTATGTTTTCGTTATGTATTGGTTCAATCCCTTATTTCGGGATTCATGGGATGTTTCCTGAATGTGTGAGAGGCTTTGGGGGTGTTTCTGGGGCTCGGGGTATGGATAAAAGGAAATTTGGGCAAGACAAGCCAGGGCGCACGACTTGCACACGACCAAGACAACTGGGCGGCCTTCCCAGGAAAAATTGTGGACCCCACCTCCTTCGGACAAAATAATGTGCATGGTTTGCCCCTGGTTTTCCAAACCGTTCTGCTAAACAGTGAGACCCCTCCTCCTCCTGACAGTGGCATGCACACGGTTTGCACACAGATTACAAAACTATGAGGACAAACCGTGCGGCCACTTAAAGTTGGGAAAAATTACATGTTTTCCACTCCTTTCTTTAAAACCCCACAAGGTATTTCCTCTCATTTCCTCCCTCTCCACCCTAGTCACGAACCAAATCGCCCCAAGGATCCAATAAATCGATCTCCTTCATTACTAAGTGATTTTTGATGCCGTTGGTTGCGGATCAAAGCTCCGGGTAAGGCTAATCCCATCCATGCTTCTCCTTTTGGTTTTGGGTTGGTATTTTCTCTCCCTCTTATTCCAAAGCTCTAAAACCCTATCTTTTGGGTGATTTTTTGGTTGAAGCTCCAAAGTTTGGTTGGATTGAGGTCTAAGGACTCGATTGAGAGTGCTATCAACCACGGTTTTGATGTAGGTGTTCTACAAGTGATATCCCATAGTTATTCATGTATTTGTTCATGTTTAGTTGTGTTTTTCCTTCCTTTGGTTATGTTTTGGATAACCCTGGCATGTTTGTTAATAATGGTGTTTAACATGGAAAATGGGAACCCTCACGATCCCAGTGAGATGTGTATGGATAGACATAACCTAATTGGGGCCATCCATGGGATGTGTCGGCTTTTCCTGGATTTAGGGATTGATGTTAAACTAGTGACCCTGTTGTAATGAATTGCAGAGACCTTGATAAATATGTTGGCATGTTTGGCTGAACTTGGAATATATGTTAGGTGTTGCACCTAGTCTTGGAAATAACCTAAGGGTTAAAGTGGAATGGGTTAAATGGTTGATTCATTGGAATGATGAATGAGTTAAATGGGTTAATGTGTAAAATAATTAAAGACCATAATGGGATAGATTATGGGTTTATTGTTGAGTGCTTAGTGAGATAGGCATAACACATGGGAATTGGGTGAATGGTTAAATGATGTGAAATGGTAATGTGTTAATGGGTTAAGTCATGATGTAGTTTCCCATGTGGGTTGTTGTGAATAGTGTTTACCAAAGGGAAATGGCTTGGATGGTGGATGGTTACATATATATAAGCATGTGCACATGGCTTGGTAGAGTGGGGGATGTCTTGAGGATCTACGCCCATAGGTCGAGTGAAGATTGATCCTCTGAACTCCACCCTAAATGTACGGGTTAGGAATGGGGACTGAGGATCTATTCTCCAAATGGTTGCATCCACCCGGACTGAGGCTTTGAGGTGAGGATATAGTTTCTATGGGGGGGTTAGTCCTAGTGAGATAGGATAACGATGTGTTCACCCTCTGGCATGTGATTGTTGGCTATAGACCCAGGTAACATAATATATGTGATTAAACCATGTAAATGTGATGAATTGGTAAATGGTGATAATGGGTGTGTAATGAATGATAATAGAAGTGGAAATGGCTTGGCTCTAAACTAGTTAATGGTACGATAATTATTTACTTGTAAATTATCATTCATTTTCATTTTTCATGCACTATCTGTTTATACTGGATATTTTGTAACACTGTTTGTGGTGGCCTAATGAGTTGTACTCACACCTTGATCGGGCCGCCATTGGGTACCCGAGCAGAATTCATGTTTATAGGTCAGGAGAAGGGAAAATGTCCTTTCTAGATAGTGAGTGGACATGGGTAGCACTTGGGGGAGGATCTAGACATGGAGTCGGAACTATTTTGGGATTTTGGTTGTTGTCTTTATTTGGGGATTTTGTTAATTCTTGCACCTATAGTATGACATGGAATATTTATTGTAAGAAATGATGGTTATGCATGTTCCGTGGTTATTGGTTATGATTTCCGTTATTTGGTTTATTTTTGTTGTGGTTTACTCTGATAAAAAGGGGGTATAGTCTCCCCACTTGACTCCGTAGACCCCCGCTACTAGTCGGAAACCTTTGGTGTACGGAGAGGCGTGCTTAAGGTCTTGTAACCACCCAGCTTGGAGCACCAGTTTATTGGCTTTCGGGTCAGGGATGTTAAAAACAATGTGAATGGTAGTTGGAAAACAAGTTAATTATAGGACAACAATGAATCCTAAAATCGTCATAATTATGAAGTACCAAACCTGAAGAAATTTAGAAACATCTGTAATACATTCAAGAAAGACATGAACATGATCTACTTTTTCTCCAAAGTGTGTATTGACATAAAACATCTATGATGGTAATTTAATAAGTAAATATAACCCAAAAACCGCATGAGTATATATAAATTAATGGAATTACCCTATATCAAATAATGAGATAGATAGAGTAGAAGAAATTATTATCATACCCCATAAAATGTATGAACTAACTCCACTATATATTGATGCTCGATTAACTATATAATCATTGATACCCACAACTCCATAACTCTATTGAAGCTCATGAGTCACCAAATTTAGTACCCCTTATGTAGTCTTCTTCAACTTCTAATATCATATTACTGGCCTTATTATTAGAATCCTTGAAGCGATATCATATAATAACCTCACTTGAATTTTCATACAACAATTGTGAAAATTATTAAGAAAAATTGTGAAATCCTATATAGATATTCTATTCCTCCCCATGTTATATTACTATGAAGATCCACTTTCTATAAAAGGTGTTAAAGAACCACTACTCTTCTCTAGATATTGACCCCCATGCTGGCATCCATATTTTGACATCCTTATATAATTTCCAGAATATGTGACTAGATATGAACTAGAGAAAAAATGTATTGTTCCAATGGTAGTAGTATATAGTACTGCATCCTTATATTCCTTGAAATCATTTTAAATGTATAATTCCTTAAGAAAAATTGAAGCATATGTTTTCATATCAAAGACCATTACCTATAATTTCAACTCTAGAAAAATAACAACCATAATATTTCTAAAATTATTTTTTATTTTACCCACCTAAAAATGATAACTGTGAATGATATATATGAAATGAAATGAATAGAAGGACACTATCATTATCCTCTACTAGACCTCTATAAACTCCTAAGTATGGTCTGCATTTAAATACTTTGGATATCATTTTTAATATAATATATCCTTTAAAATCACGAAAACTATAAATTTATATCTACAATCTTGAACCATTACATACCATGATCATCCATATATTCCTTGAAGTATAGAGGTTACATGATTTACCTTCTGATATACTAGGGTCTCTACTAGGTTTAATAACCACTCAATGACCCATATTCCTTCCTCCATGATAGAAGGTCCTCTAGTTTCATGGAAGGATGTGGGTGATGGAGTTAGAAGCCACAAGAATAATAAACCCTCATATTCCCACCATGTGTCCAACTCTTCCATGAATAGTCACTAGTCAAAAGAGTCTCAGATGGACTGGTTCCATTTTTGGACTCAAAAGAGCAACCATGTGAGAAAGTTCAATTTCACCATCTTGCACTACATGTTGTGAAACTAGTTGTGAAATACGTCTGTGTGGTGGAAATAACAACCTTACTCTTTATTACACATAAATACATGATTTATTAAATAACATTATACTTAATTAGACCCAAAACATCAATAAGTATAGTGTATTTGGGAATTTGGTGCATTTCATAACAACATAATGTAATAAAATAATCCAAATTTTTTGAAAACCTATTTAACATGCTAGTAATTAAAACTACATGAGATAACATGGGAAAAACAGAAGAAAAGGGTAAGTTATAGTGCCCAGTATGGTAATAAACATGGCATAAAGAGAAAAATGTTGGAAAATCAGCATATAAATGGGGAATAAAAATAGTACATATTGTGAAAATATAAAATGAGTCATGATATATAATGATAATCACAATTTAAAAATAGAGAATGTGGGAAAAACAATAAAAACTACATTATAAATATATGCCAAGCATAAAAATACTAAGAAATTATGGTGGGAAATGTCCCATAAGGAAATAAGGTTCACTCCCCAACCCAACACAATGTTACATGATGATAGACATTACCCAATGCATTGGAGAACCATCCGGATGTATCCATTGTATTCATTTAATTCTCATACTTAAGTGTTACATATAGACCATAAAACATTGATTCATTCATCATCACAATGTATTCCATGATACAAGAGTGAGGAATAAATATATGTATGTCCCCAGTTGAAAATTATACATGCATTAATGTTAAAACCCTTGATATAAAATGGGCATGGTATTCACTACACTATTGTTTTGTCTTGTAAAATTATTGCGAAATTTCAATACCATAATGACATCACTTAGTGATTCATAAATTTTTTGATGAGATAGAAAAGGATCTATAACCACATAGTCATAAAATAGATAGTATTTAGTACTTGGAAGATATATCCCAACATTAAAAATTAGAACTCAAAGGTATATGGTAATTATGAAATTTGAACAATGAAATGAATCCTAAATATATTTTGACATTGTAATGGGTGAACATATAGGATCATGGAAGGATAATTGATTGTGAAAGGGTAATATCATCATTTATAAATTAAAATGGATGATAATTGGAATATGTTATAACATATAATAACATAATAATATGGAATTTATGAAAAATAATATAAAATACGTGCTTGAATTGAAATGAGAATATAGAAATCCCTTACAACATTTAGGCATAGTAATGGGTGTACATAAAAGATCATGGAAGGGTAAATGAGAGTGAAATAAAGTTATAATTATTTATAAATCAAATAGAAATTATATTAAATATGTAATAATATATCCCAAAATATGAAAATTGAAATTTATATACATAACATAATGAAGTGAATTATAAAAAGAGGAGAGTGGATGATCCTTTACATAATTTCAACATATTAATGATTTTGATAAATTGAAATATGAGATAGTATAAGTAATATATAATTAAAATAACATCAATTGGATAGTATGTGAATTTATATATATATATATATGTGTAATTTTAAACAATTTCAATTATGATGAAAAATTCCAAAGATGGTGCTACAATTGAAAGGAGGAGAGGAAGGTGGGGACCACATACTTTAGTGTGGGACTACAAAGGCTTAATAAGGGACTCTTGAGATCTTGGGCTGACTTGGTAGGACTATAAGGACTGGATGAAAGATTATTGATGTTCTCAACAGATTTTAGGTGAAGCGTAATGGGATCATGGGTGGTTTTATATAGGAAATGAGGTGGATTTATTTATTATTTTTGGTTTTCGACTCTATATTATAAAATATCAAAAACCACAAAATATACCATGGTTTCATCCCTTGTTTTCAACCAAATGGGATTTTTTTTATTTCTATATAGGTTAATGTGCCTTTATTGGTAAAATAATTTACATGCTTATGTGAAGGTGAGTCACACACTTAAATAAATGGTTTTAAAACCATAAAATATATTATAGGTTTTTGATGATTCATAAGTGATTTAAAAAATAAATCAAATGAACGTAAAATCTAATTATTTTGAAGGTAAAAAAATTATGTGGTCGTTTATTTCCCCTATTGTAACTATTACATCACTTTTGGGTCATTATGATGTCATATTCATAAGGTACATTTATGTGTTATTTAATTTTTACTTTAAAATTTCAATGTATTGGAAAATTATGAAAAATTCACAGTTGGATAATTTCATTTCCATAATTACAAAAAAATATATATAGTTTTTTTAAAATATGTGAATTTTCACTTCTAAATTAAATTCAACATTTATTAAGAAATTCTATTTTTTTAACAATATAATTTTTCTAACACAAATAAAAATTTCGTTTTACTTCATAAAAATTATATAATCACTTATATTTAATAAATTTTTTAAGAATAATATTTTATTAAAATATTAATTTTTTTAAAACATCCATTAATTTTATAAATTCATTAATTGAATATGAATATTATACAAAATTAAAATTTGTGCATTATTGTATCAAAATATAAATGATTTACAAAGTAACAATAATTTAATGAAAATATAATCATTTTATAATAAAAAATAAAGTAAATATTAATATTTCTTAGGTCTTGATACATATCCCTTAAATGTAGTATAAACTTCTATAGGGGTAAGATGCATGATGGTGGTAATTTTAGAGGGCAGTTTAGAAAACATGATTTGGTATGTCATCTAAATGAGATTGATGTTCTCTTGTAAATCTGTTTTACCATTCATAAGTTTTTGTATATCAGCATGGTATTGGTCAAGGAAAAATCTTGAAAATGCTATCTCTCTCAAAATCAATGATAAATGGGATTCAGAGGGTAAAAATTTATTGGTGGATATTATCACTTCCTTTTATAGTGTCAATTAAATTTGTTAAAACCCTATATTTACACTAATTTTTTTATCACTATTAAATGGTTATATTATAAGAAATTATGATTCATAATGGTCAATTAAATCAATTAGGATATAATTAAACCAGTAAAGTTCATGTTTTATCTATAACCAAATTTAATTTTTTAAGTCATTTCATTAAATCAAAAGAATTTTTTTATAATAGTTTGGGTCATTAAAATCATTACCATTAAAATATTTCATCATTAAACTTTTATTTCCAATACTAAAATTGAAGAGTGTATCTCTACTTCATCACCCCCTCTGGTTCCCACATAGGTTCTTCAAACATGTGGTTTCTCCACAAAACATTCACAAGGGGAATTGAAATATTTAAAAGAAAATTTCCTCTTTGAACGATGAATTTTAATTTATAATCATAATTAGAATGTTAATTCTCTAATGGTACATCCTCTAGATTGAGTATATGTGATTGTTCTGGTATTTACTTCCTCAAGAGAGATATATGTAATATGTCATGTACATGAGCTATGTTTGGCGGGAGTGCTAGTCGATGTTCCACCACTCTAATATGATCAAGGATCTCAAAATGGCCGATGTACAATGGGATAATATTTCCCTAATTCCTAAATCTCATCACATTACTCCATGGAAATATGAGTAGGAATAGCATGCATCCAACATCAATCTCTAGGTCACTTCAATGATTGTCTGTATAGATATTATTTTACCTCTAGGCAGCATGATGTGCTTCAAAATTGTCTTATCATTTTACAACGTTTCTTAAACCAATTTAGGACCTATAAACTTTTATTCCCCAACATCAACCCAACATACAGGTGTTCTACACCTCCTCTCAAAAAGGGCGTCGTAGGGAGCCATTTGGATTCATGAGTGGAAGTAGTTATTGTTAAAGAGATTGACCAGAGGAAGGTATTGACCACATCCTCCTTTGATGTCAATTGAGTATTATCTCAAAATTTCATTAAGTGTTTTGATTTTTTTCTCATATTAGTCATCAGTTTTAGGGTGATAATTTGTACCTTTGTTCACCATATCTTTTAGGGTATATTTGATAATTTTCCCAAACAGATAATTGAATCTTGGATCTCGATCAGACACAATAGATAGTTGTACTCCATGTATCCTCGCCACATAATTGATGTATGTATTTTCATGTTTGTCAATTAATAAATCCTCTCAAATCACAATGATGTTTTTAGACATTTTAAGAGGATCCACAATAAACTAGATAACATTGTTTACTATAGATGTCTTTAGAATTTTTATGATAAATTATATGGTGATGTTTGACCATTTCTATGTAGGTATGGGTAATGGTTGCATCATCCCATTACTATAATGCCTTTAATTCATAATTTTCAAAAATACTAAGCACGTTAATGTATATTCAACAATTTATTTCTTCATGTTTTACCAACAATAGTGATCACATATATCTTGATACATCTTTTCATTTAATGAGTGAATGGAGAAATTATAACTATATGCATAATACAATTATTCCTTCTTTAACATAAGATCTTATGGAAGAAATATTCTAAACCAAAATCTCATAATTCCATCTTCATTAACATTCACCCCTCATGATTTACCATTCCTTATTGTTTACACTTTCATATAAATTCAAACATCATATCTTTATATGTTGTTTAAATTTTCCAAAAGAGATGGTTAAGAAATAAATTGTGAAATTAATGTTGATGTTAAATCCATTGTGATTCCCTCTTCTATCCTTTCCAAATCTAAGAAGATCGGATTTTAATAAATTATCACCAATGATAAAAAATCTATATTCTTTAAACTGAAAGAATCATCCATATTGTTTGCATTTCTAGAATGGTGTTGAATTGAAGAGTGGTAGTCTTTGATATTCAATTATCATATTTTTTTCTACATATTAAAGTATTTTCTTGTGAAAATATATATTTGAGACATTTGTGATCTATATATGTTTAACACTTTTCCCTATTGAGATAATGCTGTCATATTTTCATAGTGAAGATCACTGCACCCAATTTTAGATCATACATTTGATAGTTATTCTCATGAAATTTCAATAGCCTTAAGAATAATCTTTAAATTTGTCATTATGTATCAATATAAATCATTATCGTTTATTCGATGAATATTTGAATATTATTAAATGTTCCCACTTATTGGTTGTGTTGCATCAGGGTAGTGAAAAGACTCATTTTAACTAATTGAATCTCTCTTCACATTCATCATTTCAATAAACAATAAATCACTTCTATTTTATCTTGGTAATAGGGTTTGAAAATCATGAATAATTTAACATAAATCGGCAATGATACCCACATAACCCAAAAAAACTATGGAAATCTATGAAGAATATTTTCCTTGGACATACATCTATTTCTTTTGACTTTGAAAGATCCACATATATGACATTACATTTGATGATATTCCCCAAGGATGAGACTTCATCAACTAGATCCCACACTTCATGTACATTATATAAGGATCCTCCATCTTCAATGTCTTTATCATTGTGATTACATTCCCTTCATGATCCTCCTTGGTATTAGACTAAAATAGAATATCATCTACAAATAGTACCAAAAATCGGTCAAGGTAATATATGAAGTCTCTATTTACCACATCTATAAATATTTCTAGATAATTATTGACTCTGAAAGGCATTGCAATTAACTCATTGTACCCATACCTTGTAGGAAAAAAATTTATGGATATATCCTCATCCTTCTCCATAACTTCTTAATATACTGACTATAGATCCACCTGGATTAGTGTTGTGCTCCACATAGCTTATCGAAATTTCCTAAATTTGTGGAATTGTATACCGGTTCTTTATCATGATCTTGTTGTGATCATGACAATCAATTCCAAGACACATTGACCTATCCTTATTCATGATGAAGACGACTAGTGCACTCCATAGTGAAGAACATGGGAGTATAAACCAATTATTCAGATTCTTTTGTAGTTGTTTCATCATCAACAAATTTTCTATAGTATCCATCCTATACATAGAATTGGGTATTGGAAACTCCCAGTTATGATCTCAATTGAAAATTCAACCTCTTAATTAGGTGGAAGACTGGAGAATTACTTTTGGAACACATTAGTGTATTCCCTCATTTTAGGCATGTCTTCAGGGATGACCATTTCCTTAGAAGCAGTCATTGTAATAAGATACACCTGTTTATAGGGAAATAACATCAATTCAAGAGATTTTGTTGATAAAGAAGATCAATCATCTTCCTTGAACATGTATATAATTGGGGGTATATTCTCTATATGAAGAGTGATTTACTTATCCTTAAAATTTATGATGGATCTATATAAGGAAATCCAATCCATGCCTATAATGGCCTCAAATTCAACAAATGTTTGAATGAAAATGTTCGTTGGGATGTTTAAAACACAAATTATGAAAAGGGATGTGTTATATACTTGGTATGAAATATTTTCCCCTTTTTCTATTTTCATTGATAGATCTACATCCATGATTGTGGTGGTGTTTGAATAGTTATACAAAAAATTCATGATCTGATGGAATGTGTAGAGGTAGAATCCAAAAGTATTTTCATTATTCCTGAATGAAAAACTTGTGTAAATATCACCACTTTTTTGTTGGGATCCTCCTCAGATGTTATGATTTCAAAAGTTCTCACATTCTACCTTGGAGTATTCATTTTTACTCTAAAAACATGTATCTTAGGGAATTTAGTTTCAAACTTCCTTGGTTCCATGTAGTTGAAGAAATGAAAAATTCACTAATATATTACTAGAGCATTCCTTTCATCCATTTCATTATAGGGTTTCTTCTAAAAAAACATTAGCCATGTGTCCTTCCTTCCCACACCTAGAGAATTTCATTATTTCCTTTAGGAAATTTATAAGCATCTTCTTTCCATACCATTGACTTGTATGATGTTGTAATTTTTTGGAACCATTAAATTTCTCCATAAGACAATTATAATTAAACACCACTTTATGTTTCATATCCATGTGGTTCCCTTGATATTCACCGATCTTCTTATCAGCATTTGGGGAACTTCAAACAATTTCTTCATGGCTATGAAAGTCAATGATTACCAATGATTTTTATAGACTTTGTTTTATCCGAACAAAAAAGTGGTCAATTTAGAATTCTGGGGTAATGAAAAAATATTATGTGTATCAAGAAAGACTAGTGATGCTTTCCTTGTACTCCAGAATATATTGTTTGTCTTTTTACTTTTGTGAAAGGACATCCATTTTAATTTTAATATTGAGAGTATGAGGAAAATATTTATCAGTAAAAAAATTCATAATTCCTTACACTCTATTAAATCAATATCTTTCTCAGGATTCATACTCTTTACTAATTTCCACCAGTAATCAGCTTCTCCCTTCATATGATAAACAACAAAAATTACTATCTATTGTCTAAAACATTGAATTATGGGAGAGATGTTCTCAATATATTTGATCCATTATTCTGTAATTAGGGGATTAGATGATCCATTTAAAGTAGGAGACATTTTTTCATTAAGCACTTGATTGTTGCTTGTTCTCTCTTACGAAAGTTTGGATGACCCTTTTGATCCAGGTTTCTTTTTATAAACTAACTCATATGAGAGAGTATAATCATTGATTTTGTGAATCTAGATCCCATCAAGTTTGACATCTCATAGGGTCGGTCAATATATTGCCCATCGTATTCACTATTTACTCCATTTCTCATATTTCAAGAAATTAGATAAAATAAAAGGAAAACTAGGGATGAGTATTTATAAACTATTAAAATCTTAAAAGGGAATATAATATTATTTAAGGGATATATTATAAATTACACTTATTTCCATTCTTTTTAATTTCTGGTATTCAATCTATGATATCCATTATCTATTTCCTAACATGTATTCTTGTAGAATTTTTTCATTACATTAAAAATGGTTTATAATGAGAATATTAATTTAATAAAGAATATCCATATGTAGTGTCAAACTAGGTGTACAGTAAGGCATGTTGTTGTGTACCATGTTACCCTTAGTCAGTCCCAAAACACCTTGTCAGAGTTGTTACTATTGGGTACATATTTATCAAAACCATTTCAACTTATAGTATCTAGGTTTGAAAGTATTTTTTTTATGATACACATACTCTATAATAAACAAATCAGGGGAGTTTTATTATAATTACTCTTATCCCGAACCTTTCTCTAAATTTCTCTAATCATAACCTATAAAAACAAATTTTTTACTTTGATTCCAACTATAGGGGTATGGAATTATTTCTAGTAGACTATAATTAATAAATATTAAAGAACTCCATGGGTGGTGTGACCACCTGGGTAGGATAAAACTCTAACCTAGTGGAAACCCGTTCCTCATAACTACCTTGGGTAGAGATCCTTGCTTCATCTAACACTCACAATTGAGAGTTCACAAGGATCACATTCCCTCCTTTACTTTGACACCATAAATTACATCCCATATCATTATTATAGATTAATACTTGATTTATTACATAATATTAAACTTACTAGACCTCAAATTATATAAATTTATAGTGTCATTGAAAATTATATGCATTATATACTAACATAAAGAAATAAAATAAACCATCTTTATTTAAATCGTCTTTAATATGGTCATACATTAAACTACATGGGATAACCTGGGGGAAAACAAAATAAAGGTGTGCGATAAAAAGTTTGTTAAGGGAATATAAATAAAATAAGGAGTTAAATTTTAGACAATAATCATATCAATGGGTTAGAATATTAGTTTGAATCATGACCATGAATAATAAGACATCTTATAGAATGATAATAATATAGGAAACATGGGAAACGTTGCAACAACTTAAAACACTACATCATATACATTTTCCAAGAATAATCCCACCAAGACATCATGGTGGAAAACGTCCCATAAAGGAATTTGGATCACTCATTATCCCAACCTGACATATCATGATACTAAACCTTATCGAATTCATTGGAGTTTTATCTAGAGAGAGAAATCATATTCATTTCATTTTCATTCTTAAGTGTGTCTCATAGATCATACAAAATGGATTCATTCATCATCATAATTTTTTCCACGATCAATGAGTGTTTAATATACATATGTAAGTCCCCAATAAAAAGTATAAGTTCATATATATGAACACCCTTGATAAGAAATGATTATATTATTCACTAAAAAATGTTTTGGCATCGAAAATTGTAGTTAAATTTGGATGGCATAATAGTGTAAATTAAATATTCATAAAAATGGTTTTATGAGAGATAAAGGAACATATAATCACATAGATATAAAATGGGTATTAATTGGGACATGGAGAAATATATCTCAACATTATTAATTAGTAATAAAATCCATATTGAATTTATGAAATTTGAATAATGAAAAGAATACTAGCTATAATTCATCATGGTAATAGGTTAACATAAAGTATCATGAGAGGCTTAATAAGAATGAAAAGGGGATTTTATTATTTATAAATTAAATATAAAATAATGGGAATATGTAATAACAAATCCCAACATAATAAAATGTAATTAATAATTCATTATATACAAGAATTGTATAAATGGAAATGAGATGAGATAAGTCCCTTACAAAATTTCGGTATAGTAATCAGTGTACATAAAGTATAATGGAAGGATAAATGAGAGTTAAAGGAAGATAAAATTATTTATAAAAAACCATAAATTAATTTATATATGTAAGATCACATCCTAACCTATGAAAAAGAAAATTTAAGGACATAACAAAAAGACGTTCTTGATAAAAAGAAGAATGTGGAAGATCACTTAACAATTTTGGCATAGTAACGACTTACAAAATGTAAAAAATATGAGATGATAAATAATATATCATTAAATTAAAATAAATTGGATATTAATGGAATTTTTATAAATAAATGAAATTTTATACAGTTTCTATTAAGAAGAAAAATTCCAATGAAGGTGCATGAATTGAATGAGGGAGTGGAAAGTCAGTATCCCTTATTTTAGTGTGTGACTCCAAAGGCGTGAGAGGGGATTCTTGAGGTATTAGGGGAACCTAGGGATTACTATATGTAATTATTGGAAGGTTATTTACATTCTCAAAGTATTTTTAGTGATGATAAGTGGGATATTCGGTGGGTTTATATTTGAAATGATGTGGATTTCTTTACTATTTGGGGTTTAGACTGCACATAATAAAATATCCAAAACCATAGACCATACCGTGGTTTTTCCAATGGATTCTTTAAAATAGTATCTGTGTTTATATTTTTGTTAGAGCAATGTATGAAACTATAAAAATAATTTACTTGATTAAGTGGAGGTGAGTCAGACTCTTAAAAAAATATTTCAAAAAAATCAAATATATTAAATGTTTTAGAGGATTCATAATGGCTTTACAAAATTAATGAAATAGACATAAAATAAAAATATTGTAAATGGAAAACGCTTAGGTGTCCATGCATCCAATTTATAGTTTTTTTATATCACTTTTGATTCATTATGATATCATAATACACAATGTATATTTATAAGGTATTTAATTTTTACACAAAAATTTGGCCATCTCATAAAATTATTAAAAATTAACCATTAGATCATTTTTAAATTCTAATTGAAAAAAGAATATTTATTTTATTGAAAATATTTTTCTAGATATCTGACTTTTTACTTTAATATAATATCTAAAATAATTAAGAAGTACTAGTTTGTTTGACGATATCAGTTTTTGAACACTTGTAAAAAATATAATTGACTTCATAAAAAATATATGATCATTTTTATTTAATAAAAAATCATTTAATAATAAAATTTTATTAAAATTTTATTTATTTTAGAAATTCATTAATTCAATAAATTATTTTATTGTATTTGAATATTAACCAAAAATACAATTTCTACATTATTATATCAAAATAAAATCATTTACAATGTAAAACTTATAGAATGAAAATATATTCATTATAATATAAAAAATAATTTAAATATTCATATTTATTGGGTCTTGATACATATCCATTTAATATGACAAGAAACTCCCTATGGTTATGGTGCATGTTGGTGTTACTTTCATGATGTAGTTATTTGAACATGGTTTGGGGCGTGATCTCGATGAACCTGAACATATCATGTAAATAGTTTTTCTTATAATTTTTTTGTTGGATCAATTATAGGGATTGGTCAAGGTAATATCCAAGAAATTTTATCTCCATCGGAATCTCAGATAAATTGGTTTTATATAGTAGGATCCTACTAGCTGAGACCATCAATTCAACTGTTTATGTCAATTGGATTTACTAAAACCATATATTTATACTAATCATTTGATCAATGTTCAATGACTATATTATCAATGGTAATGATTCATAACCATCAATTAACTCCTATAGGATATAACAAAACCAATGAAGTTTTGCGTTTTATATAACCACAGTTAATTAATAATAAAATTAATTAATTCAGAAGGTGGATTTTATTTTGAATATTTTGGTTTGTTATAGTAGAGATTATTAAAATTATATAGTATCCCTTTGAGAAAGTTGATTTCTTAAATAGAGATTCAAATAACAAACATAGGCACAAACAAGGGTTCATTAAAAGATTCAACCTAAGTGGATTCATAGAAGAAGAAGCTATAACACCCTAAGCACTACATAAAACAGAATTAAAGAATCCAGTATCTCCATGATATCCAAAAATACACATATACACTCGAGCATGCAATACACCAGATCAAATAAAATAATGTAAAAAATAATGCCCCAAAAGAACATATCAGAATTTCTATAATAATTTAATTAGTTATGCTTTAATTATTAAAAGAAACTAGTATATGTCAAGTGGTCCTACAAGTCAGAACCTTTTGAATGAATTTAATCTGAATCCCATAAATCATTATAAGACTATCATATACATTACCCATGTTGTATATAATATATGGTGACACCATATAAAAAACAATATTTCCAATTTTTATGGGAACTCAGCGGTCCTTTATAAAGTAATATCCTAGAAATGACATAGTTTCCCTACCCATGTCCCAACAATCCTATATTATTCTTACCATATACCAAGTTAGGGAAAATTAACTAAATGTTAGTGAACTCGGTACATTTAAGACACTGACAAGAACCAATGGGTTTGATTTGAAGTGCCAGAAAACATCATTCCCACCTCTCTAAATGAAATAATTTGTAGTAATATAGAAAGGATGTAAAATAAATAATGGGATAGTATTCCCTCATTATTATATAAATATTAGAGAATGATAATAAAATTAATATTAATAATTAACAATATAATGAATAAATAAATAACCATCAATTTTGTAGAATGTACAAATAAATACACTACATTCAATATAAATATGCAATGTAAAATACATAAAATAAAAATAAAAACAAGGATCAATGATGTGATGTAAATCCCGTTATGTAATGTTACAGTGGACATCCAGTCTAAACTCCATCTAGTTATTTCATTATCCTTTTACCAAACCTCCTCAAACATACACCATAAGGCCTATTCTCTTCCTTATATCCCTATTCATGAAATCAACAAGCACACTAAAATTCAAAAGTACGATTTGAGTATAAGAATTAGTAAGACACCACATATGGACCTTAAAATAAGTTCATAATATATGTAGCATCATTCCATGATATTAAATAGAGTTGACATATATAAAAATTATATTAGACAAGTAAAAATACACATGTTGTAAACTTAGATAACAACTCCTCCAGAATCGACACTATTCTAAAAGGAACATTAACCATCCATGTATGATACACCCCCTCATCACAATGATACTTCAAAAACATGTTCGAAAAATCTCTATAAATTGGATATCCAATGTATATACTGATCAATATCACACACATCCCTATTTGGGGGGAATAGTTCATAAGGCTCAACATGCATCAATTATAGAGTCAAGAAAGATAAAATGAAAACATATATAAAATATGAAAACCCAATATAAAGTTAAAACTAGAGACATATAAAAACCACATATGATAGATCATAAAAACTTATATTCTTGGGGATATACACATATACCTATTAATATTCCATAAACATGTATAAAACATTCATGAAGTCTATGTAATCCTACCATAGTTGCTATAAAAATTGAAGGCATGTCTTAACATCATAGTCCAAAATAAACATTGAAAAATTGAAAAATACCATTTTAACAAAATTTATAATTTTGTGATCATGGTTGAGAAGATACCACTCACTAATGTTATGTTAATGTAAAATATACCCAATATTATCTTCTATTGACAATGATCTTGTCCTGATTAATGCACCGATTAAAAATCCTTGAATCTTGGTGTCGATTGGAGAAATGATCAATGGATAAATATTTATATTAATACATAGCCCCTATAATATATCATTACATCAAAGATATAGTTGGTTTTTATCAAGGATAATTGATGTATATGAATCTAAAATGAATAAGAAATCATAATATCTGGAAATCATTATTGATCTAATGTCTAAGCACTAAAATGGGGAGTTGGAATATAGGTGATCTCTTCCAAATTACAATAGAGGATTACTAGGGAGTTTGGATCCAAGTATAGAATGTTAAAATAGGTATGAGTGAGTGGGGTCATGTTTTTAAAAAAACACTTATAAAGACAACATCATATTTGGGCTCTATCGAATGCCACTATCCATTCGGTGGATTCTCGGAAAAAACAATTTATCCTATGAGATATACAGACAAGAATATGTCTTTTTAAAAGAATTAATTTTTTCATGGAGCCTCAATAGATTTTTGGTGGAATTTACATAGCTCAAAATGATATAGGTTTTCCCCCATACCTTACCTAATCTAGTTATAACTACCCGAACACATGTAACATACATATAAACATTTAAAAACAATATCAAAAGCAATATATAAATTGAAAATAGGTATACATGAAATTAGTTTTGTCATATTAAGTTAATGAGTAGAAAAATAATATAAAATATGATAATATTGATTTTTAATAATTTAACAAATTATTATAAAAAAGTACTGTAATGATTTAAAGGTAAATATATGTAATATTGCATTGAAATTATTTTATTCTAAAAATATTATACAACTTTCATATTATTTCCTTTGAAATATTGAATTAGGGGATAATTAAGGTCATCAAAAAATATGATATATGATAAAAAACATGGCTAGTAGAAACAATGATGTTATGTTTTTCAATTAAAAAGGTAAATCCAATAATAAAAATAAAAGAATATTCTCTCACAACATGGTACCACATCATACGGTGAAGAAAATGAAATAGAAAAACAAAATTAAGTAGATGATGTTAAAATAGAATTTATATAAAAATACAAATGAACCAAATATTCCATGAATTGATAAGAAGAAGTAGTAAAGAGTAATGAGAAAGATGGAATTGATGGGGAGACACTAATAATGGTTCAATAAACTAAGGATTCTGTTTTAGATAAGAGGACATCATAGGAGGAGAAGGATAATAGAGCTATAGTCTTTTCATTGCCTAATGGTGCTCAAGTTGGCAGTGGGCACACTTCTGTATTGAATCCACAAACTGAAGAATGTCCCATGGCCACAGGTACCTCTTATTATGTTGTGTTTTTTCCTAGTACAAGTGAGAATGGTCAGTAATATATTTTTTAAAAAATAAGGGAGGTCATTCAAAAATATTTCTATATTTCATACAAATATGGCTGTCTAGATGAGTTACAGGGAAAACATAATGTAGATTCTTAGCTGTTGTAGGTTCGGGAAGGGATCTCAACAAATCAAAGAAGAATTTGGGAAACTAAGGTGATGGTTTTGAATTCAACTTAGGGAAGAATCTATAAGATGCCTATATAGGGTTCTTATACCGAATATGTGGTACATTGGGTCATAGGCCAGCATTAGATCCAGGAGGCCCTCTAGATCTGTAATCATTTTTCCAGTCTAAAGGGATTAGATCATGATAAAGAATATTCCATTGGTGTTCAAATACCATAGGGTACACAAACTAATGAGGATATCCTTTTCTATTTTTCGTAGGACAATATGGGATGTAATCATAGTAAATTCTTGTATAATTCATATTAGAAAATGGAACAGAAATCAGACAGGGACTCAGGAGGTATCATCTTTACTATAGGGATGAAAACGCAAGGGTGGAAGGACCCCTCGTACAATTAAAAACCAATGTAGACTAGTTTAGTTAAGAAAATTAAATAAAATTAGTATTAATTCATTCATGTAACTATTTTAAATATGTAGGGGAACCCTAACGAAGTGATGGACAGTTATAGCAAATTGGTGTGGAAAATATTGTTGTGGAAAAAGTTGTTAGTGGGAAATACCTATTACACTTTTCCATCAAAACGAAGAAATAGTGGAAGAGTTTTTTTTATATCAATTCAATAATAGAAGTGGTAGAGAATATGTTGGGAAGTCCGCTTCGAGTGTCTATCAATAGTGAGCAGGCCACATTGATCAATATGTAGGAACTTATTCTAAAGAGGGTTTTCAATAAAGGGAATATAAGGAAAGACGAGTATTCTCAAACAAAGGATAAGTTGGTGGATTTCTTTGAAGAATTCATTATCAATGATCTAGAAACATGTGTTCAATCTATCACCATGAAACTCTTTTTATAAGAATCATTTAATATGATTATGTTTTATTTCAATAATTTTTTGGTCTCTTATGGGGGTTTTCCTCCTGGTTGAATTTTATAGTTTCTCACTTTTCCATAAAAGTGTTAACTAATATAAATTTTATTTTCTATCAGTAAATTAGTCAAAGGATTAATACATTGATGATATAGTAATATATTTCAAATGAATTTTTATATATCTCAATGAAATTAATGAATCAAAAGGAAAACAATAATAACATTACCATTACAATTATAATTTCCATGAACAAAGAGGTAAAATCTCATATGTTATATTTAGTAAAATTTGGAATTCCATGGATTAAATCCAATTTTTCAGAGTTCCAATATTAAGTGAATGATCTCATTTGAACCCCTAAAACACCATAGACATCTAAGAATAATTCTGGTGAGATGGAAGATTATTTTAATATTTAAATTCAAATTTATTTGGACACCTAGTATTCAAATTTAATTTTTGAATAAAGTGACTAAGGAATGGAAATGGTTTTTAACTCACCTAAAAACTTAGATACACCCCCTATGATGATTAATGATATTTCTATAAATTTTAATGAAAAATTGAAGTTGAAATAGATTAATACATAGAAAATTATTGTGGGAAATTTCTAAGTAATGGAAATGGATTGTGAACACGAGAATATTAAAACACAGTAAAGAGAATTAAATTAGAAATACAAAAATATTAAGAGTTTGAAGAACCAATTTTCAATCTTTGAAGATTTTAATATGATTGAATACATTGGTGTTTTTAATTCTATAGAAAAAGTTATTTTGTTTACAAGTATAATATCTCACTCCATCAGTTATAGCGAGGTGTTTAATGAGGTAGGAGTAAATATGAAATTCATAGATGCAAAACAGTATATCCACCAAAAAGGATGTCATAATTACAAAATTAAATTGATAATATTATGGCGACTTATGGGAGGTCTGATTGACCCAAATATATCGGAAAAAATAACCTACCATGTTATCGAAATATCTTATGAAAAGAAAGTCTGTAAATCAATTAATAAAAAGACTAATTAATGAAATTAAATGGTGATCATGGTATCTTATAAGGTTATAAAATGAGATAATAGAAAGAAAATTTCTCATCACACATGAATGGAATAATATTCACTTGAAAGGTATACATTGTAATGATATATGTGATATCATTTACGAATACGATGAATCACACAATGTGAAATGATTTGGATGCACCAATATTAGTAAGAATATATCAAGAAATATTCTTTTTATTGATGGGTTGAGGCCTAATATCCTTAGATTTTCATAATTTTTTTTATATTGGGAAATAGTTGATCTTAAAAAATAATGAAAATGACATAAAAATATTTATGTGTAGAATAATTAGAATTAGATGAAATAAAAAATAGAGATGTTTTCCTTGATCTAAATTATCATAATTCATGATCTATGGCCATGAAAATAAAATAAAATATTTTTCATATTGAAGAATTATATTTTTGATAGAAAAATATTTACAATATTTTCATGCATGATGCTGTGGGAAATATATAAAAGCTATAATGTGAAAGGATAAACAAATTTCTGATATTTCACAAAGGAATGGTAATGAATATGTGATAAAAGTTATTGGAAATCAAAATGAAAAACTTCACGAGTTAGTAAAAAATTATGTGTGTAAATTGATTAGTGTTATTTTAGCCAACATGGATTATTTTTTGTCTCTTTCTTAACAGTTTTCATTAAATATTATATATATATATATTATCTAATGTAAATCATAGGATCTTGATAAATTTAAACACAATTAGATAGTATCTAAGAAAAAAAATTGTATGTCATAAAAATATTTTTATCCATGAAAGGATATGAATACATGAATGAAGAGATCATGGAATATCATTAGAAGTCAGGTATAATTACAGACAATATCTAACCATGAACACCCAAAAATGGTTCTAGGATTATGATTTATTTCTCGGTCAGCTCAGGAAGAATAAATTTTTTGGAGCATGAAAATTCAATACTCATTTTGATACAAACCAAAAATATGAATATATATATTTTGTATCAATCTGTACATTGACTCAATTCAATAAAAATGCAATATAATTTATGTTCTTAGAATAATTAATGAGTGAAGAGATTAATGGTTTTTATCATCCCATTTTTTGTTGAGATAAACAAAAAAAGAAATTCATATTCAATGAAAAATCAAATAAAGAAATATTTTTTTACACCGAGTAGAATAATATGATAGTGTTACAACAATGATTTTAGGGTGATTATGGGACAATTTTATTTAATTTTTGTTGATAATCCATATTATTTACTAGAATTATTTCCCATTGATGATAGCATTGAATTTGATGGAAATAAAGGATGCAATAAGAATATACTAAATGAATAACTATATTTTCAAGTCTCTCTGGATGATTTTTAAAATACCAATAGTGAGGAAGGATCATATAATTCAAAATATATGTTCTGATGAATATAATACATGTTGAGACTAGAAATATTCTTTGAATTAGTTTTATGGTATTCAAAAGATAAGGAATCATGATGGTTTATAATCATACTGCTAAATTTCATAATTTAAACCACAAGTTATTAAGTTATCCCTACATCAAGGGAATTATATTTTATGTATGGATAAAATTACTAAACCTAATAAAGAATAATTAAACCTTTTAAATATTGACATGTCCCAAAAAAATGTGAATTAAAATGGTATAAAATATATTTTTAGTAATGATCTAAATTTTAAAGGTGATGTATCAATGAATATTTTACTTGATTATAAACAATACTATAAAATATAGGATACTTATTTTGATATGAATTCTTCTCCAATGATAAGGCTTGAAATTATTATAAAATTTCCTATTATTTTTTTCCATAGAACTAAAATGTTTTCAAATTGATGTGAATTCTATATTCCTTTATGGTAAATATGATTTAGGAATCTATATTAAAAAAATGAGGGATTAATTCTTGATGGTGATGGTTATTGAGTACCCAAGCTGAAAAAAGGACTATACAAACTTAAAAACCCAGCATGAGTATGGTATTCATTATAGGATAATATCTTAAATATATTACCAATTAATAATTGAAATAAGCATTCAAATATCTATATTAAGAGATATGAAACTTATTATACCATTTTTGTTGACTGAACCATTGAAATAATTTTTACTATATAAAAAAACAAACATGTGAGTTTTTACTAAGTAAATTAAGAATCTCATCATAATAGTAATGATTGGTGAAATGGTATTCCTTTTTTCTAAAAATTTTAATATAATAAATTTTATGTTTCTATATCAATAAATTTATTCTCATTAGAAATATAGAATTTTTTTAATGGAATAATGAATAGAATTTTACACCCCAATATCATATGGTAATATGTTTTCTTTATATAAATAATGGTGGAGTGTGAGTCAAATATAATTATAAAGGATCATTGGTCTCCTATTTTATTTGATGAATTAAATATTGGAAATTTTGTGTGAAGTTACAATTTGTGTATGTTCACAATGAAAAAAGAAAGATAATGATTACATGATATTAAAATATATATATTTTACTATATTAAAGAAAATATTGATTCTAGCATGAGGTGTATATAAAATTAATTTTTATCTAATTGTGGATACACCAATGAAAATTTAAAAGGTGAATTTTAAGGTAGAAATTGAGTTTATAGAGTTTCATTATATATTGAAAGAATATGTGTTTCATGGAAGTATAATAAGAATAATTTGTTACTATTATCTCATTGAAATCTATGTATATTGAAATTTATTTATCCATAAATCAAATGATATAGATAATGTCATAACATGAAGACATGAGGGTTGATATTTCTTACCCATTCTAGATCTTGTGTAAAAATAAAGGTGAAATAAAAACGTGAATGAATATAAAACAATATTATAGATTGAATTATATTTATATCATGTACCACTTCATCAAGGATGATGGGTATCCTTATCATATATCACTATAATATTTTTCAACAAAATAACTGGTCATGAATATATTGAAAAATCATCATTCAAAGAATACCTTCTAGTATAAGAGAGTGTTATTGGTATTTAATTATTTCCCAAAATCCCTATATTTGTTCTTGATTATTTTTAACTTTTAATCCAATTAATTAACTAAAAAATGGGTAGAATACAAACATAAATCTTCTTTAAAATAATGATCGAATATTAATTTATTTCTAAAGATGATCAAGATGCATAGAGGGTCTAAGGTCATGAGGCCTTAGAATCTAGAGTTTATAGAAGAAAATGTGTTGATATTCATGATTCCAACTGTGATTTTGGAGAAGTTATTTTATAGATTTTTATATTTCCAAAAAATATGAATTCCAATATTCAATAGTCCTTTGAGTGAATAAAATTTTAAAGACCCACCAGTTTTTAAATACAAAAATTGGTTAATTAGTTTATCAAAATTATTAAACGGTCAATATGAAATTGATAGTATATAAAGGGATGTCGTTCTCTCCCAATAATTTCTCAAAATATAAGATATTTATTTAGATTACCTTTGCATTGAATGGATATTAGAACATGTTTGTTGAGGAAATTTTTTCATTTTTTGGGAATTTTTTATATTATATTCATTAGAGGCATGAGAAGAGGTGAGTTGTATTCACATTAAAATCAATTGAGAATGAACAAATGAAAGGACGAGTTTTTTGTTTTATATGAATGAATCATGGTGTAAAGGGTGATGGTTGTGTTAGGTAATGCTTGAAATAATCATGTGTATGGTGGAACATACCTTCAGAGATTTGAAAATACCATATATTATTACAAATAAGAAATGAATTAATCACAGATGATATAAATCACACCATAAACATGTTGGTCACACAGAGATTGTGTATGCTGAAGAATGAGTTAATAAAACATGAATTAATTATATTTTATAGTTAATATATCTTGGGAATCTGTTAATATTATGTGATAATTAGAACACCATAGATACAATTTTCATGAAATAATTATACAAAATAGGATTTAAATTGTGAAAACTATTACATGAAGAAAACCTGAGGAAAATTTTATAACATGTTTTTTAGTGGTGTATTGATTTCACTATGTGATATTGATTTTCACTCAAAGTAGTGGTTAATTAAAAAGAGCCATTTCATGTTATAAATACCAAGCCAATAACACCAATGAGTTATATTTTGGGAATTTTGTGAACTAGATATTTTACCCATTCGACACTATAGTGATTGATTAATTATACAATAATTCATATTGGAGAGGTTTTGTGGATTATTGGTTCTAGAAAAATAAAAATTATTATGAAAAAATCATGTTCTCACAAAATAATTATTGAAATCGATGTAGTGAAACTCCCCTAGATATTGGGGATTTATTGTTTTATATCTTTTTAATATAAGTATCAATTCATATCCAATGGTGTTACACCAAAATTCATGTTTTGTCTATAAATTCACAGTTACCAACTAGAGAAAGAATCGATTGTGTGAGGAAATAATGTCATAGATTCCTATTCCTGTATATATACAACATGGAACTAGAAGGAATATTATGAAAATAAAAAAGGGTGAACACCACTTCCAACAAACTTAAGGAACCTATGGTAAGTGGAGAATGTATAGTTTGAGCCATTGGAACTTGTCATTATTCTTATAAAAGGAATTTAAGAAAACAAACATTCCCACATTTTATTACACATACTATAAATTAAAACATGGATGGTATGATCACAATCACTACATTATAATGATGGTATTTAGAAAATAAAATTGAGTGAACCCTGTAAAACTAGTTTCATTGTGTATTTTATTCCTTGAAAAATCTCTAAATGTCAAATTATCAATATCTAGATATATTCAATCTATCAAATTTTGGGAATCATGTAATTAGATATAGAGAAATAGTGTTTTTATTGACCAATGATCCCACCACCTCGTAGTGGCTGAATAATCCTCTACGAATCAGAACAACATGTTTTCCACATCACCATGGGATGTGTACTATATATAAGGGTATCACAGATAATAGAATTTGGATGATTTGACTTAATAAGAAATTAAAAATAAAATAGCAAACACTTATTTAGAATCTATCATGATAGGTATATACATTGGACCACTATGCATATCAAGATAAGAGGTTCAAGATAAATTTTGATACCAAATATTTCATAATCAAAATTAATAGAAAAACCAATTTATAATAAACAGAATGTGCATAATTTCATAAAAAGTATTATAAAAATAAAAAATGTATAAATGAAGGATGATGTATATGAAAGAAATAATTTTGGGAAGACCCAACAAAATAAAACAACTATATAATCATCTCTATGTGATCTGAGTTCACCACTATATCCCAAAAAATCCATCCAATTCTATGCCAATACAAACCTGCAATATTTAAATAAAATATATATACCAGGAGAAATATAAGCATAGAGGTCTCTATGTTGGGTGTAAGAAACATTTTCTTAGGGGGATTTTACCAAACAGTTAATATAATTCATTTTATAAGACATATAAAAATGATAGATCTAATTATATATGGAAATTAATTTCTATCACGTAAGTAGAGTAATAAGAAAATTATAAATCCTTATTCATTGAGAATGTTATACCACTATCTTATATATATATGAAATGCATTTGTATATTTTGAATACAATATTATTTATATAATTGAAATTTATTTTACATGAAACACAATTTTATAAAGAATTAATTTGAATAAGTATACATTGAAATGTGAAATAATCTTGTAGAGACCACAATCATGTTTATATGTAAGGATAGTATAATGGGGAAAACAATATAAAATTTCTTTCAAGAAATTACATAAAACGAACATAGGAATCATGAATATTGAAAACGATAAATTAAATGTATAATCAGTTAAAAAATAGACTAATAAATTGGTATCATGACCATCTCACTATGTTATACTAAGACAATCATAAACATGATTGAGTGGAACAAAATAAAAAATTACATTTCATTCTAAAAAATATTTACCTACTGAATTACACTAATAAAGTCCCTATGAGGGAAAATCCCTATATTAAGGGAAATAATTACTATGGGACACTAAGAAAATAGTAATTATAATTAGAATCTAATGAAACAATGATATCCCACTTTGTCATAATGGATACCAATGAGAGGAATAAATTAAAGATAGGGAAAAAGGGGTCATATCATCCACACATTTGAAGGGTATAATATTAAATGAAAACATTCATGTCACCTCCAAATATGAATCATATAATAAAGACTATTTTACATTCATAAATGTATCAAATAGTAAACGAGCTTATCTAACATTGTATATAATGGCATATAGAGCATAACATAATTGGGCTCAAAGAAGGGTGTCACATGTCTGACTACACACCATTTAGATATTTCTAAATTTTAGTATAGAATATCCTAATAATTAAGAGTTTTCTATTATTTTTTATAAAACCAATAGGAACAAAAAAATTCCCATTAATCATCCTCAAATTCAATACATAGTCCAATCAATATATAAATTAAAAAAAAATCAAATATTATGTAAAAGTCAATGCTTAATAGTAAATTCAAAAAATAAACATAATTATACTTTTTGTCTTAAAAAAATATAATCCTTTTAAGATTAACATAGAGTAAAAATGATCCATTAGTTTTGTGTAAATCTGATCAAGGTATTGTTGGTGTTTTTAATAACACTTCGTATGCGTGAATTGATGTTTTAGTAGTCATGAAAAAATAACCCATGGATATTATCATTATATCTAGTGGGAAAGTCATTAAAACCATATATAGTACATCATGAGTCACCAAAGGTAAAACATAAAAATGTATTTTTATCATAAAAAAATTTTGAACCACCAATAAAATCCTGAAATGTAATATAAAATGAATTTCACAAAAACACCCACAATTAGTCATAAGAATCATCTCACCTTCCATAGTGGATGTAATATTGTGGAATATGAAGACCTCTATATGACCTAAAAACCAATAATCCAATATTAGACAAAATATAATCATCAATTTTCCCAACAAAAATATTAGGGTTAATTGGAGGGAAAAATATAAAGGGTAAAGAGAAATTGGGAAATGATAAAAAGAGAATATAAAAGAATATAAATTTTAACAATGAAAGATTATATGAGAATCATTAAGTATAGTTGGAAACAATAAAGGAAGAGATAAGATAATTCTATATACAAATGTATAACTAGATGAAATGAACGTAATGGTAAAACTATGTTAATAAAGTATAAATTTTACCATTGTTATAAATAGAAAAAAGAAATTAATTTTTAGGTACCATTCATGGTTTGTTAAACCAAATTCAACGATACATAATCCATTGTAATCTAGCTATGGAACTCTCATGGTTATTCCACATGGTTACTCATAAAAATTCCTAAAATTTGTGGAGGATACAAGGAAGATATTTTACCCTCATTGATATTTGTTAAAATAGTTATTGAAGAACATGTTCAAGTCATGCTCCGACCACTAAAATAGAATTCACACAATGTTTGATTAAGCATCATCATCACAACTGATCATCTGTTAACAACTCAATAATTGTGTAACATGGAATGTTTTAAAAAGAAAAAAATATTAAATTTAATACATATAAAAATTAAAATTTGTTCTTAATTAAATAATATAAACACTCAAATGAGATATAGAAGTTTCATATTGAAAAACAATATGCAATTATGATTATTATATTATTTGTTTTTTTTTAAATTATTACATCTCAATATATTTCCAATTTTATCATTATACGGTCATCTAATAAATCCCACCCAATTTACTCTTTTAGTAAATAAAAACTATAAAAAATTAATTTTTAATAATGGTTATACATAGGAATCATTTTATAATGTAAAACTCATTGAACACAACATTGATATTCCATTACTTCACAACATTATATATTACATATTAAATATCTTTTTTGTCCATATATTAAATATTCTATATTTATCATCATCATCATTGATCCTTTCCGTTATAAACCATTATTTAAGATGATTGAGTTACCAATATGTGACCATTTATATTATATTGTTTACATTTATATCCATAACACTTTTTAGATATGACGTGAAATTCACCAGGTGTTTTTATAGGTATAATACATTGTTTTTTAACCATTAAACCTCTCTATATATAAATATACTGTTAGTAACCTCTTATAAACTATAATTTCTCAATATAATCAATTCACAATATAGAAAAACCATTATGTTATGGAATGAAACATGTCTCCTTTACTGGAATTATTTTAAAAAAAATGTATCTGTATCATACATGGTATTATAGGTTTTTGAAGTATAATTTTTGATAGAAGGAATTATTATTTAAAATATTCAACAAATGGATGTGTGTTATCATTCCCAAATTGATTTAGAAGAATATTAGATAAACTATTTTCCTTTTCTATTTGTCAATTATGTTACGTATTTTCATGAAAACAAATCATGTATATCATATCATTTTATTCATAGATACGCTTTTTCGAAGATAATGTTTCTTACCACATAATACAATTGAGACATCTATAGATATCATTTATTCAAGTATATATCATATTGAAAAATTCCATTACATTACAAATACTTGTTGTAAAAACCATTCCTTATAAAGTTTAATGAAATTAACAAGATCTACAAATTCATACATGTTTTTGAACTCTAGTATATTTAAAAATTTTAAAGCATAATTTTTTGTTATATATATTTCAAAACTGGAAAAATATTTCAACAGAAAAAATATCTAACATAGACTCTATAAATATTCTCAAACCAATTATGTCCTCTAGGAAAATTAAATTTTTTAAAAACATTACCTCTCTTTACAGACACATCTTTTATCATTAAATTCATTGAATGTAGACTCTAGTAATTAGTTTTACTTTCAATAGACATTTCTTCTACCAATTATAACATTTACTCATTTGTGACTTTAAATATGGATTTTATTCATTTGTTCTGGCATATATCTTTTGATTTATAAAATGTGTATTTAATTTAAATTATGTTTTTACTTTGTTAACTACAGTTTTTAGTCATTTTACTCTTTAATTAATCAATATATGGGTTCCTTTTTTTATGTTCAAATTATTAATTTATTCATCTTTTGAATATTTAATTAGGAAAAATACTTTTTTTTTAATTTTTATTGTTATTATTTAAGTTAAGTTTATATTTAATTTTATATTTTTTTAATTGATTAATTTTTTTAAAAAGATTATGTAATTTAAATTTTATTTCCATTACATAAATTGTTTTATTTCATTGTAAATAATATTTCACAGTGTTCTATTTTTCATTAATTTTTATTTGTTTCTTTCTCTACCATATTTTGTTAATTTTTTATTATCTTGTTGAAGGCTGTGATATAATTGTCTACTAGTTTAATAATATTATCTTATACAACCTGTATGAAAAATTTCCACTTCTTATGTGTAATATATTTTTATATTATTGTAATATATATTTGGATAATATAAAAAGACAATGTATATATTTAGTGGAATCAATGTAATATAATTCCATATCTACTTTCTTATTTTAAGATAATATTTTATTAGGAAAGCTTGTCTAAAATAATGTATGACTGTTTTGATAGAATTCACAATATAAGAAATTGTTGCATTTATCGGTTGAGATATGAAATTCATAGAGGGTGATAGAAAGGGTGTTGATGTCAAAAAAAATAACAATTTTAGAACCCCAATCATTTTTGAGAAACCAAAAAAAGAGGAAGATTTACCTACTAACATGGAACTAGAATCTCAATTGTTAAACCCTGAACCACTAATTACATAAGATAAGGATTTCTAGAGAGTTCACTACAAATTCAATTGAATATGAAAACAAGTCTGCTTTGCAGATGATCGATATATTATAGATTTTATTTCTTAAGTTGAAGTGATTAACCATTATACTAATGTATATCTAGATTATGATGTCCCACTACAAGAGGATTCTAGTTCTTCGATGAATGTCGATGATTGAATATTCTTTATTTTTTATGAAAATGGGATTGAGACCTGCTAAATAATATGATCATTTAAAGATAGTCACTACAAGAAATGTAGGCTATAACGAGGTCCTATAGCAACAATTTTATCAGATCATGGATATAGCTTGATTATAGACACGATTAAATTAAATGTGTATGACTATAGATTTGAATCTCACTTTTTTTCATACATGATCGGGCTCCTCCTCTTCCCCCAATATACGTCCCTACTACCATGGCACATCCAACCATGATGAACTCTCTCACCATAGAGCACTCCTCCCTGACGACATATTTCACTGAGGTTCCCTCCTCACCAACAAAATCTCTCACCGTGGTGCCCTCCTCCTTGATACTTCCAATCGGCACTACCATTCCTCTTCCCAGCTGACGATGTTGATTTCACTTTTGGGTATGTTCTTCTCATAGTTCCAAAAATATTAATTTTTCTTTGGGATCTGTTATCTCTTTCGTTCATTCTAAAATGTAATTTTCGCAGAACATTTTTTTATTAGAACTCATTTAGGACCTACTATTTTACCATGTATTCTTAATCACAATCTCATATTCAATTTTTGATTTTGCATTGTGATCTGAAAAAAATCATCATGCATGGTTAAATAGTAATTTAAAAGTAATTGAATGAGTTTTTAAATAAAGAAAATCCCTTAGATAACCATGAAATGATCTATGCATCAAAATTTTATTAATATAAAGTACTTTTTTCAACAATTATTTTGTTATTATTATTTTTATTCTAGGGATACTGGTAGTAGTGATTATTTTGGAGTTTTTGGGTTAATGTATAATAAAACGATGTTGGTTTCTAGAATATTCTCATAGATATTTTGTTAATTGGATATATATATATTTTGAGATGGAATTTCAAAGTTTCACCGAGGAAGTGGATTTATAAACTATTTTTTCTTATTTTATTATATATTTTTTTTAATATGCTATGAAACATTTAATGTAAACTATTTGACCCTAAGACACGTTGTTTTGATATCCCATAAAATACAATAATACTTAATATCATTGATAATTATACCCTTTTAAAGGAATTATTTGAATTACCATAATTCATAGATTGAAATACACCCATTAAACCTTATAGTCCATGAATTATTTTTCCACCTTAACCATTTGTAATCTACCACTTCTCCAATATTCTAAAAGTTCTTATAACATAGTAATATCACACTCATCTCTCAAGCTCATTGGAGATGGTTTATTATGAGGGTGGTGTTTCTTTTTAATTTATTCATTTATGTTTCAATACTATTCTCCTAGGCCTTATATTTTTGTTTTGGTTAGGGGGATGACATTAGTTTTAGGATTTTTTATATTCCCTGTGTAACTCCCTTATCTTGGGTTTGTTGTTGGGAGTTTTTTTTATGTTATTGGATGTTGTATGTTTATGTTTCTATTTAATTCCACATTTTTAGTTTTATCAATGAATTATTGTTATAATTTTTTTAAATTTTTCCTTAAAATCCGTATACATATACCAATATAAAAAAATTAAATGAGGAAAATATATTTTACTAATACTATGTGATATCCTATGGGAAATGGGAATTATTTTTTAAAATGAATTAATGATATAAAATCTAGAATTATGATGATGTGTATCGAAAGATGTCATTTTATTGGATTCTTCATTATACTATGTTTTGTTATCATTTTAAAAAATATATGAAAAAATGTTGCATTGATGATAATATATTGAATCTTATGTATAATAAAAATTTATTTAATAATTTAATTATAATGTATATTAAAATTAATATAAGAACTATTGTTTCAATATCATCGAATGTTTTTCTATAGCTCATTCTCCTGAGATGAATTTGAGGATTTGTTCATGTGTAAAATGAAAGTTCCTTTATTTAAATTTTAAAAGGACTATTTAGAATAGGAATAATTATTATATTTATGTGAGATGAAGGGCTTTTATTAATAAATTTAGAGTATTCATTACTTTTTAATTCTTTTCCCTCCCCTAGCATGATGTCCTTCAGTTTTGGGTTAGGCTGAGAGAAGTTTCCGGGAAGAAGAGAGGGCCAAATGTTTATTTTTGGGTAATTACATTATATTTGACTTAAGATGAGGTGTGTAAGATATTAATAGATATGTAGGATTGTTTATGAAATGTTTGGTTAAGCTTTAATGATGGTATTCATGATAGATTATAGTTATGATTTAGGTATTCAATTTGATGTGTTTGTTAGCTATTGGAATTGGAATTCATTACTATCATAACATATAGGTCATGTCAAAAAATTTATATTTTTTCTTCCCTCTTTGTTCACTGGGTTTCATATGGGTTATGTATAATAGTAGACCTACCTGGGATTTTCTTATACATTTTATGTCGTTTGTAGATGATAGAAATATTTTATTTGAATTTAGTGGACCTGGTAAAGGTGACGCTTAGTAGTTCATGGATGTGCTGAACATGTTTGGTTGTCAGATCCTAGTAACCTAAGACAAAATCTACCATTTTATTTCCATTATTGTTTTTATTAGGATCATTCCACCATTTCCTTTATGTTAGGGAAATTAATTTTCCCCTTATACTTTTGTTTTAAATTTTAATCAATTGATGTATTTTATGCAGAATTTTTCTTATAGTGATTGCTATATAGAGGTGTACGGGTGGGGGTATTGGGAGTGTAGGTGGGGTGAAGTAGGGGTGAATGTTGGGGGGGGGGGGGCAGTGTGAAGGGGTCAAGGGGTATGGTGGTCCGGGGGGGTGTTGTCCAGGGTGGTTGTGTTAGAGGGGTGTCAATGGGGTGTCAAGAAGGGGGGTTTTCATGGAGGGAGGGGGTGTCCTGGAAGGAGGTGGTGTACAAGAGGGGTGTGGGGTATAGGATGTGGGGTGTCCATGAAGAAGGGGCATCCAGGAGGGAGGGGGATGGGTGTCCAGGAGGTGGTGTCCAAGAGGGGGGTGTTCATAAGAGAATTATATAAAAAACATAATAGGTTATTATTTAAATATTTATGTTTTAATGTGGGTTGTGGATGTACACCAACATAATATTATGTGGTGATAGAAAGGTGATACTATTCATGATTTTTTATAATTTAAAACATTTATGAATTCTCTAAAACATAATATTTGTTTTGATATTTTTATTAACATGTTATTGATGGTTAATTATTATCTTATGAAAGAATACATATAATGGTATGTAATTTCCATGACTATTTATTTAATTTATGTTTATATATCTCAGATTTCATAGATACCGGAGGTAAAATGTTGATCATATCACTGATGAATTTTATAACGAGATATGATATTTTTTTGACATTTTATTCACTAATGATTCAGATGTATGATTGATCTGATGCTTATGTTTTGATTTTTTTTGAAGACCATGGTATACTCGTGAGGAAGTGAGTTACCATATCACTAAACATGGTTTATAAACAAATTAACATGTATTGTATCACAATGGAGAAAAATAGAAAGTGGTGAATAAACTCGATTTAGTGGAAGGAATTCATATGAAAAATCTAATTTCTTAGCAGTTTCCTTTTGTTTCAAAAGCCAATTTCTCATGTAGACCAGTTCAAGAGGAAATGAATACCAGAAAAATGTTTTCATTTATAAATCATTATAATTACTTTGAGAGTATTAGAAGGCCAATGGAAGTTTCAAATACCCCAGTATACTAGGAATGTGAAAAAATGAGAAAAATTTAGTTTCTAATGCGGTTATATCATGGGAAAACGATGTATGGATTTATTAATACCGTGGTCAACTATTATAGAGACTCGGGTTTTGGTCCTATCAAACATTGGAATATTTCGAAAAATAATACCAGAGTTAAGCGCAAAAACGGCGTCTGATTCCAAGCCCAGTGGGCCTGGAATTAATTTTATAAAAATATTAAGTATTATTAAACTATGTATGTGGAGGGGTGTGATATCTCCCAAACAGTAGCTCAGAATTGGATTCTGATGGTACAGTTGCATCTAGAATGTGTCATTTACCTTAGGCGGGGTGTAAACATTGCGAGCGCGGGCTTGTTGTTGAAAGTGCCACCAGAGGCATTTTTGTAAATTAGTGGAAAAGTTTAATTACGAGGGTCAGCTCAAATAAATTCTAAACGGGGTCTCAGATCTCAAATCATAGTCCGTATTTTCATTCATAACGGCACGTTTACCCTAAGGGTGACCTTACCTTGGACTACATCGGGCGTCGGGCGGAGGCGCATCAGGAGCCTGAGATATTTTTTCAAAAAATAAGTATCTTCATATCTCCCCCACCATGGAGTGTGTAGTGCGCCAAGGAGGAGTTCCTCCTCCTTTCTCCTCCTTCTCCTCCCCTTCGGACACCGAATCGGTGACCGAATTGCGCGATGAAGGTGTCATTGGACTCAGATCTTGATGGCGGGCGTTCCTAGATCTTACAGCGACAGCTACGGGGCGTGAGAAGCTTCGGTGTTCCGCCAAAAGGTAGGTGGTCTGAGTAATAAAATTATGGACCCTATTTTTGTGTATTTTTTCTTCAAATCGTCATAAGGGTTGAATAGTTCAGGTCCTGAGTTTTCCGAAACATGTTTCGGATATGATTTTGGAGCACTGCAGTGCTCTCGGTGGATCCCAGAAGTTTTCTGGTGGAAAACCCTGATTCCAGTGGTGGCCATGGTGGAATACAGTGATACCTGTGGTGGTGCAGTGGTGGTGTGGTGGTTTCTAGGTCTGAAGCAGTAGAGTCTGACACCCGCACGACAGTTTCCGGCAGCGGCGTGGTTGTTTCCGGCGAGGCAGGTGGTGGTCCGGCCATGTTTTTCCGGGGGTTCTTTCAACCATTGTAACTCACAAACCGTAACTTCGATTTGCAAGACGTTTGAGGAGACATGTTCCTTGCATAGAGAAGGATTTTCAAATATCACTTTGTGATTTTTATGTTTTAGGATTGTGGACTGGGATCTTGAAATGTCGAATAAAATAATGATTTTTTATTATTATTTGACTTTGGGCCCTCATAACATCTACCCGGAGTGTCCCATTGACATGTCGTCAGTAGCGTTGAGACCATGATTGTATGGTGAACTTTTCATGATGTTTTCTGGTTGTTGGGACCGATTTTGGCGTGTGGGCCCCCCAAGACTAGGTTTGGGGCGTTTATAGAGAAACACAACTTTCTCAGCAGGAGTCTGATTTGGCGGATTAATAGTCGAACCTGTGTGTTTTTTACAAGAGGATCGCAAGGGTGTGATCCATTAGATTTGTTTTTGGATCGAGGTATGGGCCCCACTTGATATGGCTTTGGTGAATAGTGAATTTTTCAACGGGTGTTCGTTTCGGATGAACAAGTAGTGGATCTTGTGTATTTTTTCTGAGGGGATTATCATGGTATGACCCGCATGATGAGTTTTGGGATCGTTGTGTGGGACCCACACAGGCTAGCTGTAGATAATAGTGCCTTTTTCACCGGTTGTCCGTTTCGGGTGAGTAAACATCATATCCTGTGTTTTTTCCCGGTGGATCACGATGGTGGCCTCGTTTTTGGCCTTGGTGGTGCGCGGTGTGGCGTTGTTGCGGGTCGCTCGGGTTAGCGATGTTTGGACAAGCAGTGCTGAGGGTACTCCCTTGGTTCATTACAATGAGGGTTTTCACTTCATCATAAACCTAGTATAGGCTAGTGATCCTCTCGATGGGATGATTAAAATGTTTGAGTTGTTGCATCTCTCCAGTGGGCTCAGAGCAGGATCCTCTAGAATCATTACCATAGATCGGGTTCTTGGTATCGCTATGACCACTTATCCATAGGCGGTGATCCCCTATCTAGCAGGTTAACCATGTAGGGTTTGTGGAATCATCAAGAATATGATCCCCTACGTAGTGGGCCGTGCTAAGTAGGGTTGTAGCATCGTAAGGTATATGATCCCAGGCTCAACATCAAGTTTTTAGTAGGGTTGTGGTATTGTTGTTTTTACGATCCCCTACTCAGCACGTGGTTTCGGTAGGGTTGTGTCATCATCAGTTCAATCCCCTACATCACGAGTTATACCAGATAGGGTTTTTTATCCTCATAACCACCTTTACGTGGGTGACAATCCACTATCTTAGTGACGTGTTTCTTTACATTTGTCATATCAGGTTGTGGTATCCCCCAGCGGACCCTGGGAGTGATCCCCTATCTGTGAGATCTACGAATGACGGATCAGGTTGTGGTATCCTCCAACGGACCCTAGGATTGATCTCCTATCTGTGAGATCTTCCTATACAGGTGTGGGTTCTGTTATCCCATAGCTAACCGTAGGAGCGTTCCCCTATCCAAAGAGTTTGGTGTTTATGTTGTTTCAGCAAGGTTTCCTCAGTGACGATTTTTGATGAGCGTGATCTCCCAGGTGTGGCTCTGAGATGTTTGTGTGAAACCTGATTGATTGTATCTTTAAGATGTGTGTCATCTAGGATGATAGTGATCGTGGAGTGTGCTCTCCTTGTTGTTAATCATTGTTGGTGATGAGGTTGGTACCTCTTGTGGCTTGTTGCATGAGCTGGGTATATCGGGATTTTTCAAGGTGTGTGTATGGGCATACACCTCAGCCGAGCATACTAGTTGTTTTTAGTCAAGGATGGTCACGAGGTAGAGTTTCTCTCTCGTCTGGGTTCCCTATGGTGGGGATGAGCGGATTTTTTCCTTTTAGTTGCTCTCTATTATTGTGGGTTTTTTGGGTGCCTACTGAGTATTGTTATACTCACCCCTACGCTGGATTTTCCGGCACATGTCTGCATCTTGTGCAAACCACATGGCTTTTGACAGAGTCCCATGAGGACTAGGAGTATGATGAGCTTAGTGAGTGGGCTTGACTAGGGTGTTTACCGAAGTTGTGATGAGGAGCTTAACGACATGTGTTTTGGCAGTGTTTACCCTCCTTCTGTGCAGGTTAGACACTTTGCAATTTTCTTTTGGTGGTACCTATTTTTACCTTTTGTACTATTATTGTACTTTGGTTAGGGATAGTTTTATGCATGCATTTTCTTTCCAGTTTTACATATATCTACACTATTTCATAGAGGATTCTGTGGGTGCAAGTGTACAGGTACTTTGGGCTAATGCCTCCCATGTGTGTAATAGCCTACTCTGTACTGGACTCTAGTCCCTGGACAATTGGAGGTGGGTTTGGGGTGTCTCAAATCAATCCCCATTGGGTTAGGTCATGACAGAGTGGTATCAAAGTAGGTTCCACCTTTGGGATCTCATAGCATAGTTGGTCTAGCTCTAAGTTTGGTTTGGGTTGCATAACGGTAGTGTTAGTATGTTTCGAGTTCAGCTTTCATCCTAGGGACTCCAGTGTTGGTGCGGTGTCTGTGTATACATACACCAAGACTCTAATAACCTGCCTTTCGACTCGGGACATTCGTACAATGGTCACAATTACATAATAGTACATGTAATATATAGTACTGGATTTTGGGTTTTCCTTGTCCTTCTTGTGTTAGCTCTCCAGATATACTCTTTAAACACGGTGCATCTGGATTGTATTTGAGGATTCCTCCACGATGACAGCTAGTGAGGGTTCCACAGCGGGATTGTGGTGATGATCCGCCCCGTGTAGAGGTTGTGGATGAGGGCACAGGATCTGAGGCTTATGGATCACATGGCTCACATGCCAATTTTGGTCAGCTGTAGGAGAGGTGGTGTTACACTTGAAACGGTCTAGGACATCTTTCTAGATATTTCCAAACCCATAATGCTGCTGAGAGGGAGCTAGTCGATGGACCGCCTTGGAAGAGGCAGTGACTTGAGCAAGGAGGTCTGCATGGCAGCAGATGTGGCAAGGGAGCGGGAACATCATGAAAAGCTGGTAGGCGGTATCAGTTGCCATCACCCCCACCCCCAGGTGGTCCATGCCAAACCCAGAGAGCCTGGGGATGAATGCGAGGACAAATGAATTCCCCAGAGGCTATTGACCCAGAGGATTCGTGGGTGGATAGAGGTATTCCTTGTGTCCATTATACTTTTTTCCAGTAGTTTGATAGGTACAGTTTAGCGGTACTACTCCCTTTCCATTGCCTGCTCGAGTTTTGTTCAGGGTGTTAGTAAGACCCTGTGTGTGGGTGTTGTTTGGTGTTCTTAGAATGTGTAAGGAAGGGAGATACTTCCCCCACCGAGATGCATTTTTGTGACGCGATTAAAACTGTGCGGGTGAGTCAGTGCCGCCCAAAATCGGACAGTGTTGAGGTGTGGTGGATGAGTCTCTCTGACTTATGTGATCGGGCATGGGTGTTTGTTGGTGAACTTTCGGGTGTGGGAGACCCATTTGAGAGTCCCGTTGCTTCCATTGTTCTTATTAATTTTTGGGGATGAAAATTTCTAAGGAGAGGAGGATGTAGCGACTTAGGTTTTGGCCTTGTCAGACTTTGGAATATTTCTACAAATAACTCCAGTGCTAGGCGCGAAGATGGCGTGCGATTCTAAGGCCTGGTGTGCCCGGAATTAATTTTATAACAGTATTATGTATTTTTATACTATGCACATGGAGGGGGTGTGATATATAACTAAAATTAGCTCATAATGGGAATATGAGTGTACGGTTGCATCCGGAATGTGTTCTTTACCTTTGGTGGGGTGTAGACATTGCGGGCGTGGGCCTGCTGTGGAATGAACCACCAAAGGCATTTATGTAAATAAGTGGAAAAGTTTAATTACAAGAACCAACTCATATAACTTCTAAACTGGGTCTCGGATTGCAAAGCGGAGTCCACCATTGCGTTCAGAATGGCGAGTTTACCCTAAGGGCGACCTTACCTTTGTCTGCATCGGGCGTCGGGCAGAGGCCCGTCGGGAGCCGGTGATATTTTAAAAAAATAAAATCTTCTTATCTCCCCCCTTGGGACATTTTGTTCATAGTGGTGGAGTTCCAACTCCTTCCTCCTCCACCTTCCTCCTATTTCGATGGAAAATCGGTGACCGAATCGCGTGATCAAGGTGTTGTTGGACTCAGATCTAGACGGCGGGCATTCCTGGATCTTGTAGCGGCAGCTACGGGGCGTGCGAAGCTTCGACATTCCACCAAAAGGTAGGAGGTTTGAGTCTTAAAATATCGTACCCCATTTATGTTTTTTTGTTATTAAAATAGTTATAAGGGTTGTATAGTTCGTGTCCCGAGGTTTCTGAAACATGTTTCATATCTGATTTTGGAGAACCAGGGTGCTCCCAGTGGATCCCGGAAGATTTCTAGCGGAAAACCCAGATTCCGGTAGCTGCCATGGCGGAAAGTGGAGAGACCCACAGTAGTGCACCGGCGTCATGGTGGTTTCCAGCTCCAGTGTGGTTGAGTCCGGCACAGGCACGACAGTTTACGGCAGCGGCGCGGTGGTTTCCAGCAAGGCAGGCGGTGGACCCGCCAGGTTTTTCTGGGGGTTCTTTAAACCCTCATTACTCGCAAACCATAAATCCAATTTGTGAGATGTTTGTGGCAACATGTTCCTTGCATAGAGATGAATATTTAACTCTCACTTTATGAATATTATGATTCGGTATTGTGGACTGGGAGCCTGAAACATCGAGAAAAATAACGTTGTTTTATTATTATTCGAATTCGGGTCGTCGTATCATCTACCTGGAGAATCCGATTGACATAAAGTCAATGGCGTTGACACCCAGATGGTATGAAGGAATTTTCATGATTGTTTCTGAGGGTTGGGACCATGTTTGGGGTGCGGGCCCTATGAGGCCGGGTTTGGGGCATATACGGAGAAACACAACTTTCTCCCAAAGAGTCCTATTTAGCAGGATGAATATTCGATCATGTGTGTTTTTCTAATAGGATCCCAATGGTTCAATCTATTCGATGTGTTTCGGGATCGATGTGTGGGCCCCACCTGAGATGGCTTTAGTGAATATAGCCTTTTTCACCAGGTGTTCATTTCATATGTATAAGTAGTTGATCCAGTTTGTTTTTTTCTAAGGGGATTTCCGTGGTATGATTCGCTTCATGAGTTTCCGGATCGTTGTGTGGGGCCCGCATGGGTTAGCAGTGGTGAATAGTGACTTTTTCACTGGTTGTCCGTTTTGGGCTTGTAAATAGCCTATCCTATGTGTTTTTTTGCACGGATCGTGATGCTGGCCTCGTGTCGGCCTTGGAGGTGCACGGTGTGGCATTGTTGCAGGTCGCTCGGGTTAGCGACATTTAGACTAGCAGTGGTTGGCGGTACTCCCTTGGTACGATCCTACGAGGGTTTTCACTGCATCACAACCCTAGTATACACTTGTGATGCTCTCGATGGGATGTTTAGTCTGTTAGATTTGTGTCATCTCTCCGGTGGGCTCTGAGTATGATCCTCTAGTATCGTTAACCAAGATCGGGTTCTTGGTATTGATTTGACCGCTTATCCATGGGCAGTGATCCCCTATCTAGCAGTTTAACTTTGTAGGGTTTGTGTCATCGTCGGGAATATGATCCCCCATGCAGTGGACCGTGCTCAGTAGGTTTGTGGCATCATCGGATATATGATCCCTTACTCAGCATCATGTTTTTAGTAGGGTTGCGGTATCGTTGGTTATATGATTCCTTACTCAGCACGTGTTTTCGGTAGGGTTGCAACATCGTCAGTTCGATCACCTAAATCATCAGTTATACCATATAGTGTTTTGGTATTGTCATGAAATCCATTACGTGGGAGACGATCCTCTATCTGAGTGACGTGTTTCTGTACGTATGTCAGATTGGGTTGTGGTATCCCCCAACAGATACTAAGGGTGATCCCATATCTTTGAGATCTACGAATACCAGATCGAGTTGTGTTATCCCCTAGAAGACCCTAGGAGAGATCCCCTATCTGTGAGATCTTCGTATAACGGTGTGTATTCTGTTATCCCCTAGAAAACCCTATGATCATTCCCTTATCCACGAATTTTGGCGTTTATGTTGTTTCAGTGAGGTTTCCTCAGTGATGATATTCAAGGATCATGATCTCTCAAGTGAGCGTTTGAGATGTTTGTGTGAAACCCAGTGGAGTGTATCCCTCAGACAATTGTCATCTAGGATTATAGTGATCATGGAGTGTGCTCTCATAGTTTTGAATCGTTGCTGGTGATGAGGTCAGTACCTCATGTGGCTTGTTGCATGAGCTGGGTATATCTGGATTGTTCAAGGTGTATGTATGGGCATACACCTGAGTTGAGCTATCTAGTTGTGTTTAGATGAGGATGGTCGTGAGATATAGTATCTCTCTTGTCTGGGTTCCCTTTTGTTGGGATGAGTGGACTGTTTCAGTTCAGTTTCTCTCTTTTGTTTTGGGTTTTTGGGGTGCCTACTGAGTATTGTTATACCTACCCCTGCATGGGCTTTTCTCGCACATGTTTGTGACTTTTGAAGACCACATGCCTTTCAACGGAGTCCCAGGAGGACCCGGAGCAGGCAGAGCTTAGTGAGTGGGATTGACCGGGGTGTTTACTGAAGCTGTGCTAAGGAGCTTACCGACAGGTGTTTTGGAAGTGTTTACCCTCCTTCTGAGCAGGTTGGACACTTTGAAGTTTTCTTTTGGTGGGCCATATTTTTCCCTTTTGTAATTTTTTTGTACTCTAGTTTGGGATAGTTGTATGCATGCATTTTCTTTTCAGATTTATATATCTCTTCACTATTTCATGGAGGTTTATGTGGGTTTGCTTGTACAGGTACCTTTGGTTAATGCCTCCCATGTGTGTGATAGCCTACTCAGTGATGGATGCCAGCCCCTGGCCAATTGGATGCGGGCTTGGGGAGTCATGACTCGATCCCCGTTGGGTCATGTCGTGACACTATCTCCTTAAAGTTATTAAGGATTTACTATCTAATGATGAATTTACTCTTGAAAATGATTGCGCGGAATCAAATTTGGATTAAAAATTTGGATATTCATCTATTAAGATTCATTCTTTCCCTAAAGAATGTTGTTCGTTCTAGAAGGAAAATTCAGTGTTCAGCCAGTACAAATGGTGTGGTTCATCATAGTGGAAGACTAATAAAGAGACAACTCAATCTCTTATACTAGAGATAGTTATGTGGAACTTCCCTTTAATTCCTAGGCTTCAAAAATTATTTATGTCAGAACAAATGGAAAAGAATATGATATAGCATGTATATAAATGAAATAAGGATATTGATTTACATCCTGCATATGGGTTGGCTTAGAAGCTATTTGATAGGTTAAATCCTGATTTTGCAGTTGACCCATGAAATGATAGATTGGGATTATCCAGTGATGGTTTCAACCCATTTCAGAAAATTCATACTGCACATAGTACATGGCCTATTTTCGTTCACATTTATAACATTCCATCATGAATGTCTAAGAAGAAGACATTTATTATCATGATTATATTGATATCTGGACCAAGTGATCCTAGAAATGATATTGATATATACTTAAAGCCACTAATAAACAATTTAATTGAGTTTTGTATTGTTGGGGCATAAGTATACTATGCATCCAAAAAAGAGTACTTTATGTTTTTTACAGATTTCTTATGGATGATAAATTATTTCCCTACATATTGAATGATTTATAGTTTTTTGTACTAAATGGAAATTATCCCTCCCAAATATAATGATAAATACACATTCCTGATGATTAATGTTTCGACAAACATTCATATTCATGGGACATCAGTGATTTCTACTGATGGATCATCCATACAAGAAAAGTAAGAGACTGTTCTATAAGTCAATCAAGATAGATGAGAAACCTCAAAAAAAGGGAATTATATTTTTAATGAACGTGATTATTTGAATTATGTTCCCGGATAAAGTTAATCAAATATTATAAAGATAAAGCTTGTTAATTTGAATTATAATAGAAATTAGAGAAAGAAAATAACATTCTTTGAGTTTTTTTATTAGTCATTAAATTACTTGCGTCACTGTTTGGATGTAATGCATATCAATAAAAACATTCTTGAGATGTTACTTTCTACTATTTTAAATTTCAAAGATAAAAAAAGATTATTTTTAGTCTCTTCATGATTTGATGGATTGGGGTATAAGAGAAAAATTCCATGATGTGTTAGTTTTTAAAAATAATTTGAAAGTCCCTTTTTCCAATTTTTCAATGAAAAATGTGGAGAAGAAATAATTTAGTTATATCATGGAATGTTTGAATGTTCTACATCATTATTAAAATAAAATTTCGAAAAATTGAATACACAATATGTGAAACTAAAATATCATAAAACCCATGATTACCATGTCTTGTAACATGAGATGGTTCCTATTTTCATTCTGCCTTTACTTTAATAAAATGTTATAGTTGATGTGACTAGGTTATGTAATTTTTATGAAGACCTTTGTGCCAAAAGTCTAAGTAGATTTGTAGTTCAAAAGTTATAGAGTTATGAACCCATTATTCTTTGCGGCATGGATAAAATTTTCCATTCATTATTTTTCACATTAATGTTACATCTGATTGTTAATTTTCCCAAAAAATTTCTCTTTGGTTTTCCTCTTTAGAGTCGGGGGATATATCCAATAGAAAGAATGATTATTTACATTCAAATCTTATGGGATAAATAAATATCATCTTGAAGGCTCTATTGTGAAATTTTATTTAGAGTAAGAATGCATTGATTTCTGTTTATCCTTCTTAGATAACATCACTCTGAGGTTTAATCGACTAAAGAGAATTTATGATGAGCAACATGATCCCATTGAACTTGTTTTTCCTTCACTGACACATACAGTGAGGGATATGTGGACTATACTCATTGTGTACTTTAAGTAGGGAAGAGTGGTAAATGGATCATCATACATTATTATTCTACTATGGTGTTCTTGATGACTATATAAAGTAAATCAACTAATAAATAATCATTCTTCTCATTGTGGGATTTCTTCATATATTATAACATTTTAATTATTTCATATTTGTAGAGAATGTATAGAAATTATAAAAAAGAGACATCACCTTATATCTATTAAGAGGAATAAACGGTTTCCCAGTAATGATTTTTCTTCTTAGTTAAATTTAAATGAAATGGATTCATTTTCTTCTTCTCATTATATAATCACATGTTTGTATTCAATATTTTAGGTTTGTATTTTTTAGTTGTCAACTCTACAAATGAATTAATTATCAAATGAAGTAGGAAGATTGTCCACTAGGCCAAACGATGTGGTACGTGAATGTAAAGAAATAGTTTTCAATGGATTTAAATTTGTTATAAATATCTATAAAAATGGCTACACAATAAGGAGGTGTCACGAAAAGTGCCCCAACCAATTCTTATGAACGTCGATCAAATAATATATCATATTATAGTGTGTTTTTTAAAGAATAATTTTATCAGATTACTTTTCACATGGTCGTATCGCAATAATGAAATGAATGTGGTTTTATTTAATGACATGAAAATGACTACATATTAATAACTGTGGATTTAGAGTGATTGAAATGAGTCATCAACATCATATGGATGAACCTTATATTCTTACATCACATGTTAGACATGTGTTTTATGTAACTGATCGGTCACAACAACAATTACTTTTCAATGATGATGTCATTCCTAGACATATTTTTTATAAATATGTTGATGGAAATGATGTTATGTATGGACCTGTCGATATTTATTCGAAAATTACATTTTATCACACAGATGTTTCAATTGCTATAAAATATTTTGAAATAGAAATTATTATAGATCCCACATTGTTCTTACACATTTGTAAGTATTTACATGACATTATCACAATATTGTATGTGTTTTTTTATATTTACATACATGATATCAATTTGATAGGTGAATTTTATACTATTTTCAAATATAAAACTATTTATAATTTAAAAAATTTCTGTTTAAGAACATCTCTAGTAATTCTTTGACATAGAAAAGTCTTGATATTTTACCAATATAAATATCACACATATAATTTTATCTCATTGTTTTCGGATATAGTTGCATTATTTATCATTTTGATTTATTTATATATATTTGATAATATTATTTTAAATTTCTAGTTCAAAATGTCTTAATATGATGATACTAGAAGTAATAAAAGAATATAGAGAAATGAACAACGTATGCCTCCTCTAACCAACACAATAAGTATAATTTATGTTTTAATATTACGGTATTTCATATTATTTATCTTGTTGTAATTAATTTTATTTTTTTTATCTATATTATTTTAGGAAATATCATCGATGATATGATTTTATGATACTACTGAGGTTGATAAAATGGAGGGGTACTGATTCTATAGTTCAGTCTACTTCAATGCCACTTGAGTCACCAAAATGTAAAATATTTATGGGAATTCTTCTGGACAGAAAAATATCTTTTCAGTTCAACCAACAAGTTGCAGAGAAGTTGGAGAACAAACAAAAAAGACAATTTTTGGTCATAGATCAAGGTATGTAATGTTAATTAACTTATATATATATATATATATTAATTTATAATATTTTATTAACAAATATTTTCTCCAAGAAAACCTCGATATAATTTCCCTAAAAGATAAAATGTCAAGGCCGTAAGGTTAATGGATTTTGGTGAAATGTAGTGAGTGTACAAGAATAATATATATCTTTGTTGGAAAATGGGAGTTGGTATAGAGCTTTAACAAGTATTAGTGATTCGTGATTTCCCAATACCACAATACAAATAGATGATCTTATATTTTAAGAGTTCAGAGTTTAAGTTATTTGTTAAATATATATATATATATTTATTTATTTATTTATTTGAAAATAAGTTTAATTTATGTTAATGAAATTATATATTTATTTTTTCATATTAAAAATCACATAGAAATAAATGAATTAATAGTGGAATGAAACAATTTTGTATTTTTTGACACACTCCACTCCTAGAAAATGATCTAACATAGGTAATTTAACAATTTAAAATATTTAGCTTTGTTTAGTGTAATTTTTTTGACATCCAATTTTTATTTATTTGTCTTCCAAATATTTTATTGTATATTAAGGGTGATGTTCCTTAATATAAATTGATTTGAATGAGCCTAAAAAATAATGGTGGTAATTTACTAAATATAGACATAGAGAATGAGATTGTAATAATATTTAAATTTTAAATATTTTTACTGAATTTAATACCTTATATTATTTTATCATATTAATTTATGTAATTTTTCAATCAACAGAATGGTTTATAGGCATTGTTAGATAAAGAAGTAGAAACTTTTTGCCTGAACAATCATCTAAATTAGGAATTATGAGATGATCCTTAGGAAAGTGTGCGTTGTTAACACGGGAAGAAGATTGTATCATATTAATACTGGTCTACTGAAAACCTTTCATTGAGTGCTGGTTTTGGATTGGTCATAATGGAACAAATGACTTCTGTAATCTAAAAAGCTACTAAAAAAGATGAAAAGGCGATAACTGAATATATGATGAAAGTTATTTCTGCAATTTCTTATATACTTCCACCAGAAACAACTACAACGGCGACACATGTTTGATGTCGATGCGTTTTGAAACTGTATATTCTTCTACTAGAGTAGGAGCCGGAGACAAAACCAATGTCCGTGCTAGTGCTAGGCCGCTACTGGTGCAGGTACCAATGCTTATGTTGATGATGACGTTGGTGTTGTGAGATGTGGTGATTGTGTTTCTATTGGAGGCACAGATGAGGGTTATAATGAATCTGATGATATTGATATTGAGACTCACTATTTATGTGAATTGTATTTTTGGATTGTTAATTTGTGTAATGTTTTTATGAAGTGAATTTTTTTTATTGTAATATTGAATTTTATTGTGGTGCTTCCATTTGTTTATACATATATTGAATTATTCAATTATGATATATGTTTGTTTTTCTAGTAGTTAATTTTTATTATAATTATATTGAATTTTATCCTCCTCTGTTGCGACCATCGTACCTCCTCGCCGACATTGCTCCATGGTGGCCCCTCTATCTCCTCTGGTTCACCTATGTGGTATGTAGTCTAATTTTTCATTTATTTCTTGAGGAGGACCCTCTATTATTTTCACTAACCATATCGTTAGTTTTTTGGTGAATATATGCTGGTGAAAGATCTCAAAAGAGGGTTTGGTCTATTTTCTGGGCACGGCCAATTGAGCTGCACAGATGCTTGCCTAAAGAGGTATCTCAATAGGCCATTAATCATTTCAATTGTTTTACATTAAAATGGTGTATTTTAAATTGTCCTTTTCCCCATTTTCTTTTCCAATAAAGACATGATTTCGAAAATAATGTTTTTTTGTAGACTGACTGAGATAACATGTCACAATTAACAACATATTATTATCTATATGTATTTTTTACTGTTTTGATATTTCTATTCTTTTTAGTCATTTTTAGAAAGTTATACATTATAAATTTTTTATCTTATGTTTTTTCTATTTTTAGTGACATATGGATCAATTGAGAAGTAATTTTTATCATTTGGAATTTTTTGTTGTAATTTCCTAAACCTGTTTTTAGTGGTAGGTGTGTCATGTGGGGGTGTAGGTGGGGTGAGGGGGGTGGCTATGTGAACTGACTTTTTTCTTGTTATTTCATATATATACATTTGATATAATGTCAAAGTATACTTGTTTCCTTCTTCCACTATTATGGGATTCATACTTGATTTATATTTTAAACATACATTTCTAAATTAGAAATCATGTTTCACTCCTTTATCAACATTGATTTAAATTGCAAGAGAAGGTAATCATGTTTTTGAAATGTAAGAGCCTAGATTTCTCAAAACATAATCCTAAATAAAACAATCATTGATAACGATCTGATTCTCCACTCTTTATTATTTTTTAGTATGAAAGGTATAAATTATTTTCAATATTTTAACTCTCCAATGAGGAGAATGAGAGATAAATGATGAATGATTAGTAACGCTTACCCAGATATCACCTGCCAAATTAATTATGATCAAATGCCAAAGGAGTGAATTTAGAAGAGTTGGATGACATGAAAATATCTTGGGGAAAGATCTGGGTCGATTGAATAGGAATCATTGAGAAGATAATGAATAAATAACCATTTACTACCTCCATTTTATAGACATTTTGGGGCATTACATGACATGTAATCTAGTTACATATTGTGAATGTTTTAATTTCTGTAATGATGAATACGTATTGAATTTGTAACTCCCCCTTAATGTCAAAGTATTTTACAATGTGTAACCCCTATCCACTTCCTTAAAGTATTGATATTCGAATCTATTTAAACCCCCATAGTTAAGAATTTAAAAACAATCTAAAAACTACGCATCTCATAAAAGGATTAACATTGTGTACACATCCCACCATGAACCATGTTTCACAGCATACACCTGGTAGTAGTTACTCTGCGAGAAAAATAGTTATATGACGTGTAATATCCGATTAGATTACAAAAACACCATGTTTAATGTTTCAAAATTTAAAAATTTTCCGACATTACCATTATATGTATCCTCCCAATATAAACTCAACCCCACCCAATCAACGAAAAGGAAAAACCATGACATGGTTAAAGGTGTACGTATCAATTTAGTAATAGGGAGTTACAATAATTATAACAAGGCATGATATGAAAATGTATGAAATATAGGAATAAGAAGAAAATAGTAGAGACATATTACATAAAAAAGATGATGAGTAATCCTAAATGAATAATAAACAACTAAGTACTATCCCTAAATATATGCTTTCTAATATGTAATACAAGGTATATTAATAATTTTCCAGGAGGCCATGTAATTAAACCTACATATCAATACTGTACATGGAATATGATTCACTATAATCCTATCATGATGTGTGTAATAAAATTTTCCTTCCATTAAGTTTTGAGGGTAGAAATACATAAATGGGAAACCAATGAGAATGCATCAATATCTCAAGGTGAAATTTTAATCCACTATAATATATAACAAAATAAATGTTATTCCCATCCTAAGAAGCATTGACCTTCCCTCAAGTTTTGGTTGGATGGACCCAAAAAATATAATATATTAAGTTAAAAAGTTTACTTAGTCTCTCACATACCGTCCCAAAATAGTAGTACTAAAATAAAAAAGAAAACTTTGATACCACATCAAAAAATCCAAACTAAGGACCCATTAAAATAGTTCCCTACGTTAATTGGTCACATGGCCTCAAGTGGGCCACCCCATATTCTAGAGGTACCAGAGTAACAGAAAGGGTCTTATATTAGAATAGGGGGATGAAATACCGTATTGATCATTAATAAATTTAGTAGATGAAACATAATTAAAGGCAACAAAACATAATGACATTTGAAAATCTATAATAAAATAAAAAATAATAATGTATAGACATGTTATAATATATTGCAATAATCATATAATATAATATATAGGACTAGACCGATATTGGAAAAATAAATAAATAAAATACATAGAAACTATCCCTAATAACATCACAGTCACTAGCTCAGTCTTATTATCCTGTACTTCATCCTATCCCAAATGTATAAAAACATGTAAATATAATCCATGGCCAGAAAACTGCAAATGGATGATATATATTACGGTACAAAACATAAATCCGAATAGGGTGTGAGATATAATCATTAGTCCACGACCAACATCATGAAATGAAAAATAGTTTTTTATATGAAATAATGAATAATGTTTGTACATCATAATTAATAAAGTGAAATAAACCTTAAATTTTGACCATTCAGGCCAAGGATATTAAAGGACACCTGGATGACTATACCTACTTCATCCTAATCCCAAATTTCTCTGGTTAAGTGACACAATGTATCCATATATATATATATATATTCAATATATCTGTGTTAAAATATATAACCATATATAAATATACATAGCTATATCCCAAAATCAAGATGTAAATCAGGTGTCAATGTATAATCACGAGAGACTCGTAGTGTAAAAAGGGATTCCATGGATGAGTATCATGAATTATATAGGATGTAATTCCCTATTTCAAAAGTAATATACCAAAGTGTGCTAAAAATAACATATAATGTAGTGCTCCATGTCCAGTATCATAAATAATAATAATAAGATTCATGCCCAACAACCTAATTGAGGTGGTTTGGAACATCATGTTTAACAAACTATGTTATGTGAAACAACATGTCCAATATCATTGACCAATGGTGTATGAAATACCATGTCCTCAACCCAAAATTATGTACATCAACTATAATTTGATATATGGTAATCCTAGTTACTCATATGAGCCCTCAACCTAGGTGTTCCATAAGAAGAAACCCATCATCATTCAAGGTAAAATGTACCTTCATTATCATATTTAGTTTAATATTATTAAACATCCATAAGATTATCCATTCCTTAATATAAATAAAGGAAAATGTAATCAAACCATATAATTACCAATAAATCAATGAAATTTTGTAATCCACTTATTAGAATCATGAAGGGCATGAAAAAAACTCATTCCATAATATAATGCATTATGATACATTATTAAAAAAACATCCCATTTAATTTTATTATTCCACTAACCACCTTCATTTATAATGTTAAGGTACATGGTTAATTTAATATCCAATTAAAAATTCATTAATTAAATTGTAATAATATCTCCCTTAAATAATAATGGGGGTCTGTGTTTCACATACATTCAATTTATGATTTATATTGTTTGAAATATTTATTTTGTCACTTCAATAGTCAAATGAAAACCAAACACATGTTAGTGGTGTTCTGGGTAATATTGAAACATAGTCACAAGGAATTATGATTAAACCTAACCATGGTGTTGTTTAATTTGTGGTTTTTAATATCCAACCATACATAAGGGTGTCATAGAACATATAAATAATATCTATTGAATTTATTTAAGGAATATAATAATTATGAGAAAATACATGAAAAATATATCTTATTCTATAAGAGAAATATTTTATGAATAATAAGTCATTGATAATAAATAAATAAAACCTATACCTCATGATTAGGATGGACCAATCATATAATATCGGGATTTGATTTGAGCTGGAATGAGAGATATCATAATAATCAACAAACATAAAAAAATATGAATAATGTGCTCGCATGGAAATAACATTTTATATGGAAAGAGAAATGCAGAAATAAAGGAAGAGGACTGAATTACATAAAAAGGGTGGTCAAATTCAATAGAAGGAAATCGATTCCAACTCCAAATAATGAGAACGGATCCAAGCCTATGATGATATCCAAATGACGATATTGACCATGGTTGTTATGCATGGGAGGTGATGGAGAATGAGGAAGAAAAATAAATAAGAAAGTTTTAGAAAATTGTAATTTCACCCAAAATAGTGAGTTGTAGGGTTTGTAAACCTGATTTGTCTAACTGGGAACCAACTATGTGGTGTCACCTCTTAAGTGGAACTAACCATGTGAGATTAGGTCATTGTTTTGGAAACTCAATGTAGCTTTCACTCCCACCATTTCCATTCATAGAAGACCTCCCACATGACCAAGTAATCTTGTGTTCATGGTTTGAGAGACTGTCTGAAATTCTCTAGGACCCCACACCAGTCTGCATAGTTTCTAGAGGGCCACATGATTTCAGAAAACCAGAAGCTCTAAAAAAATTGGCCACATGGTTTGGGCCACACATTTATTAATAACCATGTGCCAAGAAAACACCTCAGTATATTTATCCAAAAATGGAATTTTGGTTGAATGGAGATCCTAAAACTAATCTGATCACCCGATACAACTCTCAGATCTTATATATTATTAAAATATCACATTTAAGTGATCTAACTATGAGATTTAAATTTTTTGGCATAGTTTTATATCATGATCATCCAAAAAAACAATAAAACTAAAAATTAATTTATGATTTATATAGTTCAATAAAACGGGAACTTATAAATTATTCGTTATATAAGAATTTGTTTTTATTACACATAGAATTTTAGTACTTATTTAAGAATAATATATATATATATATCATTCTTTAAATTAGTTATATAAATACTTTCATTAAAAAGTATTTAATTTAAATTTTAGTTTGATAATGATGATGGTATATTATCATCAATGAATTATCGTATGAGTATCATGTGTCACATAATTTTATTAACGACTTCAATTAAATTTACACCCACTTAATTAAGGACTCATTTTAATATAAATAATAAAAATTAGTTAGAATGTGTGTATATATATATTTCACTAGTAATTTGGCCTCTATAGATTTTATTCTATAGCATTACTATTTTAATCGTAAATCATGTCAGTGATTTTAGATATGAATCATTGATAGTTGACTGGATAACTATTTATCCTAATTCATCACATGGATTTAGTAAACATCGTTGTTATGGTATCAGAATAGTTATGATTTCCAATTAATTTATAACCTGAAGCATACATCATATATAGAAACAAAAATTGTTAGAGTCACATATAATATACATTCCTTATTAAATGGTAATTCAATAGAACCTAACAATTTTTGTAACTCATATTGAATGATTGAGGTATTGAAAATGGTTTTATTTATAATGGATCTTGGACATAGTATCTTTAAGGGGATTTTCCTCACCATATTATCTCATTAATTCCTTTTTCATCTACGAATTCTACTAATTATTTAGTTTTAAATCCACATTACTTAAAATAAAAGAATATATTCAAACAATTTTTTATGTAACTCTTATGATAACCCATAAAATTTTTAGTTAACTAATATTAAATGAAAAAACTTAAATCTCATTATATAAATATAAATCTTATGAATATGATATATGTAACCCTTTAATGTATAGTATTATAATAATTTGAATGAAAAAATCTTTAAGTGACTAAGCAATGGGAGGAAGGAATTAAAACCCCACTTTTCTAAACATAGCATCAGCTCTAACACCAGTCAGAAATCCAAATGTAATAACATATAGCCATGGTTATATAAAAAAATAGAAATAAATACCATAATAAATATAAAAACTAATATGTGTAAAATATAATTAACTTCTTAATTAAATACAATAAAAATTTAAACTTGAAAGCCAAGGGAAAAAGGAAATTAAATCAATTTTTCTACCTAAATTGTAACTACATTTATGCATGTATAATAATTTTTAAAATCATTTTAACTCATTAAACAATATAATACACCAATTAATAATTTAAAATCTAGGTTAATGAATAAATTAGAGGATAATACTAATCAATTTTTTTCAAAAACATAGAAATGAGATATTCATTTATGAACAAATCAAAAATAAATAAATTGTAAACATAATAAAATAATTTGATTGATTGTAAGAAATAAAAGATCAGATAAATTTACTAACATTCAATTATTTATAAGATGAAATAATTCATATTATACTTTTATATAAAAATTACATAAATAAATAATATTTAAAATATAAACATTCTATATTTCATAAATACAATGTTCAAATTTTAATAATAAAAAATATAACATTTTTAAAAGTATTTATACCATGATCATATCTATTTATTCAAAATCCATATGATATAGTTAAAATATTTTCTTCAAATAACACCCTTTATTTTAAACATATCAATATAATACATATGAATATTTTACAATTAAATATAAAGTTATATATATTTTACCATATTTTTTAATTTATAAAAACCATATAATTTGTACTTATAGTTTATATAATACAATTTAAATCTAATGAATAAGTAATGAAAAATATATTTTAAAAGGTACCTAATAATAAAATTTCAATTACAGATATTTATTTAATAAATGTTTTCTAAATATGCATTAATTAATTATAAAAATTATAATTAATTAAATTAAAAAAAATAATATAAATAGATATCCAAAAATATTTTTTTATATTTTTTAAATAGTTTATAAATTATTTTACTAAATTAAAATATAAAAATGAATTTATGTATACCATATTGGATAATATCAGATTTATTGTAATATATGATATGATACAAAACCATATAACGATTGGCATTTTCTAGCCTATGGGAAATAACATAGGCATTATTTATCAAATTATATGATATCATTATCTATCCTAATCAATAACTTTGATATTCATCACTTAGACATCATATTTTATAATATGTATCGATATCGATTAGGAAATAGAGTGGTCAGTTTTCAGCTAAGATAATTGGTAGTATCATCTAAGAATATTCCTTATTTCTTAAATTAGGATATGTCAAAGCTGAAGGATTTTCACTCAAAAACATGCATTGATACCATATTTCATATAGTGTTGTCGAATCATAACATAGGACATCCTATTCTATTATGCAGGTTGGATTCAAAGTTAATATCAATTTAAATTATATTTATGCTAATATACATTTTTTAATATAAAAGTCATATCATAACTTATTATATAAAATATGGTAAACCGTGTTTCTTAATTTTAAATATGATATCAATAATAAATCCATATTTCATTAATTTGATACCACTAATGAGTTTCTAAGTATCAAATAATTCTTATTCATCCTTAAAAATTAAATAAAAACCCCAATTCCGAAAATTACCATGCTATGAAATAGAATTTAAGTATAATATTAAATCTAAGAACATGTATATCGAATGGTAATGGTGGTTGTAACTATTATCTTCAATCATGAGTATGATTAATATCTATAAGAATACACCAAAGAGATCATTCATCTATTTAGTATCCTCAAGATGACAAGAGTTTTTGAAAATTTTGGTGGGATTGTCCATGTTTTCATTTGTATAATGAATATATTAATTAAAAGGATGATATAAAATAGAGCTTTGGGAGGATCATCCTAGAAATCACATAAGTTTGGAAGGAACACCAGATCTTTAAAAACTATTCTGGAATATACCACATGTTTCATCATATGATACATTCACGATCAATGGTAATTACATAGATACGAGACCAAAAATTATTTTCTATTTTTTATTTAGCATTAAAATAATACATGTAATGTTAATTTTATAATATTACATTATGCATTATGATATTCCAATATGAAACACTACGACTTGTAAAGAACCAAAAAATGTACTCTAATTTCAGGATCCACTTATGCCAAATAAATTTTTATTATGTTTTATAATAGAAGCAAATATAAAGAATTTTTATTTCATGAGAACACTATATATCATGTATAAATTTGTATCGGTACAACTAAAAAATGGATCATATAAATTAATGAATAGATTTTCGTAATAAAATATATGTTTATTTATGATGAAAAATAGTAAATTGATTTTTCAAACATAAATTGTAATTTTCAGAATAGATATAAAAATTTATAATTAAATAAGGAATTATAAATAATATTTATTTTAATAAAACAGTTTTTAAAAAACATAGGTTATTAAATATAATTATAAAATAATTTATTATATCGAAGAAAATTTTCAATTGTCAGAAATTTGATTATTCCTTCAACCCTTAATTTTTTAATGAATAAGTATTTTTTAAATTTAAATTCTATAAGTATAATATTTAGAGAATAATTTTGAAAAAAAATATTTTTGAAATAACAACATTGAAATAAGGTTTGATTCAATTAATTGTAGTTTTCTAAAATAGTTTAATTTTTTTGTGAATAGAAAAATTCAATTTTGTTTTTCACTAAGTTTTTTGACTTCATATTTACATCATAATGATTTAATAATTAATTAAAAACAAAACATGACCTAAAATATGTTATTTTATCAATATTATAAATGTTAATATATTTATATCAATTTCTAAATCTAGAAGTAACGCTTCAAATTCTAAAAAGAAAAATTTTATGTTTAAGACCATTAATTTGTGGAAATTGTTTTTCTTGATTCCAAAAAGAGTAATAAAAATGGTGTTTGGTTTTGTTTTATAAAAATAAGATAATATTTTTCCCCAATGTATAAAACCATGGGAAAACCATAGTAAGGCCAATGGTATTTCATTTTACACAACCACGATTTCCCTGGCCTATGTTAGGAAATTAATAAATAAATCCTTAATTATTCTTTAAATACCTACCCATTTCATCATTCCTCTTCACTCCCAGTTGATCTCCCATGAATATTTGGTGGCCTTTCTTCCCAAGGGTTACATTAAGGTGGCCTCAATCCCTAAAGTATCCATCCTCATGTTTTATGAAATACTCTTCCAGGTAAGGGAAATATCCACTTCTCTATTTCATTCAAGTGTCATTTTTTGTGTTATGTCATCCAATAGCTGAGAATATTTAATTTTTTCCACATTATATTATCCCATTAAAATTCTATTTGTATTTTATCAATGGTATATGTTTTTCCAAAACCATTTTTTCCTTTTCAAAAAACAAATTCACTTTACATACATGAAACCCACATTCCCTTTCAGTAGGACAAAATTTGTATAATGATATTGAATTTAACCTCTTTTGTATGAAAATATTTTTGATATCAAACCAATTAATTATTCTCTACGGGGATTTAATTAAATTAATTATTATAATCTCTATGGATCTCATGAAACTAAGATATATGAATGATTCTCCTTGATAATGAGGGGAAACATGGTATCATTAGATGAATATATCTTGAATAACAAAATTATAAGAATATTCATGGTAGTTCTTGAGACATGGATAATAATATTTCACCAATGGAATCACAGTCATATATAATATTGATAAATGATGAGATTATTTCAAAACAATTGTTACAAATTTGGTCAAATTGTATCATAAAAATATTTAAAGAATAAAATTAAAATAAGATTAAAATAACATTAAAATAGGTATATTAATGATTTATCATGTCAAATGGTAGTATATACCCCTCATAGAATAATATATGTGCATAACAAGGCATATGCATCAAAGAAATAAAACTAAGAGAAAATTACTATGCCAATTTGGTAATTGTCGAACCATGAACCCCATGAAAGAAAGATCATAAAATGGATATAAAAATATTCACAAAATTAAAATAATAATATTATTAGACATTATTGATATGTATATATGCCTCACAAATGATTATGATTGTAATAGAGCATGTATCTCACAAAAATAAAAGTGAGATGAGAAAAACCCTTACCTTAAGTGTTGACATTATTTTTACATGTCCAAAACTCATTTACTATAAGAATACGTTTATTAAAAATAAAACATATAGCAATATTTTCATATATCATACCATATATAATTTAATTTGGAATTTATGGTACCCCTTTTATAAACAATATCAGGTTAAAATTAATTTTTGGGTAATATCCACATTGTCTTTTATATATGTTTTGACTTGTTATTATTGATTCTATTAAATAGGTAAATATTTATTTATTTAAAGAATTTGAAACATGATATACATATTATATAAATAAAATATATAATTTTTTATAATAATCTATAAAATATTGGAATATGATATGGAATATAATATTTATGGAGAAGGTAGGTCGCACGTAAGCATGAATGATGTTTCTGTTTTATTGTCGTATTTAAAAAAAGAAAGAAAATAACTTATATTTATATATATATTAAATAAATTATCATTCATATTTAATTTATATAACATTATATTACTAAACCCATCCTTAATACATTCCATGTAAAGTGTACTGAATCACACCACTTTGAGGAGGCGGTAGTCCACACATCCATAAACGAAGTTATCATATTTACAAAAAAAAGGATGGATGAAGGTATAATTTATGTAATAATTAAATAATGGTAAAAACCCATAAATATCATGTATATATTATAAAATTATATCTTACATCATAATTTGAAACAGTGAGAGGTGTTAATGGAATAAAACCAACATCGTTTCATGAGGCTGTAGTCTGACATAAACCCAAACGGTAAGTTTGTTTCCCATTTGACGGATGTGTGCATATTTTTTGGTAGAAAAATTATAATAAAAACATCTAAATATAATAAGGATAATTATTTTGTTATATTATCATGGAATAAGAAAAACCTAGGGGGTGGGAAATGAAAAAAAAGCAACTGATCTTGTGGAAGGATGTTACCCTTCTTTGGGTAATTCATTTTGATTTGCACAGGAAGACCAAATTTGTATTTTGTATGACTAAATTTCGGATTGTAGGTAGAGATGATGGATGTTGGGAGCTTAGTTTAACCAGTTTTGGATAATCCAATGTGTCTCCAGATGTGTGATTAAGTGTGGGGGTGAGTGCTTGTTTACAGTGGAGGAGGAGTGATAATCATGTATATATGAAAGGTAAATACTATTAAGAGTTCAAACTTACATAATATGCTTCTGATAGTTTTAAAAAAATAAACTATGTTGGATGTGGTCTAAATATTTCCATCAAATATATTTTTGACACATTTCTCGGGTACTTGGACCCATATGTTATTGCTTAACAACTATGTAAACTGATTTTTACCTTAATAAGTGTAACTAATTTTAGTTACATTCAATAGTATTTTGGGTAAAAATTTATTTTCAAATTAAAAGATAATATAAATTATGATGATTACAAATATGAAATCCATATTTCAAAAATTATAAACACATAGGTGGTAGAAATTAATTTAAAATTAATCATGTAGACGTGTTGTGAAAGCCATTTTTTTAAAACAAAAAATACCAAAAATTTGAAATGTGTTTATATCCAATATAAATTGAAATTGGTTAAAATGAACAAAATTTTATTAATTGATTTATAATTTATCTTATTATACATTAAAAAACTAATATATAATTTAACTATGTAAATAAATTAGAAAAAAATTAAATTTTGACATAAATTTCAGAATTATTCATCATTCATCAAAAAATGAAATTCTCAAAAAATTACAAATATGTTCACCAAAATAAAATTTTTATAATATTATTTCAAACATTATGCTTATATATTCAATCCAAAATTATATAACTGTCAAAATTTATAATTAAAATGGGTTTTCCATTAAAAGGAGGTAAGTTTACCATTTAGAAAAATATATCTTTTTATTCATACAATTCGATTTATGTATATATTATACCAATAAAATATATTTGATGAGTATAAAAAATATTTATTGAATATAAATTACATTAATATTATTTAAAACATTAATCAAAAGTGGGTTTCTAAATTTGTTGAGAAAAAATTGTGTGTCTACATAGAAAAATAGTTTTCCTAAAAAAGTAACTTCTTTTTTAAAAATAGTCATTTAAGTAATTCCTAAATAATTGATAAAAAATGATTAATTTTATATACATGGGAATGTCATAGTTTCTGAGTTTAGTTAATCATATTTATAACATCCATTCCAATATCTAGACGGTAACATTAATAATATTTTAATGACAATGTTAATATTATATTATAGTTCATTAAAACTCAACATTTCTTTTAATGAAAGAATTCAATGGAACATAAAATTGGGTATAAGAAAATCCAAACCAAGTGTTTCTTGTACTAAATGTTAATATAACTGTTTCATATAGCAGAATATTAACTTGGTTTAGTGTAAAATTTATGAAAAACTAGTGCTTTCAAATAACACAATCTTTATTCGTTGTTGTGTGAAATGAAAATTATGAAAAGAAATTAAATTAATTTCAAAAAAATATATATTATACAAAATATTAGTATGTTATAGAGATTCATAATATATAAGAATTCTATCAACCCCAAAATAATATTCCATGGTATCATCATATTTCCAAGCTATGCTCGGGACCACACATGTTAATATAACCCCCCTCTAAGGGATAAACATGTCACAGTGATCTACGTGTTCCAAGAACTAAGAGAAATACATTATAAATAAGTAACATATATATATGGTAGATAATACATGGAATGTATATCAATAAATGAAATAATGTTGAAACAAATAACATCATGTGATAATAATCAAACAAGGATAAAATGATACTCTACTATCGTTCATGGAAAAAATATAAACAATTTTCATTGGTTATACACTCCCATATTAAATGAAAATCATGAATAGATATGAATATTGAATGAAATTATATCCTGGAAGCATTTGTAACAAAACCCCAAGAGGTAAGGAACTTCCAACCTCAAATTCATTGATCTTATCATCAAGGATAAACCACCCCATGTGGCTAGAAAACCATTGGGGAGTCCTTAATAGTTAACAACACAAAATCCAAGGCCTTGTTATGATATATTTTGAGGCATCATTGCTCGATGATCACAAATGGTTCAAAAAACTAAAACAAGATCTTTTACTTCGAAAAAAATAATAGTTCACATTTAATGATGCATTCTCTCTCCAATATAATTTCTAGGTAATCAGTTTTGGCCAACACAAGTGCTATAAATATTCTATTTAATAATAACTATAAAAGAACATGTGACAATATCTATATCTCTAGATTAATCTAAGAACATATTTTTAATTTTTTATAATTATTCTTTGATTATCATTTGGTAATTCTAATAATTATTCTGAAATAATTTTTCATGAATTATCATTTGATAGTTTGTTATTTTTTCATCTGGATAATTCCATATAATTATCCTCTAATTATTTCAAATAATTATATTATCATAGGTTTTATAAAATATAATTTGTTAATTTGGGTAAATTATATTTTGATAAATATTTATTAATATCTTTCAGTAATTTCTCAAAATTGGCCTTAGAATATTTTGAACAATTACCTTTTAATAATTTTCTTATAAATTTTCCATTAATACTTAGATTTATTTATTTATTATTATTTATTAATAATTTTCCTTTGTTAATATTATGTTTTTATATTTTGATAATGGTAGATAATTATCCTTTAATAATCTTGCTTGATTATCTTTTTATTATTATGATAAATTATCTTCTGATAATATTTGTTTATAATTATCCTTTGATAATTTCAGTTTTTTCACTTTGTTAAACATTAAAACATTTATTCTAGACATTGATAAAAATATTATATTAACAATAATAAATAAATAAACAAAAACCAAACTTTTAATACACCTAGTTGTAGTGCTTGAGGAAGGGAAGAAGTGTCAATTGACAAGGATGGATCTGGAAAAAGAACCTGAATCAAGTCAATTGAGCATCACCAATCATGCACAAAGAGATTTAAGGTCACTCTGATTCAATAGGATTGAGCACCACTGAAATAAAAGTAGGATAGTTTTTTGTAACCAAGACAACATATACATCGAACACTATTGAAACCAAGATGTAAAGAAATAGTTTTAATTTTCAACTAAATCAAATAATTTTTGTAGAGTTTTTAATTCACCAAGATTTGGTGCTTCATACTTACACAATTAAAAATGAGTGATTTTCCATTTTTTGTTTAGGAGGGAATAATAAATTCTTGTATCCTTGGCATGGATAAATTATAAAGAAAGATAAATAATAGAGAATTAATAATAAAACATAAAGATTTTACCATTACACCTGGGCATGTACATTAATCAAAAACTCAATGCCTATAATGGCTATATCATTTCTGGTTAAAACCTGTATTCCAGATTTAATGGTTGTAACATATTTACAATATAAAATAATATTTTAGATATATTCCATTACTCAATAAAAACATTATACATGTGTTATAATATAGTTAATATTTTAATCATTTTAATGTTGAGGCTCTACGGTTCATGGATTCTCATGATGACACCAGGTTTGACACTAAAAATATTCTATACAATATTCCAAAGTGTCACAATGAAAAACATTATTCATATAATTAATAAGGATTTTACCCTTACATAAATCCATAAAATAATTTATTATCTGATTTTTATTGAAAATTTCGATTTCCACAAAAAACAATGAAAATTTAACAAAATATTTTTTGTTTAATTGTCATTTTAAAATACTCCAATTACACATATAAGCTTATCACCTTAGAAAAGTAACTCTAACAATATTTTTTAAACAACTTATTCCACTAAAATCAAGCATGAGACGCTTTCTTCCATGTATCAACCTATTTCCATCCATGGCACCTAAAAATATAGATTAGTGGTATCATCTTTACCAATATTACATTCTAAATATTGTCTATAATCTACACTAGACACTCCATATAAGATTCATTTTGATCAAACTCAATATCATCATTGTCTTTGAAATGTGTAGTATTTCCCATGTACCTTTGGTGATATGACACATGGAACACAACATGCATAGTTTAGTATTGATAATGATTATCCATATGGGATAAACCTATCCCAACCCACTCAATTATCTCAAAGGGTAGTAAAAAAAACTTTTTATATTTCCTTGATTCCTTATATATTAGGGGTCTAATCAAGGAGTATCTCTCAAGAAAACCATAATTCCTATAGTGAACTAAAAATCTATACCCCTACTATCAACAAAATATCTCTTCCTAATTTTAGTGGTGATCAACCTCATCTAAATCAGTTTCACTCTACCAAACATCACTTGAACCATATCAGGCACACAACTTATCCCTCACCAACCTCATGCCAAAAGATAAATCAATGACATGTCCTCTATTATAGAGAATTATAGTGTTATATCTGAAATGAATATTAGTAGCTATTGTTGAATGTAAACTCATACAATATATATAAGGACATGGCCTTAAAAATTTCATAATATTAAATTAAATGAATAATTAACATTGAGGTTCTTTTCAGGTTTAGAGTTTTAGAGAATTAGGACATAACTATTACATCTCAAAAGATTACAAGGTAGACATATCTATACAGTTTCCATTTTTTTCATAAAATAATAACTCTTAAAAAAAAGTCATTTAGGCAGCCTTACTTTTCCATGATCCCATCCTTGACTTTATTCATCTTTAGGTCATGTGAACACATTTCAAAAATTGGGAGGAGCATAAAAAGCACAGTAAGGGTTATAAAACAAAGAATGAAAACATTTGTTCATAAATACATACAAAACATGAAATCTTTTACTTACCTCATGAAATCATAAGATTTATGGAAGACACAAAGAAATCATAAATCATAAAGGTAACTTATGACATCCATATCATACTTACATTGTAGCAATCACAGCTACATATGGAGTTACTTTGGAATACCCATTATAGTAAATTCCCTAATTCTATTAGGAGAAACATTCAAATTTACCTCTGCAATGTTACCCAATGCATTGGAGAGCTATCTCAGGCTCACCCGCCCTAGTTTTATCACGGAACCACCCATATACATAAATAATTCCCATGAACCATGACATGATCATAACACATAACATAAGTATAATGGAAAGATAAAATTTCCACATTGCAATAATAAAATATCATTTCAAGATATTGAAATAATAAATCCATTCTAAAAATCATTTTCAATACCAAAAAACGTAAAATGTGTAAATGGTAATTTTTTTTCCTTTTAAAAACATTCTGGCTTGTTAAGGAATCCAAAGATCAAATAATACTCACGGTGGCAGAAAGGTCCTTGTCACCGCTTACGTTAAAAAACATTCCTTTTTGTCGTTTAGTAAAACGCTTCGTATAAATATATTCCCTTTGAATAAAATGAAAAGTCAAAGAGAATTATACACTGTATAAAATAATGTCATATATAAAAATAAAAATCCCTCAATGAAAGGAGATTGAGACGAAGTCCCTTACCTCATGTCTGACATGAATCGTTCATTCTTTAATCTCCTGAATAATAAACTAAAGTAAATTTGTACTTGCTTAAGAACCTTTTTCAAGTTTATTATTCCCTTTCTATCAACTATTACCATGTTATAAACATTATGTAATCATTTAATTTAATAACGTCCTTTTTGTCAATATTTGGTACTTGTGTCAAAAATTAACACCTTATATTTATATGTTGTCCATGTGGTCAATGTTTCATTATATCCAGAATGATATTCATGATTTGGATATCATATATATCATATATATATCCAGTATATACATGATTTTATAATAGTACAAAACATTTAGAGGTAAGAAATGAAATGCACCGTTCATTGAGATGGTAAGTCGTACGTACGCATGAACGTACATTTCATTTCTATTTATTATTTTAATGGATATAAAACATAATGATACATAGGTATATTATAATTCTAGGATAATATCATATACTATATTGTTAACTCCATCCTTTATACATCCCACATAAGGCATTAATGAATCAAATCACTTTGACGGGGTGGTAGTCCGCAGTTCCCCAAATGAGATTATCGTATTTACCCACTATAGAAACCATAAAATCATAATATAAATTGGAAGTACAGAAGCATAAATAAATCATAAACATAAAATATATCATATATAAATACAGTTTCATCATAATGGTAACCATGAGAGGCGGTAAGATGTAATTGAACAATCATCATTTCGTGAGGCGTTAGTTTGCCATCCACAGAAACATTATGTTCTTCATCCATTAGATGGAGGTGTGTGTAAGTGTAGTTCGAATACTTCTCATAAAAAAATCCTAGTATATTGAGTATACTAGTGTTGTTACAAAATAAAAGAAATAAAATGATTTTAGGGGTTGCAGAAGTAAAATAAATGAAAACAATTTAAGAGAAACTGTTACCTTTAATTTGGGTAACTCCCTTTGGATTGAACCAAATGACTTAGTGAATTGTCTTCTGCCTAATGTATGGCTTCTAGGGGGATTAGAGAGATGTTGGGAGATTAATTGGGAAGAGTTTGGATTATTCAAATGGCTTGAGAGGTTTGAGGGATTGGTTAGAAGTGGTCTTTTTTTATAAGGGAGAGGAGATGCTCTTTAGGGATGTGTGAAAATATTATATTATAATATAATGATATTCAGTTTTTAATGGCCCAAAAATCATTATAGTCCAATATAAGATGATTCATGGTCGAAATAAAATCATCCAATCAGAATTGGACTTGTTTTGGATAATATTCCAATAATTATAATATTATTTATTTAAATGATTTATTAATGAGGTAAATACTGCACCATTATTAAGTCATAAATAATTTAATATATTTGTTGTCTAAAATTTATAAAAAAAATACCATGATGTGGGAAATATTTTTATATTTCTAAAGAATATTTATAGTTGAAAATATGACTTATATATAACCATATAAAAATTAATTTACTAAAAGAGTTTTTTTATTGTCAATTTTGTCTTTATATTAAATTAATTAATCTAAAGTGTCATTATCTTTCATAAGTGGCTCCATGGGGTCCCAAAATCGAACCAGGGATGCCCATGGTTGGACAATACTCATCCAAAAAGTTTTGGACAAGTGTTAAGGTAATTTGAAATTATTATAATATTCTTTTTACCATGAAATACCTTATTTACCTTTAACTACGGTAAATAAAAGTCAAAAGTTACTATTCACCAAAAATTATTTTCATCTTAATGAACCACATTTTACTTATTGATAACAACCATGTATGTTGAATTTTCGAAATTCAATTCAAATAAGTGGTAAAATTTTATTTAAATGAAAAAGTCAGTTTTTTTAACTACCACTAAGTGGTGTCACTATTCATCAAGAAATGATATTTTTCAGAAAATTACCAAATATTCATCCTTAGCATTATTTGATATTTCGATTTCAAAATTGTTGTCTAATTTTCCAAATTCAAAAAAAAAATAAGTGGAATTAAATAATTTAAAAATTAATTCCCTTTGTTAAAACAAATAACTTTTTTATGAAACATTAACTATCAAAAGATTGATACTTGTTTCTGTCCAATTTCAATGTGAAATAAATTCCTATGACCAACATTGGATTAAATGGTAAAAATATATTTCAATTTTACTTTAATACCAACTAAAATGATAATATAACCATATAAATTAATTAGATTAAAAATCACTTTTGAATTAAAATACAATATTTTTTACTATTCATTAAAAAATCAACTTTATCAGAAAAATACCAAAAGTAAAATTTAATGTACCCATTCTAAATAAGGATTTTATTTGGTCAATTTGAATGTATTAAAGTGACCAAAACATTATTTAAATAGGATTCTCCATTAAAAGGTGATAAATCAGCCTTTTAATGTAATTATGCTTAAAATTAGATTCATTCACATTTTAAGCCTATAACTTTTATTGGATAAATGTAAATAAATTTAACAAATATGTATAATAATTTTGTAGTTTGATTCATTCATTCCAGCCAATACAATAGCTAGGAGTTAACTACTATTTAAAATAACAATATTATATTATTTGTGTGCAACATAAGATTCCAATGAAACCCGTTGTTGCGTATCAGGTACGCTATCGAACATAGAAACCCTTTTAAATTAAAATTAATATTTAATTAAAAAATATTAATAAATATGAAATCTGTCGTATTCTTTCTTACTAGAGATGTTGCATCCTTCCCCCTTTTGGGAATTACGTCCTCGCAATTTTTATTCACTTATCGAAATAAGTGGGGGTATTGTCTCTCATAGAATTTTTAGATTCCCACGTTGCCTCTTCAACCATATGGTTTTTTCACAAAACCTTTACCTGGTGAATTAACTTATTCCGCAACACTTGCTCTCTATGGTCAAGAATCCGGACTGGTTGTTCTTCATAAGATAGATTATCTTCCAACTGAACTACCTCTAGGATCAAAACCTGAGATAGATCTGACATATACCTTATCAACATCGAAACATGAAAAACATTGTGTACCAAGGATAAAGATGGAGGTAAAGCCACTCTATACGCAACTATTCCAACCTTATCTAGAATTTTATATTGTCAAATGATCCTCGGACTCAACTTTCCCTTCTTACCGAAACACATCAAACTTTTCCATGGAGAAACTTTGAGAAATACATGATCACCTACCTCAAAGGAAAGATCCTTACTCCAGTTATCGACATAACTTTTTTTCTATTTTGAGCTATTCTCTTGTGATTCTGAATCAACTGAACTTTCTCTTCCATTACTTCTACTAATTCTGGTCCCATCAGCTTCCTTTCACCTACTTCATCCCAGAATGCTGGAGTTCGACAATTCTTTCCATATAATGCCACAAATGAAGCCATATGTATACTGGAATGAAAACTATTATTATAAGAAAATTAAACCAAAGAAAGATGTTGGTCCCAGCTTCCCTGATAATCCATCGAGAAAGAACGTAACATATCTTCCAATGTCTAAATTGTTCGTTCTGACTGCCCATCTGATTTGGGATGAAAAGTTGTTCTCAAATTTAATTCAGTACCCAATGACTTCTAAAGGCCTTTCCAGAAGTTATAAGTGAACCTGGGATCATGATCTGATACAATGGAGTGGGGAACTCCATGCAACCTGACTATCTCTTTAACATAAACCAGAGAAAGTTGATCTAGAGACAAAGTATCTCTAATAGGACGGAAATGAGTAGATTTAGTCAATCAGTCATCTATAACCCAGATTGCATTATTACCTCGAGATGTCTTTCGTAATTTTACAAAAAATTCCACAGATATATTTTTCCATTTCCACTCTAGCACCGGTAAAGGTTGAACCATTCCTTTCAGTACCTGTCGCTCTGCTTTAACCTGCTGACAAGTCAAACACTTCACAGTAAAATCAGAAATATAACTTTTCACTCCATCCCACCAGAAATACTCCCGAAAATCTCTGTACATCTTAGTACTACCAGGATGAACTGAAAACGGAGAACTATGAGCTTCACATAACAACTCATTCATCAACTATGAATCATAAGCCACACATAATCTCTTTCCAAATCTCAAAACACAATCATTATCAACGTTAAAATCAGACAGCTTACCCTTCTGAACCAACTCTACCTTTTTCTGTAACACACTGTCTTCTTTCTGTGCTTGCTTTATTCTATCTGATAGATATCATTTCACTGACACCTAAAATAAAATAGAAGAATTTCTTGTACCAAAAACTTCTATGACAATGTTTATCAAATCAAAAACCAATGGATCTTGTTCCAAAAATAGCATGGTTAATGAAGTATTACTTTTTCGACTCAAAGCATCAACCACATTATTTGCTCTTCCCAAATGGTAATAGATCGTGCAATCATAATTCTTGATTAATCCCAACCATCTCCTCTATCTCATGTTCAATTATTTCTAAGTGAATATATACTTAAAACTTTTGTGATCAGTATATATTTTACACATCACTCCATACAAAAGTTGCCTCCAAATTTTTTAAGCAAAAACAATAGCAACTAATTCCATATCATGTGTAGGGTAATTTCACTCATTTGGCTTCGACTGATGTGAAGAATAAGCAATTACCTGATCATTTTGCATTAGTACATAACCAAGTCCTTTCAACGAAGCATCAATGTAGATAACAAAGTTACCATTTCTAAAAGGTAGTTCCAAAACTGGAGCATTCACCAATCTCCTTTTCAATTCCTGAAAACAATCATCATATTCTTTTGTCAAAATCAACTCAATACCTTTTCGAGTTAACTTATTCATTGGACTAGATAACCATGAAAAACGTTCAACAAACATCCGGTAATAACCTGACAAACCAAGAAAACTACAGATCTCATTTATATTTGTGGGTCTTTTCCATTCTTCAACAACTTTCATTTTAGCAGGATCAACATTTAAACCATTTTTTGAAACAATGTGACCAAGGAAAGAAATTTTTTGTAACCAAAACTCACACTTGCTGAATTTCCCATAATGTTTCTTTTCTTTTAAAGTTTTTATGAAAATCCTTAAATGACATTCATGTTCCTCCTTACCATTGGAATAAAATAAATTATCATCAATGAACACAACCACAAACTTATCCAAGAACTCATGGAAAATTCTTTTCAGAAGATCCATGAATATAGTAGGTGTATTGGTTAAACCAAAATTCATAACTACAAATTCATAATGGCCATATATAGTACATAACGCAGTCTTTGGAATGTCTATTTCCTTTACATTCAACTGATGGTACCCCAACCTCAAGTCAATCTTTAAAAAATAATGAGCTCCCTAGAGCTGATCAAAAAAATCATCGATATGAGGCAAAGGATACTTATTCATAACCGTGATGTTATTCACTACTCTATAATCAATTCAAAGTCTAATTTAACCATCTTTCTTTTTAACAAATAAGAGAGGAGCACCCCATGGTGACGTGGTAGGTTGAATGAATCCTTTATCTAATAAATCCTGTAATTGATTATTTAACTCTAAATGTTTAATTTGATCCATTGGATAAGGGGGTTTTGAAATTGTCATAGCATTAGGAACTAAGTCAATAGTAAATTCAACTTCTCGATTAGGTATAATACCATGAAAATCGTCAGGAAAAACATCAAGGTACTCATTTACCACTGGCACATCGTGAATCTGAATAGTTCCTTTGTTTTCAACAATATGTTCAAGGTAACATTCATTTCCATCATTTACCAGTTTCTCAGCTTCCTGATTTGTTATCTAAATCAAGGGTTCATTATTTTACACAAACTGTAAATATTTCTGAAAAGAAACCTCTTTATCTCTACAGTCAATCTTATCATGATATATAGAAAGCCAATTCATTCCCAAAATAACATCAAACTCTACTAGAAGAAAATTAATAAGGTTTGGTGGTAGATTCTTTCCACACACAAGGACAGAAAGGTTCTTATAGTTTCTTTTGGTCTCAACATTTCTTCCGGGTGTTTTTACCATAAGTTCAGTATTTATATCATGACATGAAATTCCCAATTTACTAGAAAAATTCTCAGAAATGAATGATTTTATAGACCCTGAATCAAACAACACATTGGCATAATCTGAACAAAACAACAGTGTACCTGATACAACATCATTTGATGTCCCAACATCTGCAAAAGTAGTTGCAAAGTAATTTTCCACCCCTTTCTGCATGTAGTTTGGCTGCTTTCCTTAGGTTGAGTTCTTTGTTAGAAACTCATTTTCATAATGACCCATTTCATTGCACTTAAACCATTTTACTAACTCTAAATAAGATTTTGTCTTACCATTACCCTGATCTTTTTTTGTGCTATTACAAGACTTATGTCCCATTTTACCACATCGGTATTACATAACAGAATTCAAAAGACATTCCCCAGCATGCTTTTTACCACAATTTTTACAAACGGTAAACTTAATTTTCTTACCATCAGACTTTTTTGATGAGTTCTTCCCTTTCACCTGCCACCTCGACCTATTATTCTGTTGTTTGTCAAAGAATACATGATCATCGGCAAACTCCGTTTCCACCTCCCCAGCACAACGAACAAGTTTTTCATAAATTTTGAACTCTCGAGAAGCCAATGCCCTTCGATACTTTGGCTTTAATCCTGAGTAAAAATGGTTTATTTTAATAGCAATATCTCGTATGAAATTTGGATCATACCTTGCTAGTTGAGTGAATATTTCTTCATAAGCAGCCATTGAGTCATCCTCCTGCCTCAATTCGAGGAATTGTTTTTCCATACAAAGATGGACCACCTAATGAAAATATTTCTCAAGAAACATACCTTTGAACTCTTCCCAATCAAGAAAATCAATCTCCTCGCTATCCCTGATATTTTTCACCATCAACCACCACTGATCAACATCACATTCAAAATGGTAAATAGCAAGACTAACCTTTTGATGTTCTGAACAACCCATGAAATCAAAAATCATCTCCAATGCTTTAATCCACCCTTCAGTTAGCACAGGGTCAGATGATCCTCTGAATGATGGGGGATGTTGCCTCATGAAATGCTCCACTACTAACATGTTACTCTACAGTTGATCAGGATGATCTGGTACATGGATACCACCACCATTTATTCCCTGAGTCAATAGTTCCATCCCTACAAAAAACTATTCAGTTCCGATTCCGACCATCTCAGGTTGCTAATTTGGAGGGATGTCTTCCTCCTGATGTCGTCCCAACAGAGCTTCCATGTTTCCTTTGTGGAAAACCATTCTAAATAGAAAAATATCTTAGGTGAAGAAACATAGTAATCTGTAAATGATATATCTTTTCAATATTTCCATAAATTAATTTATGGACAATAATATAACAATATTAAAATGCATAAAGTTATCTAAACCAACCTCTGATAACAACTATAAGGACCTGTCCTTAAACATTAAATAATATTGAATTAAATGAATAATTCACATTGAGGATCTTTTCAGGTTAAGATTTTTAGAGAATTAGGACATAACTATTACATCTCAAAAGATTACAAGGTAGAAATATCTACATAGTTTCCATTTTTTTCATAAAATAAAAACTCATAAAAAAGAGTCATTTAGACAGCATGACTTTTCCTTGATCCCATCCTTGACCTTATTCATCTTTAATTCCTATGAATACATTTCAAAACTTGGGATGAGCATAAAAAGATTAGTAAGGGTTATAAAACAAAGAATGAAAACATTTGTCCATAAATACATACAGAAATGGAATCTTTTACTTACCTCATGAAATCATAAGATTTATGAAAGACACATAGAAATCATAAATAATAAAGGTAACTTGTGGCATCCATATCATACTTACATTGTAGCTATCACAGCTATATAGGGAGTTACTTTGGAATATGCATCACAGTATATTCCATAAATCTCTTAGGATAATCATTCACGTTTACCTCTGTCACATTACCCAATGCATTGGAGAGCTATCTCGGGCTCACCCGCCCTAGGTTTATCATGAAACCACCCATATACATAAATAATTCCCAAGAACTATAACATGATCATAACACATAACATAAGCAAAATGGAAAGATAACATTTCCACATTGAAATAATAAAATATCATTTCAAGATATTGAAATAATAAATCCATTCTCAAAATAATTTTCAATAACAAAATTTGTAGAAAGAGTATATGGTATTTATTTTTTTTCCTTTTAAAAACATTCTGGCTTATTAAGGAAGCCATATATCAAATAATACTCACGACGGTGGAATGGTCATTGTCACTGCTTACATTAAAAAAACATTCATTTTTTTCTTTTAGTAAAATTATTTGTATAGAAATATTCCCTTTGAAAAAAAATTAAAAGTCAAAGGGTTTTATACACCGTATAAAATAAAGTCATATATAAAACTAAAAATACCTCAATGAAAGGAGATTGAGACGAAGTCCCTCACCTCGTGTCCGACTTGACCCATTCATTATTTAATCTCCTAAATAATAAACTAAAGATAATTTATACTTGCTTAAGAACCTTTTTAAAGTTTATTATTCCCTTTATATCAATTATTACCATGTTATAAACATTATTTAATTATTTAAGTTAATAACATCCATTTTGTGAATATTTGGTACTTGAGTCAAAAATGAACACCTTATATTTATTAGTTGTCCATGTGGTCAAAGGTTCATTATATCCAGAATGATATTCATGATTTGTATATCATATATATCATATATATCTAGTATATACATTTTTTATAATAGTACATAACATTTAGAGGTAAGAAATGAAATGCACCGTTCTTGGATACGGTAAGCCGTACGTATGCATGAACGCAACTTTCATTTCTATTTCTTATTTTAATGGAAATAAAACATAATGATACATAGTTATTTAATAATTCCAGTATAATATCATATATAATATTGTTAACTCCATCATTTATACATCCAACATAAGGCATTAACGAATCAAATCACTTTGCGGGGGCGGTAGTCCGCACTTTCTCAAATGAGATTATCATATTTACCCACTATGGAAACCATAAATGGGAAGTACAGAAGCATAAGGAAATCATAAACATAATATATATAATATATAAATATAGTTCCATTATAATGGCCACCATTAGATGAGGTATGATGTAATAGAACAATCATCATTTTGTGAGGCATTAGTTTGCCATCCACAGAAACATTATGTTATTCATCCATTAGATCGAGGTGTGTGTAAGTGTAGTTAGAATACATCTCTTAACAACATCCTGGTATATTGAGGATACTGGTGTTGTTACAAAAGAAAATAAGTAAAACGAGTTTATGGGTTGGAGAAGTAAAATAAAATAAAACAATTTAAGAGAATAGTTACCTTTAATTTGGGTAACTCCCTTTGGTTTGAATAAAAGGACTTTTTGAAGTTCCGTCTTCCTAAGGTAAGTCATCTAGGGGGATGAGAGGGATGTTGGGAGCTTAATTGGACTGAGTTTGTATGAGCCAAATGGCTTTCGAGGTGTGAGGAATTGGTTAGAAGTGGTCTCCTTTTATAAGGGAGAGGAGGGGCTCTTTAGGAAAGTGTGAAAATATTGTTTTATAATATAATGATATTCAGTTTCTAATGGTCCAAAAATCATTATAGTAAAAGTTAAGATGATTCATGGTCTAAATAAAATCATCCAATCAGAATTGGACATGTTTTGGATAATATGTTAATCATTATAATCTTATTTATTTAAATGATTTATTAATTAGGTAAATACTGCATCATTATTATGTCATACATAATTTAATTCATTTTTTTCAAAAAATTATAAAAAAACACCATGATGTGGGAAATCTTTTTATCTTTCCAAATAATATTTATAGTAAAAAAACATGGCTTATATATCACCATATAAAAAATAATTTACTAAAAGAGTATTGTTATTGTAAATTTTGTCTTTACATTAAATTAATTAATCTAAAGAGTTATTATCTTTCACAAGTGGATCCATGGGGCCCCAAAATCGACCCAAGGATTCCCATGGTCGGCCAATACTCATCCATTAAGGTTAGGACAAATGTTACGGTAATTTTGAATTATTATAATATTTTTTTACCCTGAATTACCTTACTTACCTTTAACCGCGGTAAATAAAAGTCAAAAGTTACTATTCGCCAAAAATTATTTTCATCTTAATTTACCACATTTTAATTATTGATAACAACCAAGTATGTTGGATTTTTGAAATTCAATTCACAGAAGTGGTAAAATTTAATTTAAATGAAAAATTCTGGTTTTTAACTACTACTATGTGGTGTCACTATTCATCAAAAAATGAAGTTTTTCAGAAAAATAATAAAAATTCAGCCTAAGAATTATTTGATATTCCGAATTCAAAATTGATGTCTATTTTTCCAAATTCAAAACATAGAAGTGGAATTAATTAGTTTAAAAATTCATTCCCGTTGTTAAAACAAATAGCGTGTTTTTAAGAAACAATAACTATCAAAAGATTGATACTTGTTTATGTCCAATTTCAAAGTGAAATAAATTCCAATGAAAAATATTGGATTAAATGGTAAACATATATTTCAATTTCACTTTAATACCAATTAAAAAGATAGTCTAACAATATAAATAAATTAGATTAAACATAACGTTTTAATTAAAATACAATATTTTCACTATTCATTAAAAAATGAACTTTATCAGAAAAATACCAAAAAATAATAATCAAAGTAGAATTTGATGTCCCTTTTCTAAAGAAAAATTTAATTTGGACAATTAGAATGTATTAATGTGACCGAAACTATATTTAAAGAGGGTTCTCCATTAAAAGGCGATAAATCGGCCTTTTAATGTAAATTATGCTTAAAATTAGATTCAATCACATTTTAAGCCTCTAACTTTTATTGGATAAATGTAAATACATTTTAAAAATATGTATAATCATATTGTAGTTATTTTCATTCATTTATGCCAATTCAATGGCTAAGAGTTAACTACCATTTAAAATAATAATATTATATTATCAGTGTGCAACTTAAGATTCCAAAGAAACCCGTTGTTGCGTATCGAGTACGCTATCGAACATAGAAACCCTTTTAAAGTAAAATTAATATTTAATTCAAAAATATTAATAAATATGAAATATGTCTTATTATTTATTTACTTGGGATGTTATAGTATATGTGATAATCCCATGCTTCATATTGGTCTAAAAAATAAGCTCCATGTCTATCTTCCAATATAGGAATTGTCCTCTATGACCATTCATCTGTATGAGGGTGGTATGTTGTGACCAATCACCAGTGAGTACTTTGGGATTTTTTTAATCCCATCGAATAGTGAGACATGAAATTATATTCTCTTAAGAATAATTTTATAAATGGTAATTAATATAATCCTACAATCTCATGGACTTTTATCTTCCCCAAATCAACTATTAGGTGAGTCTCTCTAATTGGTTGGTAGTGATACACCTTTGTTAATGTATCAATGATCACATAGATTGTATCATGTCACCCCAAAGTCCTGCGTAAAACCATCAAAATTTCCATTTATCCATCTTCCCCTTTACACTTGTGTGTTGAAAGAGTCTAGAAAAACCCAATATTATGTTTGTTCTCATTCTTTTCCATCTAGTAGGTAACACATCGGGACACATAACAAATAATGTCCCTCATCTCTTTTGCCACCAGAAATCTCTTAGGATGTTATGGTATATCCTAGTTTCTCCAAAATGAACATCCCTTCTAGAGGAATGGAATACCTCATCAGATCCTCTCTGATGAAAGTAGGGACTACTACTCCCTCTCATACCAAGTTCACACCCTAATTTTCCATTAAAAATTAGACAATTAGGTCACAGCATCTATTGTTTCTCTCATCATAGCACAAACTAGGTATAACTCTATATATGTCTTCACTTGGTCCACAATAGAGTATGTGATCACAAAATGGGTGCACATTATTGACCCTTAATCCTATGAGGCATCCATCCTTGATTCATTCAACAAGATCATCAAGATCTAATGTTCCACAAAAGGGTGCTCGCCATGCTCCTACATAACCTATGTCATATAACAAATAGTATCTATAATAACATTACCTTACTCTAGGGAGTAATAAATATCAAAATAAAACATCAATTGATTCTATACCCAAATCCTTACTCTACGGTTCTGGTCCCACGATATGAAGATGAAATGGGGCCTCTTATGGTAAATTTAAAAAAACCTCTCACTAAAGAGGTAGTGTCTCCAATAGCTCATGTAATAAACCATAGCTATTTGTTCTAAGTAATGAGTAGGGTGGTTTCACTAATGGGAAAATAACTAACATGGACTATGAAAAAATACATGCTCTTAATACATCAATACTTCTCCCAAAACAATTCAATATGCATCATCATATACAACATATTGGATCCCTGTATCAGGTAGTATTAGAACTAGAGATACAGCTAATATCCTATTCACCTCAACTAACACATCTTCACACTTTTCTAACCACTAAAATTTTTCACCATTCATCATCAATGATTTTGTGACTGATAATATCTAGTAGAAGTCTTGGATAAACCACAAGTAATATCCTACTAATCACAGAATGATCCTTCTCTCAAAAACATTCTTGGGATGTTTCCAAGACACAACTTACACACTTTCTCTGGGGCTATTGATATAAATATCTCTGGCATCTCATGCCTTATAAACTTCTCCTACTAAATCCACTTGTCACACTTTTACATCTTTGAATAAATTAGATGTGATAATGTGTACATAAGAATATATCAAGGTTACTTTAATGATTATCTGGTGTTAATGATTATTTGAGGATTTATTCAATGAACACAATGATGAACGACTCCATATATGAGATGAATATATTCATCATGATATACAAGGAAACATTTATAATTTTTTTAAGTTCAAATTGAATCACTAAGTACTCGTAAAAACTATTCATTTTCTTAAATTTCTTCTTCATAATGTCCTCTATAAATCATAGTAGGTTGTATCTAGATCAAAGACCAAAATAAAATAACCGCCAGGCTCACCATAACTGATTGAAATGAAAAAACAATCCTAGTAATGGTATATATTTTCTTCACAATTTATGGGTTTAACATTCAGTAATATATGTAGAGTCGAAGACTAACATTCTACTTCTAGGAAAAAAACACAGGTTGTCCCCATGGTGAATCATGCATCGTGATAAATCCATTTACTATAATCCATTAAGATTCAGTTTGAGTACCTTCATCTCAGCTGAAAAATTATGATATTGGTTTATCTAATTGGATAGTCCAAATGATATGAGATCTATCTCACCTTATATTTCTGATCCTTCTTAGTAATTACATGGTTAAGGATTTTCACAATTATTTCAAACTATTACTCTTCATTATTAAGGCATGCAATGATGAAGAAGGGTCATGAATTATGGGGATGAAATTTATGAAAAATTAGATATTATTTCTGAAATCCTGTTCCTTGGACAAGAACTAAGTGAAATACTTCAGGATGAAGCTTCTCTGGAACCCAAAATGCCAAGAAAGTACAGGCGCATGCTCAACTACATTCTCATAAATATCATGTTGTAAATAAGAAACAGCACCCATTATTTGATATTGTCATAATACTTCCCTTGTTTTCTAATAAGACTATGTTGAATTTATATCCCCTATCACTAAAAGGAAAAACTTTGTAAAATAGAGTAATGAGGATAAACCCAAAACATTATATGGTATGACACAAGGTTATCATAGTAGTCTACCCTTAACCCAACAAATAACCCTACAAGAACTAACCCCAGTGTCCATCCCTACACATTAGTCAAAGGCAACATATATACACTAACACAACAACTTGATCATCACAATTAATTAATTCTAATAAAAATATATCTTAACTTCTTGGAAAACAAAGAAATACAACACAATCGGAGAAACATTCATGAATAAAAAGAAAAAATCGAGGAATTTAATTAATGAACTACAATAAAGCACAAAAATATGGGTATAGATGGAATCTAGACATATGTGACTACTCATTATTCATGAATTCAATCAAAATATCATGAATCACGTATCAACTTCATGTTCATCCCCCAAGGTTAACTTAATCACTAGCCACAGAAAAACATAATTTTTACCACTTTATGGAAACATAGAGTTCTATTATACAATGATGTCCAGGAACTATCATATTTCCCATACTCAACTCCCAATCATAATATATATTGTCTACCCTCCCCCAAATCTTGGAATAGAGAAGAATTTTTTTAAAATCATGATCCTATGATAACAATATGCAACACACCATTCCAATATATCGGGTCTGAGGAAAATTACCAATTGACCTTTGTGCACCTCCTTATATTCAAGATGATTCCAAATAGTAGTGAGGGTATGAATATATTAGTGGGGACACTATAACCTCAATATAATATTACATGATCAATAAAAAATCCATAAAATATTATAAATAACCTTGGTATACATGTGGAGTCGAAATAATATAATACAATTCATATAATATTATTGTGTTCTTAATTTGGAAAGAATATCCAGTGTATAAATAATATTATAAATAAACATTAATAAAAGGTTCCACTAGAGTTTTTCCTATTTTGTTACTAGTTTTATTCTCTACTAATTAGTTATCCACCAAAGGGCCCTTTCCCATCACTAAATCAATAATTATGAAATCTAAAAGAGCATTGACAATTTTTAGTAGGGTTTGAGTATAAGACTCAGTAGGATACCTCCAATTAATACTTAATATATATTGATCAAGTAAAATATGTTAATTCCATGAATGTAATTAATTACTAATAATTATAACATTATAAATTAAAAAACTAGGGGTTATGCACTGGCCTAACCAATAGAATCATCAAATTCTACCAAATTCAGCTCTATTCTCTAAGTAATTAGATGATTTTGGTAGCAACCAAAATAGACACTCATGTAGTGAACATATCACCCAAACAAAATCACGGGATCATTGATACATGCAACTTTGATTAGGGTTCAAGTGAAAAATAATTCTCCCAAGTCATCTAGACAATGATTTATTGATATATGACATGAAACTCGTAGGTAAACTAGGAATTGAGAATCCTGATACATATTTGTTGAGAAAATCCTCAATATAGCATGCAATGATATCATAAAATATACACCTTGTTCTCAGATAAATCATTACCATCATCAAATGTCAATAACACTCCCACCAAAAAGGATAAACATGTCATGATGGTCCACCCATTCTGAGAATTAAGAATGATACCTCTGAATGGAGTTAATATATATTTAATGGAGAGAATTCAAGAAAAAATCATCATCTTGAGAAACAAGGCTGATGAATATAACATCATGTGATCATTATCAAAATGGGAAATAAACAACTATACAATAATTCATGAAAAAATATATCCCAACAAATAACATAGTCAAAACTAACACCCACATGCGATCACAACCAAGAAAAATTATCAATTATTCCAACATAAATGTTATAAAATGGATTAAAGTTTAACAATAAAACCTAACTAGTACTCTGCCCGTGCACAAGCACGGGAATATTAATTTTTCTTTTAAATCATATAGGTGTACATCTAAAATAATTCTGTGGACATAGAAATAAAAAAACTGAAAACAGATTGAAGATAATGTAATAAAAACACTGAAACAGTGAAACATCTAATAGTTGGGAGATAAAACAGATGCAGGTGAAGCCAAAAAGGTTACAACATTAAATTACATCACAATATTAAACGAATAAAAATATCATTTCATGTTTAAATTTCAATCAACAGAAATACAAAATTCCATCCCAACGTCAAACAAAAAAGGTTACAACATTATGATAATGAAATATTTAGTTTGTCTCTTAGCCATTCCAACAGCAGTGAACAGTCCCATCAACGATCAGTCCTATCATCACAATATTTATTGTAGTGAGAATTATCTGAAATAGGTAACAAATTTAGGAGATATAGACTACACTGTAGCTTCAAAATACCAAAATAGTAGTACAAAAAATTCTTATAAACTCTATGAACATGCACATAAGTTAGAAGGAATATGATGATTACCAATTTGAATTGAGAAGAAGATATGCAGTATGTTATCATGATACAGGGGGGGATGGAGCTGGGCTAGGGGAGGGGGGGCTGGGCAGGGGGAGGGGGGGCTGGGGAGGGGGAGGGGGGAGCTGGGCAGGGGGAGGGGGAGGAAGGGAGCTTGGCAGGGGGAGGGGAGGCTGGGTAGGGGCAGGTGGATGGATGGAGGTGGGCAGGGGGAGGGGGGGAGCTGGGCAGGGGGAGGGGGGAGCTGGGCAGAGGGAGGGGCTAAGCAAGGGCAGGGGGAGGGGCTGGGCAGGGGGAGGGGGAGCTGGGCAGGGGGAGGGGGCTGGGCAGGAGTAGGGGGAGGAAGGGAGCTGGGCAGGGGGAGGGGGCTGGGCAGGAGTAGGGGGAGGAAGGGAGCTGGGCAGGGGGAGGGGAGGCTGGGCAGGGGCAGGTAGATGGATGGAGGTGGGCAGGGGGAGGGGAGGCTGGGCAGGGGCAGGTGGATGGATGGAGGTGGGCAGGGGGAGGGGGCTGGGCAGGGGGAGGGGGCTGGGGGAGGGGAGGCTGGGCAGGGGGAGGGGAGGCTGGGTAGGGGCAGGTGGATGGATGGAGGTGGGCATGGGGAGGGGCTGGGCAGGGGGAGGGGGCTGGGGGAGGGGAGGCTGGGCAGGGGGAGGGGAGGCTGGGTAGGGGCAGGTGGATGGATGGAGGTGGGCAGGGGGAGGGGGGAGCTGGGCAGGGGGAGGGGGGAGCGGGGCAGAGGGAGGGGGCTAAGCAAGGGCAGGGGGAGGGGGCTGGGCAGGGGGAGGGGGAGGAAGGGAGCTGGGCAGGGGGATGAAGGGAGCTGGGAAGGGGGAGGGGAGGCTGGGCAGGGGCAGGTCGATGGATGGAGGTGGGTAGGGGGAGGAAGGGAGCTGGGCAGGGGGAGGGGAGGCTGGGTAGGGGAAGGTGGATGGATGGAGGTGGGCAGGGGGAGGGGGGGAGCTGGGCAGGGGGAGGGGGGAGCTGGGCAGAGGGAGGGGGCTAAGCAAGGGCATGGGGAGGGGGCTGGGCAGGGGGAGGGGGAGCTGGGCAGGGGGAGGGGGCTGGGCAGGAGTAGGGGGAGGAAGGGAGCTGGGCAGGGGGAGGGGGCTGGGCAGGAGTAGGGGGAGGAAGGGAGCTGGGCAGGGGGAGGGGAGGCTGGGCAGGGGCAGGTAGATGGATGGAGGTGGGCAGGGGGCGGGGAGGCTGGGCAGGGGCAGGTGGATGGATGGAGGTGGGCAGGGGGAGGGGGGGAGCTGGGCAGGGGGAGGGGGGGAGCTGGGCAGAGGGAGGGGCTTAAGCAAGGGGCAGGTGGATGGATGCAGGTTTACTACATGATGTGGGATTACAGTTTTTCACAGCTTTGGTTTTACAGGTTTAGAGGTGCAGGATTAATGTTTGAAATGGGTTTATAGGTCTGCCCAGCTTTGATGTTTGCTGGGGAGTAGAGATATTGGTATTCTCATCATTGATGTGTTCTGATTTGATGTGTGATGTGATCCATTGATGTGTGCTAGGGGATTATAGGATATACCATTAGTTCATAGAAATGCTGATATTTAATATCCTAGGTAACATATTGAAATGGTTCACAGAACCATTGTTATTCAAATGCTGGATAACATATAAACTTAAAGAAACATAAAAACTTCCACCTTCTCCCATAAAAACTCAGTCAAATCATATATATGGAGGAAATAAATAAAATCAGGGAATAACTGGAAGACAAATACTTACCTGGAAATAAGTGTTTCCTATAAGTTAATGGTTAAATGAAAATGAAAGCAGGGAATAATATTGCCTACAACATGAAGTAACTACTTCCAGACTCATTAATGATCTAAAATCGCATTACCTAACAAATCACAGAAGCTCCTCTCTGCATCCAATCACCCCCAATTATGTACACCTGAAACGAAGTAGACTTGTTAGCCTTCTAACATGCTCAAAATCTAGAATTATTTGAGAGACACATGCACAAAAATCATCAATTTCCACTGCAATGATATAATGAAAATAAGATACATTGAAGATAAATATATTAATACGTCAATACAAGAAAAATATATAGTTTCTGTACCAAATACTCTGTCATTGTTCCACTTGACTCCTAAACATCCAGTGATTTCATATTCCTACAACAGAGTTGTAAATTGAAAAAATTAAACAGGATTCGAAACTCAACTGAATAAACATTTACACATAATGAATGTTGCCAAACTGCAAAAATAAAGTGGATTTCATACAAAATATTGAATAAATATGAGTACTGTTTTCATAAAATACAAAATTACAGGAGAATCAGAGAGAAACCGGGAGGAAGAACATCTTCCTGTAATGAAAATATGAGTACTGTTTTCCAATATTTCTTACTACGTGATGGGCAACATCTTCCTGTCATGAAAATTTATTAATGATCATAACAACTACCCCTGCCAAGACCATCCCCTCCCCCCCCCCCCCCCCGCCAAGCCCATCCCCTCCTCCATGCAGTTAAAAAAACAGATAGTTTGGAAGAAAGTTAAAATAAACAATTGTGTACAAAAAATGATTTATTCCATAAAATTAGAATCAGGTTTTCTGAAGAAGAATTTTCCTTCTCACTGTTTTTTTCTCAGATTGAGATGAAGAACTAACCAATAGTGAGTCCAGTGGTAACTGTCTAGAAGTACCGAAATCAGAATCTGCCCATATATAGGTGTCTGCAACATCAACCTTCAATCTACCAGCAGATCCACTCAAATCCATAAGATATTATTTGTCTTGGTTCTCAATTTAAACACATTGAGACAAAGCATTACCACCTGAAGAACCAATAATATCATTTGAAAGAGTTACCTCGTCATGTACTGGAAGAGACCTCGTCTCATTCATAGGCCTATAGAAGTTAAGGAAATTATAAGAGAAATCCTAAAACATAGTAGTAAAAATTATGTTGAATTAATAAGTAATAGAAATTTATATTGGGCATTCATGATATAAATTGGAAACACTGAAAGGATGGAAATTACTTACAAACAGACCAGTGTTTGAACACAGGTTCAGTTCCCTGATTTAGTACACAATTCAGGCAGATGAATATATGCGTAACGTCCATAGAAGAAACCTACAATTTTCTTGGAAAACCAAATACATAACATATAACTCAGTTTTTAAAAAGCATCAGCTGTGACTAAAATATACCCAAAATAAGGCATTAGAAAGTCTATAATGAAACACCTCCACCATTATCCTACTACATATTGAGTAATGTCCAGAATATTTAAAAAATATCCGACAAACGATAACTGATACGAAATCAAAATTAATGGAGTACGTCCAGAATGTTGTGAATACTGTCCAGCATGATATGCGTCCTGCATGGAAATCATCCACCTGGTTAATATTATAATAAACTTATAGAAAATTACAACTGAAACAGACTCCATGAGAAATTACAGAAACATCAATCTGCTGATTTTTGTGTATTGCAGTTAAGGTTGGAAATCAGATGATTAAAAACCAATTAAACAACCACTTATTTGTATTACCTTGACAGTAAAGCAGAAAATGTCAATCTAATTTCTTATTTTTCTTCTTCAAGTCGGCCTTCGATCCCCTTTCTTGTTGAGTACAATGAGTAATTGTACCTAAACTGTGTCGAGTACACTGGATACCATGTTGCATGTCATCCTCTGCATCAAATTCTTGTGAAAGGTTTATCTACATAAGGAATATACTTAGCAGAATTAGAAGCTAATTGATGAAGTTCAAATCAAAGCAGAACAAATGTGGTTTTCAATGAAATGAACATTGTGTATATTATATTCATTGAAAGTAATCACTAATCATGCATTTACTGTTAAAGCAGATGAAGTAAGCTATTATTCAGATATGACGACTGTTACATACCTGAGTAGATAACCGATTAGACGTACATGCATCATACATACTGGCAGTGTTTGAAGTTAATGGAGAAGACCTACCTGTTTGATGTTCCTATTATGCAAGGTTGGAAGGACAATTAAAGCAACATTACTAATGTATGTTATTTTTGCAGAATGAAAATAGAATGAAGCACATTGTACCTTGATAAATTCAATGCCACTACTCAGTTGTGAAGACCCACTACTTTGATGACCCTGTAGAGTTTATTCATTCCCAACATGAATAGTGAAGTAATTTTAAGTTATAAATGGATAATAAAAAATGAAATACTATAATACCTTATTATGTTCAATGCTGTCTGTGAAGCTGGTAATGTAGTTGTCATTATCACTGATATATAGTACTCTAAAGCTGTTTTGTTCAAATGAACGATGACGGTTTTGAATATTGTAATTGCTAACATCAAGTGACAGTAGCAGTTTTTTTGATTTAAAAATGTTCAACTGTGGAGGAAAACCATACTCATCTTCGTCCTAAATTACAATTTTTAAGCAGTGTCAGGAAAAATATGTCATTAAAATTATGAGCTCAGAAAAGTAGTTATTTCTACCTATATCATAACAGTTCTCAATTCTGCAGCTGTTTTATGTATGAACTGGGTGACTTGTTTGTCAAATAAAACAACCGAACATGAGTCTGTGCTATCAGTAACCATTAGTTGCACTCGAAATCTGTAACATGAAATATTGTGTTGACATGGTCAGCGTTATTATGTAATTTGCTTTTATTTGTATGATGTAATCATAGTGACAGCAGTTCATTTAAAAAATAAATAATAAGAAACCTGGGAGTGGTGCTGTTAGGCGACAATTTGCAAGTGTGGCACCAAATTTTGTCTTCTAAAAATTGAACTTTCTTCATGCAGAAGTTACATGAATTGAAAAACCAACTGTGAGTACTTTGAACTTTTACTACTGTAGCTGCAATTAAGCATCGTGTAGGCTGCAGTATAGTAAGTTCATAATAACAATATCATTACAACAGGCTTTGTGTCAATAAATCATAATACAGCATTTGGAATTCATGAAAATTTGGATGATTTACTTACCTCGTAACAGTTTTTTACATCTGATATTGTTTTCTTGTTACTCCAATACAAGACCGTTGTAGAGGCGCTAGCAATAGTAGGGGGTGGGCTGTGCAGTTGTGTTGTTATTACCATCCCAGACCTGGAAATTTGAGAATGAAATTCAGGAAGATAAACTATAATAACAATTATGTAAAACTGTTTGGTTTCACAGAGATTAAACTTGTTAAGTAGCCAATTTTTTTTACATATAATGATACCTGCTTCTTAAGTTCTCTGCTTCTGGAATAAGAAGGTTGTAAAGTATTTTCGTTGCATTCTTTGTAGTTGTGACAATAATAGAAGCTGAAAGGATAACGTAGTCAAACGAAGCATAATTAAATAGTTACGTGTTCATACAAATCAATTTATGAATGAATTAGTAACTGCAATAGTTTGTAAAGAAAAACTTTGTAGCGTCAATAGAAAACATACTGCTCAACCGCTTCACCCGGACGAGTTGTAATATCAGTATTGTAGATGACTGTTTGTTATTTTCCAAGTACTCCGTCATTTCTCGTACGTAATCACCCCATAAACTACAGGTTATTTGGGAACCTCTGTATGAAAAGAAAGTAACAGAAAGAATGAATATTTTTTCTTTCCGTTTTTGTAATAAAAAATTTACAGCAACATGGACCTGTCATCCTGAAGAGTAATCTGCATCCTCTGGTTTGAAGAACCCATATATTCCAGTGGTTTAGTGTGTCGTAGTATTCCAATTATTTCTGTAAGATATATGACAGAAATGAGGTTACGGTTATTACAGTAAGGTATAAGTTAGGAAAACTAAAATGTTTGTTTTGTTACTCATTTGGTGAGAAAACTATAACATGATGCAAGTTTATTTAACGTACCTATTAAATGCTCTTCTGGAACCTTCATTTGAATAATATCATCGAAAGATGTAAAATCAAAACTGAACAAAGGAATCTCTGCCTCACATGGACGAACATTTGTTGTTGATGTGAACATTATTCTGCAGGAATGTCTACATCCCAAGTAACTGCCATGGTTTGCTGTTATTTGGAAGTTTTGTATAATAAAGCATTCCCCTTCACGCATTAGATCTTTGTACTTTGTGATAAGCTGGCGGGTATTGATCGTACACTGAATCTTTATCCCCTTGTGATACAATGTAAAAACATAAGAACAATGATTAAAATAGGTTGTCACATAGGACAGAGACATAATATATACGAAAGAAACTGAAAATATTCACGTAATGTATGCTTACCTCTTTATCAGTAAGTATTAGATCTATAGCAACAACTGCATTAGAGTAGTTTGGCGAAGAATTGCACCACATGTTTAAAACACGAACCTCTATCCTTAGTGTCTCATCATCATCTGGGGTAATCGTATTCAGTGGGGTAATTGATCTGGACATTATCTGTTCAATCTGTACTAATTTAAATATCATTGAAAAAAGAAAGATATGAAGCAGTTTCACATTTATTAAAGTACAAATTCCAACTTCAAACTACTATAACAAATACGACAAGATATTTAAAATGGTATCTATGGCAGGTTTTCAAATATTTCTTTATACACAATATTATGCGTGTAATGAGATGATGTGATATTGTTATCATCCACAACAATTTTTAAACCACTGGGAGAAGTGACTCTAGAAACCGCAACATATAGTTGACCATGAGAGAAAACAGGTTTGCGTAGATATAACCCAACAGAAGACAACGATTGACCTTGACTTTTATTAATAGTCATTGCATAAGAAACTGTGAAAGGATATTGTCTTCTCTGTAATTTGAAAGGCCATCTACCGTCAGAGTGTGTCATAGTAAGTCTTGGGATGAATGCGGAATACCCTGATTGACAACCAGTCAAATTTTTTGCTCCAATGACATGATCACCTAAGTGTGTAACCACCATACGGGTGCCGTTACATAAACCAGCAGATTGATCCACATTTCTTAGTAACATAATGGGGACACCGATTTTTAGATAAATCTTGTGGGCAGCTAGTCCGGAGACGTTTATACAATTCAACATCTCAGAGGTGTATATGTTTTCGGCCCTATCTGTATCAAAACTCGCATTGCAAATTGTATCAGAGCTGAAGTAGTCTTTTTTTTTCAGAGTTTGTGAGAGACATCATGTAATCGTTTACTTCTTGGACAATATCACGGGTTGGAGCATGAATGGCATGCTCTTTAAGATAGGAGGCATCACTGAATTCCTTAATGAAATTTGGATAAGTATGCTCCACTATAGCCGTCATTGCATTTGAAGTGTAGTTAAGTAGCAATGTAGAAGGAATTTGGAAGATCGCTTCACCGTCATTAGGTTCTCCAAATCGTCCTTCGCCAATATCTAAAGTCCATTTTGCAAATTGGTGGACCTCATTTGATGTATCGGTGGATGTAGAAGAAAGCAATCTCATGTTCCTTGTTAGAGTTAATACCCGACAGTGTTGCCAAAGATATGAAGACTTAATACATGAAAATACAATGTCGTTTCTATTACCACCTGGTATTACTGGTAATATTTGTCTAAAATCTCCACCCAATACAACTGTCAGACCGCCAAACAGTAAATTTGCAGCATTTTCATTTTTCTCTGTCATTATATCTCGGAGAGTACGGTCTAGAGCCTCAAAGCAGTATCTATGAACCATAGAAGCCTCATCCCAAATAACCAGCTTTGTTGAATGTAGTAGTTCTGCTAAATCACTTCCTTGCTGAATATTGCAAACAGATTGTTCAGTAATGTTTATTGGAATACGAAATTTAGAATGTGCAGTGCGTCCGCCTGGAAGCAGCAATGATGCAATTCCACTTGAAGCAACCGCAAGTACAATAGATCCCTCAGACCGAAGTAATGATGTCAGTATTTTCCATATGAATGTTTTACCTGTGCCCCCATATCCGTGCAAGAAGAAGAATGCTCCAGAATTTGTAGATATAGAAGACAGAATGACATCCATAACCTCCTTCTGTTCATTGGTAATCATAGTCATTGAAGTTCTGTACTCAGTTCGTAGTAACTCTCTATTGTAATTTAGTTCGTCCGCCACCAAACGATTCACAGGACTATGAATTGAGGAATATGGTACTGGCATGGGAGGATAAAATCGAAGAGACGTTCCATTGCTTCGCAATATATGCTCTATTTCAAGCAGAGCATACATCTGAATCTGATGTTCACTGAGTGTCAAATCTGGTAAAACACAAAGTAAACACAAAATAAACAGCAGAAGAGGAAGTTTTATTAATGTATATCATTTTCCCTTAATTTTGATAAATCAGTAATCATAATCATCATTTTTAATTATTATATACATGTTTTAGTAAACTGTAAAGGTTTAAAGAATAAACCATTTGTTTATATGCAGTCCACGTTATATGTGTTTAGTTGAAGTTTAGCTATACTTGATTATTTATGTGTAAAATCTGTTCTATTTTGGGAAGACCATTTATATGGTTTTGATGTTCTGTGAGTGAAATATAGTAAAAAGAACAACATGATATCATAGTTGTAATAAAGAAAATTCTTTCAGTGAACATAACAGCCTGCAAGTATTTTAATAAATCAATATCATTGGATTTTGAACTAAAATGTATGCGACTATATTTTCTAAATAGCATAATAAGGAAAATTGAACAGAAAACAGTTATGTGCAACTGGTTTGACTATATAAGATGACAGACGCTTGCAGACCTTCCATCTGAAGCCTCTGTCTTTGGGAATATAATATGTCTTCAGCTAGAATGTGACAAGTTTGCTGCCAAACAATGTCCGGACGCGAAATGTTATTCGTAAACAACATGCTTGCAAAGAGCCTGCGTACATAATGTCCCATTCCACAAGTGGAAACCTCTTTTATAGCTGCAATAAATTCTGCGTCATCAGCTAGTAGTCCCAAAGCAGAACAGGCCTCTCTAAATGGGCCATGAGTTACGGAGTTCACTGTTTTGATATCTTCATATGATGTAGGTCCTCTGATTTTTGTTAGAAGTATCCGTAGGTAAAACAGCTCTCCAGTTGTTTGAGGCACATAGTAAAGCCTGCCAATATAAAACCCCTGCCTTCGAGGATGCCATTTCCTGTCATTTGAGTGATAAACAAACTTTGTTGGGAATTCTGCAAAAGTCAATGCCCTAGCTTCTGGGTACTCTGAATTTGCTTAAAACCAAGAGGTGAACATTGAATCTTTGACGTTATTGTGATTTAAAACATCAACAATTTTATCTGTGTCATTGTAGGTTATAGAATGTTCTCCTGGTAGATGGAAACGTAACCTCTCTACTGATGGATATCTGTAATGGATATCATAAGAAAATATCCTCCAAGAGGCCTCACAAGGGGATATGTATCGACAATCGTAATACATTTTAATTTCATCCACATTATTGTCTGATACACCACTGTTGTTGCTCTCATAGAGTTCTGCTGTTACACGATCATTACCTTTGCTAATATATTTAAACAAATACTTGATGGAAGACGACTGATTGCAGACTTCAATATTAAGATGAGCTTGATACTTTAATAGCAAAACAGGATTGTATGGTACGGCATACCGATTATCCAAAGGGATTCCTTTTTTTAGAACTGTTATTCCATCATCCCTTCTGCGATAGAGAACATAACCATCATCATCAACAGTGGTATGCCCAAAAAATTTCTTTGGAAAAAATTTGGAACATTTTCCGTTTCCCATACATGGTGATGTACGTTGAGCATCACCGCATGGGCCGTGGATCATAAAATTTTTAACAGCTACGTGTAGTCTTGGGTAGTCTTTCTCATTTGGAATTTCAGCACATACAATTTTGTTCACTTGTGCTGGAGTGTGAACTTTATTTTCAGGACTGAGAAATAGAAGGATGTGCACGTGGGGCAAGCCTCGTTTTTGAAACTCCACGGTTCGAACAACTGCAAGGTAGGTTAATAATTTGACAATTAGTTGAAGAAGATAATCAATACAAAAAGGAAGTAAAATTACTGAAAAAATCTGTAGTAGTAACCTACTCGTGACTTCCCAAAAAAATTGCCTTCTCTTAATTCTTTCATTAGACAGTCTACTTTAATATTGAATACTCGAGATAATATTTGCGGGCAGTCTGGTGGTCGGAGGTGTCGATTTCTAGTAAATCGAGTTATTTCAGGCCACATTGGGTTACATGTAAATGTCAAAAACAAATCTGGATACCCAGCCCAATTACATATCGACATAGCATCTTGGTAATTCTGGATCATATACCTTGGTCAACCCATAAAAGAAGAAGGTAATACGATACGCTTCCCGCACGACGTCCCTTCACGGTCCCCTCGAATCAATGCATCTTGCAACCCATTGTATAGTTCAACTCTCAGTTTCTTTTGATTGAAGTGAATGAATGATAGTCTTTGAGACTCAATCATTGTATAAGCATCAACTATAAATTGTTGGAGTAATATTCTAGAATGTAGTAAGATGGATAAATCATTGTCACAGAATTGCAAGTGGAATGCAAAGTATTCTCTCAGTGTTACCTTTATGAGGGTATTACTTGTAGTGAATTGAGTATAACGATGTAAGATGTTGTCGCAATATCCATCCTGACCACCTGTGAAAATCAATGGATATTGCAAAGGAAGATACAGTGGGTGCAACTCATCAATTCGTTGTAAATCACCGCTTTTGGTTTGAAGGATGATGTCTCGTTCACGGTTGAGATCCTCAATATCACCGACCATCAGCATTTCTATCTCTGATGTATTTGGAAGGTTATATGTACCAGGGTTAGTTTGTCTTCTTTTAAGGAGTCATAGCTTTAAATTTGGAACCTCTTGTCTGTTAAGCACATCCCTTGCATTTAGAAATTCTCGAGCCAGAGCATTTTTTTCATGAAGCATTTGTTGTAGGTTCTGGACAACACTGTAGTTAAGAGTAGATTGTTCATTTCTTTCGTCAAACCTGGAGAAATTGGTAATGTTAATTTAGGAAGTTGAATGTTATGTTAAATGATCGTAAATAATTGAGTATAACTGATACCTCGTTCCGCGAATCCTATTTTGACACTCATGCGCGGTATCGTAGACGTATAGCTGTGCGAACCTCGGAGGTTGACCATCTGATGGACATAAACTGCCAATGCGATGGTAGTTCTTTCCATGTAACCTGTACACACATGGAGATTGACCATTATTGAATGACCTATCTACCTTTCCACCCAATGAGGTGAATGCAAACATTGAGTTGTAAATATGGATGTGTTCTTGGAATAATCGGGATTCAGCAGAAGTACGATCAAACACCAGCTTCCGGAGGTATTTGGGACATTCTGGTAGTAAGTGTAAAGAAACCTTTCCCATTGAGCAACATAGAGCAAAACGTTGGTGCTGTCTGTTGCTAAATTTCTTGTTCCTCTCAGCAAACCAAAAAGAAGCTCTACAATGCTCACATATGTTACAAGGATCTCCGATATCATAATAACCTGATTGAACAAAGTTGCAATGCAGAAAATGTTATTATAAATTGGAACATAACAGCAGGTACCATGATATAGTCTAAATGAACCGCTTTGAGAATCATATAGTTAGTAGACGAACCTGTGTCCTCTGCAGTGTATTGTTCTAGTGACACTTCTGTAGCAGCAAGAGGTATGTACTGTTAGACTCCCTGTAATGTTAAATAACTCTTTAACTTTAGTGATGTAACATGTACATTTCATTACCTATACAGTTTACTGCACCGTTAATGTCAGCAGTTCTGTTTTGTTGAGAGTCACAAATATTTACTCTGATTGAGTCTCGAATAGTTGAAAGGGATTCGGAACCTGAAAGCAATAATAGAAGACAACTAACTGTAATTTATATTATACAGTGCGATATATATGTTAGCGTGTAAAATATCCCATCAGGCATACCTATAACGGATAAGGAATTGTTGTCCCCTTCTACAGAAGAAGCTCTGCAACATATGTTGGTATAGGGCAGAATAAGGTGTATATCTGTAATCAAAGGTATATTAATGTGTATAAACAGTAAGCACTCTTACCTTGTTGAGGTACCAACTGATGAATCTGGTTGAGTGTTTTCTCCATTTAGTAATGCTGCAGAAAATGATGAATGAAATGTTATTAGGGGTTTTCATTTGTTGCAGGACAGACAATATGTGCATGGAATTTATTAGTAATGCTACATACAGAAATGTATTGGAGATTCTGTCAAGGTAGTCAATCGTTGTTTCCGTTTGTTAGATCCAACAGATATCGTTGATGTAGCTGGAGATGGTTCTGGCACTGTGCATAATGGATAAGTTGGTTATTAATATTTTGCGGTTCTGTGAAATGCAGTGTGTAGTTCCTTCAAAGTTTATGTAACTACAGTGGCCATGCATGTGACTTCATTTGTGTTTGAAACAGATGGTAGATGGGAATTGCTAGGGGCTCCAGATTGGCTATCAGATGCCATATAAGAAGTTGATGTCGAATTCAAGTTTGTGTTTGATTGAGCAAACAAATCTCCAGCATCTGTATGACAAGTAAATTAGCATGAATGATGTTCTGTAGTTTTTGTTGGCACTGCACAGTTTGCAATTGCAGTGAGTAATGCTACTATATATAGGTTTGTAAAAAGAAAAGATCAATTTGTAGGTTATATAATAGACAGCTCACCAAAGGTATGTCGTTCTTTCATAAGAAGCCTTCGTTGCATCCTAGCGTGTTTAGAGCTCGAGGGAGCAGAGATATTGGAAGCTGGTTCCGTAGCATCCTTGCAATACATCTTTGTATTTGATTGAGCAGACAAGTGCGCAGGCACTGTAATAGAAGTCAGCATGTATGGTTTCGGTTAGTATGAAATGTACAATGATACAGTTTTAAAATAATGTAGGTTAATGCAAAAAAACAAACCATTTATAGATAGAGTTGATAACGGCATGCGTGTGACCACACTGTTGATGCCGGCTACTGATACTGAATTACTTGTCGTTACTGTGTATTTTGCAAGTGTAATGAGTTAAACAATTGAACCAAGGACTATAATCATAATAGAAAATACTAAAGGATATTTAAAACAGAACTCACAAACTGTCTGCCGTTTCTTCATTAGTAGCTTCCGTTGCTTCCTTGCATCTTTAGAATTCGATGGAGAATTCATGTTTGATTGTTTTGTCTTTATAGATTAATGTCAAGGTGTGCAGTAAGAGATTATAATGCATAGAGCACGTAATAGTCTATAATATTTTGTAATAAATAAAAAGATGAAGCAGGTTTTAAAAGACAACTGTAGACTTTTTTTTAAATCTAGATATTATAGGATCAGCTAATCAAACATGGATGTGGATATCGTAATGGATAATTGATTTGTAGTTGAAGAATGGCGAAAAAAATAACAACAGCATGCTGCAGGGGCTTGTTTATATTGGGAACCATGCATTGTTAACTCAGAGAACTAAAAATGCAGTTGGATATTAACTGGGTTTAAAAAAATCACATCAAAGAAGAAACAATTTTTTTTTTCAGAAGATAACAATCTGGAAATGAATTTTTCTTCAAATTGTTTATGAATTATAGTAATACGGAAGCTGAACACCTGAAATTAATTCAAATCGGACCTGTGCAGTGTAGATGATCCGTGTAGTGGTCAAGAAAGATGAATGTAGTCTCTTAGCCGGTGCAGTGAAGCACGGAAAGAGAAGATATGCGTCAGCTGAAAAATCGAAGAAGATAGAGGAGGTCAGTTGATGTTATTCAGCGGGAACCATAAGTCCGGATAATATTTGAGGGAACCATGAACGGGAAATACCTTAGACGCTGTCGAATCCTGGAAGCTTTTGTCGAAGAAGATACGGCGACACAGTTGAAGAACTGACGGAGGCCGATGAGAACAGATTCGATAAATGTCCGAAACCCTAGGTGTGGATAAACACTGAATCTACGACAAGTGAAGTAAATCACGGACGGCGAGATACTGCTCCGATGCTGTCGAAGTTGGTCGGATGGGAAGCGTCGGAAAACTGGAATAGGTTTGAGGCGATTGAAGAACGGAGGGTTGCAGAGTTTCTTTGCGAGGAAGCGGTGGAAAACCAGGGCTTGTCCCGATGAGTGATAGGCGGGCGCGAAATACCGAAGCCGCGGGTGCGGGAAAGAAACGCGGTAGAGTGCGGCGTGGAGGCGCGGGAGGTGGACACCTGTTGAAAATGGGTCGTGGAGGCATGTGAAATTGACACGTGGTAAGTGGGAAAGCTAAGATTAGTATAGTTAGTAGATATGTAAGAAACATCCTATATCAAGTTTTTTTTGTGCTAGCAGTAACAATAAACCACAATGTGTGGTTTACAATCTAGACTGAAAACCTCAAAAATAAAAAACACACACTCATTGGAAGTTTTATAAGTCTTTTAAACACAACAATTCTCTAAAACCATTAATGGTTCCTAGAGGTAAAAAGTTATTTTATTTCAAAAAGAAACAATATTCTGTATGCAATGATAGTTTCTTTCTCCTAGATAATTTCTAAATTATCAGTTTTGGCCAATACATTTTATAGAAATATTCTCTTATATACTAATTATAAAAAAGAGTGACTATATATATCTTTCTATATTAATATGTGAATGTATGTGGTAGTTAGTTATAATAATTCTTTTATTACCGTTTAATAATTTCCATAATTATCCATTGATAATTTTTTATGAATTATAATTTAATATTTTGATATTTTTATCTATGTATAATTCCTTATAATTATCCTTTTATAATTTTTAATAATTATATTTTCATAATTTTTACAAATTATCCTTAAAAAAATTTCTATAAATAAATTTTGGTAATTTTTTGTTATTAAATATATATAATTTCATGTAATTATTAATTGGGGTAATTTTATATAATTATCATTTTTAAAATTTCCTTAATATTATCCTTTGATAATTTGAAGTAATTTTTTTATAAATCATAAAAATTAATCATTGATAATTCGATTTCGTTTTTTTATAATTCTTAGTAATTAAACATTGATAATTCAATTTTATTATCTTTTTATAATTATGGAAAATAATTCGATTTTATTATCGGTTTATAATTATGGAAAAATATATGTAATATTATCATATAATTATCCATTGATAATTTTCATAATTTATTCTTTGATAATCTATTTTAGAATCCCCCTTTTTTGATTTATATTTTACATCCTTAATATAAATTCAACCAACTTTTAAAGAATTTATGAATAAGGAAATATAATAGAAATTTAAAAAAACCAATCTATTTAAAACCATAAAAAAGTGCATAATATAATAGAATTATAATCGACTTTCATTCTAGAAATTGAAAAACCCAAATCAGATTAACGAAGCTTCACCTATCGCAAGAAAATGAGAACTAGGGTCGATCAGATTCATTAAAATCTACCAATGTTGAAAATCAAGTGGTTTAAATTTTTAGAGCCTAGATCATGTGTACATTCATAAAATTCAACAATAAAAATAAAAAACACAAATTTGAATAAAAAATCTATTGAATATTGATTGCAGAGTGTTTAATTTCATCCTATTATTGTGCTAAAAAATTAAATGAGTCAAAATTATTGATTTTCAATGATATCGAGAATTATGGGATTTGGAAATGGGGCTTCCAGTGGTGTTGAGCGCGATGTATGAAAAACGAAATTATAAATGAACTAAAATATAAAAAATAAAAGTGAAAAATGTTACCCTTATGCAAGGTAAATATTTTTAACAAAATACCTAAAATGCACAAAGGTTATGTGAAAATTAGGGTAAAACATGAATTCTTATTTTAATGGTGGTATTATATTTCCCATTAAAAATTCTATTTTGGAGATATATCATTATTCTAGAAACAATTTATTCAAGTTATATACTACATTTAATATTTTTATTAAATCAATACTGATCTTATATGGGCCCTATAATACCACGATAACTCTGCACCAAAACTCCAGGAATATTCCAATTTGTTATAAAAAATATATATTTTTTAAATTGATATTTATTTAACCCTTATGTGATGATATAAATTCATTTATAAGTGGATTTTTGTTGAAAAATTCAATTTCAATACAAATATACTTATAAATTAAGATAAAAATATTGTTAAATTATCCTTTAAAATAAGAGAGTACTACAGAGATTTTGATTAAAAAATATTACATATTTTTTAATTTAATTTGGATGTTATCAAAATAAAAAATAAATATGAACACTGAATTTTATATCCAAGTGAATGATCAATTATTATATACATGGACTATTGTACTAATCGTCTTATTACATATTCATATAACAAAAATTAGTTGGTGGGGTTAATCTTTCAATTGTATTTTGAAATTAGGTGAAATTAATGAGTTATAAATCTATATTTCTACTAGAGTACTAAGCTGGTTAATAATATTTTATGAATAATATTTTATAACGATACATTTTTAAAATAATTGATAATAGAATATAAAGGGAATAATTATATAGTTTTATATCGAATTTATTATCATTTTATAATGGAATTAATTTAATTCCCTATAGTAAGATTTTATAAGAAATTTTCATTTAGAATTTTTACATTGGTTAACAACTGTGGTTATATATTTCTTGAAGAAAGAAGTTTATGAATGTAAATAATAGAATGGAACGTAACTAAAATATATTATATCATTAAATTGGTTTGATTGAATGAATATTGTGGATATATTTTTAAGGGTATTCAAGATGAAGGAAATGGTGGAGTAACTAATTGAAGAAGAGTAATATTTATTATGGAATTACTATATTTTAAAATAATTGTGTAAAATGATTGAATATGGATTATAGTATACTAAACGGTTTAATTTATTACATATGAATGATTCTGATTCTATGTAAGTAAATTATAATAAACCAGTTAGTTATTTAAGAGATGTATGAAACATTTATTGGAAATGTTACTCAAAATAAATTATTCAAAAAATAAAAAGTGTTTCAATTAGACTTATAATTGGATGTGTAAGTGAGGTACCAATGATGAACATGTAATGTGAGATTCATGGATTGTTTCAATTTCCCACTAAATATAGACTAAAATTTTCGATAATATATGTTTGATTCTATATTTCAACTACCCATCTGAGAAAGAAATTACACTATGTATGATTGAAATGATTCTTCAAGACTCATGGATGTGAGATATAAAGCTAGTTATCTAAATAAATTTTGATTATATAATGTAATGGTAAATTAATTCAGATCTTTTTGAAGTTGTTTTCTTGAAATGTAAATGGATAACGTATAGGATATTTTAATAGATCTTGAGTAAAAATATTAATTTACAAAAATAAATAAATATTTATTTCCATAAAATAAATTCCAATGATTAAAGACTCATATAAAATATTAAAATTGAAAATTTGAAATGATTTTATAGAGATATTATTAATATATATTTTGTGAATTGCAAACAATTAGAAAAAAATTATCAATGAAATTATTAATGAAAAATAAAAAATTAAGTTAAATAAATCGCATAGACATTAAAATATCATTCATATATCGAATGAAAAGAAGATAGAGTTGGATTACATGTCTTTGACATTTCTAGATGTACATGAATCAATTGATGTAACTAAATATCCATTCAATAATTAAAATATATTTTTTATTTGAATTCCACATTGAGGATGGCGTGACTTTAATGGATAAATCTGAATAACATTTCATTAACATGCATCCTATGTGGTTGATAAAATCAATCATTTTTTAAATTTTAAAGTTAATAGATTACAATAAATATATCTCTTCTATTAGAATAATGCAATTTTATTCTGGCTGATTTGGGAAGAAACCCGATGGAAAGTAAATAAATAAATATATATGGGAGTAGAAAATTCCTTTACTGTTTTCAAATGATATAAAGGATACCCTTATTTATATCGACATAATTTTAGAACCACTTAAAAGTATTGAGTGAACAAACAGTCAGGGGACGTTTCCCCTAGCAGGGAAACGAGTAATCCCTAAAACTATTTTTTATTTTATGAGAAATATCTTATAATTACCTTTCCTAAACATTTTATTCACCATATTATTAGTGAATATTGTTACACTAGAACAGTATGGGTTTTATGATCCTCACATCTAAATGATATGGGTAAACCACCTAAAATAACTATACCCTAGTGATAGATTTATTTAAATTTATTTATTGAGATATAATTTATATCACTAATTGATTACGTTATTATCACACATAATCTATGAATATGATATACTAGAAGTAAAATATTGAAATGATAAGTAAAATATTAAGGACACCCTGATTTATCACCGTGCTTTCTCATTGTGTTTATGGGTAAATGGTCTAATATATCATAAAATAAGTACATATATATTTTTTGAGGGAAAAACATATATTGGGAGGGATCTACTATGTATATTTAATATTTTAGTTTTGTGAAAATTTATAATGTTCTATTTTCAAGAGACATAAATGTAAAAATACTATATTTAGTTTAGAATAAATTTTATTTTATATAGATTTAGATCTTATATATGTTTTTTTTGGATTTATTAAGACAAATTTATATTTAATGAGATATTATGTTGGTTTAGTTGATCAAAATAGGATATGTTGAAAGAAAACATTTGTTTATGGAAGACAATTAAAATTTTGATTTCCTTCTAAACTAAATGTTGTATTGATTAAAATCTATTTCATTAATATTGAATAGGGATTTTCCTTTTGGGTGATTATTTCATGATTTTCTATAATTGATTTTATATTTTATTCCAGTATAAAATTTATAAATAATTAATATATTGTAATTGTTTTTATATTTTTGAAATTTTTTTATCTATAGATTCATATTTTAGATAACATAACGTTATAAAACTCTAAACATAATACCAAATTACATTTTCTTGATAGAGGAATCGACCATGATTATTAATAGTCATCAAATATCATAAAAACAGTTATTCATATTGTGTTTCATTGATTATGAAATCATATGGTTATAATTTTAATCCTTAAAATTCAATCATATTCTGACCTCTTATTGGTTATAATTTTGAGATGAAATTCATGTAATAGGATTCACAATAAAAAACTCATATGTGATCATACTTACCTTGCCCATTTTTGAAATTAGGTGATACTCTCACAGTTTAATAAAAAATGAGTATGAGTGTTCCATAACTAATTATACTAATAATTATTGTGAAAAAAACTATCATTATATAATAATGTCAGATGATCATTTCCTAATAATCACACTACATAGGATAAAATACATATCATTATAAAATAAACTATGTTGAATGGGGCATGACCATGAAATAATGGATAATTATTTTTTTACCAATACAATATTCAATGTGAACATTATATCAATAAACCAAATCTTTGGGCGAAAATATATTAGTACTATAAATATAGATGGTGAATGATACATTGTCATCCCAATAATCAAAGGGGGATGAGGTACCACCTTACCAATAACAATGGTGGAAAAAAATACCATCATCACAAATAAAAGGGTGGATGATATGCCACAATACTCATTCACAATAATGAATGACGTACTAGTAAACCAATAAAAATAGAGTTCCTTATACAACCAATCAAATACAATGACAGATGATATTCCAATAATACAACACAGTGGTGGATGATATTTTTTGGATATATTGATTAATCTATAAATAATTATGATATGATTAGACTACTTAAAATAGTAATATTTTGATATACATGAGTGTGTGAAATTCATGTTGTAAATGTTATGCTTCCTGAATTTGGTTATATAATTCCATGTGATACATTTATATCCTTTTTTTCTTCTTGGTAATAATATTATATGAATATATAATATTTTATGGAATTAGGAATCACAATCTATGATTCAAATAGAACTTTACAATTAGAAATAGATCCAACAGTTAAATAATTAATATTCATATCACCTTCCCAAAGGATATAATTAATAATATTTTTTTATGATGAAGTGATTAGTAAAATTGTATTGGGTGGGGATTACTAAGTGTGTATAACCAGATAAATAAATAATATTTTATATGTCATACAAATAGATTCATGATTAGTCGAACAGTATGATAAAAGATATATAATTAGGATATATGGTGTGTTTTGATCCATCCTATAATTACTACTAATTCTCCCCCAGATATCTCTATAAAGACCCAATTTGGGATCAATAAGACAAAGTATCTGCCATACCTTTGTGATAGAAACCCATCAGGAACCCCTCCACAATGTTCTTTTTTATTTATCCTTCCTTGCAAATCAATCCTACACACTCAGTGATAACAACCCATTATGATTCTTTACAAGTACAACTAGCCCACATAGTGTTACTCATAACATCTCATTTTGGACTTTTATCCATCATGTCACATTTTTATGTTATGGGGGGTGAGTTTAAATCCTAAATCAGAGGGAAATATACCCACCACATGTTTTCCTTATGGGGAATAAGTGTCTTTTACCACTATGTATTAATATTTCATTTTATCTACTGAAGTCTACTAGGTGTGATAAAATAAAAAGGAGAGGGAGCTTCGTCAACCACTATGAATATTGTTCATTTCTGTAATAAAAATCAGTGAAAGAAACATGTTTATAAATTAATATTTACCCATTTTTGTTTTCAACGCATGGTGTTCTAGGGATTTAATGATCCTATATAATTTTCCTCTAAAAACAATTAATTTCTTCTCTTATATTTCATTTTTCGTTATCATTTCCTAACTATGCTCCTTGATTCCAAAAATCATGGTTGAAAAATTAATATATTATATACCATTATGATATCATAATTTCTATCATAAAATACTATATCAATTTTGAGTTGCATCATCCCAAATGATTTGGGACATTGAAATTTGTGATATTATTTTTTTACTATGATTGATTTTATGATGATTGATATTGTAAGACATGATTTTGATTTCATTTTAAGATTTCGTATATCACTAACAACAACCAATATATAATCCGTCATTTTATGGTATACCGTAATGTAATATATAACCAAATTATAACCAATATAATTGGTGTTCTTCACAAAAAAAATTATACACTAATATGGTATTATTTATATCTGAAAATAAAATTAGTAATTTAAATTTGGCAATTGTATGCTGTATTGTTCCAAATGTTATGTACAGTATTGGGTTTTCACTAAATATTTCTTTATAAAATTGGTTATATCATTAAATATGATTTACATGAAAAATTTATTTTTCTAAATTGTCAATAATGTAATTATTATTTAAATTATATAATGTTTATATATTTTTGGAAATGATATTTTGGAATATTTATTTTGTTTATAAAATAATTAAAAAATAATTAATTATAAAGTATTTATCATTAATTTATGAAATATTTATAGATATATATATAAATAAACATTCACAATGTTAATTCTAAGTATTAAATAACATTTGAAATCTTATGGAATGGCATAAAATTTAGAAATAAATTGTTTATAAGAGTGTAATATGAAAAGGAAAATAAAATACTATTTTTCTCATTATGGTGATTATTTTAATGAATTTATCATAATGATAAATAGAAAGAGATCAATATCCCATGGAAATAACAGGATAATGGAATGGTATACCACAAGGAATGATATATGATGAATAGTTAAGGAATATAAAATAAAATGAAATAGAATAAGATTGATATAGAGAGTGAGTTTGAGTATCACGCTATTTATGTTAAAGTATAGGAAGTACCCCTTAATTCATGATCCATATTTAATTGTATGCTTCCCAAACCTCATAAGTGGTCTAGTTTAATTTATTAATTAACTTATTATAAAACATTTTATATTAAATTCATATCTATAATAATTTTTATAATTAATTAATAAATTAAAAAATTAATATTGGTTACATCATTTGTTTTTAGGTTGATCTATTAATGAATCTAATTCTACATTGATGTAACTATAATAGTAGATGGTCATTTTATAAAGGTTCCTTCAGATATAGATTTAATCCATTTAAATGTATGTGTGTTTAATAATTCAGTAATTAATCAAAATTCCTAGATTCTTCCATGGTAAGCATATTTTAAACAGTTATAATTAACTATGATTAATTACTTTTAATATCATCAATATCATATTTTATTATTAAAAAATTATATACACAAAGTTATATGATTATGAACATTATATTATATCATTTAATATATTTTTAATAATTTGTATGAATGAAATAATTAAAAAAACATCATTAATCACATAGGTAGTGTAAAACCACCATGTGTGGATGATATTTTTAAGTAGAGTTATGAAAAAAACGAAGCTAATTAGGTTTTATGAAAATATTATATTATAATTAAGAAAATATTTTAAAGATACGTTGTATTATTAATTAAATTATATATTTGGTAAGATGTGAAATGAAATGATAAGACATTGGATTCAAAACCATTACCTTATTTTTGGAGTCATATCCATTCGATTGAATCTAAATCTATCAGTGAATGATCCTTTAGATAGGGCAGAAAATATGGAATATCTATAAAAGAGTATAAATAAGCATATGGGAAGGGATTTATCAATTAAATATTTTTTGGATGTGAGGAGAAATTATTGGAAGATGAGATTTTACATGTCTAATGGGGAGGGGAGTCTTTAAAGATAATATTAATTATTTCTCTTTTTAGGCTCAACACTATGAACAATGTTGACTCATATGACCTTTATTATTATTTTCTAAAATATATAATTAATTTTTATTTTAGAATACAAAAAACTGGATTGAATATTTTAATTATTTAATACAATGTAATGACATATATATTGTTTTTATTATATGAAAATATAACATGGGTTTTGGAAATTATTTTATAGAATTTATAATTAATTATATTTATGTTAAATAAATTATTTTAAACATTAAAAAACATTTATTCATTGAATTTTTTTAAATTCTTTAATCATATTAATATTGGGAATAATTCAAAAATCATATAGTAATCATAAGAACTACATATTTCAGTATACACTAAAAATTCATCTTTTTAAAAATTGATAAAAAATAATCAAAATATAAGTTTGAGGTGAATATTCAAAAAATGATGTCCATTTTATCTAATTCCTATTATAAATATATGAAATATTGCATTTTAATAAAATTATAGTATACATATAGAAATATTTTTATCTGGACTAAAAATTTCTTATTTTTCTATGATTGATTAAATTTCTATTTGATTTTGTTTCCTAATTATTATAAATTTAATAATTATTTATAATATAATCATTAGTAATATTTAATAAATATTAATTATTTAGTATATTTATGTTTAGAAAAATAATGTTTAAAAAATAATTTATAAGGTATATAGTTATAAATGCACACTTACACATAATATAACTTTCATTATTATGTAATTCATTTTTGAATATTCTAATATATATATATATATTCAAAGTAAATATTAGTTAATATATATTTTAAAAATCCCAATACCATGTTAATATTTCTATGATTAGTTGTTATCATAATAAAAAATTGTATCACCACTATTGTATGTAACTATTCATACAATCGTTAAATTGTTATATAATCATTAAATAATTCTAATTTAATTCATTTTAAATTCACTCATTTTCATATAAGTGTTATTTAAATTCCATTGTGAAAATGAATTTTTTGAAATTTGGTTTCTATATATAGTGTTGTTTGTGGAAATAAAATTTCCACTGAACTCTGGCCCTATAGATTTTTAAATTCTATTTTGGTTATTTTTTTCTTTTATGATCCCATTGTATTATTAATAATTTTCTGGAGTGTATATATCCTTCGTTAATAATATTATTTTTGAATGTCAATTTATTTTTAATATATTTACTATACATTATACCTAAATATCACGAAAATATATTTAAACCAATAAATTATGATATTTGAAATGCTTCAACCTTTACAATTAAACTAAAGAGGATGACACTGAAAGTGTCTCTGTAAAACTTCTGAATATATTAGTGTATGAATTATTGATATGATAACGAAATTAGTATAAACATATATTCATCAGGTCATGGAATACTCAATAAAAAATCTAATATGAAATAAATCACATTTACACAAGTATTTGAATAAGACATTGCTCCAATAGTTTCATAAAAAATGATTGTGAATGATGTATCACCACTAATATCAATTTTAATGTAGAATAAAATATCATCATATAATCATCAACATTGATTGAGGCACCACCAACATATCAAGTAGGATGAATATAATAACATTTTATGATAATTTATTTTGAAGAAGGATTTACCAAGTCCAATAACTAGGTTGAATAATAAATCACCATTATTTTAGTCTGGGTGAATGATATATCACCAAATCATATATAAAGTCAATTATTTATCACCAATATTTATATCCTTGGGTAATGAGGAATCATTTCCCTCATCAATAAAGGTCAATAAGGGACCATGAAAACAATAATAAGGGTTTGTGGTGCACTAGTAACACCAATACAAGGGAGGATGATATACCACCTTACTCATTGATAAGGGTGGAAACTATTCCACCAGTATAATAACAATGGTTGATGTTGATCTATAAAACCAAAAAAATGTTATGTATATACCAAATAAGAAATAAAAAGGTGTATGATATTCCACAAATCTCATAAACAAGGGTGGACTATGTACCACCAAACAAATAATAATGGTTCTTAATATAAAATTAGTATATAACAATAAAGAAAAACTATTCATTAATGTTAAAATAAATAAAGTTAATGAACAGTCATAAAAAATACAATGTAGTTGAGTGAGATATCAAATCATATCAAGCGTTATGGTCATATAAAATACACCATATCAAAAGGATTATGAAAATGTGCTGAGTAACCATTCCAAAAATTCTTTTGCATGGATAACACTCTACCTGCGTAACTCTTATCAAGGATTCCCAACATTATAGATTTCTCGCGAACATGTCACGCAAAATTTTTAATCATATCCTAAATAATGAAACACCCTTAAAATTGTTTTACATGTAACTCATTAATCTCCCAATGTGAAACATCCATCAATGTTGATGACTATGATTTAAGAGATCTGTCACGATCATGATAGTCTATAGTCATCATTTATCTAATAAGTCAACCTAGGGTTGTTCCATTCCATTCCATATTAAAGCCATAAACATCACATCACACATAACACGAAACCTCATTTAAATAGAGACTGAATATCATATACCACTAAACACAATATCATTTAAGGTCAAACATTTATTATCTCCAAGTGATTTGACCCCAATTGCATATACTCTGAAAATCTAAAATATATTGCTAAATTTAGGATTTCTAGTAATGAAAAAATTAACCATGAGAAACACCATGAATAAATTAAAGGGTATTTATAGAAATACCTCTAGATATCCATCATGATATATAAAGCATTGATCAAAAATAAAACAATTAAAATATAGGATTTGGAGGGGATGATAATGAGGGTGGTGGGATCACAACTCAAATTGTATTGGGAGAAAATGAGGGGTCCTTATATTATAAAAAAATGAGAATTTGATTTAATTATTCAAATTTCAAAAAATCACAGGGGACTATCAAATACATAGACCTTTGTTATCGAGTACCTGATACCACACTATATCATTCCCAAGAGCTACCAGAAGGACAGTGTCCCACAAGGGAAAACACCCTCTTTATCAAAGTTGTTAGGTTCCCAATACCAACCCACAATGTAATCAGTGCCATAAATCACCAAAGATAAAACTTTTCATCAAGTATAACCCCTCAAAAATTAATATATATCCTCCACCAACTCCTCTAACAATATAAAGCCTCTATGAAATTATTTACAATAAAACATCAATCAAAATTCATACCATGTAAGATATGGGTTTTAACAATTATAATATCACTGACATCATATGTAATCAATTAATACCCAAGTGGTATGTAGATTAAATATTTTAATGATTATATACATTAATTAGAATATGTTGAATAATTTATTCTAATAAAGGGATAATTTTTTTTAATTTTTCTATAATATTAAATTGGAATATTGTTAATAGAATTTATCTTGAAGTATTTATAAGATGTATTTTATGGAATGAATTTATCATAATGATGACAACTACTTAATATGTTTGTGAACTAACTACATAATTGCATATAAATATTAACGAAATTGTGATAAAAATGAATTTTGTGAATAATTGGGATTCCAATATAGTTATCATAATGGTATATATATATATATATATTTGTTTTGAAAATTAATTTCAATTAATTATATGAGTTAAAACTTGATAATCATTAATTACACAACCAATATATTACTTTTACATAAACTGGATAATGTAAATAATGGGATTTCTTGTGTTATGATGTTGATTAAATATATGAGCATGAGACGTTGAGACATTTTCATAATAATAATGATAAATAATTATGTGAAACATAAAATAAATATGACTAATGACTTTAATGATGAAAAATAAATATTCCATTGATGAAAAAGTATCTCTTTTGTGATTCGATGTATTTTTTGTATAGTAATATTGATTTATTTAAAGATATAAAGGAATGAAGATATTAAAATTATTAATTAATTTTATTTATATAATGTGATAAAAAAATAAAAGAATATGATAATGATGATGGAATTTTATGAATAAGGATTGGACCATTTAATATAATATAATCATGAATATAGGATGAGGCAACTAACATAGATATTTTAGTTAATAGTGAACTAAATAACAGAATTATTTAGATTGAATTATTACTGGATTTTGAAATTTGATGAATATGGTATAAATAATGAAGATGATATTATTGTTTCACAGTTATTTATATGGAATGTTACTTGTGATTTATAAAATAATCGTTGATTGGGTCATGTGAATTATTTTCTTACACACATTACTTTATTAATGAGGTGACATCTAGTGGTTTGGGATGTTATTGTATAAAGTTCACAATAGTGATAACTCACATACACATCTATAAAATTATTATATATATATAAAATCATTTGATAATTTATTCTATTTACACCCATTTTATTAGTGTATATACTAGAGAGGGAATACATGTGCCTTTATTCTTAGTGTCACTCATTGTTTTGGGTGGGATTTAATTAACAATATAATTAAGAGTTTGATATTAATATCAATAAAACCATAGTTTTTATACATACTATGTTTCACATGAGTATTTCATGCTTTATATCGCAATGATATGGGATCAAGGTAGAAGTTTATTTTATAGAAGGTACTTACTTTCATTACCTAATACTATAGGATTGAAGAGGAATTCACATATACATATATTTTATACATGAAATTATTCATAGAGATACTTCACTAGAATGGCATGTTAGTGAATCATGGGTGATTCATTGAATGGTAAATTTATGATGGGATATTATATGATATTATCATTTTCTTGTAAATTTTATATGGTTTGTAACTACCATAAACATATGGGGTGTATTATTTTGAATATCCATTGAGGGAGGGGTATTTTTATTCTCTAATAGGCTGGAGTGTTGAAAACATTACCTCTATTAGGGTAAATTTATTATCAATTTTAAGAACGTCACGTAGATAAGATTTCAGGTATGATTACCAATATTTGGGTTGTTTAGTCCATTATTAGTTCATAGTGGGGAATGCAGATTTGTTTTCCAGTTGCCTCTAGCCAGAAGTAGTTCATCGTGTCACTTCATGTTTATTATTTTTTAATAAAAGGAATATATATATACACCATTTTATTATGCGAATATGAACATGTTGAGTTTTAGTAAGGTTTAATATAAAAATGATTATGAAAATTATTAAGACCATTGATAGTGGTTGCTATAATTAATATATTTTTATGTTCCTTATATATTATAGATACAATGATTTTAGGGGTTTATAGGTTCCACTCACAACATTGGATGACTGTACTATGTATTTTTTCTTATCCATGTATGTGCACTTGTTTTTTAACACTATTTCATGCATGTTGGTTTGTATATATTTTTTATAGTTTCTCGGCCGCACTAAATAAGTATCTAAATAATTTAGTGGAGCCATATAACAATAAATGGACATTCCGATATGCTCTAGGATTTAGATTAAAAGTTATATTATATAATAAATTTTTGGTAAATATTAATCTTTCTTTTAAAACAATAAAACAATATAAATATCAAATAATATTAGAGTATTCAAATGGAATCACAGTTGAAATGTGACCACATATAAATATACACATTGATAAACTATAGTTAATTGTACATGTGTCAACCATATATAAAAAAAATTAAATGGAATCTCCTGAAGGAATATTCATGTAAAAAAGTGAACAATGAAACACAATATAAGAGAATACCTAATCTTGAAATCGACTCTATTCTATGTGTCATCTCTATTTCTAATCAAGTTACTCTAACCAAATTACCTATAAAATTTTTCATAGTTGTAATAACAAGACATGATATTTTTAAATCTACTAACGTATACATTTTTCTTGTGATTATAAAAAAATAATGACTCTAAAAATAGGGGCCCCAATATATTCCCATATATCACATTTGTATGAATGTAATAGAAAAGTAAATATAGTTCCAACACCCAATAAATTGTATTCTAGTCAATATTGTTTATAATAATAAGGACACTTCCACTCCCGAACATATAATTTTTAGTTAATTATAAAGAATAACATATCTTACACCCTCATACCGATTTAGGAAATGGATTATCTAATCTACACTCTTATATAAGAATCACATCAGGGAAGGTCATAACATTTATAGTCCTGTAGAATAAGGAATCCTATTAGGGGAAATCAAAAAATAACTAACCCCGTGAAAAACAAATATGGGATATATTATTTGGAGAACACCCTTATCAATGTAGAAACATGTTTATGGTGTATTAAAATAATAACTTAGTACCTATAATCATTATTTATTAATCCCACAAGAAAAAACAGATCATGGACTTCCATCATCCAGAAAATTCTTAACCACATCTATAAGGATATCCCCGCACCACAAACATAATACACCAAATCATGTTTAGGATAACAAATAACTATATTATTACATTTCAAATTTTTATAACATTCTATCTTACCCATAAGACTCATAAACCTATTCTATAAGACCATAAATAAACATTTTAATCATTAATAACCAAATTCTTCTTAGTTGGCAAGACCTACACTATCGGGTTCCCACTCAGGGTAGTACTAATCCAACTAAGACACCCCAATCCTTTCTATATTGTACCTCTGACTGGTTAGTAACATTGTGTAGACATATCACAATATATGGTAGGAAACCGCCTATATATACCTATAATGAAACATATTTCCAATGTATAAAATTAAAAAACAAAGAAATTATATATAAATACATATATATATGAATAGTTGAATTATATATAACACTTTATAATAAGATTAAATACATAAATAATTTTATATTTCATAATAATAAATGGTTTGAAAACCCCATAAGCATATAAATCTAATTTAACTATGATACAAGTATGATCCTCCACATTATGTGTACCCATTGATCGATATACAGTTTCCACAGTCATTATCACCATAAAACACATGTGTGACACACCATCGATTATGAGGAATGAATTATAAAAAAGTAATTCCACCTCCATTTCTACTATTACCATCTCCAAACTAGGCATAATCTATATAGGCACAACACAAATAGGAACAATTCCTATATATGGTTGACTTCAAATATACCATAAAGGTTGAACAAAAACCATAACGGATAAAATGAATCATGTTATCTCAAACACTATTATAGTGATGTTACATGAAGGAAAAAAAGGAATGGATCATGATATTTTAATCAAATTGAGGTATTAGGAATTTAGTAATGTACTAATAACCTCATCACCAACCAATGAATGTCTGAATCTCACCAAAATCCTTGTATTCCTAGAATACCAAAAATATCCCACAAATTTCAATGTTGATAGCTCAGTTGTTTACCACATCATGAAGGAAACCATTGTCTCTTAGGTGGCACAAGTATCAATGAATATGATCTGATAAATATCACTAAATATTAATGTTCAATTGAAAACAATAAAGGAGGTCCTAAATATTTTTTATTTTTAGATGAAAGCTAAGGGGTGCCTCAACCTACCAGTTATAAAAATTGATATTCTGATTCCATTGTTGAAACTTATAGCTAAATATCACCATCAACAAGAATAGATTTTGAGGAATTATGTACAAACACCAACTATGATAAAAACCATGTTCTGTTGTAATGGATAGAAAATTGGACATATGAGACAATTACACTATATATGGAATAGGTATCGATAAAATCATCACATACCTACAAGAATCAAAACTAACCTAATATACAACCCATCCTACCTCCATGGAACTGTAGTGAAGGATCCCATTCCCTGGGTAAGTAAGGGGATACTAAATCTAATGGCTGATCCCATTCCCCAACTGTGATATTACATGTGGGGATATTGATTCAATAAATATAGGATCATTATCCATAGGATGTTCAAGGGGGATAGAAACCACATGTGATGTGTATGTATATGATCCTTCACTCTAAGGAAGTGGTGGGATATTAACCATATCTAAGGATATTGGAGTACCCACACCTAGAAAAAATTGTTCCACCATGGTTTTTCCAACCCAGATCACTCTTTGATTATCATGCTTATAACAAAAAATGATTTTTATACATATATATAACATGTTTTTAGATTATTATTCAAGAAATTTCAATGAAACACCTAAAGACATTAATAGTTTAGTGTCTATAGATACTAGGTACACAATTGTACAATTGGGTGAGCAATTCATAACATCACCCATAATGATATTCTCATTTAAAACACCTCTCAAACATACCATACATAAATCCATCCTTGATAACATGGGGAAAGAAAACATAATAAATGGATAACTCATAGGCTCATTAATGTAATAATGTTATATATTAATAAACACAAAATAATTACATTACCATAAGGGTGTGATAACTTTATCATAACATTTCAAAATCGTACCCTCGATATCATATATATTGATATTGAGGCATGGAATAAATATAGGAATTTCATATGACATTAATCATAAATGAATCAAAGAACATGATTCATGAGATAATTACATCAGAACAATACATGGAATTGTGGAATATACATAATCATATAAAATCATTTCCATAGTAGTTAAGGCTTGCTTCCAAATATATCATAGTGGAATGCTTTCACTCCCCAAACTATTGTAGTAGTAATGATTCACTCCCAATACCATCATAGAAGTAAAAGTCTTTTATTGAAAAAAATTTAATCTCTATTCTTGTAATATATATCTCATGAGAAATAAATAATTACCTAATGCATTGGAGGGAGATATAGGTCACACTTATCACATAATGGAAATCATACATATGAGTACCACAAGATCATATGAAATTAATCATACCATAACCTAGGAAATGAAATGGTTTCCATAAACATTTCTATATAACATAACCTAAAGAAGAGACACAGGTTTCATAATTATTTCATCATTTCATAAATGCATAACCTTTGGAAAATGATACAAGTTTCACAATCATTTAACCATGGTATAACCAGTGGAAGATGAGTTATTTTCATAAAAATATTTTAATTATATACATAATCCATTTATAGAAATTATATGAATTATATAAATAGATCAAATACCTCATAAATAATATTACCCATCAAAGGAAAGTTTATTTTATGTAAAATTATTTTTGAATAAAAATCACATGGAATGTTTCTTGAGGAAAATATCCATTCAAAAAAATCAATTTTTTAGAAATTAAAAATTCATAAATTTTGTAATGTTTTATTATTGAAAATATTTTTGAAAACATTTAAATAATGATTCAATTGAATTGATGGTCTTGATAATTTTAAAATCCATTTATACCATACATGTTAAGATAATTTTTCCTTCCATTTTTTTAATAAAAGACAAACAAGAATTGTTTGGAATGAAACATGAAGATTCTTATAAAAAAAAGGTAAAATGTGAAATATGGGTAAAAATTTACCTAATAAATCATTTTAATAGTTTTTTTATATTTTGAAATCATTTTTAGAAAACATGGTTTTCGATGTGAAAGCGTTTTTGACCAAATAGATAAATAAAAACGATTTTTCATAAAACCATTATTTGTTTCTATTTAGTACATAAAATGATTAAAATTAAAGGATAAAATTTATTCTTTAGAAATTAATATTGTAAAAAAATAATCGAGTGTCGTGAGAGAAATATTATATTATTTCATTATTTGAAGCATAGTACTGGGAAATCCTAATATACAGTGAGATTGTAACATGAAACCCTTAACAATTTGGTAACATTGAATCATAAGATCCATGAAATAATAACATTATATGAATCATTAAATATAATGAAAATAAATAAATTCCAGATATTACATGTCATTGTATCTCTATATACACACCATAAAAGAATATAGATTCATAACCCAATGTATGTATAAAAGAAGGAAAATTGAGACAAAAATCCTTTTCTTCATTGATATATTTTGAACTGTAAACCCCTGAAAAGAGATGTAATGGAATTGATATGAAGATATGAATAATTTTTCCGTGAATCCTCATAAAATAAAATCATGGTATTTATATACACCACATATAGTAAATAGGTTGTGAATATGTCACATGTATCACCAAAGTAAAAAGTGAGATGGAAATCCCATACCACATTTGTAATATTTTGAATAGTAGTACCAAATAAAGAATAACATCAAATGAAACATTTAATAACATAAAAAAATATTATTAATTATATAAAATGTCAAAGGGGGAGTATTTACCCCACACAAAATAAACTATTGGTGAATTGTTAAATGTCTCCCTCAAGAAATAGAGAGACTAGAAGTCCCTTACCATAAGTCCCAAATTCATCAAAAATATTTGAAACAAATTTATAATAAATATAATATAAATATAATATATATAATACAATATATTATTTATGTATTTCCTTTTATTAAACATTTAATAAAAAATTCTTGTTAAAGTCATGTTATGTGCTTTATCTAATTTTTTTTCGTGTATGTTTTGATTTATTATTTTAAGTTATCAAAATTTTATCATGGTTAACTACTCTATATAATTTTAAAAATGATATAAATATAATATATGTTTATTTATATTAATTCATAAAATCTAGAGATAGAAGATTAAATACATCGTTCATGGAGATGTTATATCGTACGTACGCATGATTGTTATTTCCATATCCTCAATGTTTGAAATGAAATAATGGTGAGTAATATATAACCATTCCTGAAACATTTTTATACCATATAAATCATATTTTTTCTTTAGACAAACCATTATTATCTTTAATGTAAAATTCATATAAAGACCGAATCAAATCGCTTCATGAGGTGGTAGCCACCTGTACATAAGAACAAAATTAACATTTCCCATAGAAAACAATTAATAATTAATATTTGATATAATGGTTTAATAAGTATAATTATATAAAAAATTTCATATATATAAAATAATGCCATCATTATATCCATCTTTGAGAGATGGTGATTGAAAACAAAAAACATTTTTCTGTGAGGCAGTAGTACATCGTTCATACAGACGACAATTTCATAAACCATTTGATGGAATAGGATAATGATTTAGTTCATGAAATTTACATAATAACATATAATTATATGGAATCTAATAAATATGTTATTCTATCATGGTTTAAGAAAAACTAAATTAGGTGGAGGAAGAAATGAAATAAAAATCCCAGTTATAGATGTTTTTTCTTCTTCTAAAAACATCATTTTTAAACCAAAATGATTTTTAGGTTAGATTTATGACAAAAAAAGGATTATAGGATGATATTGTAGAATTGGGGATGTTATTTGGGAAATTATTCTCTAAAAAATGGTATTTGGATGTTTAAATCAGACGGTAGAGGAGTGGGGGTTCCTTTAATAAGTAAAGTGAGTGGCACCATTTTAATTTTTGAAATATATAGTATACCCATGGTTTTTACATTCCACAAGTCTCCAAAATGGTAAATGTTTGATCCATGAATATATAAGGTTGAAATTTGACAATAAAATTTATTATTTGAATTTTTTGTGTCATTTATAACCTTTATATTTTTAGTTTACCCCCCTAATTTATACTTTAACCACTTTAAATAATTTTTTACTGTTTTTACTATTCATTATGAAAAAAATTAAGTTGTCTTTATTAGATAATAAATATTATTCTCATTTAAAATAATGATCCATTTTTAAAATTCCCTTCACATATGTGGAAAATAATAATTTAAAATTAATCCCCTAGATGTGATGAGAAAGCAGGTTTTAAAAACAATTATTCCAAAGATTTAAAAAAATTACATAGAAATTCATAATGAAAATGATTCTAATTAAATTAATTAGATTAACTGAAATAATTTAATTAATTTTAATTTTAATCCTGTTTTTTAAAAAATTATCCTTCTTTGTTCTTTAAATGAAAGGACGGCCTTCTATTAAAACAAATTTTTTATGAAATTTTTGGAAAAATTATATTTTTTAAAAATCCAATAGATCTCCACCGAAGATTAATTTTTATATACTAACCAAAAAATTAATTTAATTAATTAAATTAAATTATATTACTTTTTACAAATTATATTTTAAATAATTGTCAAAAATGAGATAAAGGAACTTTAAAAACCCATTTTTTAATCGTGGAATTGGATTTTTTTTCTTATTTCTTTTATAGAAAACACATAAGATGATTTTTAAACACATAGTTGAATATATAATATATAAAGTTTATCCAAATAATTCAAAAAATTGATTTAGTATTACTTTATTACGGAAACACTCATTTGTGTTGAAGAAAATAGTTTTTGAGAAGAACATTTCCATTATTTTGAAATACTTTTTATTTTAATTTATAATTAATTGGGGACTAATGAATTCATTTTATATACATGTGTGTGCCATATATATTTATAATAAATTTAATCATATTCATAACTATTATTCTAATGGAAAGATGATAAAAATTATTTTAAATAAGAATATTTTAATCTTGTGTCTGTATTTATATTAACTCATTTTTGAATTTAACAAAAAACATCAAAAAAATTAAATTCATTTTAAAAAATATACATGAAAAGATATCGGGGTTTTATAGTATACCCCCTTCAAAAAAACTATTTCTTTGAAATTTTAACTTTTTCTCGGTATGAATGGTTTTATCATTTGAAAATCCCATTCTGGAATCACATATCCTAAAATTATTTCATTGAGATTCATTTATAAAATACATAGATGGACGTATAAATGTAATCTAGAATTACACTTAATAGGTTTACAAATAGAATAATATACATTGTAAGATGGAAAACTGAAATATAAGATAAATCTAATACCTAGATACTAATAGAGAGCGATAGAGAACATAGTTCATAAATGTTAATGAGCACAAATCCATAAACCAAAGAGGCGAACAAGGTCATTAAAATCATACCAAAATAATTATAATAAGGAATAATTTTAGTTCAATATCTATTTCAAAATGTTGTGGAATTTTCATGAGAAGATATGATTACTTAATTTACATCCATTTCATATGCACGGTATCATCCTTTTTTGTTCCTTGATTAATGACCACTTCATCACATACAATAAGAGTTGAATTTCTCATTTTGGACGAACTAAATAAGATCTATAAAATAATGATAAGTCATTCATTATATCTGTTGTTATTATAAAACATTATTATCACAAGTTATTCAGATAGAATTATATGTAGAAATTTTATATTAATATTTATAACCTCATCAAAAAAAATCAACTTAACCCATTCCATAAATGGTTAACCATATAAACCGTAAAAATTAAAAATTTATAAATAAGGTATCAAAATTTCTCAGAATAAAAATAAAATTTATCCCCAAGATATCATAATGTAAAAAAATATTTTCATATGAAAAATATGTCAAAAATTTAGTCATATTTTTTTGAATCATTTTGATAACCATAACTACCATAAAACATGAATGAAAACATATGTGTTTCCTCATTCTTTGAGTAAAACAATATATTATTGAAAGTACTACATAAATCCAATAATGTTGTAAACTCTATCATTAATAACATAAATCACTTTTCCATAAATCATTAATCAAAACTAATGTCTGCAATACAAGCCAATTAACATTATTCATATCAATCATCGCTTTATAAAAACTAAAAACCATTTTATCAACATGTGGAACATATTAGAGATTATATTCCCTTAATCTTAAAATATAATCTCTATTAATACAGACATCTAGGTCATCAACCCTATTCAAATTATTTTTTAAAATACATAACAAAAATTGTATACAAAATAATCCTTATGTATTTCAAGATTCATATAACAATATATTTTAACTCCAATACTTAAACACTTCAATCATCCCACATTCTTATCAACCAACTAACATGGATTCAACATCTTACTCCTTAATACATATTTCTTATAATATGAAATATGAATCGTGTTATAACATTGATCAACCACAATTTAATTTTTATTTACTCATTTAAAATAAACAATACTTTTAAAAATGCACATACCTTTCATAAGTCATTTTTCGTCTCCTCGTCATCAATAGTATAACCATTACTCATGCCACAATGTCTATTCTCTTCATAGTATTTACCATTATGAAATAGATTTATATAATTACCATAATCTCCCTATTTAAACATTAAACAGTTAATGATATATTAGGGATACCATTATTAACATCCATTGTGTTAACTACACCTTTCATATATTTCATTAAAATTACTTATTTTGTGTTCTTCGTTTCTTCTCTCAATACATCTTCCCCTCAAGTTGAGATATTGTCCACAGTTCTTCTTCCGAACTTCCTGATATGTAGTAATCTAAATATTATATCCTCTATGTTCATTACTGTATCAAATTTCACAAAATTGCATCTTTTTACTATATGATTCTTTTGAAATATCATTGAATTTCCTATTGTTAAGTATATACCAGGTTACCTGATTATGAATAATCACAATATCTATCTATTGAGTAAATATCCAATTTAGTTCCATATATTCACTAAATTATCCATTAGATTCATTTTTATTATGATTCATTTTGGTTCCATCCATGACTCTAACCAAAAATCATTGCATGAGAATCAATAATCATATTCAGAAACAACATAATAATGAAAAATCATTTATAGGATGTGTATATTGTGACACATTCATTTAAATATATAACACATTAGGATTATACTAGGAAATTAATGTTCATTAATCATATGTTAATTGATGTATATAAATAGTTTTTGAATTTACAAATCGTATCCCTAGAAGGGTCAAACTAGGTTTGCAGTGGGATTATTGACATCCATCAGGTGACGGTCAAGTATACATAAATGAAACCTGAGTTATTATTCTATGGTACCCCTATTTTATAGCCACATCAACAAGTAGTGTCTATATAGGGATGTATTTTCTTTGAATCCACTCAAACTATCTTTATCAAATTTTTATAACACCATCCTTTAAATTGAGTTATCCTTAGAATTGTCCTCCTACATGTTCTAAGACAGATAACTAGGTATCTCACTAAAAGTTTCTCATACTATTGTCTAATGGATTACTAAAACATTCCTCTGATAATAACTATAAAGGCCTATGTTTTTCTTAAATAGATATTATATACATTTAGATGAATATTTAATACATTAAAATAACACAGACACATGGATTGTAATAGTTTAAATTATTTGGATTCGAGGTTCAAAATCATCTAATTTGGTGAATGATTTTAAACATATACCATAAAAACCTTCCACTTTAGTACTCTTCACACACATGTCCATCTAAAATTTTTCATCTAAATTGTAGGAAATGAAACATAAGAAATAGTGATTCTAGATGACCGATAAGGGTAATAAAGTGAAATATCAATGATCACCTAAGAATGACATGAACATAAGGGTTTGATAAAAATAGAATAACATTTGAAAACAATACCCATCATATATAATATTATAATCCTGAGACATGGAAAAATCATAGATGTTTACAACATAAGAATCATTATTGAAACATAGAACATGATCCAGGAGAAAATAAAATATTCATAGGACATGGAATTGTGGTATATGCATAAAAATTGAAATCATATCCCTATTATTAAAGGATCAATACTAGGTATATCATAGTGTAATGAGTTTAATCCAAAAACCTTCATAATAGTCATAGTTCACTCCCACAAACATCATAGTGGAAAGAGGCCCTTACTGAATTGGGTTCATTCTCGATTTCAGTCCCGTCTATATCATGAGATATAAACCCTTACACAATTTATTAGAGGGAGATATAGGTCCAACCCCTCACATTAAGAAAATCATATATATGGGTGCCAAATGATATTAAAACATTCATCATATCAGAACCGATGAAATTAAATTGGTTTCATAAAAATATCATCACATCATAACCTATGGAAAATAATCATGTTTCATAGTCAATTTAACTTTTCATCAAACCATATCCCATTATAAATAAGATAATTTATTATGAATTATATCATTTTATAACCCAATGAGGAGAAATGGGTTTCATAAACATATTTTCATCATAAACATAATCCATTAATAGAAATGCTAATAATGTCACAAAATATCCAATTTCACATTTAAAATGCACTATTTCAAAATATACACACTCTAAAATATTTTTCCAATATGGTTTCTCTTCTTACATAAATCATCGAATCTTTCAAATCTTTCATAAAACAATTCTAAAGAGTATACCCAAGCTTTTCTCATAAAACCCATTTCAAACCCATATTTCAAGGTCCAACCCACACCAAAACACCACCAATGTATAATTGGCAGCCATATATACATTTATAAAACCACTTTCAACTGTTATGAAATCACATTGAATAATACCATGAATAATACAAATTAAAACACCCATTTTCATAAAATGCTCTCAAGAAGTATAAAAATGTTTTACACACAAAAAGTATTCAAAAAATCCCCCTTCCATGGCCCAGATGAATCTAAGGAATCAACAAAACAAACTTTTTCGCCCCTTTCAACAACTAATAAATTAATTTAATATTTTATAAAACTACCACAAAATATACCACATGTGTTACATTCTAAAAGTTTACAAGTTCAACAAAATGAAATTATAAAATTAAATGCTTAACCAAATCCCTAAAAAATGGTTTTTGCAGCACAAAAAACATATGGGGAGCATGAAAACCCAATAAAACAAGAAAACAAACTCATCAATGAATGGTTAACCATGGAATCACCTACTGAAATGTTGAATCCCTTAAAACGTGGTGCAAAACATCAACCGCACCACCGCTACACCACAAGGAAGATAAATTCATCCTCAGATCACAATATTTGACCAAAAGACACCAAAGAAAACCATAGGTTCGAAACCTAACTTATGGACAATTTAGAACATAATGAAAGAGTGAAGAAACCCTAAGGGAAAAGGAAGAAACCTAGGAGGAATCACTTACCTTGAAAAATATTGAAGAAATCACCCCAAATACAATAGTATCTAAATTTTTTAAATATCCAACCATTCAATTGAGATTAGACAAAAGTCGAATAGATCATATAAGAACTACAATTGGGGAAAAAAGTGGGAAATGAAAGAGTTATGAAATAATCAATTTACCTCTTCAAATCTGGGATATTTGAGAAATTTATAGACGTTTCATCCATATTCATGATGAAACTGAGATCCAAATACGGGGAGGAGAGCCTGGGGAGCACATTGGGTTTTTGGGATCAAGTAAGAGTGGGAATCACAAAAAAACGTAAATATTGAATGAGATATTAAATATTTACAAAATATTTTTCATTTAGGAAATGGGCTTTTGGGGAGGCCCAATCCCTTTAATAAAAACCCATATCCACCATAATTAAGGATTCATAAATAGTACAAATTAATATGGTTGTGTTAATAGGTCAGGAAATTACAAGCATAAATTAAAATGGATGAAAAATGTTAAAAAATGAAGCAGTTATAGAGGGATAAAAATTTATTTTTAAATCTGGAATTGGGCACACGGTTTGGCACAATTCATGAAAACTCACCCATTCTTCCATAAAATCTTGGGAAACCCCCAAAACAAATCATGAATGGGAATTTAAATGAAACTTGACTTTAAAATAAGTCATGTATATAAAATAAAATCCCCATTAATTGAAAACATTTACTTTATGAATTAGGTGACATAGAATACCATTAATTATACCAATTTTTCTAGTATTTTGGATTCGATCACAATATGTCAAAAATTACTTTATATGATTTTACAGAGTGGGATAATAAAATACAACATATAATATATTTTACACTATCCACTTATTTCAATGGTTTCATATGATAGGTGGTAAATGATAGAATTTAAATCTTCACTTCACCTTGGATTTGGGTACACAACACCGAATGAGTTCATTATCACACTGCTGAACAACAAGGGATCATCCCAAATATAGTTTTTTTGTGTAAATGAAAAAATATTTTCTTCTCTTGATAATTGTTGTGATGATATATTACCACATTTTCCAATAAAAACTATATCAAAAAAATATGACCACCTTGATTAATATGAAATGTATTTTCAATCAATAACTCATCATCAAGGTATATTTATTTTAATTCCTCTATATCTTTTGATGTTATCCACGATAAATTATCATCCAACAATTTCTATGAGATATTATTGTATTTTAAGTCAATTTAAAACTCTTTATGTAACATGATCTACCTAGTCAAACATGGATTTGAATTATTTTTTAACAAGTATCTCAAATTATCATAATAATTATAAATGAATACTTTAGAGTGATCCAAATAAAATATTAAGTTTTCAAAACAAAATTCCACTTTAATAGTTTCATTCCCTATAGTACTTTACTATTTTTATTTTCATTGAGTGTGATAATTTAAAATATATGGGTTAAAATATGTGATCATCCCATTATCCCAAAGAATACCCGACATTGAATTTACTTACATTACATATAAACACAAAATTATTCTCCAAATTATGAGATATTATGACATGGTGAGACCCTAAAATCCTCTTAAATGTCAAAAAGAATTCATTTAATGATTCATTAAAATTAAATAGAACATGATTCAACAAAATATAAGTGAGGGGCCTAGATATATCAGATAAAATTTTGATAGAGTGGTGATAGAAACCTACATGTACAATAAATCTTCAAATACTATTCATTTTGGAGATCTTATATGTCTCATGTATCACATTTATTTTCAATGTATTGATCTTGATTACTTACATAGATATATTATTCTCAATGATGAGTTATTATTTCAACATGAAATGGATATTTTCTTAATTAAACATATGATCATTTCCTTACAAATTGTGTTTAAAAAAATAAGATTAAGAAGTCATAATTTAATGAATATCCCATACACTAAAACAATAATCCATGATAATCATAAGTATTTCCTCCAATATTTCATGAAATATATGTTTCATGTATATTTGAAAATTAATTTTTATAATACACTTACCAAATGATTTTTGAAAAAAATGAATTCTCTATATGGGAAAAAAATGTAGCATTATCTTGGTCGAAAAGATCCATTGGTATTTTTTTGTAACTAGAGTATCTATCCATGAATAAATTCAAATCATTTATGAAACACATTTTCATTATTTGATCCATGAATAGGAGTATAATGTATTCCAATTATATGGCTAGGTTTGGATTCAAATTGTAAATTCATACTATATATCGTATAACAATCCTGATTGGGAACATTTCATTTTCATCATTCATTATCTATGTCAAAACTCCATTTATTATAATAAAATCATGTTTTATTACACATTTAGTGTTGGATATAGAAATAGTGGTTCTTGTATCAATGAGATTGAGAACTTCTTTCTTAACTACTTCCTTGATTGGTTGTATGAGTCTCTACTTGTAACATCACAAGCTTCCATGGTATGCTTCTCTTTGAATAATACAGTAGCATGTGTTCTATGAAACTTCAAGGTTCTAACACACACCACAACCAATCAAAATAGCTGTTATGAATAGTAATTCCCACTTTTTGAAATTTTAGAAATTTTTTTATTCAAATTGGACTTCATTTTTGGATTCGGAATATCGAGATTAGCTTAGGGTGAATTTTTGGTACTTTTCGGATAACTTTCATATTTTGATGAAAAGTGAAAATTACTAAATTTTAATTAAAAACAACTTTTTTAATAGTAATAATTAATAGTCATAAATTATAAATTTGAGTGGTTTAAAAGTATAGTTATATTATATTCTTACCATTTAATCAAATGTTGGTCATTGGACATAATTTCACATTTAAACTGGAAATAAGAAAGTGTCAATATTTTGATATTTATTATTTGTTAAAAACACGCTTTATGTTTTGACAACGAGAATTAATTTTAAATTAATTTCTTGCACTTCTATGTTTTGAATTTAGAAAAATGGATTCCATATTTAGAATCAGGAGACCCAAATTGTGTAAATAGGTAACTTTTATTTCTAGACATTTTGAATAATTACTTCGGTAAATATTTTATTTACCTTGGTTAAAGGGTAAATCTAGTAAATAAGGGTAAATAAATAATATTATAATAATTTTAAATTACCCTAAAACGTGTCCTAACCCTATTTATTGATACATGTCTTACCATGGGCATCATTGGGTCGATTTTGGGACCCCATGGAGCCACTTGTAAGTGATAATGTCACTATACATTAATTAAGTTAAAGTAAATACAAAAATGACATAAGAATATATCTTTTAGCAGAACAATTTTTACATAGGGTTATATATGTTATATTTTTGACTTTAAATTTTAATTATAAAGAAAAAAATATTTCCTACATAATGGGATTTGAATTATTTATGACACAGTAATGATGCATTATTTTCCTTATTAATGAAAGAATCAAATAATTGGTATTATAAATGTTAAAATAAATATAATTTGAATGTTTTGATGACATACACAACTTTTATTGGTTAATATGACATTTTAGTATTGCTTAAATGAATTTGTTTTGAATTAATAACTTTGTTAAGACTTTAACAAAAATCAATTATTAAATAGTGTCAAAATTGACATAAAGGAGTTTTTAAAACAAATATTATATTATTAATTGATATTCTATTCATAAAAATCAATGGTACGGCCATAGGAATTATATAATGATAGGTTTATCATTAATTAACCACTTTGGGGTCTCTTATAGGTATATATTATGTTTATTAACTATATAATATAAAAAAACAAAGAGACATGGTAAATATCAAACTGTTTAACTAAGAGTTAAATAAAAAATATAAAGTTAATATAGTGACCCAAACCTATCTAAAATCCGTTGGTTGAGTGTTTTTTGAAATATACTCACCTTAAAATTTAAATAATCCACATTGGAGCCATTATAAACAGAATATGAATTTATTATAAAATAATATTTCTAGCTTTTCCAACGTTGCCCCTCACCCTTCTTATAATAGGGCACTCCCCCTTCTCCTTAATCGACACCATCAAAGCCTTTTGGCTCATCCAAACCAGCACAAATATTCTCTAAACTTACATCACTTTAACCTAAGGGCCTTAATATGATAAAAAAGCCAACTTAAGGAGCCATTTTGATCAAATCAAAAGGAATAACCCGAAGAAGAGGTAATGTTTTCAGCACCATCTTTCAAGTTCCTTTCTTCTTCCATATCTTCTTTATTTGTTATTTCCATTCTAAAATAATAACTCCAGTATCTTCTATATAGTTTGATGTTATTATAAATATATTACAACCATATTCATTATTTTATCCATCCTTTGAATGGTATTTCACCATACGTGCGTACATACAACTTACCGTCTCCACGTCGTGGTGTAATTGTTATTCAAAACATTATTATTTTGATGGGTATGATAACAATGTGTAATTGAAGTAAATAATAAATATTACATTATATGGATTCTGTATATATGATATACCATCCAAATATATATTATTTTAATATCAAAAGAATGATATTTTCACTCGTGCGTATGTACGGACTACCATCTCCATGAACGTGATGAGATTTATTCCCAATCGTATCCATTAAATTCTAATTCTCATTTGATGATTAAAAATAATCTTTAAGGACTTTATATAATTATGGATATGAATAATATTCAACCTATCCATAACAAACACTGCTTATATAACAAAAAATAGAAAATAAAACGACTTAGTTAACACCCGAAACGACGATAATTGTAAGATATTATTAACAAAGAAATGTTAAAAGATCATATATGATATAATATTAATGTATATGATTCTTGTATGATTTAATAACGATTATTTTACCATTATACTGGAGGTTAAACTACCCTTTACCCAGGAAAAGTACAAGGTGAGGGTTTATTTTACAATCTCTTCATTATCTGAGGTTGTTTATATGTAATAATCTATTGGGTCCTCTTTATCATCCACATCCATGTTTCCTAAAAATGTATTTCAAATCATTCTTAATAATCTACATACTATGGGTTAAAGTCATTTATACCCTTGTTTGACTTTTTATAAGATGTTTATAAAAGAATCTTTACGTCGTTTTCCAAACAAGGTGTTTTTTATCCTTTTCGACAGAATTAAGGTAAGAATGCCTTTTTTTAACTTATATAGAGGGTGCGGCTATTATCCCCCATTATAAAATCGTATAATCTTCCCTTACAATCTTATAATAATATTTTCAAAGTAAATTTTTCCTTTTATAATTAAGTGACTTTTAAAGGATTAAAAAAAGATATTTCTCTCAAATAGTTTTGTTTTCATTTATGTCAACTCATGTTGATGGATTTTAAGCTTATTTGAAGTTGATTTATTATGATACAAAACTTCCATATTATATTGAACGTTTTTTGATATGTTTGACTATGGATATGTTATTTTTATACCATTCATGGTTTATGGAGGAAGTATTAACATTTTGTATGTTAGTTTTAATACGAATGTTTATGTTATGTTTAAACATGTTCATATGAGGAATGCATTGGACTTAATAAGTGATAGGTGGAGCCCGCTATAGCTCCTCGATGCATCGGTAAGTCTCATGAGACAAACTACTATCTTTCCACAAGGCCTTGACAAAATATTATTTGTAGTCTTGGCACAAGGCCTTGACTATGTGGTTATGATAGTCTGGCATTATGCATTCCATCATTATGAATGTGGTTATTGATATTGCATGTGATTATTCTATTAGTAGAATATCCATGTGAATAATTAAATAGAATTATTTCATGTTATTTCTACCATATTATGATGATGTTAAAATTTAAAAGGCTTTTGTTTTAGTTATACATTGCCTTAAATGTTTATGCTTATTTATGAATGTTGCAGCTATATTGTTATCCTTACTGGGCATCTGAGATCACACCTTTCTATGTTTTATTTTTCCCAGGATGTGAAGAAGTATTTTATGAATGACCTACAGGGATAGTATGAGTGGATATGAGTGTGGTTTATAGAGACAAGATATTGTTGTAGTTTTTCATTTTATGATGTAATGTAAACTTTATGAATGTATCTAGTGATTCAAAGGATACTAAACTAATAGGTCTTTTGAGACTTGATCTTTTGTGATCATTAAAATGTTATGTAATAATGCACCGACTTTGGGTAACAAGGGTCGGGGCATTACAGTTGGTATCAGAGGAAGTTTAGTACAAACATTAGAAGGTAGATTTAGATAAACTCACATTAGAGCACATAGACCTAAGATGGACTCTAAGGATTAGTATAGAAGATCTTCCTATAATTTTGGTATTGTAGAGATTTTGGGAGTTTTTTGAGAAATACATCCCTCTCTAGATACGAGAAGGTAGAGGCGGCTCTAGAACATATGTACCTAGGGGTAAAACCTAAAAACACCACTTTGAGCTAGACTCGAACGGGAACTGGTGCACGAAAACAGGCCTTGATGTACTCTTGGTTACGACACACCCGGGGGATATTCTTAGGATAATTATAATTTTCATTACAAACCATTAGGAAGGGTTTATGAGTATAAACCTCCTTAAAAAAACATTTTTATGATTATGGATTATAACCATAAACTGTTCAATTCATGTTAAGTGTTTCACAAGTTTGTATTTATGTATTGTGATTCATAAACTAATCTAGTGTAAGAAATTGTTTAGAAATGGAACCTAGTGGAATAAATGGAAATCGTATCAATGCGTGCGTTCCATGTAGGGATTGTCCTCCTGCTCAAGATAATTATTGTGGAGCTGGTGATGGAACTACTGTTGATCAGCTAATCACCATACTGGGACAACTCACTCAGGTTATGAATAATAGCCTTACCCGTATGGAGCACCCAGATCCACAAAATGAAGGATAAATGTTATATTGCTTCATGAGACAACAACCACCAACATTATATGGGATTTCAAATTCATTAGTATCTGAGCAATGGATAAATTCCTTATAGAAAATATTCCATGCCATGGGGAGTAGTGAAAGGGAAAAAGTTATCATGGTAGTTTACTACCTCACTGGAGATGTTGACCAATGGTAGTCATTGATTCAAATCACAAAGGAGGATGATGAAGTATCAAATATGGAATGGAGGGAGTTAAAAGAGATTTTATTAGAAAGATACTTTCCTCATGACCACCGAGAAGATATGGAAAGACAATTTCTGAGTCTGAGACAAAAGGAGGATGAGAATGTAGCAAAGTATGAGGATAACATTACAAGGATAGAGAGACATGCAGTAGATTATATACGTAACCCAAAGAGTAATATTTATTGTTTCTTCGATCGGTTAAAACCATTTCTCCAATGAGAATTAGTCTCAAAATCCTTCTCGTCATACAAAGATATCGTCTCATGTGCTATCAAGACAAAAAATAAAATCTCTAGGTCTTATGAATCTTAAGCAAAGAAAGAGAATAAGAGATATGTCGATCACTCTGGGAATGGAAGTAAGGTGAAGAAGGGAAAAGTTGAATATCCATTCTGTAGTAAATGTGGGAAGAAACACCCTGGTACATTCTTGAAGGGAATGGGAGTCTAATACAAGTGTGATGAAAAAGGCCACCATGCTCGTGATTGCAAGGGGAAGAAAGAAGCTACCGATGGTCAATGCTACAATTACAAGGAGATGGGACATTATATAAATGAATATCCTAATCATCAGGGGAACGTACCTTAGAAAAGGGCAAGGGATCAAGGCCAAGATTATTCTATCACTACTACTGAGGTAGAAGCTCTGAAAGACGTGTTGGCAGGCAATTTAATGGTTTCCTCAAGTTTAGCAAATGCTTTATTTTATTCTGGATCATCACATTGTTTAATATCATCCGAGTTTGCTAAGAAAATTAGATATTTACAATTGGATTTAATAAGGGATTTGTTAGTCAAAACTCCTAAGGGAAGTATCATTACAACAATGTCTTGTGAATCAGACCACATTATAGAACATAAATATACTTTATCTTCTGATCTCATTGCCATACCCATGATTGAATTTGATATAATCTTCGGTATGGATTGGATTTCGGACCATGATGCGAATATTTATTGTAAGAAGAAGGTGGTTAGGATTTTTGATGATGATGATAAAGAAAACTTTATCTTTAGAGAAGAATCATCACCACATGATTTTTATCTAGATCCACCCCCAATAGCTCAACTAAATTCAATTATTAGGGAGGAAGAGAATGAAATAACTGTGGGTCAGGAATGGAATGTTCAAATAGAGGATTTACCTATTGTGAAATAATATGTAGATGTGATTCCTGAAGATTTACCTAGACATCCTCCAGAATGAGAAATTGAGTTTTTCATTGATTTAATTACTGGTTCAAGGCCTATATCGATGACCTCTTATAGAATGACCACTGTGGAATTAGTTGAACTAAAGAAACAACTATAGGAATTGATTAATAAGGGATTTATTCACCCTAGTTTTACTCCATGGGGATCCCCTGTCCTTTTTTTAAGATGAAAGACGGATCAATGAGGTTATGTATTGACTATAGGGAAATCAATGTTATAACAATAAATAACAAGTATCCCCTGCCTCAGATTGATGATTTATTTGACCAACTACATGGAGCTCAATAATTTTCAAAGATTGAACTTTGATTCTAATACCATCATTTGTGTGTGAAGAAGGAAGACATTCCGAAGATAGCATTTCGAACCACGTATGGGCATTATGAGTTTGCAGTAATTCATTTTGGATTGACTAATGCACCCTTTGTAATCATGGATCTAATGAACATAGTTTTCAAGGAATATCTCATTGATTTTTTAGTCGTGTTTTTTGATGATATCTTGGTGTACTCTAAAAGCAATGAAGATCACTAAAATTACTTGTGCATTATCCTAAAGACTCTTAGAAGAAATGAATTATATGGTAAGTTTAGCAAGTGTGAATTCTAGATTCAGGAGATCTCTTTTCTTGGCCATATTATCTCTAAGGATATAATTTCTGTTGATCCTTCTAAGACCAAGGCTATCCAAGAATGGCCAGCACCGATGAGTATAACTGAGGTCTGCAGTTTTATTGGTTTAGCAGGTTATTATAGGCGTTTCGTCCATAATTTTTCCTGATTGGCTAACCCATTAACAAAGCTCACATGTAAAGGGGTTAAATTTATTTAGACAAAAGAGTGTGAAGAATGTTTTGAATAACTGAAGAGAAGACTAGTCAATGACCCTATATTGACTCTACCATTGGGGAATGATGGTTTTGTTATTTATAGTGATGATTCAATGAAAGGAATTGTTTGTGTCCTTATTAAGAATGATAGGGTTATTGGCTATGCATCACGACAGCTAAAAATTCATTAGAAAAACTATCCTACTCATGATATTGAGTTAGCTACTGTAATCTTTGCTTTGAAGATATGGAGAAATTATCTCTATGGTGAAAAAAATTGAGTTATATACCGATCACAAGAGTTTAAAGTATATTTTCTCACAGAATGAACAAAACATGAGGGAAAGGCGATGACATGAACTACCCATGTATTATGATTGCATGATACACTACCACCCGAGGAAGGCAAATAAGGTGGCAGATGCTTTGAGCAGAAAGGATCATGAAGTTTTGAACAAATTGAGAGTTGAAAGGGATCCAATTTTCATGGATCTAGTAAATTTGGATATTGGAATAACCATGGAAGGTGAAACATATATTCTTTTTAAAATGGTTTCCAAACCATCTTTACTAGAAAGAATAAATAGTTATGAGATTGATGATGAAGAGATTCAAAAGGAGATTAATGTTGTGAATGATAGGATATTGAGTGACATTACGTATGAAGATGAAATTTTGAAATTTGGGAAGAGACTTTGTGTTCCCGATATACCTAATCTAAAGAGGGAATTGTTGTACGATGCTCATAGTTCCAATTTCTCTATACACCCTGGGAGCACCAAAATGTATAGAGATTTAAAGGAACATTTTTGGTGGGACAACGTGAAGAGGGATATTGGTAATTTTGTGTCATGATTTATGGTTGGTCAACAAGTGATAGATGGAAGACAATATCTTGGAGGAGTCATGAAACCTCTTCCCATACCTGAGTGGAAATGGGATAATATTACGATGGACTTTGCTAGGGGGCTGCCAAAGACTCCTAGAAGGAACGAAGCAATATGGGTCATTGTTTATCATCTTACCTATTCATCACATTTTATTACTATAAGATAAGATCTACCACTTGAACATATACCAATAATATATATTAATGATGTTGTGAGACTTCATGGATTATCCCTATCGATTGTTTCTGATCGTGATCCTCGTTTTACATTAAGATTCTGGAAATGTCTTCAGAAATCCCTAGATACTTAACTTTGTTTGAGGACTGTCTACCACCCCCAAAATGATGGACAATCATAACAGACTATTCAAAATTTAGAAGACATACTAAGATCTTTATCACTTGACATTCAGGGTATGTGGGATCAATATTTACCTCTGGTGGAATTTTCCAATAACAATACCTTCCATTTAAGTATTCGGATGGCACCATAAGAAGCATTATGCAAAAAAGATATGTCGCACAACAACCTATTGGGATGATGCTGGTGAAGGAAAACTCATAGGCCCATAACTAGTGGAAGAAACAATGGAAAAGGTGAAGGTAATCCAAACCCACATTAAAGCAGCTCAATGTTGGCAGAAGAGCTATGCTGAAAACTGAAGGAATGATTTGGAATTTTAGGTAGGGGATCATGTTTTCTTGAAGGTATCTCCTTGGAAGGGTGTTATACATTTCAGTAATAAGGGTAAATTGAGTCCCAGGTACATAGGGCCTTTCGAAATTGTAGAATGAATTGAGGCTGTAGCTTACTATTTGGCAATGCTGCCAAGTCTCTCAAAAGTTCATGATGTGTTCCATGTATCACTATTGAGAAAATACATGCCTGACCCAACGCATGTACTCACGTATGAGAATGTAAAACTGGAACCCGATCTGTCTTATTTTGAAGAGCCCATCAGGATTCTTGATACCAGAGACCAAGGGCAGAGAAACTGGACGACTCATCTGGTAAAAGTTCTATAGAGAAACCATAAGATGGAAGACACAACGTGGAAACCTGTGGAACTTATGATGAAGAACCACATGAGTCTTTTTATACGGTAGTATTCTAGAATTTTCAAGGAAGAAATTTTTTGAATGAGGGGATAATGTAACACCCCAAGCTTCCACGGTACCCTTCTTTTTGAATAATATAGTAGCGTGTCTTGTACCCAACTTCGAGGTTCTAACACACACCAAAACCAATCAAAGTAGCCATTATGAATAGTAATACACACTTTTTGAAAATTTATAAATTTTATTATTCAAATGGGATGGATTCGGAATATCTATATTATCTTAGGGTGAATTTTTGGTACTTTTCGGATAACTTTCATATTTTGATGAATAGTGAAAATTACTAAATTTTAATTAAAAACTACATTTATAATTGAAAAAATTAATAGTGATAAATTATTAATTTGTGTGGTTTTAAAGTATAATTAGATTATATTTTTATATTTTAATCCAATGTTGGTAATTGGACATAATTTCACATTTAACTGGACATAAGAAAGTGCCAATCTTTTGATAGTTATTATTTGTTAAAAACACGCTTTTTATTTTGACAACTTTATGTAATTTTAAATTAATTTCTAACAATTATTTGTTTTGAATATATAAAAATAGATTCCATATTTAGAATTAGGAGCCCCAAATTGTGTAAATAGTAACCTTTATTTTTAGTCATTTTGAATAATTACTTTGGTAAATATTTTATTTACCATGGTTAAAGGGTAAATTTGGTAAATAAGGGTAAACAAATAAAATTATAATAATATTAAAATAACCTAAAACGTTTACTAACCCTATTGGTTGATACATTTCCAACCATGGGCATCTTTGGGTCGATTTTGGGACCCCATGGAGCCACTTGTAAGTGATAATGACACTTTATATTAATTAAGTTAAACTAAATACAAAAATGTCATAAGAATATATCTTTTAGCAAAACAATTTTTACATAGAGTTATATATGTTTTATTTTAGACTATAAATATTCACTATAAATATAAAAATATTTCCTAGATAATGAGATTTTATTTATTTATGACACAATAATGATGTAATATTTTCCTTATTAAGGAAAGAATCAAATAATTGGTATTATAGATGTTCAAATAAATATAATTTGAGAGTTTTGATGACTTTCAGAAATTTTATTGGTTAATAGGAAATGTTAGTATTACTAAAATTAATTTGGTTCTAATTAATAATATTGTTATGACTTTAACAAAAATCAATTATTAAATAGTGTCAAAATTGACATAAAGGAGTTTTTAAAACAAATATTATATGATTAATTGATATTATATTCCTAAAAATATGAGGTTAGGCCAAAGGACTTATATAATGATATATGTATCATTAACATACCACTTGGGGGTCATTTGGAATTATATAGTAAGTTTGTTTACTACATAATATAAAACTACAAAGAGACATGGTAAATGTCAAACTATTTAACTAAGAGTTTGATCAAAAAGATAAAGTTAATATAGTGACCCAGATCTGTCTGAAACCTATCTTTTGAGTGGTATTAAACATATCCCCACCATAAAATTTAAATAATCCACTTTGGAGCCATTATACACCGAAAATTAATTTATTATAAAATAATATTTCTAGCTTTTCCAAAGGTGCCTCTCACCCCTCTTATAAAAAGGCACTCCCTCTTCTCTCTAATTCACACCATAAAAGCCTTTTGGTTTAGACAACCCCTTATAAAATATTCTCTCAACATCCCTCACTTAAACCTAGAGGCCTTAGTTTGATCAGAAAGGCAACCTAAGGATCCCTTTTGATCAAATCAAAAGGAAGAACCCGAAGAAGAGGTAACGTTTTCATCACCCTCTTTCAAGTTTCTTTCTTCTTCCACTTATTATTTCTTTGTTATTTCCATTCTAAAATAATAACTCCAGAATATTCTATATACTGTGATGTTATTATAAATATGGTACAACCATATTCATTATTCTATCCATCCTTTGACTGACATGTCACCATACGTGCGTACGTACGGCTTACCGCCTCCACGTCATGGTGTAATTGTTATTCAAAACATTCTTATTTGGATGGGTATGATAGTGATGTATAATTGAAGTAAATAATAAATATAACATTATAAGGATTCTGTATATATGATATAACATCCACTTATATATTATTTTAATATCAAAAGAATGATATTGTCGCTCGTGCGTACGTATGGACTACCGTCTCCACGAACGCGATGAGATTCATTCCCCATTGTATCCATTCAAGTATAATTATAATTTGATGATTAAAAATAATTTTTATGGACTTTATATCATTCTTGATATGAATAAGGTACAACCTATCCATAAAAAACATGACTTATGTAACAAAACATATAAAATAAAACTAGTAAGTTAACACCCCAAACGACGATAATACTAAGATATTATTTACAAAGCAATGTTAAAAGATAATATAGGATATCATATTAATGTATATTATTCTTGAATAATTTAATAAAATTTATTTCACCATTATAAAGGAGGTTAAACTACCCTTGACCATGGAAAATTACAAGGTAAGGGTTTATTTCACAATCTCTTCATTATCTGATGTTGTTTATACCTAGTTATCTACTAGGACCTCTTTATCATCCACATCCATGTTTCTTAAAAATGTATTTCAAATCATTCTTAATATTTTACAGACTATGGGTTAATGTCATTTATACCCTTTTTTGACTTTTTATAAGATTTTTATAAAGGAATCTTTCCGTTCTTTTCCAAACAAGGTCATTTTTAACCTTTTCGATAGAATTAAGGTAAGAATGTATTTTTTTAACTTATACGGTGGGTGAGGCTATTTTCGGCCGTTATAAAATCATTGAAGCTTCTCTTACAAGATTATAAGAATATTTTCAAATTAAATGTTTCCTTTTATACTTATGTGACATTTAATTGGTTTTTAAAAAAGAGATATTTCTCTCAAATAGTTTTGTTTTCATCCATGTCAACATCCTTTGATGGATTTTAAGCTAATTTGATGTTGATTTATTATGATACAAAACGTCCATATTGTATTGAATGTTTTTTGATATGTTTGACTCTGGATGTGTTATTTTTATACCATTCATGGTTTATGGAGAAAGTATTGAAATTTTGTATGCTAGTATTAATACAAATTTTTATGTTATGTTTAAACCTGTTCATATGAGGAATTCATTGGAATTAATATGTAACTGGTGGAGCCCGCTATAACTCCCCGATTCATTGGTAGGTCTCATTAGACAAACTAGTGTCTTAGAACAAGGACTTCCCAAAATCGTATTTGTTGTCTTGGCACAAGGCCTTGACTATGTGGTTATGATATTATGGAATTATGCATTCCATCATTACGAATGTGGTTATTGATATTTCATGTGATTATTCGATAAGAATAATATCCATGTGAATAATTAGATGGAATTATTTTATTTTATTTATTCCATATTATTCTGATGTTCAAGTTTAAAAGGATTTTGTTTTAGTTATACATTTCCTAGAATGTTTATGCTTACTTATGAAAGTTTCCGCTATATGTTTATCCTTACTTGGAATCTGAGGTCACCCCTTTCTTTGTTTTATTTTTCGTAGGATGTGAAGAAGTATTTAATGAATGACTTGTAGGGATAGAATGGGGGGATATGAGTGTGGTTTATGGAGATAAGATGTTGTAGTAGTTTTTCATTTTATGATGTAATGTAAACTTTATGAATGTTTCTCATGATTCCAAGGCTACTAAACTAATCGTTCTTTCGAGACATGATCTTTTGTGATCATGAAAATTTTATGTAATAATGCACATACTCTGGGTAACTGGAGTTAGGGCATTACACTATTTTTATTTTCATCTTTGTTTACTTCTCCATTCTAGTAGTACCATATGTGTATAATATTTTTTTAACGAATCTATTGTATGTAATAATTCAAATGATTGCTGCTTCTTTATCCTAAAAACTTATATATTCTTATCCCCAAACATCTTTGTAAATATTTCATTTATTTTTATTGAAAAATATATTTTTCTCCCATGAATGAATAGCTTAGTGTTTATGGAATAAACATGATCTCAATCATCGATGGCTTGATAATTTAAGGGATCAGGTAATAATCCATTGATAAATTTTCTATATACTTTATAAATTTTACTCCTTATTCAGACTCTAGGTGTGTACATTCACCTATTTTTTCCACTATCTCATTAATGATTCTCCATTATATTTTTTTAACTCTTTTATGGTAAAATCATGATGTAGGAGTGAACTTCGGTGGTAAAAAGAACATGATAGTCATCTGATTAGATTATATGTTTATACCTTCTTGAGATTAAAGGTGCATATTTTGTAACCAACCTAAAATATTATACATCCCTGATTAACATCAACAAAAACATTACCTATATATAGGACTATTATACTAGGGGTAATATGAACATTAAATTCTTCTTTAATATGAAGGATAAAAAAATTTGTGAACATGTTGAATTTTATCACCTTTATAAGAATGACTTCATGAATTCTTCACCAGTATTTAACTAAACCATTAGTGATTCAAATTTATAATCATGTTTTACTGGATCTTCAATTCCAAGTTTTTGAAACACACTTAGGAACATGATATTGACACTAGATCCTATATCCCAAAGTGTCATCCTTGATAGGAATTATCATATAGTTCAAGGGATGAAAATAAATTAGGAATCTGTTAACTGTTGGGGAATACATCATTGAAAAATACTATCAAATTATTTATATATAATGATAACTCCGTGATCCTCCAATTTCTTCATATTTGAATTAAAAAAATTTAAACACTGATATTTGAGAAATCTCTTTAGTGGATTGGATATTGATTTTGAGTTCTTTGATAATCTCTATAAATTCATTGTATAAGTTATCATTTCCAAATATTCTCTTAGAATGGTAAAGGGATTTTATAGGTAATTAGTGTCTTAAATACTTCCACATATTCCTTTTTAATATATTATTCTTTTTTACTCTTATTTTTATCATATCTTTTATATTCACATTCTCTTTTTTTCTTGTTATAAATATCATTTTCATCCTCTTTTGATCTTGTTTCATCCATAACTCCCCTACTAAAATGTTCCATATGCTTAATATCATCCATTTTATTATTCTTTTTATTTACCTATAATGTAAAATCACTCTAAAGATATTTTATAGATTTAATACACTTAGTTTTAGAGGTTTTAGAGAGTTTATTTCAAACTAATTAAGAAGTTTTCATGGTGTATCATTAATTGGTATAGGCTAAATGTATTTATTATATCATCATGTGATTATATTGAGGGCTATGATGTTGTATGTGGAGTTATTTTCTATAAAATTTTATATACTTGAGGTATAGAGTTTTGGTTTGGTTGGAATGGTATTAGGTCTTGTGGTTAAAAGTAACATCTTTATGGACTTTTGCTTTGGTTAAAATTTGGGACACAATTCTATTTTTCTAGCATTGATTGGAATTTATATATCTGATGAAAAAAAATTCCTTTGTTTTTATTTTTTTTAATTTTTGGGGGGTTGATTATAGCTCATATTATTCTAAACTAAATTTTTTTCATACAAACCATCCCACTAATATTATTATGCTTGTGTTCCACCACACAATTCACATGATTTTGAAACATGATGGGTATTGGTGGTCACGGTTATAGTATTATTTCCAATTTTAAATTATCAAAATTTTTAAATAATTATTCCATTGATACAACCAAGAGAGTTTTTTTATACTCTATTGATACATATCCTTAGTATCACACATTCACTTTTCTAAATACTATCATTGTAAGAGATATCATTTAGAAGTTCTCACTAAACTTTGATAGTTTTTAAAATATGTCCTCCATTACCTAATGCATCGATCCCAGATCAATATATTATATGTAAAAAAAATATATTTTTTCAATTTGTAACCAAAATTAAATACCATAATGGTAAATTCTACAACATATCCTCTAATTATTCACATTATTTGAACATGAACAATCTATCTTAGTTTACAAAAATTTTAATTTCAATGTGATATTTATCATTCCTTATAGTTGAAAAGTATTTTTTTAAGAGTAATTTTTCCTAAATTTCATAAGATTTAATGGAATTGAAAAACTAAAATTTTATAAAATCTTTAAACCAAAATCATATAAATAATTTCCCAAATATACTACTCCTTGAGGGATAGAACATCATGTAAAAAATGAGTAGCAGTAATGGGAGCAGTGCGTACATCTGGTTTAGTGTGGGTAGTGGCCACAAGTAGGCGAGAGGATGGTATATTTGTATCCAATAGATGAAAGGTATATTTATTCTTCTTGTAATAAAACCCTATGGAAATCATTCTTGGGGAGATTACAACGAGAGTGTCATCATAGAGAAGGATTCTCAGAGGAATTGGTTAGGGGAGTAACTTTATATTGGCCTTCATAGCCAATAGCTTCATCAATCAAGTTTCACACTCATGTATATATATCAAATAATATATAGTAAAGTAACATTATTTGAACACCATTAATATAATAATATGAAGGTGTTACATTGGGTAAGATTTATAAAATTAGTTGCATATAGTGTATGCTAGCCCATGCTTTCTATGATTCGGAGCCTATGAATGATCTACATTATTTGGGTACATTAGGTAAGTGCCACTCATGATATAGATATTTAATACCATCATTATCACAAATCTTTAGTGTATAATGTGGAGGTAAAGGGGCTAGATACATCTTATAGGGGTTGTAGATTAAAATAGTTAATACTCAAAGATACATAGAAAGTCTCATAACAAAATTTACCCACCTCCAGTGTGATTTCCCTCTTAATTTTATTATTTGAAACCAATAGATCAGAAGGTCTCCCATGTTGAGGGGAGGCTCTTTCATGATATAGTGGAGAATGTTAATATCTATTCAATTCACAATTCCTTTCCTATCACCTTTAGGGAGCTAAGAAGTGGTGAAATTCTAATGGATCACCAAATCAAAAGACCCTTTATCCAAAGCTCATGAGATTGGTTGAATTGTGAATAACCTTGGGATCATATTTGATTACTCCCTATTTTATAAATCAATGGTCATGAGGTGGATATATAAATAATATTTCATAATCCATGGATAAAAAAAAGAATAGATGTATGAAATCCTCAAAATTTTAGAGAATGAAAAATAAAATCTTTTAACCCCCATCTTGATGAATACACCTTTTTATATGATATGATAGTGTTAAATAATTCTATAATCAACTCCCTATAAATATCCTACTTAAAATTAATTATCTCTAATAAATATATCTTTTAAAATTAGTTTATGACTGGATATATAAACCCAATATTATCAAAAAACTAGGATCTAAATTTCATACTTGGAACGATCCACTAGCATACTAATCCATATAAATATTATTGATCTATAACATTATTATACATCAAACAATTATAAGTTTTAAAGTTTTAATATTGTGTAGTCTAAGAAAAATACACCCCTCATGTGTAATATGGTGAAGGGATTAAGTGTGTGATATTTGGGATTTGTTAGATGATATGGGTCATTATTGAGTTTTCTAGAATCCAAAAAGGTTGGTTTGAGGATATTTTCTTGAAGGTTGGGTTTTAGGATCTAGATGGTACTGAGATTTAATTTTTATAGTTATTGATGTGGACACACACTCATTAAGAAATTATACTCACTCATCTTATTGATTACATTTGGTATTAGAGATGCATCCCATAGTGTATAGGGAACTTTAGAAATTATGAAATAGAGATGTTATAGATGGAAACAAAGGATGAGAGGAATGGTCTAGAATAATAATGGTTTTGAAGTTTAACGATGGGATATTATTTAAAAATATGTTCTATGATTATATATATGTTCATTTTGATGATTTGAGTGTCATTGATAGAGTTTCTAGAGGATAAAGGAAGATTATTTTTCGGATAGAAGGCCTGACTATAGGGATAATGATGTTTTAGGGGAGAATGAGTGTCAAAATGAATACAATACTTAGGATTCCAAATTTTTTATGAATCAGGGATAAAAATAGGTTTTTTTAAATAGCTTTCAATGATGTAATAAATTTTTATCATTAAAGTGATATCGTTCCATGATTTAAGTGATATAGGTTTGGGCCGAGAAGAGGGGATAGGGTTTTCTCTACAGTTTTGGGTTGAAAAGTTTAACAACATATTCATTTAACCACATGGTTTAGGGGTACATATTTTATGGAAAATTAGATAATACGACCTACAAAAACATAGTTTTTATCATGTAGAAGTTTAAAATCCTTTTTCTCAATTTCATTGGTTAAAGGGACGTTTTTGGTGTGGGGGATCTTATATGTTTTAGGATATTCCAATTATAGATGGTCTCGGATAATCAAAATTTCAGGAAATTGTATTTTGGTGTAAAAAAGTCATTTTGGAAGTGTAATGGATATATTTTTTGGTTTATATGTATAGGTTGAAACATCATGAAAATGAGTTTTTCCATGTCATATTGGTATGAAATAATGGTGAAATAGGAGAACATAAACTGACCACAATATAGTATATGTCAGGATGCATTGAAAATACACGTAATCCATTATTAGATATATGGCATGTGACCATATGGTATTGATTATAGGTTCTAGGTTTGAGAAATTGGTTATTATAAAATGGGGGTTAATAGTAATTATTTCAATTTTTTGAAAGGGAAAAATGTTAGTGATATGGGTGTATAATGGATTTGTCATGGTGGATCAGGGTTGAGGTTTTCCAGGGAATACGGAATCCTGGACCTACCGCAACATAACAGATTTCGAGGTTAGGTGTTGAAATGTGGAACGACATAATAAATCAACCATAATATCCTTGAATTTGGATGTTTCCAATATCTTGGTAAGTTCTATATGGAATAAAATATAGTCATGGTTGAACTACATTATTGTGAGCTCATATTTCATAATTATTCCATCCATTATTATTTTTTCACTTCTTCTTTCAATTTTTTTCACATCCTCTTCTGATTAGACATTTATTAAATAAATATATAAGGATTTTCCCCAAATGTTCAAAAAAATATTCTATTACTAAAAATTGATAACCTAAAAAGCAACTAATCCAATCTAATTATAACCTTAATAAAAATATTTTTGTGGTTATTTTGAAGATATACTTATATTTACTCCTACTAAGAGCTTTTTTTAATTTCTAAATATATAAATAACTCTCTTCCTTCAATGAAAATTTAGAGAGATAATTTAACCCACATAGAGGTTTCTATATAGATCTTCAAAAATTTTCTATTTAACTTTATATATGGTAAATTATCTATTTATATCTCAAATAATCTATATGGAAATACATTTATCACCACGAAGGATCCCAACAAACAAGAAATCAAATTTTTTTATAACAATTTCAATCAAGAGTTAAAAAATAGTACCTTGCCTTTAGGAATTAATATAAACCAGAAGTTTTTTTTTCGTTCCACTTATTAATCATTTCCATATGGATATTTCATTATTATTATAATCTCTATGAATTTTGTCCAATTCATCCAACAAAAATGTTCATTTCTTCCCAACTTTTTATAGACTGATCTTTTCCTTCCTCAAACCCAATATTATCAATTTTTATGATCTAATAGTAATTTAAATATTTTACCATAAATAATACTTAATATATTTATAAAACTTAGTTTTTTTAAATCTTTATGGTATACCCATAAATAATCATCAGACAATTTTCTCTAATCTTTCTAGATCATGCTCATAGTTTTGTGCATAATGTTTTTAATTTATAAGAAATAATTTTCTTCTTTACCACTTATTGGTGATTGATAAGGGGTTATAGTACATTATAAAACATTTTACCTCTATTATAATTCCCTTTATAAGTTTTTGTTAAAATTTGTGCCTTGGTCACTATTGAGTAATCAAAGAATTCTAAGTCAAGAATGTCTTTTTTCCATAGAATATTGTTCACCAAATGAATTGGGTTATTTAAAGCTTCCTAAACATAAAATTGTTTATGCATGTACTCCACTTACATAAGGATATAAATGTGTTTTTATATAGTTTTATAAGGGTCCCATGAAATCAATTCCCCACATATTGAACAATGAGACTTTAATAATTTGATTTTATGACATTCCTTACTGATAAAATTTTCTTTAATCCTTTATCATTGATTATAACTTTTCACGAATACCCTCAAGTGTTTTTGGAGATTGAGAAAATAAAATTCATATTTAAATATTTCCCCCCATCATGTCATTTCCATGGTATCCTCTGGTTGGTGATGAATTATAAAATTACAAGGAACTTTTCAACATGAATTCAAGAACTCATCATAGACAATTTCCATCTCCATAATTCTTGAACAATACAGAATCATCCAAGAATTAGTATTATTTCCTAAAATATATATTTCAATATTTTTACAAGTGAAGTTAGTATATATTGTCGTATTATATAAAAATTTATCTATTTCAAAAAAACTCTCGATGATCTTTTTGATCAATGTAAAAAATATCTCCCATTTAGGAACTCTCCATCAATGTCTATTTCTTCTTCCACCTATGTATTATTCAATTTAATGATTAATAAATATTTAGTAACCATATTCTCTAAAAATTTTAAATAATTGATAAAAATTAAAAATATCATAAATAACGATATCCACTGAATCAACTCTGGATTCATATCCTTTTTGTTTAAAATGATTCTAAAAGTAGTATGATTTGTGTAAATAGATACTTTATGGGAAAAAAGTATGATATAATCTTATAAAAATCAAAAAATAATATAAAAATATCTTTATTTGTTCTATTGAAATATATTTGTGGTCCATTGAGTGTGAGGATTTCAAAATTGATAAAATGAAGGATGTGACTTTCTTGCTATCCCAAATAAGCTACTATAAAAAAATCATTTGCATCAAATATCAACTAAAATTTATTCTCCAAATTAGATGATTCCATGATTGGGATAATTACTAAATTACTATTCAATGTGGAAATTATTTCATTTAATGATTCATTAAAATTAAATGAAACTTACTTTGATAAAATATATGTTAATTTACTCGAAAAAGTGGATAAATATTTGAAAAACGGTGATAGAATCTTACATCTCCAAGAACGAGTTAGAACCCATTCACTATAGTTATATAAAAAATCTGTTATATGAGTTTTTTTGACTAGATTAATCTTGATTAAATAAATATATATTATATTCCAAATGATGATTCTTTCTGCCACTATGAAATGGATCTTTTTTCAATTAATTACCTGACAATTTTTCTCACACCTTGTGAGTAAAACATTAGTATTTTTAAGAAATACATCAAAAGATTTCACATAAACTAAGAAATCCTCCTTGAAAATCATAGTTTATTACTCTATAATGTAATGAAATATATTTCTCAGGATCATTAAAAAATTAATTGTTCTATTACATATTCTGAATGATAAGTGTTAATAAGTTAATCTTTCCTATGGGAATGTAATTGGTCCATTACATACTATCCATTTAATGAATATCCTCATTGGGATCAACTTGTTATCCTCATTTTTTTATCACTATCAAACCTAAATTATTTCACATTAAATGATATGGAATTACCAATTCACTTTCCAATATATAAAATATGTTTACCACATTAATGAGTTTGATAAATTCTTTTATAACCACTTCCATCATTGAAAGTATTCACCTTCTTTGCAATTTTGGAGACAGTTTAATTACTTCTTACAGTTTTGTAATATGTGTAAAATTATTTGGTCTAATTCCTTTGATATTGGAAATAACCCAAGAGATTTATTGTATCATTTTATTCAAAAAGTGAAATAATATTTCCTCTCTCCCATTTATTAAATTTTCATTGATTATTATAATAAAAAAATCTAATTCACAAATAATTAGTTGTTTATTGTTTGTGAAATTAACCTCAACTCAAGCATTGGAGGATTGATAAAATAAAATATCAATTCTTGGTATGATTTTCATGATAAATGTTCAATAAATTTTATATATTTAACAAATTCTTCAGAATTAAGCTTTAAACACTCTCATTTTTTATCAACCATCTAATAAAAAATTTCTATCATGATTTTCTAAACTTTTTATTATAAACACATGATGGAGGAGAAATTTATAGTGGTAGAAATGTCTTGGAAGTCATCCTATTTATTTTCTTTATTTAACCTTCATGGTACAAAATGCGACTTGTTCATCACCTAGTCAAAAATATCATACATCGTCAATTTACCTCAATCAAATACTTTTCTATTGATATGAATTATTTAGTTGGAATAATGGGGACATCTCCTTCTACTTCCATCATGATGATCAAAAAATATATGATGAAGATGATTTTTAATAATTTTATAAGAATTTATACAAGATTTCTACATGATTACTTCATAAAAAAATATTTGAGTTAAATTGCTACTCATATAGTATTTGCATCTTTCAATCCCAATTTTCAAAACTCTCTTAGAGGCATGATATTTACACTGGATCCCTAGTCAAAAAGTAACTTCCAAAATGTTGATGATATAATGGTTCATGTGATGGATAATCTTCTAGGATATCATAAATTTGGATGATTATTTATTTGAAAATAATAATAAAATTATTCACCTAGATAGGTAACTCTAAGATCCTTCAATTTCTTCTTGTTTGAAATAAACTACTTCAAAATAATTATACACTATTATTGGTGAAATCACTTCTGTGAAAAGGATATTGAGGTGGAATTGTTTTAATATATAATTTCTTTAAAATTTAGTCTCCACTCTCTTATAAATCAAGCTCTATGGGAATGGTATAGGGGGTCTATATAGATTTGATTTGTTTTATCCTTCCATGTATTACATTTTTATAGATTGAATTTTTATTTTTTTACTCACCATTGTATCATCTTTTTTATCATTACCTTATCCCTATTTTTATCTTTATCAACCTCCATTTCATCCCCATTTGATTTATTTTCCTCTAGATATTTATTTTTGTGAAGTGTAATATCCTTAAACTACTCCCTTGTATTTTTTTCAATGTTACCCAGTAATGAAACCAATAATTTTCCTAAAAGAGTTTGAATAATTTACCCCCACCCACAATTTATTTGATGTTATGGAGGGTATATTTTTAATTTCTTAAAAAATTTCTTATATTTTAATATACTATCAAAACTTAATGATAAATGTATTGACCATATTATTAAGTTATTATATTTGGAGTTGTTTTGGTTATTGTGGTTATAACTGATATTTAGGTAGATCATTTTTAGGTTTGTGGGGGGTATGGTTGGAAAAATATCAAAGCTTATGGTTGAGGATCATACCTATGTAGAAATTATTCTAGGTTAAATGTTCATCCATTTTATGTATTGGTTCTAGCCCATATTTGGATTTATATTTATTATAACCATCTTATTTAGTTGTTGATATTTTGGAAATTATTTAGTGGTCTGTTATAGCTCACATAATTTTTATCCAAATGATGGTTTTTTTCTAAAGAAGATCGATACTCCTGGTATGCTTGTGGTTCACTCCAGATATCTCATTATTTTGGAACAGAGGCGAGTGTTACTATCTGAGGTTATGGTTGTGTTACCAATTTAAAATTGTTAATATTTTTTTACAATGAATCTATTTGTGTATCCAAGCCATGTGTATCTTTTATATGATAGATAAGTATCCTTAGTTAACACATATCTGTTTTCAAAAGACTATAACTGAGAGAGGTCACATCAAGAAGGTATCATCAAACATCAAGAGTTTTTAGAATAACTATTCCATCATCTTAAGTATCGATCACAACTTGGGAGATCACTTGTAAACTATAATAGTTTTTTTTAATTTTTTATTCAATAATTAAGAACATGGGGTGGGAACTTCCTCAAAATTTCCTTCAATCAATCCCATACATCAAATATGAAATCTCCATCCCACTTAACAAAATTTTTAATTTCATTATTTGGTGGTAACATCCTCACTATAATGAATAATTCTTCTCATAATAAATTTTACAAAAATGTATCAAGTTGTGATAGAACTAGAAATTTTACTTTTAGAAAATATTTCATCTAATAATTATGCAAGAATGAAAATGATCTCAATAAAATGATATCCAATAAGGAACTATTATTCTTGAATATATATCATTTCTATTAAAAGTTGGAAAAATGGTTGTGAGGATCCTAATTTCTTATTCCTATAAATTATCCCTTGTTCCAAATCATCTATAGAATGATTATATTGGTTTTTAATATTTTCACCATATCTATAGGCTAAACAATAAAAAAATAAATCCCATTAGTGGATGGTAAAAACATATTCTTTGACGGTTCTACCCTATGAAACTTATTATCCAATGTCATGAGGTTCCTCGTGGGTGAATGGTTTATTAACTTTATTACGCGGAACATGATGAATTTTACCTACCATGTGTGGTGTTCAATGAGAGAAAAAAACTATCAACCTCAATATTATATTACATTAGTGTCAAGAATATAGGATCCTTGGTCATGTTATTAGTTTCTTTATCATACACCCTTTATCCTATGAAATAAAGAAAAATAAAACAAGCACAAGTAAAATGAATAAAAATTATGACATAAATAGTATAAGAAAATAATTGAATTAATTAACATGTGCATTAGAATTTTAGCTTCATCAAAAAATCCTAGAAAATAGAACAAAAACCATGAAGGGACCCACTAACATCGTCACTTTTATGGGTTTTTAGTGTTTAATCATCCAAAAATTTTGATATTTCACACTTGGATGGAGTAGCCCATGAACAAATCCTCCTGCAATTGTCAATTCCATCAACCTTGTTTCAACCTCAGACTTCTTTGTTTTTCCTGCTGACTTGGAGATGATAGGATATCTGACCCAGAACAGTAAGAGGGAAGGGTGACAACTGAGGTTACCCAGGTGGATCCGGTGATGGAGGAGGATGATAACTCTAATAGCTTTGTGTTTCTTCTACACTACAAGGAGGAGATGTTGGATAAGTCCTTCAACGTTACCTAAAGAGGAGGCCGATATAATATATGAAAGAGAGATCCAAGCAGATCTTAATGCGAATCAACGATTTTGGATTAACAAACAGGATAGGATCTTAGCTAGTAGAATTAACAAGGGGAAATTAAATTAGGAGGAGTATATTCAAACACGGGACAAGATGGCTTATCATTTCGAGGACCTCGTCAAGGATGATCCAGACAAGGAAGTTTCTTCCATCGGATGGAGACTTTACAAGGTAAAGGATTCAACCACTTTTAAATTCCACAGGAATGACCTGGTAATTTCTTATGTGGTGTGATTTTTTTGACTGGTTGTCTTCTGTTTGGGTTCCCACTTACCCCCTTTTAAATGTGCTTCTTGAAATAAAAATTTACATTGGAATAAAATGAGGTACTACCATTCACTTATAGGACTACTATACCATACAAGAGAACATTTCTAAGTTCAGTACCATGTGAAAAATGAATAGAACCAATTATTTGTATGAAAGAATATTGTTAAACAATTTTTTTTGAAAATTCTGGATGAAGAATAATTAAATGTATCGACATATTGTTTAAACTAATCAATTAAAATAAAATATAAAAATTTAATTTTAAATGGTTTTTTTCTTAACACAGTATCTCATTCATCCATAAATTAATTATTTTTATTGGTTTTAAAGAAGTTAATGGTTAAACATATTCTTTGTGGTCAAATTCATTAATTATACTAAATCTAATTATGTTATTTGAATATAAGAAATAATTAATATTAAGTGAATTATGTTCAATATTATACACAAAATATGATTCCAAATTATTAATTATAGTTTAATACTCTCAACTGTCTTGGATTTCCTCCCTTAATAAGTCACATTTTCAAATAAATATTAATGAATGAATTATGAAATTAAATATCAAAGTGACTCTTAATTAATGAAACCATTTTATTAATGGAATTTACAATGAATTTAAAATCTAATATTCAACACTTCATTTCTTACTAGTTAGATGAAAACCCACTCATGATCAAAAGTAATTCAATTATTAATTACATTTTCATTATTGGAATCAAGTGAAAAAAATAATTTTGATGGAATTTTAAAATAAAAACAACGAAAAAAAAAATTTAAAGGGTATCATACTTAATAGAATTAATGATTTATTTTACATACATAGGTTTCTATAATAAAAACATGCACAAAATAACCCATATGTAATTATGATTTTTTTAAAAAAAATCCAAATGTTGTTAAAAATGGTTGAAGACTCTTCATATTTATAGAATAACTCTTCCATGACATAGATGAATTCACCACATTATTTTTTTCTATCTATGTGGTAAATACTATTTAATCAAAATTGGGTCTTAAAATGGAATAAAATTTGTATTTTAGCACTGCCAGGGCTTCATCTATGAAATAACTCATCATGTTTTTCTTAAAGCTATTAATTTTTTAGAATATTTGATATGAAATATCATTTAAAATATATATATCTATATCTCATTATTGGGAATAAAAATGGCTTCTTTAATGTCACAAATAAATATATGATATCATGGTATTAATTTTAATACAACAAAGTATGCTCGAATCGTTGTATTGTGTGTTTTATATTATTTCATAGAATGATATAATTAATTGATTTGACTATGGAATAATGCTCTTTATATAGGAATATAATTTTCTACAATACCTAAAATGGATACTCCATGTCATAGAAAACTCTAGTCTTCACTTTTTTCAACATAGATATACTTTCTTGTGTGTTAAAAGTTTCACCATGGCCCAAACAATCCCAAAATTACACTTCCTTTCCAAATATTACCATTTGAGCTCTAACATGTAATCATATCAAAAATAAATTAAATATAACATAATTTGTAAAAAATATATAAATTTTTCAATGATAACTAAAAAAAGTATAAATATTGAATTGAAATATCAGACATGGGGTGATGAGAGTCAGTTTTTCCAGTTCAGAATATACTAGAGAGTTCCAGATGTAGAATCCACTTATTTTTCCAGGTGAGGTTGGACCATAAAATACTGAGTACAAGATTTATTTACTATATAATTTATATAACCTGATTAATAGATACATGGATGTGATGGTGAATACCTCTATCAATATTTTTTTTTGATAAGATAATAATAGGTGTGATGTATTAGTCTCAATGTCCCTGTATGTGGGGCCATCCAAGATTGATTTCTAGACTCATTTCATCTTTTAGTTCATTCTTGCCACATTAAGGGAATTTATTTCCATAGGGTTAATGTATCCTGTTTTTAAATATGTGCTAATGATAGATTATTCCACACATTTTACTAATTTACTATGATTTTCACCAATGTCAGTGGGTAATAATACCTATAGGGACTGATGCATTGAGGTTGGGATGAAGAATTCGATTTTATATCATGTGAATATTTTTTTCATAATACTATTATCAAAGATAGTGAAGTATACCCTCATTTTAAAGAGAAACCACCTCAATAATAGACTATCCATGAAGTTTCTTCCCTTTTAGGACCCATGGTGATTTTTCAGGTGATATAAAATGGATGTATGATGGATCTCACTAATTCTGTAATGGATAGGCCATTTAGAATAGGCATTCATCTCTTCCTCAAAGAGGGTGGTATTTATTCATGTGATATCAATGCCATTAGAAATTGTATATTCAAACTTATGTTCATAGGCCACTAAAATAATTTTATTCTTCCAATTAGATGTATCATGTGTATATATTCTATGGGATTTCTCCATGGGTAGTTATTTGTCATGATTTTTGGTAGGCTCAAGGTTCTAGGATAGTCCAAGGGGTTCTATAGTGGAGTCATAATCACATTTCTTCTTAGTAATTAGGATATGGGTGATGATGTGGTTCTCAAGGATAGGGGTTACAATATCACCAGGGTGGAATAACTATAAGAATTTATGTAATAGGATCTAATGGTTTGGGATCAAATCACATTACTGTTAAAGATATGAATCATTTTAATTATGGTGAGGGTTCATTGACTATTAAAGCTCATCTTATAGTGAAATATACCATATAATTTGTTTTATTTTATATGACTTCGTCACGTCTATTCATATCTACTTTGTTAGTTGATGAATTTGGGCTTGTGTTATAGTATTTTTTAAGGATAGTGATGATTGAAACACCCTTAGAAGTTTGATCTATCAGTATTTATAGTTGACTACATCATGAAACTGTGATTACTGGCTATTAGAATCTATGTTATTTTTTAGTATTGATATGATTAGTTGTGATGTGATCCTCAAAATGGATTGTTTTACTCAGTATTTAACACTCTTTAATGGCTATCATTGATGAGTATCTTTCATGTGTATTGAGTGTGATTGTTATACAATAATTGTGTGTGGTATTTACAAGCAGGTCATTAAAGAAATGACTGTTAGCATATGGGAGTGATCATACCTAGATTGATAAATACATTTTTGGAGATTGGGAGAAGAGATAGATGGTCTTTACTGGTATTTTTGTCTGGTTTCATGATGTTTTTTAAAATATATATAAGAATTTTAAATTAAGAGATAGGTTATGTTTCTAGTCAATAAATTTATATATATGGATCCAATATCCTTTTTTCTATATAGGATAGCACATGTAGGGAATAGAAGTATTAAATATTAGCAAAAGGACCTAGAGCTGGATGGATTTATTCATCTAACTAAGTCCCCATGGGATTTCCATTTTTTTATCTCCATTAATTATGGTGATGGTTTACAATTATACATGGATTATAAGAGGATAAACCAAGTGATGATCTAGAATAAATAACCACTTCCTCATATAGATGACTTATTTTAATAGTTCAAAAGATTCTTGTGGTTCTCCAAGATAGATTTTATATCATGATATCACTAGTTTTGAGTGAGGGTAGTGGATGTTCCTTATATTACATTCAAGAGTATGTATTATTTTTATGTGTATATCATTATTCCATTTAGTTGAATGAATTTACTGATAATTATTATAGATATGATGAATATAATCCTATATCACTTTTTTTATTCATTAATGGTTATGTTTGTCACTAACAGTATAATATGCTCTTAGAAGCTGGAGAACTATGCTTGGTATCTAAAGATTTTGTTGGGCGCAATGAGAGATCATCCAATTTATTTTTCTGGAGTGACTCAAGAATATATTTAGTGTTTATAGCTTACAATGATTTGTATAATAAAACTATTCATTCATTCAAGACTTCTATATATTGGAATCATTGATTATGTAAGTTATTAAGAAGGAGGGGTGAATTTTTAATGGTCCCATCCTTTTTAGTGGTACATGTAAGAGATAATAGGGAGGAAAAAAACCATACTTATCATAGCCTTACCTTATCATAGTAAGTAGTTTTAATTTTTTTATGGTGCATCAGGTCATAGTCTTAACTATGTGTTATTTTATGATGAGTGAGTGATTATAGTGAATGAAGATAAAAATGAATTTATGTTACATATTTTGAATGATATAAACCTTACATTTCATAAGTAATAGAAATAATAATCCATGTATCGATAGGTTCAATTTCTATTGAGACTAGATACATTATCTTATTATTGTACAATTATTGTGAAATTTTTTCTTAAATTCACCATACTAAACCTTCATCTAAATGTATCATTACAAAAATTAAACCTCATAACGTAGGAAATAACAACATAGGAATAAGGGTGAGATCAAATGATTAATAATGAATTAATAAAAAATTCATCATGGATCATTTCATATTCACATAGAAAACATAAGAATAAGAGAAATATCATATCACCATGAGTGATAATAATAAAACATAATTGATCTTCAAATAACATGAAAAACTAACATAAATCCACAAAATATCATCAAGGAAACCTGGTAGACATAACATGGGAAAAAAACTTCACAAATACCATGAATCTTTGGTGAAAAAGATCAAAATATATAACATCATTCAAATTTGGCACAAACATTAGCATAGGGAATTCTTGGATCCAAGTTCCACTTGACTCTACAGATGGTCATCTCTAAAAAAATTGAAGACATCCATCGACTCAACAGATCATTCTGAGAAGCCTAAGGGAGTCACACACAAGATTAAAACTTTGTTTACATGGATGAAATATGAAGAAAAGACCATTACATTACAAATGTGATGTCAAAGAGATATTTTTCACCCCGACCACCTAAGAATGGCCAAGTCAATTACGTGAAAGTGGAGAAGTCGACGCATAAAGGACTGGCCCACACATAAGTTTCTTATGCTCTAAATGTGATGTAAAATTCTATCTTTCGTGCCATGATTATTATGTGCCGCAAACCAGGATTTTTAATATAAATAGAAGGGATCCCCCATTCATTAGCGTAGAGATCCGGAAATCATACCATCACTCCTGGATGTGCAAGACTGGCTATTCTGTGATAACACGCAATCCATGTATCCCTCAAGGTACATGATATTGTATGATAGTCCCCCTATGGGCCTAAACCTCACCTATTTTCTTTTTTACTAAGGCAAGTGTGCACAAAAGAACCATCCTGCGTGCAAAACATTCATTGTACATCACTTATTCTACCTACCTCTTCCTTTTGTGTGCAAGCCTCCAATATTGCGTGCACACCTTCCCTTAGGCTCTAAGGGTTTTCTTTACCCAAAAGCATCAGTTTTGATCCCTTATTACACACAAATCCAAAATATTGTGTGCAACTCCTCTATGTGGCCCTCTAGGGTTTTGCATAGTGATTTTTTGGTCCCTTGTGTAGTTTCCCATGATGTGTTTCCATACCTACTGATTTTCACATAGGTACACTAATGAATGTTTCTTTTTCATATAGATATGATAACATGGACTCCACTATCATCCACTCCTCCACCCAACTCACTTTGATAATTTTTGTTGCCTTCCCTTCCCCAAGTGTTGGTGAGTATCAGTTATGTAAGTCTAAAGGGTTAGGAGTGAGCCCTCCTCATCTGTGATGTAGGATGCTAAACTACTAGTTGCCATCATCCTCAACACATGATGTTAAACTATAGCCTCACCTTAATAAATAAACATGGGGTTCCCCACCTTTGGTATTTTCCATGCCCGCTCATTTCTGTAGGAGTGAGATATTCCTAACATGGAATGAGATCCTCCTCACCTGGAACGATATTCGCCCCATGGGGAGGGCCATCCATCAGAATTTCTTATAGGAGATATCTCTCTTCCTTCTCCTTGAATCATCAGGATGTAAAGACCATAGGGGAGATTCACATAGGGGACTCTCAACACTCCATCCCTCTCCCTTTAAGATTTTTTACCATGGGCTGCTTTCATGCGTAATCCCCACTCCATACCTTTCTGACACATCAATCATGATGTGACCATCTAGTCAATTTCTTCCTCTTATTTCTCACATTGAGAACAACCCACATGGTATTAGAGTTTAGAAGTGACTGTGACCCCCTTATCCCTCTGTGAATCCATCCTGCTGTAAGATCTAGTTTCTATAAAGGTTACTTCCACATGTAAGATCCACATTGTCCTTTCTAAACTATGTGTGTCTTGATACATGTCTTCTAAACAAGGTATGTAGGAAGGCTCGACAAGGTTCAATCCCAACCAAAGGTACTCTTCAATGCCCCTTCTTAGGTGTTTACCTCTCTGATCCACCCCCAGTGGTGTCTAGATCAGTATTCACCATGGGCCTCAATCATGGTGTAATCCCTAATGCCCCTCTCAAAACTACATGTAATTTGATTCACAACTAACTGGGAAACATAGGAAGCCTCTCCTAGGTTCAATACCAAAACCCTCAATAACCCATCCATTACATCAATTTATTCCAATTCATCCATATATATCAGGATTATTACCAGGGCCTCCACATTTCAGTGGGATTATGCCATTCGTTTGGGAAGCTCATATGCGTAAGCCCTAGTCATCTGTCTTATCACACCACCCTTACCAAGGTGTGATAACGTCATCAATATGGGTCATATCAAAATGTAATACCAATTTATCCACATCATTTCTACTCCTAAAAGCATCCAATCAGTCTCAGTATGTAGCCGCACAAAATCCAACCTAGAGAAATCCTATTCGGCCTGGCCCGCATGGCGGGCCGGTTAAAGTCCCACCCAGACACTGCGCTAGCATCTGGTTTGTGGAGGCACGCACATGGATGAGGACATCCACCCCCCCTCTTCACAAGGTTATGTGTGGACCGAGTGCACACGCATGCGGCAGCCTAACCTGTGAGCCAATCAAACCAACGTGGTGCCCAACCAGTGCCGCCCGCTGCACTGCCACAACCTCCACCACCTCGACGCACTGTCGGGGAACACGAACTTATACCGGAGGCCGCTGCCACTGAATTTCGGGCTGGTGGACCTTACTTCCACCATGAACCTCTTCGATAAGACCTTCCATCACTATCGCAGCTGATTTGGCCGCGACTCTCACTCCGCCACCACCGTTTCCCATGCCAACGGATGTTCACCCAGCACAACCATCTCCCTCAGCCTCCTTCCCGGGTTGATCCACTTCTGTGGTCATTCTTGGACTACAGTTGTTTTCATGCCACAAATAATGGATAAAATGACATAGTATAAGAACATGAAAAGAAAACACAAAATACATAACATGACCTTTGTTTGTTTCAGCATGTTTTTTCCTCGTTAGGGGGTTTAACAAAGGATAATCAAAACGTGAACCCAACTTCCCATAATTCCCCACATGAAAATTCCAATGTCCTTCAAAGATGACTGATCTGAGGGAAAATCAGTTTGTAGATTGACTTGAGTTCATCATTTAGGAAGAAGAAAAGGCGATGTTAATCATGTAGAAAAATAAACCCCTACCTGGAAAAATAGTATTGGTCAGCATCGGGGTTCGATCGTCGTTGGAAATCCATTAAGAAACATCACGATCCATCATCTCGTCAACCCTCGATCTGTGATCCATCATCGTTGGTGATTATTTGTTCGTTTTCATTCGTTTCTCACCAATGAAATTCTTCCAGAGCCTTAGAGGAATATTCTAGGTCATTCCTAGATCCTGTAGATCTATTTATCCATTAAAGGAGGAAACATGTTTTAATGTTTATGTTACACTGAGTCGTTGTATCTCTATGTTGTTTCATTTATGAAATAGTTTTTCTGGGTGGTTTGAGTTGCAATTTTGTTACCCTATTTCATTTATGAATTGAAACATCTCACTTGACATTGTGTTGAAGAAAAACACTGTTTTTAAATAAAATGAACTTTCTTATGTTTATTTTATTTTTTTCTTTAAAATGCCACAAAATTAAATTTTACCCTCGACTCGTGATGGTCATGGTTAGGCCCCACCTAAGGAGAACATATCAATATAAAATCAATGGTGGTATCATAATTTTTAATCCGAGTTTCTATTTGTGAGTTATGATGTTTTTAAAAATAGAATACTTTTTATTTAAAGTATTTTATTTACAGTTACATCCCAAAAACCAACATTCACAGCTGACCCACACTAACCGATGTTAGGTTCCACCTAATTAAAACATTCCCTCATGAGCTCAACGGTGGTCTATGCTCGCGAATACAAGTTACCATTCATGATTTATAAGGATTTGAAAATAAAATAACTTTATTTAATTATTTTATTTATGGCCAAGAACTACTTTCCACTGTTGGCCAACAAAAGACAATGTTAGGCTCTGCCTAAGGAAAGAACATCCTCACAAGCTCACCAGGGATACTAGATTTTCAGTCCAATTCATTGTTAGTGATCTATAAGGATTTCAAATATTAAATAATTTTATTTAATTATTTTATTTATGGTTATTCCATTTTGGGTTTTTCTCATTGGAGACCCATACTGAATAAAAATAAGTCATTCCTAGTGTATAACCACTACTATGAATGCAATGGTTCCCTTATATTTCTAATCCAGGAACACATTTTAGAGTTATTACACATTTTTAGGAAAACCGATCATGTGCGCTATTTAAAACTTAACATTTTTCGATGAACCATTTCGGGCACACAGGGCCTCAGAATCTCAAACTGTCTCAACGCCTGGTCTTCGAATAATATAATATGATTCTAAAAAAAATCACGGAATTTAATAAAATTAAATTACCCCAACTTTAGGGATTTACATCCCCGTTAGTCAAAATAAGGGATAAACAAACAAATGGGGGTACTGAGCACAGATCTGAGCCTCCCGCTCCGAAGTACTCTCCTAGAGATTCCCATGCTGTCACTGAACATGCACTAGAGGAATCAACCATCCCTGAAGGATATTTTATTTTCTATCATAAATATCTATCTAAGACTCCAAAAAATCTCCCCTGTTATTAAATCTCTAGTACATAGAGGAGTTCTCATCCTTCTACTAAAATCTGCTTCTAGGTAGTTAGGAAGTGGGTCGACTCGGTGAATTGGTGAACAATCACCCAAATGGTATCATATCCCCTAGATGTACGTGGTAAAACTATCATGAATTCCATAAATATCTCATCCCACTTCCTCTCCAGTACCTCGAGGGGTTGTGTTAAACCAGTCGGAACCTGGTTCTCATCATTTACTTGCTGACATGTGAGGCATCTCAAGAAAAACTCTACCACTACCTCCTTCTTCTCCAGCCACCCATACTGAAATCAGAGGTCCTCATACATATTCACCACACCTGGATGTACCGCCAAAGGGGATTTATGGAACTCACTCATCACCTCCTCCCACAATTCCATTGGTAATATGGTTTATCCTATGAAAATGATGACGTGCTCCTCAACTTTTGAATATCCATTAGTGGAATGCCCTGTGGACATCTAGGCATGTGTAGCCTTGTAGTTGGAATATCCGAGCTGTGCCTCCTTGACATTCTGTAAGAGTGGAGGAGAAACTACAATCTAATGAAGAAAATCTATCTCCTTTATATCCAAGAAGGATATATGAAGCTAGGATAACGACTTTGAGGCCTCGTTCAATAGCTGTGAACTAAATCTCTTACTGAGAGCATATGCAACCACATTCCCCTTCCAAAGAGTATAGGCTACTTCAAAGTCATAGTCCTGGAGGGAATCTAGCCATCATCTCTGTCTCAAGTTCAAATCCTTATGAGAGAAGATATACTTATAACTCTTGTGGTTATAGTAGATGGTAATTTATTTTCCCATAAGGTAGTGTTTCCACATCTTCAATGCGAAGACTACCATTTCCAACTCAAGATCGTGGGTCACATAGTTCTACTCATGAGGTATCAATTAAAATGAACCTTATGTAATCATCAATTTCCTCTACATTAGAAAAAAACCAAGTCTAGTCCATGATACATCGCAGAACACTATGTACTTGAATCCCTCCTCTGGAAACCTCAAGATCAGGGCACTCATCAAACTCTGTCTTAACTAATAAAAAGCATATGGGAACCTTTCCATCCTTGCGAAAGGCTTACATTTTCACCTGATTGAAGATATCATCAGTCCTAGGTAGTCGTTACTTATTCTTAATGGTCACCTGATTCAGGCACCAGAAGTCCAAACATAACCTCAATCTCCCATATGCCTCTATGGCAAACAATACTAGGGATGACCATGGTGAAACACTAGGTCTCACAAAGCCCTTCCATTTATAGTCCTCCACCTACACCCTCATCTCACTAATCTCAACAAAATCCACCTGATATACTGATGATAATATCGGTTCCATCTTGGGGTGTACATCAATGAAGAATTCTACCTCCCTATGGGGTGGTAAACCTATAACATCTTCAGGGAAAACGTATTCAAATTCCTCCACTACTGTTGGGAATTGAAAAATCATAACATCCACTACCCCAAGGGTAAGGATAGATGACTCAAAGGTTATCAGATGCACCCTCTTATGCATAAGTCTATCCCGTGTTTCCTTTTTTCCAACCAAGTAAAACCACATTCCAATGTTGTGAACATACTACATCCTTTTTCCTAAAATAGTCAATCTAAGCATGAACTGTGGTTGACCAGTCCATACCCAAACTAACTTCGTAAGGCCCCAAAGCTGCCACCAAGAGGTTCCAACCAAAAATATTGCCTCAAGGTCCAGATCAAACCATCGACATAAGTGTGATTATCGAGTCTCCTACCATAGGTTTATCCAGAAATAAGTGTCAAGTCAATGGTTTAACTAGAAACTCTAGGTCTTGAACAAGATTAATGATGAGACGGAATGATTAACACCTATTTCTGTTAATATGGAAGCTAAATGTAGACACATACCATACCTTGAATCATCCCTAGAGGCCATAGGTCATATTCCTTGACCGCATGTAGCTACTCCCTTCTCCTATCCTCTAGATTCATAAGCCTGGTGTGAAACAGATTGGGGTGGTCGTTGTAACATTTTTAAATGTATGCCACCTCCTGATCCTCTCCAAGATCCTCTACCAAATCTACCACCCTGTTGATTCATTTGTTCTTATCATTGTCTTTACTCCAGTGGCCCATCTACCATTTCACTGTTAGCACAACATGCTAGAAAATCTCTAGCGAGATATCTGCTTCCATCTTTTGAAAATCATTACCTATTCATATGCTAGCTAGACTCACCCTATGATCCCTAAGCTATAGATACCCTATATTGGGACCTCTTTTTGTAACATCTCACATGTCCATGTCTCTAAGACTATCGTTAACTTCATGCTTGCCCACTTTAAACATCCAATGGATGTATTAGCCCTGCCAAAGGACCTTGAACCATAAGAGTTCTCTCTAGCACCCTATCATAAGTAGGAATGCATAGAGGAATAGTGATGGCTAAAATTTCCATAAACACACCACGCTCGGAGGTCCAAACCCGGAATCACTGGTCGTATCATATTTACCGAGTACTCGGAAAGGTCAGTACGTCTCAATGAATACTCAGCTACTGTCATGTCATCCTGCCGAAGCTGTAGAAGATCTTGGGCACTCATAAAACTTTTCTTTTATGGTGACATCCCCTTCTCTGAGAAAGATTCTCAATCTCTGACCATGGAAGATTCAAATCATTTTAAGACTAGGTAATCTAAACCCCTGCATTTCCCTATTGAGACACATAGATGGATCACTACTAGGAAAACCATTTGATCTAATGGTGTCTTGACTAGGTGGAAAACATAGTCACCACCTCAAGCCCATCCTTAGCCGCCTGTGAGTTAAGATACCCTCAGAACATGGGGGGTATATATTACAGAAACTTGTGAAGTGTGTTTATCCCACACATCTCATCTGCTGGTACTAGGAGTACCATGTTCTACTCCATAGGTAGTGGTATAGCTGGTACACCAACCGATGGTGTTTTCTCCAGTACGAACCCTTGTACCCATCTGTTCACCCTACACATCATCTTTATGATCATGTGGTATAATCATGAATGGCTGTCTATGTGGATGAATTTTGAAACAAAACAAGATGTTCCACGATCAATATACATACCCATCCCCCTGGGCCCGTGATGTGACTACCACAAGCCCGCGTTCCATAAGCCAGGGGCTGGAGACTAGCACCGAGTATGCATATAGGAAAAAGGGAAGGAATTTTCTTTAAAACTATACACACCCACACACACACACAAAAATCTCAAACTGCGGAAAGTAAACACAAAGTAAACCACAACATTCACTGAGACAACTACTGAGGGTACAATACAGACTGAATGTACAAAGGGGCCAGAATACAAGACCAAAACCATAATGGAAAGTACAACTTCCATAGTCTGTCTACTCGAGACCCTACCTAAAGGGTAGATGAAGTTTGGTTTCTTATAGCCATATAATTTGACCCATCCGTATCGTATCACTGAGCACCACCTGGTCTCAAACCACAAAGTCATTCGTTGAAGTGTCAATCACCTGCACGAGATATGACATGTGTGGGAAAAACCCATGTAGGGGTGAGTAACACAATAGTCAGCAGGTACCCCAAACTATAAAGGAAATACCACAAAGAAATATCATGAAGTAATACAATGAATCAAAGACAACCCACACCAGGTATTACTCAATGTATATAAAGTATGATTATCTGGTATGAAGTTGAAACATCTGGTACTGCTAAGGGACTCATCCATGATGAGTAACTGAGGTTTTCTTGGGTACTGGACCCCTAAGGTCTACTCAACTATTGGATCACTGAGGTTCGGTGGGCTACTGTACCACTAAGGTATTCTCGGCTAATGGGCCATTGAGGTCTACTCGGATAATAGACCCCTGATGTCCACTCAGTTACTAGACCACTAAGGTCTTCGGAGCTACTAAACCACTGAGGTTTACTCGGATACCAGACTGTTGAGATCCTCTCAGCTACTGGACCACCGAGGATTGTCCTGATATTAATCCATTGAGGTAATTCTCATTATATCCTTTGTATCACAGCCAGCCATAGGATTCCCACTCTCCAGTGCACTTGATTCCAGTAGAATCTACTCCTCAAGCTATTAGTGACATCTTGACTGCCAAAACAACTCATTTATAGTATACCCAAAGGACCCTCTCATTGCAAGGGTCCAAATGTCATAGATAGTGAACCAATCATACGTCTTGTATAAATGATTTTGAATTTTTAGTAAACAAGGTCCAGTTGCGTTCGAGGCCTGTCCGACTTGGTTGGACTGACTTGACCGACCCAGCTTAGGGGTCCCACATAACCAAACTCAGTTTGATTGACCTGAGCTGATTGGTTTTGGGCTGACCCAATTTGGCCTGGCCTAGTGGCTGATCCCATTGGGCCTTGTTGGACCCGGCCCCATTCGATTGTGGGTCCAGCCCGCCAGGTCGCCCAGCGACTCAGTTTGCATTCTCCATCCTAGTCCGACATAGTCGGACTATTTTATTTCCATTCGGCCTGCACAACGGACGAGTTTTCTATCCAGCCCCGCCCGCTTGGGGGGCTAGTTTGGTTCCAAACTAGACGTTGTGTTGTTTTCTTATTCGCATAGCCACACGGTTGGCTGAGGCCGGGTGCCTCCCCTCCACATGCGGTCTAGCATAGACTGAGTGCCAGCGCACACTGCAGCCCGCCCCATGGGCCACTCAAACAAACGTGGAACTTGACAAGCATCACCCCATGTACCTCCATGGCCCCTACTAGTTGTGGCCTCCACTACCTTGGTGGGCCTCCTCCTGCCCATGGCCGCTGCCGCAAACCACCACCACGAGCCACTGCGGCCAGATTTTGAGTTGATGGGCCTCCTAGCTGAGGCCTTCCATTACCGCCACAACCTGCTAGTCCTTGACCCTCCCTTCACCCCCACCTTCTCCCATTCTTGCAATAGTTCACCCGATGCCACCATCTCCCTTGACCTCTTTCCCAGGTTGATCCACTGTTGTTGTCCTTCTTGGACCTTTGTTTCCACCACGTCACGAAGAACAAATAAAAGGACAGAGTATAAGAACACACAATAAACACATAAAAAATGGACCAATACCTTTTTTCATGTTAATGTGGTTTGTCCTTGTTAGGGGGTTAACAAAGGGTATTCAAAACGTGAATCCAGCTTCCCATAATTCGCGGCATAGAAATTCCCATGTCCCGCAAAGACGACTAATCCGTGGGTAAAATTTTTAGTGGATTGACACATGTTCTTCATTTAGGAAGAATAACGGAGGAAGGTAATCACTTAGAAAAATAAACCCCTACATGAAAAATAGGATTGGTTGGTGTCGGGGTTCTATTGTTATTAGTAATCGATTAAGAGATGTCATGATACTTCGTCTCGTCGACCCATGATTAATGATTCATTGTCGTTGGCGATTCATCATTCGTCGTCGTTCATCTATTGCCAACATAATCCCTCCTAAGCCACAGAACTATCTCCCAGGTCATTCCTAGATCACGTAGCTCTATTTATACATTAATGGAAGAAACACATTTCAACATTTATGTTATGCTGAGTCACCACGTCATTAAGCTATTTCATTTATGAAATAATATTTCTGTTATTCATGAGTTACAAAATGGTAACTGTATTTAATTTATGAATTGAAAAATCTAACTCAACATTGCGTTGCAGAGAAACACTCTTTTGAATAAAATAAACATTCTTAAGTTTATTTTGTTTTTTTATTTAAAATTCCCAAAAATTAACTTTTACCCTTGACCCACACTGATCATAGTTAGGCCCTTCCTAAGGAGAACATCCCATTACAAAATCAATGGTGGTATCAAATTTTTTAATTCGAGTTACTGTAAGTGAGTTATGAGGATTCGAAAAATATAATAATTTTTATTTAAATTACTTTATTTATGGTTATGTCCCAAAAACCAACTTTTATAGTCGGCCTTCGTTGACTGTGTTAGGTGTCTCCTATATAATAATGTCCTCATAAGCTCAATAGTGGTCTCAAATTTTCAATTCGAGTTACCATTCATGAGTTATAAGGATTTAAAAGTAAAATAACTTTATCTAATTATATTATTTAAAGCCAAAAACTACTTTCCATTGTTGGACTGCAACAGTCAATGTTATAATTTTCCTAAGGAAATAATTCCCTCATGAGCTCAACGATGGTCTCATATTTTCAACCCATGTCGCTATTTGTGAGTTATAAGGATTTGAAAAATAAAATAATTTTATTTAATTATTTTATTTATGGTTATTCCATTTTTAGGGTTTCTCACTAGAGAACAATGTCGACTAAACTCAAGCCATGACTAGGGTAAACGCAATACTATGAAGGAAATGGTTCTCTCATGTTATTTATCTGAGCACCCATTTAAGAGTTATTTCACCAATTTAGAAAAACACTCACATGTGCTATTTAAAACTTATCATTTTTCGATGGACCATTTAGGGAACACTAATCCTTGAAATAGCATGTTGTCTCTTCACATGGTCTTAGAATAATCCCATATAATTTTAAAAAAATTCATAGAATTCCAGAACATTACACCTCATAATACATTTCGTTGGCATAAAATACATTGTTATCACCATAGGATGCCTCAGGTTTATGTTCCCTTAAGACTATCATGAGGAAGAATATAGGTTTCCAATGTTCTAGTTCCTAGACATGACAATGATTCTAAACGTGACTACTCTGTAAACCAAAGTTTGTAGGCCTTCCTTGAATCCTTAGAATATTTAGATAGAAGTAGTGTAATTAACTAACATCCACAATGAGATGAAATCAATATAAAGTTCCACGAACAATATCTTAATCTATAAGGGTGTCTCAGACTAAGTGAAGAATTCTAAGGAGGAATCCACAGAAGGAGGAACCAATATCCCATCATCCCGTTTTGATCAAGGAATATACATCTTTGGAAATGTGAATAATTCTACCTAACTTTCGAAATAGGGAATGTGTGTAAATAAAAGAAACACCAACACGGGCCCACACGTGACATGTGAAGGTAAACATGTCTCAGTGGAAAGTGTTAGAAATAGAAATGGGAAACCTGAAATGAAAATATTATCCTTAATATGAGGATTAGTAGTGTTTGAGAAATCAGTTGATAAATGCATCACAAGATCTAGATATTCAGTGCTAGATCCCGCTCAGAAAATAGTGTGTCTGGCATAAAGATTACTAAAAATTGGGGTAGTTAATCATTGGGAATTATGGTATGTGACATTGTTAGAATGGATATATCTCTCCATCCATGGAATATTGGATTATGATGGTCCCTTGGTCATTACTTTCCTTTCATTAATACTGATAGCTAAATCTTCTTGCTTTGCAAGTCCCTAGCTACAAGAAACCAATTTCCTCCACCCACAAACACATGGAAGGAGGAACAAAACTTTGGAAATACCACCTAAATCAACCTCTTCCATGACTCCATCCACTACCGTAGCTACCTGGAACCCACATCCCATCTCACCCTTGGAAACTATTCAGAGGAGGGTGATTGATGCTCTTGTACAATGGTACGAGCAGAAGGGGGGCATTCCCATGTCGGACATGGCCCAATAGGATCTGGAGGCCTTTGTGCGTCGCCATCACCACTTCCCCCAAGGGCCTCACATAGAGCAACTACCCCCCACTCCTACATCCAACCACTTCAAGAGCCTCTCCCTAGAATGTTTCTATGACTTACTCCCAAAAACTGATAATGTAAGGGATATCTGAGTTATTACGGCTACGAATATTTCCCATGAAACTACCAAGGAGGGATCTCACTAGGCCTCATCAACATCGTTGACTACTGGTCCCTAAATCTGAATTATAGGTGGTCTACACCCTTTCTATGATGACCCCAGTCTAAAAAACCCAACACCAATATTGGGGGAAATCTTAGGAATACACCCATCATGGGGTTTACTCTTCCATGATTTTAGTGGTCCGTTCCACCCCTATTTTATTCCACCGGATCCTTAATAATGCAGAATAAGGAATCATCATTTCTAAATCAGGATCAAGGCCACAACAACCTCACAAGAATGCTTGGTCGACTCTTTCAGTCACCGGCACACTCAATAGTCATTGTAGACTGACCCTTGATAATGAGATTCAATAGGGATGTCCTCCATGTACCATCAATAACCAGAGTAGCGGTCCTCTCCACTCCAAAAGTCATCTTTATGGAGGTCATCACCATGCATTCTAAATTAATCTAAGTGGAGGTCCTCAACACCTCGTCGACATTCAGTATGAAGGTCCTCCTTGTGATACAACCCCCATCCAGTGTGGAGGTCCCCCCCAGGCCACAGGTGGCCAACATGAAGGAACTATAAATGTTCTCACCATGTCCCATGGAGGTCATCCCCATGCATCCCAAAACGAGTATGGAGGTCCTCCCTATGCTCAAGATCACCAATAGGGTGGCCCTCCTCGTGCCCCATTTGACATATACCTAGGTGCTCCTTGCACCACAGCTCAACAATGTGGAGGCCTCCCCGCTCTTATACCCAACATGGAGGTCCTCACTATGTATTTAGAAATTCATGTGAAGGTCCTCCCTTCTTCATCATCACCCAAAGTAGAGGACCTCCCCTTTCTCACAATTGTCCCAACGAGGGTCCTCCCTACTTCTACAACAACTGATATGAAGGTTCTCCCTATGTCACTGATAGCTTGAGCATAGGTTCTCCCTACTCTAGCACCAATATTCAAAGAGGCCCTCCCCATGCCGAAGAATTACCCTACCCTGAAGAATCATCCTAGGGTATTAGGGTGAACCATCACTGTTGAAGGAATAACTCCAAGTAGCAGCATGTTGTTGTCAATAAATTATGATTTTCATTTTCTGAAGATAAATGTGACTTAATAATGGATCCTTTACCCTAATCCTCTACATGAGAGTCTAGGTCAGGAACTCGGTGTGTGGGTTTTATAATACCAAACAGTTATATGTTCTGGATCCATGAATCCCATCATAGATACATGTATGTGGGTGATGATTTGGCTCCCTTATAAGGTATTGCTGGGCATCCCTCCTTATTTTTTCTTATTTCATTGCCTGACTTGACAAGAGATCATGGGGAGTTATTTTGGGGCATGGTAGACGACAAGCACCATACATAATCATCACCAAATACTACTTCCTTCATGCATGAATCATTGGTAAATATCCCATCTTACAGATAAATGGTGATGTGGTTGGCACCATCTTTGAGAGATGACCTAATGAGTGGCGGCCACTCAGCTCAGGCAATGTTTTCTCTATTGGACAATCCACTATTGAAAATGTCCATATTAGTGCCATTTCTAGTTCCTCATCTAGCTCTGATAGAAGATTTGGGAAACGATGAGTTGGATCTATCTTCTATGTAGAGAATCCTGTGGGATGTATTACTCATCGATCAATTGTATGAGATCTTTTGGTTGATCATTATTCCCAACATCGACATTCTAGAGTCATTCACACAAAATGTGGTCATATATTTTTCCAGATTATCTGGGCAATGTAGTTCCACCTTCATTTCCATCAGCTAGACTATCCAAATATCTAAGAGCATTGGGATGAGATCGCCCAGTAGTGTCGCATGGTTGAGTTAGCAGTGCTTCCCATGGAATAACACCCTACATCACTCAAATATCACCGAATCCTTCAACAATGATGCGTTCAAAACTTTACCGTACTCCAAAGAATTATTATATTGGCAACCTCATGTGCTTAGATCCATGTCTGTGGGTCGTATGATTCTTTTCACTTTAGTCCCATCCTATTCCAACCTGACTTATTCGGTGATATCGAGGATATACCATCGAGTGTAGTCATGGTGAATATGGATGAGCAAAATCCACTCAAGGTGAAGGAAACCAAGGAATATATTGATAAAGAGGACTCATCTTTTAAGGTAGCATTGTACCTTGTGGATGCAGATATGGGAATAATTACTCTCTAGAAATGGAAAACACATGGAATTGAAGAGCCCTCCAAGTCATTGCACTTCAGTCGAGACCCCATCAAGGGTAAATTATAGACTGGGTCTTCTAAGCCCTTTGACCGGTCCATTTCAATGCATAAGAAGGAGGTCGATCCCACTATGGATATGTTTCTCTAGCATCTTACGGAATAGAAAACATTCATTGCTGATCTCCTCATTGAGAACCTTGTAGAGGAGTATCCATAATATTGAAAACCTTGATGCAATCATGTCCCTCCTCCACTAGGGCAGTAGGGGAGATATATTTCCTCATTGTACAGTTGCCTCCCATTAATATCAAAAATATTGTTCATCCCAATTGGTTAGATACAAGAGCCTATGGAATGATAACATAATATTTATCATCAAATCTACCTGATCAGTATGAGGACCCTCATTGAGATTAGACTCATGTCGGTCGTCAAGAAACTCCACAGGTCACCCCTCCAGCAGTTCTATAGGCCACTCTAGCCACACCACGAGCCGTAGATCCCACCTATCATGTTGATGAGACTAATAACAAGTTGGTGGTAAGGAATCCTCACCCAGAAAGGAATCCACATTAGGAAAATACAATGGTTTCTCTCATCACCTACCTCAAGGTCCTTGAGATACGATAGGTGGAAATCCCACAAGATGGAAATCTATATCTGGGAAGGGTGTACAACATGAAAGCACCCCCAAATTTTAGGAATCCTACCTTATCCCCCTTCAATGGTATGGGTGAACAGCTACATCATCTGGACCACTTTGTTTTAGGGTGTGGACCCATTCTTGGAAATCCATCATAGACGGAAGCTACCATACTTTGATATTTCATATTTCGAAGGGATTGTATTCATCTACTACTACCAGTTACCCATTGGGTCCATTACTGGTTGGGAATATCTTTTCAGAAAGTTTATTTATCAGTTCAGCACCACCATGCACAAGACGGTTATTGTCAACCTCTTTAAGTGCAAACAATGGAATGATGAGCGAGTGACATACATTTTCTCTATGTGGAAGGGCCTCATGTATTCTATTGACATGTCATTTAATTACGAAAAATTATTGATGATGTGTATGGGGAATGTTAAGACTAAATTGGTTCCTTCCATTATCACTCAAAAATTACAAAGTGGATTCCTGGATATCTTTTATAGGGCTTAGTTCCAAGAGGAAGCCTTGCAACAAGCTAAGCAAGTGTGCCTATTGCCTCCTCCAGCTCATGTAGAAATATCCACCATGGTAAAGACTACTTATATTATACAGATAGAGGGCCCCAGTCCGCAAGAATTGTTTTCAGAAGAGTCTCATGCACAACCTAAATGAGGGTAGTAGCCTCATGCCTATCCTTAGGCTTAACATCATCCACCATATCATTAGTAGGCACTACCATGTAATGCACTTCCACCTAGGTGAGACAACTCAATAGGCTCTAGCCTCTCTTGCAGGTTAGGTTCCTATAGTTCCCTTCCAAGTCATTAGAAACTAGAATTACTCATTAAATGAGGCTTAGGTTCCAGAATACTTATTTAGTGCCTTGGATGAAGGAATTATGAAGCTACCAAAATATAAGAAAACCTAAGAGGTCGAGTTCAATAATATCCCTCACTATTGTCCTTGCCAAAAAACCCTTGGACATACCATCAAGTAATACTATGTGTTAAAGGAATGGAATGAGGACCAGGTTGATAAAAATGTAGTCAGAATGGGCCCCAACCCAACATAGGTGGCGTGCATCTCTACAGTACCAGATAGTGATAGTGAAGGTGAAGGGTAGAAGGTCTCCATACAGGGGTCACATAAGTATGATGATTGGTTACCCCGCATAGTAGTCTCTTGCTCCCATGGTATCATTCATGCACATTTGAATCAGCCTGAGTTTCCTATAGTTTCCACACCATTTTTTGATACCACTTCTTCATCAAAATCGTAGCCTTTTTCTTCACAGATAAGAAGATGTTGATGATGAAAGGGAAATAAAATACCCCACCGGTGCTGAAGCCATCTATCACCCTTAGATATTTCTTACCTCCAGAGATGGTAATTAACCATAGAGTCCATTTAGTGTTGGAAGACACCTCTTATGATGACCATAAGTATCCCTCCATGAATACCACTGAGCTGGTGGATCCCTATATAGTCCCCAATTAGGATCTGTATTAAGAAGTCCCTCTTAATATCCATGGATGATGTAATCGTTGAAGGGACCGTGGATTTTCATATCATTAGAACTACTAGGTCAGTGATTTAGCAAAGCCATGTATGCTAAAGAGACATACTAGAAGCTTCAACATAGGGATAAAAAGACACATTCCTCTCTGCCCATCTTGTCAAATTCACCACGACCACTGATCATCCTACTTGACTAGGAAGATCCATCACGACCACATCATGATCAACCACTCCCAACTATAGCCATGCCTTTGTCATATGATAGTCACCTGGTAATATTTTTCATGTTTCATCTAGTGAGAAGAGGGATATTCCAAACACTATCCATAATCCACTGATTTGACTTGCAATTCCTGTTATACCTCCTTCAAAAGATTAACCTCCTACTAGAAAAAATGTGAACCTAGAATGGAAGTACGATGTGCTTAAGAACATTTCCTAAATTGATGGAAATGTTTTGATTCTTGAGGCCCTCTACCTTTCAGAAGAGATGTGTGAATCCCTTGCATAGGCTTTGAAAATCCCCCTTTTGTTTGAGATTGACGTAGTGGCCGCAGATGCATTCCATGCCAAGGAATATGAGTGAGTTGAATGCATATCTATCATCTCATTCTAAGGATAAGTTAAATTCTAACCCATATTGGGGAAATTTTTTCCATTTTCTATAATTTTATAGTTAAATGTCCTAGAAGTACACCACTATCTAGTTGAAATAGGTTCTAGAATGAATCTCATCATGAATTGGATGTTCTATAAGCTATGACTGATTGATGTATATCTGATTCCATCTGACCTGAAGATTAAAGGTTATGATAGGACTGAGCAGAATCCATGTGGAAACCTAAAGACCGAGTTTGGTGTCCTGATTACAAACTTTGAGTTCATAGTTATCTTGCAAGATACTACCTATAATGCATTGATGGGTAGACCTCAGCTTCATCTATATGCTGAAGTTAACTCCTCGTATCACCAGTGCCTCAAGTACTCCCTCAATGGTCGAGTGGGCATGATCCAAGGTGATGAATATACATTTCATTATTTTGAATCCAAATATAAATATCTATAATATTAAAATATAAAGGAAAATAGTGTTCAAACCAAGGAGGTTGAGCATACCACCACTATAACCAACCCATGTACGAACCTGGATGATGTGTTCATCCTACTGATTCACTGGTTGGAGGCCACAACCCTAGACTAGGTACAATGCTTTATTGTTTCCAAGGTGAAGGGAAGGCATGTTCCCAGGTATAAGGGAAATTATAAAATTACCTCATACTTATACATGGGTTAGGATCAGATGATACCAGAACCCCCAACCCATATCAGGTATCGAAACATTCTTCCTATAGTTACAATTGTTATCCAGACCTACTTATTCCACCATGATGGGTTGAATTGAAACAAACTGACCATCCACCACTAATTTAACATCTTCAAGGATGGTCCCCTCAGTCAAAGCCCTGGTGGAATTAGGCTGTCATCCTTTGTTTCCATGGTTTTACCAATTAAGATTCCACATACGTCCAAGCAGGCACCTGTGTTCCCCCAGAATCATCTAGCTTGAATGAACTATCTCCCCCTATTGTTTCCCCTATCTTATATGATGAATAATAATTAGAGGATTCTCCTACCACATTCAAGGAAGGCATCTCCACCACCATTGATGAGTTAGTTCAGGTGAACCATGACACTAATATATATCTGAGGCTAACATTGATTAGTGTAGCTATGCCTACAGTTGAACAATAGAAGTATTTGGATTTACAAAAGTAGAATCATGATTTATTTTCACGTATATATAAATATATTCTAGAACTAGATCTTGAGGTCTCCATCCATTTCCTTGGCCTCCTAGTGAGTCATCGCGGGTTTAAACAACCTCTCAAGCAGTTGAAGCCCTCTAATGGTTCAATAGTTGAAGATTAAGTGGATAAAATTCTCTAAGAAATATTCTCCAAGGAATTAAAATACCACAAATGGTTATCCAAAATAATCCCCATTAGGAAGAGGAACTAGTATATTGGGGTTTGCATCAACTTCTGAGATCACAACTTTCACTGCATGAAGGATGATTTTCCCCTTCCTGTGATAGAGTTGTTGATCGATTACACTATTGGGTTCCAGGATCTCCCCTCCATGGATGGGTATTTTGGATAAAATAAAATCTAAATATCCCCTTAATGCGAAGATTTCACTTCCTCAACTCACTAAAAGGGACCTTATTCTATCAGGTAATGACTTTCAGTCTGAAGAATGTAGGATCTGCCTATTAGCATCCCATGCAGCATTTATGCAATCTGATCCATGGGACGTTAGTGGAATTATATGTGGATGAATTGAGATTAAATACCATAAGAATCAAGACCATATCAGACATCTTGAGAATGTTTTCTTCTTCCTCCTTTCCTACCCTATGAATATGAAACCCTTGAAGTAAAATTTCAGGGTTACATCTAGGAAGTTTCTTATCTTTATTATCAGATACAGAGGCATTGAGATTGATCTTGTGAAGATCAAGGATATCAGTCATATGAGTCCTCCAAGAAGCCTCTGTGAGCTCTAAGGATTTCAAGAATAATTATCCCACACATGCCAATTCATCAAGTATCTAGCCAAGAAGTTTAATCCTTTTTCTAGACTCATGAAGAAAGGTTCCATCTACTAGTGGGATGAAGAGTTCTAGATCACATTCGGGGAAATCAAGCAGCATCTACTACAACCTCCAGTCATGATTCCACACATCTACAAGATGCCTTTGGTCCTATATGTAACCACCCTATAATGATCTCTCAGTGCCTTTATCACTCATAAGAACAATTAATGGAAAGATAAAATTTTATACTATTTTAGTTTTATGCTCATCGACACGAAGTCTAGATACTATCCTATCGAGAAGAGTTTTCTCACACTAGTTTTTGCAGTGCAGAAGTTACATCACTACCTACAAAATAACAATATATAGTTGTTTTCTTATATAGAAATGATAAATTATATCCTAAACCACCCCATGTTGACATGCCGTCTAGCTCATTAGGTGCTTATCATTCATTAATTTGACATCAGGTTCATCCTGTAAAAGGTCGTTAAGGGCTAGGATTTGGTAGACATTATAACCGCCCATCCGAACCCCATGGAGTATTCCCTAGATCTTGAATTCCTATATGAGTCCATCCTCTTAGTGGATAATGATATTCCATGTTGGTAGGTGCACTTTTTTGGTGCCTCCCAGTGCCCAACTGGTAGAAGTATTAATGATCCCAAACTCAATAGAGTAAGCCATGGAACCATCTTCTTCACACCCACACAAGCTGTCTTTCTATCTTCATTCTTGATATTATAATGTTTTACCAACAATGAGAAGGAGTATTAGTCTCTATTCCCTAGTATTTAACTAGCCCTCAAGATTGATGTTCCCACCAACAAGTGAATGGAGTCTCTGAGATAGTCATCAAGTACATCAATGGTGACTACATCGTTGGGATGCCAGAACTCATGCCCTTGCTAGAACACACTCGACAAATGATGGCCCAGTTCCCTTATCATACATAGGTAACCTAGGTTCCCTAGTCATAGAATGGTTGAGCCGATTCATTGTCTATTCAAGCTGCATCTCTTGTAGATCCTAATTAGGATGATTTGATCATCCATGTGGTGCATCGAAGATTCATTGCTCCCACAACTCTAGAAGATGATGAAAACTAACAGGTAAGACATATTACCATAGGTGGCTCCGCATTAGAACCTTTTTATCTATATATAGTCAAAGAGGCCCCTGATTGGATAACTCCCTTTGTTGAGTATCTCCAAAATTAAAATATTCTACCATACAAAGCTGAACATGAGAGAATTCATCGGCCTGTAGTACAGTTCACCCTCCAGAGTGGTTCCATCCTTGAGCAGACTCTCTATAAACAAGGATTATATAGGATTATCCACTATTTTATTCAATAATACGATATTCCCCAGGCTATTTAGGAAGTTTATGCTGGTTTATATGGGGCTTATCAAGTAGGATTGAAGCTTCCCCACCAAATCTGAAGACTGAGATACTTTTTGTCCACCATGGTCTGTGACTGTATAGAGTTCAAAAAGAGGTGACACATGTGTCAGATCCATGCTAACATTGTGCATTGACCACCATATCCCATCCATACTAAAAATTACTCATATAAATTTTCGGTCTAGGGACTCAATGTCATGGGACCATATCCACCAGCAACATCTTCCTAGTGCAGGTTCATTCTGAGCACGACATATTTTTTCTCTATGTGGGAAGAAGCAATTACACTCAAGAAAGTCATGACCCATTCAATTTTTGAGTTCATGATCTCCAACATCTTCCATAAATTTATATTCCCCCTTGTTGTTCTCATTGATAACGGTACCAATTTCTGAGTAGCTAAAGTGAAGAAATTTCACTCTAAGTATAACATTTGGTCCAAAAAAATTTTATGATACCATGCACAAGAAAATGGAAAAATTGAATCATTCAACAAGTACCTCTCCAAAATGTTTTAGATTATGGTTTGTCAGAATAAGAAAATATGGATATACAAGCTCCCCAATGCTCATTGAGATTATTAAATGATGACTCAAAATTCCACCCAGGTGACTCCATATTCCCCTGTATACGGAACAGAGGTAGTCATATAAATTTAAATTCAGATGCCTTCATTCTGAAAATTTATCTATGATCAGTAGGCATAAAAAAATAAAATAGGTCTGTCTAGCTAAACTAGAACCCCACAAAGAAAATAGGCTTTGGGCCTTGCACAATCAGGAATGGCACCAAACTAAGATATCTAGGGATTTCTATAATAATGTTAGTCATTAATCCTTCATCCAGGGTAACAAAATAATTGATCTAAGGACTCAAATGATACCTGGAAGGAAGCCACCAAATTTGGAGCCCAAATTGAAAGGACCTTACATCATTTATAAGGTTTATCCCAATGGTTTGTATTCTTTGGTCACCATGTTTGGGGATCACATCACTCCCTTGACCAATTCCAAGTTCCTCAAGCAATACCTAACATGATCTAGGTATTTTGTCCTATATGATTTTAGACCACCACATCATCTTTATGAAATTATGTTAAACTACAAGGAATTCCATGTCCTAATTGTAGGACATTAAACTACATAACCACTAACACCCTCACTGCATGATGTTAAACAGTACGTTATTTCCCATCTGAGTTGCAGGATGTAAAATTTACCGAAATCTTCATCCTGGTTACATAACATTAAAATTTATGATGTTTTGGTCCAAACTCTATGACCTTAGACAAAGAGGCTGTGGTCTGGGAAACATGAATTTAAACTATTTTAATAAGTCTGTTCACTATGATGTTAAAATATACAACATCATCATAGTCACATGATGATAAACTGCGTTACATCCCCTATCATTGCCTTGTGATGTTAAACTACACAGACCGATCCTATCACATGACCTTAAACTGCATTTTCATCATCCTTGCTGCATGAAAGAAGAAAATGGCATAGAATTGTGGTGCTCTCACCAGACAAGACACCACCTTTGGCACTGGTCATTCGCTATGAAATATTTCAAGAAATACATATGGATGGATTCCTATCTTTATGGGATATGTAGGAACACCCAGGTAATTTTTCATCGGGCCTAGCCACTGGACTTCCTTGGGAATTTATGGAACAACATGGGCCTTCATTAGTCCTCATTCATGTCGAGTTATAGCAGCCACATCATACATATCCCTATTGAGGTACCCCCTTCATGTCCTAGTCGCATACTGATAAACGGCATTACACTCATTTTCCTAGTCGCATGAAAATAAACTATGTAATACCCAACATCCTTACCATATGAAGTTAAAATAAATGAAATTCAAGAATGATGTACGGATTGATTCCCATACTTATGGTATATGTAGATACGCCTAGATATTTTTTATTCGGGTCCAGACATAGGTTCATTAAACCCCTTTTCCCCTCCTCCTCATCCTCTACAATTGGAACTGGTCCACTACCATCTCACATACAAGAGTTACCTCAGGACCTCTCTCTTTGAGACGGGGGTTTGAATCCCTTTACCTAATATTCCCCATTGTCTTACTCAAATGCACTGAGGAGTGAGGCCTAGAGTGTTGGGTTATGCATGGATATTATCTCATTCCATCTCCATGCTTCACATATCCCTTTATTTGGGTCCCCATCATCTTCCACGTCTGAAGGTACCCCCTAAAGTCACGGTTGTTGTCCATATAGTTTACCTACCTACCTAGGCGAACACCTTGGAATACCTCAAATGACATTTTGAGACATGCACTGTGTTTTGAACATGGACAACTGTCAACCCTCATTTGTGTGTTCCCATCCTAGGTAACATGATATGGATACTATGTTTCAAACATTGTCAGATGTTATCCTCCATCGTCACACCACCCCCATTGTGTCTCAGATATTGGGTGTCATGATTAACATTTTCTACCTCCTCATACTCTGGTAGAACTCCAACACCATCAATATTACCCCTCTATTCACCTTTTCACATTGTGTATGTTGGATTGCATCTTTGGGACATCCCCATACAATCTTCTCCAACCCCTATTAGGCACTTCCATGTGGGAGGAAAATCGCATCAATACACATTTTTTTCCGAAATCGAACGCGACTCATGTGGGATTATGCATCATGGATAGGTTTCTACTCACATTGGAGATATGAACAATCCCACATGTCACAACTCTATGACCTTAAACTTTTAGTTCATGTCCAGACATCATGGCTTTAAATTGTATGTGGGTCTTGATCGCATAGCGATTCACTATTCAAATCTACCCTTACACCATTGTTTTAAACTTGTTTTGTAATGAATATTACAAATATAATAATAAACTACAATTTTTGTTTGAATCAATGAATTAATTTTTATCACTATTTAGTAGGTAAATTTTACTTTTATTGGTGTTTACATTGTAGGAGGAGGTGATTTGGAGAGCCCGTAATAGAATTCAAGCAAAATGGGCCAAACTGCGCGAGAGCCCAAGCATGCATGTGGAAAATTATTTGTACTATGGATAATATCTGAAAAAAATTGGTATTAAAATGGGTGTATGAGTGTAAAAACAATGTTTTTTACATTTCTATAGAAGATCTTCAACCCGAATTCGTCCATTTGGAGGCCCAAAATAGGACCACAATGTGAAGAAATTATAAGCATTCTAGATTGCACCACCCTTCTGTATTTGAGCCATAAATTGGGACTCATAGATCTAATTGGGATGATTCCACCTCCCATGAACAAGTAACTGGATTCCTTGACAGTCCACATAATTTAAAGTTACTTTTGTGCGTTTTGGTCAGTCAACAAGCTAGATAAAGATCGAGTAAAAAATATTCCTTGAATAGTCACCTAGCCTTTTAGATACTTGACGACTTTATGTGAAACTATGGATATAATTTACCATAAAATCACTCCTCCTCACCATTATCTAGGTTTCAAGGCCAGGGGTGAAGGTTAGTCTAATTTTAGATCTCTCATCAACCATTTTATTTCTCTTACACTCATGTACTTCTAAACCTCATAATGATCAATTTAGGGAGGGTCCTTTTTTGTAATCCCAAGCTCCAAACATTTAATCTTCATAAGGTAATCAATTTACTGGTTTTTTCTCAATTGTTTTTCATTTATACCATATAAATTTGTGTTTATTTTGGTATGATCAAATACAAATCAAAGGAACAAGAATCTGCATGCTTCCATTCATAACCCATATCGTTTGATGATTTGAGTGCAATTGCCTCTTTTCTCACCCAACATTTCGTAATTGTACAAATGGATTGTGTCGGTTGATAACATACAGGAGATCGACCCTATAAATATGCATGTTATTTTATTTTGTAGTATTTTTATCAATGACACAAATATATTCATCTCATCACATTGTTTATGTGATGCCTTTATTGAGTTCTGTTTTTTACATTGATTAATTTTGTTGATTTTGAGCAGTTGTCGATAATCAATATCATTGATAGATCAAATCCTAGGTGGTAACATAGTAAGAAATAACATAATATTATTGGTTTTAGTATGTATAAAATCAATTAATCAATTATCCTCCCCGTTCTCTTGAGAGCGATGATAGATTGAGCATCAAGGGACACTTACCCGGGTTGATCACGATTTCTACAACCGGTTTCTCTCAGTAGTAATATACATTCAATTTATGTTATTAAACCAACAAAACAAAATATTTATAAAAACCCATTCCCGATTTTTTTTCTTAATCAGAACCTCATTTTTTAATTAATGATCTAAGTCTCTTTCAAGAGACGACCTAGTATTGCTGCTATAATGTTGAAATTCTAGTTTAAAATAAACATCTAATTTGGCGTGGTCAACAACATGATCAAAATTTGGTGTCGTTTTCAGGGATCCAAGATCATTTTTTTCATTATTTCATTTTATTTATTTACTTTACTTCATAATTAGTACTCATTTCAATACCCCACCCCCATTTGATTGTTTTTTTTGGTTTTTGTCTTTATTTTTGGTAGTTTTTGTGTGTTACTCTCTCTCTCTCACTCTTCTTCTTATTCTCCATCTCCATCTCTATAATTCTATATTATAACATTATATTATATTTTCACCCTTCTTAAGTGATTTTATATATATTTAATAACAATAAAATAGACTTCACAACTTATTTGCATGACCCGGCCAGAAAAAGAAAAACTACTAGAAATTGACCTTAAAATTGAAAAGATATTTCACAAAAAAAATCAAGGAATCTAGAGAAGGTAAATAAAGTAACAACAAGTAACCCCTTTTTTAACCTCAAGTTTTCATAAACTAATTAATAATTAAACCCAATCAAATCCAAGAAAACATGTCTACAAATAATTAAACCTTAAAATAACTGGCCACTCTGGATTTGGAGTACCAACCTGCGTACATCCAATATCACGAGGAAGTATCCAAATTTGAGCTGAGATCAGGACAAATCCACCTACTTCCTAAATTTCATGGTCTTCCTGGTCAGTACCTTCACAAACAACTCAAAGATTTTCACATAGTCTGCTCCACCATGAAACCCCAAAATGTGTCTGAGGACCTAATTAAGTTTAGGGCCCTCCATTTCTCCCCTGATGATGTAGACAAATATTGTCTATACTATCTATCTACCAGACCTAAAAAGACTATTTTTAGAGAATCTCTTCCCTTCCTCCTGAACAACATCAATTAGGAATGAAATTTGTGGCATTAGGCAATCACAAGGGGAGACCCTTCTTGAATACTGGGAGAGATTCAAACAACTCTGCTCAAGGTGCCCCCACCACCGGATTAGTGAACAAATATTAATCCAATAATTATATGAGAGAATTATCACCATGGATCATGGAATGATTGATGTTGTAGCTGGAAGTGCCCTAGTTGATAAAACGTTTTCTGTCGCTCATGAATTAATATCCAATATGGCTCAAAATGCACAACAATTTGGTACATGAGCTATTTCACCAACTCAAGAAGTTAATGAGGTAAGACATTCATCCCTAGAACAAAAAGTAGATAATAAACATGATGAGATGAACACCCTTTTAAGGAAATTAGCTCAAGCACAAATCAACTCACAATCTCCTCCCATTCCATTACATTGTGGTATTTGTTATGAAAATACTAATTTTTTCTGACCAGTGCCCACAACTTTAGGATTCACCTGAGTCTTGTGCAGCCGTGTTCCCAGGGAGTCCATTCCAAAAAGCACCTCCCTTCAAGAAAGAACATTTCAGGCGAAATACAAATCCCGGGTGGCAAGCACAACCCCAGTATCGACAAGGAGGAAACTCATGCTACCCCATGAAGAATTGGTATCAACAAGGCCGACGTATGAACCTTATTATCCTTAAATTTCTCAAAACCATCATTATCTTCCTCCCAAATCTGAACCAAGCCTTGAGGTTATGGTGAAGAAAATGAAAATCTAGAACCTCTAATTCCAACAGAATATACAATCAGCAATTCAATACCTACGAACTCAAGTGGGGTAGTTGGAAAACACCATAGGTGAGCTTAAGATGAAAGGTTCTAAACAACTACCATCCCAACCCATTTCCAATCCGAAGGAAAAATGTATTGTATGTGCAATTACCCTTCGTTTTGGTAAATAATTCTCTCCTTCTACTAATTCTGCACAATAGGTATGTACCCCTCTTAAAAAATCTCATTTTCAACTCTCAATAATTTCAAGTAAAGAAAATAAAAATAAAAATGGTAATCAAATTATCATTGATGGTTCAAATGAAAAATCCATTCCTCTTCCTTTAACCTAGAGAATATCTAAATCTAAGAAGAATTTTGATAATGAGATTGATAAAGAAATAATAGATGCATTTAAAAAAGATAAAGTTAACGTTCCTCTATTGGATGTAGTTAAACAAATCCCTCAATATTCCAAATTTATTAAAGGTATTTTCACCCATAGAAGAAGGCTGATGGGAAATGATAGAGTCAACTTGTGAAGGAATGTCTCGGCCTTGATTCAACTACAATGCCAACCAAATGCAAGTTTCTAGGCACATTCACAAAACCATTTACCATAGGGGAGACCAAATTTTTTGATGCTATGCTAGATTTAGGTGCTTCCATTAATGTAACTCCTCACTCCATTTATACTTCTCTACTGGTGGGAGAGCTTCATCCAACATGCATTATTGTGAAACATTCAAACTAGAGTATTGTGCATTCAATTGGAGTGATTGGGGATATCCTTGTAGGAGTGAATAATCTCATCTTCCCCACTGATTTCTACAATCTTGAGATGAAAGATACCTGAAGCCAAGGACATACTACTCTAATACTTGGGAGGACATTCCTCAAAACAACAAAGATAATCATCAACATTCACAATGGCACACTATCCATGAAGTTCGGAGGAGAAAATATAAGTTTTAACATCCTTGAGGCTATGAAACACTCTGTTGAAGATAACTCCACTCTTACTGTCTATTCGGTGGATGTGCTCTGAAACAATTCACACACAAAAAATTATCTCCTCAACCCATACTATAATTTATTTTACCCTTCTTCACCCTTGGATGATTTGAGTTTTGATGCATGTTTTGAGTGTTGTGTGGGTTCTAAAAAGTGATTTTTTTTTCTTTAATTAATGTGTGTGTTCATTATGTGACACCCATGACTATTAATGATTATTAAAATCTCATTTCTATATATTCTCTATCCTTAGAGAATAAACATAAGAAGATAGACAGTTACATGGACCTCACTCCCCCTAAACCCCCTCCCTGAATCTAAAAACCTTGGTGTTGGAATTAAAACCACTTCCATATAATTTAAAATATGTCTATCTTGGGGGTATTGACCAATTGCCCGTCATTATTGCCAATAACCTCTATCAAGAAAAAGAGTCCAAACAACTCAAGATTTTTAGTGAGTGTAAAAAGGAAATAGGATGGACATAGGATGATATTCTTGGGATTATCCCATTTATTTATATGCACCATACACTTTTGTATGATGAGGAAAATTCCAAGAGACAATCTCAACACTGGTTGAATCCAACTCTCCTTTAAGTTGTAAAATTGGAAGTTAGTAAATTAATTGATGTGGGGATCATTTTTCCCGTATCTGTTAGTAAATTGGTTATCCCATTGAAAATTATTCATAAAAAATTAGGAATAAAAGTTGTGTCACCTGATATGAATGAATTATTTCTAACACATGTGCAAAACGGTTGGCAAATTTGTATTAACTACCGTCGACTGAATCAAGCCACGTGGAAGGACCACTTTCCTCTACCATTAATTGAACAAATGTTAGAATGATTGGCTGGTAAGTCCTATTATTTTATATGGCTATTCGGGTTTCTTACAAACCCATATAGCACCTGAGGATCAAGAAAATCCAAAATTTACCTATCCATTTGGCACATTTACAAATAGAAGTATGCCATTCGGTCTATGTAATTCTCCTGGTACTTTTCAGTGATGTATGTTGAGTTTTTATTTTGATTACCTTGAAAGTTGTATGTATGTATTTATGGATGATTTCAAGGTATATAGTTCTTCTATTTATGATTGATTGGAACACCTCGGTTCTTTCCTCCACCGTTGCATTGAAGAAGATCATGTTTTAAATTATGAGAAATTTCATTTCATGGTTGAGTGGGAGATAATTCTTGGGAATACCATTTTAAATAAGGGAATTGATGTTTATAAAACTAAAATTTAATTAATTTCATCCTTTCTATATCCAAAATGTGTTCATGAGGTGTGATATTTTTTAGGTCATACTGGTTTTCATCGCCAATTCATTAAAGACTTTAGTAAGATCATGCTTCCATTGTCTTGATTATTGCAAAAATATTTCGAGTTTGTGTTTGATAAAAATTGTGAGGATGCATTAAATTCACTAAAAGGGAGTCTCACATAACCTCACATCATCCAACCACCAAGGTGGTGTAACGCCCCGACCCCAGTTACCCAGAGTCGGTGCATTGTTACATAACATTGGCAGGATCACAAGAAAGATCAAGTCTCAAAAGACCGATTAGTTTAGTAGCCTTGAAATAACTAGATACATTCATAAAGTTTACATTACAACATAAAATGAAAACTACAACAATATAGTCTCCATAGAACACACACTTATCCCCTCATACTATCCCTGTAGGTCATTCATAAAATACTTCTTCACATCCTAGGAAAAATAAAACATAGAAAGGGGTCAGCTCAAATGCCCAATAAGGATAACAATATTGCGGAAACATTCATAAATAAGCATAAACATTTAAGTCAATGTATAACTAAAGAAAAAGCCTTTTAAAGTTGATCTTTAGCATAATATGGTAGAAATAATATGTAATAATTCCATATACTTATTCACATGGATATTCTACTAGTTGAATAATCACATGGAATATCAATAACCACTTTCATAATGATGGAATGCATAATGCCACATATCATAACAACATAGTCAAGGTCTCGTGCCAAGACTACAAATAGGATTTTTTTCAAGGCCTTGTGCCAAGACACTAGTTTTTCTCATGAGACCTACCGATGCATCAAGGAGGTTTAGCGGGCTCCACCCATCACTTATTAAGTTCAATGCATTCCTCATATTAATAGGTTTAAACATAACATAAATATTTGTATTAAAACTAGCATACAAAATTTCAATGATTTATCCATAAACCATGAATGGTATAAAAATAACACATACACATTCAAAAATATCACAAAACCTTCAATACAATATGGATGTTTTGTAATAAATCAACTTCAAATAATCTTAAAATCCATCAAAGGATTTTGACATAGATGAAATTAAAACTATTTGAGAGAAATATGTTTTTTTTTAAATCATTTAAAAGTTACATAATTATAAAATAAGAAATTTCCTTTGAAAATTTTCTTTATAAGATTTTAAGGGAAGCTTCGAAGATTTTATAATGGCGGAAAATAGCCACACCTACCGTATAAGTTAAAAAAATACATTCATACCTTAATTCGGTCGAAAAGGTCAAAAAGAACCTTGTTTGGAAAACGACGGAACGATTCCATTATAAACCTCTTATAAAAAGTCAAAAAATGGTATAAATGACATTAACCCATATTCTTGTAAATAGTAAAATTGTTTTTAAATACATTTTTAATAAACATGGATGTGGATGATAAAGAAATCCTAGTAGATTATTACGTATAAAAAACCTTGGATAATGAAGGGATTGTGAAATAAACCCTTACCTTGTAATTTTCCTTGGTTTGGGGTAGGTTAACCTCCTGTATAATGGTGAAATAATTTTTATTAAATAATACAAGAATGATATACATTAATATGATATCATATATGATCTTTTAACATTACTTTGTTAATAATATCTTAGTATTATCGTCGTTTCGGGTGTTAACTTACTCGTTTTCTTTTCTATGTTTTGTTACATAATCCATGTTTGTTATAGATAGGTTGTATCTTATTCATATCTAGAATTATAGTAAGTCCTTAAACATTATTCTTAATCATAAAATGAGAATTAGTCTTAAATGGAGATGAGGGGGAATGAATCTCATCGCGTTCGTGGAGATGGTAGTCCATACGTACGCACGAGCGACAATATCATTTTTTTTATATTAGAATAATATATAATTGGATGGTATATCATATATAAAGAATAATTATCATGTTATATTTATTATTTACATGAATTATAAATCATTATTATACCCATCTAAATAATAATATATTGAATAACAATTACACCACGACGTGGAGACGGTAGGCCGTACGTACGCACGTATGGTGGAATGTCATTCAAGGGATGGATAGAATAATGAATTTGGTTGTGAATATTTATAATAACATCATAGTATATAGAATATACTAGATTTATTATTTTATAATGGAAATAACAAGGAAAGAAGAAGTTGAAGAAGAAAGGAACTTGAAAAAGAGTGGGGAAATCATTACCTCTCTTTCAGGTTATTTCTTTTGATTTGATCAAAAGGGCTCTATAGGTTGACTTTTTGACTATTGTAAGGCCAATAGGATGAATGGAGGAAAGTTGATAGAGTATTTGTTCAGGGGTTGGCCGAGCCAAATGGCATTGAATGAGTGAATTGAGAGAAGGGGGAGTGCCCTTTTATAAGAGGGGTGAGGGGCACCTTTGGAAAAGCTAGAAATATTATTTTATAATAAATTCATATTCTGTTTCCAATGGCTCCAAATTATATTATTTAAAGCTTATGGTGGGGATATGTTGACAACCACTCAACTAATAGGTCTTAGACAGGTTTGGGTCACTATATTAACATTATCTTTTAGTTTTAACTCTTAGTTAATTACTTTGACATTTACCATGTCACTTTGTATTTTTATATTATATAGTTAATAAACCTAATATATAAATCCAAGAGACCCCCAAGTGGTCCATTAATGATACACCTATCATGATATAAGTCTCTTTGCTGGTCCTTAGTTTTTTATGAATTTAATATCAATTAATGAAATAATATTTTCCTTAAAAAAGCTTTTATTTCAATTTTGACACTATTCAATAATTGATTTTTGTTAAAGACTAAAAAACTTTTTTAATTCACACCAAATTAATTTAAGCAATCCTATAATGTCATATTAAGCAATAAAATTCATTTATGTCATCAAAACATTCAAATTATATTAATTTTATCATTTATAATACCAATTATTTGATTCTTTCAATAATAAGGAAAATACTACATCATTATTGTGTCATAAATAATATTAATTATTAAATGTCTAAAAATTATAAATAAAATAAAATTATGTAGGAAATATTTTTAGCTTTTTAATGAATATTTATAGTCCAAAATATAACATATATAACCGTATGTAATAAAATGTTTCGTTAAAATATATATGCTAATGTCATTTTTGTATTTATTTTAACTTAATTAATATAAAGTGTCATTATCACTTACAAGTGGCTCCATGGGGTCCCAAAATCGACCGAAAGATACCAATGGTCGGAAATGTATCAATAAATATGGTTAGGACACGTTTTAGGGTAATTTATTGTTATTATAATATTATTTTCTTTACCCTTATTTACCGGATTTACCTTTTAACCATGGTAAATAAAATATTTACCGAAGTAATTATTCAAAATGTCTAAAAATAAAAGTTACCTATTTACACAAATTGGAAATCCTGATTCCAAATATAGAATCCATTTTCCCCAATTCAAAGCACATAAGTAGTAGAAATTAATTCTTGTTGTTAAAACAAAAAGCATGTTTTTAAGAGATAATAACTGATACAAGATTGACACTTGTTTATGTTCGGTTTAATTGTGAAATTATGTCCAATGACCAAAATTGTATTAAATGGTAAAACTATATTCCAAGTATACTTTAAAACCACTCAAATTAATAATTTATCACTATTAATTATTTTGATTTAAAAAGATGTTTTTAATTTAAATTTAATAATTTTCACTATGCATCAAAATATAAATGTTATCTGAAAAGTTCCAAAATTTTACCCTAGGATAATTTCAATATTCCAAATAAAAAAATGATGTCCATTTTGAGGGATAAAATTTATAAAATTTAAAAAATTAGGTGTTACTATTCATAATGGCTAGTTTGATTGGTTGTGGTGTGTGTTAGAAATCGAAGTTTCGTACAACACACACTACTGTATTATTCAAAGGGAAGCATACCGTGGAATCTTGGGGTGTTACATTCTCCCCTCCTTCAAATAATTTCGTCCTCGAAATTTCTAAAATATTATTACATAAAAAGACTCGTGTGGTTCTTCATCATAAGTTCCTTGGTATCCCACATTGCCTCTTCCATTTTATGGTTTCTCCATAGAACTTTTACCAGATGAGTCGTCCGGTTTCTAAGAACTTGTTATCTTATATAAAGAATCCTGATGGGATCTTCACAGTAATACATATCGATTTCGAGTTATAATTCCTCATAGGTGAGTACATGCGTTGGGAAAGGCATGTATTTCTTCAATAGGGATACGTGGAACACATCATGAACTTTTGAGAGACTTGGCGGCATTTCCAAACGGTATGCTACAACACCAAATCGTTACAGAATTTCGAAAGGTCCGATGTACCTGGGTCTCAATTTACCCTTCTTTACTGAAACATATAACTCCCTTCCATTGATATACCTTCATGAAAACATGTTCTCTTACCTAAAATTCCAAATCCTTCCTTCAGTTATCGGTATACCTCTTCTGCCTACTTTGAGATGCTTTGATGTGGTTTTGGATTACCTTCACCTTTTCTATCGTTTCCTCCACAAGTTCTGGGCCTACAAGTTTTCTTTCAGCGACATCATCCCAACAGGTTGGTGTGTGAAATCTCTTTCTGTATAACACTTCATATGGTGCCATCTGAATACTTGAATGGAAGCTATTGTTATTAGAAAACTCAACCAGAGGTAAATATTGATCTCGCATACCCTGAAAGTCATGTGACCAGGATCTCAACATGTCTTCTAAGGTTTGAATAGTCCGTTCTGATTTTCCATCTATTTAAGGGTGATAGGCAGTGCTCAAACGAAGTTTAGTATCCAAGGCCCTCTGAAGTCTCTTCCAGAATCATGAAGTAAAATGGGGATCACGATAAAAAACAATCGATAGGGGTACTCCATGAAGTCTCAAAACATCATTAATATATAGTTTTTCTAGACGTTCCAGGGGTTGATCTTCTGTTATAGCATGAAAATGTGCTGACTTGGATGGATGATAAAAAAATAACCCATATTGCATCATTTCTTCTAGGAGTCTTTTGTAGTCCCATTACAAAGTTCATAATGATATTATCCCATTTCCACTCAGGCATGGGAAGAGGTTGCATGACTCCTCCAGGATGTTGCCTTCCAGCTTTCACTTGTTGACAAACCATACATCTTAACACAAAATCAGAAATCTCCCTCCTCTTGTTGTCCCACCAAAAATGTTCCTTCAAATCTCTATACATTTTGGTGCTCCTAGGGTGTATAGAGAAATTGGAACTATGAGCATCATACAAAAATTCCCTTTCTAGATCAGGTATATTGGGAACACAAAGTCTCTTCCCAAATTTTAATATTCCTTCTTCAAACACAAAGTCTCTCAATCTTCCATCATTCACAAACTTAATCTTCTTTTGAAACTCTTCATCATCGGTCTGAGAACTCTTAATCCTTTCTAGTAAAGATGGTTTGAAAACCATTTTAAAAATCATTGATCTTTCACCTTCCATGGTAATTCCCATATCCAACTTTACTACATCCATGAAAATAGGATCCCTTTCAATTCTCATCATGTTCAAAACTCCATGATATTTTCTGTTCAAAGTATCTGCCACCTTATTTGCCTTCCCCGGGTGGTAGTGTATCATGCAATCATAATCCTTGAGTAGTTCAAGCCATCAACTTTTCCTCATGTTGAGTTCTTTTTGTGAGAAAATAAACAAGAAACTATTTCGATCAGTATAAATATCACATTTTTCACCATAGAGGTAGTGTCTCTATATATTCAAAGTAAAGATCACAGCTGCTAACTGAAGATCATGAGTAGGATAGTTTTTCACATGAATTTTCAACTGTCGTGATGCAAAGGAAATAACCCTATCATTCTTCATAAGGACACAACCAAGTTCTTTCTTTGATGCATCACTACAAATAACAAACCCATCATTCCCCGATGGTAGAGTCAATATCGGATCATTAAAAAATCTTCTATTCAGTTCTTCGAAACATTCTTCACATTCTTTTTTCCAAACAAATTTAAACCCTTTATGTGTGAGCTTTGTTAACAGGTTAGCCAACCGAAAAAAATTGTGGATGAAATGTCAATAATAACCTGATAAACCAATAAAACTGCATACCTCAGTTATACTCGTCGGTGCAGGCAATTCTTGGGTTGCCTTGGTCTTAGAAGGATCAACAGAGATTCCATCTTTAGAGACAATATGGGCAAGAAAAGAAATATCTTGAAGCCATAATTCACACTAGCTAAACTTTCCATATAATTCATGTATTCTTAGAGACTTTAGGATAATGCACAAGTGATTTTCAAGATCTTCGTAGATTTTGGAGTATACCAAGATATCATCAATAAATATGACCACAGAGTCATCGAGATATTCCTTGAAAACTCTATTCATTAGATCCATGAATACAGAGGGTGCCTTAGTCATCCCAAAAGGGATTACTGTAAACTTGTAATGCCCATACCTGGTTTGAAATGAAATCTTCGGAATGTCTTCCTTCTTCACACACAACTAATGGTATCCAAATCGAAGGCCAATCTTTGAAAAGTATTGATCTCTATATAGTTGGTCAAATAAATCATCAATGTGAGGTAGTTGATACTTGTTCTTTATTGTTATAGCATTGATCTCTCTGTAGTCGATACATAACCTCATAGATCCATCTTTCTTTTTAACAAAAAGAGAAGGGGATCCCCATAGAGAAACACTAGGGTGAATAAATCCCTTATTACTCAATTAATGTAGTTGTTTCTTTATTTCAACTAATTCTACAGTGGACATTCTATAAGGGGTCTTCGATATAGGCCTTGATCGAGGAATTAAATCAATGGAAAACTCAACTTCTTGTTCTGGAGGATGTCCAGGTAAATATTATGGAAACACTTCTATATATTCTTTCACAACAGGTACATCCTCTATTTTAACATTCCTTTCCCCACCCATAGTCATTTCATTCTCTTCCTCCCCAATAATTGAATTTAGTTGACCTGCTGTGGGTGGATCTAGATAAGAATTAGGTGGTGGTGATTCTGCACTAAAGATAAGATGTTCCTTATCATCATCATCAAAAATTGTAACCTCTTTCTTCTTATAATAAATCTTCGCATCTTAGTCTGAAAGACAATCCATTCTAGGGATTAGATCAAACTTAATCATAGGTATGACAAAGAGATCAGTAAATAAAGAACATTTATGTGCTCTAATGGGGACTGATTCACAAAACATTGTTGCAATGATACTTCCCTTAGGAGTGTTAACTGACAACTCCCTTATTAAATCAAATTGGAAATATATAATTTTCTTAGAAAACTGAGAAGATATGAAACAATGAAATGATCCAAAATCAAATAATTCATTTTCTAAACTTGAGGAAACCATTAAATTACCTGCCACCACGTCCTTCGGAGCTTTTACACCAGTAGTAGTGATAGCAGAAGCTTGGCCTTGATCTCTTGGACTTTTATGAGGTAAGTTCCCCTGACGCTTAAGACATTCATTTGCATAATGTCCCATCTCCCTGCAATTGTATCGTTGGACATCAGTAGCTTTTTTATTCCCATTATAATCACGTGCATGGTGGCCTTTTTCACCACACTTGTAACAGACTCCCATTCCTTTTAAGAAAGTACCGGGGTGTTTCTTCCCACATTTACTGCAGGATGGATATTCAACTTTTCCCTTATTACACTTATTTCCATTCCCTGATTGATTAGTAGATCTCTTCTTCTCTTTCTTTGCTTTAATGTCATAAGACTTAGAGAATTCCTTATCTATCTTGATAGCACATGAGACAATGTCTTCATACGACGAGAAGGATTGTGACACTACTGCTCGATAGAGAAATGGTTTTAACCCATAAAAGAAATGATCAATATTACTTATTGGGTTATGTATATAATCTTCAGCATACCATGCGAACCCTGTAAAGTTAGCCTCATACTATGTGGCATTCTCATCCTCCTTTTGTATCAGACTCATAAATTGCCATTCCATATCTGCTTGATGGTCACGAGGAAAGTATTTTTCAAAAAAAAGATCTTTGAACTCCCTCCATTCCATATTTGATACTTCATTATCTTCCTTCATGTTTTGAATCAAGGACCACCATTGATCAGCATCTCCAGTGAGGCGGTAAACTGCCATGATAACTTTTTCATGTTCACTACTCCCCAAAGCCTAAAATATTTTCTCTAGGGAATTTATCCATTGGTCAACTACTAAGGGGCTTGTACTCCCATTGAACATTGGTGGTTGTTTCCTAATGAAGCGATCTAACATTGATCATCCACGCTGCGGATCAGGGTGCTTGATATGGATAAGGTTATTATTCATAACCTGAGTGTGTTGTCCCAGTATGGTGATTAGCTGATCAGCACCAGTTGCAGCACCAGCTCTACTATAATTATCTTGAGTAGGAGGGAAATCCCTACATGGAGTGTGTGCATTGATACAGTTTACATTTCTTCTGCTAGGTACCATTTCTAAACAATGGCATAAACTAGACCAGTTTATCATTCAAAATACATAATTCCATACTTATAAAACACTTAGCATAAATTGAACTATTTATGGATATAATCCATAATCATAAATATGTTTTCTTTGAGGGAGTATATACTCATAAACTCTTCATAATGATTTGTAAAGAAAATGAGATTTATCCTAAACATATCCCCCAAGATTGTCATAACACAGAGTGCAGCAATGCCCATTGTCGTCCAGCAGTTTCCGTTTGAGTCTAGCTCAAAGTGGTGTTTTCGGGTTTTACCCCTAGGTACATCTGTGCTAGAGCCACCTCTACCTGCTCGTATCCAGACAGGGATGTATGGATCGGAAAACTCACAAAATCTCTACAATACCAAAATTCTAGGAAGTTATTCTATACTAATCCTCAAAGCCCATCTTAGGTCTATGTGCTCTAATAAGAATTTATCTAAATCTAGCTTCCAAGGTTTGTACTAAACTTCCTCTGATACCAACTGTAATGCCCCGACCCTAGTTACCCAGAGTCGGTGCATTATTACATAACATTGGCATGATCACAATAAAGATCGTGTCTTAAAAGACCGATTAGTTTAATAGCCTTGGAATAACTAGATACATTCATAAATTTTACATTACAACATAAAATGAAAACTATAAAAATATAGTCTACATATACCACACTCTTATCCCCTCATACTATCCCTAACGTTCATTCATAAAATACTTCTTCACATCCTGGAAAAAATAAAACATAGAAAGGGGTTATCTCAAATGCCGAGTAAGGATAACAATATAGCGAAAGCTTTCACAAATAAGTATAAACATTTAAGGCAATGTATAACTAAAACAAAAGCCTTTTAAACTTGAAATTCAGCATAATATGGCAGAAATAAAATTAAATAATTCCATATACTTATTTACATGGATATTCTAATAGTTAAATAATCACACGCAATATCAATAACCACTTTCATAATGATGGAATGCATAATGCCAAAAACCATAACCACATAGTCCAGGCCTCGTGCCAAGACTACAAATAAGATTTCGTCAAGGCCTTGTGCCAAGACACTAGTTTGTCTCATGAGACCTACCGATGCATCGAGGAGCTATAGCGTGCTCTACCCGTCACTTATTAAGTCCAATACATTCCTCATATGAACAAGTTTAAACATAACATAAATATTCGTATTAAAACTAGCATACAAAATGTCAATACTTTCTCCATAAACCATGAATGGTATAAAAATAACACATCCAGAGTCAAACATATCACAAAACCATTAATACAATATGGAAGTTTTGTAATAAATCAACTTCAAATAAGCTTAAAATCCATCGAAGGATGTTGACATAGATGAAATCAAAACTATTTGAGAGAAATATCTTTTTTTGAAATCATTTAAAAGTCACATAATTATAAAATAAAACATTTACTTTGAATATTTTCTTATAAGAATTTAAGGGAAGCTTCGAAGATTTTATAACGGTGGAAAATAGTCGCAACCGCCGTATATGTTAAAAAAAGACATTTTTACCTTAATTCTGTCGAAAAGGTTAAAAAGAACATTGTTTGGAAAATAATGAAAAGATTCCTTTATAACCTCTTATAAAAATTAAAAAAAGGGAATAAATGACATTAACCCATATTCTTGTAAATAGTAAAAAAAATTGAAATACATTTTTAGGAAATATGGATGTGGATGATAAATAAATCCCAGTAGATTATTACATATAAACAACCTTGGATAATGAAGAGATTGGGAAATAAACCCATAACTTATACTTTTCTTTGGTTGGGGGTAGGTTAACCTCCTGTATAATGGTGAAATAATTGTTATTAAATTATACAAAATTCATATACATTAATATGATATCATATATGATCTTTTAACATTGTTTTGTTAATAATATCTTAGTATTATCGTCGTTTCGTCTGTTAACTTACTCGTTTTATTTTATATTATTTGTTACATAAGACATGTTTGTTACAGACAGGTTGTATCATATTCATATACAGAATTATATTTATCCCTTATAAATTATTATTAATCATCAAATGGGAATTATACTTGAATGGATATGATGGGGAATGAATCTCATCGCGTTCATGGAGATGGTAATCCGTACGTACGCAGGAGCGACAATATAATTATTTTGATATTAGAAAAATATATAATTGGATGGTATATCATATATACAAAATAATTATCATGTTATATTTATTATTTACATTAATTATACATCATTATTATACCCATATAAATATTAATATATTGAATAACAATTACACCACGACGTGGAGACGGTAGATCGTACGTATGCACGTATGGTGACATGTCATTCAAGGGATGGATAGAATAATTAACATGGTTGTCCCATATTTATAATAACATAATTGTATATATAATAAAATGGACTTATTATTTTATAATGGAAATAAAAAGGAAATAAGAAGTTGAAGCAGAAGGGAACATGAAAAAGGGTAGAGAAATCATTACCTCTCCTTCGGGTTCTTCCATTTGATTTGATAAAAAGGGCTCCTTAGGTTGGCTTTCTAACTAAAGTATTGCCTCTAAGATTAAGGGAGAAAATCTGATAGAGTACTTGTGCAGGGGTTGGCTGAGCCAAAAGTCTCTGAATGTGTGAAATTGAGAGAATGGGGAGTGCCCTTTATAAGAGGGGTGAGGGGTACCTTTGGAAAAGCTAGAAATATTATTATATAATAAACATATATTCGGTTTATAATGGCTCCAAAGTTTATTATTTAATGGTTAAGGTGGGGATAGGTCGAACAACACTCAAACAATATGTTTTATATAGGTTTGGGTCACTATATTAACCTTATCTTTTAGTTTTAACTCTTAGTTAATTAGTTTGACATTTACCATGTCACTTTGTATTTTTATATTATATAGTTAATAAAATTATTATATACATCCAAGAGACCCCCAAGTGGTCCATTAATTATAAAAATATTATTATATAAGTCTTATGGATGAACCTTAGATTTTAAATATTTTAATATCAATTAATAACATGATATTTTCATTAAAAACTCTTTTATGTCAATTTTGACACTATACAATAATTGATTTTTGTTATAGTCTTAAAAACATTATTAATTCGAAGAAAATTAATTTAAGAAATAATATAATGTCATATTAAGTAATAAAATTCATAGATGGCATCAAAACTTTCAAATTATATTAAATTTAACATTTATAATACCAATTATTTGATTCTTTCATTAATAAAGAAAATACTGCATCATTATTGTGTCATAAATAATATTAATTATTAAATGTCTATAAATTATAACTAAAATACCACTATGTATGAAATATTTTTATATTTATAATGAATATTTATAGTAAAAAATTCAACATATATAACCCTATGTAAAAAAATTTTGTTAAAAGATATATGCTTATGTCATTTTTGTATTTATTTTAAGTTAATTAATATAAAGTGTCATTATCACTTACAAGTGGCTCCATGGGATCCCAAAATCGACCCAAAGATGCCCATGGTCGGAAATGTATCACCCAATATGGTTAGGATACATTTTACGGTAATTTAGTATTATTATAATATTATTTGTTTACCCTTATTTACCGGATTTACCCTTTAACCATGGTAAATAAAATATTTACCGAAGTAATTATTCAAAATGTCTAAAAATAAAAGTTACCTATTTACACAATATGGACAACCTGATTCCAAATATGGAATCCATTTTTCTAAATTCAAAACATAGAATTCACAGAAATTAATTCCCATTGTTAAAACAAAAAGCGTGTTTTTAAGAGATAATAACTAATAAATGATTGACAGTTGTTTATGTCCGTTTTAATTGTGAAATTATGTCCAATGACAATCATTGTATTAAATGGTAAAAATATATTCTAAATATACTTTAAAACCACTCAAATTTATAATTTATCACTATTAATTATTTTGATTAAAAAAACTTGTTTTAAAGTAAAATTTATTAATTTTCACTATTCATCAAAATATAAATGTTATAAGAAAAGTTCCAAAATTTTACCCTAGAATAATTTAGTTATTCTGAATCCAAAAATGAATTACATATTTAGAGAGAAAATTTATAAAATTTTAAAAAGTGGTTATTATTGTTCATAACGGCTAGTTTGATTGGTTGTGGTGTGTGTTAGAACTTGAAGTTGCATACGACATATGCTACTGTATTATTTAAAGAGAAGCATACCATGGAAGCATGGGGTGTTATAGTGGGATCTCTCCTTCAAGATTATGTGTGGTGCCTCTAACTTTGCAGTTTGGGATGTTTTATCAGAAAGGGTTGAGAAAGATCCTCATGTCCTTGCACATGATTCACGTACCCTTGACCTGCCTAGGTAAACTACACAACCACTAAAAAATAACTCTTTTCTATTGTGTTTTACTTGGAAAAATTTATTTCATATCTTCATGGGTCAAAATTGATTATGTTTTCTGACCATGTCACCCTTCGATTTCTCTTAAAGAAAACTAAAGCTATGCCCCACCTCATATGGTGGATGCTCCTCCTCCAAGTGTTTGACCTTGAGAATAGAGATAAGAGGGGAGTAGAAAATGTTGTAGCTAGACATATTAGTAGGATTTATCCACCACTGGACAACCATGCTAAAGCATACCTCCCCATTGTAGAATTATTTCCTCATGAGAACCTTTGTGATTTTGTATACATTACCACCTGGTATGAAAACATTGATAATTTTCTAGAAACATCAAGGGTTTCAACAGATTTTATCAATTCTGAATCCTAGAGACTTAAACATGATTCTCAATGGTATATTTGGGATAACCCATATTTTCTAGATAATTTGTGGTGATAGATTAGTTCGTCATTGTGTCCCTGACCATGATTTCACCTTTGTTTTGATCGTTTTCCACACTTTGGAATGTGGGGGCCACTTTGGCGTTCAACGTACAACTCAAAAGGTCATAAGAACAAGAATTTACTGTCTAACATTGTATAGGGATTCCCATAGATTTTCAAGTCATGTAGTCATTTTTATTTCACAAGAAATATCTCCAAGAGGAATAAAATGCACCAATATCACATGTTATTCTGTGAAATTTTTGATGCATAAAGCATTGAATTCATGGGGGCTTTTCCAAATTCATTTGGATTTGTGTACATCTTATTAGCTATGGAAAATGTGTCTAAATAGTTGGAATAAAAGGCTACTATGACCGATGACTCTCGAGTTTTTGTTGATTTTGTGAGGTCCCAAATTTTTAGTTGGTTTTGTTTGTCGAGATTCATCATTAGTGACTTGGGTTCCCATTTTTGCTATCACAACATGAAAAATTTTCTTCGTAATTATGGGGTTGATCATAATGTCTCCACGACATATCACCCCAAACTAACAGACAAGAAGAAATATCAACTTGGGAAGTTAAGAGAATCTTGGAAAAAATGGTACAACCCAATAGGAAAGATTGGAGTTTTCACATGGATGATGCACTTTGGGCATACCATACAACTTTTAAAACCCCAATTAGAATGTCACCATATAGATTTGTGTTTGTAAAATATTTTCACCTCCCAGAGGAGTTATAACACCATGCATATTGGGCTGTTAAAAAATGTAATATTAGTTTTTCAGATGCATGTGAGCATAAGAATATGCAGATTCAAGAGTTGGAATAAATTCGACTTGATGAATATGAGAACACCTAGATCTATAAAGAGAAGACAAAGACTATCCATTATAGCAGGATTCATCAGCATAAGTTCTATATTAGTGAAAATGTCCTCATGTACAATTCCAGGATAAAGATCTACCGAGGTAAGTTTCATTCCTGATGGCTCGGTCCTTATACTATTACTAATGTTTACCATTTTGGTGAAATACATATTTTTCATGAGCAGAGTGGAAGAAGTCTTACCATCAATGGGAAGAAAATTAAACACATCTATGAGTATTTTCTAAACAATTAAGTGGAAGAAATACACCTTCTAGGAGCAATATACTAGTGAAACACACCACATTTTATCCTTCCTTCTCACATTTTCAATTATTTTAGGGATGACACTACACATTCTAGGTGTGTGTGTGTGGCGGGGGTGGGGGGTGGATAAATTCCTGGGTTCATTCGGATCTTCATTGTCTTTCTTATTTCTTATGTTTTTCACCTTATTTATGGTATTTTAAAATTTTTTCATCTTTCTAGGTTCATTAGGATTTTCATTGCCTTTATTCTTTCTTCTCTTTTCCACATTCTTTACGGTATTTTCACTTTTCCCCGTATTTCTGGGTTCATTAGTATTTTCATTGTCTTTCTTGTTTCTTCTCTTTTTCTTCTTCTTTATGGTATTTTTACTCCCCCCCCCCCTTATGGTCACCAAATCATGGAACTTACTAAAAATGAATGTTGAAACTTCTTATTCCATGTTGTTTTAACATTTGATGAAACTTGACTTTGTTATAGAACAGATATTTGTAAGAATATAACATTAGGGAGTGATTTTTAGTGAATTGGTTTTCTGTCAATGATATAAATGGTTGTATCTATGTAAAACCTTTGAGATGATTGATACACCTTGTGTGAGTATTTTTTGGGAAAATAGTATCACAAATATCTCAGCACATTTTTGAACTAAAACACAAAGTGTGAATATTTCTTACTTACAAAAATGTAAATATAAGTTAGGTTAATATTTTTTATCTTAAAATGATATTTACATACGTCCGTTCCTTATTCAATCTATTTCACTACTATACTGGATTGACCTATGCATGTGTACCTGATATCCGACTATTGCATACCCTCAAAAAAGAATGGTTTGTGTCTTTGGAAGGTCAAAAACCACTCCACCTCAACCATTGATCTTGTTATAACTATTACAATAAGTGTCGTGAGGAGATCAAACTAGGGTTGAGAGATAAGTGTGAAATTTTTTCTAAATGCGACTTCTGAAAAAAACAAAAATAATAAATGAGGGTAGTGATGAAATATGAACCATATAGGTATATCTAGGTCAGGAGATTATGTTTTGACATCAAGGTATGCTTCAGTTAGTGGGTATTTAAATATGATTTCTAAGGATGTAGGGCAGGTTCGGTGGACAAAATCCTTTAAGCTGAAAAATGTTAAAATAACCTCTATTTATTTGGTAGAAAGTGGAAAGAATAACATGAAATGGTTTTCACACACAAATGATGATTTAGTATCATGGTTTAATTTTGAATTCCTTTATCAATTTGGTATCCTGAATCTCTTTGAATTTCATTGTGAGATGATTTATGAGACATCGTTTTCTATTTTTACTAGGAAGAACTCCTTGGTGTGGTTTGTGCATTGATCACATTACTTTAATAAATTTAAATTTCCTCAAATGTTAATACATCATGATTTTGGTAATATATACATGCATCATTTTTTTGTATATGTGACTTTTCCCATGAGTTCAAATGTTTAGGTGTGTGGGTGTGATTGCATAGCGATTCACTATTCAAATCCACCCTTACACTGTTGTTTGAAAATGGTTTTATAATGAATATTAAAAATATAATAATAAACTGCACTTTATGTTTGAATAAATGAATTAATGATTATAATTTTTTAATAGGACAATTTTACTTGTTTTTGTGTTTACATTGTAGGAGGACGTGATTTGGAGAGCCCGTGATAGAATTCAAGCAAAATGGGCCAAACTGCGCGAGAGCCCAAGAAGGCATGTGGACAATTATTTGTACTGTATATAATACATGCATCCAATTAGGCTAAAAAATGGTGTATGGGTGATAGAAACATTTTTTACATTTCTCTAGAATATCATGAAGCCCAATTCTTCCATTTGGAGGCCCAAAATAGGCCCACAATGTGAATAAATTTTAGGAAGTTCAGATTGAACCACCCTTTTGTATTTGAGAAATAAATCGGGCTGTGAAGATCCAATTGAGATTCTTCTACATCCCATGGACAGCTAACTAGAATCCCCAACTCTCCCCCAAATTTCAAGTCATTTTAATGCGTTTTGGTCAGTCAACCAGCCAGATAAATATGGAGTAAAAATCATTATTGAATAGTCACCTAGCCTTTTAGAAACTTGACCACTTTATGTGAAAATATGGATGTAATTTCCCATAACATCCCTCATCCCCATCATTATATAGGTTTAAATAATAGGGTTGAATGTTATCCAAATTGGAGATATCTCTTAACCCATTTTATTTATCTTTTACCTCATGTACTTATAAACCTCTTAGTGATCAATTTGGGGAGTGTCCTTTGTTGTAATACAGAGCTCCACACTTGTAATCTTTATAAGGTAACTAATTTATAGATTTTTTATCAACTATTTTTCATTTCTACCTTCTAAATTTGTGTTTACTCTGGTATGACCAAATAAAAATCAATGGAACAAGAATCCACATGCTTCCATGCATAACCCGGATCTTGTGATGATTTGAGTGTGGTTGCCTCTTTTTTCACCCCTCCCTTTCATAAGGGTGAAAATGGATTGTGTCGGTTGATAAAATCTAGGAGCTTGAACCTATGAATATTCATGTTATTTTCTTGTGGAATATTTTTATCAACAACACAAATCTGGTCATCTCATCACGTTGTTGATGTGATTCCTTGATTGAGTTCCATTTTTACATCAATTAATTTTATTGATTTTGAACAGTTACTGATATTAAATATCGTTGATCGATCAAATACTAGGTGGTAACCTAGTAAAAACTCACATACTATTACTGTTTTCAGTATGTTTAAAATCAAGGAATCAATGATCCCTACCTTTCCCTTGAGAGCGATGATAGATTGAGCATCAAGGGACACTTAGTCGTGTTAATAATGATTTCTCCAACCAGTATCTCTCAGTAGTAATATACATTCAATTTCTCTTCTTAAAGAAGAAAACCCCAAGTTTTATAAAACAACATTCCAATTTTAGTTTCTTAATAATAAATTCATTCTGTAATTAATGATCTAATGCTCTTTCGAGAGATGACCTAGGGTTGCTGCTATAGTGCAGAAATTCAAGTTAAAAATAAACATCTAATTTGACACCGTCAACAATTCAATCAGGTCTTCATTTTTTTGTATATATGATGTAGGTTTATTTAGTACTCATTCTTTTTATATTATTCCTATTAAACCATAGATATCTCTTATTGAATACACCCCACCACCCTTAGGGTCCAAATAATACGACCTTAAACTAAAAACTGTATAGTCTGACATGTACGACTTTAAACTAAATAGCACCATCATCCTAGGTGCATGATGCCAAACTTCACAACATTTAAAGTCCTTTTTTCCTGACCTTAAAATTTAATTTACCCATGTCTCTACAATATGATGTTAAATTATGATGTATTGGTGTAGTTTCTTGATGATAAACTGTATAAAATTTTATATCCCTAGAGCATGATGCTAAACTGAGTACCCAGGTCCAAATATAATGACTTTAAACTGTGTATGGGTTCCCCTGAGATTTTTTTTGTGGGGTGTGGACCCCTTGGGTCCCCATTCACTTCGGCTTATGATAGATTCATAACACACATTCCCCTCAGAACACATTCTATCCCTACTACATGATGTTAAATTGTGATCTACTGTCCTTAACACATGGTGTTAATTTGCATGAGAATATCCTAAGAACACGATGTTATACTAGTCACCAATGGTCCAAAATCTTTGACCTTAAACTAAGATACTTTATTCTAAGAAATATTACATTAATCTTTCTGTAGTTCTATGGCCTTTTTCCCCATGTCTAGCAACACCCTGCCACTAATATTATTTGACGTGTCAGGGCGTGAGACATTTAGAGTTGGATTCTATATGGACATTATCTCATTCCATCTCCATGATTAATGTGTCCATTTATTTGGGTTCCCATCATCTTACACTTATGAAGGGAACCCCTAATGGCATGGTTTCTGGGCATAATGGCTCACCTACCATCCTAGTCCAATCAGGAGACTTTAAAAAACATTTTGAGACAGAACCCATGTTTTGAACATGGTCAGTGGTCAACCCTCATTTGTTTTTATTGATCTTACGTAACATGATAAGGATTTTACGTTTCGGATAAGGTCAGTAGTTATCCTCCATAAAAAATCCACCATCATTTTATTCTAGATATAGTGAGTTTTGATTCACACTTTCCCCATATTATGTTCTGGTGGAACTCTAACTCCCATGGTGTTGCCCCTCCATGCATCTGTGCACATTGATTTGAAGTGTCAGTGTCAGTTGGTACATTCTCAACCTGGAATTTCTCACCCTTGTAGTATGCTTCTACATGTGATAGAGAAATAACAATATCACTCCTTTCTTCTTACCCCTAGCATGGATCATGTGATACTAGGAGTTTTGGTAGGGATTTTACCCACATGGATGAGCTGGACCACTTCATTTGTGTTTTTAGAACTACAGGTGGCTTGATTTCCATCCTTATGCAATATATAAGAATTCTCAAACATTTCTTCTTGGGTACCAACCTCAATCTAAACCTTTTGGCCTCTTGTCCTGGGTTTCTATTGGGAGTATATGGTGTGGAATGGGGTCTTCTTGGCCCTCATTCATGTCAGGTTATAATGAATTCATAATACCTACCTTGAGAATACCCCCTCTCCATCGTCCTAGTTGCATGATAGTAAACTGCAGAACATTTTACATACAATGTATATGATGTAAAACTGGGCTCCTAGGTCCAAGCATTATGAATCTAAACTATTTTAATGATTCTCTTCAGATTGTGACACATGGTGTTGGGGCCTCATAGGCCCTCATTCTCATCAACTTCAGGCATACCACACCAACACGCCACACATATCCACCAGAAGTTAGCATATGGTCCAAACTCTATGACCTTAACCTAAGAGCCTATGGTCCAAACTCTATGAAAATAAACTAATATCTCATGTTACAATTATTATGACCTTAAACCATTTGCATCCCCTATAATACAACCTTATAAAAATTTAAACTATGGAGTGTTATTGTGGTGTTCTTTCCTGAAATAATACCACCTTTGGAACCAGTCATCATCCATGCCATCTGCTAAGAACTATGAGTGTCTTGATTATCATCTTCATTTGATAAATAGTGAGTCATATGCATTTCGTCTTTGGTAGTAGTTTCAAATTCACTTCCCCTTCTTTCCTTCGCTCTTAAAACCTATCTATGGTGTAAAACAATTCTTGGCCTGCTCACATCAGATGTTCCATACATCCATGCCATACTGATACCTTTAGGGGTAATCTCAAAAGTATCATTGGTAAAATTTGGTGTACCATCATTCCTTTTCGACCTCTTTCCTGCCGAGTTTGTATGATACTGCACTACGCATACCCATTTGAGATACCATCTCATGGTCCAAACTCTATGACGTTAAACTAAGAGCCGAAGTCCTAAATGCACAATGTTAAAATGATGTTTTCGATGAATTCAAGAACTATGTGTTGCATTATACCCATCCTTATGGGATATGTAGTGATGTCGAGACCTTCTATATTTGGTTCCAACTGCAAATATAGTCCATGATCCATGACCCTAAACTGTATGCAGTTCATCTTAAGGTGTCTATGCAATATGTATGATCTTTTGGCCCTCATTCACATTGGGTTTCATCTCTTGTGTGTCACATGTATATCCTTGTAATGATAATTCAAATCTATGGACCCTCTATCCATATCATATTCTATGAAACATGACTTTATAATGTATGCTAGATTCCTTAAGAATGCACATGTGGTGTGTGTGGACCCCTTGGGTCCTCATTCACATCAGTTCTGTATTGCCACCACATTATACATATTCTTATTGGACCACCTCCCTTATGGTCTAAACATCATGACATTAAACTAATAGTAAATGTCCTCGATGAATGAAATTAAACTGCAACCCTACCCTGGACAATCCTAGGATGCCTCATGATAATTACGGGATGCTTCATCTTCCTCAGGTCCATCCACAAGTTCATTAACGTTTTTATCCCCCCGGTTATAATTGTGGTCTAATATCTATGAACCTAAACTATATTTATTTCATATTATGGTGTGTATGAATCATGTTAGCATCCTTGGACACATTCACATTGGGTTTTACCTCCTATATGTTGTGTGCATACCCTATGACTGAACATATCCCTCAGGGTCCACAAAGTGTGATCTTAAACTACTTGAACAACTAAGTTCTAATACCACTCTCTTATATGTTCATTCCAAACTTTGTGTCCTCCTCGATTTGGGTATTCCATCACCCTTCAAAATTCAGAAGGACCCCCTAATAGTGATGGTCTCATCCCTCATTGGATCACCTCTCATCCTGGGACAACTCCCGAATGGATATTTTGTAGCAAGTAGTGAGTCATGTGTTTTTATCATGGTCAATAGTTGATCCCACATTTTCTCTACCCATCATTTCTAAGTTTATGTATGGTCCCTGTGTTTCAAATATGGTTAACAGTTCACACTAACTCAATAGTCTCCCTTTCATCTAAACCATGAAAGAATAGACTTACCTTCTTTCCATGTTCCTCTATCCAAGAGTGATTCCATCCTTGGTTTCAACTTCAATATGGGCCCCCACAAGTCCAATAAAAACTTTGTACCGTTCCTTGTTTCCCACACCGAGCATGCCTCACGTGGGCTTATGATTTTTGGTAGGGTGGGCACCGATGTGGTCGAGACATAAGGGGGATTTATGGTCCAAAATGTATAAATTTAAACTATGATCTTAACTAGGACACATGGTGTGGTTTTGGGCCCCCCTTGGTCCTCTTTCACAATGGGTTAGTATCACTCCACATCACATATTCTTGCTTCCCTTCCATTTCCTTATATTTGTGGCATGAAATACCCTTTTGTATCATTCACATTGGGTTTATTCCCTCCATAAAACAAAACTACTTTGGAACATTTCATAGTCCCTATAATATGGCTTTAAACTCTTGGCTAGGGTCAAGACAGTATGACCTTAAACCACGTGCAATATCCTAATAACATGACATTAAATTTTAGTATGTACTGATTTCATGATGTCAAACTGTATCATGCATTATCCCCACTCACATTACACAAAACTGAAAAGCATCACATGCCCTCATCTAAGAGGTCTCTCCCGCAGTGCTGGTCATCTACTTCTTTGTTTTCATCTTCATCTGTCACTTGACATCCGAGGTGACATTCCCATGTAAGATAGGTTTGATATTTGTTTAGAGTAGTATTCTCACACTGGTGTTCTTTAAACCATGGTGGTGTAACCCTGAGAGTGTTGGAATCCATTAGAACATTCCATTACTCCACTCCCATGCTTTGTGTACTCTTTATTCCAATCTTTATCTTCATTCAAATCCAAAGGGACCCCATTAATGTCCTGGTCCAATTCCTTTTCATCTCACCTACCATCCTTAGACAACTTTACTGAAGAATTTGGATGAAAATTCGAGATAGGTTCCATGTTTCTATCATGTTCAGCAGTTTACCCTCATTTATTTGTCCCCTTTTAGGGATAATCAAAATATATATCTGTTTTTCGAACAAAGTCTGTAGTTATCCCATTTTGCGACACCTCTCTCATTGTGTTCCAATTTTTTTGGTAATCATGATTCACACATATCATATCCATTTGTTTGGATATATTCCAATGCACCTAGCATTGTCCCAATCGTGCACTATAGTACATCAGGAAATGAATTTTTGGTGCTCCAAGAACCCTATTATCCACCTACATATTGTCTCATCCCAAACACTTTGGATAGTTGATCAAGAATATTAACCCCCAAGTATTCGATGATAATATGAAATTATCATACAAGATATGATTGAGATGATGTAAATAAATAAGGAAATAATTTTTCTTTTCACATAGTTCAAAGGAAGAAAGCAACAAATCTAGTAAATTTCATAAGTTTGAAAAAACACAGCCCTTATAGATTGGCCCCTTTGATGGAATGATTCAGCTCTACAGCCTTACGATGCATGGCCTCTAGAGTCTACTGCCACTTCCTGGGTTCCCTATATTCATAAAAACCCATAGTGTGAAGATCATCAACCCAGATCTTTTCTTGTTCAAGTTCATATTAGAGGTCAACCACTTGATGTATTTCCTATTTTAGCTGCTCCTACACCTCTATCATCTAGACCTTAAGGCTTTTGATGACTTTTGATTGATCAGTGATGAAAGATGGGCATTTTTTTCAGTTCATCTAGGCGCTAGATCTATTTTTCAACCTCCCAGAGCTTTTGGATGTTTTTAAACTTCTTATGTCCCCAAGAAACATCCAAGTGATGGATACATTATTTTATCTTCTCATCTAGATAATTGTAGACCAACATACAAATATTATGAGTGTCCACCCCTCTAGTATAGAGATAGTGCATCCAAGTGTGGAGTGACCCCATTAGAATAACCCAATATGCCTTTGTTTCCTCAAGGAAATTATTGATTCACTTCCACACCCTACAACATGTCATGTGGCTCTCCTTAGCTATATTAGGATCAGAATCTTCCACCTCCTCAGGGTTTGTTGGTTCATATTCAAGAATAATAGACAAAAGCTATGTGGTTGGGTATTCCTATGATATCATTTCTGAGGGTTTGGATCTATAATATGGGGATGACCATGTTCATTAATTTCTTCCTCAATAGTTTCCCCTATACTATATTCAACTTCCCTGTTAGTGGCATGATCCATCACTGCAACCTCATGCCCACCTGTCTCCAAGGCCAGATCAAATTTGATGAACGGCTCATCATGGATAGCTATAGTCATTGGAAGAGCTCATGTAGATGTCCTAGACTCTCTAGATTTTATGTATTGTTGTCTTACAATCATTTCATGGAATATAAATCTCAGAGAACTTGATCCTAAGATGAAAGTATGGGCCTGTGAAGGTAGAGAATTTTCAGAACTAAGTGAAGCCTGATCAAGTGTTTGAGTCACTGTAGGAACATCCACCATGAGAGACCTCTCAACACTGATTAATTCGATTATTAGAACTAACTATTCTTCGAATATGGGAGAAGCCTATGATTCCAGGTTTGTTGCTCCCCCCCCCCCTCAGCTAGCTCACTGCTAGTCACCTCAACTGCAATTGGTTTATTGCCTAGATCATCTCTAGATGCAGGATCAGGGGTAGGTCCTTCTCTATCCTTTGACACTCTCTTAGACCCTATGGTGGGATATCCTTGTCCAACACTAATGTTCTCCTACAAATAGAAAAATCTCAATTAATGGACCCGAGTTTTGAAATATAAGGGACCAAGAATGTGTATGTTATGCCTTACTTCAAGATGTTCGATGAGCCTCTCGTTAGAGACTACGATCTATACAATATCTTAGGAACTCCCTATATAATCCATTGTACACTAGGATTCCCCACCACTAGGATATTCATCCTCATACTCTTCTTCTTCTTCTTCTTCTTCTTCCCCAACCTCTCTTTCTTGTTCCTTTAATTCTTCTTCTTCTACTTCAGCATCATTGTTTTCCTCAAAAGATATATCTTTCAGATCATGATCTTGACCAAGAATCACATTCACTAGGTGATTTAGTTCTTCGTATCACCCTTGTTGGAATGCATAGGTGGCCAAGGCCATCAGGTATGCATAATATTGGTGAAATTCCACCCTGACTACTACTTGAATGATCAACATATGGAAGTTCAAGCTAGACACATGTCAGTTTACACCATAGGTCTTCAATTGATAACGATTGTGTCTTCATACTCCAGGAATACCCGAGCGTTAGAAAACCATCATTGGTGGTTGGCCATAGGATATACCTAATTTTCTTCCCAGGATATTCTTTAGCTAGTCCTTGAGGCCACCTTCAAGACCACCCCTCCTGAGAAGGTGGAGTTGCAGCCACACATTGTGACATTCCCACCAATGAGGTTCTGGTTTGTGCCACCCCTATTACCTCACTTTCAATATAGGTGGCTTCTTGTTTTCCTCATTACTACTATGATCATACACTTGTTATCTCAATCTTTCAAATGCATCTTCACAATATTGCCTCTAGGTATATCGCCACCTAGAGCTTTGCATATTCCATTTATAGAGCAACATCAACATCTATGGGTGGAATCGTAATGTTTTCTCCAAATATTTAAATATTAAACACAGACCACAATTGAAAGATGACATAGGGGTGCCTCTCTTCACAAAATTATATATACATCTTCTTCAAAAATTGCTAAAGGCATCCTAACTATTTGGAAATGTGGGACGACACATATAGTTCATAATGAATCTATCCATCAATCTGGGAAACTGGAATGCCACCCTTGATACTCAATAGATATTACCTCTACATCAATGGACCTCGTTGGCTATCCACCATATGGCCAACCAGAGTGTGGAAGGGAATGAAGTAGAAATTTGAATGATTACTGATATGGATCCTGACCCCTTAATCATTGAGAATCAACTGTTAGACCTAGTAAATATTCAAAGTATATGGTCCTAGATTGTTTCTTGGAGGAGGTATAGAATTTGGAATGTCATTCCCATCAATATGATCTATAATCCTACCATGGAGGATCTGGAGCAGTCCGCAAATTCTTCTAGACATACCTCCCATGGAGATGCACCATAGAATGATATAAAGACTTAAAACACAAGAACTACCATGTTTACCTTGTCATGAGATGATATGATCCAAGCCATCATCATGATCCCCAAGTGGACCCCCATCCTTGAGTCCCCCTCACTATAAATAACCATCCACTCCAAAAGGCAGCGTGAAAGGAAGCGTATTGTATTCATGGGTCCCAACTCTAATCTATGCTGAACCCCCATATATGATATTGTACTACCTCTAGGACCACCCAAATATGATCATGACTTTCCCATTTGAAATTTGTTAAGGCACAACATCCCTCTCCCTAGTATCATCACCATCTTGTCCCTCTTGAAGAACAAGATGAACCATGTCGGATATGGAATGTCCTTCAAGATATAATCAATCCACAGTTTCTCCTTTGCTGTGCCCAAGAGATGCCATGTCATGATGGGGGTTCATGATCTATCTGTCCAAATATTTTTCATAGTAGGAAATCATTATATTTATGTCCCTCCATAGGAATTCCTATGATATAGAGAATGTCCCATAGACAGACACCAACCTCCCCATGGTGGAGGTGGAACATATTTGTGTTAGGGGACCACCGGCTAAAAAACTCTGGCATGAACTCCAAATTATGTTAGATGTGTAATTGTAATGTTCATAAATCTTCAAACATTAATATATTGCGCAGTTCTTCTCCAATATCTTTCCATGTGTGGTGCACCTTGTATTCCCATTCCCATTCACATATAAAATTACCCCCAGACATTGGGTCCCATTCCTTTTTCCATCCCATACTTTCATTATTTATACTACTTCAGAAGGTTCTTTCAAAGTGGGAATGGGATCACTCTGGCACTAGTTCATATCCAATGGTTGTCTTAGTTCTCATATTTAGGATGTAGACAACTATGTCTCGATGATACCTGGTAGCCTGACCATTTACAATGATTTTTTTATCAGTGGAGACTGTCTACAAACATGAACTACAACTGTGGTGAGTCAGTCTCAAAGCCTGATATCTCTAAGTCATTTGGAATCCCAATGTTCCACATGAGAGACTATCACTCACGATATAATATTTCTGAATTTGTGTCATCATGGACAAGAAATTATTATTGTTTGATAGGACTCTCTTATCTTGGAGTATATCAGGGTTCCTGGTTTTCACCACCCTCCATGTAGTAATGGAAGACTCCCTCTAAATAGTAGTTTATTAATCATTTGTGTTTATTGTGTTTTGAAAATACTAAGTCTGGGGTGAAAAAGATTGAGGATTAGTAGAAAAAATTCTAGCATGCACATAAGATTGGATAGTGGGTGCATAAAATCTAGCCAATTCTGAAGCATTGAACATTCCAGTGGTTACATGTAATGCAAAAAAAGAGATTTGGCTTTCCAAAGAGGATTCAAAAACATACACACCCAAGAGAATAATATCTTTTCATATGAAAATTCAATGTTATATGAATAGGGACCCCCAAAATAGTTATAGGCTTGGACTAGGTAATATGAGTGCATGAAAAGTGTTTCATGCACTGTTCATCATCTTTTTCATGCACCTCCAAAGATGAAACATTCTTTTTAATGTTTCCCATGGAACCCGGCCTTCTGGTCCCCTTTCTACTCAGATTCCATGGGGGGGGGATTTTTTGTCTTCACCTTCCTCTTGAGGTTGCATATGGTCATATTTAGCAAAACTGAAGATACCATTTGACTCAATGGATCATTTTGATAAGCCTAAGGGAGTTGCGCAAAAGATTTTAACACTACGTGTAAGATTGAAATCATCATGATAGAGATTTATGCAATAAATGTGACAATAAAGAGCCATTTTTTCCAAAAACACCAAAATATAGTTAAGTAAAATTCTCAAAAGTGGAGAAGATGGATCATAAAATACTGGACCACATGTAAGTTTCTTACATTCCCAATGAAATTTCAAATTCCCACTTCCACTCTATGAGTCTTACATACCTCCACACATGATTTCTCCTATAAATAGAAGTGAGCTCTATTTATTCAGGGTAATGATTCAGAATTATAACTGTTACTCTTGCATGCACAAGAATTCCTATCTTATGATAGTGAATAATCCAGGGATAGATTAAGGTACAAGATCTTGCATGATAGGTCCCCTGTGGGTACCACTTTGTGTGGTTCCACAAGGGCTTGATCCTCAATAATTTCCATTTTTTATATATCATGTGAGTACGAAATACCCATCCTTCACACATAACTTTCACTTTTACATCTCATATTCCACTCATCCTACTTCCTTTTATGTGAAAGCCTCCAATATTGTGTGCAACCCTTCCCTTAGAATTTATGTGTTTTCTTTACCCAAAAGAAATTTTTTTGAGACCCTCTTGCCTGAAATTCACACATCATTTGTGAAACACCTCTATACATCTCTTTAGTCTTGTGCGTAGATATTTCCTAGTCCCTCGTGCACCGTCCCATGTTGTGTTTCCATACCTAGTGTTTTTCACATATATATGCAAATTTCTATTTCTTTTTAACATAGATACACTAACATGGACCCCATTATCGACCACTCCTACAACCCACTATTTTTAGGAATTGTTGGTGTCTTTCCTTCCCCACATGTGGGTCGGTATCAGTTATGTAAGTCCAAGGGGTGGGGAGTGATCCCTCCCTGTCCGTGCTTCATGACAATAAAATTCCAAGCATCATATTCCTCAATGTATAATGTTAAACTTTAGCCTCTCCCCATGAAATGTACAAGGGTTGACCCACCATATGAATTTTGTATTCCCACCTATCTCCATGGGATTGTGATATTCATTAAATGGAATGAGATCCTCCTCAAATGGAATGAAATCCATCCCACAGGGAAGGGAAACTATCAGGGTGTAATCTCATAGCCTTTCTTGCTAGAGGAAACACTTTTTCTCCTCATTTCCTCATCTAGACTCAAATACAAGAGGGGATATGGTCATAGGGGACTCTCAACATCCCACCCTCTCCCTTGGAGCTTTGTCTCCATGGGTTGATCTCATGCATAATCCCCAATCCACCCCTATCTGATGTGTCTTTCGTGACATGACCATATCATCTATTGCATCCTTTTGTTTCTCACACCAAGCAAGACTCACTTGGGATTAGAGGTTAGTAGTGACTGTGACACCCTTCTTCCTCTAGGAATATTTATTGGAGTAAGCCCTAGTTTCTATATAGGCTACTTCAAAATGAAATCTCTGCATCATCCCTTTTGAACTATCTGGGTTTTTATCCATGTATTTGAAATAGGGTACGTAGGAATCATCTACAAGATTCAATTAAAACAAACAGTAAACTTTAGTGCCCCCTCCTAGGGGTGTACCTCTATGATCCACTCCTAGTGGTGTCTAGATAAGCATTCAATATGGGCCTCCACCTTGTTTTAAGCCCAAACTCCCCTCTCAGAACTATGAGGACTTTGATTCCCAATTCAATGGGATAAATAAGAAGCCTCTTTGAGGTTTAATCTCCAAACCCTTAATAACCAGTCCATTCCATCCATTTCTCCCACTCCATCCATATCCATCTTTATTCTTACTTAGGACACCACATCCTAATGTGATCATGTCATTCATTCAAGAAACTCCTATGCGTAAGCCCCAGTCATCTGTTTCATTACCTCACCCTTATCTCAGTGGGATCACATCATCCATATAGGTCATATCAGCATGTTATCTAAATTCATGAACATCATATTTTTTCCTATCAGTATTCATTTAGTCTCAATATGTAATCTACACACAATCCAACCGAGATAAATCCTATCGTGACGGGAAATATTAGTGCATAATCCACACTCCATCCAAATAAAGACATGGTTGTTTATTTTTTTCTTCTAAACATGGTATGTAAGAAGCCTCCATGAGGTTCAATCCCAACAAATAGTAAACCCTAGTACCCCCTCATTTGGGTATACCTCTTTGATCCACCATCAATGGTGTTCAGATCAACTTTCATGGTGTGAAATATTCCCTTTATGGGACACACCACGTAGGGTATACTATTATTGGGCATTCTAATCTACCCATTAGGTATACTCTGGTGCCTCCTTCATAGGGATGTACAACTTCAAAATGTGATAACTTTACATTCTGGGACACAACACCTTTGGTCTGCTCTCATAGGGTGTTCTGATCCATCCACTTTGTAAATCTTCTAGGTGCTCCCTTATAGGGAAGTACCTATCTAATACTCCCATAAAAGTGTTATGATCAGCCCATTCCATCTCAAAAAGATTCTAAACTCACAAACCTCCATCTCCTCTACATGTTAAACTCGCAACCTACCCTATATTAAACATGGGATTCCTGAGGAAAACCTCCGATGGAATACATGTGGCATAAGATAACTTGTGATCTCTATGGGTTGCCACAGGTTTCCACACCCCTGAGAAACCCTATCATGAGGAAGAATATAGATTTTCCAATGTTCCATCACCCATATATTCCAAAGACGTCCAACATGACTACACTCTTAAGAGATGGTTCTTCCCTGACTTGACACATTGGAATTTCCAAACATAAGCTATGTAATTTACCAGTTCCCACAAAGAGATTGCACCAAGAATGTGTTTCATGAACAAAATATTAATCTATAAGGGACACCCAAAAGAGGTGACGAATTCCATGGAAGAATATATAGAAAGAGGAACTAACATCCCCTCATCCCGTTTCAATCATGGTGTAGACATATCGATATAAGATATGAATGCTACCTACCTTTGGAATGCAGGAATGCAGGACAACAATAGTGACACCAACACACGACTGCATGTGACACAAAATGGAAGACATGCCCTGATAGAAATCATCAGAAACAAGAAAAATTTCTTTCATGAGTTACACACTTTCACCCATACTTGTGATATATCTTAATTTCACCCACTTATACATCACTTTCTTGATTCACACACATTCATCCATGCTTAAAAATAACTAAATTTTACCCACTTATATATATCTCATGAGATTTTAATTTTTAATCAATGAATTGGTGGGTGATATAGGACCCCACCCATCATTATTCATACTTATGAGTTCCACATAAAAATCATTCACTTATCAGATGATAAAGAACCTATATAAATAAAATGGGTTTCATAAAACATTTAAATAAAATAAATACACTTCTCAAAAAAAACCTGCAAAAATTAAAATAGGTTTCATAAAAATTTCAAATGAAAATAATTCACCTTATATATTATAGAGAACCCAATAAAATAAAATGGTGTTTCATAACATTTCCAAATATTATAAAATAAAAACATGAATTAAATTGATTTACAAAGAAAAGTTGATCACTGTTAATAATGAATTATTAAAATAAAAATTGATGAAACATGAAACAGAACTGCATTTTATATAGTTATTTAAATTATATAGAGTAAAATTTAAACCATACCACAAAATATCTTTTTTGAATTTTTTTTATCATTGATAAAAAATTCATAGTTATGAGACTCTTTTCAAAAATTCTCTTATATTTTATTGAAAAAATGTGAAATGAAAATACTTCATCAAAGTGGATTTGAATTAAAAAATATTCCCCCCATATTTATGAAATAAAATCATGGAAAAATAATTATTTTAGTGAACATAGGTGAAATAAGTTCAACAAGAAGTCGTATAACTCAAAGAAAGAATACCGAGTTACCAAATCCAGTACCATTACTCTTGATTTCCATGGAAGTGATTTAAAATATTTTATAAGAAAAATAAAATTAATAATAAACTATTTCATAAACATATTCATATTTATAAATTTTTATAAGAATTTTTATTATTATTCTATACATGTATATTAGATTTTTCTTAAACATTTTTGATTTTTGGTTTGAGTAATCTTGATCGTTTTGAATTAGTTTCCTAATTATGTTTATTTATTTTTCCTTATCATAATGTTAATCATTTCATGAAAATATAACATATTAAAATTGATGATTTTTAATTATTTATAATTTTAACATTTCATTCTATGGTATTTTTGGTTATACTCATTGAAGTTGAAATCGATGATGAGCATGTGTGAGTGGTTTTTAATGAAGAGACGTTGGCATATTAACTAATGTGTTTGATATTAGTGTTATAATTATAAAAACAATATAAAATAAATATTTACATATTTAAATTAAATATAATTAGTAATTAAGTTCTCATATTTGTCCATGATATTATTTTAGATCATTTTTAAGTATTCTGTTAGACCAACCCAGAAAGAACATACCATAATTTAATGGATAAGAAATATTATGGGGTAATTTGGTAATAATGTAATTATTATAAAATTATAATGATATTATTTATTTAATTTATGGATATTGTTCATATTTTAAATGATATTGTTTAGGAATTAAAATTCTATATGAAAAATGAAAAAATTTACTTTATGGAGTCGATAGTCCACATATACACACGGTTAACATGATCATTTCTCAGCAAATGAGAGGGGATAAAAGTTGATAATAAATTTACTTATCATATTCATAATTAAATTATATAAATAATATTTTTTTCAAAACTTCCACCATTAAAACCATATTTCAGGGACAGTGCAGAAAATTAGAAGATGTCGTTTTGTGGAGGTGGTAGTTCGTACAACACATGATAGATGTTATTTTATTTTTATAAGAGAATAGAAAAGAATAAATAAGTATTGTTAAATTATCATAACAACATCATGTTATATAAATTATAATTATTTCATTATATTAATTTGTTTAGAAATGTTTTTGGACTAGGTATATTAACAAGAAAGGATTAAGAATGAGGTAATATTTACATTAGGAGCTTGAGTTTTCTCTTAGAAACATCCTTGGAAATGGAGGATGTAATAAAAATAATGGTGAAAATAGTATTAAGTATATGGGATAAAGTTATAGGAAGAATAAAACTTCTTGAAATTAGGATGATCTTCAAAGGGAATGGTGCAACTTCTTGTTGTCGAAGTGATCTCTTTTTATTAGTAAAGAGGAGTGTAATTTTGAAAGTGCCCTTTCCATTTTCCTTAATGTAAAGATACTATTCAAAAATAAAAGGATCAAAAATGGACAAAAGAGGAGGGGAGGTGGCTTTTCGATGATAAAAAACCCAAAAAAATACATTTTTAGACATGTTTTAATATGTTTTGCGTCATTTCCTCTTACTAAATAAATTTTTAACATTTTTACTTTTACTAGGGTAATTAATTTTCAACCTTGGAAATTAATTTTAATAACAGAAATTAAATTTAAAATTTATATATAATTTGAACTATCAGATTTTAAATTTAAAAATAATTATATTAAATATAATTTCTAATTAAGTAAAACATTTATTTTAATGTAAATACACATAATGCATAAAAATATTTTTTAGGTAAATTGTCTTCAAGCTCAAAACATTTTATTAAGCCATAATTATAAAAATTATCAATATTAATGACATAAAGTCAATTATTATAAATAAAAAAGAATATATATTTCAAAAAAATAAACAAATACAATTTTTTTAAATTAAAACACTTAATTAAAATAATTAATCAAAAATAGTTTTTATAAGAATAAAAGATATAACTTTTGTTTGATAAGTTTAAACATAAGATTCAATTTTTTAAAAAAAAATATATTTAAAATGTATAAATATATTCCATAAATACATATCTGATCAATTAAAAAATTATATGTCTTTATTATTTATGGATAATGTAATAAAATTCATAGTTTTGGTAAAAAAATATTCTTCAAAATTCAACTAAAAATAAATTATTTTAGAAATATTATTGAAAAACATCTTATGATAATTTTTATATATTGGATTAAAAAATTAAGTTGATTTTATCAATCTCAAGTTATAAATGAGTTAAAAATAATTTTTTTATAAAAACACATAAGTGTAAAACAAAATTATTTAAATAAATTAATCGTATATTAATATAAATTTTTTACATTGTTTTCATAGGGTGGTTAATTCTATTGATACTGTACATTTTATCATCTATAATATGACATTAATATTTAATTATTTTACTATATTAATGTATCATTGTTTTTTTTAGTTTGACATTGTGTGTAATATAATCCACTCAGAAAATTTTTTAAATAAAGAAATTTTTTTAAAAAAGTCAATGGTAATTACATTCTACCCCATGTAAAAATAATTTCATCCACAAAATATTATTACTCTTATGAAAAATGTGATGATAATTTTGTCTCACTACATCCTCAAGATTACATGTAGCTTCTTAAAACTTAAAATTCAACTATATAAATTTGACCAGATGAGTGGTCTTATTCCACTACACTTTATCTCTTTGGTATAAGATCACTATTTGATCCTTATATAAGAGATTGTGTCATAATTACAAGACTTTGGGGTTTAGTAGATGTGAGGGCCTGGTATGTACTTCCTCAAAAGTGTTACATAGAACACGTCATGGATATGGGAGATGTCTTTAGGGAGTGACAATCAATAATCTACCACCTCAAGACTATCAGGGATCTTGAAGTGATCGATGTACATAGGGCTCATATTCCCCTTCTTCCCAAATATCATAACCTGCTTCCATGAAGATATTGAGAGGAACACCTTGTAATAAACATCAAAATCTATATCTCATTGACAGTTATCTGTATAAATTTTATATAGAATTTGTTCTACTTTTTTATTCTACTGAATGGATTGAATCATATCTATTACATCATGGACATGGTCAGGAAATATTTGCTTCTTATCCTTAGATTCATCCTAGAAAATTTCAGTCCTACATCTTTTTAGACACAGAGCCACATATGGTGTCATATGAATTCTGTAATTGAAAATATTTTTCTATGAGACCTCCACCAAGGGGGTGTGTTGATCCCAACATCCTTGAAATTCCATTGAACAATATTTCAATATATCTAATGATGTTTGAATAATCCTCTCATACTGACCATCTGTTAGAAGGTGATACGAATTATTGAAACTCAATCTATCTCAAATGATTTATAAATACTTTCATAGAAACTTGATGTTATCCTTGGATAACAATTAGATACAATGGAGAGCGGTACTCCATGAAACATTACCATTTATCTTATTTACATTTTTGCGAGTTAGTCAATAGAGAAATATTATATGATGGAAATAAAAATAACCGACTTAATAATGTGGTCAACTACAACCTAAATAGATTTATATCCCTTATATGTTTAAGGGAGTCCTATGATGAAATCCATGGATATTTTTTCCCATTTCCATAATGGTATATGTAATTATTTTGTGACATACCCTTAGACTTATATCATTTATCCTTAACATACTAGAATGAAATTTTTCGAGATATATATTCTATGATCTCCCTCTTCATGTTATATCCCAATAAGCTTTTCTTTAGATCTATGTCCATCTTCATGCTTTATGGATGAATAGAGAGAGGTGAGCTATGAGCATCAACCAAAATTTCACTATTTGATTCTGGTTTTAATGGAACTCATATGTGATTTCCAAAACATGTAACTCCATCTTTATCAAAGTTTATTAATGGAATACTCACTACTTTTTTCTATAATTCAACGTCATCTTTATAGAGTTATTTGATATTCACATTAACGGATGGTTGGGTAATCATTTGGGAATGATAGGATTTTTTACCTTCCCATATCACATTAGGATTCATCCTTTGAAAATCCGAAATTATTGGGTCATTTTAAAACCTCATAATTGATATAGTTTCATGATATTTCTATCTCATAGCATCAACCACCTTATTTTCCTTCCTCAGGTGGTAATGTGTTGAGTAGTAATAATATTTTATCAATTACAACTATATCTTTTGTCATGTATTGAAATTTTTGTGTGACTATATATTTAATGATCTTGTGATAAGTATATATATCACACTTTTCTCCACAGATATAATGTGCCAAATATTTAATTTAAAGGTCAACACCACCAACTTCAAGTCATGCATTGGGTAATATTTCTCATGTTTCATTAATAGGCGTGAGGTACAAATTGATTTAATGTATTAAATATTATTCTATATTTCATTACTATAGATTATATATAGAGATAACAAATCTTGTACCACGATCACATTAAATTCATCTAAATAAAGTATAATATGATTTTCACAAGTCAATATCCAATATATATAAACTATGAATACCATAATTGCAACACTATATGTTTTCAATAAACATTTAACATCTAGTCATCTAGGTGATGGTTTGAAATTCTTATCAAATATATATGTACAAATGAGTGGGTTGAATATTATACAAATAAAATACTCATACTTTATTATTGGGTGATCAGTGTTCCTCATTCCATATCATTTTAGAACCATCTTACATAGTGGTTGTTGTATAGGCTTTACATTTTTATTGAAAATTATTGGTGCCTATTATCCTTATTATCCATTTGATTATGGAATTGAATTGAATAATGTACAACTTCCCAAAATTCAATTGTAACGTCTAAGATCCAGGTGCCTCCCAAAAGGTGACTTGTACCTGGTTGGTCACATGGCCTCACATGCATTTCCCCGAATGCCAAAGGGTGCCGACTAGCAGCGAGGGCCTTGGGTGTGATAGTGGGGAAACTATTACCTCATTGGAAGTGTAACACATGTAAACAATCAGTGAAAATTAGCGTAACTAGTAATGTTATACAACAAAAGTAAGCAACGTAAGACTGATAGTATAAACAACTTCATCACATATAAAAAAATGATGAATGTCACATGAAACTTGGAAAGTATCCAAATAAGTCAAAATGATGGAAATAAAATATTGAAACCAAAGTACATAAAATAGTATACTCCAACAACATCACAAGCCTCATCATAGTCCCATTCTATCCAGCTCCAATATCAATCAAGTACCTGATGATGAAGGGTGCCTGCCCTTATCTTTACCTGCAACCATATAATCTGTTTGAACCCAAAATCATGACCCAAACAAGGTGGGAGATGAATCCTAGTAGGCAATCACCAAAATATATGTGCCTAACTATCACTGAATATATATATAGGCAATATTCAAAATGAAGTAATAAACAAATAAGTACTCAAAAGTAAACAATCTTATAACTTCCAATTACATTAATTTACTTTTATTAATTATTCAAACTGTTGAAATAATGAAATCCTGGGATCTAGCCTAAGCTATGTATCCCCTGTGTAAGAGAATAATAGATGTCTCAAAAGGCCATATAAGAATCAAGTAAGACCAAGTCCAAGGTTGTAATTTGTCTTGGATGACTTGTCACAATCAACATTAAAAAATATCACATTGAACCTCTTAGTGGCTCACACAGTCTAACCCTTATGATCAGGTGTTCCAACAAAACAAAGACTCTCTGAGGAAGCACTCACCATCAATTTCCCTTATGGTCTTTTAATGATAAACTACAGACTCTCTTAGGAAGCACTCAATGTCCATTACCATTGTGGTTTCATAATGGTATACTTTAGACACTCTGAGGGAATCCCTTAATGTCAATCCCCCAAATGGTCTAACTACACCAGGTTCTCACATCCCTCTGTAATACAATCATAGAAAAATGATATCCATAAGCTCAAAGTAATATCTACTGCTATAAGGATAACCAGATACATTGCATAACACATGCATTTAACAAGAAACAATAAGAAATAAATTCCAACCTATCAATCAAGGAAAGGATACAAGGTCTTCCTCATAGGAAACCTATACCAAACAACCATAAACATTCAAAAAAAGAAAGGTACCCATGGGGTGTCCCCTAAAAATGTAATTTAGAATAATATATATCAACGAATACCCTTAATATATCAATTAATCTAAGTAATACGATAACAGGGATCAATTCCTTAACATGAAATACCCGAATCATGGGTAATCGACACTTAGGCATACATAACTCAAAGACAAACTACGAAAGGCAACAAACCACCTACTTTAACATTGCATGATGAAAACCCTCAAATGTCAACCCTTGAATATTCCTAGAATGTTGTAGATCTACAATAATGTCAAAAACATTCAACGTTGGGTAACTCGAGAGAGATAGAAATCATGAAGACAAATTCATGAAGAACCAATAACTCACCGAGGCAATTCCAATGCAACCAAGAACGTTTGATTCAGAAAAAAGATGGCAGAGTGGTGGCTCGGAGAAGATTCAATGATTCGGTACACTCCTTCACGAGGAACGACTAGAATAAGGTGAAAACGAGGGTTAGAGGCGACCCCGATCTAATATCTCAAATAAAAAGAAAAGTACATGGTGTGTTTATTTAATGTATATGCTGTGTACTAGCCTCAACTAGCCCTCGATTTTGGAAGTCCACATAACCATGTACTCAGCCATTACATGGTCAATACACGGGTACACACGAAAACGAGGTAGAGGATGTGTACTCAACAGTACATGACGTGTACTTAGAAAATTACCAAAATGTTTCTTTTCATAAAAAACACTCAAAATCAAGATCCATATCTGAAATAAAGATTCTGGTTCTTAAAAACATCCCCCTTTTAAGAAATTTTTCCTTGAATTTCCCTTCCAAGGGTGGTGAAGAAGAAACTTCAAACAACTTTGGCCATTGTGATCGTATGTCGGCCTCCCTCTCCCATGTATCGTCTTATACTCACCAGTGTTTCCATATCACAAGTACCATTGGAACATGCCAGCCATAGAGAAGCTTCATGCAATTATCCAAAATACGAATAGGGTGCTTCTCAAAAGATGAATCCACCTCTAACTCAACCTCCTTGGGTTAAAAAATGTGAGAAAGGTCTAAAATGTAACATTGTAGATGAGAAACCTGGAAGACATCATGCATAGCCTAGTACTATGAGGTAACTGCAACTGATAGGAAATTGAACTGACTCTCTCTGAAATGTCAAATGGCCCAACATATATTGGTTAAATCTTCTCGTATCTCTCAATCCTCCTGTCTCCCAACCTCGGTGTGACATGTAATAAAACCTGATCTCCGACCTCGAACTCTAGAGGTCGTCTCTATTGATTAACATAATATTTATGGAGAGACATTGCAGTAGACATCCTCTTACTAATAAACTCCACCTACTCAGTGGTCTCTTGGAAAAGATGAGGTCCCAACATAGCTGCCTCTTCTGCCTCCAGCCAACATAGGGGCGAATGCTATGGTCTACCATACAAATCCTCATAAGGTGCCATCTGAATCATCTCCTGAAAACTATTATTGTAGGAAAACTCCCCTAGGGATGTATGTCTCTCCAAAGATCCCCCAAAATCATGGACATATGATCGAAAAATATCCTCAAAGACCTAAATCGTGCACTCGGACTGGCCATCTATCTGGGGATGGTAATCTATAATCAGAAGTACCTGTATACCCAAATCCCTCTATAGTCCCTACTAGACACGAGAAGTAAAATGGGAATCCCTGTCTAAAAAAATAGAGTGTGGAAACCCATGAAAACATACAATCTTTAGTATGTGAAACCTTCCCAACTCATCAGCACTGAAGGTTTAAATGATCAATAGTAACTGTGCAACATTCGTGATTCTGTCAATAACTACCCAAACTGCATCATTCCCTCAAGGTGACCTTGGTTAACCTGTCACAAAATTCATCACGACATCATTCCACTTCCTCTCGAGAATGTGTAAATGTTGTGAAAGACATGTTGGTCACTGATGATCTGACTTCACCTGCTGACAGGTGGAACATCTCATAAAAAATACAACAACATCACTCTTCATACCTGGACACCAATACTGACAGTGTAAATCTTGAGACATCTTGATGAAACTAGGATGAACCGCCTGTGCTGAGGAATGAAAATACTACATTAGCTCCTTGCATATGTTTATTGAAACCCATATTCATCCACAAAAGTTCAAGATATCTTCCTTTCCAAAGGTCTAACTAAGAGTATGGTCCTCTCCTGACACACTCTTCTATAGGACTAGGCCTTCATAATCTGAAAGATGACCCATTTTACCCGATCTATTAGAGTAGAGGTTACAAATACAGAAGAAAGAAATTTCTACCACTATCTGTCGTGTACCTACAAATGCATCTCAGAGAATAGAGCCATAAGATTATACTCGCTAATGGACTCCAAAACAACATGTATATGAGTCCTCCAGCTCAATGCATCAGCCACTGCATTGCCTTTCCCAGACGTGTAGGCAAGCACAAAGTCAATAGATTTAAGGTACTCAACCCACCCTCACTGTGTCAAATTCAGATCATGATGTGTAAATATATACTTGATACTTTTGTGGTCAGTGGAAACCACAAAATTCTATCCCAATAGATAATATCTCCAACAACATAAATCAAGGATAACTATAGATAACTCGAGATCATGCATCAGGTAGTTCCTCTCATGTGGCCTCAACTGTCGAGACATGAATGCAACGACTCCTTCCACCTGCATTAGCACTAATCCCAACCGAATACCTGATGCATCATAGTAAATGGTATAACTCTTTCCTAGATCTATAAATACCATTATTAGTGCTAAATTAAATCTCCCTTTAATATTTTGAAAGGATGACTCATAAGAATCTGTCCCTGAGTAATTTTCCCCCTTCTTAGTTAGACCCATCAGTGGGACTACTAAGCATGAAAAGTACTATATAAAATTAATATAGTAACCATATATCCCTATAAAACTTCATACCTCAAATATGTTCTTCTTTTTCTTATAGAAAACGTCTACTATCACTTTCTATGGGTCTAATGATACTCCTGTCTCTGAGATAACATGACCCAAGAAGTGAATATGGTCCATCCAAAAGGGGAATTTTGAGAGCTTATCATATATATGATGCTCTCTTAGTGTACTCAAAAATGATCTCAAGATGGGTGGAATGGTCGTGTCAAGTGTGAGAGTAAACCAAGATATTATGCACGAAAACAACACCAAGGGAATCTAAGTATAGATAGAACACTCAGTTTATTAGTTCCATGAAAACTGATGGCGCGTTCATGAGGCTGAACAAAATACCCACATAGACCATACCTAATCTAAAAGGTTGTAAGAGGTATATCTGATTGTATAACACACAACCAGTGATAACCGAATCTGAAGTCAATATTTGAGAACACCCAGGCCCCTCGAAGATGATAAAAGAGATCATCAATCCTCAACAAGGGATATCTTTTTTTGACCATCAACTAGTTCATCTTTCGATAATCCACACAATGTATTAGGGTACTGTCTTCCTTATTTACAAAGAGGATAAAAGAACCCCAAGGAGAAGTGTTGGGTTAGATGAAAAAATTTGCATGTTACTCCTCTAACTACTTCTTGAGCTCCTGTAACTATGTTGTAGCCATCCTATAAGGAGGAATGGACACCATTTAGGCTCCTATAAAAAGCTCAATATAGTAATATACCTATCTCTATAGAGGTAAACCTGATAAGTCATCTTGAAAGATGTCCTTGAAACAGTCCACCACTGGAGGAAATTCCATCTTTCAAGTACCCTAGTAATCTAGATATAAACTAGCAATCTAGGCTGTAATTCCTCCCAAACCAAGATTTTCAAGTCTAGATCTACTCACATTGTCATTCCATTCACCCTTTTGTAGAAAAGACCCACCATCTGGTGATGTTAAACTCACCCTACAGTGATAGTAGTCAACAAAGTCATGTAAGGAGACTAACCATTATGATAATTACGTCAAAGCATGTCATCTCTAATATGTAGAGTTCCCATAAGAAGTAACACCCACTAACATCAAGAGGGTACTCCATGAACTGACGTATACTAGCCATTCTAATCCTCAACACAGTGTCTAGAATCATAACATCCTCATAAGAAAATATATATATCCCAAGGCTCTCCACAATGAAAAAATATATAAAACTATGGGAAGAACCTATATCAAAAAGAGTAGAACCTAAAACTGAGGAAACTATAATCATACCTCTAACCATAGAGGGTTTGGGATCCACCTCCTTCTGGGTTTTCTCCACTGCAAAGGTCTGACCTGTACCACGACCCTATGACCCTACCTGAATACCTTGAGCTAATCCAGTCTACTATCACTGGAAGCCTACAGACTGGCTACCACAACCATGACCTCATCCTCGTACTGAACGACCATACAAACTCAATTTCTTAAACTGATGTGAAGATGGTGGGCCTGCTCTTAAACAATGAGTCATATCATAACTCATATCACAAGATGATGGTGAAAAAACCCGGAAAAAACACTGAAGATGGCCTATATTGTCGTAAGATCGGCACTCAAATGGGTCTCTCGAGAACTGAGGTCTCATATGCCCACTCTTACCACATTGGTAGCATACCACCTGGCTTGCTGAAGAAGTATCCCATCTACTTAGATCTCTGCATGTAGACTCCCTTCGGTGCTTCCTACTATCAGTCATAGGAGTACCAACTCTGGATGCTGAACAACCCTATCACACATCTCTAGACTCCCTCAGATTACGCTCAGTGATTGGTGTCTGGTTGACTATAGAATATATGGAATTCAACCTGAATATATTCATCTGGGATTAGATGTCATGTCAGAGACCATCCTAAAACTTCCTGGATAGAAATAACTCATCACCATCAGAATGGGTGTAAAGCACTGAATCTCTGTGAAGCGAGAAGAGTACTCCATGACTGAAAGAGTACCCTGTTCCAAACCCATGAACTCTGGGTCTCAATATTCCCTCAAGGTATCTAAGTATATATAGTCATAGAAGGTCCACTAGAACTCATCCCAAGCCATAACTCATTGGCGTCCTGCCTGTGATATCACATCCCTCCATCTCTTAGCGTAATCTCTAAGCATGTAGGTTGCGAGCTTCACCCTCCTCTCAAGAGGAATCTTGAGATTCTCGAAGATATAAAACATGGATTCTAACCATGAATCTATAGCATGAGGTCATCCATTCCATAAGAAAGTGGGAAGATGCTGCTACCGAAAAACCCTTGTCAACTCTACCATAGACGGTTCAGGATGCAGTGCTTCGTGGTAGGTCTGTATAAACATCATGAAGCCATTTCAAAACTATGCATCAACACCTGTGTCTGGTATAACAGCTGGTTCCAAGATGAGAATGATAAAAGGATCTGATGGTAGTCCCTGATCTACCATTTCCGGTGTATGATCATTGCCCTATATCTAGTGTACAACCGGAGGATGTCTTAGTGGCATGCCTCAACATGGTCAAGCGTAAACCCCTTTCAAGATTATCAAGGACAAAAACATAGAAGTGCACAAAAGTAACAAGAGAAAAAAATATTCATGTTTTTAAAAATAGGGTTACACGGTGGGTATACCCTCCACATGGAGTGTTCCCTTAGGTTTCAACATAGGCATGTACCTCTGCCAAACCTAGTTGGGTGACACCACTACACATTGTAACACCCCAATCTTTCATAGTACGTTATTTTTTCAAATTATTTCAATAACTTGTAGTACACAGAACACCATGTTCTAGTGCACCATGACCTACCAAACAAGCCGTTCAAAAGTGGTTATGACTAGTATTAACTAAATTTTGAACATTATATAACCCTTATAATTTTAGAATCCAGATTATGGGTTTCATAGACATAATGTAAGAACAAATACATTTTTTCAGATAATAGATGTATTTTTCAAAAATGCAATTTTACCGCCTTTTGAGGGAAAATCCTTTCTAAATCCAATATTTGAAACTTTTATATATTTAATTTTCCAAAATAAACTTCTTCATTAGAATAAGCACATAATAATTTAGTTTAAATAAATTTTTGGTGTTTTTCTGCTAACTTTCATATCTGGGTGAATAGTGAAAAATACTATATTTTAACTGAAAAAATATTTTAAATAAAAAGAATTTATATTTTTAAATAAAATTTTTTAATTGTTTGGAAGTATAAATAGATTATATTTTTACCATTTAATCCAATTCTAGTCATTGTAACTAATTTCACTTTGAAATTGGACATAAACAAGTGTCAAACTTTTAATATTTATTATTTCTTAAAAATACGCCTTTTGGTTTTGACAGCGGGAATTAATTTTAAATTAATAAATGCAACTGTTATATTTTGTATTTGGTAAAATAGACTTCATTTTTTGATTTGGAATATTGAAATTAGATTAGGGTGAAATTTTTGTACTTTTCTGATAGCTTTCATATTTTGATGAATAGTTAAAATTACTAAATTTTAATTAAAAACAAATTTTTTAATAGAAATATTTAATAGTGATAAATTATGAATTTGAGTTATTTTAAAGTAAAATTAGATTATAATTTTACCATTTAATCCAATTTTGGTCATTGGACATAATTTTATATTCAAACTGTTCATAAGAAAGTGTCAATCTTTTGATAGTTATTATTTGTTAAAAACACACTTTTTGTTTCAACAACAAGAATTAATTTTAAATTAATTTCCACCACTTCATTGTTTTGAATTTATAGAAATGGATTCCATATTTAGAATCAAGAGGTCTAAATTGTGTAAATAGGTAATTTTTATTTTTATACATTTTGAGTAATTACTTTGGTAAATTTTTTATTTACCCTGGTTAAAGGGTAAATCCGGTAATGAATGGTACTAAATAATATTATAATAATACTAAATTAACCTAAAATGTATCCTAAACCTATTGGTTAATACATTTCCAACCATGGGCATATTTAGGTCTATTTTGGGATCCCATGGAGCCACTTTTAAGAGATAATGACAGTTTATATTAATTAAGTTAAAGTAAATACAAAAATGACATAAGCATATATCATTTAGAAAAAAAATTTGCATAAGGGTATATATGTTATCTTTTGACTATAAATATTAATTAGAAAACTAAAAATATTTCCTACATCATATTATTTTTATATAATTTTTATACATCTAATAAACTAAATTATTTATGACACAATAATGATGTAGTGTTTACCTCATTAATAAATGATTTAAGTAAATAAGATTATAAATACTATACTATTACCCAAAACCTGTACAATTCATAATGGATGATTTCATTTCAATCATGATTCATCTTATCTTCACCTTTTATGAGTTTTGGATCTTTAGAAACTGAATATCATTATATAATAAAATAATATTTTCAATCATTCGTAAAGAGCCCATCCTCCCCCTTATAAAAGGATACCACTTCTACCCAATTACTCATACATCTCAAGACTTATGGATCATCCAAACTCTACCCAATTAATCTTCATATATCCATATCCTCCTCATATAATCCTTACATTATGCATAAGGCACTCAAAGATTTTTTTTGGTATAAACCAAAGGGAGTTTCCCAAATTAAAGGTAACGATTTCTCTTAGCTTCGTTTATTTTACTTTAGTTCTCCAACCCATTAAATCTTATTATTATTTTATTTTGTAACAACACCAGTATACTCAATATACTAGGATATTGTTATTATAGGTATTCAAACAACACTTAAACACACCTCCATCTAATGGGTGAAGAACGTAATGTTTCTGTGGATGGCAACCAAACGCCTCACGAAATGATGATTGTTCAATTATCTTCTGCCACCTTTCATGGTGTCCATTATGATGGAACTATAATTAAATATGAGATTAATGATATTTATTTTATATATAAGCTTCTGTAATTCAATTTCACATCATACCATTATTCGTTTCATGTTGTATATATATACGACAATTCCATTTGAGGAAGTGCGGACTACCGCCCCCTGAAAGTGATATGACTCGTTCATACCATACATGGAATGTATAAATGATGGTGTTAATGAACATAAGTAACATATATAAGATATTATATTTACTGGAATAATAATATACCTATCTATCATTTGTTTTTGATTCCTTTTAAAATGAAAATTGAAATGGAATTAGCGTTCGTGCTTATGTACGGATTACAGTCTCCACAAACGCGATGAGATTCATTTCCCCATCATATCCATTGAAGAATTATTTTCATTTTATGGTTAAAAATAATGTTTAATGAAATAATATCATTCTGTATATAAATAAAATATATCATATTTATAATAATCATGACTTACGTTACCGAGCATATAAAAGAGAACGAATCAGTTAACACTGAAATGACAAAAAATACTAAAAGGAAATATTAGAAGATCATATATGATATCATATTAATGTATATGATTCTTTAATAATTTAATAACAAATATTTCACCACTATAAAAGAGTTTAACCTACGCTTTACCAAGTAAAATAACAATGTAATGGTTAATTCTACAATCACTTCATTATCTGAGGTTGTTTATACGTAATTATCTACTAGGACCTCTTTATCATGCACATCCATGTTTCTTAAAAATGTATTTTAAATTTTTTTTACTATTTAATAGACAATGGGTTAATGTAATTTATACCATTATTTATTTTTAAAGGAATCCTTTCGCTGTCTTCCAATCAAAGCACTTTTAAAACTTTTTGAAAAATTTAAGGTAAGAATGTTTTTTTAACTTATACGGCGGGTGCAGTTATTTACCGCCGTTATATAACTGTCAAATATTCCCTTACAAGATTATAAGAATATTTTCAAAATAAATGTTTTCATTATAATTACGCGACTCTTAAATGATTTCAAAATAAGAAGTGATATTTATCTAAAAAGGGTTTTGATTTCATCTATGTCAACATCCTTTGATGGATTTTAAGTTTATTTGTAATTGATTTATTATGATACAAAACTTTCATATTGTATTGAAGGTTTTGTGATATTTTTGACTATGGATGTGATATTTTTATACCATTCGTGGTTTATGGTTAATATATTTACATTTTGAATTATAGTTTTAATACGAATGATTATGATATGTTTAAACCTTTTCATATGAGGAATGTATTGGACTTACTAAGTGATGGGTGGAGCCTGCTATAGCTCCTTGATGCATCAGTAGGTTTCATGAGATAACTAGACATGGAATTGGCTGAGGCCTTTTCCCAATTTTGATATATGGTTTTGGATGAGGCCTTAATCAGTTTTAGACGTCCTAGCCAAGGCCTTGACAAAATGTTTCAAAATGTCCAGCATTATACATTTCCTCATTATGAAAACAATATTGATAGTTCATGTGGTCATTCAACTAGTAGAATACCAATGATTATGTTTTATTACGGCATTATTTACCCAGCTCATATTCCTGCCATAAAAGTATTCATGTTTATTATTGGTAAAGGCATGTGGTTTCAATTATTTACCATGCTTCATAATTATGTTATCTTCCGTTGTATTTCTTACCCTTACTGAGTGTTTTATCTAACCCCTTTCTTATGTTTCATTTTCCAAAGTTATGAAGAAGTTAGTTATGAGTGACCTGCAGGCATAATCTAGGGGGATTAGATGTTCCTAAGAGAATAAATTTGTTTTTTATTTCTTTTAAATATGTAAAGTTGAACTTATGTATGAATCTTGTTTCCAAGGCTACTAAACTAATCGGACTTTCGAGACTTGATCTTTTGTGATCATGACAATGTTATGTAATAATGCACCGAATTTGGGTAACTGGGGTTGGGGCATTATTATTGGTATCAAAGGAAGTTTAGTACAAACATTGGAAGATAGATTTATATAAACTCTGATTAGAACACATAGTCCTAAGATTGGCATTAGGGATTAGTATATAATAACTTCATAGAATTTTGGTATTGTAGAGATTTTGTGAGTTTTCAAAGCAAATATGTCTCTGTCTAGATATGAACAGGTAGTGACGTATCTGGAACATATGTACCTAGGGGTAAAACACAAAAACACTGCTTTGAACTAGACTTGAATGGGAACTGGTGCACAATAACGGGACTTATTGAACTCGTGGTTACGAAACTCCTGGGGGATATGCTTAGGATAATTCTCATTTTCATTTCAAATCATTATGAAGGGTTTATGAGTATATACATCTCAATTAATGCATCTTTATGATTATTGATTATATCCATAAACCATTCAATTTACTTTAGGTATTTTACATGTTTGGAATTATTCATTTCAATTCATAAACTGACATAGTTTATGCTATTATATAGAAATGGCACCCAATAGAAGGAATGCGAACTCCAAAAAAACGTATGATCTAAAGAGTATTATGGATCATATCTCTCACGGTATTATACGAACATTTAGAAGAGAAATAGTATCCCATATATTTTCAACATATGAAGAAATAGTATCATGTGTTAATAAGATATGTAAATAATTCTCTGAGTCCTGTGGCTTTGAAGGGAAGCAAGAGCAGAAAAGGATGTAAGAGAGAATGATGGATAAAGGGAAGAGGGAAAATAAGAGTTTTCCCATATGTGATATTTGTGGGAAGAAATAACCTGGAACTTTCCTGAAGGAAATGGGAGTTTGTTATAAGTGTGGAGAAAAAGGACACCATGTATGTGACTGCAAGGGTAAGAAAAAGGTTTCAAATGTATAATGCTTCATATGCAAGGTGTTGGGACACTACATGAACCAATGTACAAATCATCAAAGTTTTCCCCAAATGATGCTATTGGATAATAATCAAGTTATGATACTACCATAGATGAGGATGAATGATTAGAGTTCTTATGTTGTTATTATATAATTATGTCATTTGAGTGTTGTATCAATAATGTACTCGTTATAATAATTATGGAGTATATAAAGATTGTATTGGAGTACTATTTCATTGAGGACTTCAGATTGTGTGGAACCAAGAAAAGTGACTTAATATCAGGTTAATTTTTTGGAAAATATATGGTTGAGAGAAAGATAAACCATAATATGGTTTTGATACCGAAGTAGTGATTTTGGAATAATACATGATTGATTTGGATAAATAATATTTTATATTCTTGACTACCTTGAAATTAATTAATGATTTTTATATTCCATCATTGTGGGAGTTTACAACATTTTTGGATTGATGGAGTATATCCAGTATTCTATAAGTAATAAGGGATCATGAATGTAATCAATAAGGTTTTATGGTAATTCAGGATGTTGTGGTGTTTTAAAAGAATACATGATGAACGTGTTCACATGTTATTACGTGGAAAAAGGATCTTCATTGTGTATACCTTCCTTATAAATTTTGGATTGTGAGTTTTTATGGAAGTATTTTGGATAATTCTAGTTTGATATTATTTTTTGATTTCCATAAATGGACAACCCGGAGGTTGGGCGGCAACCTGTCGCGTCCGGCAAGGTCGTGAGACTTGAACCCACAACCGAAGGGCGACAAGGGTGTATCACCTACCACTGGCCCATGTGACGTCCTAGATTGAATAATGTATCTATTTTTAAAAACATTCTGGTAGATGAATTATTAATTTATTTTTTTGAACCCTATATGAATAGGATAAATGGAATATTATTTTTATGTTCTATTATCTTTTAGAGTGAAAGATGAGTTTGTGGTAAAAATTAGTTAAAGGATGGGACTCTACTTTTCAAGTATATATATTTATTCCTCTCTTATTCTATGAAGAAAATATTTCTTATAATTTAGTGAATGGATATTAAAACAAAAAATGTGTTATCCTAATACCATATGTTTTGTTGAACCAATGGTATTTTAAATCATCATAGATTGATGAATTTAAGGACATCAATTTTACACTTGTTTTTTATTGATGACCTAAATCACTAACTATAAATATTTAAATTTTCCCTCCAATTATATGTCTCTAATTTCCACCGATGTTCTCCTAATCAAGATCATAATTTCGTGGTGACCCTTTCATTTCCCTTTTCATCTTATTAAGTCTAAATTTTGTTAACCTAATTTCTGATGTGGGTTTCCCAAAAGGTTTTTTCTATTTTCAACCTTTTATTTTCAAAAAATAATTTCAAATTGTGAGGATGCAATTTATTGAAGGAGGGAATAATTTAACACCACAATATTTCATAGTATGCTATTTCTTAAAATTAATTCAATAACTTCCACTACACGCAACGCTGAGTTCTAGCGCACCATGACTTACCAAAGAAGCTGTTCAAAAGAGGTTACGAATAGTATTAAATAAATTTTTAACTTTATATAACCCTTATAATTTTATAATCCATATTATGAGTTTCTTAGTCATAATGTAAGATGAAATACATTTTTTCAGATAAAATAAGTAATTTTCAAAAATGCAATTTTACTGCATTTTAATGGAGAATCCTTTTAAAATCCAATATTTGAAACTTTAATACATTCAATTTGACAAAATAAACTTCTTCTTTAAAATATGGATATAATAATTTAGTTTCAATAAAGTTTTGGTGTTTTTCTGATAACTTTCATATTTGGGCGAATAGTGAAAAATACTATATTTTAACTGAAAACAACATTTTAAATCAAAATAATTTATATTGTTAAATTATAAAATTTAATGGTTTGGAAGTATAAATGGATTATATTTTTACCATTTAATCTATTTACGGTCATTGTAAGTAATTTCACTTTGAATTTGGACATAAACAAGTGTAAAACTTTTGATTGTTATTATTTCTTAAAAATAGGCCTTTTGGTTTTAACAGCGGGAATTAATTTTAAATTAATAAATGAAACTTTTATATTTTAAATTTGGTAAATTAGACTTCATTTTTTGATTCAGATTATAGAAATTAGATTAGGGTGGAATTTTGGTACTTTTCTGATAGCTTTCATATTTTGATGAATAGTGAAAATTACTAAATTTTAATTAAAAACAAATTTTTTAATCGAAATAATTAATAGGGATAAATTATGAATTTGAGTGATTTTAAAGTATAATTATATTATAATTTTTTCATTTAATCCAATTTTGGTCATTGGACATAATTTAATATTGAAACTGGACATAAGAAAGTGTCAATCTTTTCATAGTTATTATTTGTTAAAAACACGCTTTTTGTTTCGACAGTGGGAATTAATTTTAAATTAATTTATACCACTTCTATGTTTCAAATTTTGAAAAATGTATTCTATATTTAGAATCAGGAGGTTTATATTGTGTAAATAGATAACTTTTATTTTTAGACATTTTGAATAATTACTTCAGTAAATATCTTATTTACCATGGTTAAAGGGTAAATCCAGTAAATAAGGGTACAAAATAATATTATAATAATAATAAATTACCCTAAAACGTGTCCTAACTATATTGGTTGATACATTTCAAACCATGGGAATCTTTGGAATGATTTGGGGACCCCATGGAGAAACTTGTAAGTGATAATGACACTTTAAATTAATTATGTTAAAGTAAATACAAAAATGACATAAGCATATATCTTTTAGAAAACAATTTTTTACATAGGGTTATATATGTTATCATTTTGACTATAAATATTCATTAGAAATTTAAAAATATTTTCTACATCATGGTATTTTTTTATAATTTTTAGACATCTAATAAACTAAATTATTTATTACACAATAATGATGTAGTGTTTACCTCATTAATAAATGATTTAAATAAATAAGATTATAAAGACTAAAATAATACCAAAAACCTGACCAATTTTTATTGGATGATTTAATTTCGATCATGAGTAATATTATATTCAACTTTAATGAGTTTTGGACCTTTCGAAACTGAATATAATTATATAATAAAATAATATTTTCAATCTTTTTTAAAGAGCCCCTCCTCCCCCTTCTAAAAGGACACCACTTCTAACCAATTCCTAACACCTATCAAGCCTTTTGGGTCCTCCAAAATCTTCCAATTAATCTCCATATATCTCTATCCTCCTTCTATAAGCCTTACCTTTGGCATAAGGCACTTAATGATTCCTTTTTGATTAAAACCAAAGAGAGTTACCCAAATTAAAGGTAACGATTTCTCTTAGCTTCTTTTATTTTATTTTACTTCTCCAACCCCTTAAATCTTCTTATTATTATATTTTATAATAACCACAGCATAATAAATATAATAGTATATTTTTATGATAAGTATTTGAACTATACTTACACACACCTCCATATAATGGGTGAAGAAAATAATGTTTCTGTAGATGGAAAGCAAACGCCTCATGAAACGATGATTGTTCAATTATCTCCTACCACCTCTCATGATGGCCATTATGATGAAACTATAATTAAATATGATATTAATGATATTTATTTTATATATAATATCTTTTAATTTCATTTAAAATGATACCATTATTCATTTCATGTTGTATATATATACGATAATTTCAGTTGAGGAAGTGCGGACTACCGTCCCCTCAAAGTGATATGACTCGTTCATACCATACATGGAATGTATAAAAGATGGTGTTATTGAACATAAGTAACATATATAAGATATTATATTATACTAGAATAATAATATACCTATGTATCATTTTGTTTTGATACCTTTTAAAATGAAAAATGAAATGGAAGTAGTGTTCGTGCGTAGGTACAGATTAATATCTCCACGAACGCGATGAGATTAATTTCCCCATAATATCCATTCATGACTAATTTTCATTTGATGGTTAAAAATAATGTTTAAAGACATAATAGAATTCTGTATATAAATCAAATATATTCTATTCATAACAAACTTGACTTGTGTAACCAAGCATATAAACGAGAACGAATCAGTTAACACCGAATCATCGATAATACTAAAAGAAAAAAATTAGAAGATCATATATGATATCATATTAATGTATATGTTTCTTGAATAATTTAATTAAAATTATTTCACCATTATACAGGAGGATAACCTACCCTCTACCAAGGAAAAGTACAAGGCAAGGGTTAATTCTACAATCTCTTCATTATCCGAGGTTGTTTATACATAATTATCTACTAGGACCTATTTACCATCCACATCCATGTTTATTAAATATGTATTTCAAAACATTTTCACTATTTACTAGAAAATGTGTTATAGTCATTTATACCCTTATGTGTTTTGAAAGGAATCTTTCCCTCATTTTCCAATCAAGGTACTTATAACCTTTTCGACAAATTTAAGGTAAGAATATATTTTTTTAACTTATACGGCGGGTGTGGTTATTTTCCACCATTATAAAATCTTTGAAGATTCCATTAAAAGATTATAAGAATATTTTAAAAATAAATGTTTTCTTTATAATTATGTGACTCTTAAATGATTTAAAAATAGAAAGTGATATTTCTCTAAAAAGGGTTTTGATTTCATCTATGTCAACATCCTTTGATGGATTTTAAGTTTATTTGAAATTGATTTGTTATGATACAAAACATACATATTTTATTGAAGGTTTTGTGATATTTTTTACTGTGGATGTGCTATTTTTATGCCATTCATGGTTTATAGTTAAATTATTGACATTTCGTATGCTAGTTTTAATATGAATGTTTAGGATATATTTAAACCTTTTCTTATGAGGAATGTATTGGACTTAGTAAGTGACTGGTGGGGTCCTCCATATCTCCTCGATACATTGGTATGTCTCATGAGACAACTAGACATGGAATTGGCTGAGGCCCTCTCCTAATTTTGATATATGGTTATGGCTGAGGCCTTAATCATTTTTAGACGTCTTGGTTAAGGCCTTGAAAAAATGTTTAAGAATGTCCGGCATTATACATTTCCTCATTATGAAAATAATATTGATGGTTAATGTGTACATTCAACTAGTGGAATACCAATGATTATGTTTTATTATGGAATTATTTACTCATCTCATATTCATGCCATAAATGTATTCATGTTTATTATTGGCAAAGGCATGTGGTTTCAATTATTCACCATGATTAATAATTATGTTATCTTATGCTGTATTTCTTACAGTTACTGAGCATTTGAGCTCACCCATTTATTATGTTTCATTTTCCCAGGTTATGAAGAAGTTAGTTATGTGTGACCTAGAAGCATAATCTAGGAGGCTTGGATGTTCCTAATAGAATAAATTCATGTTGTATTTATTTTCAAGATGTAAAGTTGAACTTATATATGAATCTTGTTTCCAAGGGTACTAAACCAATCGGTCTTTTGAGACTTGATATTTTGTGATCATTCCAATTTTATGTAATAATTAACCGACTCTAGGTAACTGGGGTCGGGGCGTTACAGACATGGTGTGTTATTCTTCTGGCATGGTGTGTAATTATCTTTCCCCCTACCCGATTTCTTCTACACGGAATAACCACACGGTTCTCTCTAGGGTAACACTACACGGCATGTTCACCTAATCACGGTGTGTACCACTTAAGTTCCAACATCCCATGTCATTATCCACATGGTCGGAGACATGGTCGACACTTACACAATGTGTAAGAATGGTACACGATATGTACAACCTCAGTTTTATCCACCCATGTCATTAGTCACACTGCCAAATACATGGCCTCTTCGGCACGACCTGTTCTACCCATGTTTCCCAACCTCATGTCTACGCTCACACAGTCATCCACACAGTTAAAGACTACACAGTATGTAAATATAGTACATGGTGTGTACCTAATAAAAGTTGTTTCTTCCAGAATAGAAGAACACATGGCGTGTGTTTATAACAACACAAACCTTGTTTGCTGGGTTTCTGGATTGTAGACCTCTAAAACATCCTCAAAAACCCTTAAAAACGTAAAATTTAATCCAATTAATGAAAATTTCAGACCCATGAGAGCCCATACTTCCATGAATAAAAGTTAGGAATCTGTATTCATATCATAACTTGAAACAATTCAACTAAATATTATACATGATCCACCAAATTCTGATCCAAGAGGCCCCATAACACCTCAGGGACCAAATTTTTCCATCCATACAAATTAAAATTTATATATTCCAATACCCTATCAAAAAAGAAGGTAATATATCATGACATCTATCACAACATCATGCACACTTAACACAACATCTATCACAAAAACATGCAATCAGTAACGAACCCAAAATGGCATGATAAGAATGGTTGAAATGTGTTCCCTATCAAGTGCCTATATAATGCATGATATGGCATAACCTCATCTCATCAGGTTGCAATAGAAATCGAACCTTAATAATATCAATGATAACAACACAATACAAGTGAATCACCCAATGGTGAAATCAAATCAATTGTAATAATTGTGAAACTAGGAAATTGTAATTTTGAGGTAACTTGGACTTTCTCTATACACGAGTTAGCTAATCTCGGGCACACCTTATTAACAACTACATATTCCTTCTTATCCCGGTCTATAGGGTCTAAACATAACGAAAAAGTAGAAAATAAACCCTTGTGATTCCACTTTGTAACGTCCCGGATCCAGGTGCCTCCCAATGGTACCCCGTACCAAGTTGGTCATATGGCCTCAAGAACGTTTCCCCGAACGCCAGAGGATGACGACTAATAGAGAGGACATTGGGTGTGATAGTGGAGAAACAATTCCCTCATTTGTATAGGGACTCAGTGGAAACAAATAGTAAACAATAGTAGAAGTAGTAATACCATACAACAGAAGTAAATAATGGAAGACTGATATTATAAACAACTTCATTATCTGTTAATAAATGATGCATGTCACATGTAACAAGGAAAAATCCAAATAATTCACAATGCTGTAAATACAATACTGAAACCAAAGTATAGAAAACAATAAACTCTAATAGCATCGCAAGACTCAGCATGGTCCAATGCTCTACAACTTCAACAACAATAAAGTACCTGATGATAAAGGGCGCTTTCCCTTATCTATACCAAAAACCATATAATCTGTTTGGTCCCAAAAGCAAGACCCTAATAGGGTGTGATACAAATCCTTGAATGCAACCACCAAAATATCTATGCATAACTATTAGGGGATATATATAGCAGGGAATATGCAAAATGAAGCAATAAACAAGGAATTATGCAAAAGTAAAAAATTCTACAGCTTTTAATTACATTCATTTTAATTTAGTAATTATTAAATGTATTGAAAGAATGAAATCACGGGATCTAGTCAAAGCTATTTATCCCATGGATAATAGAATAACAGATATCTCAGAAGACCATCTAACAATGAAGTAAGACCGAGTCCAAGATTGTTCTTTAGCTTAGAAGACTCATCAAAATCAACATTAAAAAAATATCAAATTGACCCTTGGGTGGATCATACGGTCTAATCCCTATGATCAATTATTCCAACAAAACAAATACTCTCTGAGGAAGCACTCACCATCAATTCCCCCTGTTTTATTTTAACGATAAACTACATACTCTATAAGAAATCACTCAACATCCATTCCCCTTGTAATCTCGTAACAGTATACTATAGATACACATAGGGATCACTCACTATCAATCCCCCCTACGGTCTCGCAACGTAAAAGTAACAGACACTCTGGGGAAGACCTCAACATCAATTCCCCCTACGGTCTAACTACACCAGGTTCTCACAACCCTGTGTAATAAAATCGTACACAAATGATATCCAACACCCCAAATTAATCTCATCTACTACAAGGCTATGAAACTACAATTCATAACACAAGCATTTACCAAGAAGCAATAAGCAATCAATTCCAACCTATCAAGAAAGGCAAGGAAACAAGGTCTGCCTTATAGGCAACCTAGACCAAACGACCATAAACATTTAAACAAGGAAATTCACCCATAGGGTGTCCCCTAGACATGTAATTTAGCAAAATATATATCAATGAATACCCTTAATTTATCAATCAATCTAAGGATGATGATAAAAATGATCAATTTCTTAACACAAAATAACCAAATCATGGGTAATCAGCACTTAGGCATATATAGAACTAAAATAGAAACATTGAAAGGAAATAAACCGCCTACCTAGACATTAGACAATGAATAATATTGAACATCATCCCCTTAATTGTCCTAGAACATCATATATCTACAAAAATATCAAAGACGTTCAACCTTGGATAACTCAAGAGAGAGGAGAAATTAGGATGAGAGATTCAAGAAGAACCAAGAACTTACTAAGGTGATTCAAATGAAACTGAATATGTTTTATTCGGAGAACAGATGACAGAGCAATGGATCAAAGAGGGTTGGATGATTCCATATGATCCTTTACGAGGTACAACCGAAAGAAGGTGAAAACAAGGGTTAGATGCGACCCTGGTCTGATATCTCAAATAAAAAGAAAAGTACATGACATGTTCATTTAATGTACATGTTGGGTACTAGCCTCAACCGACCCCCACTTTAGGTAGTCCACACGACCATGTACTCGGCCGTTACATGGATAGTACACAGCCACATTCAGAAATTGGGTACATAGTGTGTACGCAAGAGTACACGACATGTACTTAGAAAATTCCCAAAATCTTTTTTTCCTCAAAAACACCCGAAATAAATATCCATACCTGAAATGAAGATCCAGGTTCTTACATTAATAAATTGAACTATTAGGGGTTCCTCTATATGAAATCTATTTCCTTTCACTGTATTCATGGATCTCTTCACTTTTCCTTTAGAATTATTTACTCTATGACCTCATTTTCCGCACATAAAACATATTCTAGTTATTTAAAGTCATTTCCATTAGTGCGTCTTCCCATATTTTTTGACACGAAGGAAATTAAATCTTAATTCCTTAATCATGTTCATCACCTAAAATTCCATGAGGCTCCATCCTTCTGTTCTTTGGTGTGATTTTAAAATAATTTTTTTGACATTTTTAATCATGGTTCATGATTGTTGGTTCGGCATACTCACAAGGTTTCTCACTTTAGTTCTCATCCCATCAGTTTTCTCATTGGGAAAATTTCATCATTATTCATAACACCCATTATTTACATGGTTTATACTTAGCCTATTCCTTTATTAAATAATGAAAATTTAAGGATAATAATACCAAATATTAAAACAATTTTACTCTCCTAGAAGTAATGGATCATAAATAATACGTGTACCTTAACTTATAAATTTTAATACTTAAACTAGGTTATTGATTGTCTACATCCTATCAGGATACCAAAAATTATAATAATATTTTTCTCAAAACCTTATTAATGGTTTATAAAGATAACGTAAATCACTAAATCTTATCACTCAGTATGAACTAAATTAAAGATTGGGTCAATAATTAATCAAATTGTTTTAGGGTGAGTACCCCAAGATTCATCTGTGGAATTGACGATTCCACATTCTGGTATCTAGAAATGGATTTAATTTCTTTTAAATCACATTATCAAGGTTTTAGAAAAATTTACTATATCATCATACACTTAGACTCATGTATATGGTTTCAACCAATGTTTTCAAACACTAATTCTCAAAATATATTCAAATATCCTTAAAAATATCTGATCCTTTACTCGAATAACATCTATAGTGACCCAGGAGAAATATGAATTTATTTTAAATATTTTCCATGATATATAAATTAAATTTCATAAAAAAAATATTCATGGGATTGATAGGTTTAGTCTCATTGATTACTAGCTACATTATTAGCTTATTTTACAATGATTATAAACATTTCTTCTTATGTGAACCATACAAAACCATCATCTAGATATGTAATTATAAAAAATCATCCACCGAAAATGTGGAATTATAATATAAGAAAAGGGGTTTGCTAAAATTATTAGTATTTGATGAATAAATATTTCATCATGGATGACTTCATATTGAAAGAAAATATAATCATAGGTTAAATTTCATATCATCATGAGTGATAATAATAAAACATAAGTGAGCTTCAAAAGACATGAAATAATAAATCAAAGAAACCAAATACCAAAAATGAATTATAATATTTATAATATGGCTTAAAAATTTTAATATAAACCTTTAATCATGAGTGAATAAGATTTAAATGAATAATATATTTCAATTGAAAACAAAAATTACCATAGGAAAACATTATTTTCATGAGTCGCACACTTGCACCAATTCTTGCAAGACAACATAATTTTACCTAGGAATACATGTAATATCCTGCATTTTCCATGTATTATTTTTAAATATTATATGGATTAAATTTATGTCTTGGTGCTAAGAAAACATCAAATAGTGAATCCCAGTGTTCCTAGAATAAATTTTTGATATAATTTAAAATATTAAATAGAATGCACATTATTTTCTTAAAAAGGTAGAATTAATTTTCAACACCCCTGTATCATAATTCATAGGGAACTATTGCATTCAGAGCATCAACTTTACATTAGGTGCGACCTCATATCAGCCGGTGTGGGTCATCTTTGAAAAGTAGTTTCGAGCAATTTTAATAAATAAAATAAATTGAATATTTATTTTATTTTACCATTTCTTTGATGCAATGATGCTTATTATTTTATGTGAGAATTTATGATGGGATATTTGGTTAGGATTATAACACTGTAAATTCCTTGGAGGCTCTATAGGGAACCCTGAAGAATCCTCTCAGCGAACGGTGATGAAATCACAAATCGACGATCAACAAATGTCGTTATTGATGGATCTCTCCAATGATGGTGACATAGTGAATGATCTTTGTTAGAAAGTGATCCAAATCAAAGGTAGGATGTGTTATTATGGATTTACTTCCCCCTTTCTGAATTCAATGATGAACACAGACAAGCAACAAACATGTTGATTCGCAATTTGAATGTAACCTTATAGTATGGGTTTTATTTCTATGAGATTTATTGGGAGATTGATCTTGTGATTATTTGTTGACTAATTCATTATTTCTTCTAATGAAAATGACCTACTATTGACATGAAAATCAATTGAGGTTTTTTTCCCTTATTTGATTTATTCTTTTCTCCCCGCGTTCATCGTTCATCAAAAACAATCTTTTCTTGGCCCACGAATTGACATATACCAATCAATCGATATTTGAACACTCAATTATTCGATCAATGATACGATATCATAGATTTGGGATCATTGCAACATTATGGTGGTGTGAAGATATACATTGAGCGATTCAAACAATAGTGGATCCCCAAATCCGCATTATTCGACATTATTTGGAAGAATAAAAAATGACATTTTTAATTCATTGTGTGACCGAATCCGGAGAGGAAAGACATTTTTTACATGATAGTGTAAATAGACAAGGCTGGATCTTGAGTTTACAAAAAATGTGTGGTTGGAATGGTGGTCGTAGAGATGGAGATGAGTGGAGCATGAACCATTATTCTGGAAAATCCCACGCCATGTGGCTTGTAATCTAGAATTACACAATGTGTTCACCACCTGAGTATCAAATAGGGTTTCAATTATGAGATAATTATGAAACAACATGTGGATCTATATACAAAGCATGTGGTATCTCCCAGATGACTTGTCGTGTACACGGGAAGTACACCAACATGGGGAGGAGTACACAGATTTCTTATAGGGTGCATACTCCCCAAAACAACTTGGACTTGACCAAGTACAAGGACTACCTTGTGTACTGGTACAAAAGACAATTTACATGGGTTGAAACCATATATTGGAACACAGTTGAATTACATGGTTGGACATCAGATTAAAGGACACAACATGTGACTCCTTACACACACAATGTACCCATCTTCTACATGACACATTTGAAATGATATGGGCAGTACCTGAGGTCAAGGGACATGATGTGTGACCTTACTAAATTCCATGTAACCCTTTCTACATGGATTGAATCTATTGTCCACTGTACCTTGGACAAGTTTCATTAGGGTTCATTCCATTTATCTCCTTCCTAAAGGTTGGTGGGTATCATTTCCTACTCATAGGAGTATGATCCCTTCAGCAGGACTTCCTGAATAGAGTTTCTAGAATCCCTCGAGAGGCCCAGTATGGGATCACCTATTCATCTTTCTGCCCTAGGTAGAGTCCTTGGTATTGACATAACCAGTCCTACCAAACATCAATCCCATACATAGTGGGTTAATCCATATGGAGTTGTTGGTATCACCCCATGGACCTGTCTGTGATCCTCATATGTTGTATCACATCTCTCTCTTCAGCACCATCATCATATATATCTCTCTTAGGATGGATCATAATGAACAATACATATTGGATAGACATCATCAGTGCTATCAGACTCAGGAGTGTGCTCTCCTGGATGAGTTCTTTTTGGAATCTTTGAACTAAATCCCAAGTGTTTGTATGCGATAATTGTCACTTACCTCAAGAATTATGATCTTGGATTGAGTATATTTGGGTATTCTTGTTATATGTGTTGTATACATATACTGTGTAAATATGAATGTATCATTCCTTTGTATATTTCTTTGTGGTTTTTGGGGTGTTCCATTGAGTATTGTTATGCTCACCTCTACATGGGATTTTCTTGCACATGTCATATCTTGTGAAGATGAGCGACCTTTTGATGGAGTCCTAGGCAATCCCAGACCAGACAGATATTTGTGAGATTAGGTAGACGAGTTGTTCCTATGACTATAGACCATAGTCCCAATAATTTTTTTTATAGTTTGGACTTGTGGTTATAAACATCCTTTAATGGGATTCTATTTCGGCTAGTTTTACCTTACTTTACATTCCTTTTATACTCTATTGGTTGGGATATAGTGGTACTAATGCATTTTTTTTCTTAGTTTTTTTTACATTTCAACATTTTGGGGGATTTGAGATGTGTGCATGTGTACAGGTAGATAATAAATTCCTAAAATGTTAGTGATATGCCGACTCAGGGCTAGTCACCAGCCCCTGACCTATTGGAAGCCGACTTGGGGAGTCGTGGAATGAGCCCCATTGGGATGGGTCATGAAAGAGTGGTTTCATTGGTGGTCAGTACTACCATAGGACTAACTGTCTTTGAGATAGGTTTGGGGAAATAATGTTAAGTGTTTTGAGTTTGGATTTTAGGCCAGGGACCCCAGTGTTAGTGTGGCGACCAATGTATCCATACACGAGGACTATGATAACAAGTTTTTCTTCTCAATACATTAGGAAACTGGTTTTAGGTAAAATAATGGTACATGTATCATATAATAATGGGGTGTTTTTTATGCCATTATTGAGTAAACTATCCAGATATACTCATTTATCATGGTATATCTTATTTTGCAGGATGCCTCCATGATGCATACCTATGAGGATTCAATAGATTGATCATGAAGATAACCACATCAGTGTCATGGAATCGATATAGGGACCAGTTCCTAAGATTTTACCTCCATGTGGTTCATTAGTCATACCAACACCTGTAGAGAAGCATGTGGTACTCATAATACCATCAGATGAGGATCCCAAGATGACCATTCTTCTTGAGCTTCAGAAGCAGATACCCCTCATGTTCTGAGGTGAGCCCGACACATAGGCTGATGAGGACTGACTTGAGGCGGTGACCTGAGTTTTCCATATACTCAGGATGCCAACATATTAAATAGTGGAATTTCTAATGAGCATTCTTTATAGCTCAGTTGGACAATGGTGGAGTTTAGTTACCAATCTTATGACTTGGTGAATCATTCATCTTCAGAGTTTGAGAAACTTTTCATAGAGGATTTATCACCTTTCAAGTTAAGGGTTATGCATATATAGGAGATTTATTAGATCTATAAGGATAATATGTTTGTATCTAAGTATTCCTTGATACATAATAGAAACTCTAGATATTTGATGCATATGATACAATATCAACACTACAAGGCTTGGACCTTAGAGTAAGGTCACCATAGAGAGATCTAAGCTAGTGTTACCCCTTTGTACATTCCTACCTATGTCGGGGTTCTAGAGAGAGCCTTGGCGGTTGATAGTTCCATAGATGAGAAGATACAACCGAAAATAGTCAGTTGTGGGCAAGAAAGATCATAGATCATTATATAAGGAAGATGATGTTAGTCTCAGAGACCTGGATGCATGAGATGCTTCAATAAGAGGCCCAAGGGGAGAGGGCTTGTAGTTCAGGGATCACAAGGTGGTTCTCGTTGGCCCAGAGAAAGGTGGTGTTATTCATGTGATAGTTGGGGACATCTCACTCAAGATTTTATAACCTGTCATGAAGATGATAAGTAGAAAGTGGATAAACCACTGAGGTAGTGATAGTAATAGGAGAATGTATATTTTTAGGGAAGCAGTCATGGTAGAGGATTTGGTAGAGCACTAGGAGGTGTTCGACATTTTGACATGTTACGACCACCACCCCTAGTAGGTACATTCCAGGATTTGGGAGCTAGAGGACAGGGGTGGGGATAGATGCATTCGGTCGAGGAATATGACTTAGGGGCTCCAAGAATGTTTTGAGGTGTGATCTAAGACTTTTCTACTTTATCTTCCATACTAATAGAAACATGTGATAGTCATACCTTTCTTACCACATATCTTATACGTGATCTTGAGATTATAGTTGAACCATTGACTCAATCCTTACTCTTAAATAAACCTACAAGAGAAGACTTGATGATCACACATCAATTCTAACACTGTGACCTAACCCTTATAGGAAAGAGTTTTGATTGGAAACTCTTGGTGGTAGTTTCAAGGCCTTATGATGTCATTATTGGTATGAATTGGTTATCTATAGTCTGTGCCTAGATTGACTATTTTACGAAAAGGGTGTAGTGTGACAGCAACAATGGAATGAGGCTTTCCTTTTTTGGTGAAAAGGAAACCAAGGTAGCACATGATAAACTCATGCATAGGTGGGTGTAACTGGTTACTCATGTGTTGCCTAGCTTGACCCTCGGTGTAATAGATGTTATGAATTTTCAGTTCCCAGTAGTAGTGGAGGATTGTGAGGATGACTTTCTTCAAGATGTTAAAGGATTACCTCCCCATCAGTAGATATACTTATATATTGATTTACACCCCTAGAAAACATTGATATCTATAACAAAATATTATATGGCTCCAGCAGAGCTTCGTGATATAATGGTGTAGTTGGAGGACTTGTAGAGGAAGAGCTTTATGAGACCCAATGTTTCACCCCAGGAAACCCTATATTTATCTTCCAAAAAGGAATATGGGAGCTTGAGGTTGTGTTTGTACTACTAGTGCTTGAACCAGGTGATTGTGAAGAAAAAGTACCCATTTTTTAGGATCAATTACCTCTTAGAGAAGTTGAGGGGAGAACGATAGTTATTGAAGGTTGAAATTTGATCAGGATATTCCCAATTGGGAGTATGGGACAAGGATATAACGACGATAGATTTTAGATGTCGTTATATTCACTATGAGTACTTGGTGATGCCCTTTTACATGAAGAACACCCCAGTAGTGTTCATGGGACTCATGAACCGAATATTTTAGCTTCAATTGGACCAGTTATTGGTAGTCTTTATCAATGACATCCTTTTTTACTCAGAGTATGAGGAGGATCATGTGAGACACTTAATTATGGCTTTGGACGTTCTTTGAGAGCACCAAATTTATGAGAAACACGTTATGTGCCAGTCCTAGATTCAGGTGATCTAATTTCTAGGAAACTTTTTCTTAGTGGATGGAGTGGTAGTGGACCCGGCCAAGGTTGAGGCAGTGTTAGCATGGGAGCCACTTAAGAGCGTGATAGAGGTATGGAGATTCCATGGGCTAGAAAGATATTAATAGAAATTCATAACTGATTTCTCCTGGATATTACACCTATGATAGCTTTGACTTGAAAGGGTAAGCCTTTTGAGTAGACAGAGATGTTTCAATAGGATTTTTAGCATTTAAGGAAAAGTTTGAAGAGCTCATTAGTCTTGAGATTTCCAGAGGAGGGTGTCGAATATAAAGTGTTATGTGATGCATTAGGAATTGGACTTGGTTGTGTTCTGATGCAAAGACAAGTGGTGATTTCCTATGGTTCATTCTAGTAGAGACCACATGAGTAGAACTACAGAGCACATGATCTTGTGTAGCAGTGGTAGTCTTCGAATTGAAGATGTGCTATCACTACCTGATGGGTAATAGGCTTATTATCTAATAAAATCACAAGATTCTCAATTATATCTTCTCTCAAATAGATCTAATCTTGAGAAAAAGGATATGGATATATTTCCTTATTTACATTGACTTTGATATTGTCTGTAATCATAGGAAGAAGAACTTTGTGGTAGATTATCTCACCAGGAGATCTAGTTTGTAGTTGCTGAATGAGGCATTAGAGCAGTTGGACTCGTTGTAGTTATACTTTGTGGATGGAGTTAGAGCAGCTTACCTCCAGTCTATGGTCATTACCACTCCACTCTTACATCAAGTCAGGGATGCATAATTTAGGGATACCAACTATGATACCCTATGTGCTTATATTCTCATTGGCCATGCTTTTTATGGATATTCAAAAGGTGGGGTGAATGTCATTCTTTTCAGAGGACACACAGTAGTACCAGTGTCACTGTAGGAGGAGGTTCTGAAAGAGATTCATACATCCCCTTTGGTGGTAAATCTTAGTTTTGTAAAAATATACCAAGACCTCCTACATTAGTTTTGGTTTTTAGGATTGAAGAAGATGCTAGAAGAGTTCATTTATCGATTCCTTACTTGTCAGTAAGTGAAGGCTGAGCACCAGGTTTCAGTGTGTTTAGCAGAACCCCTTGAGGTTCTAAAATGGAAGTGGGATGGAATATCGATGGAAATCATGATATATTTTTCATGTATATCTAGGGGACACGATGCCATATAGGTGATCATTGACCGACTCACCATGTTGACCCACTTCCTAGGTATATGAGAGATGAGTTCAGTGTAGAGTTTGGGATGCCACTATGTGAAGAAGATAGTTCGACTCCATGGATTCTCGTGAATGATAGTTTCAGATCATGATGCTTGTTTTACATCCTGGTTGTGTAAGGTATTAAAGGAGGTGTTTTGGACTCAATTCCACTTGATCATAACATTCCATCCACATACAGATGAACAGATAGAGAGGACCACTCAGGTTCTGGAGGACAAGCTACGTGCTTGCATGTGGTACTTCAGCTATAGTTCGGAGGATCACATACAACTTGTGGAGTTTGAGTATAATAACAACTACCATTCCACCATTGGTATGAAATAATTCGAGGCCTTTTACGGGAGACCCTTCTGGTCACCAATTTACTTGACTGAACTAGGAGAGTCAACACTCATGGGCCCAATGTTGGTGTGAGCTACTACAAAAAAGGGACAAATCATCTAGGAGTGGATGAAGATTGCAGAACACCATTATAAATCTTATGATGTCAATAAAAAAATACCTTTGGAGTTTGAGGAAAGAGACCTTGTGTTCCTTTAGGTTTCACCTCGATGGTGATTTCAGAGATTTGGTCTGGGTGAAATGTTATCTCTGAGGTTTATTAGAATTTTTTAAATACTATGTAGAGTTGGTGAGGTGGTCTAATAATTACCTCCACCCCCAAAGTTGGATGGGTACACAATTTCTTCCATGTGTCGCAGCTGAGGAGGTACGTGCATGACCAATCGCGCATCATCGACTGGGGAGCGATGGACATCAATGATGGAGTGAGTTTTGTAGAGTACCTAGTGGGGATCTAGGATCGATAAGAGATGATTCTCCATGGGAAATCAATTCCTTTTGTTTATTTCTTAGGGTATCACAAGAATCTCTAGGATATAAAATGGAAGTGAGAGGTTCAGATTCATCCTCAATACCCTCATCTTTTTTAGTAGCCTTTGTTTTGGATTTTCGAGGACATAAATCCCCAAGGTGGAAAAAATTTAATGTCATGGATTTTTTTTTTGTATTATTTTGAAATATTAAATGGATTGAATTTGAGACCATGTGATGATACAACATGCGATTATAAGACTTGGTGTTCAAGGAATAAATATTTGAAATAAATTAAAATATTAAATAGCACGCACACACAATTTTTCTAAAAAGTAGAATAACTCTTAAACTGGTGACCCAGATTAGAAATCCAAGGGAAACATCACATTCAGAGTGTAAAATTTACCTTAGGTGCGACCTAACATCAGTCGACATGGGTTGGCTGTGAAAAGTAGTTTTGAGCGTTTTTAATATATAAAATAAATTGAATAGTTATTTTATTTTACCAGTTCATCGATGCAATGATGCATAAACACTTCTTATTTTAAGTGATACATTAGGCAGGGATATAGTTTTAGACTCATAAACCTATATATTATTTGGAGGCTCTGTAGATAACCCTAAAAACCCACTCAAGTGAACGGTGATAAAATCACAGATCGATGATCGATGAATGCCATTCTTGACGGATCTCACCACAGATGGTGACACAACAACCAATATTCATTAGTGAGTGATCAAAATCAAAGTTAGGATGTGTTATATTTTATTTACTTCCTCGTTATTTAATTCAATGATGAACACAGGCCAAACCACAAATAGGTTGATCCGCTGTTTTATCGTAACCTTATAGGGTAGGTTTTATTTCTGTTGGATTTTTTTGGGAGTTTGATCTTGTAATTATATATTGACTAATTTGATTGTTGTTCTAATGAAAGAAACCATGATAAACATTAACATTGATCGAGGTTCATTACCCTTGTTTGACTTATACTTTTCTCCCCATGTTCATCATTTTTCAAGGGTGTTCTTTTCCTGGACCACAACTCAACATATCCCAATCAATTGATTGTTTCTCACCCGATTATTGGCACAATGATCCAATATCACAGATCTAGGATTGGTACAACATGAAGGAGGTATGGAAATAGACACAGAGTGACTCAAATGATTTTGGATCCCCTAATATTCATTCTATGATGTTACTCGGTGGAATGAAGAATGACATTTTTAATCCGTTATGCGACCAGATCAGAAGACGAAACGTGTTGTTTGAGTGATGGCATGACTGAATGAGGATGGATATTGAGTTTCCTAGAAAGGCATAGCTGGAATGGTGGATAGAGTAGTAGAAAAGATGAATGTAGTTCAAACTAAAGATTTTGGAAAATCCCACACTATATAGTGTATAATCCGGGATTACAGGGTGTGTCCCCCGCCCCCCCAAGTGGCCGCTACGGTTTTAGGTATAAGATTGGTATCATATGGCGTACGGATCTTCCTAAATATAATGTGGTCTCTCCCAGATAACTATGTGTGTTCATGGGAAGTACATAGACACGAGGAGGAGTGCACAGGTTTCCTACACAACATGTCCTCCCCCACATGACTAGTCTTGTACCAAGTACAAGGACCACCCAATGTACTAGTACATTGGTTTATATACACATGTTGACACTGTGTATTGAAACACATCCGAAGTACATGGCTGAACCTTATATGGAAGGAAACAATGTGTGAATTTTTGTACACATCATGTACCCATATTCTACATGATACAGTTGGAATGACATGTACACATAAAGTACTTGGGGTCAAGGGACACATAATGTGACCCTACTCCACACAGTGAACCCCTTTATACTTGGATTGAATCTCTTTTCCACTATAACTTAGACATGTTTAGTTAGAGTTAAATCCCTTTATCGCTTCCCTGAAGGTTGGTGGGTATCATTTATTACTCATATGAGTATTATCCCTTTAGTATGACTTCTAGGATAGAGTCATTGGAATCCCCTGAGAGGCCTGATATGGAATCATCTATTGATCTTCATGCCATTAAGTATATTCCTTGTTATTTATGCGAAAAATCCTACTGTATTTCGATCCTCTACTTAGCGGGTTAATCCATATGGAGTTGTTGGTATCACCTCATGGGCCTAGTTGTGATACTCATCTATTGTATTACTCATCTCTTTTCAGATCTATCTTCATATCTCTCTCTCTCATGACAGTTTCTAATGAAAAATACTTCTCAGACAAATGTCATCAGTGCTATCAGTCTTAGGATTTTGTTCTCCTAGATTAGGGCTTTGTGGAATCTTCAAAATGAATCTCTAGTCTTGGTATATGATATTTATGACTTAACTCTATACTTAATGTATTAGATTAAGTATATCTGGGTATTCTTGTTATATGTGATTTAGATATATACTGTGTATAGCTGAATGTATCTTTCCTTTTTAAATTTATTTGTGGTTTTAAGGGAGTCGTACTGAGTATTGTTATAATCACTCCTACATGGGGTTTTCCCATACATTTTGTGCCTTGTGCAGACGAGTGACCATTTAACTGAGTCCTAGGAAGACCTGGACTTGGTAGATCTTTGTGAGATCAGGTATTCGAGGTGTTCATATGACAACATACATCAGTCATAATACCTTTGTTTATAGGTTGGACTAGTACTTATATACTTCCATTAGAAGGCTTTTATTTGGCCCAATTTTAATTTGCATTACCTTCCTGTCATACATTGTTGGTTGGGATATCGTGGTATGAATGCATTATTTTATTATTGGTTTTTTACATTTCATTATTTTATGGGATTAGAGAGTTGTGAATGCATACAGGTATATAGAAATCCCTCCCATGTTAGTGATATGACTACATGGTGCTAGTCACTAGCCCCTGGCCTATTGGAGGTGGTCTTGAGAAGTCGTGGCATGGGCCTCATTGGGACGGGTCATGACAATACATCACCTTCAAGATTCACAAATCTTTTATCACAGTTATGATAAACTAACATTTTCTCTCATATACATATCTCATGAGACGTAACATTTTTACTATTACATTATAGGGAAATATAGGGTCACACCCATCATCATCCAACTTATGAGTGCCACAGAGAATTTATTCACATCTAACATCATAATGAACCCAAGGAAATAAAAGTAGTATTATTAACACCTAAAAATAGTATAAAATTACAACATGAATTAAATTTACTCACATAAATAACTTGATCAACCAATATAAACCCATAATAAAATAATTATAGAGCGGGAAATTTGAAACAAAAATCCATTAGAGATATATATTTTAATTATAGATAGTAAAATTTAAACCAAATCACAAAATATAGTTCCTTGAAAACATTTTTTAATAATCGATGTAAAATCCATAGTTAAAAATCTCTTTTCAATGTGTCACCATTGTTTTCATAAAAACAAGTGAAAATAAAAAATGTTATGGAATTGGATATCAATTAAAAACTATTTTATTCTTGAGATATAGGAGATAACATCATTTAGAATTAATTATTTTAGTGAACATAGAAGAAATAAATTCAATAAAAAGTCACATAACTCAATGGAAGAAGTTGAGTTTCCAAATCCATTACCATTAATTTGTATTACCACAGTAGTGATTTAACCTCTGTTATAAAAACAATAACTATATTAATCACCTATTTCAAAATATTCTTCACATTGATACAATTTTATAAACATGATTTATAATTATTATCTATGTGTATATTAGTTAGTTATTATACATTTAAGAGTTTTTTATTCATTAGTCCACAAAATTTCATCAATTATAGATCATAAAATGTGCTAGAGTTAATAATTTTTAATTATTTATAATGTTATAATTTCATTCAATGATAAATTTTCTAATGATACTTAATGATGAAATCGGAGATGAAAATATTTAGATGGTTTTTAAGGAACATACAATGGTATATTAATTAATGAGTTTAATATTCATTATACCATTAAAAAACCAAATTAAAACAATTATTTACTTATTAAAATCATATATTATTGGAAATTTAGTTCCCATAGTCATTCAGGATATAATTTTATAGTATTCTTTATGTAGGTGGTTATATTGACCCAACAATAACGTACCAAAATTTACTGGATAAAAATTATAATGGGGTAATTTGGTTATAATATAATTATTACAAAAGTAAAATGATCTAATTAAGATTTAATTAATATTATTAATCATATTTTAAAATATTTTCATAAATAATAAAAATTATATTTGAAAAAAACATTACTTCATAGAGGTCGAAGTCTGCATGTACACATAATTTATGTAATATTTTCTCAGAAAATGAGAGGAGATAAAGTTAAATAATAAATGTACTTTTCAGAATCATAATTTTATTATATTTAAAGGCACTATAGTGGGCTCTCTCAAATGAAGTGTGATTTTTGGGTACTTAGGTGCAGCAGAGTGGCTGACCAAGGCCGTCTCTCAAAGGTGGATGTAAATTTAACTACATATTAAAGGTGTTTAGAAAATAAAATAAATGAAAAAAACAACACTAATTAAAAGTATGGGGGGTTTTATTTTATAAATCTAGAATAAGTATGTTGTTAGAATATTGTATTTTTTTGTTTTTTTTAAATGAAATTTGATAAATAAAACACAATGTGAAAATATTTTTGGAAAATATTTTTAGAATGAGTAATCGATATAACTCTACCTATTAACATAATTATTAATCATTATCAATTAAATTAATATCCACTTATTTATGATCCCCTAATTTGATAATTTATGAACCCAGTGAGAAATAACTTTAACACAAAGATGAAGTGAATTAAACCCTAGGATAACTTTAGAACATGCAATCGTATCACCCTGCATTGATTGAGATTATAAGTAAATATTATGGTTAGTTGTAAATTAGGGAACATATAAATTATTTAGAATGAGGATTAATTGTGTTTAGGGATTGCATTTTAACTCTAAAAAATTATCCAATGTGCTTTTGTTTCACCGATTAAGGTTAAACTCTCACTATTCACAAATCACTCTGCCTTGTGAGTTTTGTGATAATTGTTCAATTTCTTTATTATTTTCTTTTAATTTAACTTTTTTAATAAATCATAATATTTGAATTATAGTATCTCATTTATTCAAAATAAATAATTAAATATGGTAAGAGGTAGATCAATTACTATGATGACTACTCTTTCATGGGCGATGTAGTCATCATAAAAGTGAATTGCATTTATAACAGTTTAGAATGGGTGTAGCCCAATAAATCTTCTACTATTGAGTTCCAACCCAAATAGATAGATTAAATAAGAATAAAATACATTAAAACACAATAAAATAAAAATAAATAGAAGAGGAACTAAGAATTTTATTATGAAAACATAAATATTACAACGTGAAGAAGAAGAAGAAGAAGGCTTCAATGAAAGGATCTTGCTTCAAGAGCTACCCTTCTTGAATTGCTTGTATAATTGAATTTTAACCACTTATACTATACCCTAAAATCAATAATTAATTTCCAAAACCCTCCAAATGATATAAATACATATTTATAGAGTGGAGTGGAGGTTAGGTTACCAATGGTTTCAAGTGTGAATGGGGAAATTCATCCATATATTTTAAGCCCATTTTCTATAACTAATTTACCTTCAAAATAAATGAACCAGCTATCATTCTAGAATAATTATTTGTGTAAAATTGTTTCCTCAATATTCTCTTCAAATTTGGTTCTAATCCATTCATGTATGAATAAATTATGGTCTAAATACTAAAGTAATATCCAATCCGGTGAGTTCAGTCCGACTTTGAATTATTGGGCCATTAATTCCTTTCAAATGTGGGATTTAGATCATATGTACTAAATAAAAGTTTTATAAAATTAAATTAGCAACACAATTACAATATTGTATGTCTAAATAATTAAATTAAAAATATTTATGTTCTAAATACTTTAGTAAATTTTAAAGGGTAAAACTAGGATTTTCATCAAATTTTCTAATGAAAAGTCTAATCCTAAATATTCTATAAATAATCATATTTAGCACAATTTGAATACATTATATCATTTATTATCAATAAAATATTCATGAAATTGTGTTTTATCAACCCCACCACACTTACCCTTATTCACCCCTGGGAAAACACTCAAATCATGTATTCTAGAAAAATTGTGACAAGATATGCATGTTCATATTCCTCAATCCACAATGGAAATATAGGAAAAGTAAGCATTCCATCAAGAGTAAATATCAATAAAATTTAAATAAATTCTCTCATAAATTGTATCAAAATAAAATACAGTGAGAATAATGACACTAATCGTAGGAAAATAAGTCATAGGTCCACCATGCGATTAATTGACCATGTGTGTGTGCTAACCACTTCAAGCTCATATCTTCACACTTTCTTCAAAATATTCAGATCAAGTAAAATAATTATTTTCACCTTGTTTAATTCACTAAAAATTTTCTATATTCCTTTGAAATTATATTTCAAGATCCACGCACTTATGAATTCCTGAAAGTCGAACATTATCTCCTGACCTAGATATCCCTATGTGTTGTATATTTCATCACTCCCCTCATTTAATATTTTTTGTTTTTTTTTTCAGAAGTTGCACATGGAACAAATCTCACACTCATATCTTAACAATTACTTGATCTCCTCACAACACTAATTATAATATTTATAACAAGATCATAGGTATGAGAAGGGTTGTTTTCGACCCACCCAAGATACTAACCATGTTTTTTGTGTTTTTTGTTTTGAGTTTTTATGGTTTTTGTTTTTTAGGGAATACAACAGTTTGATAATATGTACAAATTCATAGGTAAATTAGGTATAGTAATTAGAAAAAATCTTAAGATAAATGAATCTATGGATTAACCAATAAATTTGTTTACCTAACTTGACTATACCTTCAATTGAGTAAGAAAAAGTACACATGTCATGGTTGAGTGAAAATTTGTGTGAAGAAATCAATGAAACAATTTACCATGAACAAATATCACAAATAATTATGTCAAAATATAAAAGGTTTTATAATGACAAAACCAATCATATCATCAACGACATCAATTTTTATAAAAAAATCCGTTGATGATGAAATATTGATCATTATTATCATGGAACCAATGAATTTTGAAAACATGCATTTTCCATATATTCCATATCTAAATGATCATGTTACATGATAGTTTTTTTAGTTTTTTTGAAAATTTAACATAAGACATAACATAAAACACTCAAAAAACACACAAATGAAAATCCTAAATATCTACACAAAATGTTGTCCCCTACACCACAACTAAAATTTTGCATTTTTCACAATGTGAACCCATGAGATGATATGTGAACATGAAATACAGAATTTTAAATAGGAAAAATAATATAAAAGTGAAAGGGTTTTGGAATAGCCTTATATTATCTTGTGAAGATGGGGTTATGCAGTGTGATAAAATCCAATGCATCAGTTGAAATTACATTAATGTATTGTTTCAAACATTTCCCATTGATTGTAATTATCCTTCCTATGTCTTCTTATCTGATCTCCACTACAACAAGAGTAAAAACAATAGATACAATATAAGGACCTAACCATTTAGAGAAAAACTTACCGGGCATCAACATCAATTGTGAACTGTAGAGTAGGACGTTCTCTCCAATATGAAACTCCCTTTATTGGATAATTTTTCCATGAGATACTTTTGATCTTTCCTTATAGATCCTTGGGTTCTCATATGATGACAATCAAATATCCTCATGTTCTTAAATTTACAACTTCCTTTTAATTCTATCTTGAACCAAATAAATGTTGCATTTCTTTATAGCTTGATATGTCTGATTCTCAATTTCCATTAAGAGGGGACATGATTTCCCAAAAAAAATACAAAATGAGGATATACTAATGGGTGTCTTGTGTGCTTTCCTATAAACCAAAAGTGAATCATCCAATCACTTTCTCCAATCCCTCCTATTCGGCTTCACGATTTTCTACAAAATTTGTTTCAACTCTCGATTTGAAAACATGACCTGATCATTTGTTTAGGGGTGTTATGGTGTTGATGATTTGTGTGTCACCCCTTACTTTCGAAGGAGGGAAGCCAAATTATGATTACAAAATTTTTTCCCCTGATCACTAATGATATCCATTGGTACTCCAAAACTGAAAAAAAATCTATTCCTTGAGAAAGTCCACTACAACATGAGAATCACTAGTCCTCATGGCCTTGGCCTCCACCCATTTTCTAACATAATCAACAAAAACAAAAAATATAAAAAAAATAAATAGAAAAATGACCCATAAAATCAATGCCCCATTCATTAAAAATATCATAGAATAATATGGGTTGTTGGGGAATCTCATGTCTCCAAGAAATGTTCCCAGTGTGTTGGCAATGTGAACACGACTTACAAAACACATGAGAATCATGGAATAAGCTAGGCTAATATAACACAGAGTCTGAGACTTTCCAAGCTATTATTTGGGGTCCAAAGTGTCCCCCACATCAATGTGTATGGAAAAAAATGTAGATTTGGATCAAACTCTTGATCAGGAACACACCTCTTAATAACTTGATCACTACACAGGCACGAGAGGTGTGGATCATACCCAACATAAAATAATGATTCACTCTTTATCTTTTGGATTTGGTGTTTCTTTAATTTTTTAGGAATTTTAGAGTTAACAAGGTATTTATCTAAATCAGAATACCAAGGATGCGTACCTGATATGGAATAAAGATTCTCATCATGGAAGGTGTCCCAAAGTTGTACCTGGTCCAAGGTGTTAGAATCTAATGTGTAAGTAAGCCTACTCATGTGGTCTGCAACCAAGTTTTCTGAACCCTTATTGTTCTTTATCTCAATATTAAATTCTTTAAGAAGGATCATCCATCAGATGAGTCTGGGCTTTGTGTCTAGCTTCTTCAAGAGGTACATCAGAGCTGCATGGTCAAAAAAAACATAATTAGAGACCAATAAATATGAATAGAATTTATCTAAAGAAAATACGAAAAAAATAAACTCATTTACATGGTTGTGTAGTTTTATTGGGTTGAATCCAATGTCATTGATGAAAATTAAAATAGATGAGAATGTACCTCCACCCTCTGAGATAAGACAACTCCAACTGCGATGTTGGAGGCATCACACATAAGCTCAAAAGGAAGATCCCACCATGGGTAATGTACGATTGATGGAGTGGTCATACACTTCTTTATCTCATCATAGAAAGTCTTTCATGAACCATCAAACACAAAATCATAATCCTTTTGAAGTAATTGCAAATTAGGAAGATAAATATTACTAAAATCATTGATGAAGCACCGATAAAATCCTACATCCCCTAGGGAAGATCTAACATCACACACACATGAAAGATAGGGTAAGGATGAAATAATATCTACCGTAGATCTATAAACCTCTATCCCATGTTTTGACATGATATTACTTAATAAAATTCCATGCTCTACCATGAAATGTCACCATTCAAAGTTCAAGACTATATTATTATAAATACATCGATACAACAACTATTCAAAACTAGAGATAAAATAATCCAATGAAGACACATACACTATAAAATAATCCATAAATACCTTTATGAATATCTAAATAAAATCCAAAAAAATTCTCACCATACATCTCTGGAGGGTACCTAGGGCATTGCAAAGTCAAAATGAAATCTTTCGGTAGGAAAATGTACTAAATGGACAAGTGAATGTTGTTTTGTCCTTATCCTCCAGAGTAATAGGAGCCTGAAAATATCTAAAAAATCCATCCAAGAAACAATATCATGTTTTCCTAGATAGTCTATCATGAATTTGATCAATAAATGGTAGGAGAAATGGTCCTTGCAAGTGGACTGATTTAGTTTCCTATATTCAATACACACATACCAAATTTTTTTACCCTCATTGGAACTAACTCCTCTTTATCATTTTTAACAACTGTAATAGGAATTTTCATATGAAAAACCTAAATAGTACCTACCCACTATGAATCTGAAATGGGATAAATTATACCTACCGTGATCAATTTTTAAACCTCTTTCTCCTTGGGCTACTCATCACTGGTTCTTGAATGAGGGTTTTCTAGAGTTAAAGTGAACCTAGGTAGAACGATAGGTGCAGATGTACCCATTTTTGCTTCCCACTTCTCAATGTGATGGAAATAAAAATTTTCATGGGATTTGGAGTAGGTTGGGAAGGAATATTTCTAGAGTTCATACTTAATATTTCATTGAAGACGGTGAAAATTTGGCTAATTTGTGTCTTTAACTCCCTCAACTCTGATCCTTGGCTTTTCATCTCATTATATTGATTAAGAATTTTTTTTTCAATGATCTTTAGTATTAGAATATAATTTTTGTTGAAAATTCCCTGGTAGTTGACTTGTTGATTCTTGGGATTCAAATTTCTTTGGGGGTTATTGGAAACCCTATTGGTAAGGCGGACGCAGCTGGAAACCATTTTGAAAAGGAGGCCTTTATTATTTTCGAGAGCCATACCTCATGTCCGATTTAACCTTACACCCTTGGTTTTATTTTGGAGAAAAGGAATAAAACTTATTTTTGGGATGTGGCTGTTGTTGCTGCTGATATGGTCTCTTAGGTAATAATGCCATAGAATCCTCCATCTCTTCTAATTGGGGGAAACAATCAGCCGGGTGGTCTATTTTAGTAAAAATTCCACACGGTCTCATATGAGTAGGTTGGGATGTCTTATGAGCCAAAGAAATATTCCTCACCATAGTGGCCAACTCTTACACCTTGGTATTAATTAAATTAATTTCAAGAGAAGGTGGACTTAACTGGTGGTGTACTCCTCTAACATGCAGTGTACCTCAATCACCAAATTTATAGAATTTAGTGCCATCTTGTCAATTAATCCACATGCATCTACTGGTGTTTTTTCGACCAATTCCTCTTCAATAGAGATATTAACCATTCTTATCTCCATAGGTGTGAGTCCTTCATAGAAATACTAGATGAGGAGTTTCTCACTAATTTGGTTATGTGGAAAGCTAGCACAAAACTTCATAAATCGCTCCAAGTACACATACATTGACTCCCCTTGTGTTTGCTTGATCCCCAAGATCACCTTAAAAATGAAAATGGATTTTGACATTGGAAAAATCTATTAAATAAAATACATTTCAAATCATTCTGACATGTTACATCTTCAGGTTGTAAAAAATATATCCAATCCTTTATAGCCCCGTCAAGTGAAAATGGTAATGCTCTTAGTTTTAATTGATCTTCAGAGAAATTTCATGGTTTAAGGGTCGAGAAAACCACATTAAATTACTTTAAATTTTTTATGGGATCCTCACTAGATAATCCATGAAATTTTGGAAGTAGGTGAATTATCTGAGATTTCAGTTCAAAGTCTGATTCAAGATTTTGGTATATAATAAAATTTGGTTGATAGTTAATATTTGGTGCAACCAATTATAAAATGGTTATAATAAGTTAATTATTATTTTTGTTAGCCATTATTTCGTGATTTAGGTTGGATTTAGAAGTTTTTACAATTTAGTGTTTTTATAATGGAGGAACTCCGCAGTTGGTTAAATGTTGACACAACCTGTAGACCAATATTGGTTGATATGATCCCTATGGATATATTCAATCTTGGGGACTATATAAAAGATATCCTTAGGATGTGATCATATCAGAAATCATAGAAATTGAGAAAAGTAGAACAAATATCATGAGAATAAGTTTCAATTTATTGTATAATAGAGAATAAAAGAGAGAGGAAGAAGAAAGAGAGAAAAAACAAAATAAAAATTTGAGAAAGGGGAAATAAGAAGGAAGAATAAAGATAAAAAAGGATAAAATAAAAGTAAAAAAATACATATAATTAGTTGAATAAAATAATTTTATCCTTAGAAATGTTTCCAATTTTAATGGTGTGGTCATGGGCACTCTCAAATGAAGTATGATTTTTGGGTACTTAGGTGCAATAAAGTGGTTGACCAAAGTCATCTCTCAAAGGAGGAAGTAAATTTAACAACACATTAAAGGTATTTTGAAAATAAAATAAAATGGGAAATGAAAAATAATTAAAATTTTGAGGGGTTTTAGTTTATAAATCTAGAATAAGTATTATGAAAGAATATTTTATTTTTTTGTTTTTTTTAAAATGAAATTTGATTTATAAAACACAACGGGGATATGTTTTTTAGAAATTATTTTTAGAAGGCTTAATATATATAAATCTACCAATTAACTTACTCAATAATCATTATAATTTAAACTAATATCCAATTATTTATCATCCCTTAATTTTTTAATCCTCTAACCCTACAATAAATAACTTTAACACAAAGATGAAGTGAATTAAACCCTAGGTAAGCTTCAGAACATGAAATCATAACACCCTACTTTGATTGACGTTCTTTGTCTAAATTATGGTCAGTGGTAAATTAGAGAAACATATCCACTGGAAAAAATGCGGTTGAATTGTATTTATGGATTATATTTAAACTCTATAAATTTATCCAGTGTTCTTTTATCTTCACCAATTAATATTGCGCTCTCCCAATTCACACATCACTCGACCTCACGAGTTTTTTGTTAATAGTTCAATAGCTTTATTAGTTTATTTTAATTTAAAAAATCAATTAATAAATCATAATATGAAAATTATATTATCCCATTTATTAAAAATAAATAAATGAATAAGGTAATAGAGAGATCAATTACTAATAAAACAACTCTTCATTGGGAGGTGTAGTCATCATAGAAGCGAATTGTATTTCCAACAATTTAGAATGGGTATAGCACAATCACACTTATAATCATGATTTCCAGACCAAATAGTAAGATTAAATATGAATAAAATATAATAAAGCTGAAAAAATAGAATAAATATAATGGGAAGTTAGGATTTTATTATGCAAACACAAATATTAAAACATGAAGAAGAAGAAGAATAAGGATTCAATGAAAGGATCCTTGATTTAAGGGATACCCTTATTGAAATTCTGGTATAATTAGAGTTAAACCACTTATCCTATACCCTTAAATTCCTAATACACTTCAAAAACCCTAAAAATGAGAAAAATACAGATTTATAGAGTGGTGGGGAGGCTAGGTTACAAACTGTTTCATGTGTGAATGGGGAAATTCAGCCAAACATTTTAATCCAATTTCACATCCTGTTTGACCTACAAAACTCATGAAACAACTATCCTTATAGAATAATTATTTGTGAGAAATTGGGTTATCGAGATCCTCTCCATATTTGGGCCTAATCCAATAATATGTGAAGAAGTTATGTCACAAATAATAAAATAATGTCCAATTTGGCGAGTCCATTCCAACTTTGACTTCATGGCCCATTATGTCCAATTAACTGTAAAATTTAGATCATATCTCTTTAGTGAAATTTTTATCTCATTAATTAATAAACACATTTACATAAATTTTATTTTTAAATAATTCAAATAAAAAAAGTTATTTTTGAAATAGTCAAGGGTAAAATATAATTTTCATCAAATTTTTATATGAATAATCTAATCCCAAATATTCTATAAATAAACATATTTATCATAATGTGAGGGAATTATATATTTTATTATCAATAAAATAATCAATAAAATTGTTTTTTATTATATATATATCAAATTGTTTCATCATTTGCATCATTAAAACCATCAATGAGATATAAAAATGAAAAAAATAAGATATTGCTTCATAGAGGTGGTAGTCCACACAACGCGCGATCGATGTTCTTTTGTTTTTATAATTGGATGTGACAGAATAATTATGGGTTATTAAATTAATAAAATAACACACTGGTATATTATTTCCTTATTTTAACATGTTTAGAAAAATTTTGGAAGAGGAAGATTAATAATAAATGATTAAGAAGGAGGTAATGCTTACGTCCAGAGGTTGCATTTTCTCTTAGATATATACTTTGAAATAGATACCTTAAGAAAAATAATGGATACCAAAGGATTAATGAAGTCTGAGATAGTTCCAAGTGGAAAAAAATGGATTTTTAAGGAAGAAATTATAATTTAAAGATTTAACATGAATTTCTAAGAGTGATCCCTTTTTATAAGGGAAAAGGATGGAAATTTTGGAAGTGCCCTTTACATTTTCAACAATGTAACGCTAAAATTCATGGGTAAAATGATAAAAAAGGAAAAAATGAGGGTATGTGATTTTAGTCAATATATAGCTAATCTATCTATTTGGAAAGTTGTTTTATCACATTCTAGATCTTTTCATTATATTAAATAAAATTTTACCTTTTTTATTTTTATTGGGGTATTTAGATTTTCAACCATAATAATTCATCTTAGTGAAAAAAAATTAAAATATTTGTTTTTAAATAATTTTTTCCTTTTTATTTAAAATTTAAAAATAATTTTATTAAATAATATTTTTAAAAATGTGAAATATTAATTTTAAAATAAATTCACATAACGTGTAAAAAAGAGTTTTTTTAGAAAAGTGTGCCTTCAAACTTAAAATTTATGTGGAAGCTGTAGTTATCAACATTATCAATTTTCATGATATAAATCAGTTTATTATAAACTAAAAAATAGTATGTCTCTTTGAAAATAAACTAGAACCAAATTTTACCATTAAAATACTTAATTAAGAGAAAATATCAAAATAGTCTTTATGAAAATTAAAATATTACTTTTGTTTTATAAATTTAAACCCTGGTTTTATAAATTTTAAAAAATATCTTTAAAGAACACTCATTTATTCCTTAAATACGTATTAGATCAATAAAAATAATTATAGTCCATTTTTATATATTTATAATGCAATAAAAGTAATCATTTTAGAAAAAAATACAATTTTTATATTCATATAAAAATAAATTATTTTTAAAAAATATCAATAAATTAATATTAAGATAATATTGATATATGGAATTCCAATATTTTTAATTATATAAAATTCAAGTTCAGAATTTTATAGAAACTTAAATTATAATAAAAACACATAAGTTGAAAAAAATATTTCAATGAAATGAATGTTATATTAATACATCTTATTTACAATGTTTTCAAAGTGTTTTAATTATTTTGATACCCAAAAATTTTACAACTACAATATATGGTTTATATAATAACTTTTATTTATTTATTGTATCATGGTTTTCACTTTTGTTTTTAATTTCATGCAAGACAAGCCACTCAGGGTGATATTTAATTAAGGAAAGTATATAATAAAATTGTGTCATTAAAATAATCAATTATGGGTTTATAAATCATAGAAATTTTGAGTAAAATAATCAGAAATTTGATTTAGAGAAGACATAAGTAGTGTATGCACTAATATGTTGACATTATTCCCTATTTCATAGGAGGTTTATTGTTTATTCTAATTTCAATATCCTCATATATATCTTTTCATAACATAACCAAAACCCAAAACATAATATGTGGGCCTTGTACTTACAATCCTTTAACATTAATAAAACTTAAACTATAAGGGGAATGCATGATCATAAGAGTGTGTAGAAGAACTACAAGAGGGGGTGAATATTAGTTTATCAAATAAATTTTCTATTTTATGAAACTTACTTGTTAATTTTAATTGGAAAAACCATTGTTTAGAAAATGAAAGTAATAATAGAAATAGTGGTTTCAATTATTTTATATAAACATAGTTAAGGAAAATTTTATAACATCAAACCTTCCTAAAAATCATGCATAATGAGAATTGAAACTTCTAAAAACAAGTAAAATAAGACTTTAAAAATAAATTAATGAAGACATACATATTTTTTATAACAATTGCACACTTTAAACTTTAGCATTAATGAATTATATAACACAAAATATAGGTATCCATAGTTCTAATAAAGCTGTAAAGTTATTTATTCCTTATGTAAGGAATTATTTAATAAAAATATCTAAAGTACTCTATTTCTCGATTCATAGAAAACCTTGGCAAGAAATATTGAAAAAAATTTGTTTTCGTATCCTTGAAAGCCTTCGATCAACAAGATTAGAAAAAGAATTATAAATATAGAAAAACTCAACACATTTACAAAGATCCTTAAAAAGAGGATTATTTAAGTAAAAAAATCTAAGTAATTACAATTATGTTATCACTCAAAGTAATAAGATATTAAAAAATATTAGAAAAGCACACATATATCATTAATGATGAAAAATAACGATTCTCCTTGAATGCTACTCTTATTTATAAGAAAACCTCCAATGGTTATATTCTGCATTATTTAGATTTGGTGGAAATAGATTCAAAAAACAATATTCCATCACATACATGGTTCTATATATATTTTCCATCAAATTATCCTCATGTTTATAAATCAAAACATTGTATTTTAATTTCATCTGATAGTATAAATTTTTTTTTCTGGTGAAACAGAATTTGTAAAATGATGGATTTTGAAAGGTTCATCATGAGATCATGTTTGACTTTGTATGATAATTTTTTATGGTGGTATTTCTATAACTTAATTTGATGAAAATCATAATACATAAACTTCTTGATTTTTATAACTCTTCATCTGATGAAGACGGTAATAATATGTCTAATAAAGTTAGGTCCAATTACAAAAGGAATCTTCCTGATAAAAATATATTATTTTATGTCTAGAAAAAAATTTCCAAAAAAACATTCTTAAAATTATGTAAGTGTAGGAGTTGGTAAAGTAATAATAACGTGTTTTAATGATTCAAAAAAAAGAATAAATTTTTTTGAAATAAAATTTTGACTCAGCAATCACCCACTTTTTGGAAAAAAAAACATAACCTAAAATATAAAAATTAAACTTTAAAAACATTGAAAATACATACTTCCCCATTATTTTATATTCTTTACCTTTTTATCCATTTTATTGTATTCCTCCCTTTCTTTATCCACCTTATTTATTTCTCCCCCTTATATAATATTTGTCTAAAATGTTTGATTTAAATATTATGTTTTATCACTTTTCTCCCCATTTGTGGTTTTTAAAAAGAATGTGGGATGGTAGAAAGTGTTCCTTAATGTTAGGGAAATGAAAAAATATATAATTTTTTATATATTTTAAATAATTCATTCCAAACATAAACAAGAAAACATATTAACCAATGAAATTGGGGAAAAATTCAACATAAAATAATAGAGGAAGAACATTCATTTGAAAACATGCATTCAAAAATAAATTTTTATTATTAAAAAAATTCATGAGTCTAGAGATTGTTTCTTTCTTTGAGAGTTTTTTCACAATAAATATCATATTCTTTATGTATTATGGTATTTACCAGTATCAACCATAGCTAATTTTAACATTTAAACTTCTTCTTTAGGAATTTAAAACTTATTATCCTCTTGATTAATATTCAACACTTGTTCTTTCAAAAACTGAAAATAAAAGTTCCCACATATAAACATTAAAACATATTCTTCTATGTTATGAATCTTTTTTTTGTTTTATATTTCATCATTACAGGTAATGGTGAGTGATTTGATATTATCAAAATATATTTTATTCTTATTAACTTTTGAACTCAAATCTCTTGCAAGCTTTCAGACTTATTTAAATTATATTATTATCTTAAATATTTTCTAATAAAAAAATTCATATCGCTTTCATAATGTTTGAACCAATGAAAACATTCATTAAATAATATTTTTTCCTATTTTTATTTTCCATTGAAATCTTTGAAATTAGATTCATTTTGAATTATGGATTCAGTAAACTATTTCAAATATTTAGAACATTCCATGACATCAATCCTCCCATGTATATATTTTCATCTAGATTCAATACCAGGGATTAAATGAAACGAATATTTAGTATATTTAAAAATTTATTGAAGTAATTAAAAATTAGATAAATTAATTATGAACTTTTTTAAGGATTAGAATATATATAATCAAATTAATATTCTCGAATGGAATAAAGAGTAGGTCAAGAAGCACTAGATTTATCATTTTTTCACCAGATTTATCATTAGAAACTTATACTATTGGAACTCATTTATCATACTCATGTTACTATAAAACCTCAGTATAAGAATCTTGATCTTCGTCTTCCCCATAAGTTTCACCTTTGTTTTAATCTTAGAGATTTGTACCTTTTTGAGACTCAGCTAAAATATAAGTATAATATGTTTCATTACCTTTTTCTTTAACCTCTATAGATTTTATAATATATTTTTCCATTTCTTATTCACTTCTTGTATTCCCTTTTATAGTCTTCATAATAATATTAAGAACTTCAAAACCATATTTATATTGAGACTGTATAACAAATAATTACTTTCCATTTTCATTATCAATAGAAAGAGGTACTTATTTTTGTTAAATTTTTTATCCTCCTAATAGAGATACCTAGAAATAATAGGTTTTGTAATGGATAAGGGAAAAATTGAGAGATGTTCTCCTTGTAGTGAAACTTCTACATTTGAAAGAATTTTATCAACACATCTTAATAACATTTTATCTATTTGAGATTTCTCATTTTCTTTCTTTTGTATTTTCTTATTGTCATATTTTTTAAGAATTTTATAATCATGTTATCTCAAATAAAAGGCCATAGCCTTATCAAATACAAAACATTGATAACCATGCTTATGTTATTCTATTTTCATAAGATATGAAAAATACTCATTAAATATGGGTTTCATCTTATTTCATGGGAAATTTGGGAAACCTTCTCCATATTTTATCTTCTTAAAAAATTTGTCTTTCAAATTTTCTATTGGTAATTTATATAAAACTCTATATAATTTCTCAAAAAAATTCTTAAGAGAAGGAATAAACAGTAGCATTATTTTTCCGACAATTTCTTCATCAATGAAAGATAATTTCCCCCTCACTTGAGTATCCATATTTTGAATCATCTAAACTTGACCAAAATTTATAAAGAATCTAATTTATAATCAAGGAAATAATATAATCTTCAACATAATGGTTCCTCACTTGAGAACCTTAATAAAAAGGAAAAAAAACTTCGTAAGGTTGAACATTCTCATCTTTCATAAAACTTCAAAAACATATATATATCCATAACCATGACATTATCTCGTGAAAGGTTACTAGGGCCTACATCGGAAGCCTGTGGGTTGGGGCTTTTAACATTTTCATCAGCGAATTGATAGTACTTGTCGACACTGACGATCTGAGCCTCGGTGCAGTCCGATGATCTCACATAAATTGTAAAGAGAACAAAATTAAATTGAAAACATACCCATTTGAAATTAAAAGTCATGATTGACTGCAACTAGTTGATGATGATCCTCGCTTGAAGATTCCATAGCCAGATCCCTCTAGATCATCTACACGTAGTTCAAAAATCTATGGGAGTTTCAATCATTGAATTCCTAGTGCTAGCACAGAGATCCATCGATGATTTTGACATCCCGACGATCACCACATCTAGATGCCTTAAATACTTGAGAGATTTCTTGATACGAGCTTCTTGGATTGAGAGATTATCTCTCTAGAGAGCACGAGGAGATACATGCTTTATATTTTATTTCATGGAATGAATGAATAGTGGTAATCACCCAATAAGAAAGAGAGCCTCTTCTTTATTTATATTAGAGTTGGTAAATACCCAGCTGGGTTCCCCATCCCCCTTTTATTTCAACGTCCACAAAATAAATAAGTTTGATTAACTAAACTCTGTCAATATTATTTATTATTTTATCACATACTTGTAATATATATATAATTTATTATGTGATAAAATCTGAGCCATTTAAATCAACTCACTGTCCCTCTTTATATTAAACAAACCTTGAATATTAAAATAATATTCGTTCAATTAATATTATCTCATATTTAATAAACTTGTAATTACATTAAATAAATTCAATCCCAAATATTCATAACTAGAATATTAATTAATTTATTTAATTATTTTAGAGATTGAAAACTTGAACAATACTCAGACCCCAGGTTAGGGCCTACTATGTACATATACCTACTCAACTGAATAGGGATGATTCTTGAATATACTATTGTGTGTGACCCTATATGCCATTATCTTGATAGTAGTGAATAAATTCCACAGACCAAGAGCAGAGTCTAGTAACCCATCATATCCCCTAAAGAGATAAAGATTGTCATAGAAATGACTACCATCATACGAACATTGAATATGTATTATAATCTCTTTGTCATTAAATATCTGATAAAGAAAATGACACACTTGTGTCATTAATTTTTTCTATATTTATTATTTGTGGATCTTACGAGATGGATTTATCTTTGTACTTCATTGGCCGAATAATTATGAAGTCAGCACCAACCAGATCAACCAGGTCAAAGATATACAATTTCATAAACTTGGAAGTGACAAATCCTTTATTGACCATTCAAACAATGTCATTCCGCCAACTACACTCCCAACACATTCTACCTCACCAAGATTTCAATACCATGGTTTTTTCTTCGCATCAATGTATGTAATAAAATGATAAACATTGGTAATGATCTCAAGTTAAGAGACCAATAAACATGTCCGTAGATAGTAATGACCAATGACACCCAAAATATGTGGTGTTTCTATTGGCGGGTTTGTCCTCATGATCTCACTACTAGAGATAACCAAGTGAGAACTTCCTGAGAAGAATTCTCAATTCTTATGTTCCCTTAGCACCTGATAGTCAAACATCTACTATGTCCAGTTAATAAAATGTATCTAGACCATAGAACATATATTTAATATTATCATCATTGTATCTAGAGGTTCTCATTATAGACTATGATCTGCTATAACCTCTCGATACGACAATTAATCTTTGTACATTACCATTATAATAGTGGATGTAGACAAGTATACACTATAATGGTAATATGGCATCTTGTATAAATAAGTATACCCCTGATATTGTAATCAAAAGTACTATATAGTTGGGTCTAGGGCTCCCACTATTTCAACACTCCCACATGCACTAGATCCAAATTTCTAACCAAACATGTTAGCTACTCACATGATAAAGATCATGCTTCTGCGAAGTAATGGCTTTAATTTCTAGGCCTATGACCTGTGTGGCATAGCTACTATATGGGACCTCATCTGTTTGAGTAAAACATCTCAGGATAAGGTATCCCCGAGTATATCACTTTTGTCCATTGTCATAACTTGACAACTTGGTTAGTAAAAATATCATAATTTACATTATGATAATAATTTTCTCACTTAGTGCAATTCCATGAACTGGAACAAGTCGTTGAAATTTATAACTACTTCTTATGTACCATAGGAGCTACAATGTACTCAGTATTTGTAGATATGGCTACCACTAGCTTTTATGAGTTGGACTCACTCATATCCTTATCCTAACTGCGATATGAGATAACATTGATATAAGGATTACTATTTTGTATCCCAAAAAAACTAGTATACCTTATCCTCCATATTCTAGGTACACATCAATTTTACTTGCAAAAGTACAAGATTATAGTTCGGACTGCATCAATTGTAGTTCTCCTAGATATAACAGACATCTTCCTACAATAAAGTATATCACATAAGTATCAATTCTTGTACATGTTATGCAATACGTCATCACTAGGTCACATGGAACTCAACTCACAACTTTAATCTCTTCCCATGCTCCAAACATGTCAAACTGAAGAGATTATTCCATGTGATATTAGTAATAATTTTTAACTTGAATTGTTCCAACTTGTGTTTTTCAATACAATGTCACTCTATATATGATTGACAAGGTGTAAGAAACCATTAGATCTATTTGGATAGATCGAGTTCCCTAGAGTTTAGGTTGCTACTTTAAATCAATCACTTGATAATTGATTTTATAATGATCTTATCTAATAGAAAGACCAATATAAGTTTTCCATATTTTGAAAAACATATTTAACTTGAAAAATATTAGTGCTCCCACTAACCTTTGGTAGAAACTAGGAAAGGATTCATTTGAAATGAATGATCTAAGATCTTGTTGCTTACTTTAATCTAGAATTGGATTTCAGTAACTTGCAACCTTGATTGAAATTTGATGGTGTCATTATCCCTCTATGGTTTCGTCATATAGTAACCTTCCACGAAATATGATATTGACATCCATTGATGAATATAATGATCTCAGAATTTGGATATGTGAAGTAAAAATCTAATGGATTTAGGCTTACAGACTTTGTATAACCAATCGAGCCCTATTGGTACCAGTATTGAACTATCCATGTATCAACTCATTTTAATATCCACTACAATATTCAATTTATAATCCACTTTGCAATTTTATACATGGAATCCATCATTGAATTTTAATTGATCTTGTCAATATTATCATATAGCCATATACGGATTACTTGTAGGATTTATTATTCTTAATGAATAATGTATCACCAGCCATGTCGAATAAAAAATCATCACCATGATTTCATCCTTCCCACACAGTATGTGTGATTGGAACATTCATATTCTATATGGACTTGTGGAACTTGTTCCTATGTTAACCATTTGTGAATCTCGATCATTGACTAGGTCCAAGTCAATTTAGCTCCCACTATCTCTAATAGAGATGTGAACCCTTATATAGAAATGTAGTCTAATACTTGGCTATATCTTGTCTATCTTACAGAATTTGGTAATATCCTAAGTTTCTATTAGGATAATTACTTATATGCACCATGTGTTTTTCTTGATGCATGTTTTTTATATCTTAAAAAAAATCATTGCATCCTGACACATGATCTATGACATAATGGATTTTCATCATACTATGACTCGTATGATATCCATTTATCATTTATTAGTTAGCATATTGGTTATGGGTTTATGCTTTTATTTTCAAAGCACATCTTGAAATATAATGGAAGTTACTGCAGGTTATAACATTGATTTTAATTACGTCATAACTTTGATGTATAAAATGTGTGTTTAATAATTTCTCCATGCTACATTTTGTTGATCAATGTTAACAGGTAATAATCCTCATTGATCCTCTTTACGAACATCAATATCATGATGTAGATAATGTAACATGCATTCAAGAATTACTCCATGCTACATTATCATGATTGATGATTGCATAGTCAAGATATTCTTCGGCATCCCATCTCGAAGCAACTCATATCTTCTGACAATGAATATACATTACTATTACATTCCTTAATAACATAAAGGAATCTTATGAAGTATATTTACCTCTATATTTTATTTGGAAGAGTTCACACTATTTTGTTGAACTAACCCTAGAATACTTGTGGAATACTTTTATTTCTAAAGGTTACTTTGTCTAAACTAAACATGTCAATAATACCAAATGTTTTTAGTTATTCCAAACCTAAATACCATACTGGGTATTTTATTGATGTCCATATTTAGTTTTACTTGATAAAGAACTATATTTCCACAACTGGGTGGGTCTTACATTTTATATTCCTCATGTATTGCCTTTGATTCAAGTATTAGTGAACTATTTGTTGTGTATGTTACCAAAAACAACATTCATTCCAAAACATGGAATAATATCTCATCATGTCTAAAAGGGAACTTGAGATAAATGTTTTGGCTATACTAAACAACTTTTTCAATTTGAATCAATCACATGGAAATTAAAAGTTATGTGTTTCTCACCACTGACTTATGAATCACCCTTTATCAACTGCTTGGAAAAGACACCTTAATCTTTATAAGGTTCCTATACATTTTTGGATATTGTATTTAAATACACATATGTTATTGTAACATTGTATTCAATACCCAATATGTATGTTAGAAAAAATATTTTTATTTGATGAATATAAACTGAGTGAGAAGTGGGTACTTTCTTATTGTATTTCAGATTATTTCATCTTTAAACTTTCATAAAATTATTTCATTATGTGATGCAAGTAACCTCTTGTTAAATAACCAACCTCTTTTATTTGAAGGACATGATAAAGGTGCCTTTGGCGTAACTTTCCATAGGCCTTTTCGCATTGTCATTCAATTTATTTTCCATAGGAACAAAAGATGATGCTATATTTAATATTCTTATTACATGGTGAATGTTACCTTAATGGTAATAAAGTGCTTACTCTACACCATTATTTTGTATCCTTAAATAAAACTACATCAATTGGGTGTAAAAATTATATCAATGGGATGGTATGAAAGATTGTGAACATTCTTTCATTTCACACTCAATGAGTGCAATCACCACATTCATATCTTGCTTAGCTTTCTCCTTGTAAACTTCTTGGAGATAAGACTACATGTAACATCATCCATGTCAAGATGTAGCGACTGTAACTAACATCAGACGTTGAAAATAACATTATGAAAATACCAACATATGCTTAATTCATCTGTCTCATATAAGCAATTTTTACACTCTCGCTTGCTGAGGTGGCTTAAAAGGTTGGGACACTAACACCTTGAATTTTTCGATATTGTATAATTATGTGTGAGTTACTATACTACATTTTAGAAATTTTTTCTAGTTTATACATTAACTTTGTCTAATATTTATCTTCATTTTACTCTAGTATTATTTTTTATTTTCTACAAAATAAACTTTAGAATTTTGAACTTTTATAGTGATTACTGAATGTGACATTAATAATTAATTTAATAATAAAATTTATCCCACTAATTTTTTGAATTCTAGGAACCCTCTGTACTAGAATCAGAATACTCTTGAGTATTCTAGTTAAAAGGATCCCTGAACCACCCTTATAGTCTATAAGCTATGACTACACCACTACTCAGAGGGTCCAAAGAATGATTTTGACTAGACAACCGCATTAACTCATGATTCCTTGATATGTTGAGTGAAGTCCCATCTTCTTAAATCGTAATCTAATTTACTCAACACTTTCCTCTAAAATTAAAAAAATGCTAGCTATGACTATTTCTTTGAAGCAAATTTTAGTTAAGTAAACACACCACCCTAATAAGAACTTCATTGTAGTAAGAGGTACCCTCATTTATGGCATGAAAGACACCCCAAACAACCAGTTTTGTTCAAACTTAAATGATCGAAGGTTGTGGTGACATAATATTTCATAGAGGTATTTTTTTTTCTCTCGACGAATGTGATCCATTTCTATTAAACCATTTCATCTATGTTAGCGCGCTCACAACTGATCTTTAATAGAAAAACATATGTCACTTTTTTATGCATTTTATTATCTATAATTTTATATATTATTCCACTATTCTAAAAAGAATAAAATAATAAATAAATGCACAAAGGTAAAATACTACCCGACTGGTCTTGAGAATCTAAACAACCTAAGGGAAACATACTTGGGTCAAAGCTTGACTCTTGATGTAGATTTCCCTCATCTTGTATGTTTTCATTGCATATGAAGTATTGCCTTATCTTGGTGGGGTCCACGTCATATCTTGGAGTACCACCTCAACTGGGTAAGGTCCACGTCATGTCTTGCATCGTCATTGTCCAAATTACAAAAATACTCATGCACAGGAGAGGGGGACTCAGGTATAAATGTACATCATGTAAATATTGGGCATATAGGCCTTTATACATTTTAATGGAAAATAATGACGATGTGGAGACTGTCTATTTAATTCATTACAATCATCTCACGTAGTTAATAATTAATTAAATAAATAATTAAATGCAAACAGATAAGGGTCGGTGCTCAAGACTAGCAGCCGGGTAAAAAGGCATGATAAAATTAAAATTAATTAAATAAATACTAGGGTTATAAATTAAATTAAATGAATTAAATAAAACAAATAATTTAATTAAATATCGGTCTTTTAATTAATTTAATTTTTATTCCAAATTTATATTAATTAATTAATTTAAAGTCATTACAAAATTGAATTAATTTATATCTCCATGTATTAAAATTATTAACTAAAAAAATAATTTTAATTAAATTAATTTATATACTAAAATTAATTTACTTTAATTTGTTTATTTTGATTAATATAACTAGACAGTCCTGGAAACATCGTTTCATGGACTGTGCGGGTCGGGCCAAACCTACAGAGGGCTCTACTAGGCCATAAAGGGACAAACTGGGTCATACCGATCCGCCCAAACCCGTTCTTAGTTCGTCAGGTCTACCCGAACCATTTTGGGGCCAATTTTTCCCTTCCGAAAAAACTTGCAGACAAAAAGGATACCTCCAGGCAGGAAACCATGAGGGGGGATGAACTTTGCAGCGAGAGTGGTAGTCCTCTGCAGGGTTCCAGCAGCCATGATTCAAGGTTGCAGTGGCGTGGAGAAGGGTGGCAACTTGGGTGCTGCCGGAAGGATGGATCCACACTAGCAAAGGGTGGCCAGGAAGCGGTTCCGTTCGGGTTTCAGGAGGTGTGCTAGTAAGAAGTTTGGAGGAAATGCCTGTCGTGGTGAAGACTCAGTTCAGAGGGTACGAACCAAGCAGGCAGGGGGGTCACCATTCCAGTTGGGAGTTAGCTGCTACGGGCCGAGGAGGCCGGGATGGCCGGATAAGAGGCAGCAAATAGGAGCTGTACGGAGTGGAGGTCGGGGTCGTCTAGGATGGGCGGAAGGTGCCACACTGGTTGGGTGGTGAATCCCGGGTGAAAGCTGGCGGCGGTCGGGAGTGCCATCCCTACTACGTGGGTGAACTAATGAGAAAGCAGGATGCTGCTGGCTGCTGGCTGCGAGGTGGGTGATGCCGGCTCTGGGAAGGCATGTCACAGGCTTCTGGGTGTGACGGGAAACCTGGGCTGTGCAAGGTAGTCTGGTGGCGGCCTTGAGCAGCACGCACTAGTGTCTGGTGAAGTCCGGCGGTGGGGCTCTATCAGAGTACTGCTATAGAGAGTGGGTCTATGGTATCCCAAGTAAGTAAAGCCCGGGGGTCAATGGACCCCCTTTTTTTGTTTTTTTTTCTTTTTCTCCACCCCCCCCCCCAAATTTCCATTTTTTAATTAAATTAAGACTTATTTTTAACTTTTTATCCATTCATTTTTTTAAAATTCAGATCCTCTTTTATTTTTTTATGGTCAATTCATCTCTCCCAAAAAACTTTTACACCAAATTTTGATGCACGCCAGTCGTAGTGCATGGAAAAAGAAAATTTATTCTCATAATGCATCATAGAGGCTGATCAGGATCGTCTCACTTGAAGAGCTTTCTCAGTTGTTTACCCAGTTAATCTATATCACCTAAACTAATTATGTTTTACTATTTCTAATTAATTTAAGAATAAAAAAAATTAACAGTCCAATTAAATGTTAAAACTTATACTAACAAGCAATTACAGAATGTGGTTAGAGAAGAGAGAACTTAGTCTTAGGGTTGAATAACACAGGTTCATTCATTATGTATTTATTGTTTAGATTCAATTTGATAATTCCTTTATTAAAACCTAATTAATTAATTACATTCCCTTGATTTATTTAGTGTTTTATTTTAGTATGTATCCATCACACCAAACCACATGCCCTCCAATAGACAAAAAGGATAACAACTCAACCGATAATTCTATCCCAAAAAGACTCGGCTCCACCGAATACTATTTCATCCCTTATAGCAACCCCAAATATACCGTATGATAGGTTTGAATAAGTGAAGGAAGGGAAAATTAATTAATCAAGTAAAATAAATTGATTTTTGAATAGTTTCAAGGTGGATGACCACCACTCCCGTGCAATAATCCTGCCTCCACCAAAAATAGATTTAAAACATTTTGAATTTAAAGTGAAATACTGAAGAATACTGTGAAACCTAACCTAGGGATAAGCCTAAAGTTAGACCCTAATTTTTTAGGATAATAGGTCACGATGTATAGAATAAGAATAAAATATAACAATTAGATTAGGGTTGGAAGAGAAAGAGAGATTAAAGAAGATGGAAACACTTGAATTAAAAAAATGAAAATGCATTACATTTGAAAAGAAAACTAAATTAGAAAGAAAAGAAAAGAAAATTACTAAGTTATAAGTATGTACCTATGACTCCTCTTAAATTTTGTTTTTGAACTCCTCCTTCATCATGGGTGAACTCATCCTTATATAGACCAAGGTTTTCCATCATTCGGTCTTCAAATTTAAGATCTTAAGAATCTCTCTTTATGATTTCCTGCAAGTTCTATCCACCAAATAATTTACCATGGTTGGCCAATGAAATGGCCTAATATTGGAATGGTGTCATAAGGAAAGATGCTAAAAATATCATTAACGTTTCACCACTAAATTTCATCTTTATCAGGACAATGTAGTAAGATATATGGCTAATTAAATTCGAGATTTTATTCTGGCGGAATGTTTCCTTATATTTCCCCAAAGGTTTAGCATACATGGGATGATTTAATGAATTAATATATCTATTATCATCAACAAACGAATTATCAATTAAATATTCTTTCAAATAAAATTTTAATCACATCAATTGTATGTATTTAGACTGATTTATGAAAAATTTAGTGAGGTAGGGTCCACCTGATTGTACAGAATAATTATCCAACATGATTGAATTTTTCGGACCCCTGTATGGCCTAATTAAATCATGTACCTAAAAAAAGATGAATAAAATAAATATATAAATATAATGAAAAATTAATTAAGTCAATAAGATTTATATTTTAAAAGATATGTGTTAATTACCAAAGTGCTTAAAATCCGTCAATATTTCCAAATTAAGCAGTTTTCCAATTTTTGCACAAAACACATCATAAATCCAAATTTGATGCAAATAACTCTACTTTTTCAATTTATAGAGATTAAAACATTGCATTACATATAAAAATGATGAAAATATTACCTCTAACAATTTCCCCACACTTAAATTATTCATTTCCTCGAGCATAAAATCTCAACATGGAATTCATAGGGCACCAATGTTACCAGTATTCAAATTTCAATGCAATAAAATCATAAAAATTACCAATGTCCAATCTAATTTTATAGTTCCAAAAAAATATCAAATTTATTTTCCATTTTTTGAATAAATTATCAATTCATGCATTTTACTTTTCCCCATTGAGAAACGACGGAGCTTCTCCTTTCATTCATTCAAGCTTCTCAATTTATTATTATTAAACATCACAAATCATGATCTAAATCTCTTTTGAATATTTTATCTCATCACTCATGATACAATTAAGGTGGAGTTATTCTCATATCATGAGAACATGCTCCTTATCCATAGTATTGTAAAGGAACTACTTTCTCTACTTTGTAAAGACAAAAAGCACAGAAAATCATGAGGTCCTGCAATAAAGGTTTAAATGACTCTGTGGGTGAAGGTTGGTAGGTTTTGATACTTTAAAAATTAACGCTTTAGGAGGATAATATCTTAAGTACAATGCATAATTAATCAAGTGAAAACACAGGATGGACCTCACACAAATCCCCTTGAGAATGTGAAACACAACACCACCTCTTTTTAATGACATGAGACATGAGTCAATAAATGATTACAAAGAATGATATCATCCATGTTCTCCCCCTTTTTAAATAATGTCAAAAAAGGAGCAACTTAATCAATTTCTTTTTTTTTTTGATTTTTTTTGTAAATCTCCTGAAATGCACAAATTTATTTTAATTTTTTTCTCTTTTTAAGGAGAACTGGATGAAATGAAAATAGCATAATGAAATGATGACTCATGCCAAATTTTCAAATAATACATTTCCCAAAATGATAATGCACACCTCACACCACCCAAAAATGATACATATCCCAATGAACGCACACTAAAGGCCCTTCCCCCACTCTCAAACTTCAAATATTAATGCAAAAATACTAAAAGAGTGGGTATGTATGGAAAAATCACCTTGTAATGTGTCTTAAAACTATAAGGGAATTCATGGAATATATGGGATAATGAAGGATAAATGTAAGGGTGGGTCTTAGGTAAATATGTGGCTAGACATATTAGTTCCTAAATCATTTTAAATGTGTTTTTTCTTCACAATCATAGCTTTGAGAAGTTTCAATACAAGTTCTGGCAGGTGTCATGTCCCAAGATCACTCAAGAAATATGATTAGGACAAAATACGAAATATTTGGTCTAGAATTACTCTTGGGAATGCGAATATGATATTAGAAAATCACTCATGGCATGATTGATAATAAAAAATTAATTCACATGAATTTTTGAAATTCAAAAAATGAAAAATAGTAGGTAAATTTCATTTATATGAATTAATTAATTCCCACAAATCACGAGTCCTTATTTCAATATCCATACTTCACTTTAATTATCCAATTATCCATTTTACTCATTAAATCTCAATAACATTGATGTATATAACATGGAATCACTATAATCCTAAGAAACACATTTCTTCTATATATTTCAAGTAAAACATAATTCAAGTGTGGGAATTCAATTCCATTTTAAACAAAAAAACAAATATGTACAGAGTTTCAAAGTTAAAAATTAAAAGTGAACTCCCTTTTGAATTGAATCTTGGTTTGGGGGGGGGTTCCCTTATGCCATCATGAATTTAAAAAAAAGGATTACTCAGTTAAGTGAAAGGATCAATTCATTAAACCTCATAAATATAAGAGGGAGTGGGCCTCATGATACACTAAATCGATACAAAGAAATTAGAATCTAAATTTCTAGAAATCATGTAATGATAAGTCTTGGAACAATCCCTAAAGTGGGCCTTGGATTATTTTACTACCTGTAGAGGGCAGTACAATCTATTATCCATAATCTAATGGTGGTTGGATCTTCTTGGACATGAACCACCACATGTTTCTTTTCCCATCTTGAAGTTCTTTGTTCTTGTTGAAGAGAATTCCATAGATAGAGTACACTAGATCTTCTCCTTCGCAATGTGGTATAACTCTCATAGTGTGGGTAGGATAAACTATGGAACCTCCTCCTCTGCAGTTTCTACTTGTGAAACATCTTCTTCAAAATCCATTGGTTTCTCCAGATATTCTTTACAAAAATAATAATAAAAGGGAAATTCAAAATTTAAATTTGAAATATTAATTTCAAAATATTCCCTTTTAAGGTATGTATCTTGTATATTTGGTTCTTTAGGCAGATCCACTGTTATATTTTCATTGGATTCCTCAAGAATATGATCAATGTCCTTCGGGAGCTCCAGCTGTTCCTCAACAGGTGCAATTCTTCTTCTTACTCCAACCTATAGACTAGACTATCTGATTCTATAAAACAAGAGAGAGTGACATAAAATTCAGATTCAATAAAACCAAAAGGGATAGAGTCAATGAATGTTTTAACTCTATGTGGTGATTCAACTTCAATATTTTCTTGAGTTCAAAGTGCCTCTTATAGCTGTTTATCACTGGATTTAGGTAGGTAGTCATGCTCTTCCACCTCAAGTTTGGATTTAACTTCCTAGATATCTTCAGTGAAATTTGAGATGACCTGGGTAACTTCCTACATAGCCTTGAATCTTTGAATGTCAGTTTTCTGTTCATTGGCAATGGATATGAAATCTTCAAGTGAGATCCATGTTGCAAGTACTCTTTCTTTATGTTTGAACCTTATCATTAGAGCATCATCCCTTCGTTGGAGGTCCTCCTCAGTGTAGTCAATTTCTTCTTCCTACACCTGTGAGTAATTATTCCGTGCACAAAATTTTGAATTTGAATGCATCATAGAAAAATAATTTTTTTGATTTTTTTTAAAAATAATGAAAACTATATAAAATTTGAAATTAGAAAATGTAAAATAAAAAACCAATTATCTCCCTAGAAACGGTGCCAGTTTTGATGGATGCCTATCGTAGGGCATGAAAAAATAAAATTTATTCTCCTAATGCAACACATAGGCTGACCAGTGTCATCTCACTTGAGGAGCTTTCTCAGTTGTTTACCAACATAATCAATATCACCTCCACTAATTCTTTTTTTTACTGTTTCTAATTAATCTAAGAATTAAGTGATATTTAAAAGTCTAATTAAATGTTAAAACTTATACTAACATGCAATTACATAATGTAATTAGAGAATAAAGAACTTTGTCTTAGGGATGGAAATCACGGGTTCATTCATTTTTATTTATTGTATAAATTCAATTTGATGATTCATTTATTAAAACCTCATTAATGAATTAATTTCAATTTATTTATTTATTATGTGATTTTAGTATCCATCTGGAACACCAAACTACACCTCCTATAATAGTCAAATAGGATAACACCTCAATCGATAATGCTATCCCAAAAAGACTTGGCTCCACTGGATGTCGTTTTGTCCCTCATAGCAACCCCAACTCCACCATATGAAGGGTTTTCCAAATATAAGCAAGGGAAAATGAATTAATTAATAAAAATAAATGGATTTGAAAACATTGTCGTGGTATACGACCACCGCACCCATGCAATAATCCCACCTCCACCACAAATATATTTAAAAGATTTTGAATTTGAAGTGCAATAATAAAGAACACTGTGAAACCTAACCCAGGGACAAGCCTCATGTTAGCCCCTCATTTTTTGGGATAATAGGACACAATGGATAGAAGAAGAATAAAAGAGAAGAATTAGATTTGGGTTGGAAGAGAAATAGATATGGAAGAATATGGAAACACTTGAATTAAAAATATGAAAATGCATTAAATTTGAAAATAAAACTAAATTAAAAATAAATGAAAAGTAAATTCCTATGTTAGCTACATGTCCCTAGGCCTCATCTCCAATTTCAGTGTCGAACTCCTCCTTCGGCATGGAGGAACTCCTCCTTATGTAGTCCAAGGTTTTCATCCTTCAGTCTTCAAATTTAAGATCTTCCAAATCTATCTTTATGATTTCTTACATGTCCATCGAATGATTGACCATAATAGTCCAATTAAATGGCCGAATATTGGCATAGTGTCTTCATTAAAGATGTTCCAAAATAGATTTTACGTTTCACCACACAATTTCAGCTTCATCATCACTCTTTAGTAAGAGATATGGCTAATTAGATTTGAGATTTTATTCTGGCATAATGTTTCCTTGTTTATGTTACAAAACTTTAGCATCCATGGGTCACTTTAATGAATGAATATCTATATGATCTTCAAAAAAAGAACTACCCATTAAATAGTATTTCAAATACAATTGGAATAACATAAATCAAATGTAATTAGATCGATTTATGATTAATTCATTGAGGTGGGGTCCACCCGATCATCCAGAATAATTGTCCAACTTGATTGGATTTTTAGGACCCTTGGATGGCCGAATTAAAGCATGGTCCTGAAACCAAAGATGATGAAAATAAATATATGAATCTAAAAAAACTATCACATCAATGGAATTTATATTTTAAAAGACATGCATTATTTACCAAAGTGATTAAATTTTTTTCAATATTTTCAAATTAAGCAGTTTTCCAATTGAAGCCCAAAACAAATAATAAATCCAAAATTGATGCAGATAACTCTACTTGTTCAATTTTTAGAGATTGAATCATTGAATTACATATATAAAATTATTAAAATATTATCTCTATCTGCTTTATAAATGCTACTTAATTGAATTTCAATTTAATAATAATAAATTTATTATGATAAAATAATAATTTATTATTATTATATTATTATAATAATAAAATAAATATTATTATAATAATAGAATTATTATGGAAATTATTAAATTATTAAATTTATATTTTATTATGTAATTTTAATCATATATTATGAATGATCTAAACACGATTGTTTCTTTGGAATGAATAAAATTTAATTCCTGCGATCAAACCACAAAAACGATCCAATCCAAACAATTAAAATGGCCATAACATGGCCATTTGAGATCAAATTGACACACAGTTTGAACCACATGGACCATTTTTGAACCCTCTACTTAATTGTATTGCAAATTTAAATTTATAGTCTTAGAAAAGTTACACCATCCCTCTGATACCGCTGAAAGTTTACCAGGTTCCACAACAGAAGCCAATGGGCAGGGGATTTTTACATTTTCGTCAGTGGATCGATGGTACTTGTCGACACTGATAATCCAATCCCCATTGAGGTACTAGGATCTTGCGTAAATTCTAAATATCGAAAAATTAAATTTAAAACGTACCCATTTCAAATTCGAAGTTGTGGTTGACTGTAACTAGTTGATGGTGATTGTCACTTGAAGAGTCTATAGAAGGATCCCTCTAGATCATGCACACATGCTTCAAAAATCCACAAGAGCATCAATTATCGAATTCTAGGTTCTAACATAGAGATCCGATGAACCTTTGGACATCTCGACGATCACCACATAAATATTTCTTCGATGCCTGAGAGATTTCTTGATCCAAGCTTCTTGAATCGAGAGCTTCTCTTTCAAGAGAGCAGGAGGAGGGAGATGATATGGATCTCATTCCATGGAATGAATGGATAGTGGGAATTATCTCACATGAGAGAGATCCTTCTCTTTATTTATAGTGGATTTGGTAAATACCCGGTTGGGTTCCCCGACCCCCATTCATTTCAACGTCCACTAAATAAATAAATTTGAGAAACTAAACAGCATTAATATTATTTATTATTTTATCACATACTTGTAATATATATAAAATATATTGCGTGATAAAGTTTGATCCATTTAACTCGACTCACTATACCTCTTAAAATTAAATGAACCATAAATATTAAAATAATATCTGTTCAATCAATATTATCTCATATATACAAAACTTGTAAATACATTAAATAAATTAAATCACAAATATTTATAACTTAAATATGAATGAATTTATTTAATTATTTTGGTGATTGATAACTTGGACAATAATCAGACCCTATTGTGGGGACCACTATGTCCATATACCTTTTTGACTGAATTGGGAAGATTGTTGAATACACTATTGTGTGTAACCCTCTAGGCCGTTATCTCCATAGCAGTGAATAAAATCCATAGACTCAGAGTGGATTCTAGCAACCCATCATGACCCCTAAAGAGATAAGGGTATTAATAGCAATGACTACCATTATATGAACACTAACAGTGTGCTATAAACTCTCACTACAAAATAAACAGTGTTTAGCGGCGGTTTTGTGGCAGCGGTTCACAAAACCGCCGCTAAACGTTTTCCGAAATACGTTTCGCGGCGGTTTTTAATAAACCGCCGCGAAAACTTTGTTTTTTTTAAAAAACCCCGACCCTTCCCTACCCCGACCCCCGTTTCCCCCGACCCCCGTTTCCCCGGCGTGCTGCAACCCTCGCCCGCAGCCCCCCGCGACCCCCCAGCGATCCCGCGACCTCCTTCGGCGACCCCGCAACCTCCTCCGGCGACCCCGCGACCTCCTCCGGCGGTGCCTGCGACCGACAACCCGCGACCCCCTTCTCCCGACGACCTTTCTCACTTCGACCTCGTCCCCAAAGTGATTTTTCTCTATTATCACATCCATCTTGATGATTTGTTTCTAATTGGATCTGAGATTCATTATATGGGTCTCTTGGTAAATGGATTTATTTTAGTTTTTGATCCTATTGGTATTTATGTCATTCATTTTTAAAAAAATTATGTGTTTTAGGTAGTAGGCTTTAAAGATATCTTTTATTTTATAATCCATACATGCCATATCATTTTTTGGATTATATAAGTTGATTAATAGATTGATTTATGATTCTTATAATGGTTTGTTTTTTGAATTATTTGATTAAATGATTTATTAATTTGGTATTGATTTTGAAAATGGATATTGAATCATGTTTTATTTGAAATTAAGTAGTTTGATTATTGATGTGTGATATTCCCTCCAAATAGTTTGAATTTTTAATTTAAATCCTACATGTATGGGTCATTTGTGAAATTTAAATCCTTTATGTGTGGGAAAATTAATAAATTAAATCCTTCCAATATGGGCTACGATATATGGGATCATGTGGTACTTAGTAAGGGATATAATAAGAAAATAATTCTAGGATGAATTGTGGCTACCTATCAATGATTTACACTAAAAATATAACTAAATATTGTTTCCATAGTGGATTCACTTATCAGGGTGATTACCTCATTTAAGGGAACATATTTTAGGGATATATATGTAAATAGTCATTTGACCATAGATTTAAAAGGATCTTAGATAACCTATATCTAATATACCATAGGAGTATTTTCTATTGTTTTCCTTTCCAAAGAGGTTATTTATAAATACATTATGAAATGGTTTAATCACATTTATTTTAAATGGAATATGATGTATCAATTTGATTATTCTTTTTAATATATTCTAAAAGGGTGAATTACCATTTGTTAATATATATATATATATATTTTATTATTTTATTTTCCCTTAATAAGAATAGCGGCGGTTTTATTTTTCTAAAGTCTCCTTATGAAAAACATGGTGTAATATTTCTAATATTCATTTTCTCACACCATACACACGACCATTGGGTGTGTTCAGGTCCTTTTTTATAAAATGTATGTAACGGAAAGGTTCCTCATAGAAGTCATGGGTATCCATGTTAGTAGGGTGTGTGATATTTATGGTTACATGGTGTAATTTTTTTCATCATATCACATGGATAAGGGTTGGGATCTTAAAACCTCCCCACCTTATAACATATCATCACATATCCAAACTTCCCAAGCATCACAGCACCCCTAAGGCCAATTTTAGTTCCACAGACCCACCTATAAACTTCCATCTTCTAATATACTCCTTGAACTCAACCATGTTATAACAACACTCGGACTAAGGAAAAGGTCCTACCTGAAAACATTTTCCCCAACCATGAACCACAATTAAAACCCAATTATCTTTGAGGACGCATCCACCTCAACTATTTATTATCAACATAAAATTAAAATTAAAGGTTTAAGTAATGTTACTATACCACCGCACAAGAGGATATCGATAAGGTACTACACTACCCTGTGGAGAGCCAATCAGAACACCTTTGTTCCAATCCTCTCCACAACTCATGGCCCAAAATTCTTAGCACCACCTCACCTAGTTACCAAAATTATAATGGTGACACAAACTCATTATCGCTGAAGGGATACATAGATTCCAACCACATTCTCTGACCTACATCAATCCAGAACTCAAGGCCCAACAGCCTCACTCCATTTCAAACATCCAAAGCACAACCCAAGCATAACCTTCATCTCAAGGTATTCAACCATCCAAAACCTGATCCAACACCCATCACCAAAACTAATACACTAATATGGTTCCTACCTGAGACCATCTAACTTGAAACTCTAGCCACACCATTAATCGATTACTTTCCTTCCATGGTTCTCAACACCATATTACTTACTTTGTCACCACAATTTTCTAGTTTTGAGAACTTCACTCATCATAAAAGAGGTCAACAGAACCTCAACTCAACCTTCAAAACTTCCCTAACATGTTTTCCAACTCACAACATCCATGAAAACTCCACCCAATTCTAGCATTCATTATTTATGCCAAAACTACCCAGATTTTTCACACTCTCACCATCCATATCTCAACCAAGGACTACTTGGTTCTTCTTCAAAACCCATTCACATTACTAGGATAAACATATCATTTCAACATTAACTTGAGGTGCCTCGTAGCCCACCACATCCATTCCCTTTCTATCCAACTACGTCTTTCCATTCCTACTAACTCACTATGTTGGTTCCCAACTTCCCCTATTGGCATGTCGCCCCTCTACCCAAACACGAAGCCTTCTCACTTAAGGTATACCTCCATCACCTACACACACCATATCCAAGTTCCACCTGGCCTTCCCTAAGAACCCCCAAACATGTCCCTTATAGGTTTCTATTTGGAACCTTGATTCCTCCACATCCACTCTACAGTTTTCTCCACATTTCCATGACTAACATAATTCTCTCCACCTTAGGAGGGTCATTATCACTAATTTATTCAAGAAATTCAAACACCATGTCTCATGCTTCCATCACAATATGAACCCCAAAACTTAAATGTGGGCATTTAGATTTCCCTAGAACAATAAAACAAACATTACCCATTGTGAAAATGGTTTCAGTGAATGTAGTTAACTTGATTTAAAATGCATTATGATCAGTTTCGATCACACATCAATGGGGTGTTGTTTGAGGCAACATAAATGTGTGATCGATGGTGTTATGATAAGTGTGTATCCCGATATTCTTATTGCTCCTCAATGAGGTGTTGACGCTGTCTCCTATGGACCAGACTTGTTCAGTTGGTCTGAAATGGTAAATGTGGTCAATGAATCATCTTTATTATATTATGCATACTTTATGGTCAATGGTTCATCTTTATTATATTATGTTTCTGTAATCTTACACTATCGTATATTTTGTTTAGGAACATTGTGATATACATGGATAAAAGCTGGATCACATTACCAAGGAACACACCTTAATATGTTAAGGGTTTGAATGGGTTTTTAGATTTTGCAATTTCTAATCGATCCGTTGAAGGGAGAATAAAATGTCCATGTCCTAAATATAAATTTAGAACATGGTTGAAGAGAGATGAAGTTTATGAACATTTAATACTAAAGCAATTCCCTGAGCAATATTTGTGTTGGATTTGGCATGTAGAATCAAACAATACAGAAAGATTGAGGACTGATGTTAATCCACAGAATGAGGTCCCAAGTTCTTCGACAATGGAAAATGAAATGCAAAACCTCATAAATGATGCATTCGGCACTGCAAGACACCACTATGAGCATCAAAACATATCAGAACAACCAGAAGAGGGTGCTAAAAATTGCAACGTGACAAGTGATGTTTCTGAGACTGTAACACAAGCAGATCAAGATTGTAACATATCATTGGATCCTCTTGATTCTGTGGAGCCAAATGTAAGGGAAAACTTCAGTGAGGAAAATGCATTTCATGATTTAGTTGATGATGGAAATCAAGAGTTGTATAGTGGGTGTTTGAAATATTCAAAGATTTCATTTCTACTAAAGTTGTACCATATCAAGTGTCTATGTGGAATTACAAATAAAGAAATGTCCATGTTATTGGAATTGATTCGTGATGCATTTCCTAAAGCAAAAATCCCAGAATCGTTTTATGATATGAAAACAGTTGTTAACAAGCTTGGTCTGAATTATACAAAAATACTTGCGTGTCCCAATGATTGTATGCTTTACTGGGGAGAGGATTCAAGTAGAGAGAATTGTAAGAAATGTTCTTCTTCAAGATGGCAGTCAAAGGGTGATGTTGGAAGTATGACTGAACATAATTTCACGGAGAAGAAGAAAAGGAACACACCTGCAAAAGTTTTGCGTTACTTTCCTTTGAAGCCTCGATTGCAAAGATTATTCATGTCATCAAAAACCGTCGAACACATGAAGTGGCATGCTGTAGATAATAACAATGATGGGTTAATGAGACATCCACGAGATTCCCAATGGTGGAAGACATTTGATTCATTACATCCATATTTCTCAGCTGATCCTAGGAATGTTCGATTGGGATTAGCTGCTGATGGATTCAACCCATTTGGGACTTTGAGTACGAGTTATAGCATTTGGCCAATTGATTTGATCCCTTATAATCTGCCTCCGTGGATGTGTATGCAACAAACATCTTTTATCATTTCGATGATTATTCCTAGAAAACAAATGCCTGGAAATGATATTGATGTATACCTGCAACCTTTGATTGAAGAATTGCAGGAGTTATGGAGCAACAGTGTTGAGACATTTGATGTTTCCTCTAAAACAATGTTTAAAATGCATGCTTCTTTAATGTGGACCATTAGTGACTTCCCTGGGCTTGGGAATTTATCTGGTTGGAATACTTATACGGGTTTGCCTTGTCCCGTTTGTAACTTTTATTTCGAGCCCAAACAGCTACCTCAAAGTAGAAAATGGTGCTTCTTGTGCCATCAAAGATTTCTTGATGCATCTCATAGATTTCGGCTGAACAAATCAAAATTTAATGGTTGCATTGATCGTAGACCACCTCCAAAGTTGTTAACCAGTTCTGAAATATTGACACAACTTTAAAATGTTAAAACAGAATTTGGGAAGGTTCATCATTTGAATGATAGCGGAAAACGAGTGCGAAGTGCATCGTCAAGTGAAATCAGAACGCAACAATGGAAGAAAAAAAGTATGTTCTTCAAACTTCCGTATTGGGAATTTAATTCTTTGCGCCACAATATTGATGTGATGCATATTGAGAAGAATGTATGTGATAATTTTATTTTCACATTACTTAATGAGCATGGAAAGTCGAATGATCATCTCAATGCTCGCAAAGACTTACAAGTAATGAACATAAAACTTGATCTCTGGCCAGATGAGAATGAAAAGTATGCTCCGGCCATTTTTTCATTGAAAAATAGGGATAAAGATACGTTCCATCAAATTTTAATGAATGTGAAGGTATCTGATGGGTATTCGAGTAACATATCGAGGTGTGTTGACTTGAAGAATCGTAAGTTATATGGATTGAAAAGTCACGATTCACATGTTTTGTTACAACAGTTACTATCAGTGGCATTGCGTACATTATTACCTAAAAAAGTTACTGCTGTTGTACTCCATTTCTGCACATTTTTCAGACAGTTATGTGAGAAAGCTCTACATCCATTTCATCTTGACAACCTACAAGAGAGGTTTGTATTGACCCTTTGTGCAATGGAGATGATCTTCCCTCCATCGTTTTTTACTGTCATGATGCATTTAACTGTGCATTTGGTTGACGAAGCTAAATTAGGAGGCCCCGTTCATTATCGATGGATGTATCCAATTGAGAGGTATTTTATTTATATGTTTCTAGTTAAGTAAACATTTTTTGGCATTTAAATAAATGCATAATATTATTATTATTTTTCACAGATATCTTGGGCATTTGAAAGCATACGTGAGAAATAAAGCTCAACAAGAATGATCTATTGCTGAAGGCTATTTGGTCGAGGAGTGTCTCACCTTTTGTTCCAGAAATATGGATGATATTGAGACAAGATTTAATCGAGTTGGACGTGTTGAAAACACATCAACTCAATCTCAAATGCATCAGAAATCAAAAATATTTCCTGCTATTGGCCGATCAGTTGGGAGGACCTCATACGCGACACTAACAGAATTGGAATTATTACAGGCTCATAGATATGTGCTGCTGAATAGTGAAATTGCAGATCCATTTATTGAATAGTTGAGTATACAAACAATGAGACGAATGAGAAGCCGAACACGAAATGAAAAAGATATAACGAAAGCTGTGAATAAAGAGCTGGTAGAATGGTTTGCACGACGTGTAAGTTTATAAATATTGCAATAAATACGAATATTACTTTGACACATACAATTTGCAAATCTATTAAAAATTTTTTTTTCAGATCATGAATACTGATACTCGAGCTGACTTTTCAGAAGATTTGAAGTTTCTTGCTAGAGGTCCTATAAAACAAGTTAAAAAGTTCAACGCTTATAATGTGAATGATTTTAGATTTCGTACAGTCGATCGAGAAGTGGGTTTGAAAACACAGAATAGTGGTATTTTTACATTTGCTGAAGTGGAATACTATGGGAAGATGCATGATATTATTGAATTAAACTACCATGGGCATTTTTCTGTTGTTTTATTCAAATGCAAATGGGTCGATTTTATCAGAGGTGTTAAAAGAGATTCCTTGCAATTTACTTCTGTAAACTTATCTCGCTTGATGGATGTTGGTGATCGTGAACTGCATGATCCATATATCCTAGCATCGCAGGAAAAAATGGTATATTTTGTAAATGATGTTGTAGATGAAGGGTGGAGTGTAGTTACTCACGTAATACAAAGAGATTTGTATGATATGGGTGATGAAGTGGAAGATTTGACCTCTGCAATTGATTTTCATCAACCACAGGAAGCAGAATTATTTGTCCATCATGATATTGAAAATATTGGTCTAGCAAGGATGAATGAAGTGGATGAAGCAATGGAGCAGGAAACCGACATGATTGAAGGGGAAAATGATTGTATGTACAATTATTTATTCATTAAGCAACTACTTGTTTCATTTCTGTAGTCATTCATTATCATTGTAATATATATTTTGTTTGTTAATACTGCACATCTATTATCATTTTTAATTTTTTTTCTGCTTAAATTTTTTGAAATATATATTCTGAACTTAATTTTATTTGATTAAATGACAGGAATTCCAAGGAAGAAGTGGTACACTATTCCTTCTTCTTCTGCGATAGATGACGATCCGTCTGTCCCCACGACATCATCTCCCCCTGCACCATCTCTGACACCATCAGTGGATGCCTCATTAGAGGATGAGTCACCACCTCCCCCTATAGGAGCTTCAGCATCGGGGCAGCGACACGCCCCCTCCAGTTCATCACGGACATTCTGGAGGGTCGCAGTCATAGGTACAAATTTTAATTAAATAAATTTATTGCATTTTGTTTATAGTAATTGTTTGCTCATTGCAGATGAAGACAATGAAATCGTGGAAAAAGACATAAAAAGTTTTGATGTTTGGAACATGCATGGAAAGAAGATAGTGGTGCCATTTGATTATTATGGGGTCCCGACGGATGACGCCGCAGGTTTACATGGTCAGATTATAGGTCAGCTGGCAGCGGAGCCCGTTTCCCTGCCTATTTCGTATGATGATTGGAGGCATATGCCTCCAAACTGGAAAAATAAAGTTTATGATTCTCAGATAAAGGTAATTTTATTACTTTATGGTTTAATTTAATGTCATTTTACTAATACATTCAAAATGAATTTTTATATATAGATGTTCTTCCACTTTACCGTTGCTGATGTGATAGAACGGAAGTGGACATTGAAAAATCTTGGAAAAAAATGGAAAGATTTCAAATGGAGGTTGTGGTGTGATGTCAACGATTCTTCGTTGACCGTGCAGCAGATGTATGAGAAGATACCCAGTGGGGTACCGAAAGAACAGTGGAAGGTTTTTGTCAATAGACATCATGATGAGAAGCGGATGGCATTGAAATATATATTATTATATTATCCTCATTTTACATTTATACATGTACATGAAGAGGAGATAGACATTGAATACAATACTGTTAAATTGAATTTTATTTTTTTCAGGATCTCTCAAGAAAGAATGCTTCAAACCGGGTGAAGCAGGTAATCCCACACACTGCGGGTTCAAAAAGCTTTTCAAGAAGCCGAATGTCATTGGTAATCTTTTAATTAGTTTAAATATTTATAAGATAATATTATCTATTTAACATATTTGATTGATGATTTATCTTTGTTTAATGCAGTCACAGAGTTTAGGGCATGAAGTATCCCGAACAGAACTGTGGCTGGATGTTCATAAAAAACAGATGGAAGTTTTGTTAATGAACCTACCAGAGAAGTTGGGGTATGAAGTCAATTATTTATTATAATAATTTAATATCAGTTTTTACTGTGTTAATATATATTGATATTTGATTTATAGGTAAAAATTAAAGAAATATGGGATGCCAATCCTGGGCAATCCTACTCAGTCTCCCAGGATGACCCGGTTGGTCAAGTCCTTGGGAAGGAGCATCCTGGTAGAGTGCGCGGGATGGGTTTGGGACCCGTACCATCTGAGGTCTTTCGCATGTCATCAGGGATTTCGGCCTCATCTACACTTTGTTATAGTCATTTCATACCTAAAGATGCTCAGAGAGAGATGTCTGCTCTACAAAACACAGTTCACCAGCAGGGGGATCAGATATCTGCTTTGCAGAAAGAGTTGCTTGAAATACGTCAACATATGAGCAGATATGCCCCGGTGGTAGTGCATCGGGTAGTGGTGAGCAGGTAAATCACAAAAAAATCAAAATCATTTAGTTTGAAAACTTTTATTGGTTTTAATTTTTATTATAAATATGCAACAATATTTAATTTTCAATATAATGTTCTTACAGGTGGCAGCAGGTGGTGGAGATGAAGGTGGAGAGGGTGACGATGCAGCATCAGATGATGCGTAGTAGTATTGTTGATGTGTTGAACAAGTATGATAACAGTTGGTTTGTATATGTAACATTTATGGCACATAGTTGCCACCAAACATTTCCATGTCCTAACATTTTCTTGATTTCTCATGTTTCCTTCTATGCATTTCATTTATTGTGTTCTGGATTCCTCATGTGTTGACAAAAATATTATTAATGTAATATGCATGTGATGATACCACATCCAATGAGAATACCATATATGTAACCCATATTCATACCCCTATTGGATCCATATCCAATATGTATCACCCTAAAAGACCAATCCCATGACCATAAATCGCTAAGGCATGAAAGGTTAATGATAAAAGGCTCTGTCATGGCCTTAAAATTTTTACACCACTCCAATGGGTCCATGAATACCAATTTGTTTTTAGTTTAGGCATGGTGGATGTCATTGGATTCGGTGGATGTTGGTTGGAAATTGGTGGTAATACCTTCCTTCTTCTTGGTTAGTTTCCTCTTATTATTCTCTTGGGGATTCAATACAATGATTCCTTTTTGGTCTAGGGTCTGAGTTGGTTTACATTTTGATGATCTTTTGGCACAGTGTAGGTTTATTTGTGGGTTTTTCATGCATTTGTGGTTTATGGTCATTTCATCTTCAACCTATGGTGTGCTGCGAGTCGAAAAATATTCTTTAAGGTAGGGAATCAGTTATTTCTCTTTATTGTGTATCATGTATGGGGGTTTACTCTTGTTCAACTATGGGTTCTAGTTGTGCTGGCTTAATCAAAGATAAATAATTGGCTAATTGAAACTGAAGGGGGGAAATAAGAATGATTCACATGTTTTTACAGCTTTGATATTATTATGATATAATGGATTGTATGGTATTGATACCTTGTTTAAAATTATGGTCATTGGGGGATTTTCTTTCACTGGATGATATGTGTTGTGACTGTTGTGTCTATTGTTATTGTTGTGATATCACCCTAAAATGGAAATTAACCAACCACTTATATTTTTCTAATGAAATAGATACTCTATGATTATGGATTGTGTTACAACACTCCTAAAATAAAGTATCATGTGATAAAATGATCGTTGAAAAATCTATAAAATGATCCTTGATGTGTTGTGATGCATGTACATGATTATGGGATGATGATGTGTGGATGTGATATTATGTGGGGCTGATGGGTGAGATGTGGCTGTGGTTTTGGAAAATTTAGGAAAGTGGTGGAGTAGATCCAACATATTTTTTTTTCCAGTTCAACATTTAGCGGCGGTTTTAACCGCCGCTAATGCCATACCTGTGAGCATTTAGCGGCGGTTAAAACCACCGCTAGCGGTTAAAACCGCCGCTAAATGATGAACTGGGTAGCATTTAGCGGCGGTTTTAACCGCCGCTAAATATATTATGTTGATATTTAGTGGCGGTTTTCACTGCCGCAGAATAGGCGCATCAAACGCCTAAATTTAGCGGCGGTTAAAACCGTCGCGAATAGAAAATGCCAGATACCCATATAACCGCCGCTAAATGAAGAGAAACCGCCACTAAATGACGGATCTACGACACATTTCTAAAACCGCCGCGGAATCGAAAAAACCGCCGCTAATAGATTTCCGACGCCAAACTTAGCGGTGGTTTTTGTAAACCGCCGCCACACAATATAGCGGCGGTTTAAACCGCCGCTAGGACCGGTTTTTGTTGTAGTGTCTTTGTCATTAAATATATCATAAAGTGTGATGCACACTTTTTCGTCGTCCTTGTTATTGATTTATTATTTGTTGATATTAACATATGGATTTACCTTTATACTACTTTGGACAATGACTTTTGAATGAATCAACAACCTGTTCAACCTGGCCGGAGATATACAACTTCTTAAACATGGAAGTGACAAATCCTTTCTTGACTATTCAACCAATGTCATACCACCAACGACGCACCCAACACAAGCTACCTCACCAAAATTTCAATAACATGGTTTTTTCCATGCATCAAAGTATAAAATCAAATGATACAAATTATTAATAGTATCATGTAAGGAGACCAATACACATGTCCATAGATTGGAACGATCAATGAAACCAAAAACATGTGGTGTTCCTATTGGAGGGTATGTCCTTATGATATCATTACTAGAGATCACCAAGTGAGAACTTCATGATAAGAAGTCTCAATGCTTATGATCCACTAACACCTGATAGTCAAACATATACTGTGTCCAGTCAATAAGATATATTTATACCATAGAACATATATTTTATATTAATTTCATTGTATCTCAAGGTTCTCATTATATCCTGAGATCCACTATAACCTATCGATATGATAATTAATCTTTAGACATCCATTTTAATAGTGGATGCAGAAAATTATACACTATAATGGTAAGATGACATCACGTATAACTAACTATACACATGATATGGTAATCAAAATTGCTGCATAGTTGTGTCTAGGGCACCCACTATTTCAACATCCCGATCTCCTTTTCTAGGGATAAGATTTATTTATATCTATATATCCAATACTTTTTCATCTGGAAAATGATGGTTCACTTGTTTTTAATTTCTCATAAAAGGGAAACAAATAAGTTTCTTCCCTTGTATTTTTAAAACTATCCAAATTCTTAGGCACCGTATGTGTAATTAGGTTTGCTTCACCTTAAAAGAACAACTATTAGCTTATCCACTTGAAGAATAATTATACTTATAGAATTCTTAAAAAAATGAAAATTTGACATTATAAAGTGTTTATTCTTCACTAAATTAAACTAAAGAATTGAATTCATTAATAATATATATATATAATGTAGGTCAAGTTCATATTTTTCAATAGAAATTTGTTCCCAAAATTGAAAAATAATTACATATTGTTTCTAAGAATCATATTTCTCACTGTATGATCATTCAATCATACCCTATTTTACTACCAATATTCTCAATAAATCATTTAATGTATCCATATTTATTGATCATACAAATCAGATATAATCATAAGAATTATGGAATCATAAAATGTAGAGAAAACTGAGTGATGAGAGATATTGGTAGGGAAACATAGAGAATGAAGAGGTGGTGGCCCACACACCTTTATATATGAATGATAAGGGGGACACTTCAACTTGTCTAGATCCAACAGTTGATATTGAAACCCCCCTTTTTATTAACGGTTGTTATTAAATCTCGAATGATTTAAAATTATAACCTCTTAAGGATTTTTGAAATAATACAAATATATGCTTTATCAGATAAACAATTGTTATAATAAAGCATATATGTTTGAATAGATTTTATGAAAATTGAAATGATATAAATAGTGAAAACATATTATATCAATTGTTATAAAACTAGAGATATAGAAATTACAACTTAGATAAGAAAATTATAAACATTATTATGAATTTTTTTTCAATAACTGCATATTCTTTGTTTTGGGTAGAATTGTTTTATGGAATTTTTTCTTCCTGAAATTTTTATGTAAATATTTTCTAAAAAATATCTTCTATAAAATTATTTTAAGATATATTATTAGAAAATTTTAAAAATAAATTTTAAAAAATAACCTATACAAAATTATTATAATGGTTTTTCTAGAAACATTTTATAATTTTTTTTCTTGAAACAATTTATAAAAATAATTCCAATATAATTTACATAATATTTAGGAAAAACATTCTGGAGGGATAATAATTTCAAGAAAAAACATTAAAACATCAAAAGAATATACTCCACCCTTTTTAATTAGTTTATTAATAATACTAAATATAGGATCCCAAAATTATATAGAAACATTACAAAATGGGGGTGAATTATATTTTATAAAATAAATTTATTAATTTTTGAAACCTCCTTATATATGATAATCACACAAACATTTTTCTAGTAAATTTATGTAATCAGAAAAACAGTTATTTTGCTACTTTATAAAATCATTGTTAAGGAAATGTTTATATCATACCGCTTTCCATAAACATATTAAAAATAGAAATATAAACTTGTAAAAACAAGTAAAATGAAACTTTATAATTTTAGAAATAAATATATACAAATGTTTTATAAAATAAGTTCTATACCTTAACCTTCAGCATTAAGGAAGTATATAACCCAAACATTAGGTATCCACAGTTTTAACTAATCTGTAAAGATATTTTAACCTTATGTAAGGAAGCCCTATATACAAAGATGAAATGAACTTTTTTTCCTATACATGATAACCCTCAATCAGAAACATTAGACAAACTTTTCTACCTATCTATAGAATACCTCAATCACACTAGATCAGAATAAAATTATGAACACATAAAAACTCAAGGCATTTACAAATATACTCTAATATTTGATTTCATAAGTTAAAAAATTATAAGTAATTATGATAAATAAATTTCTAAAAGTAACAATATTTTATAAAAATACTCACAACAAATTTTTTATCATTAGTGATTCAAAACATTCATTTTCCTCAAATTATGTTCCTATTTAAAGGCAACCCACCAAAGATCATATTCTACATTCTTTGAAGTTGGATACAACAGATTCATAGAAACTCTTCCTTTACTTGAATGGTTATTCATAAATTCTTCATTAGATGTTTTTCATGTTTATAAATCACTTGAATGTATTTTTATTCCATCTATTATAAAAAACTATGTTTTTTTAGTAAAATATAATTATTCAAACCCAAAATTTAGAAAGGTTAATATAAATTTCATGTCTAACATAGCCTATAAATGTTTTTCATGGTGGTATTTTTATAACTTCATTTGATAAAAATCAGTATACTTTCACTTTTGAAATTTTATAAATCTTCATCTGATGATGATTGTAATTTTCTTTCCGATACAAGTGTGTCCAATGTCAAATATATTCTATTTGATAAGCTCACATATTTCTACATCATGAAAAATAAATTTTCTATAATAACATTATTATAACTATGGGATTATAAAATATAGAAAAGTTATAAGAAAATAGGTTTTTAATTTCCAAAAATAAGGTTATAAATTTTCAAAATAATACTTTTCACTAAACAAATAATGTTTTTGTCGACACACTAATTATAAAGACTCAAAATCTGGTGGTGTATGAGGTTAATAATGAGTCACAATCTATATTCCTCTTCACTAATATGCATCTTAAGGATCGAGAGTGTCAAAAATGATACTAAAATAATGTATGTGAAAAATTGTTTCAAATAAAGGCCATAAAAAATTCCCCCACACATAATACATTTCTTATCCTAACCAAATCTTTTGTCATATTCAATGGTAGGAAATAAATCTCAAAAAGGAAAGGATGAAAGCCACTTAGAATTGATATTTAGAATTATTTTTACTCATGGATTATCACTAGTATTATAATATGAATTTCCTCTATGAAAAATTGATTACTATTTTAAAAAAATTATTTTAATTCAAAATTTTGAAGATATTTTAACAAACCTAAATTTCCATCCAACTAAATGTCTAAAATTATCTTTACCTCCAAGTGAACAAAATGACATAATTTAAGAGGGAAAAATAAATAAACAGACCATCGGATGTTTGGAGTGAGAATTTATTGGTTAAAAAAATAACCCATACAATATTTTGATGAATAAATATTAAAAGTAATGAAATAATGAGATCAAAATGGATTTGAATTTTCACTTTGAAGTCCATTTAGATACATATCATATGAGTTAAATTCAAATTAAAAAGATAAAATTAAATAATAATCATATGAAATTCTCAAAAAAATTAATGGAAAATCATTTTATCTAATAGGGAATGATAAAATATTTTCCCACTTAAATCCAAGAGGTGTTAAAGATTAACCTCCTCAAAGTGGCTTCACAACCTTAAAATTTGAGAAAAAATGCAACTCATTAAAATTAATAACTGATGAAAAAAACTTTTTAAGGGTTATTAATAGGATCTAAATTAATTATAGTTTATCACATTAAAATATACTTCCCTAACAATTAAAGATAAATAATTTACCCTTTGTTGAACTCACGGTGGAATAACATTGAATAAAATTAATATTCTTAATCATTTCAAAATTAGTAGTGTATTTTTCCTTATTAGGGGTCACAATAAAGTTTTAAAAATTATTATTCTACATAAAATTCAATTACAAAAACATACACAAGAATATCTACTGGTTACTACTTAACCAATCAAGAGAACAAGAATAAAATATCAGAGTGGTTGCATGCTTAACATTGAATTTCAAAAATATAATCAATAATTCACCAATATGAGCATGAAATGAATGAATTAAATATTGATTTTTATAATATAATAAATTACTAGTAGGTTTTATGCAATGAATTTGGTATGTAAAATAACTTAAATATAAACAATATAATTAATTATAACACCCCACACAACAAGTAGAATTAATCAAAAAAAATTAGAACTAAAGTAGTAGAATTTTAATTTTAATTCCCCTAAAATAAATATTTAATGGTTTAATGTAATCATTTTAAATGTCCCTTTTCTACACTTAAATATGTCCCTCAGATATCCCAAATGTAGCTCCTAAAAATTGAGAAAGATAATAATAAATTTCAATGATTTAATGTTTAAAAAAACATATCAAGATAGAAGAGTTAGGGAAGTGTTATCCAATTTTACTACAAAAATAAACTCCTTCATAATTGATTGACACATGAGTAAAAAATGTATGTTTGTTGAAAACTTTGAGAGTGACACACAACCAAGAAAGATAATTTTATTCAAATAAACAGAAAAAAGTAAAATCATAGAAAAAATTGGCTTCCTTCTATGTAGTGATAAATTTAAAGTATTCAACCAGAATTTATCCCATATTGTGTTATATCCATGATTATACAAAGGATATTATTCATTTTTTTTCAACTCATTGATGTTTGTGAAAATCTTAACATATTATATCAATGATTTAAACACTCCAGCTTCCCCGAACACACTTACCAAATAATCCAAGGTACTATTATTTAGACTCATACCATTATTAGATCTAGTGTTATGATATTAAAATAGTTAATTAGGGATGAAAATAAGTGGCTTCAATTTTTTGTGGAAAGACTCACCTCACTTCCCAAAATCTCCCACACGCTTAAGGGATTTAACTACTTAGAATTAAGCACAGTAGTTTCTATAACCAACTCACTATTAATCATTGAATGATGATTAGAAAAAACATCATTAGGTAAATCAGTGAAGGATTATAAAGGTCTCTAATAAACTTTTCAATGTTATAAACAAATTTCTCATCATTTATGTTTTGGAATGTAGTAGGGTTAGACAATAGAACAATAGTTTACACATATTTATATTCTCATATTCAACTACTTTTTTATAGGATAAACTTCATAACGTTTTATAAATAATTATTTATTCTCTTGGAAATAAAATCTTCACCATAATAACTTATATTAGTATGAACAAAATTTCATTCCATATCTATAAAATAGCTAGATTATCACTTTCTAAAATCTCATCTAGCTAGGATAACTCATTTTTAGTAACTAAAGTATCAATACTCACCATTAATTTTTCCTCATCCTTAAACTACTATATTTTAGCAGACAAAGCATAAAATAGAGACAAAATATTATCAGGATAGTGGGAAGTGGTAGTAGATTTCTCTTTGGAAACAAGAGAGGGTTGTGAACTTTAAACTTCTACATAAGAAAACCATTCAACATGAAAGTTTGGGTGTGGATGAAAAAATTCATGGATCTGAGAAATAACCTTTCTAATACGACTCTGATGTTTCCCAAGCTTTTCTAGCTCAAGTATAAACTCAGATTTGATGTTATTTTCTTGAATTTTTTTATTAATAAGTCTTTTAAATCGTTCATGAAAAATTAAGCTATTATCCATACTAATATATAATATAAAAACTTACTCAACCACATCAATCAACTTATAATTCAACATAAGAGGTTAATCATAAAAAATATTGAACTCCTCTTGATCGTTATCGGCATGAAGGGTCAATTTACCCTCATAAACATCAATTTCAACCCTAGATATTGCTATAAATGGACATCCTAAAATGATTGGAAATTTATTATCACTTATTGTGAAGATAATTCACATATCAATGGTCTTTAAAAAAGGGGTGAGTTGGGATGATTTAATATTCTCAAGAACCCTATCTAATGAGTTTTTTTACCCTTTTCCAAAGGGTTAAATATAAATTTTCTTCCATTAGACTAATGTAAACTTCCATTTATTTATTTAATGAGGATTTTCCTTTAGATAGGAACTCATTTATCCTTAAAATGAGAAAATCAATAGGGATTGTGATCTTTTATATATAAACCTGCAATTAATTCACCCTTATAAAAGGAATAACATGTGATCTATTTTCCAATTATAGTCAAACTAAAGTTGGTTTTAGCTCTCAGAGACCTAACATTAGGAATAATACGTATGAAATAAGGTTGATGCTAGTGACTATGTCACAATGGAACCTACTATAAATACTCTGAACAATCCTACAAGAGATGATAAATTAAATGAGGTCTTCCAGTTTGGGAGGAATATCTTTGTGGAAAATGGAACTACAGTCATCATTGAGGTTTATAATGGAAAATGTATCCCAATTTCACTTATTATACATGAATCTTTTGATAAATTTAAGCCAAGAAAAAATAGTATTCAATGTGTCAACAAAAATAATACCAACAATAAATATACTAAACAATTAATTTTATTTAATTCAACTGGTTTGTTATTATTTTTAAGTCTTTTTAGAAAGGGGATTAGAGGAACATAATTATACAAGATTTGTAGTTCACTATTATCATCCTCAAACCATGATTTATTATTATCTTTATTAATAAGTTCACATGTCATTTTCAATTTTTCATTGGAGTTTTCACTTGAATATTCATAATTTTTTTTGGATACTATTATCTAGGTTTCTGTATTTGTTTTTGTCCAAGTAATCATTTTTCAGTTCTTCTAAAACATCAGATTCAACTTTTATAGTTTGTTTAATAACATTTTATTGGGGTTTTAAAACTGATATGGTAGTGAAATCCATCACATTATCTCTAGAATTTTTCTAAGTTGTGCTAGGAAGCATTCCCTTATCTCTTCCACATATATCCATAAACATTTTACCTAGTTGAATTTATTGGCAATGTATCCTTAAACCAGTTTCATTATTAATAGATCCAATTTCATCCAAAATATATTCCAACACTCCCTTTAACTACACTTGAGAATCATAATATCCAGCCCCATACTTATTTTGGAAATACTATTTTGATTATTTTAGAAAAGTAGGGGAATTATGTTTTTTGATCACTCCTTAATCTCTCCGAGAAATGTTTGGGTGATTTTTGTATCCAACATTGTATTGTTTCTAAAAAAGTCTCATTATTTATTCAATTCATAGATCAATAGTAAAAAAACTAAGCACTATCATTATCATGAATGTGAAAACCAATGTTCAAAATTTTTTTGGGATCTTTCCAAGCATCCAACAATGACAACGTTGTTCCCTAATAGCTGTATCATCAAAAATAGTTGTTCTTGTGTTTGTTTCATTTCTATGAATGAATCTATTTATTATGAACTTATTTTGATATTTTTGAGAAATTTTTTCAAAAAATAATTTATGTTTAACAACAGTAGATCATATAAATCTCCACCACAATATTGATCAAAAATATTTTGATTATAAGGTGTAAGAGAATTATAGAATGTATCTATCAGAATAAGGGGAGTAAATTACTAGTCTGAAAACTATATAATAAGTTATATAAATATTTCTCATGAATCATAAAGAATCTCTCACTTATCTTAAATAAAACTAGTTATTTTGTGCCTCACCTATATTTCTATATTATTTTAGACATAACTTAGTAACAAAAAAGTTGAATTACTCATCCCATGCATTATAGATATCCACATAATGGTTTTAGAACCATATCTTATACATTTTTAAGGAAAAAAGGAAGCAAACTTAGCCTCATATTCTTCTCACTCAACTACTAAAAAATTAGTTGTTGTACATTACAATTAATGTCTCAAATAGATTCTAATGAATCCTCTTCTTCCAGAACATTAAAGTATGGAAACATGGAAATGTGTGATTGTTTTATCTCACAATTCCTATTCCGAAAAGACAACATTATACATAAAAAAATACTATACATATATGGTAGCTAAAACTCTCTATGTTTATGTCTATCTGGGGCACGATTTTCATTCTGAGGAATATTAATGTTCTTATGTATATTTTTTTCTACCATAACTTCTATATTCTTCTATTGAACCTTATTTTTCTTTTTCTTTTAAGGTCATAATAATGTGTGTTTATTTTGTAAATATGTTTTTGAAGATCATATTCTGAATGTTCCACAGTGTGCATAAGAATTTAGGTTCTATAATTTAAAAAACATAAAAAGAAAGCGTAATTCAAATAAAAATTTATAGTAATGTTTTTAAAGTGATTATATCTCAAAAAATAGATTTTTAGAATTTTTAGAATTATTTTCATGGTCTTATGTGCCTTTCCCCAATAATGGTGCCAAATTTATCAAATTTTCAATAATAACACATTAACTACAATTATTTTTAAACCTAATGTAATACTAGTTATGTTTCTTTTAATAGTATCATATTCCATAAGAAAGGATTAACAATTATGAAACCAAAACAATGAAAAATAGCAAAAACAAAAAAACAAAAATAATGGATGATTTTCTATGATGAAGTATGTGATCTAATTTGATGTTAGAGAGAGATAATCACGAGATTATAAGAAATAAAGACAAAAATGAATTTAATGGGAATTGGATAGTTTTAGTTTTAAAAAAAACCACTAATCATACAAAAAATAAAACATAGAGATGGCAAATATCTTGTTAAGTAAGTGTTTCCTAGAGACTTTTCTAAAGGACTGACATGTATGTCTAGAACCCAAGAAGAAATATAAACTCTTCTTGGAGAAGAAATAACAACAAAATCTTCTAATTGAATTACTTACGATGAATTTAATGTGGCCAAAACATTTCTTACTCCATGTCATTACTTGACGTAAGGTAGAAATTATTATAAAGAATAATTGAAATAAGGTAGTACACTAGAAGAAGAAATCCTATTGTGAAATTCTTGATAAAATCTCTCTAATTTTATAATTTAAAGAGAATCATGAATTTATTTTAAATTTCCCAAAAATTATACTCTATCATCATCCATCAATCCATTACTTGATAAGGATGATATTAGTAGTGAATAAAACAAGTAAGAACACAAACCACCATGAAATAAACCAACCATAGAAATTGAATAATTTTCAACTCAATCTACTATAATTCTAATAATATTTTTTAGTTACTCATAATTGGAGTGTAAATAGTAAAATATTTTAACAAATATATTTCAGATAATGAATAAAACAAGAACCAAGAATATATAAAGATAAATATTCTATATCATAATGGATTTCCTCTCTATATTGAGATCATGATATTCGCTGTCATTATTCTTCGACTCTTGTCATGCCTCAACTCTCTATAAAATGATCAGTGTATGTGTGTCTCAACAAGGCTCAAAAGAAAAGACATGAACTCATTTTTCATCTTCAAGTGACATGGGTTTGAGTTTTAGACTATAAAAATCTCTGGCTAGAGTTCATCTTCAACAACATCTGTTTGAGAACACACTATGGTAATGATATAGTAATCTTCAACGTCATGCCTTCATTTTTCGAGTTCATCCACTATCAAGCTCCAATGTGAATAAATAAAAAGAATCTGTCTTGAAGATCATCTTCATCTATCAACAAGTTCAGATGATTCATATTTCAAAAACATCGATGAGGTTCAATTGACATACGACCATCACCTATCTATATGGTCATTGTTTCATTGAGCTCTAGTGAGAATAATTAAATTCAATTATACCACAAAAAATCATCATGTTCAATAGTCTAATTTTATTCATATTGGGGAGTCCCAGGTCGAACTCCTCATTCCCACACAAATAAAATAAATACACAGAATAAATATAATATTTTTAAATAAATTTCATAATAAAATTATTCAAAATCAAAGATGGAAAAAATATAATTTAGGCATAAAATTTCCCATTAAAACATGAAATTAATAAATTTTAAATTTAATCATCTAGTTGAAAACAAATCAATAATTAATGAATGGAATAAATGTTTTAGCATTAAATAAACAACAAATTCATGAAAAATGATGTTGTAAGACATATCAAATAAAGTCCACATCACTAAGAGTATTATGGATGAGTCACCCTTACAACCATGAGTATTATATACTCCCTCATTGATAAAGTAAAGAAGATTTATCCTTACCACTTAGATTATTGATTTATGATAGACATTATTTATAATCGAGTGTTTCCATTAGATTGAGATGTTATCTTCTATGTATATAGAATAGTTGTGGCCACTATGAGTGATGTGGATGTTTTTTAACATATTTTACACATCCTTTTTTGTATTTTTTTTATTATTAAAATAATATCTTTTGTTTAAGTATTATAATTTTTTTTATTTTTTTAAAATTACTAAAAAATGATCTTTATCAAAATATGTATTTTTTTAATTACTTTAGGCATTTTGAATTATTTAAAATTAATTAATTGATTATGTTTTTAATTTTTTTTAAATTTTTTAACATTTTAAATTTTTTTCATTATTAAATTCTTATATGTTTTTTCAAAATAATTATTTTATTTATTCATTTGTTTAATTAATTCTTTATGAAATTATTTCTTTAGTTAATAAATATTAACTTCAGTAATTGATCATTTTAATATTTTTGTAATTAATTTATTTTGTTAATATAATTTTTAATTACATTATACTTTTAATCATAAAATAAATATTTTTTTTGTTTTAATATTAAAATTTTTGTAATGCATTTGCCTCAGAATCCCAGAGTTGGTGCATTACTTTATCAAATTGGCATGATTACAAGTAATTAAGGCATGAAGGACCGATCGGTTTAGTAGTTTTTAAAAACTAAATACATAAATGGAACCCATTTTACATTGGGAATAGAAAACATAATACATAACAAAAAAAATGCACAGCATCCTTGAAACTCATTCTATGAAATCATCTTCATAACCCGAGGAAAGGAAACAAAATAATGGTGAACTCAAATTCTTAGAAAGGGTAAAGTGTAGTGGAATCTATCATGAATTAATAATAAATAATCAATATGAAAATATTAAAATATGATCATATAATGTCATATAAATAATCACATGATCTTAAAAATTGGCCATGTATATTCTATCTAATCAAATAATCACATGGAATAATAATAATGAATGAATGTGTAAGATACCAGACTTCATGGAGGTATTTATTTGTTTACATTTTGGTTTTAATCTATTATTTTTGGTTAATTAAATGTTCTTTAGGTGTGTGGGGAAGCTCAGGGGTGTTCTGTGGGCTCGAGACATGAAAGAAGGGGGAATCAGTCCATTTTGTGCATATTTTATAGTTTGCACCAAGTTAGTGCAAACCATGTGAGGGGACAAACAAACTGTGCGGCCTTAACCATGTAACTATGAGAATCAAACTCTCTTGGATAGAGGTAGGCACATGGTTAGCACACTATTTATAAAACCACGCGGATAAACCATGCACCCTTTAAAAATGTGAATTTCTAGTTCTTCCACCTCAGGTTTTTAGGTCCTACACACGATTATTCATCCCATTTCTTCTCCTCTTGCCCTTTTAAAATTCCGAACCTCTAATTATATCTTGAGGATAGATATTCTTCTACTCTTGTCCATTTAGATCACAATCAATTGTGGATCGATGTTCTGACTAAGTCTAATATCCTCCTTTCTTCACCCTTTTGGATTAGGGTTTAAACCTTGGGAAATATTCTTCCCAATATATAAAACCCTTATTTTTTGGTGGGATATAGGCTGAATATTTAACAGGTGGTTGAATCCGGATCCGAGATCACATTTAAGTGCATGTTCACCAATAGATGCATGGTAGTTGGACTACAAGTTCTATAACATAGTTTCATTATATATTTTTGCATTCTTGGTTTTGTTCTTAGTTATATCTTGTTGTGGTCTTAATTACTTTGGTATGGTTTGGTAAAATTGGAATCTAAATTATGAATATAAACCCTCCTGGTCCATATGGGATGCATCAAGGATGATTTAACTAATTTTGGGCTACCCATGGTGTGCACCGATATTCCCAGGTCTAGAAATTGGTTAAGCAAGTGAAAGGTCAAGGTGTGACAATGTATATACATTGTTGAGTATGTTGGTATGTTTAATAGAAGTGAAAAAGGGATATTCATAGTGTTTATAAAATTTTTAATTGCTTAATGGGTTAGTTTTCATGAAATGAAAATTATTTAACTACGTTAATTGAGATCATGACATGTAGCTTATGATTTACATTAGAAATGCTTGAGAGAGTCAGTGAATATGAAATGGGGAATATGTTAAATTGGTAATGGTATTTGAAATTTGAATATGTTAAATCGGATTTCATAACGTAATTGATGAATATATGAAATGGGTTTATATTAGGGAATTATTGAATATTCTTAGTGATTTAGGTAGAGGAATGGAAATTTGGCTAAATGGGCTAAGTAACAAAAATGGAAAATGTGTTAAAGGTTATATAATAATACTAATTTCCTATGTTTATTATTATGTAATATTATTATCCTATTTATTAATGTGTTTGGTTGTGAGATGGTTTGGGTGTGGTGAATGGATGAATAATCATGTTCAGATGGATTGAGTCGTGGGATAAAGGAATGAGGCACCTCCCATGGGCCAGGTTAGAATGATTCTCTAACTCCACCCACAACACATGAGATAGGGAAAGAGATAGAGCTCTAATCCCCTAATCGTTTCATTAAACCCATACTAAGGCTTCAAGGTTATGACATTTGGATGTTGTGATGTCTAATCACTAGTGAGATAGGGACTTGAATTATTCCCTTATACAGAATGATAATTTCCATGCATCTTTTTTGTAAATGATATAAATGCCTAACCCATGGATTACATGGTGATGATGAACTAATTAAGGAAGAATTAACATAATGAATTTGGAAATATGTTTAGTAATATCTAAGTATAAATTTTTGACTAGTGTCCCCTTTTCTTTACTTTATCTATTTTAAAATTATTTAATTCTTTAATGAACTATTTATTTTGACTAGATATTTTGTAGACACTATTTGTAGTGGCCATATAAGTTGTAATAAAACCCTACGTGGACCATCGTTGGGTGCCTGGGAATCTTTCATGCATGTAGGTCCGGAAAAAGTCAAGGTAAATATGCTTGGGAGTTGATTCATGCCTGAGAGGTACAAATATGAGGTTTCAGACTTGAAGTTAGGACCATTTTGGGGATTCTTCTATTCGGTTTTTTTTGTTTTGTTCGCTTAGCACTATAACATGACATTTCAATTTACTATGGGTTGTGGATTGTAACCATTTGGTAGATGACTATTTATGCATGTTCATTCATTATCCTATGTTGTTTCCACTAATCTATTTATTTACTATTGGGGATTACTTTGGTAAATTATGTATAATCTCCCCATGTGACATTTAGACCCTCACTTCCAGTCAAAAACCTCTAGAATGTGGGGAGGAATGTTTGAGGTCGTGTGGTGACCTGGCTTAGGGCACCGGTTTAGTGGATTCTTAGTTGGGGACGTTACAAAGTGGTATCTGAGGTGTTATTTTTTGTGACTTACTATTTGGGATTGGTATACAAGAGGTTAGGAAGGTTTCTAGCCTTGTAAATGAGCTCATTCTTACGAGTAGGTAACCCATGTACAAGGGAAAACCCAAGTCACATATGGTGGGAATTGTTGTTTTTATTGCATGTTGTTACATTTGATCATATTTCTCCATTGGGTGGTTCACTTGTTTTGTGATGTGACGCTATATGATGTTTTTCTTGTAGCCAGAATGGAATGAGGTTGCGAATTCATGCATCACTCTAGGAACCTATGTTTATGAGTGATATACATCAGGGTAGGCACACACATGGGACAAATTTTTTAGACATAAAGGTTAGGATTCATTTTATTTCCATGAATTGATGAAAATTGTGTCTAATGAAATTATACAAGTGGGTGAAAATGGTAGTAAAATGTTAAAAAATGATTTCAAACTTGTGCTTAATAAAGGGGTGTAAGTCAATTAAAGTGTTCCCGAAGTAATTTTTTATATAGAAAATGTTTTGAAATGATGAACAATGTCAGGTTTTAAATGATTAATATGGTCTCCCCATGTTAGCCATGGCTCTTGGTAGATATTTCCAAGGGTATTTTTCAAGGTATAATAAGTCATGTGTGGATAGTGTGTTCAAAATAGTTTGTTTATGGATAGTGGTGATCCTTTATAAATATTGAGTTTGGTATTGTAGAGAAATTCCACCATGAAGACATGTGATGATTAGGTGAAAAGAGGACTTTTCCTAGAATGATTCCCTAGTAGTGGATCAAGAAGACTCAATGGTTCAAGATAATAGGGAATATTAGTTCTGTGAAAACTTTACTTATTTTATGTTTGAGTTGACTAGGGTGTTTCAGCTATAACACCCTTCAACTTTTTACTAGAGAGGGTGGGACAGAGGCAGCTGAGTTCAGAATTGAGTTTATCTAGATGATTCTTGATCACCTAGTGAATCCTTATGGTAATCGAGTCATGTTATTAACATATATGTTACAAGGCTAGGAAAAGCACTGGTGGGACACTATGGTTTAGAAAGATCATGCTGAAGGAATGGTATGAATGAATTTTTAGGAAACATTTCTGGAACATTACTACCCGAAGACCTTGAGGCAGGATAAGGCTATAATGTTTGTGGGATTATAGTAGGGGGTTATGTTAGTGATGGGTTATGCTAGTCACTTCACTGATATACAATTATTTGTCTCGACATTAGTAGTAGATGATATGATTATGAAGAAATTCTCTAAGGATTGTCTTAGTAATGAGATCAGGTCATAAGTGAATATATTCCATCTGAATAGTTTTGCATAGGTGGTGGACTAGGCCCTTACATCTTAGTAAAATTGAAGGAAAGTGGACTTGTATTTCTAGTCAGGCAGACAAGTGGTGTGTCTTCTGATGGCAAGAAGCATCGTTTTGGGAATTTCCAACAGGGTGAAATTACATAGAGTATTCTAAAGAGAGGTCCAATATCTCAGGGTAGGGATCAGGTGTTCTATCACAAGTGTCATAGACCAGAGAACATGTGGGGTTAGTGTCCCCAAACACCAGTCATGTGTTGGTCATGTGGCGGGTTGGGACATATATAGAGGTTTTGTAGGAACTCTCGGTATCTGGGCATTAATGGTGGTCAAAGGAAGATGCCAAGTATGGGAAGGGGGTTAGTCACCCCATACTAGGCGGGAAGTTGGATCCCCATAGGACGTACCTATAGGGTTGGTGGACGTAGAACTCCAGGGAGAGATCATCTCAACCATCAGGGTTGTGCAGTGCAAGGTGCTCAGTCTAGAGCCTAGGGTTGAGGGGAACGTCATATTCACATAGTTCATTCTACACCTGGAGGTGGTGAGGTTAGACCATCTACCATTCGTGGTATTATTCTTGTAGTTTCCATGTTCTCTAGTGCATTATTTGACACAAGTTCTACAAATTATTGTATTTCATCACATTTTGTAGTTGTCTGGGTCATAATTATGGAAAGCACGAGTGCGGTTAAGTCAATTGATACTCTATTGGGGGTGAGATTTGATGATATCAGATAATTTAAGGGTTGTTCTTTGGAAGTTGGAGGATATCATTTTCTCTGGAATCTGTTTCTCCTTGAGATGTTATGTTTTGAAATCATTCTAGGTATGGAATGGATGGTGTTGTATCAATCCAATATTGATTTTTACTGATGTTAGGTAATGTTCACATATCTTGATGAAGAAACTAATTTCCTTCATGGTGAGTGGGATGTTTGATCAGGGTGTATAGGGCCAATTTTTTAGTAGTCTGGAGAACTCACAACCCATGTGGCTTTTCTTGTGATAGATGAAAGATGAAGAGAGCAACCAGTATTCCCTCCTATTGCGGATCAATTTCAAGATGTGTTTCTTGATGGCTTCTTGGGGCTACAACCCAAGAGAGACATTGAGCTTATGATCGAGCTGCTGCTAGGGGCAAGACCTGTTTCCATTCCACCATATCGAATGGCTCCAATAAAACTCCATGAACATAAGGTTCATTTGGAAGAGTTAGAGAGAAAGGGGTTCATATATCCTAGTACATTTCCTTGGGGATATCCAATGTTGTTATCCTAAAAGGTAGATGAATAATTAAGGTTATGTGTTGACTATAGAAAGTTTAATCAGATGAATGTAAAGAGCTTATTCCCACTTCCCAGAATCGATGACCTGTTTGACCAACTGTGGGGTTCTTTGGTGTTCTCCAAGATTGATTTGAGATTGGTATACCATAATTAGAGGGTGATACCTTCTGATGTATCATGAACAAATTTATAGAGCAGGCACAAGTTGTATGAGTTTGTGGTAACTCTGTTCGGGTTAACCAACACACTAGTTGTGTTCATGGATTTAATGAACTAGATACTTCACCCATACCAAGATCAATTCATAGTCATCTTCATCAATGATGTATTGTTGTACTCCAAAACTCATGATGACCATCCCAAACATCTTGAAATTTTCTTGAGTACAGTAAGAGAGAATAGGATTTACAACAATGTATCAAAATGTAAGTTCTAGATTAGTAGAGTTCATTTCTTGGGTCACATAATTTCTGACTCAAGAGTGAATGTGGATCCAGAGAAAGTGCAGGATATGGTGTCTTGGGAGCATCCCAAGAATGTTTCTGATGTTCAGAGTTTTTTGGGATTGTCTGGTTATTACCAAAGGCTCATTAGGGATTTCCCCCATTTGGTAGTGCCACTCACAATCTTAAGCAACAAGGAAATTAATTTTTCATGGTCAGAGGCATGTGATAAGGCTTTCAAAGAGTTGAATAAGTGGTTAACTACGACACCAATCCTAATCTTACCCAAACAAGGTAATGGGTACGACTTTTTATTGGATGTGTCCGGTGTTGGAATTGGGGAAATGTTGATGTCAGAAGATTAGGCTGTAGTAAACATATCAATAAAATTTAGGCCTCCTAAAAGAAATTTCCCTACTCATGATCTTCATATAGTTGTTGTTGTTTATGCCCAGATGTTTTTGAGAAATTACTTGTGGGGACAGTGGTTCACCGTTTTCACCGATCATAAAAGTACTAATTATACCTTATCTAAGTGGGATTTTAATCTTCTATAGTGAAGGTGGTTTGAATACCTACAATCATTTGATTTCAATTTGGTTTACACGCAAGGAAAAGGGAATAATGTTGTGGATTCTCTGAGCTGAAAGACACAGAATTAGGTGGTTCAAGAATCCAAATAAGAGTGGAGAATGATGTCCTTGTTTTCTGAGATGCACCTTGAGTTGTAGGACGAGCACAAGAAAATGACTCTTGCATCTATAGTATTCGAGTCCAGGATTTTGAGCCAGGTAAAAGAGAGTCAACTAGAGGATCTAGAGTATTTGTATATGGAGAAAAATATTAAATGTAGGGAGTCACCTTCTAGTTGGGATGTTGGTGAATATGGGATTGTTAGTGTTCATGGTCATGTGGTTATTCTAGTGTGTATGTGGGAAGGTTTGATACATGATTTAGACACATTCAAAGTGGATAGTGCATCCTAGTTTGACTAATATATATCATGGTTTACATAGGCAGTTTTGTTGGATGTGAATGAAGAAGAAGGTTGTGCGTTCTGTGGTGTGATGCCTCACCTATCAGGAGGTGAAGAATGAGCATCAGTGGCCAAGTTGTTTGTTATAGCCTTTTCCAATTCCAAAATGTAAATGTGATGATTTAATGATGGATTTTTTAGTGTCATTTGATGATGCCTCAAATAATGATGCAATCTAGGTGGTTGTTGATCGGCTGACCAAAGAATCCATTTCTCGATGATTCATGGGACTTTCACTATTGATCAGTTGGGTGAGTTATATGTTTGGGAGATAGTGAGATTTCATGAAGTACAACAAAAAATAGTTTCAAATCATGGTACATATTTCATATTGTGATTCTGACTAGGATTATAGAAGGTGTTTGGTATCCAGGTGTTTTGAGTACAGATTTTCACCCACAGATAGACTGATAGTCAGAGCATATGGTTTAGGTTCTATAAGACTTGTTTGGGGATTGTGTCCTTGATTTTGATGGTTCATGGGAAAACACCTTTCTCTTGTTGAGTTTTCCAACAACAGTTTTCGGGATATGATTCAAATGGAACCGTGTGATGTGATCTATGGGTGGCCATGTAGATCTCTATTTTTGGGTTGGAAGTAGGGGATTTTGAGCTTTTGGAACCGATCCTTATTTATGGGATGTTTAAAAAAGGTAAAATTGATTCATATATGTATGGAAACAACTTAGAGGAGGAATAAGTCGAATTCATATCAATATCATTGGCCCCTTGAGTTTATGGTTGGTGATAGTGTGTTTATTCTAGTTTCTCCAAGGTTGGATCACCATCATATTTAGAAATAGGGCCAGTTGGTTCCCAGGTACGTGGGGCTATTTGAGATTGTGGAGAGAATCAGACTAGTGGCTTACTGATTGGATCCTACACAATGGTTTAGTGTTATTCATGATGTATTAAATGTTTCAAAACATTAGTAGTATCACCCTAATCCATGACATGTGGTTAATGTTGAGGATGTTGACATTTGAGTACATTTTTCCTTTAAGGATCATAGGATTGGTATTGTGGATCCTAGTGAGAAGGTATTACAGGGAAATATTGTTCCCTATGTTCAAGATTTGTGAAAAAATTGAAATATTTGGGAAGAAACATGGGAGAGAGAATTAGATATGTGATCCCAATGTCCTGATCTCATTTATTCAGAAACATAGTGATGTTTGAGGAGAGAAGCTCAAGGAAAGACTGTTATAAGGTAGGGAGGATTTAAGATCCTATATTTCTTGGAGGTATGTATTTATTCAAATTTTGGTTTTAATCTATTGTTTTTGGGTAATTAAATTTTCACCAAGTGTGTGGGGAAGCTCAAGGGTTTTCCAAGGGCTCGAGACATAAAATAAAGGGAAATTGGGACATTATTTGCATGTTGCCCAGTTTGTGCATCGTTAGTGAAGACCATGCAAGGGGATATCCAAACCCTGTGGTTTGAGATAATGGGATTCCATATGGTTAGCACACAGTTTTTCATATCATGCACCCCTCCCCAAGTAATCATTTTAATCAACTCCTCTTGGACATAGGCATGTGGACGATTGGTGCGTGGTTTAGAAAACCATGCAGACAAACCATGTGCCCTTTAAAAAGTAGGAATTTCTAGTTTTCCCCCTACGGATTTTTAGGTTCTCACTCAATTTCTATTACCATTTATTCTCATCCAACACTTGTGATGAACCAAATCTCCCATGATCTCCCATGTATCAATATACTTTATCTCCAGGCCATTTGAAGCACCGTTGATTGTGGATCGAAGCTCTGCGCAAGTCTAATATTCTATTTTATGGCGGGATACAACTTCAATATTTAAGATATGTTTGAATCCAAACATAATACCACTTTTAGGAGTGAATGTATCAATGATTTAAAGGTAGGTGGTCTATAATTCATATCACATAGTTTCGTTATAGATTTTTACATGTTTGGTTTTGTTCCTGGTTATCACTTGTTGTGATCTTGATGAGTTCGGTGAGGATTGGTAAAATTGGTGTTCAAATGATGAATATAAACCCTTATGGTCCCCATGGGATTCATCAAGAATGATTTGACCAATTTAGCATCTCCCATGCGGTGCGCTGATATTCCCGAGTCTAGAAATTGGTTAAGAAAGAGGATGGACATTGTGTGATAATGTAGATCCCTTGTTGAGTATGTTGATATGTATAAAGGAAGATAAAATGGGATATTAGTTGTTTTTTTGGATTTGTTAATGGATTAATGATTTTTTATAATGACACTGAAATGCGTTAATTGTGTTAACTGAGATCATGACATGTGGCTTATGAATTATGTTTGAAAGGCCTAAGAGTGTGTGGTCATGTAAAATATTGAATATGTTAAATTGGTAATGGTATGTAAAATGGGAATCCATTAAATGGTATTTCCTCTGTAAATTTATGAATATGATAAATGGGTTGATATAAGGGAATTATTGAATATGCTTAGTGATCTAGGCATGAGAATGGTAATTTGGATAAATGGGATATGTAATGTAAATGGAAAATGAATTAATGGATTATGGAATAATACTAATTTTTCATGTTGATTGTTATAAATTGTGATTTTCCAATGTATTGGTCATGTATGGTTGTGATATGGTTTGTGTGTGGTGAATGGATGAATAAGCATGCACACATTGATTGAGGTGTGGGATAACGGACTGAGGATCATTCCACAGGTTGTGTTGGACTTATGTTCTAACACCACCCAAACTTCATAGGTTAGGGATGGGGATAAATCCCTATTCCCCGAATGGTTGCATTCGACTCGTATTGTGGCATTTGGGAGAGTACATTGTGATGTTGTGATGTTTTTTACCTAGTGAGATATGGACTTGAATTATTCCCTTATGTCAAATGATAAATTCAATGAATCTTTTTGTGAATGATATAAATGCCTAACCCATGTATTACATGTTGGTTATTAACTAATCAATGAACAATATGCACATAATGAATTTTTTAGTATGTGTAGTAATAACTAAGTATAAAATTTTGACTAGTGGCCCCTAAACTATCCATTATCTATTTAAAAATTATTTAACACTTTCACGCACCATATATTTAGACTAGATACTATGTAGACACTCTTGGAGGTGGCCTACAGAGTTGTACTCACACACTTTTCAGGCCACCATTGGGTACCCAAGCAAATTTGATGCTTGCATGTCAGGAAATTGTCAAGGGCCCTTTTCCTGGGAGATAAGTCAAGATTGAGAGGCACATGGATAAGGTTTCATTATTGGAGTCAGAACTGTATTGGGGATTCATTTTCTATTCTTTATTTAGGGTTTTGTTCACTTGGAACTATAGAATGACATGATAGTTTACTATTTTTTGTAGTTTGTACTTAGTTTGTGAGATGGTTATTTATGAATTTCCATTCATTAACCTTTTTTGTTTCCACTATTCTATTTATTTATAGCTATTTCTAACATTGGTAAAGATTTTATAGTCTCCAAATGTTACTTTTAGACCCTATTCCCTTGTTAGAAACCTCTGGAATTCGGGGAGGAATGCTTGTAGTCATGTGGAGACCCGGCTCGGGTCACCGATTTAGTGGTTTTCGGTTCGGGGATGTTAAATAATGCATAATGTTTGAAGTCTACACTATCAATATCTATAATCATTATAGTTAATTTCAATACCTATCCTCAAGTTATTTTAATTATATTGGTAGATACCCATTTGATTAGTGTCAAGATACATACTCATGATAATTTAAAACTTCTTGGAAACAAACTCAAAGTGTTTTTCACCTATTGATTTCATCCCATGAGACTGCCAATGCATCAAGAGGCTGGTGTTAACTCATACCCACCACATATAAATTATATAAAAAAAATTCCTCAAATATTTAAAAACCAATTTAAATCATAAAAAAAATATCCTTATCAGATATCAATATTGAGTAAAGTATAAAGATTTATCATCATCTCCCCAATAAATCATACAAATTTCAATGTGAACATCATATGTAAAAATGGTATAAATTTTAGGAAATAATCATATCCATCATAAAAGAAAACATATATTAAAATAAATATAATTTTCAATGAAAAAGGATTACATGAAGTGATTTTTACAAGAGAAAGATAACAATCACAAAAGAATGTGAGATTTCAAAGAGAACTTGTACTGTGTGTAAATTTTATAATCAACCCCCTTAGATGATATAATTCAAATTTAAACTTATAATACAATTATATATAGATTAATAATGATATTAAATGATAAATGGTCATAATTATTTACTTTCTTAAGAAAATTTTTCATGTTTATTATTAATTTTAATTCACTTATTACAATGTTTTATATAACTACTTAAAATATTAAGTTTACGTTAGGTGTTTTGACCAAAAATTGGTTCATGTGTTAGAAGAAAATTTGGTAGGTTGAATATTGTCAAAGGGTGCATTATATAAACATATATAGAATAATAATACTGAAATATTTATCAGTTTTATACATGAATTATTATTCTAAAACTGATCATGAAATATTGTTATGAAAAATGAAGCAACATTACAATCATATAGACGATAGGTCATATGTACGCATGAGTAATGTTCCAATATTTCAATGAATGTTATAGAAAGAGGGTTAGAAACATTTATTTTCATAATGATAATTATATCAAAATACCCTGTTATTTGATTATATATACTTATATATATGATTATGGTGATGTAAATAGAATCACATCAAGTTGTGGAAGTAGCAGTCCACACAACCATGAACAATTGAATGACCCAAAGGCCTAGATTTTTATTAATTTTGGATAAGAAATTTTTAATGGATAAAGGGAGGAAAAAAAGACTTCAAGGACATTAAAAGATAAACAAAATCCTAAAATTAAGATGGTTGCAACCCAGAACAAGACTACAAAGAAGTCCCCCTTCCATGCATCCAAATCATTAAGGTCAACGTCCACCAGAGCATGGCTGCTCAACAAGATGTCCCATACAAAAATGCATGGGCTCGGTACCGATGACAGCACCATATCATCTCAATATTTCAAATACAAAAAACTATGCACGATGAAGGAAACCAGATCTATCCTCATCTGAAATAAATATTGTAGACTGTATGGGTTCCCCAGAATGAAGAAAACATGAGTCCATGACACCACCATCAAAGATCATCCTGGACAAATACCACCGCATGCCATGAGACATCTTTCCACCACTACTGCAGAGGGCCAAGAGACATTACATGGGTCATGAGTTCCTTCCATCATCACCTAGAACTAGAAGGCTCAACATCATGCCTTGGGAGCATCCCCGATGGGGGGATCAGAGTTTTCCTAATCCAGAAATTCTACTCTGGGCCAGAATCTACTCCGATCCGACCACAGATGAAACCACACCTGTTACAAAGTATTCCTGACATGATGGAAAGAAAATCAACTTCAAAATGCAGAGTAGAACTAGAAATGCCAAAGATTAACACCCGAAACCATCAGATTCACATTTAATCAGATGAAATTTAGTAACACCAAATACAACCACCTGAAAAACATCACAAAAGTTGAATACCAAATCCTCCCCCCTCCAAGGAACCATAGATCAGAATTTTGGACACACTGCGATCTTGTTAGATGCGTCTAGGTCACGATGGACAAACCAATCTAGATCCGCACTAACGATGCCAGAAGGAACACCAAACCGATCACTGAACTGCACTGAACAACTTTGATGATAAAAGGATGAGACACACAACATTGGAGAACCACTGAGGCAGACTTCATCATCAGAGCCAATGCTGAACATCAATGCTAGGAACAGGATCTAGAAGAACCCTACCGGATCCAGATGCACCACACTGAGCTGAGGCCAGAAGAGATATTGGCGTCGAGAATGGGAGAAAGAGACCAAATCCCACCAGATCCAGACATGCTGCACCAAGCCATACCACACCAATGCTGAGCCAAGACAAGAGAATCCACAAGCCGATCTAGGCTAGAGGGGAAAGTGGAAGAGGAAAAGAAGTGAAAACCTATGCTTCACAGATGAGGGAGGAAGCACTGCTTAGAGGCCAAATCCATGTTGATTTAGTTCCATATCCATGAACTATGTTATCACTTTTCTAATTGTGTTAAAAGGGTAATAAAAAAATGATATATTATATTTATAGAAAGGTAACTATGTAATTAATATCATATAGATTTAATTTATCTCACATATGTTTAATTAAACCCATCCTTAATACATTCCATGTATTGTGTGAACATATCACATTGCTTTGAGGAGGTGATAGTCCACACATCCAAAAATGATGTTATCTTATTTACAAAAATGGAAATCCCGAGGTATATGTTATATAATAATTAAAGAAGTATTAAGTAAACATAAATATCAAAAATATCATATAAAAATAACATTTATATTTAAATTCTTAACCATGAGATATGCTAAAGGGAAAAATGAACAACATTGTTTCGTGAGGCGGTAGTCCACCATACACATGAATCGTAGATTCATTACCCATTTTATAGAAGTGTTTTTAGGTGTAGGTATAAACCTTCACATAAAAATATCTCAGTATATTTTGGATACTTATTTTATTATATAATCAAAGAATAATAATAATTTAATGGTTTTAGAATTAAATAAAACAAAAGTGATCGTTGAAGAATGTTACCTCTTTTCGGGTAACTTATTTTGGATTTCACTAAAATACTTTCTTGGATTTCTTTCATCCCAAATTGAGGCATATATAATGAGGTTATGTATTTTGGGAGATTATTTGGATACGGTTAAGATGATCTAAATGGAATTAGTGTGTTGAGTAAGTAGGGGGAGTGAAATCCTTTTAATAGTGGAGGGAGAGTGGAATTCTTGTAAATATACAAAAGTAAACACTTTTGAGAGGTCTCCCTTACCTCATGTTACAAAAAAAATTGATAAATAATAGATTAATGTGCAATTATGATTGATTCAAACCACCACTAAATAAAAATACGTGCATTTTTACAATTTTGTTCCTTAACTTCTAAGTTTCCTCACATTTACCATTTTGGTTTTTATTAAGGTAACTAGTTTTCTAGATTAAGTAATTTATCAATTAAGAATAAATTAATGTTAGATTTCTAATAAAATATAGAAACACTTAATTTTAAATATGAAATACATATTAAAAAATATAAATCTCATGTGTGTTGGAATGTAATTTTCAGACAAGTGTATGTAACATGAAAAAACCCTAATTTAACCCGAACCATGATAACAATGTTTTAACTATTTAGAGGTCAATATATTCATTATAAAAGATCATTTTGCCCAAGAATAGATGATATTTTGTGGTCATTAACATTTAAAAATCAGTTAGAAGAATAATTTTTTTTAGTTAATTTTAAATATTTAAGTAAAATAAATTTTTTATAATATAAAATTCATGTTAATTTTGATATTATTTACTTAATTTATATTAAAAAATATCAAAACAATAAATGAATTAAAGTATTTTAATTTCAATTCTATGTAAAATTACCCATTCATCTATAAAAATAATGGAACATAATATTTCATTCAATTTTCTTCACTTTTAATATTTTTTGTATAATTCATTTTATTTAATTATTAACTAAAGAATCACTTCGTTTATAAGAACCTGGATCATATTTTGAAGTATGGATCTTTATTTTAGGTTGTTTTTGAAGAAAAGGGAAGTTTTGGAAATTTTAAATGTACACACTATGAACTCTTGAGTATTCACCGTGTACCCGATTGTCACAGGTAGCTGTGTACTAGCTGTGTAATAGTCAAGTACATGGCCATTTGGGTGATGTAGAGACCCGAAGCTTATCGTACATGGACATTACAATACTTTTGCGGAATACTTAGTACATAACAAAAACACACACACAAGGATCGTAATAGTTTAGTGTCTTTGGAAACTCGGAACGTAATCTTCTAATCGTGGTGAAAGATCTTCAATATCTCCCATAAAGGTCTTCCATTTTTTTTACCTATAAACCTTTCTTTATATCCTGGGGAAAAGAAAACATAAAAGGGTGAGCTCAAATGCTTAGTAGGGTAAACAAAAGAAATATCAATCACATCATATACAAAAGAACATAGCCTTTTTGGAAATCTTAACCTGCAAAAGAGCTCATAATATCATAACATGGGATAAATCATAGAAGTGAAAATGAGATCCCTATAATCATAACATAAAACTTGAAACTTTGTGGCATGCACACATAATCATGGAAAATCATTTCTTGTTAGTCATGACTCATTCCCAAGACTATCTTAGTGGACAAAGTCCCTTTCTGAACCGAGTTCACTCCTCGTTTCAGTCCTGTATCACTGAACCGAAATAACCTTCCGTTCCAGCCATGTCTATCTCATGAGATATAAAATCATTACCCAATGCATTGGAGGGAGATATAGGTCCCACCCATCTTATAATGAATCCTTTCTTATGTGTGCCACATAATCATAACACATACATCATCGCATAACACATGTAACAAAAATGGCATTCTTGAAACATCATGACATCATAAATCAATTCATATAAGATAAAGGAATTCATAAACATAATTCCATCACAACATAGTAAAATCAATGTAAAAATATGGATAGAAACAGAACCCTTTATTATCGTAGATGGAAAATAATTTTGATAAAACACTTGAATTGAATTCTTGAGGAAAATATCCTTTCTTCTTCAAAATCAATTTCTTTTCACAAAACATCATTAAATTTTAAAAGAAAGAGATTTTATTGAAAATAGTCATGAAATCTTTTAGAGGAAGCTTCATTAAAATAAGGCTTTATAAAACAGTAGAAATCCGTTCGTGCCGTATAAGTTAAAAAACATTCTTCGTACTTTTGTCGGAAAAGTCAAAAAGTACCTCGTACGAAAAACGACAAAAGATTCCTTTCATACGTATTACTAAAAACTCACCGAAGGGTAAAAATGGATTTAAACAATTTTAGGTGGATGGAAATAATATTACATATTGAGTAAACATGGATGTGGATGATAAATTACACCCCAGTAAATACTTACGAATAAACAATCTCGGATAAAAATGAGATTGTGATATTTCCCTTACCTTAGGTCCGACTTGCTTTGTAAGTGTCCGAACCTCCTGTATAATGATTTAAATCATGTTATTGACTTATTAAAGAATCATATTCATTGTTATGATATCATATATGGTTCACTTATGACATTATATTACCCGTTCTTTTGTAAATTCTATGTTAAAGAAGCGTTTTGGGTAAAATCGTTTCATTTATCGTAGGTGTTTTGACTTGTTGTTCTTGACATCATTATTACTTATATCATGATTTACTTACTTCCAGAATATAAAATATGATTTATATATCATATATATTCAGTATATATATATATATAATAGGTAGATAAATAAAATGAAAAACACCGTTCATGGAGACGGTAGTCCGTACGTACGCATGAACGCTGTTTTCCTTTCCTTATTGTCTTGAAATGGAAGTAAGTAGATGACATACATATGTATAAATATATACATAAATCCAGTAGCTTTATAATGTCATATATTTCATTATTATTTCTTATATATACATTATAATCATTCTTAAATGGTTAACATGGAGAATGAATCTCATCGCGTCGTGGAGACGGTATTCCGTACGTACGCACGAGCGATGATATCATTTCTATAAATATTGAATTGAATTGGAGTGGATTATACAATATATCAGAATCAATATGATGTTGTAATAACTATTTATAGTTATTCATTACACCATTATACCCATCCATGTAAGGTGGTGGTGGAAAATAGATTACACCACGGCGTGGAGACGGTATTCCGTACGTACGCACGCGCGGTGATTTCTTTTTCCGTAGGATGGATAGATGGTGAAATAGGGTTATTTCATAATTATAATAACATATCAGTATATGAGTGATACTGATGTTATTACTTCATAATGAAACAACCTAATAAGAAGAAGTGGAAGAAGAAATAAAGATGAAAGAATTGGTAACGGTAATTACCTCTTCTTTGAAGTGCCTCTTTGAGACCTCCTCTTAGGGCACTAGAATTGGTCTTTGAGGAAGACTAGAACCTCTAGGATGTTTCTAGGGAAGTGGAGAAGAGATTTTGGCAGGGTTTGGCCGAGCTTGAGTGCTCAAATTGGTGTGAGGAGGAGGGGGAGGAGGTGTCCTTTTATAGGGGAGGAGAGGGGCACCTTAGGAATATCTCAAAATATTATTTTATATTAAAGTCAAAATAGGTTTATAATGGTTCCAAAGGGTATTATTTCGAAGCTAAAGTGGGGATGGGTCGAAACCTATCAACCAATAAGATTTAGACAAGTTTAGGTTCTTATTTTAACCTTATCAATTAGATTTAACTCTAAATTAAATAATTTAACTTTTACCGTGTCTTTTTGTTTTCTTTCACTATATGGTTAATACACTTACTATAACATGCCAAACGAACCCCAAATTGTATATTATTAATACATATATCCTCATCTAAGTCATTTGGCCGAACCTTAGATTTTTAGGAATAAAATAACAATTAATAATATAATATTTGATTTAAAAACTCTTTTGTGTCAATTTTGACACTATTTGATATATGATTTTTTTTGAAAGTCATAACAGAATTATATGTTCGAAACAAGTTGATTAAATAAACAATAATATATCATAGTAACCTAGAAAATTAGTTGAATTCATAAAAAGTCTTAAATTACATTTATTTGGGTATTTATATTATCAATTATGTCAATATTTCATAAATAAGATAATTACTGCATCATCTTTGTGTCATAAATAAATTATATTATTTGATGTCTAAAAATTAAAAATAAAATACCATCATGTAGTAAATCGTTTTAGCTTTCTAATGAATATTTATAGTCGAATTTATCTTATGTATAACCCCATATTAAAAATGATTTACTTATTAAACGTTGATTTTAACTATTTTAACCCTTCTTTAAATAAATTAATAATAAATGTCCTAATCTAATCCAAGTGGGCCTAAATGGTCATATTTTATTCCTAAGTTTGTTTTTGGTCGAATTACACTTGTCCAATAGAATTAGGACATGTGTTAGGGTAATATTAATATCATATTTACCCTTAGTTACCCTATTTACTATTTACCGTGGTAAAAAAAAGTAAAAAGTTACTATTCACCAAAAAATTATTTTCATCTCATTGAATCACATTTTAGTCCTTGATATTAACCGTGTCTATCGGATTTTCGAAATTCCATTCACAGAAGCGGTAAAATTAAGTTTTATGCAAAATTTAGTTTTTAACCTACCACTTAGTAGTTTCACTATTCATCAAAAATTGATGTTTTTCAGAACAATGTCAAAATTTCATCCCAAGCTATATTTCATATTCCGAATTCAAAAATGAAGTCTATTTTACCAAATTCATAACAAAAAAGTTGCATTAATTAATTTTATAATTAAATCCCGCTGTTAAAACAAATAGCGTGTTTTTAAGAAACAATATCTATCAAAAGATTGACACTTGTTTATGTCTAGTTTAAATGTGAAATTACATCCAATGACCAACATTGTATTAAATTGTAAAAATATATTCTAAATATACTTTAAAACTACTCAAATTAATAATTTATCACTATTAATTATTTCGATTAAAAAAGTTGTTTTTTAATTATAATTTAGTAATTTTCACTATTCATCAGAATATGAAAGTTATCCGAAATGTACCAAAATTTCACCTTAGGCTAAATTCGATACTCAGAATCCAAAAATGAAGTTCATTTTGAAATATAAGATTTACAGAATTTTAAAAAGTGGTTATTACTATTCATAACGGCTAGTTTTAATAATATTTTAATAGCATATCATTGTTTCGTGAAACTCAGGATTACGTACCACACACGCTATCGAGGAAGGTTGCGATTGCGTGTAATGCAAGTCAGGTCAAGGATGCGTGTTATGCAAGCTCCTTTTGGTGTAGCGTATAACACAAGACATTAGTAAAATAAAAAAGAATATTTTTCATAAAATCTTGGGCTGTTACATTCTACCCCCCTTAAAATGAATTTCGCCCTCGAAATTCGTTGGGGTTATAAATGGTTTACTATTCGAAAGTTTTTTAATAGAAACCCACATCGTAAAAGGGAATACCAAAACATGGCTTTAAAAACTAAAGTATGAAATGTAACGATTACCCAAATAAACTAATCACTGGGTTTCCACATAGGTGAAAATATGGATATGGAAGAGAAATCTAACCATCATGTTCTGATGGAGAGTGGTAGAGAACATGGCTATGGAAAAGCCAGTAATCACAAATCCATAAATTTGTGACGATCTAAGGTACCATCCGATTCATCAGGTATAAGAGAACTAGGACAACATTTTTTTGGTTTTCAAGATCATTTCCCTAAAGTTGAAAATTTGCCTAGAATAAATACTTACTTTATTTTGGTACAATCTCACTTTTGTTCGTGCCTTGAACAATTTCTACTTCATCTCTTAAATAAATGAAGTTGAATTTGTTATTCGTGAAGTGTTAGCAGATCATGTGATAGAATGACGAGTCATTCCATCTGTCTCAAACAAAAGGTTAGTAAAAATTATATACATAAGTCGATCTATAGTGAGATTAATCACATATGGTTTCTAAAATGGACTTATACTTCATATATCATACTGCTTAATATAATAAAACTAGTTTCTACTAAACAGGGACTTCCTGTAGGCCAGTGGTAGGCGATAAAGGCCAGTCGCACTTCGGTTGTGGGTTCGATTCCTACAGCCTTGTCCGAAGCGATGGGCTGTCGCCCGTCCTGCAGGTTGTCCTTTTTCTAAAACTACGTTACTATAACATCCCATCAATAATATCGAAAATCTTCTATCCTTAAACAATACTAACTTTTGTCCAACAAAATCCAGTCTAATCTTTAGGCTTATACATAATACTGCAGTCCACTCTCATAATATAGTGACATCGATTACCAGAGATTTAATACTGTCGTTGATCCCCACATATCATAAGATATGTCTTGTTGGTCACATTCCAAACATTCAAAGTCCTTAATCGTGTATTCTCTTGAATACCTTAGTGAAAACATGAGTGCAGTTAAAATTTAACACTTTCCACATACCAAAATCCTCAAAATTATTTATACTCAAACCATGATATCACTTAGTCCTTATATCAATCATGAGCTCATGAATACTATCAAACATTTAATTTTCTCCTTATCCCTTTATTATGCGCATATCATCTAAATTCCAAAAATATCTGAATAACCTTTCATGGATACTAGTAACATTAATCATACACTTTCAAAACACAAGGAAAGACAACAGTGTAACAATCCATAGATGTCTCTTTATTCCAAAATTACACATGATAAACATGTAATCATTCCACTACATTCTCAAACCATTGACCGAGCTTCAAAAATTCTTTCATCTCACATATCATTTGTAGTCTCTTCACCATCATCCACATAAATACTACCCATATGACCATACTGATTCTCTTCATGAGTCTTTCCCTTAGGGCATTTTTTTGCATAATGCCCATTCATTCCACATTTAAAACACTTAACCATTTTTGATGTCGTAGCAATACTATTATCCTCATCCATGGTGTTAACTGACCCTTTTCCTTTGCACTTACTTGCTTTTTGTCCTTCTTTTCCACACCCAAAGCATCTTCCAGTTCCCTTGAAACATTCTCCTTGATGCCTCTTCCCACATGATGTACATAGGGGAAATTTAACTTTCTTTCCTCTATGATCATCATGGAACTCCATCTTTCTCTTATTAGTCGAGTCAGGAAACATACCAAATTTTACTTTATTGATCATGTTGTGAGATTGCTGATTCGGCATAATAATGATGTTTGGACATCCAAATCCCATTTCATTTGGTTGCTCATGAAGAATATCATTCCATTGTCCATCATATCCTCCATTATTGTGAATCATCTTGTTTCCAGCCATTTTCTAAAACACAAACAGAATAGTGTTAGATGAAAAAATCGAAATAAAGGGGGAGTAACTTAAATATCTATCATCTTTGGTTTAATCTAATATCGTTACCATAGTTCTATAACTATATCCTATACGTATACTTATCCTTAGGGGAATCCCTAGACATACCTTAGAAATATCTCTAGGGATCTCACTAACGTTTTCGCATCCTAGTTTCCAAAGGTTGACTAAACCTTTCCTCTGATACCAACTGTAGAGACCCGAAGCTTATCGTACATGGACATTACATTACTTTTGCGGAATACTTAGTACATAACAAAAACACACACACAAGGATCGTAATAGTTTAGTGTCTTTGGAAACTCGGAACGTAATCTTCTAATCGTGGTGAAAGATCTTCAATATCTCCCATAAAGGTCTTCCCTTTTTTTTTACCTATAAACCTTTCTTTATATCCTGGGGAAAAGAAAACATAAAAGGGTGAGCTCAAATGCTCAGTAAGGGTAAACAAAATAAATATCAATCACATCATATACAAAAGAACATAGCCTTTTTGGAAATCTTAACCTGCAAAAGAGCTCATAATATCATAACATGGGATAAATCATAGAAGTGAAAATGAGATCCCCATAATCATAACATAAAACTTGAAACTTTGTGGCATGCACACATAATCATGGAAAATCATTTCTTGTTAGTCATAACTCATTGCCAAGACTATCTTAGTGGACAAAGTCCCTTTCTGAACCGAGTTCACTCCTCGTTTCAGTCCTGTATCACTGAACCGAAATAACCTTCCGTTCCAGCCATGTCTATCTCATGAGATATAAAATCATTACCCAATGCATTGGAGGGAGATATAGGTCCCACCCATATTATAATGAATCCTTTCTTATGTGTTCCACATAATCATAACACATACATCATCGCATAACACATGTAACAAAAATGGCATTCTTGAAACATCATGACATCATAAATTGATTCATATAAGATAAAGGAATTCATAAACATAATTCCATCACAACATAGTCAAATCAATGTAAAAATATGGATAGAAACAGAACCATTTATTATCTTAGATGGAAAATAATTTTGATAAAACACTTGAATTGAATTCTTGAGGAAAATATCCTTTCTTCTTCAAAATAAATTTCTTTTCACAAAACATCATTCAATTTTAAAAGAAATAGATTTTATTGAAAATAGTCATGAAATCTTTTAGAGGAAGCTTCATTAAAATAAGGCTTTATAAAACAGTAGAAATCCGTTCGTGCCGTATAAGTTAAAAAAAACATTCTTCGTACTTTTGTCGGAAAAGTCAAAAAGTACCTCGTACGAAAAACGACAAAAGATTCCTTTCATACGTATTACTAAAAACTCACCGAAGGGTAAAAATTGATTTAAACAATTTTAGGTGGATGGAAATAATATTACATATTGAGTAAACATGGATGTGGATGATAAAATACACCCCAGTAAATACTTACGAATAAACAATCTCGGATAAAAATGAGATTGTGATATTTCCCTTACCTTAGGTCCGACTTGCTTTGTAAGTGTCCGAACCTCCTGTATAATGATTTAAATAATGTTATTGACTTATTAAATAATCATATTCATTGTTATGATATCATATATGGTTCACTTATGACATTATATTACCCGTTCTTTTGTAAATTCTATGTTAAAGAAGCGTTTTGGGTAAAATCGTTTCATTTATCGTAGGTGTTTTGACTTGTTGTTCTTGACATCATTATTACTTATATCATGATTTACTTACTTCCAGAATATAAAATATGATTTATATATCATATATATTCAGTATATATATATATATATAATAGGTAGATAAATAAAATGAAAAACACCGTTCATGGAGACGGTAGTCCGTACGTACGCATGAACGCTGTTTTCCTTTCCTTATTGTCTTGAAATGGAAGTAAGTAGATGACATACATATGTATATATATATACATAAATCCAGTAGCTTTATAATGTCATATATTTCATTATTATTTCTTATATATACATTATAATCATTCTTAAATGGTTAACATGGAGAATGAATCTCATCGCGTCGTGGAGACGGTATTCCGTACGTACACACGAGCGATGATATCATTTCTATAAATATTGAATTGAATTGGAGTGGATTATACAATATATCAGAATCAATATGATTTTGTAATAACTATGTATAGTTATTCTTTACACCATTATACCCATCCATGTAAGGTGGTGGTGGAAAATAGATTACACCACGGCGTGGAGACGGTATTCCGTACGTACGCACGCGCGGTGATTTCTTTTTCCGTAGGATGGATAGATGGTGAAATAGGGTTGTTTCATAATTATAATAACATATCAGTATATTAGTGATACTTATGTTATTACTTCATAATGAAACAACCTAATAAGAAGAAGTGAAAGAAGAAATAAAGATGAAAGAATTGGTAACGGTAATTACCTCTTCTTTGAAGTGCCTCTTTGAGACCTCCTCTTAGGGCACTAGAATTGGTCTTTGAGGAAGACCAGAACCTCTAGGATGTTTCTAGGGAAGTGGAGAAGAGATTTTGGCAGGGGTTGGCCGAGCTTGAGTGCTCAAATTGGTGTGAGGAGGAGGGGGAGGAGGTGTCCTTTTATAGGGGAGGAGAGGGGCACCTTAGGAATATCTCAAAATATTATTTTATATTAAAGTCAAAATCGGTTTATAATGGTTCCAAAGGGTCTTATTTCGAAGCTAAAGTGGGGATGGGTCGAAATCCTATCAACCAATAAGATTTAGAAAAGTTTACGTTCTTATTTTAACCTTATCAATTAGATTTAACTCTAAGTTAAATAATTTAACTTTTACCGTGTCTTTTTGTTTTCTTTCACTATATGGTTAATACACTTACTATAACATGCCAAACGAACCCCAAATTGTATATTATTAATACATATATCCTTATCTAAGTCATTTGGCCGAACCTTAGATTTTTAGGAATAAAATAACAATTAATAATATAATATTTGATTTAAAAACTCTTTTGTGTCAATTTTGACACTATTTGATATATGATTTTTTTTTGAAAGTCATAACAGAATTATATGTTCGAACCAAGTTGATTAAATCAACAATAATATATCATAGTAACCTAGAAAATTAGTGGAATTCATAAAAAGTCTTAAATTACATTTATTTTGGTATTTATATTATCAATTATGTCAATATTTCATAAATAAGATAATTACTGCATCATCTTTGTGTCATAAATAAATTATATTATTTTATGTCTAAAAATTAAAAATAAAATACCATCATGTAGGAAATCTTTTTAGCTTTCTAATGAATATTTATAGTCGAATTTATCTTATGTATAACCCCATATTAAAAATGATTTACTTATTAAACTTTGATTTTAACTATTTTAACCCTTCTTTAAATAAATTAATAATAAATGTCCTAATCTAATCCAAGTGGGCCTAAATGGTCATATTTTATTCCTAAGTTTGTTTTTGGTCGAATTACACTTGTCCAATAGAATTAGGACATGTGTTAGGGTAATATTAATATCATATTTACCCTTAGTTACCCTATTTACTATTTACCGTGGTAAAAAAAGTAAAAAGTTACTATTCACCAAAAAATTATTTTCATCTCATTGAATCACATTTTAGTCCTTGATATTAACCGTGTCTCTCGGATTTTCGAAATTCCATTCACAGAAGCGGTAAAATTAAGTTTTATGCAAAATTCAGTTTTTAACCTACCACTTAGTAGTTTCACTATTCATCAAAAATTGATGTTTTTCAGAACAATGCCAAAATTTCATCCCAAGCTATATTTCATATTCCGAATTCAAAAATGAAGTCTATTTTACCAAATTCATAACATAAAAGTTGCATTAATTAATTTTATAATTAAATCCCGTTGTTAAAACAAATAGCGTGTTTTTAAGAAACAATATCTATCAAAAGATTGACACTTGTTTATGTCTAGTTTAAATGTGAAATTACATCAAATGACCAACATTGTATTAAATTGTAAAAATATATTCTAAATATACTTTAAAACTACTCAAATTAATAATTTATCACTATTAATTATTTCGATTAAAAAAGTTGTTTTTTAATTATAATTTAGTAATTTTCACTATTCATCAGAATATGAAAGTTATCCGAAATGTACCAAAATTTCACCTTAGGCTAAATTCGATACTCCGAATCCAAAAATGAAGTTCATTTTGAAATATAATATTTACAGAATTTTAAAAAGTGGTTATTACTATTCATAACGGCTAGTTTTAATAATATTTTAATAGCATATCATTGTTTCGTGAAACTCAGGATTACGTACCACACACGCTATCGAGGAAGGTTGCGATTGCGTGTAATGCAAGGCAAGTCAAGGATGCGTGTTATGCAAGCTCCTTTTGGTGTAGCGTATAACACAAGACATTAGTAAAATAAAAAAGAATATTTTTCATAAAATCTTGGGCTGTTACAGGTGAACTGGCAGACTACCTAAAGCGGGAGCTAATTGAGGATAGTACACGATATGTACATTAAATAAACACGTTGTGCACTTTTCTTTTTTATTTTATTAATTAGATAAGGGTCATGTATCATTTTCAGAACTATCTTCTTCTTCCCTTGGTTCGTATAGGAGAGTGATGAGATGACCGAGAACTTAAAGCTCGTGCCATTCCTCTGTCCGAGCTCTGATTGAGATTCTGCCGGGTGCAATGGATTCCCACCGATATACATCGTTATAAGAAAATTAAAGTGAAGAAGATCAAGAGGGTTCATTATAATACATTGAGGCAGGTGGTTTGTGACTTTATTTCGTTTTATTTTGATTATATATGCTAAAAGATATAAATACCTATGTTTATGGTATCAATGATTTTAGAAATTAACCCTGTTTAAGACCTGGTATGGTGTGTTTGATGAGAAAGGCTTATTTAATTATGAATAAGGTTTTAAACCTTGTTTGTGGATGTGTTTCTCATGTATGATGGATTATGGCCATTGGGTCTAGGAAGCAAGTTAGGATACATTGTTTTCCAAGCCTAGAGTTGTAAGGATTTAATTGTTGTTTATTTTGAAATGCATGTGTTTCACATTGTGAAAGTATGACCAAGGGGAATTTAATGTGAGAGATTCTCAAGTTAGGGTCTTTTAATTATGAATTATTATTATGATTGACCAAAGGTATTGACTGTGAGAGCTCCCATGGGGTCATTGACCAGAGGGGTTAGACCATGAGAGCTACTGAGAGGGTCATTCCTAAATGAATGTTGGACCATTAGGAATTGGTTGTGAGAGATTCCAGAGGGTCATTATAAGTTATTGATTCTATGTAGAACTAGGGGTATTGAACATGAGATCTACCCAATTGTTCATTTGTCATTGACAATTTCTATGTGGGACCAAAGAGGTAAGATTGTGTGAGCTTTACCAATGGCCATTATTACATATTGAATTGATTATATGTTAAACCAGAGGGGTTAGGCTATGAGAACTTTTCCATAGTGTTTCTTGTGAATATTTGAATGATTGTGACGAGTCTGCCAAGCCCAATCACAATCTTGGACTCAGTATTACGTGTTTGTTTAGATGGTCTTCTAAGATGTCAGTTGTTACTATTATACAGGGGGATACAGAGCTTAGCTTATATCCTAAGGTTACATTATTAAATGGGTTGAATAATTTATAAATATAAATGAATGTATTAAAAAACTATAGGATTGTTTACTTTTGAGTACTTCCTTGTTTATTGCTTCATTTTTACATATTGTCTGCTATATATATTCACTAATAGTTAGACACAGATTTTTTGGTGTTTGCCTACATGGAATCATATGACACCCTTTTTGGGTCATGATTTTGGACCCAAATAGAATATATGGTTTCAGGTATAGATAAGGACAAGTGACCTTCTTCATCAGGTACTTGATTTCTGTTAGAGATGGAGATAATGGGACCAAGCTGAGGATTGCGATGCTGATAGAGTTTACTATTTTCTGTACTTTTGTTTTAGTATTGTATTTTCAGTATTGTGACTTGTTTGGATGATTTCCTAGATAAATGTTACATGAATTATTTATTTATATATATATATGTTGAAGTTTTTTATACTATCATTATTCCACTATTTACTTCTGTTGTATAGTATTACTGCCTCCTTTGTTGTTTTCAATTTTCTTTTCATTGTGTATACTCTGCCAATGAGGGCATAGTTTCCCTACTATCACACCCAAGGCCCTTGTTGTAGTCGGCAGCCTCTGGCATTAGTGGAAATGTGCTTGAGTCAATGTGACCAACCATGTATGAAATGTCATGAACCCTCCTGGTCCATTATATTCCCAAATACTAATGTTTGAGGTGTCTTGGAGACTGGTAATGACTCATTGAGGAGTTCTATAAATTTCATGATGAACGAACGGTGGAACCAATCAACATCGGTACCAAGGTGACAATTCCAAGTCCATAGTGCTAGGGTGATGACTCCAAGGCGATGGTGCTGGGGTGTTCATTAGTGAGTCATTTATTGCTTCTCCCAGACTTTCCAGTTTCACTCTAATAACTAATATTGTAACGTAAAGGTGTTTTAATACCCATTACAAAGTGACTTAAGGCCCTTAAAAGATATTTTAAATCCCCTAAGAGTCAGGTGAACCTTGAATTACCAAAACATATGTCTCTTTCATCAGTGTGACACCCTTTTCTGAGTTTTCTAGTATCTCATGCTTTTTAGTTAGGCGCATGTTTTGTGTTTTCTTCGTTTAATGGAAATCTATCATCACACAACCATCCAGTAGTCTATCTCCACTGTTTTCAAGGGGAATTATTAAATCTCAAATAATCCTAATGTGTGAAACTACCCATCTATGTGATCAATCCGAGATCTAACTTTTACGTACTTTGAAATGGTCCCCTTGATTTTAGGATCTAGACTCTTCTTAATCCACAATCCTTTCTCAATTATTCCTTTTCGTTTCCCTTAGTGTGACTCAAGACTACCTCTGGAGATGAATCATGCACCTGTTGCTCGATCCCTTCCCAATCAGCCTTGGAATTTTCTATTCATGAAAGTCAGTCCATCCTTAGTGATTGGTTTAGAGAGAAAACATCAATCCTTAATCATCCAAGTAGTGGTTCTTGCTTTGTCTCTCTTTACTGTGCATCATGTAGGGTGGGTGTGATAATTTTCCTTCGGTACATAGATAAAAAATAATCTATAAAAAAAGATGATAAATATAATATTAATGAATTAAGGGGGTGGTAATGATGATGATGTTGTTCTATATTTTATCTTCATTTTTATGTTGTGAATTGTACGGGATTATGTCCACTGAAAATCATGGTCATTGGTGGTCCTTTCATGCACACTAATTAAACTCTGTTTTTTGGATACTCTTGTGATTAGATGACTATAACATAGAAACTGATTAATCACATAAACTTGGTTGATTAAATAGATTCCTGATGGATAATAACCCTTGTGTGATCACCCTAGTTAACCATGTGTAAATAAGGAACTTAATGAATGGTGATGGCTAAATCTGGAAACTCCCTTGCTCTGTTCTAATATACATGAATATTCTGTTAAATGTTTGTGGGGTGATGTAGAGGGTAATGGAGTCTCTGGTTGAGAGGTTGTTGGTTTTTGAATATGAGGTTGTGTGGAGCTGGTAAGTTGGGTCTTGGTTTGGTTCCAGTACATTAAGGGATATCATGGATCCCTTTTTATGTTGTTACTTATAAGAGAACCAAGAGTGAATTCTTAAACACCTGTTTGGTTATTTTCTTTCAGATGTTGTTTTGTCTTGTGGTTGTTCCTGTTAGTTTCCTAGCAGTGAAGGAATATTTTAAATGTAATCACTTGAACATGATAATGAGAATGAGTATAATGGGGAACTATTTTCCAGAAATGGGTTGTGCTTTTGTTGTGGCTATTGTGTACTTGTGCATGTAGGGATGATGACAAGAGTGGTTGTGTACTGACTAGTTGTTGGTTTGGGGACCCTTAGGTTGGGATGAGTGCCTGATTACCTATATGAATAAAATATAGTTCTTGTGTTTCTTATAAAAAACCCACCCATATTGAGCACTTTGTTCCAAGCACCCCCATTTCATGGGGGATGGTGTTTTTACAAACATTCCTATAAGTGGCTAGTTATTATATCATTTTCTAATCCCTCTACCAGGTAGCCCAAGACTCTTCAGGTAGGTTGTGATAGCCTGAGGTTCATTATGTCCCAAGACTCTTCTAGCATAGTGTGCTGTGGTGGGTTGGATCTGGTGTGTGTGGGCAGGTTTGTTTCATAAGTTTATTTGGGATGAGTCCCAGGTGTCTTTGGGCATGGTAGTTGTTGTTGTGGCCTAGGTGTCTGTGGGTGTGGTTATGTGTGGTTGTGGTAGCCCAGGTGCTTTCTGGTGGGATAAAATGTGCGGTGTAGTATGGCCCATGGGGTTGTTGTTGCGGTGGCAGTGAGACCACAATGTGTTTTGTGGGGGAGGTCTGATGCGTAGGATGTTCTAAATAACCAATGGGAAAGTGTTGTGGGGTAACAAAATGTTAATGTGCTATTACTATTATTTTCACCTAACATGCATTATTTTGGGTGTGTGACTTGGTGAGGATGGATGGATAATTTTACTTTCTAGGTGGATCAGTCAACTATTTTATTTTGTCACGATGCATTTGAATGTCTCTCCACTTGTTCATGAGAGATTTTGGTTTCACTACTATGTATACCTGTATACTCACCTTACGTATATAAAACTAATTTCAGGTTTCCAGGAGGACTTTGAGGGTCGTGGCGAACCTTACTAGCTCAGATTTTAGGATAGTTTTTGTTGCTTCTTTTCTTTTCATTTGGTACTTTCCTTTAGAGTTTTCTTGTACTTCGTCTCAGTTTATTTTGAACATGCATATGGGAATGGATTTTGGGATTTATTTTTATCTTTGGTACTTTGGAGTTATTTGGGATTTACCATCTTATCTCTCAATATTGTTCTATAAAAAGGGCAATTCCATCCATATATGTGAGATTTTACACCCTTGGTACTAGTCTCCACTCCAGAGCCTATTGAAGGTGGGAATCAGGGGTCAATATCTCTCCTTCAACTTGAAGAAGGAAGGGTCTGGTAGTTTGATGTCCCTTCCCTCATCATGAAGAAGGTGGGTCATAATAGAATGCTATCAAAGGATAGTTGAAATATTTGATGGAGTTTAGGGTTAAGCCCAATGATAATTGACTACGATGGTAGGGAAACAGTGTTAGGAAATCTTGGTGCATGAAATAGTCCAGGAAATACTGGCTAGGACACAAGATTTTAGGGGCCCCATGATCTGATTCAAGGAATCTAGACCTATCGAACGACCTACTGAGAATACACCGATTGCAAAATAGATACCTGAGGAAAGGTACATGCATCTTAATGACTTGGGTGATTGTGTGTTTTGGGTGTTTTGGGAACTTAAAATAAATAAAAGGTCTAAAAAAATTTAAGAGAAAATATCCACACTACTCAGGCTTAATAATTCTTGTTAATCTTTTTAGATATGGAATCCATATGACGTCCACGAGTAGTGTGGGTAGTCAAGGCCGACCAGGTTTATATAGATGATCATCAGAGGACTGATCAAGAAGAGGAGGATGACTAGTGGTAGATAATGCTCCGTGCATTCCATCGAAAAGCTCTATGGAAGTACGAGGGCAGTATCCTGGTCATGGAGACAAAGGGCTAGATTAGGGAGCTAGATATTGTTTTTTGCTTGATTTGGGCTCTGAAAGAGTACTGGGTTTCTATAGAAGTGAACAAGATGAGAGGGGTGGAACATCAGTGGTGGACGCTCTATCTCAGGGAGAAGAAGGAAGTTGAGGTTTCGTGGCCCAAAATTGAGAATGCGTTCTGGGTGGAATTCTCTTCTTCCAAGATGAAGGTTTAAAAGATTCAAGAGCTTCTCTACCTCTACCAAGGGAGTATTTCGGTAAGGGAGTTGGGGATCAGGTTAAAGGATATCCTTCATTTTACCCCATACTTCTTCTAGGATAAGGAGTCATATGCAAGAATCTTAGAGGAGGCACTCCAACCTTCTCTTCAGAATTCTATTACTCCCTTCACCCTACTGAAGTACATGGAGGTTCAGAAGAAGGATGAAGTGGTGGAGAGGATACAATGTAACACCCTGAACTTCCACAATATGCTTCTCTTTCAATAATGCAATAGCTTGCATTGTACGCATGTTCGAGATTCTAACGCACCGCGACCAATCAAAATAGCCATTATGAATAGTAATACCCACTTTCCGAAATTATATATATTTTATATTTCAAAATGAACTTCATTTTTGGATTCGGAATATAGAAATTAGCCTATGTTGATTTTTTGGTCTTTTTCTGAGAACTTCCAATTTTTTATGAATAGTGAAAAATACTTAAAAACAACTTTTTTAATCAAAATAATTTATAGTGATAAATTATACTATTGATTGGTTTTAGAGTATAATTTTAATATATTTTTACCATTTCATCCAATGGTGTTCATTAGAATTAATTTCACTTTGAAATTGGATATAAACAATTGTCAATCTTTTGATATATATTGTTTCTTAAAAACACGCTATTTGTTGTGACAGTGGGAATTAATTATAAAATTAATTAATTCAAATTATATGTTTAGAAATTTTTAAAATAGACATAATTTTTTAATTTGGAAAATCAATTATATCTTAGGGTGGAATTTTTGCGTTGTTCTGAAAAACTTCAATTTTTTATGAATAGTGAACTTACTAAGTGGTAGTTAAAAAACTGTTTTTTTTTGTTTAAATGAAACATTACCACTTCTGTGATTTGATTTTCAAAAATCCGACATACACGGTTTTCATTAGGAATTAAAATTTGGTTCAATGGGATTAAAATAAAAAAAATTTGTGAATAGTAACTTTTAAGTTTAATTAATCGTGATTAAAGGTAAATAGTGAAATTTAAGGTAAAAATGATATTATAAAAATATTAAAATACATTTACAATTGTCCTACCCCTATTGGATGAGTCATGGAAGACCAATACAATCCATGGGTCAACTTGGGGACCCCATGGAGCCACTTTGGTAGGAAAATGACATTAACAAATTTTTATTTAATGTTAAAATAAAAATGTCACAAACATGAGTTGTTTTACTAAAACAATTTTTAAATGGGGTTATTCAAGTCATATTTTTTACTATAAATATTAATTAGAAAGATAAAAATATTTACTACATTATGATAATTTTTCTATAATTTTTAGACATTAAATAAATGAAATTACATATGACACCATGATGATGCAGCGATTAGCTCATTAATTAACGATTTAAATAAAATAAAAATATAATGTAAAATCTAAAACTTAAACTTGTCAAACACCTATTAGATGAGTATATTTAGAACCCTTATCTCCTTGACCTCTAAATATATAAGTGTGGGACCTTTAAAATCCGAAACTCATTATATAATAAAGTAACATTTCATGACCTTCCAAGAGTGTCCCTCCTTTCCTCTTATAAAAGGCCCCCACCATTACCACCTTACTCACACCTTCAAAGCCTTTTGGATCGGCCAAAAACTGCCCAAATACTCTCTCAACATACCTCTCTTACTCCTAGAAGCCTCACTTTGGGCATAATTCTTCCCAAGGAAGCCTTTGGCTCAAATCAAAAAAGCGTTCCCCGATTTTAAGTTAATGTCTCCTCTTATGTTATTTTGTTTTATTTTTCTTATCCAACCCAATAAAGTCTTTTTATTCCTTTATTTTGTAACAAAACTAGTCTCTTTAATATACTAGGATGTTTTTATAAGAATTATTAGAGCTACACTTAAACACACCTACATCTAATGGTTAAAGAACATACTGTTTCTGTGGATGGCGAATTTCTGCCTCACGAAATGATGATTATTCAACACTCATATAACACTTTCAAAGGTGGAAATTAAGAAGTCAATATATTTATATATGATATATAATATTTTTATGTTTTCCTTAAGCTTCTTTATTTTTCATTTATGGCATACCTTTATGGTTTCCATTATGAGTAAACGCGATATTTTCATTTTAGGAAGCTCAGACTACCGCCCCCTCAAAGTTATTTGAATCTTTAATGCCATATGTGGGATGTATAAAGGATGGATTAAATGGTATTATACATTAAATTATACTGGAATTATATTATACCTTTATATAATTATAACTTCATTCCACTAAATACGAAATAGAAATAAAGTAGTGTTCATGCGTACGTATGGCTTATCGTCTCCATGAACGGTGCAATTCATTTCTTACCTCTAAATGTTATATAATATTATAAATGCATGTATATACTGGATATATATGATATATATGATATCTAAATCATGAATATAATTCTGGATATAATGGATATTTCACCACATGATCAACTTGTAATTATAAAAAGATTATTGTTGACTCAAGTACCAAAGATCGAAAAAATGACCGTTATTAACTTAAATAATTACATAATGTTCATAACATGGTAATAAGTGATATAAAAGTAAGAATAAACATGGAAAAGGTTCTTAAAAAATATAAATTAACTATATTTTATTATTCAGGAGGTTAAAGAACGATCGAGTCAAGTCGGACATGAGGTAACGGAACTTTTTAACCCAATTTCTATTCTTTGGGTTAATCTCTTACTTTCAAATTATGTCATGATATTATTATGTCCAATCTTGTATTTATACTTTATTTATGTGTAAAAATAGTGAATACATATAATAGATCTATTTTATTTAAAAATGTTCTTTGTAAGGGTCTTCGTCTCAATCTCCCTTCATTGAGGCATATTTTGTTTTATACACAAATTTCTTTTATACATTGTATAAACCCCCTTGAATTGTACGTTTATTTAAAAAGAATATTTTTATACGAAGCTTTTTAGTAACGACAAAAATGAATGTTTTTATTTTCATACATATGAGGCGACAATGAATTCTCTTCCGCCATGACCATTATTTGAGTTTCGGCTTCCTCTACAATCCATAACATTTTTTAAATGAAAAATAAATACCAAGTTTTAAATCTCTTTTATTTTGATATTGAAAATGGTTTTGAAAATGTTTTATTATATCAATGTGTTGTATTGTGATTGAAATGTGGAAATTTTATGTTTCCATTATGCATGTTTTATGTGATACGATTATGTTATGGTTTATGATATGTTTAAACCTATTCATATGAGGAATGAATTGGACTTAATAAGTGACGGGTGGAGCCCGCTATAGCTCCTCGATGCATCGGTTGGTCTCATGAGACAAACTAGTGTCTTGGAACGAGGCCTTGACAAAATCTTATTTTTAGTCTTGGCACGAGGCCTTGGCTACGTGGTTAAGATAGTCTGGCATTATGCCTTCCATCATTATGAAAGTGGTTATTAATAATGCATGTGATTATTCGACCAGTAGAATATCCATGTGAATAAGTAAATGGAATTATCTCATTTTACTTTTTCCATATTATGTTGAAGTTCAAGTTTAAAAGGCTTTTGTTTTAGCCATAAATTGCCTTAAATGTTTATATTTATTTATGAAAGCTTCCGCTATATTGGTATCCTTACTGAGCATCTGAGCTCACCCCTTTCAATGTTTTATTTTTCCCAGGATGTGAAGAAATATTTTATGACTGGCCTACAGGGATAGTATGAAGGGGATAAAAGTGTGGACTATAGAGACTATCTTATTGTGATTTTTTACTTTATGATGTAATGTAACATTTATGAATGTATCTAGTGTTTCTGAGGATACTAAACTAATCAGTCATTAGAGACTTGATCTTAGTGATCATGCCAATGTTACACAATAATGCACCGACTCTGGGTAACTGGGGTCGGGGTGTTACAGTTGGTATCAGAGGTAGTTTAGTACTAACCTTGGAAGCTAGATTTAGATAAACTCTGATTTAAGAACATATCCTTTAGATAGACTTTGAGGATTAGTAAAGAATAACTTCCTAGAATTTTGGTATTATATAGATTTTATGAGTATTCCGAGAAAAACATCCCTGTCTAGATATGAGCAGGTAGAGGCAGCTCTGGCATAGATATACCTAGGGGTAAAACTCAAAAACACTGCTTTGAGCTAGACTCGAACGAGAACTGGTGCACGACAACGGGCCTTGCTGCACTCTTGGTTACGACACTCACGGCGGATATGTTTAGGATAATTCTGATTTTTTTTACAAACCATTATGAAGGGTTTATAAGTATACACATCCTCAAAGAAAACATTTTTTATGATTGTGGATTATATACATAAACCTTTCAATTTACAATAAGAATTTTACATGTTTGGAATTATTCATTGAAATTCATAAACTAACATAGTTTATGACATTGTATAGAAATGGCGCCCAGTAGAAGGAATGTGAACTCCATCAATACGTATGATCCATAGAGTAAGAAGGATCATATCTTTCATGGTATTAAGCCAACATTTAGAAGGGAAATAGTCTCCCATGTGTTCTCAACATATGAAGAAATAGTATCATGTGTTAATAAGATATGTAATGAATTCTCTGAGTCTTATGGATTTGAAGGGAAGAATGAGAAGAAAAGGATTGAAGAGAGAATGATGGATAAAGGGATGAGGGAAAAGAAGATTTTTCCAATATGTGATAACTATGGGAAGAAACACCTTGGAACTTGACTGAAGGTAATGGGAGTTTGTTATAATTGTGGAGAAAAAGGACACCATGTGGGTGACTGCAAGGGAAAAAAAGGTTTCAAATGTACAATGCTTCATCTGCAAGGAGTGGGTACACTATGCAAACCAATGTCTAAATCATCAGAGTATGCCCCAAATGATGTTATTGGATACTAATCAAGTAATGATTCTTCCACATATGAGGAGGAATGATTAGAGTTCTTATGTTGTCATTAAAGAATTTTTTCATTTGAGTGTTATATCAATGATGTACTGGTTATAATAATTATGGAGTATATAAGGATTATACTATAGTACTATTTCATCAAGGACTTGAGATTGTGTGGAACCAAGAAAAGTGACTCCACAGCAGGTTAATTTTTTTGGAAAATATATGGTTGAGATAATGATAAACCATAATATGGTTCTAATACCAAGATAGTAATTTTGGAATAATACATGATTGATTTGGATAAATTATATTGGATATTCTTAAAACGGATTAATGATTTGTATAACTTTTTGGATATAAAGAGTATATCTAGTATTCTATAAGGAATAAGGGATCATGAATGTAATCAATAAGGATTTATGGTAATTCCGGATGTTGTAGTGTTTTAAAAGAATACATGATGATGGTGTTCACATGTTGATATGTGGAAAAAAAGGATCTTCGTTATGTTTACCTTCCATATAAAATTTGGACTGTGATTTAGACAAAAGTATTATGGATAACTATAATGGTTGGAATGGATTAAGTTGACCTTTGGATAGTATTGTTTAAGGTTAAAACATTTCTCAAGATTATTTTTGGAATATTATAATAATATACTTTTAGGAAAAGGACAACCTGTTGGTTGGGGGATAACCCCTCGCGTCAGACAAAGCTGCAGGAATCAAACCCACAACCATAGTGTGACAGGCCTTTATTACATACCACTAGCCTACAGAAAGTCCCTATATTATTACAAAATAGTTTTCTTAATCTAAATGTTATGTGGTAATATTTGGAACCTTATAAAATTAGGATAAATAGAATATTTTTGAGTTCTGTTACCATTTGGAGTGAAAGATGGGTTCGTGCTAAAAATTTATTAAAGAATTAAAGCCTACATGAAAATTAAGTATATTTCCTTATGTTCTTAGTAAATCTCTTAAATAAATTCCTCAACTTTATGAAAGGTAACTTAAAACAAAAATGTTTTCGGTTAACTTTTCCAACTGGGGATTAAATGACCGTTTAACCAATCACAGGTTTGTGATTTTATTGTGGTTAACTTTCACTTAATCATGTTTTCTACAACTCTCCATCAGACCATGATGGTTTTTTTCCTCCATATCCATATTTTCATATAATCCTAGTATGGGCTATCTCAGGTGACCTTTATACCTCTATATCTATCTTTTAATGTTATATTTTTATTAACCCTATTTCCGATGTGGGTTTTCCACAATGGTATTTTCTATTTTTAACCTTTTATTTTCAAAGAAAAATTTCAAAATGCAAGGACACAATTTATTAAAGGAGGGTAGAATGTAACACCCCAAGCTTCCACGATACGCTTCTCTTTCAATAATGCAATAACTTGCATTGTACGCAAGTTCGAGATTCTAACGCACTACGACCAATCAAAATAGCCATTATGAATATTAATACCCACTTTTTGAAATTATATATATTTTATATTTCAAAATGAACTTCATTTTTGGATTCGGAATATATAAATTAGCCTATGTAGAATTTTTGGTATTTTTCTGAGAACTTCCATTTTTTTATGAATAGTGAAAAATACTTAAAAACAACTTTTTAATCAAAATAATTTATAGTGATAAATTATACTATTGAGTGGTTTTAGAGTATAATTAGAATATATTTTTACCATTTCATCCAATGGTGTTCATTATAATTAATTTCACTTTGAAATTGGATATAAACAATTGTCAATATTTTGATATATATTGTTTCTTAAAAACACGCTATTTATTGTGACAGCGGGAATTAATTATAAAATTAATTAATGAAACTTATATGATTAGAATTTTTTAAAATAGTCATAATTTTTGAATTCGGAATAACAATTATAGCTTAGGGTGAAATTGTGGCATTGTTCTGAAAAACATCAATTTTTGATGAATAGTGAAACCACTAAGTGGTAGTTAAAAAACTGATTTTTCGTTTAAATGAAACATTACCACTTCTGTGATTTGATTTTCAAAAATATGACATACACGTTTGTCATTAGGAAGTAAAATGTGGTTCAATTGGATTAAAATAATGTTTTTGTGAATAGTTTCTTTTAAGTTTAATTAATTGCGATTAAAGGTAATTAGTGAACTTTAAGGTAAAAATGATATTATAAAAATATGAAAATACCTTTACACTTGTCCTATCCCAATTGGATGAGTCATGGCCGACCAAGACAATCCATGGGTCAACTTGGGGACCTCATAGAGCCACTTTGGTAGGAAAATGACATTAAAAACTTTTTATTCAATGTTAAAATAAAAATGTCACAAACATGAGTTGTTTTACTAAAACAATTTTTAAATGGGGTTATAAAAGTCATATTTTTGCCTATAAATATTCAATAGAAATATAAAAAAATTTCCGACAGAATGATAAATTTTTTATAATTTTTATACATTAAATAAATTAAATTATTTATGACACCATGATGATGCATCGATTACCTCATTAATTAACGATTTAAATAAAATAAAAATATAATGTAAACTCTAAGACTTAAACTTGTCAAAAACCTATTGGATGAGTATATGTCGAACCCATATCACCTTATCCTCTAAATATATAAGTTTGTGACCTTTAAAATCTGAAACTCATTATATAATAAATTAACATTTCATGACTTTCCAAGAGTGCCCCTCCTCTCCTCTTATAAAAGGCCCCCACCACTACCACCTTACTCACACCATCAATTATTTTTGGCTTAGCCATCCTCTGCCCAAATACTCTATTACCTTCCCTCTATTACTCCTATAAGCCTCACTTTGGGCAGAATTATTCCCAAGGAAGCCTTTGGCTCAAATCAAAAAAGAGTTCCCCGATTTTAAGGTAATGTCTCCTCTTATGTTATTTTATTTTATTTTTCTTCTTCAACCCCTTAAACTCTTTTTATTCCTATCTATTGTAGAAACACATTAACTTAAATATACTAGTATGTGTTTATAAGAAATATTAGAGCTAAACTTACACACACCTACATATAATGGTCAAATAACATACTGTTTCTCTGGATGACGAATTTCTGCGTCATGAAACGATGATTGTTCAACACTCATATAAGACCTTCTAAGGTGGCCATTAAGATTTCACTATATTTATATATGATATATAATATGTTTATTATTTCCTTAATCTTCTGTATTTTTCATTTATGGCATACCTTTATGGTTTCCATTAAGGGTAAACGTGATATTTTCATTTTAGGAAGTGCGGACTACCACCCCCTCAAAGTGATTTGAATCACTAATTCCATATGTGGGATGTATAAAGGATGGATTAAATGGTATTATAAATTAAATAATACTGAAATTATACTATACCTTTATATAAATATAACTTAATTCCATTAAATACGAAATAGAAATGAATGTAGCGTTCATGCGTACGTATGGCTTACCGTCTCCATGAATGGTGCAATTCATTTCTTACCTCTAAATGTTATGTAATATTATAAATGCATGTATATACTGGATATATATGATATATATGATATCTAAATAATGAATATAATTCTGGATATAATGGATATTTCACCACATGAACAACATGTAATTATAAAAAGTTTATTGTTGACTCAAGTACCAAAGATCAACAAAATTACCATTATTAACTTAAATAATTACATAATGTTCATAACATGGTAATAAGTGATATAAAAGGAATAATTAACATGTAAAAGGTTCTTAATAAAATAAAAATTAACTCTATTTTATTATTCAGGAGGTTAAAGAACGATTGAGTCAAGTCGGACACGAGGTAAGGGAACTTTTTAATCCAATTTCTATTCTTTGGGTTAATCTCCTACTTTCAAATTATGTCATGATATTATTATGTCCTATCTTGTATTTATACATTATTTATGTGTACATATAGTGAATACACATAATAGATCTATTTTATTTAAAAAAATTCTTTGTATGGGTCTTCATCACAATATCCCTTCATTGAGGCATAATTTGTTTTATACACAAATTTATTTTATACAATGTATAAAAACCATTGAATTGTACATTTATTCAAAAGGAATTATTTTATGTGAAGAATTTTTCTAGATGAGAAAAAGGAATGTTTTTATTGTCATACGTATACGGCGACAACGACTTCTCCACCGTTCTGACCATTATTTGAGTTTCATCTTCCTCTACAAGCCATAACTTTTTTTTAAATGAAAAATAAATACCATGTTTTAAATCTCTTTTATTATGAAATTGAAAATGGTTTTGAAAATGTTTTATTATATCAATGTGTTGTATTATTATTAAAATGTGGAAATTTTATGTTTCCTTTATGCATGTTTTATGTGATACGACTATGTTATGGTTTATGATATGTTTAAACCTATTCATATGAGGAATGCATTAGACTTAATAAGTGACGGGTGGAGCCAACTATAGCTCCTCGATGCATCAGAAGGTATCATGAGACAAACTAGTGTCTTGGAATGAGGCCTTGAAAAAATCTTATTTGTAGTCTTTGCACGAGGCCTTGGCTACGTGGTTATGATAGTCTGGCATTATGCATTCCATCATTATGAAAGTGGTTATTGATATTGCATGTGATTGTTCGACCAGTAGAATATCCATGTGAATAAGTAAATGGAATTATCTCATTTTACTTTTTCTATATTATGATGATGTTCCTGTTTTAAAAGCTTTTGTTTTATCCATACATTGCCTTAAATGTTTATGTTTATTTATGAAGGCTTCCGCTATATTATTATCCTTACTGAGATTCTGAGCTCACCCATTTCAATGATTTATTTTTCCCAGGATGTGAGGAAATATTTTATGACTGACCTATAGGGATAATATGAAGGGGATAGAAGTGTGGAATATGGAGACTATGTTATTGTGAGTTTTCACTTTATGATGTAATGTAACATTTATGAATGTATCTAGTGTTTCCAAGGCTACTAAACTAATCGGTATTTCGAGACTTGATCTTTGTGATCATGCCAATGTTACGCAATAATGCACCGACTCCGGGTAATTGGGGTCAGGGCGTTACATACAAACACTAGGAGGTGTGCCGTGAGAGGGGAGAAAGTTGGCCTCATCAAAGGGGAAGGATATCAGCAGCATGCCTCTAGTATCATGGACGTCTAGGTTTCGACCGGTGGGGAGCATGCCTCAATAGTTCCAGTTCTGATCTTCTGGTCTTTACCCTTTCTCTAAAAGACTAAGAATAAGGTGCTTTATATGTAGAACCCACATGAATATTTGGAATCAGCACCTAGATTGAGTGTAGTACAGTGGGGGTGGGCAGGTTTAGCACCCACCACAACAACACCAGTTGTCGGCCATATCTTTTTAGCAACAACAGTAGGGACAGTGAGCTCTCGATCCACCGAGGATGAATGACACCGGAAGAGGCCAACCTCAGGGCGCTCCTTAAGGACCTCAAGAAGTGCGTGGTCAGGGATGTGGCTGATAGCCAAGGGGTAGAGGATTTGAGAGTGGGAAGTTTCACACCGTAGAGGAAGCAGTCTCAACAGGGCCATAGGTCGTTCGAGGTACAAACAGTCTTTTTAGTACTCTTTCTTGTGCCTTGTTTGATTTAAGATATTCACACTCCTTTGTTGCACCCAATCTATACCATGACTTGGTCCTAGATATAGAGAGACTCTCTATTCCCCTGGTGCTGAGTATGGTAGTTAGAGATTAGACCATCTTGTTTGATGTTTGTCGAGGATGTAGACTGATGTTGGTACCACATCAGTCCCGCGGAGATCTTATCTTGTTACTAATGTTGACATACAATCTCATCTTGGGAATCGAATTTTTGTCTTCCTTGCATGCTATTATTGATTTCTTCTAGAGAATGGATGTGTTCTCATATATGGGTGGCCAATGTGTAGCTTTTTTTGGCGATCAGGGTTACCAAGATTGAAGCTGGTGAGCGAATCCCCTTCATTCTTTATTAGATGAGATATCAGCAGATTTAGAAGACTCGGAGATAGTGGATGTTCTGGGGATTTTTAATGAGTTCCTAGATGTCTTCCCTAAGGAGGTTGTGACTCTACCCCCTTGATGAGATGTTGAGTTCGGGATGGACTTACAATCCGGTGCCCGTCCAATTTCAATGGATCCCTATCATATGACACCTTATGAATTGTGGTAGTTGTGAATTCAGGTTGATGACCTGATGAAAAATGGTTTTATCCAACCAAGATCGTCTCTATGAGGTTATCTATTCTTTTTCGCAAAGAAGGCAGAAAGTTGTCTCAGGCTATTCATAGACTACTGAAGACTGAATCGGGTGATGGTCAAGAACCGTTACCCCCTCTTGAGAATGAACGACCTTTTTGACCTATTAAAGGGAGCATGTTGGTTACCTAAGATCAACCTGTGTCCTAGAAATCAACAATTAAGGGTTAAAGAGGGTGACATCTCTAAGATTGCTTTTAGGTGAAGATATAGGCACTTTGAGTTTGAAGTCATGCCATGAAGCATTACGAAGGCACCAACTATGTTCATGGGGATCCTAAACTATGTTTTCCTTGAGTATCTAGAACATTTCATGTCATATTCATCAATGAAATCATGTTCTACCCAAGATCAAAATAGGATCAGGTTGAACATCGAAGGATAGTTTTGGTGGTCCTCCGACACCACCAACTCTACAAGAAGCTTCCTAAGCGAAAGTTCTAGACACGAGAGGTGTAATTCCTTGGAAACATGGTGTCTGAGTGGGGAATGGTATTGAAACCATAGAAGGTTAAAGTAGTTGTTTGTTGGTAAGCACCCAAGAACATAAAAGAGGTTAGTAGTTTCCTGGGTCTAGAAGGTTACTACCGGAGGTTCGTGCCAAACTTCTCTCGATTTTCAGCGCCTTTAATAGCTTTGACTAGAAGAGATCAGACTTTTGTATGGAGTGAGAAGTTCTATACAGCATTCAGTTATCTGAAAGTGTAGATGGTCAATTCCCCAATGTTGGTGTTGCCATAGGAAGGGGTAATGTTTGAATTGTTTTGTGATGCTTCCAGTTTGGGATTGGGGTGTGTACTGATGCATCAATGGGGAAGGATCTATTATGGGTCTAGGAAGTTACACCCTCACAAATGTAACTATTCCACCCATAACCTGGAGCTTGTAGTAGTGGTGTTAACACTAATGATTTTGTGGGTTTACCTCATTAGGGATCACTTCGTGGCCTTCAAAGATCACAAGATCATGAGTTATATCTTCTCCCAACGAGACCTGACCTTTTGGCAGTGAAGGTGGATAGAGTTTCATTAGGACTAAGACTTCGAGATCTGCTGAAACTCAGGAAAAGGGAACATGGTTGATGATTTCTTGAGTAGGAAGTCACATAAGGATGTGGTTCAGGAGTCAATAGATTCTTAGAATGATATGGAGGAGTTGACTTCTTTGCATATTGGCATGAAAGTGGAGGATGGTAGAAGCTGTCTATTTTAGATGATTGTGCAATCTTCCTTGGTACAGAAGGTGTAGGAGTCTCAGTGGGGATAATCAGAGGCTGAAGTGATACATGATCATGTTAGGCATGGTGATGCTATGTAGGGGTGGTCAGAGTATGATCAGAATCAAATTATTTTCTATAGAAAGTTTTTTTTTTCAGAGACGATGCATGAGGGAGTTCTTCGTGAGTCCTATAGCTCAACCTTGATAGTACACTGAGGTGTTTCCAAGATGTAATGGAAATTGAAAGGTCATTTTTGGTGGCCCGGAGTGAATTAGGTAGTGGTTGAGTTTGTGGAAAAGTATCTCGTGTGTCAGTAGGTGAAGACTAAACACCATTTTCCCAGCGGTTTGTTGAAGCCCTTAGACATTCTTGAGTGGAAGTGGGATGACGTCTTGATGGATTTTTTCATAGTAATACCCAAGGATAAGGGAGGCTGTGATTCCATTTGGGTAGTGGTTGATCAATTGAAAAAATTGGATCACTTCTTATAGATTAAAGAGTTGAGCACAGTGGATTCCTTAGCACATAAGTACATGGGAGAAGTTGTACGGATACATGGAGTTCCCAAAACCATCATTTCAGATTGGGATACATAATTTAGTTCATGATTATGGAAGGGATTACATTGTTCTTTGGGAACCTAGCTATTCCTTAGCACTTCATTCCACCCTCAGATGGATGACTAGACAGAGTGGACCATCCAGACATTTGTAGACATTCCATGAGTATGTGTTTTGGACATCGGAGGATCATGGGTATGACACTTGCCCCTGGTATAGTTTTCCTACAACAATATCTATCACTCTACCATTGAAATGGATCTATTTGAATCCTTGTATTGAAGACTGTATTGTTCACCCGTGTGCTAGACAGAGGTTGGGGAGGTAGGTGTTCTTGGCCCATAGGTGGTGTAGAGAATGATGGAGAAGGTTCAACTAGTGCATGAAAGAATGATGGTAGATCAGGACCAGAAGAAGTCATGTACTGATCATAGGGGGAGACCCTTGGAGTTCGTGGTTAGGGACCAAATTTTCTTCAATGTCTCCCCTCGGCATGGAAAATAGAGGTTTGGAGGGGGAGTAAGCTTTCTCCCATGTTCATTGGACCCTTTGAGGTGTTGGGACGAGTCAGTGAGGTGGAATATTAGCCGGTGTTACCACTATGGCTGTAGAGGATCCACAATGTCTTCCATATATCTTAGCTCTATCGGAATATACATGATTACTACCATGTCCTCGACTGGGGAGAGGTGGATATCGGGGATGATACAATGTTCATGGAGTGACCGGTGATAATCGAGGATCATAAGAAGAAGGTTCTTCATGGAATGACCATTCCCTTGGATTGTTTGTTGTGGAGGCATAGTGGCCATGAGTACAGTACTTGGGAATGGAAGGAACATATGTGTACCTATTACCCAGGGTTGTTTTGTGTTTTGATCTTGTGTTTTCTTTGTGCCTTTATTATGATGTAATATTTGAACCTTTCTTGTAGTATACTAAGTTGTTTCCCTGTTCTTTATTTTGTGTGAAAGTTCTTGACTATGGAGAGGGGAGGACCTGATCCCTAATCAAGGCACATTAATGTGGTGGTTATTAAGCCCATGTGGGAGAGTTAGTGCCGCCCAAAGTGTATAGTATGTTGATATCGAGGAAGGAGCTCCCTAATCCATGTGTCTGGATGATATGAAATTTTTGTGTTTGTGTGGTTACTTGAAGGATAAGAGTGGTAGTGTTTCTACACTTATTCAGGAGATAGATTTGAGAGCTGTGTTCCTAGATTTCATGATTTTATTCCAGCTTTCGACCAACTCTAGGGTCATTTTTTCTTTAGAGGTATCTTATGAGGAAGTTGTTTGGATCCCTCTCTTTCTTCATGATTACTCCTGAATTATCGAGGGAGGGAATAGTTTGATAGGTATATGATGTAATGGGTTGGACCCTCCTGGTCCGTTACTTTTTTAAATTATGATATTTGAGGTTTCTTGGTGACCATCAATGACCCATTAGGGAGTTTTCTGAATTTCAGTTTGAACGAACAGCAGCACCGATGGGCATCAGTGCCAGGGTGATGATGCCTGGGCGACTGTGCTAGGGCGATGGTGCCAGGGTGTTCATCGGTGATTCATCTCATACATCTCCCAAACATTCCATTTTTGCTCTAGTAACATATATTTTAACATGAAATCATTTAATACCCATTTCAAAGCGATTGAAGGCCCAAAAAAGATATTTTAAATCCCCTAAAAGTCGGGAAACCCTTGAATTACCAAAATGTTGGACCTTTTATCAGTGTCACACCCTTTGACACGTTTTCCAGTCTTTTGTGATTTCTAGTTAGGCCCTGTATGTGTTTTTCTCCATTTAAAAGAAATCTATCAACTCACAGCCGTCAGTTGGTCTATCTCCACCATTTATGAGGGAAATAGTTAAACCTTAATTAATCCCAACATGTGAAACCACCTAGCCATGCGGTCAAGACACGATACTAAATTTAAGTAATTTGAAATGGTATCCCTAATTTTAGTATTTGGATTATTCTTAAGCAGAGATCATCTCTCCCTTCTTCCTTTTCATTTCCCAGAGTGCACTTGGAGACTTCCTCTATAGAAGAAGCATGAACTCGTGCTCGAGCCCATCCCAATCAGCCTTACAATTTTCTTTTCTTGCAATTCACACCATCACCATTTATCAAATCAAAGAGAAAACTTATATCATTTATCATCCATGTATGGGTTCTTCCTTCATCTCTATTTTCTGTGCATCATGTGGGGTGGGTGTGACAATGTTCCCTCAAGACATATATGGAAACTAATCTTTAACAAAGATAATAAATGGGATTATAAAAAATAAATGGGTGGTAATGATGATGATATTGTTTTATATTTTATATTTTTTATGTTGTGAATTGTATGGGATTATGTCCACTAAAAATCATGGTCATTAATGGTCCTTTCTTGCGCACTAATGAAGCTCTATTTTTAAGATAATATTGTGATTGGATGATTGTAACATAGAAACTGATTAATCACATAAACATGGTTGATTAAATGGATTCCTTATGAATAAGAACCCTAGTGTGATCACCTCAGTTAACCAAGAGGAAATAATGAACTAAATGAATGGTGTTGGATAGATCTGGAAACTATGTTGCTCTATTCTAATATGCATGGTTGTTCTATTAAATATTTGTGGGGGAAAATAGAGTAGAATGGTATCTGTAGTTGAGGGGTTGTTGGTTTTTGAATCTGAGGATATGTGGAGCCAGTAATTTGGGGCTTTGATTGGTTCTAGTACTTTGAGGGATCTCACAGACCCCTTTGATGTTGTTACATACAAGAGAACTAGGAGTGAATTCATAAATTCATGCTTGGATGTTTTCCTTAAGTTGTTGTTTTTTCTTATGGTTTTGCCTATTAGTTTCTCAGTAGTGAAGAAATATTTTAAATGGAATCACTTGAACATGATAACAAGAACATGTATAATGGTTAACTATTTTCCATAAATTGTTTTTTCTTTGGTTGTGGCTGTTATGTACTTGTTCATGTAGGGATAGTGGAAAGAGTTGTTGTGTACTGGCTAGTTTTTAATTTTGGGACCCTTAAAGTCATGATTAGTTCTTAATTACTAATATGTATAATATTCAGTTCTTGTGTTTCTTATATGGACCCCACCCATGTTGACAACTTTATTATGAATACACCCATTTAACGGGGGAGGGTATTTTTTCCAAAATTCCTTTGAGTGGATGGTTATTAGCTCCTTTTCTACTCCCTCTAACATGTAGCCCAAGAATCTTCGAGTAGGCTGTGATGGCCTGAGGTTCTTTATGGACAAAAATTCTTCGAGCAGGGTGTGTTGTGGTGGGCTGGCACAGGTGTGTGCAGGCATGTTTGTTTCACAATTTTCTCCAGGATGAGGCCCAGGTGTCTTCAAGCAAGGTAGTGGTTGTTGTGGCCCAGGTGTCTATGGGGTTGGTTAGGTGTGGTTGTGGTGGCCCAAGTGTTTTCGGGTGGGATAAAATGTGCAGTTGGGATGGTGCATGAAGTTGTTTTTGGGGAGGTATTGGGACTATAGTGGGGTTTTTTTGGGGGATGTTTGATGCGTATGATGTTCTAAATAACCAGTTCAAGAGTAGTGTGAAATACCCAAATGTCGATGAGATATTAAAATTATTTTTACCCAACTTTGGTTATTTGGGGAGTGTGCCTTGGTGAGGTTGGGTGGATAATTTTTCCCTGCTAGGTGTTTTGGTTACCTATTTTTTTTCTTACGGGGCATTAGAATGTCTCCCCACTTATGCATTATAGATTTTGGTTTCACAAATAAGTGTTCATTTATACTCACCATACATATATAAAACTGATTTCTTGTTTCTAGGAGGACATTGAGGGTCATTCTAGACCATACTAGCTCAGAAGTTGGGAAAATTTCCATTTCTTATTTTCTTTTCTTTTAGTAATTTCTTTTAGAGTTTTCTTGTTCTTTGTATCAGTTAATTTTGAACATGTATATGGGAATGGATTTTTGGGATTTAGATTTATTTTTATTCCTTTGGAGTTGTTAGGGATTTACCATCTTATATCCCGATATTGATCTATAAAAGGGTAATGACTTCCATTTATGTAAGATTCTATACCCTTGGTGCTATTTTCCACTACTGTTATTATTGATTGTAAGACTCTAGGGTTATTTGCTCTATTTAAACATGAATAATGAAGGGTCTGGCAGCTTGATGTCCATTCCCTCATCTTGGAGAAGGCAGGTCGTAACAGAATGGAATTAAAGGATGGTTGAGAGATAGGATGGATTTTGGGGTTAGGCACAGTGAGGATTGCACGGGATGGTAGGGAAGTAGTGTTTGGAAATATTAGTGCATTAAATAGGATAGGGAAGATTGACTAGGACACTGGATTTTAGGGACCCTTGTGATCCAATGCAAGGACACTGGACCTACCGAATGATTGAGTGAGTCTACATTGATTGTAGGGTAGAGACCCTAGGAATGGCACATTCATCATAATGACTTGTGTTCTTTTGTTTTTTGGGTGTTTTGAGAAACATAAAATAAATAAATGGTTTAAAAAAATTGAAGATAAAAATTCCACACTACTCAGGCTTAGAAATTCTTGTTTATCTTTTAATCTATGGAACCCAGATGAAGTCCACATGTAGTGTGGGCAGTCGAGTCCCAGTAGGTTGATCTGACTGATCATTACTGGACTAATTGATAGGAGGATGATGACTAGTGTTATAATATTCTTCATGACTTCTTACAGTGAGTGGAAGTTTATAGGTATGTTATCTGATATGCATTTGGAGGTACACGACAGATAGGGGCAGTTGTTTCTTTTTTATAAAGATATTACCTCTACTCTATTGGGTCTAGTGAAAATGAGGTGGCTATCTGATCCTGAAGGCCTAATCCCATAAGAGAGTGTTTCAGGAGAGGTCCATACTCCTAGATGGACCGTAGGTGAGGATGCGATCTTGCATTTTCATGGGTGCGTATGGGTGTCAGCAGACATATGCGGGGCACTATTGTGATATTTTCATTTCTTATTTTGGGAAGTTCTTCCTAGTGTTGACAAGATGTATCAAGATCTAAACTGTTAGTATTGGTGTCCATGTATGAAGAGAGATATTGATGGTTTTGTTATGAGATTTCCCACCTATCAGCAGGTGAAGACGGAAAATTAGTGACTACTATGACTTCTGCAGCATTGACCCAGTCCTGAGTGGAAGTGAAAGGATGTCGCCATGTATTTTATGACAGGTTCACCGAGTTCACCTTGGGGGATTGATTTATTTTGGGTTTTTGTTGAAAAACTCATGATGGTTGAAGATTTATTTCTGATTAAGGAAACCTTTAGCGTTGATGATCTTGGAAGGTTGTATATCAAAGAGATTGTACGTTTTCATGGGGTTTTACACTTTATTGTTCCAGACAGGGATACCTGGTTTACTTCTCATGTCTAGCAGGGACTACAGAGAGCTTTGGGTACATAGGTATTTATGATTACCACTTACCATCCCCAAACAGATTTCCAGTCTGAGTGCAAGATTCGGATTTTGGAGGATATTCTATAATCATGTGTATTGGATTTCAAGGGTTCTTAAGAGAGACAGATACCCTTAGTGGTGTTTTCTAACAATAATAGTTTTCAGGCGATGAATTTGATGTCACTTTATGAGGACTTGTTTGGTAGGTCATGCTGATCACCCCTATGTTAGCTGGAGGTTGGATAAGTAGCTATGCTGGAACCTCATCTTGTCCAGGAGACCACTAAGTAGGTAGAGTTGATTCAAAAGAGGATTGCTACTGCACTGTTTTGGTAGAAATATTATGCTGATTGACGGAGACGAACTCTAGATTTGGAGGTTAGAGATCAGGTTTTCTTACATGTCACACTAAGGGTGAGATGTAGGAGGATTAGGAAATAGGGGAATCTTTCACCAAGATATGTCAGTCCATTTGTGATTTTGGAGAGAGTCGGGCCGATTTCATATCGGTTGTAATTATCTCAGAGGTTCCAGGTAATGCATGACGTCTTCCATGTTTATCATATACGACGTTACATTTCCAACTTGTCACATGTTTTTCTACCTGATGAGGTTGAGTTGAAGGTGGATTCATCCATTGTGGAGAACCATATTTGGATTGTGGATTATAGCATGAAGGTTCTATGTGGCCAATCTGTACCTCTGGTACGGGTTCTATGAAAGCACGAGCGAGTACATGGAGAGTCTTGGGAGAGGTCCATGTTCCTAGTTGCTTCAGGTAGCTGTGTGCTGGCTACGTAACGGCCATGTACATGGATATGTGGGTTACCTTGCAAACTGCCTAAAGTAGGAGCTAGTTGAGGCTAGTACACGATATGGACATTAAATGTACACAATGTGAACTTTTATTTTTTATTTCAATAATTGAAATCCCGGTCACATATCATCACCAAAACCATATTCTTATTCCTATATTGTGTATAGGAGAGTGACGAGAAAAATGAGAACTTTGAGCTCCTCCCATTCCTCTATCCAATCATAGTTTGAGATGCCACCAGGTGTGTTGGATTCCCATCGAACTACGTCATTTTAGGTCAATTAATGGGCTTATGTTCAAGATTGTTCATCGTACTACATCGAGGTAGGTGGTTTGTGCATTTATTTGGTTGTATTTGAATTATATATGCTGAAAGTTATGGATTCCCATGTTTATGGTATTTTTGATTTTGGAAATTAACCTTGTTTAAGACCCGATATGGTGTGTTTGATGAGAAAGGGTTGTTTGATTATGAATAAGGTTTTATACCTTTTTTGTGGATGTGTTTCCCATGTATGATGGATTATGACTGCTGGTACTATGATGCATGTTAGGATGTTTAGTTTTCCATAACTACTGTTGTTAGGATGGAGTTACTATTTATTTTGAAATTCATGTGTTTCGCATTGTTAAAGTATGACCAAGGGGAATTGAATATGAGAGCTTCCCAAGGTGGGGTCTTTTAGTTATGAATTGTTCTTATGATTGACCAAAGGTATTGATTGTGAGAATTTTCATGGGGTTATTGACCAGAGGGGTTAGTCCATGAGAGCTACCAAGAGGGTCATTATTCAATGAATGTTGGACCATAGGGAATTGACTGTAAGAGATTTCAGAGGGTCATTATAAGTTATTGATGCTGTGTAGACCCAAGGTTATTCACCATGAGAGGTACCCAAGTGGTCGTTTGTAATTGACTAGTGCTATGTGGGGAAAAAGGGGTTAGATTGTGTGAGCTTTCTTAGAGGGTCATTATTACTTATTGAATTGATGACATGGTAAACCAAATGGGTTAATCTGTGAGAACATTTCTAGAGGGTTTCTTTTGAATATTTGAATGATTGTAACGAGTTTTTCAAGCCAAAGTACAAGCTTGGACTCGATATTACTTCTTTGTTTATATGGTCTTATGAGTCGTCGATTGTTACCATTATACAGGGGGATACATAGCTTAGGATAGATCCCGATGATACATTATTAAATGGTTTGAATAATTTAAAAATGTAAATCAATTTAATTGAAAACTGTAGGATTGTTTACTTTTTAGTAATTACTATTTTATTTCTTCATTTCTACATATTATCTATTATATATATATATATATATATATTCACTAACAGTTAGGCACATATCTTTTGGTGGTTTCATACTGGGATTAATCTCACACCCTGTTTGGATCATTATTTTGGACCCAAATAGATTATATGGTTACAGGTATAGATAATGTAAATAACTCTTCTTTATCAGGTACTTGATTGATGTTGGAGTTGGAGATCATGAGACCAATATGAGGCTTGCGATGCGGATGAAGTTTACTATTTTCTTTACTTTGGTTTTAGTATTTCATTTCTAGTATTGTGACTTGTTTGGATGCTTTCTTAGATACATGTGACATGTAAAATTTATTTATATATATATATGTTGTAGTTGTTTATACTATCAGTATTCCGCTATTTACTTCTGTTGTATGGTATTACTGCTTCTGCTATTGTTTTCTATTTTCTTTATACTCTGTATACTCTACCAATGACGGTATCATTTTTCCACTATCACACCCAAGTCTCTTACCACTACAGACAACCTCTGGTGTTTGGGGAAATGCGCTTGGGGTCATGTTACCAAATGGGTACAAGGCACCTTTGGGCGGCACCTTGATCCCGGACGTTACAACATTGGTGTTCATTAAGAATTTTATGTATCCAATTAATATTTTAAAATTAATGAAAAATTATCATAATAAATTTAAATCATTTCTCTTTAGAAAGGATATGTATAATAGAAAATAAGACATTTTTTTCTTGATCTCAAGGATTTATAAATGTTGAAGTAAAGGAAGGTTCATTTTTTGTCTTATTCCTTACATACCTTTTTATATAGGACATTTTCATGGAATAGTCTCCAAATAACTCACAAAATTAGAACCATGAAGGGAAATGGATGAAATATGGGTGTTCAATATAGTTTCGAATAGAATATAGGAAATATTTCCACTTAAGTTAAATGTTTAACTGCTAAGTATACTAAGTTTTAACTTAATTGTTGTAATTAATTTTAATTACATTCACTAATATTGTTGGTCTTAAATTATGTTCATATTACTAGACTATAAATATTATACTGATTCTAAATATTTATATCATTTTTTCAAAATTCAGTTCATAGAATTTCAAAAAAATAAGTTTAAATCTAATCCCATAGATGTGGTGAGAATGTGGGTTTTTAAAGGGAAAATGCTCAAAAGTCCATTTCGTTGATATATTTGAGTTAAATATAAACATTATTACAATTTAATTAATTATTTTAATGATACATAATTGATATATTGTGACTTTAAAACCAAATTAAAATACAATTTGTCATTAATAATTATTTAAATGAAAAGTAGGTTTTCTACTAAAATGCAGTATTTTTTACTATTCCTCAGAAAATGAAACTTCTCAGAAAAATACAAAAAATTCATCAAAAGATAATTTAGACAATTTGAATTCAAAAATGAAGTTCATTTTTAAAATAATAAAATTAAAAAAAGGGTCAAAAATTAGCATTAAAATAGGCGCACAATTAAAAGGTGAAAAAACTCAGTCTTGTGTGTAACGCAAGGTAACCTAGTGTTGTGTGTAGAATAAGATTAACATGGTTTTTCATATAAATATATTTAGAAAAAAAATTATACTTTATCTAAAGTGAAAATATTGTAAAGTATTGGGTTGTTCCATTTTTTAAATTTCATTTTTTCTCAAAATAATAGTATTTAATTTTTGAATTTCATTTTTTGTTGTTCAAATTCAATTGTTGTTCATAATGTAAAATTTTAAGTATTTCAATTTTGTAAAGCTATATTTTTTTTAATTATTAAATTTCATTTTTTTCATTTGTATTTCAAGGTAATATTTTTTATTTTTTTAATTTAAACCATCTCTTTTTTTAATAAATTTTAATGTGGTTAATTTAATTAAACTGACTTACCCATTCTTTATTCTGATAAATAAATATATGTTAATTATTGAAATTTATTTGTTATATTTTTTGAAAAGTCACCGATTTACATTTATTTTCAGGGTAATGAGTCACTTCCAAGAACAAAGTACTTTGCTTCTACAATAAAAGAGCACATCTACCAACCTACACCTGGTGTCACCACCATCATCCATCTCAAGACACAACTAGAAAGAGTCACCGCTAGCTGGGGGCACCACCAACGCCTTCAACCTCTTCTAAATAAAACATCCACCAACCTTGACTCACTTCTAAAGTACCCTCTTCCATCACTTTCACTCTCCACCAGCATCGAATCACTGCTAGACTACCCTCCACCTGCACTTCCACCCTCTTCTAACCTCACCCCACCATCATCCTTACCCATCATTATACTACACAGCCCCCCACCACACCTCACCATTGAATACTGAAGCCACATCCATTGCGCTGCATGTTCTTGTCATAATACCCAAGTCGAAGCCACTGCAAGTACATGATCCTTAGCTTGAGCCACCATCAAGCCCCATCGAAACCCCCTCACCACTGTATGTTGAACCCACCATATACCACTACCACCATATACCTACACCACCTCACACCACCAGCAATCTGAAGAATCTACCTCTTATGGAAGATCTAACTTCAAGATAAGTCGACATCCCCCTCCCCTGAATAAGACTCCCAAACCCATGGATAAGAAGTATACGTAAAATATAATATATATATGTATGTATAATAAATATAAAAAAATATAGTTAATGTAATAAAAAAATATTAATAATAATAAGTATTTAAATATGAAAATACAAAACACACATGCACTCACACACACATATATATTAATGTTAATTTAATATAGTTAATTAATTTAAATATCGAAGTTTCTTCTTTCGTTTCTTGAAATTTTTTCGCATAACTGATCGATTCAGGGTGTGGGGTCATCTTTTATGGCATGATCTTGCACAGTTTGTTTGAGGGAGTTTTGTTTTGTTTGGTGACCATTGATGAGGAAGAGACATAGTGAACGTGACATGCAGAGGTTAGAGAGGTCATCATATCGTTGTGAAATGAACTAGAAACCAGAGAAGAACACTCTAAAAGAAGCAATGTGAAGGACATCAAGACTTCAAACAACAGGAGACTTGGGAGATTCCATCCATTATAGATACATTCATGGGAGTAGATCCACTTCATAATTCTTGTAGAAGTACATCGAATACCAAACAGAACTCATTATAGACATGAGAAGAGGACACAAATCACTGAATTAAGAGTTTCTGAATATTGAGTAGGGAGAAATAAAATTATTTTATATTTTATTATATTTTATTCATTTTATATTAGCATGTACTTTGTTGTTTTTTAAATAACTTAATATGTTGAATTCAACAATTTTTTAGTTAATTTATTTTGGGGGGAAAACCTTACCCTATTAATTCATTCTACATTGTTCGTGCATTTTTCTTTTACTGGATGCTTCTCTCTCTATCTCTCTCTCTTCAGATAATCCATTTTCACAAAACTCAATAATTGGTAAAAACTGATCTTGATTTGGATTTAAATAAAACTATCTTTAGTATGAGGATTTAACGGAAAAGATAATCAGGCTCACGAGAGAGAAGTATACTATGTTTAATTGAAAATTTGAACTCAAGGATTGCTGATTTGTTAAATTTTTGGTTATTGATGTGACTAAAGGTCGTCACATCCTTCAAAATTACATTTGTAAACCTACACTAGCACAGTGGTTCCTGGTCGATCCACAGAGAAGGTGGGTGAGAAATCTAAGGTTTTATTCAAAATAAACCCCACTATTGTCAGCAGTGGAGAGAGTGAACAATTTTTATATTTACTACTTTTTAATATTTTTTAAATTTTTTTAACCAGCAATAATGAAACATGACTAAAAATTTTCTATTTTCTAAACTAGAGAATGAAACAACAAAAAGTAATAGTGTAAATTAAAGATAATAGAAAAAGTAAACAGAAGTGTTGAGAGTTGATAAAATGGTAAGCTCCAGTGAATTGAAATCTATTGGTTATAGAAATGATTCTTCATTAGATTGAATTCAAACCATAAAAATTAGTTGTTACTCCTTCAACTCGAGAAGAAATAACACTCGGTATTATATTTCTCAAAGTTCTCCACATCAAAAAGCACATACAGTAAGTTGTTTTAACAATGTTAATAGAAAACTATCTCACCAAAAGTTAATGCATTTGTACTTTAAGTATTTGAAAAAAATAATCCAAGATCAATCTACCTAAAAGATCAAGGATTGAATTTTTAATTGCAAGGAGATACAAATTCAATTTTAGATTTTAGAATTGGATCTAATCTCACCGACGGAATCTGATTCTCATTGGAAGAAATTTAATGAAGAAGAAATAAAATATGAACCAATAGAAATTCAAATTTACCAAACAAGAAATTATGCGAAGATCATTTTCAATTCAAAAGCAGCAAATAAATTTTAAATAAAATAGAGTGGAGGAAGAATAATCCTCTCTCTAGGAATGATGGTCATGATTTTCTTCCTTGGCCCTACAACTCCAGTCTCTAGCTACTCCCTTTGTGTCTCCCAGGATATCCTCTCTCGAATGGTATGATCATTGTAAGAGAATGAGAGTCCCCCAAATTCTGCTACTTGCTCTACTTTTGTATCCTCCATCATCTGCTGCACATCACCCAAATACTCCACCAACATAAACATTATATTTCATTACTCCACCACACACATGTGTTTTTTGGTGCAACACACGATGCACTTGATTTTCCTTTGTAATTAACTCCCGTTGAGTTAGTTGAATGTATTTAGACGTGTTTCCATCTCCTGTGTAAACCTGCACATTTAGAACCTAAAAATAAATAATTTAATCAACGTTATATATTTATTTATATAAATAAACACATGTTTAATTAATGTAAAATAAAATGTTTTTAATTTTAAATCCATAATTATTGTTTAATAGTTAAAATATTTAAACTTGATAATTAATTAATTTTTTTTAATGTTGTTATATGTTATTATTTATAATTTTTAAATTATGAAGGTGATTAATTAATAATTAGATTATAAGTTTAGTATTTATTAAATTATTTAATTAATAATATTAGATTTTATTTTTTTTAATATTTAATTTTTTTAGATTATTATTTAATTTTATCATAATAAATAGTTTTATTTTAATTATAACAATTTACAAAATTGTATATAATTATTATATTTTATAATTATTTTACTTAAAAAGAAGTTAAATTATATTTACTATATTAATTTAATTATTAAATTTATTTATATAAATTTTATTAATAAGTTTAGCATTAATATTTTAGTTTTATTAATTTTAATTTCATCTAAATTTTATTTATTTTTTATTTTATTTATTATAATTAATTTTATTTTATTATTATAATTTGTTTTTTTAAATAATTTTTAATTAAGTTTTAATTTAGAGTTTTTTTATTTTTTTCTTCCCCACCCCCAAATTTCTATACAGCACATGGGGGCATGGTTTCCTCTATAAACAGCAGCAGCCCTGGATCCTCCTCATGGAGCTCATAGCTCCATCTCCACTCATAGCTTCCTCACAACTCAGTTGGAACTCACTCAGGTCGGCCTTAACTCCTCTTCCCAACAATGTTATTTTTAGGAGGCTCTGATTCAGATGATGGCACGACTTTCCTCAGCTAGAAAACAGGTAGCTGCGAAGGTCCGGACAACTCCTAGATTCGATTCATGGAAGATCCTGCATCAAAAAGTAGAGGTGCACCTTCCTAAAGCTCCTCCAGCGACGGACTGGGGCTATACAACGGTGGCAGAGGTACTTCTTGATTGGTGGTTGTAGATCCAGTTCGTAAAAGGTTTAGAACATGAGTGGATAGGGAAGATCCCATTTTTTGGGTTTATATTGATCTAGTTTTGGAAAATTTATATAAATTGAGTCTTTTATTGAAGGTATGGTATGAGTCTTGATCTAGTTTGAGTGCATGTGGAGTTTGATGTGATTCTTTGATGGTGTGAGTTGTGTGACTTAGTGTGTGAGAGTGGTGAGTTAAATAGATGTACAATGGTGTGAGGGATTGGTTGGTCGTGGCTTGAGCAGGAAGTAGTGATGATATGATAAGGGGAAGGATGAGTCTCGGTTGTGATTTATGGTGGTATCTCGCTGTGAGATAGTGAAAGGTAGGAAACAGAGTCAAGGGTCCTGCGTGGAAACTGTGTTAGGATGCGGTGGCTAAAATTACAGTGACACCATGAAGGGGATAGAGTTCTAAAGTAATGGGATGATACAGTGCCACCATATTACAAAATAGTGGCACAACATTGGAGTAAACATGTGGCATCAGACGTATCCTACAAATAAATTAAAATCATATTAAAACCATAAACAAAAATACATACTAAATAATTTATTTTAAACTAAATTCAATTAAAACAAGTATATATAACTTAAAATATTAAATAATAAGAATGAAACATATAAATGTTTTGTTAGATTATTATTAACTTCAAAATATTAAATTAAAATTGGAACTATACTAAAACATAAATTAACAAACAATTACATCATTCAAAGTTAATATAAAAATAAATAATATTTAATTTAAATATTTATATAACCAAATTAAATTATTGAAAATAATTAATTTTTCAAATTAAATAAAATAAGGCATTTAATTATTATGTAGTTAAATATGTAAAAAGTTTAAAAACTTAAATATATTATTAAGGAATTTCTAAAAAGAATTTAACAATTAGATTAAGTTATTTCAATTAATAATTAATACATGAAATGTTAAATTAAAAAATAAGTTATTTAAGTATAATTAAAGAGATTAATTAATTAATTAATAAAAAATTCAAATATATATATACTAAAGTAGACATTTCTCCTGCTGATGTGTCACCACCACATTCTTCCATGACGCTCCTAGGCATTTCTCCCGATTTCTTTCCTTTGTTCACTAACCTTACCTCCCTCAATATTTATTCATACCACGCTAGGGTTTCTGAATTCCTTGCATCTAGCTACCTCCATTCATCATCTCCACTCTCACCTCCGAAACTCTATCTTCGTACACCCTTCGGTTCCCCATCTCTGGAACCCCTGGATCCTCATCTCCATCTCTGCCTGCTCCCTATCTCCATCATTCCTCATTTCATCATCTCCGTCTCCATATCCGTTCACAGAAATCAATCACCTAGACTCTATAATTCCTTCACATTACCTCGACTCCCTATCTCTATTCACCTTCACCTCCTTCGTCTACCAAAACCTTCAATTTACAGCTAAGAACCTACTATGTTCCAAAACCTGCTCTACTATCTACTACCAAAGATGACCTGTAACGTCCTCTTCACGAACCCCTTTTACCACCAACGACAATATATTCAATAATTTTACAGATCAACATATCTGCAACAGGTTGGTTCTCCTAATTCTATATAAATTTTAACACTTATACATCATTTTATTTGCATATCTATGTGCGGAAGGTTCACTGGTGACATGACTTAGTATGTCGATGCATTCTACAACCACTATCCTATATTTTCCCTCTATTAACCCATCTGTTCATCTGTATTTGATATTATCTACTGAATAATAACCACTATTCTTCATTTTCTATTCAGTTCTGTTGGAATGACCTGTTTTGATAATCCCAAATCATGCTTAAACATTGATTCTGATGTATTAAACCTTTTCATTAATCTTATTATTCTATGCTTAAACGTATTTTATTCTAAACAGTTCATATTCTTACAGTAGTATTTACATAAGTTTAGTATTGTTAGCTAACAGTCAGAGTTTTCTTTTCAAAGTCACAGTTACAGCTAACTGTCACCTTAAGTTACTGTTGCGATAAGTTCACAGTTACAAGGTTACAGTCGAAGACTAATACAAGCTTACAGTTACGAGTCTACTGCTATCTATTGTCAAAGCTCACAGACGAAGGTCACAGTTACAAGACTTCTGTTCAAAGTTATCTCTGCTCAAGTTCACAGACGAACAAGTCTACAGTTGGAACAAGTTCGCAGTCGAACAAGCCTACAGTCATAAGTCTACAGTCAAGGTTACAGTTAGACAACTTTTGTCTAATAAGTCTACTGATGATCGAAGTCTACAGTTGACAAAGGTTACAGTTCTACAAATTTGATGTTACAAGTCTACAGTTAGAAAGGCTACAGTTACTTGGAGTAAAAGCTACCATTGCAAGCCTACAGACAGCAAGCCTTTTGTTGAAGTCGGCAGTCAGAAGGAAGTCCACAGTTGGAAGACCACAGTTGAAGTCCACAGTGACATACATTCTCGACCAATTTATTATTATTATATTTCTACTTTTTCTTTACCAATTTGATTAATACTAATCTAACGGTCATGTCTAGCAAGATGAATACATCTAACATTATTTATTGATATTTGCAGACATATCAAGAAATAATACAATGTACGAGGAAGATCGCACGCGCAACTCCAGACTATTTATCTTGTCGGCCTCGGGTGAACAAAAAGGGAATATATGGAGGAGTATAAAAAGAAGAGAGAAGCATTCAAGAAGTAGACATGAATGGAACAGTTACGCTGAGTCTAACATCTACAACTGAGAAGGAGATACGCATATGCACAAAAAGGAAGAACTCTCGAGCATTCATTCTGAAGAACAAAAGAGTCTCAAGTGAACCGACTGAAAGAACCGTCTCCTAAAAGCCATGATGTGAAGCACTCAAACTCAAAGAAGCTGATCACTTGAACATCTGGAAGTCTGGAAATCCCGACACTCTGTTTTAGTGTCAACTTACTGAAAAAGGACCAAAGCTTCAAGTCACTCATTCCTACGAGTCCAGAACTGATCTGCCAACACTATAGAGCACTCTAAACCTTCTTCATTCTATCCGTTGCTCTACTGTGTTTTAGTTTTCTACATTTTGAGCAGTGTGTGTTATCTGCTGTATTAAACACACACTAACTCCTGTACTTTCACTGGAGGATCTGTAAATCCTCAGCAAACCTTTTTGCACCCCATTCCCCACTGTGGATAGTGGTAGAGGTCTTGTGAACTGGACAGCTTGCTGCTGTTGTTTGTTTTCCCACGAAGAACTGTGGTAGAGGTCTTGTGACCTGGACAGTGTGTTCACTGTTTCTAACCCCGATCCAGGGTGTGGATCATTTTTTATATAAACTTTTGAGAGGACTAAGTCTCGGCTTGAGACTGAACCTCTTGGTTAATTCTCTGTGTTTGTAGTTATACTCTATATCCATACTATACATATTTATTTCATATTCCGCTGCTATTACTTTGAAATATAATCTACCTTCAAAGCTACTTTGATAATTAAATTAGAAAGTGTTTATGTTTGTTATAAATCAGTAAGTTAATTTCAAAAGTTAATTTAATCATACGATTAAGTTAACTGAGAATTAATCAATCTTTGAGAAACTAATTGAACCTTTATAATCTATATAAATTCACTACAGTTTAATTTGTTTTGAAATTGGGGGATTTTAATAGAAATTGTTTTTAACAGAAATTTTAATTGGAACTCAATTCACCCCCCTCTTGAGTGTCCACTCCGACCAACATTTGGTATCAGAGGTTGTGTTTATCTCTGTTATACTTGCTCAATCTTTTATTTTAACCCTCTGTTTTTAAAACTGTGATTGTAGTTTTATCTAAAAGATCTTAAATTTCTGTTAGTTCTAAATTTTATCTCTTTAAAACATCTTCTAAAACTTCCTTATGGATAATAGACTAGAAGGTGATGCAACTAACAGGCCACCCTTCTTTAATGGTGTAAATTATGCCCAATGGAAGCTCAAAATGAAAATTCATTTGGAAAGTATGGGTTTTGATATTTGGACTGCTATAGAGTCTCAATACAAGATTCCAGAAACTGAAAGAATAACTTGGGATGAACCTACTAAGGTAGCTTACAATAATAATTGTAAGGCTTTGAATGCTCTCTACTGTGCTCTAGGAGATGAGGAGTTCAATAGAATTTCTGCATGTAAAACTGCTTTTGAAATCTGGGACACCTTAGCTGTTTCTCATGAAGGAACATTTAATGTCAAGGAAATGTGGTTAAATACTTACACTATCAAATATGATAACATTAAGATGAAAGCTGATGAACCTATTTCTGATATGTATCTCAGGTTTAATGAGATAGTCAACACAATGAGCTCACTCGGAAAGATTGTTCCAGCAAAGGAGCAAATCATGAGATTATTGAGATGTCTGCCTGACAGATGGAGAGGCACATCCGTTTCAATCAGAGAATCCTGTGATATTGGAACTTTGCCTGTCAAGGAGTTAATTGGTAAGCTGATGATGTTCGAAGAAGAGCTCAAGGTAAATAAAGAGGAAGATGAGGAACCAAAACGAAAATCTGTAGCTTTTAAGTCTACTGCATCAAAGAGAAAAGACAAGGAGAAAGTGCATATACCAACTGAAAGCTCATCTAGTGAAGACTTAGATTCTGACAGTGATGCCGAGATGGCACAAATAGCAAGGAGATTCAAGAAGTTCTATAGGAAGAAGAAGTTCTTCAGAAAACCAAACTACAAGGGTAAGTATGATAGACAAGGTAAGTGGAAGAAAGATTGGAAGAAAACTGATAAAGGAGAAGACATAGTTTGCTATGAATGTAAAAGGAAAGGACACATCAAAGCTGACTGTCCTAAGTTAAAATTCAAGAAGAAATATGAGTACAAGGACAAGAATTATAAGAAAGCTATGAAGGCCACCTGGAGTGCTTCAGAAGACAGCACAAGTGAATCAGAGTCCAGTGATTCTGAAAGAAATCGTGCTAATATGTGCTTCATGACAAACACATCTGAGGTAACCTTAGACACTCCCACTTTAAACTCTTATTATTCTGAAGGTGAAGCAGAATCTGGTTCTGATTCTGAAAATATGTCTAAAGATGAATTGATTGAATACTGTAATATGCTGGAAGAAACGTGTAATGAACTAAAGGATAAATATAAGTCTTTAAAGAAACAGCATGCTCTTACTGCAAGTGTCAAGTCTGCACTTGATGTAGAAAAAGAGAAAAATGTTCAATTATTAAAGGAGAATACAGAACTGAAACTATCTAATGAACAACTTAGAAAGAACTTAGAAACATTCACAAATGGAAAAGATACTCTAACCCAACTGCTAGGAAAGAAAGTTGCACCTAAGTATGCTACTGGCTTGGGATACCAACATGGACAAAGACAGTTTACTAAAACCCGATTTATTAAGTCTGGAAAAAATCCTGCTAGTTCCAGTTTTGGAAATTTGTATGCCTCAACTGGTTATTTAAATAGTTGTAGATCAAATAAAGTATATCTCTCTAAATCTGTTGCATCTATTGATTTTATGGGACCCATAAAACAAATCTGGGTACCTAAATCCTTGATTGCTAACATATCTGGACCCAAGAAAATCTGGGTACCAAAGTCATTTCCTGTCTAATCTATTTTGTAGGAAATCTGTTTGAAAAGCAATTACAAGAAGGTATGGTACTTAGACAGTGGATTTTCAAGACACATGTCTGGAGACTATTCGTGCTTCAAAATCTTAATAAAGGTTGATGGAGGATATGTCACTTTTGGTGATAACTCAAAAGAAAAAATCATCGGCTTAGGCTAGATTGGTAACACTGACTCAGTATTAATTTCCAAAGTTTTATTTGTTGATGGACTTAAGTACAACCTACTTAGCATTTCTCAATTGTGTGATGATGGTTTTAATGTCAAGTTTGAAAACAATTCTTGTGATGTTTATAATTCCAAAAATGCTTTAATATTTTCTGCCTTAAGAAATGAAAATGTTTATGCTGTTGACTTAAACACTTTAGCTAAACATAATGTTACTTGCTTAGATGCTTTTCATAAAGAGTCTTGGCTGTGGCATAGGAGATTAGGACACTGCAACATTCACTCACTTAGAAAACTCTCTAAGAAACACCTAGTTCGAGACCTACCTAAGCTTGAATTCCCAAATGACAATGTGTGTAATCCCTGTCAAAAGGGAAAACAACACAAAGTTTCTTTTAAACCAAAGAAAGAAGTTTCAACTTCTCAACCACTTGAACTGGTTCACATGGATTTGTTTGGACCATCAAGAATTTCAAGTCTAAATGGGAAGCACTGTGTTTATGTTCTTGTAGATGACTTTTCTATATATACTTGGGTATACTTTCTAGCTCACAAAAGTGAAGCCTGCTCTTCCTTTGTTAAATACTCTAAGTCTGTATAAAATCTTAGTGGACTCAAGATTAAGACCTTGAGGAGTGATCATGGCCGTGAGTTTGAGAATAAAGAATTTGAATCTTACTGCTCACTCAATGGCTATGCTCATAACTTTTCTTCCCCTAGGACACCTCAACAGAATGGTGTAGTGGAAAGAAGAAACTGAACCCTGCAAGAAATTGCAAGGACTATGCTTAATGAATATGACCTGCCTGTTTACTTTTGGGCTGAAGCTACAAATACAGCCTGCTATGTTATTAATAGAGTCTTGATTAGACCGGTTCTTAAGAAAACCCCTTATGAGTTGTGGAATAATAGGATGCCTAAGGTTAATTACTTTAGAGTTTTTGGTTGAAAAGTCTTTATTCTGAATACTAAAGATAATCTTGATAAATTTGCTCCAAAAAGTGATGAAGGAATTTTCCTGGGTTACTCTATGACTAGTAAAGCCTATAGAGTTTTCAATAAGAAAACCAAATGTGTGGAAGAATCTGTTCACATCAAGTTTGATGAGACTGATCCACACGAGTCTAAAACTTCTCTTGAAGATGTTGAAGAAGATTTATCTGTTCTGGACCTAAATGACAAATCTAAAGAACCTGTAATAAAAACATCCAGTTCTGGACTTTTTCCAGAATCTTCCTCTGTGGAACCTGAACCTATAAATGAACCTGACATCTCTAGTCCAACCTTTACTAAATCAACTAGGATTCTAAAGAATCATACTTTAGATGCTGTTGTTGGTAATCTTGATAGAGGAACACAAACTATAGCTTCTCTAAGAAATCAGGTTGAACATCAAGCTTTTCTTTCACTGCTTGAACCCAAAAATGTCAATGATGCTATTAGTGATGAATTCTGGGTAATGGCTATGCAAGAAGAACTAAATCAGTTTGAAAGAAACAAAGTTTGGGAATTAGTGGAAAGACCTAAAGACACTCTTACCATAGGCACTAAATGGGTGTTTAGAAACAAAGTTGATGAGTTTGGTAATATAATCAGAAACAAAGCTAGGCTAGTTGCACAAGGGTATAGTCAGGAAGAAGGAATAGACTATGAGGAAACCTTTGCACCCGTGGCTAGACTAGAGGCCATTAGGATATTACTTGCTTATGCTGCTCATCTGAATTTCATACTATATCAAATGGATGTTAAAAGTGCTTTTCTAAATGGATATATAATTGAGGATGTATTTGTGGAACAACCTCCTGGTTTTACAAATCCCCATTTTTCTAATCATGTTTTTAAATTATCTAAAGCTTTATATGGTTTAAAGCAAGCTCCAAGAGCTTGGTATGATAGGCTCAGCTCTTTTCTTATTTCGAAAGGATTCACTAAAGGGATAGCTGATCCTAATCTTTTTATTAAATGGATTTCTAAAGATGTATTAATAGTACAAATTTATGTGGATGATATTATTTTTGGATCTTCTAAAAATTCTTTATGTGTTGATTTTTCAAAAATAATGCAAAATGAGTTTGAAATGAGTTTAATGGGAGAACTCAAATTTTTCCTTGGATTTCAGATCTTTCAAAATAAAAATGGTATTATTTTGAACCAAAGTAAATATATTAAAGATCTTCTAAAATGTTTTTCTTTGGATGGCACCAAAGGCAGTGACACACCTATGAGCACAACTTGCAAGTTGGACAGTGATGAAACTGGTGAACCAGTCGATGAAACCAATTACAGAGGTATGATAGGTAGTCTACTGTACCTTACTGCCAGTAGACCTGACATGATGTTCAGTGTATGCATGTGTGCTCGGTTTCAAGCCAATCCAAAAGAGTCTCATTTGACTGCTGTTAAAAGGATTTTCAAATATCTAAAACATACTCCCAATTTGGGATTATTTTATCCAAAAGAACAATCATTTGATTTATTAAGTTATTCTGATGCTGATTTTGCTGGATGAAAGTTAGATAGAAAGAGCACCTCTGGAACATGTCACATTTTAGGCAAGTCACCAGTATCTTGGTGTAGTAAGAAGCAGAATTCTGTTGCATTGTCTACTGCCGAAGCTGAGTATATAGCTGCTGGTAGCTGTTGTGCACAAATCTTGTGGATGAAACACACTTTACTAGACTATGGATATCAATTCAAACATTTTTCTATAAGGTGTGACAATACAAGTGCTATTAACATTTCTAAAAATCCAGTATCTCATGCTAGGACAAAACATATTGATGTGAGACATCACTTTCTGAGGGATCATTATCAAAAAGGTGATATCACTCTTGAGTTCATTGGCACTGAACATCAGTTAGCTGATATTTTTACAAAGCCTTTTAATTCTGAGAGATTAAGTTACATCAAACATGAGTTAGGTATGATTAATTATAGCACAGCTAAAACCTCACAGTTGAAACCTCACAGTTGAAACCTCACAGTTGAAACCTCACAATTGAAACCTCACAGCTGAAACCTCACAGTTGAGACCTCACAGTTGAAACCTCACAGTTGAGACCTCACAGTTGAAACCTCACAGTTGAGACCTCACAGTTGAGACCTCACAGTTGAAACCTCACAGTTGACACCTCACAGTTGAAACCTCACAGTTAGACCTCACCGGTGTACCTCACTGTTACATCTCTCTGTAGGTTGTTTCGCTGTTTAACCTTATTTTATTTTGCGGGAATTCGAACCGTTTCTTTTCTTTATACTTTTATTCCTAAATCCCTAAATGATAAAATTGAGAACATCGAACATATCTCAATCCACTCATCTCGACCCTTGCTCTCTCAAGTCCTAAACCCTAAACCTTCAACCGAACCTCGAAACCTCTTTCAGTTCCAATGGCCAGAACAAAGCGACCCCCGACTGTCAATGAAGATGCACCAATGCCAAAGAGGACTCAAGTCAAATCCAGTGGCACCGGGAACGCCTCGATAAGACCTGTTAATCCACATCTGACTAAGAGAGAAATAGTTGCTGAGAAGGAGCTAAGTGAAGAGTGGATTTTATCGAGCAGATCATTAGTACTGGCAGTGCTTAATGAGCAAGGATGGACCGAATGCTTCGCAAACAATAATGGATCGTACTACCCGAAGCTGGTGAAGGAATTCTATGAATATCTACAGTTCGAGGAAGAGGATGATCTGCATAGACTGGTATCCAGAGTAAACGGCAATGAAGTCAGTTTTTCATCAGTTGAATGGGCTGCTTGTTTAAGAGTTCCTCATGAGGGTATTTAAAACTACTATTCTGGAGCGGCTCCTCCAAACAGTAGAATCTTTGATCATGAGACGGCTCTGGAAGAACTGACAGGCAATGGCACAGTAAGAAAGGTTATTGCTGCTGAAATGAATGGAGAGGACAGACTTCTGTTTAAGTTTATTCAGCATGTACTGAGTCCTAGAAGAGGAGATTTTGCAACTCTGAAGCACCATGATATTTACTTGATGTACATATTAAAACATGGAAGGAAGATCAACCTTTGTAGGTTGCTGATGGCTCAGATGGAGGACATGATAAAGGCAAGCTCAAAATCAAGTGCCTTGTTTCATGCTAAACTCATTTCGGTTATGTTGAAAGTGAAAGGTGCAGCTGGAAGTCAGGAAGAGTTGATAGTGGCAAAGAACAGTGTATGTATCTCGAAAGTAATCTGCAAATTCAGGAAGATCAGTTGGAATCCCTGGAAGAAATCATGGGTGAATGATGAGGAGAGAATCTATGAGAAATTTAGCCCTTCTACTCATCCCTCTAGACCGAGAGATAGGAGAGATCCAGGCTTAAAGCCTGATGAGCCTGAACCTGTATACTCAGATGATGAACAGACTGCAGTAGTTGGTAACTCTGCAAGAGAGAACACCCCAATTGATGAAGGGAGTGATCCTGATACTACTCACAGTCCTGTCAGGACAGTGACGTTTGGAGCAGCAAGCCCTCCAAAAGAACTACCTAGTAGAGAACCTGTTCTAAGAGACAGTGAGACTGAGTCTACAGAAGAAGAAGAAGAATCTCAGTATTTTGTCAAGGACACCTCTGACGAGGATGATACAGTCGAAGCAAAAGAGGCTGGAACTTCAAATGAAAATCAAGAAACTGTTGCAAAATAACTTAGTATGAGCCCTCTGATAGGGTATACAGACAAGTCAGTGTTTGACCAGGAAGCAGGAGTGGTCTCTACTACTGTTGTCATGAAAGTGGTTGATGACCCAACAGAGAGGGAGGCTAACCTCACTGCTGAACCTACAGAGGAAGAAAATATGGAACCTGCTAGAGCTACAGAAGAGAACTTAGAGTTACCCAGAGTTGAGCAGATAGTAGAAAGTGTTCAGAAAGGAGCTCCAAGTGAGGGGGAGCGTTTTGGTTCAGTCTCTGTAATGTTTGATATAGATGGATGGACCTCAGATCCCGGATACATGGTGTTAGGACTCAATTATGAGGATTCAGATGAGGAAAACCAACCACCAAGAAATCCAGTTATCCTACCTAACAGCTCTCCAGTGTTAGAAACTGAAAGATTGGCCACCAAGGAAGACCTTGCATCCTTAAAGAATAAAATAAAGGAGACCATCAGACAGTCTGTTGCTGAATTGAAGACCAGTCTTTTTGATGAGCTGAAAAATGTGGAACAATCCTTAGAATTATCTCTAGGATGTGTTGTGGGAAGTCCAATCAAAGAAGTGACGTATGAAATGAAAGTGTGCCACACTCACATTGAAAGCTGGACTGGAGCAGTAGTGGCCCTCAGGCAATCAGTTGCTTCTTTAACTGCCCTGAGCAGTTCTCAGACACAAGTGGCCAGTGAGATTCGATATATCAAAGAAGTGGTCAAGCAGTTTGTGGAAGTATTTGAGGCTTTCAAGAAATCAGTGAAAGAACACTTTAGCAATCAGGATGCTGTCATTCAGAAAGTGATTGGAAATCTGACTCAGTCTTTCAAGGAGACAGTGGCATTCTCAGTCAAGTCCCTTCCTTCATCTAGCTCTCCTGTGGACCTTGAGCAGTTTAGAAGCCTGCTCAGAGAAGAGCTTACTCAGGCCCGTGCAAATGATACCTCAGACCTACAGATCCTTGCTACTACAAGAGAAGTCAGTGGCTTTGTTCGTGAGCACCTGCAGGCTGCTACTGCTTCTCAGGAGGCCATCAAAAATAAAGTGGATCATTACTTTGATCGGATTTTCACCAAGCATCAGTTGAACAATCACTTCAAGCTCATGCTAGAAACTATGAAGCTGCCTCCTGTAACTCAAGCTTTCAAAGAACAAGTTAGCAAGCTACGAGAGTTGACCCCGACTTTGGATAAATTCTTGGAAAACAAAGATGACTTCTTATCTGCCATGGACAGAGGAGGAAACATCATCATGGATTTTAGGAATCTGCTCCTACCTTTTCTTCATGTGGACTGCACACCTGTTATAGTTCCTCCTGCCCTACCTGTCTCCAACCCCAGTGGTTCTTCAGTAATGTCTCCTGCTGATGCCCTCAGAAGCCTCAGACCACTAATACCTCGGCAAGCTACTCACTACAGGCCATCAGGAGCATCTGTTGCTGCCCCTCCAGACATTCCTGCTGCACTTCCTAAGTCTGTTGATCCTTCACCTCCTGCTCCATCTTCTTCCTCCAAAGGAAAAGATCCCTTACCTCCAGATGAAGAGGATTGAGTCTGTTTATTTTTTTTTGATAGGGATCATGTATTCACGTTTTGGGTCATGTACTGTACTCATTTTTAATACAATGTTTATTTTCTCTCTCTCTGTCTTTCTTGTTGTTAATCACAAATGGGGAGAAATAGGGAGAAATAGGGAGAAATAAATAGGGAGAAATAGGGAGAAATAGGGAGAAATAAATAGGGAGAAATAGGGAGAAATAGATAGGGGAGAAATGGGGAGAAATAGGGAAAACTCAAGGGAGAAATGAACCTATACAAAGAGGAGAAATCCTTGCGGATTATACCTAATTTTTGTGCTCATATTGCTAATACTGTGTCTTGCACACTTCTCTCTGATACTTCTATATTTCATACTGACATAATTTGTGATTATCAAAAGGGGGGAGATTGTTGGAATCACCTGTTTTGATAATCCCAAATCATGCTTAAACATTGATTCTGATGTATTAAACCTTTGCATTAATCTTATTATTCTATGCTTAAACGTATTTTATTCTAAACAGTTCATATTCTTACAGTAGTATTTACATATGTTTAGTATTGTTAGCTAACAGTCAGACTTTTCTTTTCAAAGTCACAATTACAGCTAACTGTCACCTTAAGTTACTGTTGCGATAAGTTCACAGTTACAAGGTTACAGTCGAAGACTAATACAAGCTTACAGTTATGAGTCTACTGCTATCTATTGTCAAAGCTCACAGACGAAGGTCACAGTTACAAGACTTCTGTTCAAAGTTATCTCTGCTCAAGTTCACAGTCGAACAAGTCTACAGTTGGAACAAGTTCGCAGTCGAACAAGCCTACAGTCATAAGTCTACAGTTAAGGTTACAGTTAGACAGCTTCTGTCTACTAAGTCTACTGATGATCGAAGTCTACAGTTGATAAAGGTTACAGTTCTACAAATTTGATGTTACAAGTCTACAGTTAGAAAGGCTACAGTTACATGGAGTAAAAGCCTCCATTGCAAGCCTACAGACAGCAAGCCTTTTGTTGAAGTCAGCAGTCAGAAGGAAGTCCACAGTTGGAAGACCACAGTTGAAGTCCACAGTGACATACATTCTCGACCAATTTATTATTATTATATTTCTACTTTTTCTATACCAATTTGATTAATACTAATCTAACGGTCATGTCTAGAAAGATGAATACATCTAACATTATTTATTGATATTTACAGACATATCAAGAAATAATACAATGTACGAGGAAGATCGCACGTGCAACTCCAGACTATTTATCTTGTCAGCCTCGGGTGAACAAAAAGGGAATATATGGAGGAGTATAAAAAGAAGAGAGAAGCATTCAAGAAGTAGACATGAATGGAACAGTTATGCTGAGTCTAACATCTACAACTGAGAAGGAGATACGCATATGCACAAAAAGGAAGAACTCTCGAGCATTCATTCTGAAGAACAAAAGAGTCTCAAGTGAACCGACTGAAAGAACCGTCTCCTAAAAGCCATGCTGTGAAGCACTCAAACTCAAAGAAGCTGATCACTTGAACATCTGGAAGTCTGGAAATCCCGACACTCTGTTTTAGTGTCAACTTACAGAAAAAGGACCAAAGCTTCAAGTCACTCATTCCTACGAGTCCAGAACTGATCTGCCAACACTATAGAGAACTCTAAACCTTCTTCATTCTATCTGTTTCTCTACTGTGTTTTATTTTTCTACATTTTGAGAAGTGTGTGTTATCTGTTGTATTAAACACACACTGACTCCTGTACTTTCACTGGAGGATCTGTAAATCCTCAGCAAACCTTTTTGCACCCCATTCCCCACTGTGGATAGTGGTAGAGGTCTTGTGACCTGGACAGCTTGCTGCTGTTGTTTGTTTTCCCACGAAGAACTGTGGTAGAGGTCTTGTGACCTGGACAGTGTGTTCACTGTTTCTAACCCCGATCCAGGGTGTGGATCATTTTTTATATAAACTTTTGAGAGGACTAAGTCTCGGCTTGAGACTGAACCTCTTGGTTAATTCTCTGTGTTTGTAGTTATACTCTATATCCATACTATACATATTTATTTCATATTCCGCTGCTATTACTTTGAAATATAATCTACCTTCAAAGCTACTTTGATAATTAAATTAGCAAGTGTTTATGTTTGTTATAAATCAGTAAGTTAATTTCAAAAGTTAATTTAATCATACGATTAAGTTAACTGAGAATTAATCAATCTTTGAGAAACTAATTGAACCATTATAATCTATATAAATTCACTACAGTTTAATTTGTTTTGAAATTGGGGGATTTTAATAGAAATTGTTTTTAACAGAAATTTTAATTGGAACTCAATTCACCCCCCTCTTGAGTGTCCACTCCGACCAACAAGTTCTTATAAACTAATTTATATTTACCCATGTTGTGTTTTCATATGAGGTGTTTCATGATTTATTTTTTCCTATGACATGTACATCGATTTGATACACTCTCTATTTTAATATATCAGAAATAATATGAGTCTATTCTAGTGATTTTTACTTTTGTATAATTTATCAACACCATTAAAATCGATATGTCCCAAAATATGATTTCTGTCCTTCCATAAATAGTAATAGATACAAAATGAATACGGACCAAAAGACAAGGAAATTGGTCCTCCAACCCATGCTTACACCAACTGAGTAGTGGAGATGGTTGTGGGTCTAAAAAGTAGTGACTTTTGTGTCATGTTAAGTAAAGACGAATCCCCCAATCCCATTGTCAGTGATCTAATGATTTTGATTTCGATGAATAATGTGATTACTATTATCCTATTTCTGTATATTTATTAATTTATGTGACTGTAGATTAACTACTATAATGGTTTATACTATGATAACCTTTCCAAAAATAGCATTTATAATTTTATTATATAAATTTTAGGCTTGAGTTGTAGGTACATTAATAATCTTGCATGTTATTAAGGAGGGGAAATATTAATATAAATTAAGTTGTTTAGTTTTTCCCTTCATTTCTCATCCCATGATCCTATCCTGCCATTTCATTTTGATGAAAGGTACAATTAATGAGGTGGGGCAATGCCTTTCCGACCTGCTAAAGACTTGTTAGCCCAAACTAGATCAAATAAACAGATCATAGAGATGATAAATAATATGAATAGATCTCAACCAGAGACTGAAGTGCTCTGTAAGGGAACTGATAAGGTGAGCCTTTCAATGAATGCTTTATTTCTATGAAAAACATCAATTTATGTGTTTCATATGTTTTAAAGTATTTTTCAACTAATAGAATTTTTTTTAACTATTAATATTTTTTGCAGTGTTTAAGTTCAATTTTTGTTTTGTGCATGAAAAATACAAATATTTCATAGTGTATAAGTTCAGATACATGAATTTGTTTTTAGATCATGTATTAAAAATGTCAATGCTTATGAAATGGTTTTACATATTAGTGAAAATAAAGTCATATTTATGTATTCTACATCATAGTTTAGCACTTAGTGCTTAACAATGTATAAACTGATTCAATCAAATAACTGCAGTTTGTCTGTAAACTATCAACTATAATGGTTTCTACTATAATAACTTTTTTAAAAACAATGGTTACAACCCTAATATCTAGATTTAAGGCTTAAGTTGCAGGTACATTAATAATATTTCAAGTTATTGAGAAGGGTAAATATTAATATAAATTTTTTTCTTTAGTTTATTTCTACATTTCCCTTGTATTAACCATGTCAATGCTTGAAAACTATCCTTCTATATGCATTTGTTTTACAAATTTCTGAAAATAGAAACATTTTTATGTATTATACATCATAGTTTTGTGCTTAATAAATTTTTTATGTCATTAAAATACATATGTATCCTCAACTAGGCATCATCAGATCAAATGTCTCATATTATAATCATGTTGAAGGCACTGACAATGAATCTTAAAATATTTTCAAGGTAAACTCTCTCTCAGTGTAGGCATATCTTCTATATTGAAACATTTTTTATTTATCATCCCCATTTAGAATATATTTTTTCCTTTCTATTAGACACTGACAATTTTTTGTGTGGAAGAATGAATTCTGGTAGGACTATGATTTTATTTCAATGCTTTAAACACAAGCAATTCTTTGTCAAATGATATTATCTCTTATGTACATAAAAAATACAAATATTTTACAGTGTGTAAGTTTATATAAATGAATTTATTTTAATATTATGTATTAACAATGTCATTTCTTGAAAAACAGCCACCTATATGCATTGTTTTTATATATTTCTAAAAATAGAATTATATTTATGTGTCATACGTCATAATTTTGTGCTTAGTTATTAACAATGCATATACTGATTCAATCAAATAACTATAGTTTGTCTATAGATTAACAACTGTAATGGTTTCTACAATGAAATTTTTTCAAAAAACAATGGTTACAACCCTAATCTCTAGATTGATGGCTTGAGTTACATGTACATTAATAATCTTACATGTTATTGAGTAGGGAAAATATTAATATAAAATTTTTTATTTAGTTTCATCCAAAATTTCTAATTTATTAACCATGACAATGCTTGAAAACCATCCATCTATATGCATTGGTTTTACAGATTGATGAAAATAGAAACATATTTATATATTCTACATCATAGTTTGGTGCATAATAAATTATCTTATGTCATTACAATACATATGTTTCATCAACTGGGCATCATTATATCAAATATCTCATATTATAATCTTGTTGTAGGAATTGAAAATACATCTGAAAATCATTTCAAGGTAAACTCTCTATCAGTGTAGTCATATCTTCTGTAGTGAAACCTTTTTTTATTTATCACCCCCTTGTGGAATATAGTTTTTCTTTACCATTAGCCACTGACAGTTTATGTATGGAATAATGCATTCTGGTAAGACTGATTTAATTTCAATGCTTTAAAGACCAGAAATACTTTGTCGACTGATATTTTCTCTTATATAATTTGAGTTATATATCTTATATCCTCTATTTAACTTCGTTAAGTGTTAGGTATGGTGATCTTCACTGGGAAAAATACCTATTTTCCACTACTGGTGCTCAAGTGGGCATTAGGGAACACAATAGGTATGATATGGACTCCAATTTTTTTTTGTTTCCCTAGCGGTAAGACTATGATATTATTTCAATTTATTTAAGAAAATCAAACCTTTGTCAATTTATATTGTCTCTTATCTAATTTGAGTTAATTATCATATTTTCTCTGTTGATATTATTTACATTTTAGAGATGTTGATCATCACTAGGATAAATACCTCTTTGCCACTACTGCTATTCAAGTGGACATTTGGGATCACTATAGGTTTGATCTGAAATCCATTTTTTTCTTTTCCCTTGGAGTGGTAAAAACTATAGAGTTTTTTTGTTAATTTGTTAATGAAAATTTTTTAGTCCTACACAATCCTACTTCTTGATTTTATATTATAAAATCCCAATATGCTTTCCATAAATTATTCTAAGCCAGTGCATAAATTTGAATGGGGACATGACACTGTCCAGTATGATCCTGAAGATCCTAATATTTTGGAAACATTAGGAAGGAAGGATCCTTGATTTTAAACTATTTTGTTTCTCCCTCCCCCTTTAATAAATTAATATTTTAACATTTAGATTTGGTTTTATATAATTAAGCCTTTATTTTAATTACTCAAATCAATCCATGCCTGTGTTCTTTTAAATCTGCAGGCACCCTTTTATCCAAATGTTCATGATCAGTTTCATAGAAATGGATTACCAGAGTTAGATGGAAAATATGAGGCCCTGGGACCATTCGAGAGATGTGTAGAAAAGGTGAAATAATGTTTCAAAATAGAATGATTGATTTATTAACGGTTTATAAGTCCTAATCAACACCTTCTAGAAATTGTGTGGGATGAAATTCATATTATGGAGAGATATGGTTTACTATAGCCTTTTGAATTTATGGCTTTGGTAATTCATTCTATGAAATCAGTTCCCTTCCATGAACACAAAAAATTATGCCCCCTTTTCAATTTCATTTTTTTGGTTTCTGGTCGTTTTATATGGAAATTGTGAGTTAGGGGTTTGCTTATATGGAAACTATGGGTTGGGGTTAATTGATGGTTTTCTTTGGTGAAGGTAGAGTGTATAACATAGTATAAGATTACTGGGGTGGATGGACACTATGATAGTGGGGATTGGGTGGGAATTCAAGATATATCTCTGATTATGGAGGCTATGTTTAGGTGATCTAGTTCTTGACTCTAGTGGTGGGGCAATGTTCCTAGTGTTATTTGTTGTTGGTTTTCAGTTCCTTTTCCTACAATTGTTTTTCTTAATGACTGTCATCAATTAAATGCATAATTTTATGGTTTTTGAGTTCTTAGATGAGTATCCCATGGAAATTGCACATGATTATCTTATCAGATACCCTACTAGTCTATCAATGGTGGCATGATGGCTCCCAGGTGCCCTTCAGGTGGCACCCCATGTTGATATGTTTATTTTTTAGGTTTCGTTCTATATTTCCTTATTTGTTTTGTATGATTATCCATTTAAAATGGACAATTTATGAATTTTTTTGTATATAATCTTTCTTTTGATGTTAACTCTTTTTATATTGTTTTAATTTTTTATTAGATTATAACATTGGGAATTAATTGATTTATGTTTAGAAATAACATTTGGAATTAATCGATTAGTTTTCAAGATTAATTTATAATTTCCTTTTATATGTTTTCTATTTTAAATTTCAAATATTTTAATAGTGCTTCAATTAGAGGGTTTTATTTTTTCAATTTTAGGAGATTACTTATAACTTCATTTATTTATGAGGGCCTTAAACATTCCATTATATAATGATGTTAATAAAAAATATTATTATCATTTAAAATATTATAATAAATATTTTATTATATATATATATAAATAAACAATAAATATTATAATAACCTAACATAATATCATATTTACGTCTTTTAACAAACACCACCTTTTGCGCAACACATCCTTATGTTATCAAATAATTTTTTTATTTTACTTGTTTTGAATAATCTTTTTATGTTAACATTTAAAATTATTATTTTCATATCTCTATATTGATTAATATTTTTTCTTATTTTTTAAACATTATTATGTATGGAAAGAAATGTGGTAGAATCTTTTGATGTTAAATATTTAGCACAAAGTGACATTGCCATTGGTTTATTCTACAACTTCAAATGACATTCAATGAATGATAAAAATAGAAACATCAATATTTTTTACATAATTACTAATAGTCTTTTTGATCATTTTTTTTAAATATTTCTCATATTATATTTTCCCGTATTGATTATTAAAACCACTGGATTTTCTTTTAGTGATCAAAACATTTTATTTCACAGTAAAAAATCAATTTTTTTGGTGAATGATTTTCGAAATATATGGTCATTCATGTCATTTACTTCTTCATACTCATAATATCTTTCCATTCCTTTAGATTTATCCTTATTTTTTTTACTATATTGATTATCTATTAATAAATTATGCACTTGTATTCTAATAATATCTACCATTATTATATTTTTATTCTAAATTTTATATTGTGTTCATTAACATTACAATTTGTTTTTGAATGATGAAACCCCAAATGATTTGAAAGAAAATTGAATAGTTCCATGCATTTTCATGGGTGGAGTACTAGTTATTAAAAATTTATGCTAATACACTAAACTAAATAATAAATTCCAAATGGCGGTGTGCGGGTCTGAGAGTTTCTCTCTACGCAGCCATGGCATCTCGATTCTTTAAGCAAGATGACTGATCTAAATAGCTTCTACAATCCTTCTGAGGTGTTTGTTGGCCCTCCCAGGAAGGCTACGGTGAAGGAAATAGCCACTGCGACATAGGTACGCAAATTTGATGGATTGACAGCGCATACCGCAGGTGATGCAGATCCTCATGATCTCGTGTTGGGTACCGAGGTTGAGCCCTAACAAGTGGCGACGGTAGCCAAGAACAGTTTATCTTACATACCTCAGGTAGATGGTCCAATTTCAGTGAGATATGAGAAGATTGAAGGCCACAAAGCTTTAGTGATGTCTGCGGCAGTGAATGATGCGGTGGTCATGGCGGTGGCAGGGAGTGATGTGTCGGTCGCGGGTGATGTTGCTGAGCGAGCCGCAATAGTTGAGCGTGAATTGGCTAAGGTATCTATCCCGATTGTGGATAAATTAGGGAAAATTGATGATTGCAGGGCTCCGGCGATGTCTATGGAGGTGAGTTATGCGGGGGCAGTGATGGATCTGTGTAGTCGACTACCTTCAAAGGTCATGAATCCCTCATTAGGGGATGAGGATGTGTTGCTGTGAGGGGAGGTGTCCTGTGAAGCGGATATACGGTCTAAAAACATGGTAGTTGCGGCGAGGAATTTTTCTGTTGTGGATGGAATGATAGGAACAGGAAACCCTAGTAGGTGCCATGTCGGGATGGAAGGGGATTATTCCCAACGACATTTCAAATCCATGTGTTATGGTGCTACTGAAAAAATTGTGAAAAAAGGTGATACAGCTCGTGTGGTTACAAATAGAGAAATTATACTGGATAGATTTGAACTTTGTGAGCATTCACTCATTACCATACTTGTTATTCCTTGTGAAGGAAAGCATTGGAAGATTGATGATTTGGTCAGGATGTTGACTTCTGATTGGTGATGCATATCCATGATTCGGGGATTATTTCACAATATTTTTCCATCAAAGGATCTGAAACGACATGCTTGGGGGATTGGATCAGTTGTACTAAAGCCAGGTATGTTTGGTTTTCAGGAATGGGAATTTAGTTTCAATACTTTCTCAGTAAAAAATATCATGGGTCATGTTTGGATTAAATTTTTTAGTCTTCACGGGATTTTGTGGAATCCTAAGATTCTTTTTGACATTTCCTCTACTATGGGAATTCCAATAATAATGGATAGTGTAACACCCAAAGCTTCTACGGTACGTTTCCCTTCGAATAATGCGATAGCGTGTGTTGTACGCAACCTCGAGTTCTAACACACACCACAACTAATTAAACTAGCCGTTGTGAATAGTAATACATAATTTTTGAAATCATATATATTTTATATTTCAAAATGGACTTCATTTTTGGATTCGGAATATTGAAATTAGCCTAGGGTGAAATTTTGGTACTTTTCGGATAACTTTTATATTTTGATGAATAGTGAAAATTACTACATTTTAATTTAAAACAAATTTTTTAATCAAAAGAATTAATAGTGATAAATTGTGAATTTGAGTGGTTTTAAAGTATATTTAGAATATATTTTTACCATTTAATATAATTTTGGTCATTGGACATAATTTTACAATTAAACCGAACATAAACAAGTGTCAATCTTTTGATAATTATTACCTCTTAAAAACACGCTTTTTGTTTTGACAGCGGAAATTAATTTTAAATTAATTTCTGCCACTTCTGTGTTTTGAATTTAGAAAAATGGATTCCATATTTGGAATCAGGATGTCCAAATTGTGTAAATAGGTAACTTTTATTTTTAGACATTTTGAATAATTACTGTGGTAAATATTTTATTTACCGTGGTTAAGGGTAAATCCGGTAAATAAGGGTTAAAAAAATAATATTATAATAATACAAAATTACCCTAAAACGTGTCCTAACCTTATTGGTGGACACATACCCGACCATGAGCATCCTTGGGTCAATTTGGGGACCCCTTGGAGCAACTTGTATGTGGTAGGGACACTTTATATTAATAAAGTTAAAATAAAAATAAAAATGGCATAAGCTTACATCTTTTAGAAGAACAATTTTTACATAGTGTTATACATGTTTGATTTTCGATTATAAATATTCATTAGAAAGATAAAAAGCTTTCCTACATAATTATATTTTATTTATAATTTTTAGACATCAAATAATTTAAATAATTAATGACACAATAATGATGCAATGTTTACCTCATTAATAAATCATTTAAATAAATAAAATTATAATGATTAAAATATTATCTAAAACCTGTACAATTCATATTGGTTGATGTTATTTAGAATATTAGTCATATTATCTTCGACCTCAATGATTTTTGGACCATTATAAACCGAATATAATTATATTATAAAGTAATACTTTCACTCTTTCCTAAAGAGCCCCTCTTCTCCCTTATAAAAGGAGACCACTTCTACTCATTACTCACACCTCTCAAGCCACTTGGCTCATCCAAACTCTGCCCAACTAAGCTCCCCACATCCCTCTCCTCCTCCTTGAAGCTTCCCCTTAGGCAGAAATCATTTCAAGAAGTCCTTTGGTTCCAACCAAAGTCAGTTACCTAAATTAAAGTAACGATTTCTCTTAAATTATTTTCCTTTATTTTGCTTCTCCAACCCACAAAATCTTTTTATTTCCTTTCTTTTGTAACAACAACAGTATCCTAGATATACTAGTATGTTGTTATAAGAAGGATTCAAACTACACATACACACAACTCCATCTAATGGATGATGAACATAATGTTTCTGTGGATGGCAAACTAACGCCTCACGAAACGATGATTGTTCAAATACATCTTACCGCCTCTCATGGTGGCCATTATGATGGCACTGTAATTAAATATGATATTAATGATATATATTTTATATATAAGCTTCTGTAATTCCATTTTATTTCATACCATTATTTGTTTCATGTTGTATATACATACGATAATTTCATTTGAGGAAGTGCGGACTACCGCCCCCTTAAAATGATATGACTCGTTCATACCATACATGGAACGTATAAAGGATGGTGTTAATGAACTTAAGTAACATATATAAAATATTATATTATACTGGAATAGTAATATACCTATGTATCATTTGGATTCAATTATTTTAAAATAAAAATTAAATGGAAGTAGCGTTCGTGCGTACGTACGGACTACCGTCTCCACGAACGCGGTGAGATCCATCCTCCATCGTATCTATTCAAGTCTTATTCTCATTTTAGGGTTAAAAATAATGTTAATATCATTCTAATTATGAATAATATTTAATCTATCCATTACAAACATGTCCTACATAACCAAACATTTAAGAAGAACGAATCGATTATCACCTGAAACGACGATAATACTAAGATATTATTAATAAAGCAATGTTAAAAGATCATATATTATATCATATTAATGTATATGATTCTTGTATAATTTAATAACAATTATTTCACCATTATACAGGAGGTTAACCAACCCCATCAAAGGAAAAGTACAAGGTAAGGGTTATTTCACAATCTCTTCATTATCCGAGGTTGTTTATACGTAATAATCTACTGGGATATCTTTATCATCCACATCCATGTTTCTTAAAAATGTATTTCAAAACATTTTTACTATTTACAAGAATATGGGTTAAAGTCATTTATACCCTTGTTTGACTTTTTATAAGAGGTTTATAAAGGAATCTTTCCGTCATTTTCAAAACAAGGTCCTTTTTAACCTTTTCGACAGAATTGAGGTAAGAATGTTTTTTTTAACTTATACGGCGGGTGCGGTTATTTTACGCCGTTATAAAATCTTCAAATCTTTCCTTACAAGATTATAAGAATATTTTCAATGAAAATGTTTTATTTTATATGGATCTTAAATGATTTCAAAATAAAAGGAGATATTTCTTTAAAAAGAATTTTGATTTCATCTACGTCAACATCCTTTGATTGATTTTAAGATTATTTGAAGTTGATTTATTATGATACAAAACTTCTATATTGTATTGAAGGTTTTGTGATATGTTTGACTATGGATGTGCTATTTTTATACCATTCATAGTTTATGGTGAAATTATTGACATTTCGTATGCTAGTTTTAATACGAATGTTTATGTTATGTTTAAACCTTTTCATATGGGAATGCATTGGACTTAATAAGTGACGGGTGGAGCCCGCTATAGCTCCTCGATGCATCGGTAGGTCTCATGAGACAAACTAGTGTCTTGGCACAAGGCCTTGACAAAATCTTATTTGTAGTCTTGGCACGAGGCCTTGGCTATGTGGTTATGATAGTCTGGCATTATGCATTACAACATTATGAAAGTGGTTATTGATTTTTGCATGTGATTATTCGATTAGTAGAATATCCATGTGAATAAATAAATGGAATTATTTCATTTTATTTATGCCATACCATGTTGAAAGTTCATGTTTGAAAGGCTTTTGTTTTAGTTATACATTGCCTTAAAAGTTTATTCTTATTTATGAAAGTTTCCGCTATTTTGTTATCCTTACTGGGCATTTGAGCTCACCCCTTTTATATGTTTTATTTTTTCCAGGAAGTGAAGAAGTAAATTATGAATGACCTGCAGGGATATTATGTGGGGATATGAGTGTGGATTATGGAGACATTATGTTGTTGTAGTAGTTTTTCATTTTATGATGTAATGTAAAACCTATGAATATATCTAGTGTTTACAAGGCTACTAAACCAATCGGTCTTTCGAGATTTGATCTTTCTTGTGATCATGCCAATGTTACGAAGTAATGCACCGACTCTGGGTAGCTGGGGTCGGGGCGTTACAGTTGGTATCAGAGAAAGTTTAGTACAAACCTTGGAAACTAGATTTAGATAAACTCTGATTAGAGCACGTAGACCTAAGATGAACTTTGAGGATTAGTATAGAAGAACTTCCTAGAATTTTGGTATTGTAGTGATTTTGTGCGTTTTCTGAGAAATAAATCCCTGTCTGGATACGAGCAGGTAGAGGCAGCTCTGGCACAGATGTACCTAGGGGTAAAACCCGAAAACACCGCTTTGAGCTAGACTCGAACGGGAACTGGTGCACGACAACGGGCCTTGCTGCACTCTTGGTTACGACACTCCCGGGGGATATGCTTAGGATAACTCTCACTATCTTTACAAATCATTATGAAGGGTTTATGAGTATATACTTCCTCAAAGAAAACATTTTTATGATTATGGATTATATCCATAAATAGTTCAATTTATGTTAATTGTTTTATAAGTATGGGATTATGTATTTTGATTCATAAACTGATCTAGTTTATGCCATTGTCTAGAAATGGCGCCTAGTGGAAGAAATGGAAACCGTATCAATGCACGCACTCCATGTAGGGATTGCCCTCATGCTCAAGATAATTATAGTGGGGCTGGTGATGCAACTGGTGCTGATCAGCTAATCACCATACTGGGACAACTTACTCAGGTTATGAATAATAACCTTACCCGTATGGAGCACCCTGATCCGCAGCGTGGAGGATCAATGTTAGATCGATTCATGAGGCAACAACCACCAACGTTCAATGGGAGTACAAATCCCTTAGTAGCTGAGCAATGGATAAATTCCCTAGAGAAAATATTTCAGGCTTTGGGGAGCAGTGAAAGGGAAAAAGTTATCATGGCAGTTTACCGCCTCACTGGAGATGCTGATCAATGGTGGTCATTGATTCAAAACATGAAGGAAGATGATGAAGTATCAAATATGGAGTGGAGGGAGTTCAAGGATCTGTTTTTAGAAAAATACTTTCCTCGCGACCATCGAGCAGATATGGAATGACAATTTCTGAGTCTGAGACAAAAAGAAGAATGAGAATGTCACAAAGTATGAGGCTATCATTACAAGGTTAGGGAAGTATGCTAGAGATTATATTCACAACCCAAGAAGTAAGATTGATCGTTTCTTTGATGGGTTAAAACCATTTCTCCGTCGAGCATTAGTCTCACAATCCTTTTCATCGTACGAAGACATTGTCTCATGTGCTATCAAGACCGAAAAGGAATTCTCTAAGTCTTATGACTTTAAAGCAAAGCAAGAGAAGAAGAGACCTGTTGATCAATCTGGGAATGGAAATAAGGGGAAGAAGGGAAAGGTTGAATATCCATCTTGTGGTAAATGCGGGAATAAACATCTTGGTACTTGCTTGAAGGGAATGGGAGTCTGTTACAATTGTGGTGAAAAAGGCCACCAAGCTCATGATTGCAAGGGGATGAAGGAAGCTACCAACGTTCAGTGCTACAATTGCAGGGAGATGGGGCATTATGCAAATGCATGCCCTAAGCGTCAGGAGAAATTACCTCAGAAAAGGCCAAGGGATCAAGGCCAGGCTTATGCTATCACTACTGCTGAGGTAGAAGCTCCGAAAGATGTGGTGGCAGGTAATTTAATGGTTTCCTCAAGTTTAGCAAATGCATTATTTGATTCTGGATCATCACATTGTTTCATATCTTCCCAGTTTGCTAAGAAAATTAGATATTTCCAATTTGATTTAATAAGGGAGTTGTCAGTTAAAACTCCTAAGGGAAGTATCGTTGCAACAATGTTTTGGGAATCAGTCCCCATTAGAGCACATAAATTTTATTTATCTGCTGATCTCATCGTCATACCTATGATTGAGTTTGATATAATCCTCGGTATGGACTGGCTTTCGGACTATGATGCGAAGATTTATTGTAAGAAGAAACAGGTTACGATTTTTGATGATAATGATAAGGAACACCTTATTTTTAGAGCAGAATCGTCACCACCTAATTCTTATTTAGATCCACCCCCAGTAGCTCAACTAAATTCAATTATTGGGGAGGAAGAGAATGAAGTAACTATCGGTGAGGAAAGGAATGTTCAAATAGAGGATGTACCTGTTGTGAAAGAATTTGTAGATGTATTTCCGGAAGATTTACCTGGACATCCTCCAGAACGAGAAGTTGAGTTTTCCATTGATTTGATTCCTGGATCAAGGCCTATATCGAAGACCCCTTATAGAATGGCCACTGTAGAGTTAGTCGAACTAAAGAAACAACTAGAGGAATTGAGTAATAAGGGATTTATTCTCCCTAGTGTTTCTCCATGGGGAGCCCCTGTTCTTTTTGTTAAAAAGAAAGATGGATCTATGAGGTTATGTATCGATTACAGGGAGATCAATGCTATAACGATAAAGAACAAGTATCCCCTACCTCGTATTGATGATTTATTTGACCAACTGCATGGAGCTCAATACTTTTCAAAGATTGACCTTCGATCTGGATACCATCAGTTGTGTGTGAAGAAGGAATACATTCCGAAGACAGCATTTCGAACCAGGTACGGGCATTACGAGTTTACTGTAATGCCATTTGGATTGACTAATGCACCCTCTGTATTCATGGATCTGATGAATAGAGTTTTCAAGGAGTATCTCGATGAATTTGTGGTGGTATTTATTGATGATATCTTGGTATAATCCAAAACCTACGAAGATCATGAAAATCACTTGCGCATTATCTTGAAGACTCTGAGGAGGCATGAATTATATGGGAAGTTTAGCAAGTGTGAATTCTGGCTTCAGGAGATTTCTTTTCTTGGCTATATTGTCTCTAAAGATGGAATCTCTATTGATCCTTCTAAGACCAAGGCAATCCAAGAATGGCCAGCACCTACGAGTATAACTGAGGTACGTAGTTTTATTGGTTTGGTAGGTTATTATCAACGTTTCGTCCAGAATTTTGCCCGATTGGCTAACCCATTAACGAAGCTCACACGTAAAGGGGTTAAATTTGTTTGGACAAAAGAGTGTGAAGAATGTTTCGAAGAACTGAAGAGAAGATTTGTCAATGCTCCTATATTGACTCTACCATCGGGGAATGATGGGTTCGTTATTTATAGTGATGCATCGAAGAAAGGACTTGGCTGTGTCCTTATGCAGAATGATATAGTTATTGCCTATGCATCACGACAGTTGAAAATTCATGAACAAAACTATCCTACTCATGATCTCGAGTTAGCAGCAGTGATCTTTGCTTTGAAGATATGGAGGCACTACCTCTATGGTGAAAAATGTGAGATTTATACTGATCACAAGAGTTTGAAGTATATTTTCTCACAAAAAGAACTCAACATGAGGCAAAGGAGATGTCTTGAATTACTCAAGGATTATGATTGTATGATACACTACCACCCAGGGAAGGCAAACAAGGTGGCAGATGCTTTGAGTAGAAAAGACCATGGAGTTTTGAACAATATGAGAATTGAAAGGGATCCAATTTTTATGGATCTAGTGAAGATGGACATGGGAATAACCAGGGAAGGTGAAACATCAATGCTTTTTCAAATGGTTGCCAAACCATATTTACTAGAAAGGATTAAGAGTTCTCAAACCAATGATGAAGAATTTCAGAAGAAGAATAAAGCTGTGAATGATGGGAGATTGAGAGACTTTGTGTATGAAGATGAAATTTTGAAATTCGGGAAGAGAATTTGTGTTCCCAATATACCTGATCTAAAAAGGGAATTGCTAGATGATTCTCATAGTTCCAATTTCTATATACACCCTGGGAGCACCAAAATGTATAGATATTTGAAAGAACATTTTTGGGGGGACAATATGAAGAGGGAGATTGCTGATTTTGTGTCAAGATGTATGGTTTGTCAACAAGTGAAAGCTGGAAGCCAACAGCCTGGAGGAGTCATGCAACCTCTTCCTATACCAGAGTGGAAATGGGATAATATTACGATGGACTTTGTCATGGGGCTACCGAAGACTCCTAGAAGGAACGATGCAATATGGGTTATTGTTGATCGTCTTACCAAGTCAGCACATTTTCTTGCTATAAGAGAAGATCTACCCCTGGAACGTCTAGCAAGACTATACATTAATGAAGTTGTGAGACTTCATGGAGTACCCCTATCGATTTTTTCTGATCGTGATCCCCATTTTACTTCAAGATTTTGGAAAAGTCTTCAGAAATCCCGGGATACTGAACTTCATTTGAGCACTGCTTACCACCCTCAGACAGATGGACAATCAGAACGGACTATTCAAACCTTAGAAGACATGTTGAGATCTTGCTCACTTGACTTTCAGGGTATGTGGGATCAATATTTACCTCTGGTAGAATTTTCCTATAATAATAGCTTCCATTCAAGTATTCAGATGGCACCATATGAAGCGTTATATGGAAAGAGATGTCGTACACCAACCTGTTGGGATGACGTTGGTGAAAGAAAACTTGTAGGCCCAGAACTGGTGGAGGAAACGGTGGAAAAGGTGAAGGTAATCCATAATCACATCAAAGCAGCTCAATGTAGGCAGAAGAGCTATGCCGATAATCGAAGGAAGGATTTGGAATTTCAGGTCGGTGATCATGTTTTCCTAAAGGTATCTCCATGGAAGGGAGTCATATGTTTTGGTAAGAAAGGTAAATTGAGTCCCAGGTACATCGGACCTTTCGAAATTCTAGGTCGAATTGGGGCTGTAGCTTACCGATTGGCAATGCCGCCAAGTCTCTCCAAAGTACACGATGTGTTCCACGTATCTCTGTTGAGAAAATACATGCCTGACCCAACGCATGTACTCACCTATGAGGAATTAGAACTGGAACCCGATCTGTCTTATTTTGAAGAGCCCGTCAAGATTCTTGATACAAGAGAACAAGTACTGAGAAACCGGATGACACGTCTGGTAAAAGTTTTGTGGAGAAATCATAAGATGGAAGAGGCAACGTGGGAACCCGAGGAACTTATGATGAAGAACCACTCAAGTCTTTTCATGTGATAAGTATTCTAGAAATTTCGAGGACGAAATTATTTGAAGGAGGGGAGAATGTAACACCCCATACTTCTAAGGTACGTTTCCCTTCGAATAATGCGATAGCGTGTGTTGTACGCAACCTCGAGTTCTAACACACACCACAACTAATTAAACTAGCCGTTGTGAATAGTAATACCTACTTTTTGAAATCATATATATTTTATATTTCAAAATGTACTTCATTTTTTGGATTCGGAATATTGAAATTAGCCTAGGGTGAAATTTTGGTACTTTTCGGATAACTTTTATATTTTGATGAATAGTGAAAATTACTAAATTTTAATTACAAACAACTTTTTTAATCAAAATAATTAATAGTGATAAATTGTGAATTTGAGTGGTTTTAAAGTATATTTAGAATATATTTTTACCATTTAATATAATGTTGGTCATTGGACATAATTTTACAATTAAACCGAACATAAACAAGTGTCAATCTTTTGATAGTTATTACCTCTTAAAAACACGCTTTTTGTTTTGACAGCGGGAATTAATTTTAAATTAATTTCTGCCACTTCTGTGTTTTGACTTTAGAAAAATGGATTCCATATTTGGAATCAGGATGTCCAAATTGTGTAAATAGGTAACTTTTATTTTTAGACATTTTGAATAATTACTGTGGTAAATATTTTATTTACCATGGTTAAGGGTAAATCCGGTAAATAAGGGTTAAAAAAATAATATTATAATAATACAAAATTACCGTAAAACGTGTCCTAACCTTATTGGTGGACACATACCCGACCATGAGCATCCTTGGGTCAATTTGGGGACCCCTTGGAGCCACTTGTATGTGGTAGGGACACTTTATATTAATAAAGTTAAAATAAAAATAAAAATGGCATAAGCTAACATCTTTTAGAAGAACAATTTTTACATAGGGTTATACATGTTGGATTTTCGATTATAAATATTCATTAGAAAGATAAAAAGATTTCCTACATAATGATAGTTTATTTATAATTTTTAGACATCAAATAATTTAAATTATTAATGACACAATAATGATGCAATGTTTACCTCATTAATAAATCATTTAAATAAATAAAATTATAATGATTAAAATATTATCTAAAACCTGTCCAATTCTTATTGGTTGATGTTATTTAGAATATTAGTCATCGTATCTTCGACCTCAATGATTTTTGGACCATTAGAAACCGAATATAATTATATTATAAAGTAATACTTTCACTCTTTCCTAAAGAGCCCCTCTTCTCCCTTATAAAAGGAGACCACTTCTACTCATTCCTTACACCTCTCAAGCCACTTGGCTCGTCCAAACTCTGCCCAACTAAGCTCCCCACATCCCTCTCCTCCTCCTTGAAGCTTCCCCTTAGGCAGAAATCATTTCAAGAAGTCCTTTGGTTCCAACCAAAGTGAGTTACCTAAATTAAAGGTAACGATTTCTCTTAAATTATTTTCCTTTATTTTGCTTCTCCAACCCCCAAACTCTTTTTATTTCCTTTCTTTTGTAACAACACCAGTATCCTAAATATACTAGGATGTTGTTATAAGAAGGATTAAAACTACACATACACACAACTCCATCTAATGGATGATGAACATAATGTTGCTGTGGATGGCAAACTAACGCCTCACGAAACGATGATTGTTCAAATACATATTACCGCCTCTCATGGTGGCCATTATGATGGCACTGTAATTAAATATGATATTAATGATATATATTTTATATATAAGCTTCTGTAATTCCATTTTATTTCATACAATTATTCGTTTCATGTTGTATATACATACGATAATTTCATTTGAGGAAGTGCGGACTACCGCCCCCTTAAAATGATATGACTCGTTCATACCACACATGGAACGTATAAAGGATGGTGTTAATGAACTTAAGTAACATATATAAAATATTATATTATACGGGAATATTAATATACCTATGTATCATTTGGATTCAATTCTTTTAAAATAAAAATTAAATGGAAGTAGCGTTCGTGCGTACGTACGGACTACCGTCTCCACGAACGCGGTGAGATCCATCCTCCATCGTATCCATTCAAGTCTTATTCTCATTTTAGGGTTAAAAATAATGTTAATATCATTCTGATTATGAATAAGATTTAATCTATCCATTACAAACATGTCTTACGTAACCAAACATTTAAGAAGAACGAATCGATTATCACCTGAAACGACCATTATACTAAGATATTATTAATAAAGCAATGTTAAAAGATCATATATGATATCATATTAATGTATATGATTCTTGTATAATTTAATAACAATTATTTCACCATTATACAGGAGGTTAACCGACCCCAACAAAGGAAAAGTACAAGGTAAGGGTTATTTCACAATCACTTCATTATCCGAGGTTATTTATACGTAATAATCTACTGGGATATCTTTATCATCCACATCCATGTTTCTTAAAAATGTATTTCAAAACATTTTTACTATTTACAAGAATATGGGTTAAAGTCATTTATACCCTTGTTTGACTTTTTATAAGAGGTTTATAAAGGAATCTTTCCGTCGTTTTCAAAACAAGGTACTTTTTAACCTTTTCGACAGAATTGAGGTAAGAATGTTTTTTTTAACTTATACGGCGGGTGCGGTTATTTTAGGCCGTTATAAAATCTTCAAAGCTTTCCTTACAAGCTTATAAGACTATTTTCAAAGAAAATGTTTTATTTTATATGGATCTTAAATTATTTCAAAATAAAAGGAGATATTTCTTTAAAAAAAATTTTGATTTCATCTACGTCAACATCCTTTGATGGATTTTAAGATTATTTGAAGTTGATTTATTATGATACAAAACTTCTATATTGTATTGAAGGTTTTGTGATATGTTTGACTATGGATGTGCTATTTTTATACCATTCTTAGTTTATGGTGAAATTATTGACATTTCGTATGCTAGTTTTAATACGAATGTTTATGTTATGTTTAAACCTTTTCATATGGGAATGCATTGGACTTAATAAGTGACGGGTGGAGCCCGCTATAGCTCCTCGATGCTTCGGTAGGTCTCATGAGACAAACTAGTGTCTTGGCACAAGGCCTTGACAAAATCTTATTTGTAGTCTTGGCACGAGGCCTTGGCTATGTGGTAATGATAGTCTGGAATTATGCATTCCAACATTATGAAAGTGGTTATTGATTTTTTCATGTGATTATTCGATTAGTAGAATATCCATGTGAATAAATAAATGGAATTATTTCATTTTATTTATGCCATACCATGTTGAAAGTTCATGTTTGAAAGGCTTTTGTTTTAGTTATACATTGCCTTAAAAGTTTATTCTTATTTATGAAAGTTTCCGCTATTTTGTTATCCTTACTGGGCATTTGAGCTCACCCCTTTTATATGTTTTATTTTTCCCATGAAGTGAAGAAGTAAATTATGAATGACCTGCAGGGATATTATGTGGGGATATGAGGGTGGATTATGGAGACATTATGTTGTTGTAGTAGTTTTTCATTTTATAATGCAATGTAAAACCTATGAATATATCTAGTGTTTCCAAGGCTACTAAACCAATCGGTCTTTCGAGATTTGATCTTTCTTGTGATCATGCCAATGTTACGAAGTAATGCACTGACTCTGGGTAGCTGGGGTTGGGGCGTTACAGATAGGACCACTGAAGATGTGAAGTTTGGTCATTATGTTAGGGTCCTAGTTGAAGTTGATCTATGTTATTGTATGATTTATAATATTGTTTTGTCTACATTGGATGGTGACATCTCCCTAAAACTTTATTATGAGAGGTTACTAGATTTCTTCTTAGAATGTAAAGTAATTTGTCATGTCAAATATAATTGTTGCAGAAACATTATATTCTCTCTTTGCTCATGAAAATAGCACCATGAGGCCTCTTGTAAGAAGAAATTGAAGAATCATATATTGCAGAACAGTGGTGCTGGCAATGAATAAAGCTTTACTAATGTTGGTTCTCCACAAGAGGTGGAAGGTACTCCTTGTGAATTGTCACAAGGGTCTCAGGTGGTTAAATAGGCTAAATCAAGATTGCTTATGCATGTAGGGGAAGGTAAGTTTGAATTGACTGGATCTGAGCCAGGTTTGGCCCTGTTGTCGGTTCCTGAGTAGGGTGTTGAGGGCGACATGATCTCAAGAATAGAGCAGCATGACTTTTGGTCCTTCACTCGAGGGGAAACACAATACAAGTGGAATTTCAAAGTTTCAAGAGGAAATTACCAAATTAAGGAAGACGAAGGGCATCCATGGGAAGTGGGATGATGTTAAGGATAATTCCCCAAGATATTTAACTTATAGACAGACTTTATCCAAAGGAAAACGGTTGGGAATAACGAAGGGTTCTAACCTGTTCCTCCTAAGAAAGCAAGACTGGGGAAAGAATACTCACATCTGAAGCCAACTATGGTTACCCGGTCCCATGGTCCTTTAGATTATGACTTTAATTGGGATGATGATTATGATGCTGCCTACTGTGGCTACGATTTTTGATGTTTTTTATTCTGCTTGGCATGAGGTCATGCTGCCTATATAACACCGTTCACCCTCTCTTTGTTTTTCATTTCTTCTTAATAAAAAGGGCTCTACCCTAACTTTTCCCGTAAATAATAAATTATAAGACTATAAAAATAAAGTAAACTATAAATTAACTATTATAAAGATTTAAATACATGATAAATTATATAAAATTTATTAAATAATAAATTTAATAGTAAAAATAAAAAAGTTTTAATATTTGATAAAAAGTAAAAAAAACTAATTAAATCATTAAAAATTAATTAAAAATATGTGTAAAAATTATATAAAATAAGACCACATAAAATTCCCCCACACTTAAGAATTTTTTGTCCTAAAAAAATCCCATGTTTTACTATCTTTCAAAAACAAAAAATATGTTTTATGATACTGCTCAAAATGTTACATGTCCAAAAATTTGGAACAGAGGATAAAAACATGTCAAAAGGCTTTTAGAGAATGAATTGTTAAAATCAATCCTTTCCAATAATCAGATCCTCACTGGTATTCAAGAGAGCAATGAAAGAGTCCTACCTCATATGTGAATTTCCTTAGTGACTTATTACAAACCAATCTCAAGTTCTAATTCCAAGAGTGTCAAAAGGTAAAATTTATGTGGAATTAAAAACTTTACCAGAAGAACTTTGTACTTTGAATAAATCCTAGATTCCATTTTCTTTGTGAATCACCTTATTGATACAACCTAAATGATTCCTATATAAACAATTTTTCCCCTTCTTCATTCAGAATTCATCATTCCCCTCACCTTAAAGAAATCATTTTTAAACCTAGACACTTTTTTTCTATTTTTCCATTCAATGTATCATGCTATAAGCACTTTGAATATGCACTTATTCAAGGTGTACATGGGACGTATTGTTAAAATAAACACACCCCGCATCTAGGGTCTCAGAGATTCACCATGGGATCCCTGATGCCCAAACTACTTAGGATTCAAAAGTTTTACGAAAACCATTTACATTGGATAATTGAGGTGATTACATTTAATAATTAGCGGATGAATGGGTCCCCTAAGATCAAGATCAACCACCCTGTTCCAAGGTTTATGATCATAACTTCACTAACAGGTTACCCATATCACCATAATAAATAGTCCATAAACCAAATTTCCATTAAACCACTACATTTACTCACTCATTAATCATCCACCCATATTAATTTTAGATTCAAAGCAGTTCTTAACTACCAACAAAGCACTATCAATAAGTAAGAATCATTTGAGTACAATGTAAAGCATAAAATTATAAAAAAATTAAAAAAAATTCCAAATTTTTAACATAATGTTTGAAGTTGTATTGGGAATTTATAGGCTTCTAATTAAACACAGTTTAGAACCGTCAAGAATTGACACCCTAAATTCCCCCACACGTAAAACCCAAATTTTTTCCCAACGTTGAATTCTAATGTGGAGAAGAAAAATTAAACAATTTGGCTTCAAATTTTTATTTCAATTGAATAGATTGATGACATGTTAAAAGGGTCTTTTTGAAGTTAAAAAATATTATTTTCCACAATGAATAACTTAACAGCAGGTTCTAAATCAAGTACATGCATGATCATTTATGTCCAATGAATAATTTTAAATACAAATCAAAATTATCATTTGTGGTGTGGGTGAACATTTAATTTGAGTGAAAGCATGTTTAGTAGAATTTATTTAGATAGATATTCAATACAGTAGACATAGTTCATGCTAAACTCCCTAACCAAATGAAGTTTCAATACAGAATTTCTCTGCATGCATGTACCCCCCCCCCACATAATTTCATGCAGTGAAATTATTTTAAACATAGTGAAATTCAATTTTTTAGTAAGAAGGAATATGAAAAAATTTTATTTTCAGGAGGGTGATATATAGCAGAATTTGTGTTCTTGAGTATGCAAGACATGAAGTAGATTATTTCTAAAGCATTAAGCAGCATAAAAATGAAACAAAAATTAACATTAAGGTACTTCCCTAACTTTAAGTTTATTATTACTCATCCATCATTGGAATTCCACTCCTTATATGACACCAACAACAACATCTGCAAAATCACAAGGAAAGAAGAAAAAGACATAAAATTCTAGCAGAGACATAACTAACATAAGGCAGAAAAATAGAACTTTATACAATACAAAATAGTACAAAAGTGAAAACAAAGAAAGAGAATGGTTTGACTCCAATGAATCAATGAGTTTAATGTATTCAATTAGACTTTATTTAATTACATTTTTCTTATTTATTAACGCAACATTAACCTTGAGTTGCCTCCCATGTAGTGATAGATTTAAAGTCCCCAGCCGAACTCACCTAGAAACTAACCATAGTTACTAGGGCAATGTGGTTTCCTTAATAAGAACCACCACATGTGTTTTGCCCAAAAGTTTTTTAACAGAACAATGAAAATTGTGGGATCCAAATACAAACACAACCAAACTCTCATAGATTATAAAAATCTCTAAGAAACACCCTTTAACAGTTGTAGGAATAGTGCTGTCAACTTCCCGAATTGTTTTAGATTTGAAAGATTTAACTTCTTTAGGAAGGGAAGACAAATTAGCTGCTTCAAAGGATGTAAAATTTTATTCAAATATTTCTTTATCAGCTTCAACATAAGCATATTCAACTTCAAGGGTGTTAATGGGTGAGTTCGGATTAGTAGGTTCAAAAGGGTATTAAACAGAGTGCTGAACTGAATCAGGTACGATGGAACTGAAGTGTGATTCCCACTCTAGAATACTATCATTATCATGAGAAGGCTCAACACCCTTCACATTTGAGGATAAAAGTGACAAATAAGGAAGATTATTTATTTTATCAATATTCAATGATTTAGGTTTGACAAAGTTATATATCTCTTCCAAAAGATCCTCATCTGTTAACATACACTGAACATCTAATGCTTCTAAAAAACCAATTCTACCTAAATCAAGTGTGTGTTCAACCACTACTTAATGTTCACCTTTGAAAGGCTCACTTTAGAAAACCATGTCATTTGAGTGTTGCAATTCATAAATGGAAGAAATATTGTTGAATTAAGATTCAATAACTTGATTATCTAGTTTGTTCAAATTTAAACAATATCCCCTAAATAAATCAACATTGTTTGCAATTTCTCTAAAAAAATTTTCCGAAAAGTGATGATTCTTATAATATGGCAGTGAGAGCTCTAGATTTAGCCTTTATTCAAAACACATTTTCTCAACCTATTTTTCCAACAACAATTTAGAAATTATTGGGTTTGATGTTTTAAAAAATAGAAGAGAAATGTTCCGTTCATGTTCCAAAATTCTAGATTCCTTATTATTCAGTTTAATGTTCTCATCCATATTGTACCCAATATCATGTTCAGGTTCATTGTTCATAAAGTAAAAAATGTTGGGTGAAGTGTTTTAAACATTTAAGTTTTCATTTTCTATTTTCTCTTCAAAAAAAGTGATTACCTTTTTTTAAAATTCAAAAACATTGAGTCTTTTCAAAAGTAGGGATCATGAAAAGAACTGGGTAATCTTTTTTGATCTGTTTTAAATTATTTCGAAAAAATTTCAACTCAAATCCATTAATGTTCTTTATTAGATTTTCAATGTTGTGTTCCTTGTTTAATGATTTAGTTATTTCTAGATTTAGTTCAATATAATCAAATTTCTAAAGGAGAATGGTTTCTTTCCTAGTTTCACTATAACATTCCTCTACCACTTGATTTTTAAATATTTTATAAAAATTTTCGTTTTCATTTTATTCAGATTATTCTTGTTCTTTAACCCTTTTTTGTAATTCCAAGAGCATCATTTCAAATATTTTAATTCATTGATCTTCCTCTTGAGTGTATCTAATTTAAATTTCATGGGTTTTATTAAGCCAATAATTCTAAACTGCATCCCCAGCATCCATTTTAGTTTCAATTAATCCATGTTTATCTAGTAATTTAGGATTTGACACACAATGTTCATTTTCTACAATGTGAACATCATGTTGTGGCTGGTTATAAACACACTACTAGACAATGTGTCCAGAACAGCCACAAAATACATAATGAGGCCCCGGACAATCCATGTTTCCATGAACGTCCATTTTTTTACTGAAAATATGTGAGATTAAGCACACAAAGTTTCATTGCTGATGTGGAATTGAAATGTTCAACAAAAGTAGTAGGCTCATGTTCACAGTTTTTTTAAAGAATATTTTTTATATCAGATTTTTATGTTTTTATTATTTTTTATATTTTAATTTTCTAAAACATAAAACACTCATCACGTGCCTCCCCTAGAAATGGTGCATAATTTTGATGTCACCGAAGGTTTTCAAAACCCCCAAAATTACATTCATAAACCTATACAAGCACAATGGTGCAAGGTCGGTCCATAGAGAATGAAGGTTTGAAAAATAAGGTTTTATTCAAAATAAACTCCACTGTTGTCAAAAGTAAAGAGAGTGAACAATGTTTATATTTATTAATTTTTAATATTTTTAATATTTTTTTTATCAAGTAGTAACAGAACATGACTGAGAATTTTCTATTTACTAAACTAGAGAATTTAACAACAAAAAGTAATAGTGCTAATTAAAGGTAACTAAATAAGTAAATAGAAGTAATGATATTTAATGAAATGGTAAGCTCGGGTGAATTGAAATATATTGGTTATAAAAATGATTATTCATTATATTGAATTCCCACATTAAATATTAGTTGTTAATTTTTCCTTTTGAAAAGAAATAACACTATGTAGTATAGTTCTCAAAGTTCACCACATCAAAAACCACATATAAAATGTTTTTTAACGATGTTAATACAAAACTATATCTTTGAAAGATTCTAAAGTTTTGACATTAAATATTTGATAAAAATAATCCAAGATTAATCTCACTAAAATATTAGAGATTGAATTTTTAATTTCAAGAAGGTGAAGATTCAATTTTAGATATGAGAATCAGATCTAATCTCACCAAAGGAATCTTATTCTCATTGGAGAAAATTTAATGAAGAAGAATAAAATATGAACCAATATAAATTTCAATTTCCAAAAAAATAAATTAAGAAAAACTCATTTTCAATTCAAAAAATCAAATACATTGTAAATAAAATAGAGTAGAGGAATGAGAATCCTCCCTTTGTGAATGATGTTTATGATTTGCTGCCCTGACCCTACAACTCCAGTCTCCAACTAATATCTTTCTGTCTCTTAGGAGATCCGCTCTCGAATGGTATGATCATGGTAAGAGAATGAGAGTCCCTCAAATTATGCTACTTGCTCTGCTTTTGTATCCTTCTCCATCTTCTGCACATCACCCATAGACTCCCCCAACTTAAACCTTGTATTTCGTAGTTGCACCGCACACATGGGTTTTTCGGTGCAACACACAACACACTAGATTTTCCCTTGTAACTAACTCCCGCTGAGTTAGTTGAATGTATTTAGAAATTTTTCTAGCTCCTATGCATACCTGTACAACTAGAACAAAAAAATAAATAAACGACTCAATGTTAAATGTTATTTTATATAAATAAACTGATGTTTAATTAATGTAAATTTAAATGTTTTTAATTTTAAATCAATATTTATCGGTCATTAATTTAATTTTTTTAACTTGATAATTAATTATTTCTATTTAATGTTATTATATGATATTATTTATAATTGCTAAATTATGAAGGGGATAAATTAGTAATTAGATTAAAAGTTTAGTATTTTTTAAATTTTTAAATTAATAATATTAGTATTTAGTTTTCGAATATTTAAGTTTTTTAGATTATTATTTATGCTTATAAAAATAAAAAGTTTAATTTTATTTATTACTATTTATAAAATTGTATATAGTTTTTATATTTTATAATTATTTTACTTAAAAAAAGTTAAATTATATTTACTGAATTCATTTAGTTATTAAATTTATTTATATAAATTTTATTAACAAGTTTAGCATTAATATTTTAGTTTAATGAAATTTATGTTGATATAAATTTTATTTTATTATTATTATTTATTTTATTTATTATAATTAAATAAATTTCTTATTATAATTTCTTATTTATATAATTTTCAATTATGTTTTTATTTATAGTTTTTTTCCTCTTCCCCTCCCCCAAATTTATGTACAACACAAGAGGGAAGGGTTTCTTCTATAAATCGTGACGGCCATGGATACTCCTCATGTGGATCATTGCTCCATTTTAGGTCGTAGCTCACTCGTGGCTCGATTGGATATCCCTTGAATCGGCCTCAACTCCTCCTCCAAATAGTGTAGTTTTTAGGTGGCCCTACTTTAGATGATGGAGTAGCTCTCCTCAGCTGGGCAACAAGTTGTAGCGAAGGTTAAGGTAGCTCTTAGATTCGACTCATGGCAGATCCTTCGTAGAAAATCAGAGTTTCACATCCCTAAAGCTCGTCCAGCAATGGACTGGGGATCAATAGCGGTGGCAGAGCTACATCTTGACTGGTGGTTGTAGATCCAGTTTGTAAAAGGTGGAGAATATGAGTGGTTTGGGTATATCTCCTTTTTTAGGTTTATATAGATCTAGTTTTGGAATTTTTATATAAATTGAGTCATTGATTGATAGTCAGGTACGAGTCTTGATTTGGTTTGAGTGTGTGTGTAATTAAATGTGATTCTATAATGGTGTGAGTCGCGCGGCTTAGTGTGTGAGAGTGGTTAGTTAAATAGATGCACATTGGTGTGAGGGATTGGTTGGTTGTGGCTTGAGCAGGAAGCGATGATGGTATGATAAGGGGAACAATGAGTTTGGTTTGTGAGTTATGGTGGAACAGCTCACTGTGAGATAGTGAAAGCCAAGAAATAATGTCAAGGGTCCTCCGGGGAAACAGTGTTAGGTTTCAGTGGCTGAAATTACAGTGACACAGTAAAGGGGATACAATGCCACAGTAATGGGTTGATACGGTGCAACCGTATTACAAAATGGTGGCACAGTTGAGGAGTAAATTGGTGGCATCAGACTTATCCTGCAAATAAATTAAAAGCAGATTAAAAACTTATAATAAAATACATACTAAATAATTGATTTAAAACAAAAATTAATTAAATCAAGTTTATATAAGTTAAAAACATAAAGAATAATAATGATACAAATAAAAAAATTGATTATTATTAACTTCAAAATATTAAAGTAAAATTGAAACTATACTAGAGCTTAAATTATGGAACAATTACATCATTCATAGTCAATATAAAAAGAAATTAGATTTAAATTAAATATTCATATAACCAAATTAAATTATTGATAAAAATTACTTTAGAAAATTAAATACAAGTAGGAATTTAATTATTTTGTTGTTAAATAATTATGTAAAAAGTATAAAAACTTAAATTTATAATTAATGAATTGCTAAATGGAATCCAAAAATTATATTTATTTATTTAAATTAATACTTAATAGATGAAATGTTAAATTAAAAACTACATTATTTATGTATAATTAAGGAGATAAATAGTTAATTAATAAAAAAGTCAAATTATTAAAAATGAAGACTAAGACAATAAACTAAATAATAAATTTTAAGACTACAAAAATAAAGTAAACTATAAATTAACTATTTTAATGCTTAAAATACACTATTAATTATAAAAATTGATTAAATAATAAATTTAATAGTAAAAATACATGTATTAAAATTTGATAAAAAGTGAAAAAATAACTAATTAAATCATTAAAAATTAATTAATAAAATGAGGAAAAATTATGTAAAATAAGGTCACATCAGTGATTGGAAGGTGTCTATAGTTTATAAACTATTGATGTCATTCCGTCAAAGTTTAACTTAGCAATATATCTATCCATCCACATTGAATCAGATCTTTATATTTAAATTTAAACACATAAATAAGAAAAAAGTATTATATAAACCATCTATCCAATTTACCCCTATCTACAATTATTTTTTTCAAATGTATTTTTTGATCTTCTCTCTTATTTTTTTTCTAAATTCACACTTACTCTCACACTCACACACAAATATTCATTCACTTAACTATTTTATCATCATGCACCAATTTTGCTTTAGTTTTTTGTTTTAATTACTGTTTTTCATTTTTCTTATCACTATCCAAAGTCATTCCTTCACTATGGTTTGACTCTCTTACCATAGTATTAGTTATAGGATTTAAGTAGGTTATAAATATTTAATTTTTATGCATTCAATGATGAACATGTCTAATTTTGGCGCTGTTGTCGGGGAATGTACATATAACATATAAAACACAAAAAAATTGAAAAACATAAACTAAAAAATTATAAATATAAGAAACAATGAAAAAAAATTCATAATTACAAAAAACATTAAAAAAAATCAAAAAATTATATCTTAGAAAATTTAAAAAATCCATAAAGGCATTGTATTCACACTAATTCTAATCATGTGACCTTTGAACTAGTAATCCCTAAAATTGTGAAATCCCTTAGATAACTTAAGAAAATATAAAAGGAAATCAAAATGAATGTTGAATGTGAGGTAATGATAACATTAACAACCCACCACCTAGAAATTAAATCCTTCCTAGCATTGGAATGATTGTGAGACACGATTTGAGAGAGTTATTACTGCCTTCTATTTCTAGCACCCCTTATTACATTAGTTTATCACCTAGGTTTAGAAATTACGAAATAAAATAGTCCATATTGTCCCATCTTATGAACATAAATGGGAGGCCCATTTAATACTCCATTAACTTAATTTGGTACTTCTAATGTAGTGTCTAACAACTATCACTGAGAGGCCAAAGTGAGGAAGAGATTAATTTTAGAGTGTTAACTTTCTGTCTTAAGTGTGATTTTAGTTCTTGGCATCAATAGTTAGAGGGTGAAATATTTTTCACCTAGGATCAAGTAATCAATGCCTCAAACATGAAATTATATCATAGCATAATGACATCTGAGATCAGATACAAAATCAAATGTTTCTTGCATGACGGGGGAAAAGTCTTCCGTGATGCTTGGGATAGATTTAGGGGATTATTTATATAATTTTTGAACCACCAATTCACTATAAAATTAATCATGGTATATTTTTACAATAGTATCACCACTTACCACAAAATCATAGTGGACCCATCTACTGGATGGTATTTTAGTAATAGGATTGCTGGGGAGCGGATGAAAATCATTAATACATTGTCAAAAAATAGACAAAAAAAATTTTATAGGTAATGAACCATTTTGTTACGAATGCCCAATGATATTCAACAAGTTGAAGCCCAAGATACTATATTTATCAATGAAAAAACTTATAATACTAATGGGGAGAAATTCCACCACTTTGGCATGTTTGGGTACTCACATACTTGCTTACCGAATTTTGATATGCCTACCCAAGATCATGAGAATTCCAACATTGCTGGTTATGGTCCTGGGATGCAACCTAGGGATGATCCTTTTTCAAACACTTAAAACCATGGTTATAAGAACCACCCAAACCTCTCTTGGGGGGAGGAGGGAGTTCATTGACATGCTGATCTCCATGGTTTCCAGCAACCACCTTGGAAATTGTTCCTACATCAACCCAAACCTAAACCATCAAAGTCACAATATAAAGTCAATGGAATGTTCAAATAGTTGATATATAGGTTTGCTGAGAAAAAATATTAAAATTGTTTTGACACAATGAAAATGGATTAAATAATGAAAAATATGAAAATTCAAATGGGGTAGTTGGCTAGGGATTTTGGCATTGGAGACAAGGGTAAGCTTCCAAGTACAATTAAATCCAGCCCTAGAGAAAATGAAATCGAAATGAGCCCGAGAAGTAGTCTTTAAACCCACCAAGAATCTATGGAAGTTCCCCAAATTCTGAAAAACAAAGAACCAAAAGAATCTGGAAATTCAAATCTTGGAAATTTTGAATCTAGAAAATTATAAAGTATCTCTAGAATCACCTTGAATTTTATATCTAAACTAAGAAAAAAAGAGAAATTGAATTAAAAAAAATTAAAGTTAAGAATAAGCTTTATGTGTAATTTGAAGGGATTCCCAAAATTGTGAAATGATTTGCTCCAATAATCCCTTTTCCACAAAGAAATAAAAAATAAAACCATGATTTTGATTTTCTAAAATTTCCCAAAGATGATAAAAACTTGGACATTGTAATAATTTTCCAAGAAGTATTAATTCATATCAAATCTAAGATAAAATATATCAAAAACAATTCTGAAACAAAAAACCCCTAGAAGAGTTTTCCACTTATAGTATGACAGAGGAGTGTAGTGCTGTGTTATAGAATATGATCACTCATAAACTCTAAGACCAATAGAGCTTTTTAATCTTTATATCGATAGGGATTAAGGTGGAAATTTTAACTATCTGTATGATTTACGATCTTTCATTTACTTAATTATTTTTTCAATGTTTCAACACTTTAGATTAAGAGTTACCCAACCCACCACTATTGTGATATAACTTGTTTATTAATCCACTACTCACCTAGGTAATAGGATAGATGATTTTATTATGTGAGTAAGGAGAATATATATTCATATTGATTTTCTCATATTTTATATGGAGTGTGAAAAGGAGGTACCGATCATCCTTAGTAGACCCTTCGTAGCCACATGGTGATATTTTATAGATACCTCAAACGGAAAATTTAATTTTTAACTAGGGTGAAAAAATAAGTATTTAATTTTTTCAGAAAATTAACAAACCCATCCACCCAATATTTCATAGAGACGATCTTTTATGAGATTATGTATCTATTGATGAGGTGAAAGAGAATTTTTTGAGGATGATAGATGAAATCAATAGTTCAACTATGATCCCTGCTAAAACCTACATGGGTATAAATTCTAGTAAGGATAAGGAACATTTATATGATTTTGATGGGGAGTTCTTAGAACACCTATATGAGTATTATTTGGAACACATATTTACCCTAAAGGAAGATTATATATTTGAGGAACATTTTTCTCGAAATAATAGTAATGAAGAGGAAGCCTTCTACACTAACTTCTTTAAGTGGCAACATGAAGACCTTAGTCCATCCAAGACCAAGTTTCTTCCCTAAAGCCAAGAACTAGCCAATCTATAGCTTAAACCCCTCTCTAATAATATTAAATAGTCTTTTAAGGAGATAACTCCACACTGACTATGATTATATCTTCCAAGATGGAGGAAAGTAAATAGGAAAACAAGATGAGTGTTTTAAGGAACTATATATCTGTTATTAGATGGAAAATTACAAATATAAAGGGTATAAGTCCATCATTATTCATGTATATAATCCAAATGGATATTGAGTGTAAACCAAGTGAGGAATCCCAAAGGATACTTAACCGAAACATGAAGTAAGTGGTCTGAGGGAAATTTATTAGATTGCTTGATTATGGGATAATATTTCTTATTATTGACAGTACTTGGGTAAGTCCTATCCAAGTAGTCCCCAACATTAGTGGAGTTACTGTGGTAACAAATTAAAATAATGATTAAATTAAAATAAGATCTATGAATAAATGGAGGATTTTTTTGATCATAGAAAACTAAATACTTCCACAAGGAAAGATCAATTTCCCAAAAATAATTCAAACTAGATTTTGGAGATGCTAGATAGTAATGAATATTTGTATTTTATTGATGGATACTCTAACTATAACTGTATTTCTATCCCCCCTAATGATTAGGATAAAACCACGTCAAATTTTTAATTTGGGAATTTTTTCTACTAGAGGATACCCTTTGGCTTATGCGGTGCTCTAACCACTTTTTAGAGATGCATGATGTAAAATTTCTTAAACTACATTAAAAAGAATTATTTCTGTATTCATGTTTAATTTGGTAGGTGTGTGAAGTAATTTTGAAAACATAAATGAAAATATGGAAGCTATTTTGGAAAGACTCCTTGAGAAAAATCTAGTTTTAAACATAGAAAAGTGTCAGTTCTTAGATATTAAGTGCATTGTGTTGAGTTAAAAATATTATAAGAAGGGGATCGAGGTTTATAATTCCCTCGTTGAGGTTATAAAAGGCGACCCTTCTTGAAAATGTTAAGGGGATTATAGGTTTCTTGGGATATATTAGATTTTATAGGAGGTTCATTAAATATTTTTTAATATTACAAGGACACTCCACCCATTTCTCGTTAAGAGAAAACATTTTTTTGATGAGAAATGCATGGATTCATTTAACTTTAATTAGGAGAAACTTAATACCTCACTAGTGATCGCTATCGAAGATTGGTAGATCCCATTTAAGGTAATTTGTGATGCATTCGACCTATTTTTATGTGCAGTTTTGGGGTAGAGGAAGGATGAGAGGTTTCATGCCCTTTACTATGCTAGAACGCCATTAGATGATGATCATAAGAACAATTTCACCACTAAAAAGGAATTGGATGTTGTGATGTTTCCCCATGAGAAATTCATATAGTACATGATTGTTTCCATGGTGATCATCTGTACTGTCTATTCAACCCTCAAGTACTTACTAGCTAAGAATGACTCAAAGACATCGCTCAAGAGTTGATCACTATTGTTTCATGAGTATGATATGATTATCAAGGATGAAAAGGTGAATAAGAATGTGGTTTTAAACCATTTTTCTAGGATTACCAACACCCAAATTGAGGTCCTAAGAAAGATAAATACCTCATTCTTAGATGAACAATAATTTCCTGCTTTTATCTAGTAATCTTCTTGGTTTATAGATTATGCTAGTTTTCTAGTTGTTGGTGTTATGTGGAAGGAAATATCACAATAAAAAATAATTTGTTTTATATATGAGTATAAATACTACTTCTGAGATGATATCCTTATTTTTAGGATATATGATAATGGTATTTTGATGAGATGTGTGGATGAGGAGGAAATGTTAACCATACTTGAGAGATTTCATTCATCACCTTGGGGTGGCCACTATGGAGGAGAAAGGACTACTCAAAAGGTTTTATATTCTGATTTATACTGGAAAACATGGTTCAAAGATTTTAGAAGTCTGTTCATTTTCCATGACAATATTGGAATGCATCGAAATTTAAGTTGAAGGTAGGTACCGCCGCAAAACATAATTTTGGACGTTAAATTTTTTAATGTTTGGGAATTTTATTTCATGGGAACCTTTTTATCCTCTTTTGGGAATGTATATATTATTAGGGATTTGGAATAATTGTCCAAATTGATTGAGGTAGTGTATTTTCCCAACAATTCTATTTCTAGTGTGGTGAAATTCATTAATAAAAACGTTTTTTATATGTTTAGAGATCCTTTAGAATTTATAAAATACAACAGAACTCACTTCAAGAAATATAAATTCATGAATTTAATGGAGAAATATTGATGTTCACACAGAATTGGTAAGACCTACCATCTAAAGTCAAGTGGGAAATATAATGTTTCTAACATAGAGATCAAATAGATTTTGGGGAAGAGAGTTTCTAGATCAAGAAAGGATTGGCCAGGGAATTTGGATGAGGCTCTATGGGACTAAAAAACATATTATAAGACTCTCATAGAAATAACCCCATAAAATATGCTCTATGGAAAATATTTTTATCTACCTATGGAACTACATCAATGTCTATTTGTAAATTTAAGGCACTTAAATTTAAATTCTAGTTTGCTGGTGAGAGAAGGTTGTTAGATTTGAGTGAGTTGGAGAAAATTAGGAGGGAATCATATAAAAATGATGAAATTTACATAGAATGAACTAAATACTTTCATGACTAAATAACCCCAAATAAGGATTTAACGTTTGTTCATAGGGTTCTTTTATTCAAAACTAGCCTGAAAATATTCCAAGGAAAATTGAAAACCATGTGGTCTGAACCCTCTACCATATTGAAAATTCTTGTCAATAGAGCTTTGGAGCTTGCTGAAGGGGAAAACATACCATTCTTGGTCAATATTCAAAATATCATCATTTTATTAAATGTTAGATGAAGGACTTGGCTTCCATTTCATTTTATAAAGGATGAATCAATCTTAATCCAAATTAATGACTATAAACTCAATGTGTCATGGAAACAAAATCATGGTTTCTATGCTGTTTTCTTTTTTATTTAGGTTTTTGAAAAGGATTACTCTTGATTCCTTATTCTCTAGTCTACTACAATTCATGTCTAATCATGTAACATTTTTTGATACAACTAGAGGGAAACTACTACCAAAAACTTTTTAAATGAAAACTAGGGGTGAAATACATTGGATCATCTAGATAAAACCTTTGAAAATAAATCATTGGTTGATTTTTTAAAGAACTTTTAAATTCTAGATTCTTATTCTAATTTTATTTAATTTTCATTAAATTTATTGGAGCAACTTGAGTACATAATTTACTACTATTGGTGAGTAAATTTTAAATAAATAATAATAATAAAATAACCCACATTCAGTGTTTCTTTGTTATGATTTTTCTATTTCTATCTTATGTATTTATTTAACTACTTGCTGAATATCTCTATGTGTGAGGGAGTCCCCATAATTTTCTTTAAACATGTGAATTTAGTTTCATAAATGGGTGTTATCTTGATACAATATAGTGAATTTAAAATTGAGATGATTTGAATTGTAAAACATGAATGCACCTATTCCATTCACATTAATTCAACTACTACTATACTATATTGGTTATCATACTACTTTATAAACTGAATTGAAAATAATCTTTGGACAATTTATAATAATTAAGATTATGGTTTTTTTAAAAACTCATTATTTGTGATTTATTATATGGTGGTGGCCAGTGGGGGTCCATTGTTTCTATTTTTTTAAATAATTTTTAGTGGGGAAAATAACTTTTTAAACTTCCCCATCACCCCTCAAAACGTCATTTTATTGTACTTCACTTCAAAATATATTTCAAACATTTGTCTTTTGTCTCCTATCTTAGGATTAATCATTGTGGGTAACGTTGAGTTTTATGTGTGGGGAGGGGGTCTTTGTTCTCTGCTTTGTTGTGCTTAAATTCAAGACACAACAAAATCCCCATGTTTTTTGTCGAAAAAGTTTTCTAAAATTTTCAAATTGTTTCACAACCGGAGGGTGTTGGGCTTCAAATTTATCCTTAATTATTTCATGTCTACTGTATAATAGCATAATGGTTGTTGAGGGTTTCATTTATTTTTGATATTATTGGGGATGTATAATCGATGAGTGGAGTTACAAACCATTTTTATAAATATTCTGTTTAGAAACTGAAAATGGAGTGATATAGGATAGATATTTGTGGAAGTATGATCATAACATTAGGTATTTGGAAATTTCAACTACAACCTAGTGGACTCGCCTATTGAAAATTAATCACATTAGGAACCAAATAAAATAGTAATCATATAAGTCCTTGGAAGCTTGAGTAAAATCGGAAAATGGGATCCCATAATTATCATTTGAGACTCTAGGAATTGGATTTTTTTTGTAAACCCTCTGTACATATCAAATAAGTGCTTCATTCCCAGTGATATACACATATATGGATGAGGAAAATTCAACAAGAATAATAATAAAGTGCATGTTAGTCAAAAATGAATTCATTAATTTTAGGGTACTTTTAAATCAAGATAAAGAAAGAGAAAATTGATTTATATGAAAATCATTTTTGTTATATCAATAAAGTGATAAAAAAACTGAACATTGATTTTTAGAACCCCAGTGAAAGAGAAAATTGAATGTAATTTTTTAATGTTTTTATTTCCACTTATATTTAACCTGTCATCACTACTAGTATTGATCTTGGACTTAAATCAAAGTAAGAAAAATATTGGATTCATATATGAGGCATGACATCTGCAATAATGAATAAGTATGTATTACCTTAATCTCCTAGTGGGTATTTAAATTTAAGAAGCACCTATAATGACAATTTCGTTAGAAAATATCAACTCTTAGGTTTTGTTCCATTGTTGACAAATAGATTGTCTTGCATCATTTTGAACTAAATGTGAAAAATGTGCATATTTCAAATAGACAAAAGTCAAGGAATATTTTGAGGAAAAACTAATATTTATGTGTGGGGGAGTTTGATGTGGATGTTTTTTAACCTACTTTTCCACATCATTTTTGTATTTTATTATTTTTTATTAAAAAAATATTTTTCTATAATTATGAAATGTTTTATTTTTTGTATTAAATTGATAAAATATTGATTTTTTGTGAAAATGTTTATTTTATTGAGAATTTTAGTCATTTTGAGTAATATGAAATTTATTAACTAATTCTTATTTTACATTAATTTTTTACCCTTCTATTTGTTTTAATTTATGATTTTTTATTTTTATTTCATTATTACATTGATTTATCTTTCTCAAAATAAAAATTTCATTTATTCATTCATTTAATTAATTCAATATGTAATTAATTTTCAAATTAATAAATATTAAGTTGAGTAATTAATAATTTTATTAGTTTTTATAAATAATTGACTTTGTTATTTTTATTTTCTTTTAATTTTTTTTAATTATAGATACAAAAAAATTTCCATTCTTATTTTTATTTTTATATATATATTTTTTTCAAAATAATAATACTTAATTTTTGAATTTCATTTTTTTATCAAATTCAATTGATTTTCAGACATAACAATTTTAAGTATTTACTTTTTTCAATAAATGTTTTTGTTAATTAGTCAAATTTTTTTCATTTTATCTCAAAGAAATAATTTTCAATATTATTAATTTAAATCACTATATTTGTTCATTAAATATTAATGTTGCTAATTTAAAAACATTGACTTAAACGTTATTTATTTTGGTAAATAATTATTTATAATTTTATTTAATTTAATTTTTTCAAGTTATGTAACTGAGTCACTGAATTATTAATTTTTAATTTTTTCAAGGGAATGATTCATTGCCGAGAATAGGGAACCATGATTCTTCCTGAACAAAACACATCAAATTAACATTAGTAAGAGTCACCGCATGCATCCATCTCATGCCATTGCCTATGACAATCACTCCTAGGAAGAGGCACCACCAATAGATTCACCCTCTGCTACATTAACCCTATTCTTGCCTTGACCCACCACCAAAATACTCTCTGACAACCTCGATCCACTGTCACCCTCACCCACTATCACCCTCACCCACCACTAGACTACCCTCTATCAGCCGTCTTCAAATCATCCACTATTGATGGAAAAAGTTTCTCCTGCTGCATCCAAACCAATCCACCAACGCATTTTTGAAGAACCATCAAGTCGATCACCATAGTGAAATCGAATCAGTGATTGCATAACCCAAAAAACACCCAATTTTCCATATTTAAATAAATATAAACTCACTAACCGAACCCTATGCCACACCTCACCATTTAAGGTCACATTTTTATCCACTACACTTCATGTGATTGTATAAAGACACATTCTATGGTCACTAGCAGCAGATCCTCATGAGCACGAGCTAATATCAAGCCCCACTAAAACTTCATCGCTATTAGATATCGATGCTTTCAAACAACACATCCACCTTCTTCCATCACCAACACGTAGCACATTCCATTAAAATTTGCCACTGTTGGAACTAGGTATATTCCATTCTATAAATAGAGTATGGTTTGGGTTTTTTGTCAATCATCTCATGGAAAATCAAGAATATTTCTAGGAAATGGATTATTCAGTTTAAGCCATAAGCAGTATTGAAATTGGCATGGTTTCCTACTGTTTTCCAATTTTTTGGGGTCCAAAATTTGGAGAATGAAAAGCATAGTGAAAAGTGGTTCTTCTTGAAGGCCTTATGAAAATATAGAAATGTGACAACCTTCATGAAGATTGGATTGATGAATTTTGTTTCAAAAAAGATAAATGAATTCTGATGGTGTGCTCTAGGGTTATGATGAGCATCACGAATGACTATGAGATTTGGAGAATTGTGGCAGTGCAAAGGGTTTGACGGAGAGCATCACAATAATATCAAATTTTAGTGGTGATTTGAGAGGGTAGGAGCACTATTAATATTTTTTTGACTGATCCAAGAAATGTTTTGGAGGTGGTGGAGCTTCACTATTGACCATGCCTATAAATAAGAGGATGCCCCTCTTCATTTGTTATGAAATTCTCATAGAAAATATGGAATCACTCTGATTTCATGATGCAAGAGGTGCTCTGTGAAATTGGTTGTCTATGAAAGCTTGAGATTTTCCAAAATACTATTATATTATTGACTGAAGTCATTTCTTCTATGTATTGAGTGCTTCAAGAAGATGGGATGTCCCATGTTGACTCATTGAGCTTCAGGAAGGAAGGCTATTTCGCGAAGGCAGTGTGCTTTGTGAGGAAAGGATTTTATGCAATGGTGAATGAGCTTTGTGATGTAGTTTTCTTTGTGAAGTAGTGATAATTGTGAAGGAGTGATCATTGAGAAAGAGTATGTTTTTCAAAGAAGGAGTTTCATAAAAGATCTTTGCCAAGGTGATTTATGATAGGTAGTGAATACCAGTTTTAAGTGAACAAGTTTTTTAGTGTGCATAAAATCAGGATTTTGATGCAAGAAGAGACTCATACTGGATAGATACAAAGACTTTAATGACAAACGATTGACGTGACCTTCAATTAAATAAACTGATTTTGACTTACCTTAGAGTAGCGGGCATGGGGGAGTCAATAAAAGTGTTTTGAGGGATGCAGTGAGTTGTCCCTAAAATATTGTAAAAGTAGTGTGCCTGGAATAGAGTGACTGTGACCGAACTTCTGTATTCCACAGAGAGTGCAGATTTGTGGATTTCGGAATGATTGACACACTATCGTTGTATGCTCCATGGATATAGCCCTTAGTTGTGAAACAATTAAAATTTATGTGTTGTAATTTTATGTATGTGATTGTCTTTTTAATTCTCTAATCCACTATATAGGTTTAACACATTCCTACAAGTGTGGGAACAAGAAACAACACTTTAAAAGAAAACTTTTAAACCCTGATTCAACCCTCCCCTCTCATGGTGTCCCGGGGTCCTTGAAGAGGTATTAGAGGGAGGTTTATGGGGTTAAATCTATCATATATTTTTTTATCATGGAGAATTTAGTAAACATCAGGGGAGTTCCCCTATTTAATGGATGAAACTTTCAGATATAGAATAATAGGATGAGATCTCACAGAAGATCTTAGAATGGATGTTATTATTGATGCAGTGCAAGGAATAAAAGCAATGGATTCAGTAAGGCTATATATGGCTGATACAAACAAGAATTTTCTTTATAAAGATGATAAAGCATATAATGCTCTAACTACGACACTTTCTGATAAGATATTTCTAAAGGAGGTGAGTTATATTTATGAAAATTCTATTTTGGAAAAATTGGAGAATATATATGAAGGATACCAAAAATTGAAGGAGGAGAAACTACAAGTCTTGCACAATATGTTTGATGATCTAACGATGCATCCCGATGAGAATGCAGATTCTTTCTTCAATCATATTACTAATGTAGTAGGATCAATTTGAGGTCTTAAGGAATAAATCAAAGACATTGATAATTTGAAGAAAATATTTTAGAAGGCTTCCACAAATATACAACCCAAAAGTGTCATCCCTTGAATAAAGGGATCTATCTAAAATTTATTAATATGATATGATGAGTACTGTGGTGCCATGTGAAATGAGAGTAAATCTAGAAGATGAGATGACACATGTCATCAATGAAATATAATTCAAAGGCATATAAAATCTAGAAATTTCATGAGATAATATTGATGAAGAGAACGAGGAAGGAACAATTCATTCTCTCATTTCCAAGAAATTCAAGAAAGTAAAAGGGAAATTTGAAGGTAAGTTTCCTCTAGCTTGTTTCTATATTGGAAGATTTGGAAACATTTCCTCTTGAGGAACAAGAGAGTTTGATGATAAAGAAAGTGAAATTGGAGAGATCTAGAAGCCCCAGAAAAGATATTTCAAAAAGGGAGATGTCAAGTCTAGTAAGAAATCACAAATAAAGAGTTTTGTCTATGGAGAATAGGATAATGTTATTGAATTATTTGATGAATAAGAACCAGAATTTAAATATAGAACCCATGCATCAATGATGTCTACCATTAGAAAGATAGAACCTTCGAAAGATAAATTTAGAGATAGTCAGTTAACCACGGATATCGATCTCAAGTTTCAACTTAAGGATGATTTTAGAAAGCTTGAGAATAAATGAATGAGTTGAAAAAAGTGGAGATCAATTGTGTAAGAATCAAAAATAATATGTTGGTCATATTGAGGTAAAACTATATTAATCAAATAAATAATGAAAGTACAGTAAAAAACCCTTGAAATCATAGAAGGTGTAATGGAACTGAAGCAAAGAATTTAAGAACACGAAAAAGTTCATCAATTACCTCACCTTCATACTCGAATATCAGTCAACGAATATTGAGGGACTTGAAAAATAATCTATTAGTCTTAAGAGTATAATTAAAAGTGATTCAATTTGACAACAAACAAAGAAGAAAATATATTTTGGAAGGTTATTATATGCTGAATTGGTCGAGAGGGACAAGTGTGGTTCTAATGGAGTTGAAAAGATTTTGAATGACCAAAGACCTGAATGCATGGGAAATTGTGGAATATGTTTTGATACTGAAACGTCAAATGCTGCAAATAATGTTGTCCAGAATAAAGGCATGTTGAATGTTGGTCATGTTGAAAAATAAAAAAGAAGAACTAAAAACTATCCTCACAAATCTAGAAATGATAGGCAACCAATATTTTTTTATAAGGAAGGATAAATGAGGAGGAATAGAAATGAGAAGAAATTTCCACTCATAAAATGTTAATTCTTTGTATATCTAGGACACACCATGTCATATTGTTAAGAGGCAAGGATCTATTTGAATGGGGCAGAGATAAGATCTCAACAAAGGAGAAAAAAACTCATATCCTACTTCTTATAGAAGAACTAATGTTCATGGATATTTTATTCATTGTTATAATTTTATCCATAATCCTATGTATTTAAGGTAGAGGAATGATAGGATAAATTCAAACAATTCTCAGAGACAGGTCAACACTCGACAAACGGACAGTGTGGTTTTTTCAAATAGGTTCACTCATTTGGAAAAAGAGTATGAATATGAAGAACATATGCATGTGGAAAAGGGATTTTAAAGGTCATCCCTATCCTCCACTCATTCTAATATTTAATGGAAGGAAAAGAAAAAAAAATAAAAAATCCAACCTTGTAGAAGTATCTCACAAAGCTACAAATAATAACATCACATAGATTCTTGATAGTGGGTTCTCATACTATATGATGGGAAATGCATACCAATTAATGAATGTTAAGAAAAAGGTTGATGGAATAGTAAGTTTTAGTAATGCTGGTGCTTTTAAGATCAATGTTAGTTGAAGTATAAAACTGGCCAATGAATAGCTATAGAAATCGGAATTTCTTTATGTGGATGGGTTATGTCACAATCTCCAAAGTGTAAGTAAACTCTATGAATTAGGACATATAGTGACATTCCATCAAAAAGGATTCACTATAAATGGAAAGATAATGAATTATAACATAAAAGGCTATAGAATAGATGGATACTTTTATCAGGTTGACAATAAAGAAAACATTTTCTACATGACAGTTGAATAAGAAAAAAATTTATGGCATCAGATATTAGGGAACATTAAAAAACAAGACATGGAAACGATATCTAAACTAAATATTGTCATAGATATTCAAAATCTAAAGCATGAATGGGAGAATACATGTGATGCTTGCATGAAAGTAAATTTGGTGTGTAGTTTATATCTTCCAAATAAGAAAAGGGCATCAAATCTTCTTGATCTCATCCATACATACATTTGTAGACAGATAAATATTGTCGAAACTCATAGAGAAAGGTAATTTATTTTATTTATAGATGATTATAGTAGAATGGTATGTGTGATAATTACTCATAGAAAATAAAAACTGCTTGATTGCATGAAAAATTATCGATGAATTATAGAGATGATACTGAACAGACAATCACGGTTTTACAATCTGATAATGGATGATAATATAATCCATTGAGTTTTAAAATTACCTAGAGAAACATAGAATTAAACATCAGGAGGATTATATGAGAACCCCAATGAGAAATGGAGTTGTTGAGCACTATAATTAACTAGTAAATAATATGGCTAGAGTTGAGCTTATTTATAGTTATATCTCTCACCATTATTAGAAATACTGACTAAAAATTAAATTTTTATTATTGAAATACTTTTAACGGGAAATTGAGAAACTATATGTTCAAAAATAAAACAAAATAATAGATCCATTAAAAGATTGATTAATCCCACCAGATTTAATCTCCCTAAATAAAGTCCAAGATATATTGTTTACCTGGGTGTTTGGTTCATCCAATATGATATATTCGAATTGAAATGCTAGCTTTTCTTAAGACTATATATACTATTCAAGGTTGATCTTCCAATTCTTGAGACCTCTTATAATAATTAGGTCCTACATGTCCATCCAGGTATATTTTTCCTCAATGTGGGTCACCCTCATAGACCTCCCTATCATTTTTATGGATTCTTCATCGTTAGAATTATGTGAAAAAAATTCACCCACTTCTTCTTCTAGGATCATAAGTAATTCCAAAGAGTGATCAAACACATCACCCAGTTTCCACTATTTACAAGTATCCTTTGGGGTGGGTGTTGTAATCCATATTATTGTCTTTCATATTTTTCATAGAACATGTCTCCTTTGGAAGTGGAAAATAGGGGTAGTCATTTCTATCTTTTCAAAAACCTCTCAAACTTATACTTCACCTTGGCCTTGGAAGGTCACCACCCTTAACCACATCATCTGCATCGTCTATAGAAAAGTCATCACTAGATTTGTTCCCAAGGATTTTTCCCATCCATGGATGGATAAATCTGATCTTCCTTAGACTCCTGATCATTAGGCATTTGTTCAAAGGGATTTCCTAGATCAATGGTTTTTCCCTCTCTATGAGGACTTCTCCTAAATCCTATAGAAATACCCTCTTTAGGTTCTTTAGAGACATTATGCCCACTACCACCTTGGGTACCTTTAAGTACTAAATAATCCTTAAGTGCACCCCTATAACCACATTACCACCGGAAGGTCCTAGATTTGAAGCCTCAATATTTCCTCCATGGTTTTCACTAATAGGTGCATCTATTCCCTACTTAAAATTGTCACTAACTACGTGATCATGGTCGTTGATAGATTGCACTAACTGAGATTTGGGAAATGAAATAATTTTAATATCGTCTGTATAAGAGCTTTAATTTAAGGGATAAGAAACACCCCCACTACCCCATCATTCCCTAAAGGGGTTGCTGCATTTTGGTTGGATACACCTATACCAGACTATAGACGTTTGAAGATGTCAGTGACTTTTAGATCAACCTCCTAGGGTCTTGCCACTTTTTTAAGCATATCACCATCTAGATGAACCATCACTACCTTGTTGGGAATTTTAGTAGACACTATCTTAAGGGTTGTCAAAATAGGTAATCCCTGATTGGAATCCAAACTAAGATGGCATGTTGAGGTGAGATGTCCCAGACATCTGCAGAGAGAAAAAAGTTCAACCAGGATTTAGAGAAAATGATTTGTTTGTACCTAAACTCCTCTCCAACCGAAATCCACACCCACTATAACTGTGGCATGGAGAAATCAAATTCAACATATATGTGGGAAAAAATCAATAGAAAACCACATTCGTTCTGCTATCAGAGCACAAGTACTATCCAACCAGGTTTCGATGTAAACACAAGATAGAAGGATTTTTAAAAGGTAAAGGGAGTTCTAGAAACCTTACACAAATTTCCATTGAGGGATTATCCTACATAATTTGTAGATCATATGAACACCAAATAAGATGGAAGTGGCTTCCATTAAACCTTCATGATGCCCTGGACGAAGCTTGTATGAAGTTCATTAAAGAGGAAAAGTAGATCGTAATATGTTGATGATCGATCAAACCAACTAATGTGTGATCTTGAAAATTCCATCAGTCAAAGATGAATCTATCGAAAGAATATACCGGCAGATGAAAATATTGTAAACACACCACCAGTTTAAAATCCAAATGGTCTAAGGTTAAAAAAAACTCAGAGATCAAAAGTGGGAGTTGATATGAGCCCTCAAAAAGACCAGGAACTTTCGGGAAAATCGAAATCATCAGAAATTGTGAGTTTTGGAATGGAAGGAAACCATCATTGATGTATTTATGTATTTTCAAAAGTAAATTTTTTATTAGAAACAATGATGGAAATCAAGGAAAGTATGATTTTTTGGAAGATGAAATAATTTTCCTTTGATATTCCATTAATAGAAAATCCTACAAATGATTTAATAAGCATATTGTAAAAATTGTGGAAAGCCGTGATCTAATTATCATTGAAAATAAAAACAATTCATCAATGAATTCTTATGAAGATGTAATAGATGATCAGGATGAATGCGAAAATGGAATAGATCCAAATACAGAAGTAGATGAAGGACTATAAAACTCTTAGGAGTCACAACATGATGTTGACTCTGAAGAACAATCATAAGAGGAAACCATGGATGGAGGGAATTCCATTAAACATAAATGGATAAATTGATCAGAATATATTGATCAATCCAGTATCAATCGGGATTGGAATATAACAACAAAAATAAGGAGAATGAAGAATAATTTACAATCATCTTTTTTATAAGTTGTGGAACCATCCTCATTTGAAGAAACTAAAAAGGACGAATCATGGGTTAAAGACATGAATGAAGAGATGGAACAGATTAAAAAAACAAAATATGGGACTATTCAAGAGACTATAGGGTCAAACTTTTATTGGTACAAAGTATATTTTTTTATGAATAAATTCAATGATCAAGGTAGCATAAACATAAATAAGATTTGATTGGTGTGTAAAAGATATTCACAAATTTAAGGCATTGACATTAAAGAATCATTTTCTCTAGTGGCTAGACTAGAGTCAATTAGGCTATTTCATTCCATGGAAATCCAAAGTGGATATAAATTATATAAAACTGATGTCAAGATAGAATTATTGAACGATGTTCTTGAAAAAGACATCTACATTAAAAAACACTGGGGTTTTTAATTAGAAATAATGAAATAAATGTTTTTAGATTAAATAAAGGACTCCATGGTCTGAAGCAGGCTCTGTGGTCATAGTACTCTCACCTGGATCCTTATTTAATAAAATCGTGAATTTAAAAGAGGCTGAGTGGATCAAAATTTCCATGTGAAGAATTATTAGAATGATCAGTTCATTGTACTGGAGTATGTTGATGATATTATCTAATATGGAACTAGGTAGGGATCATTGGATGAATTTTCCAATCACATGATCATCAGAATTCAAAATGTCTATGACTGGTGAACTCACATACTTCTTGGGGATTTCAATTGATTTAGAGGAAAGACTACACTTTTATTTCTCAGGAAAAGTACAGAATAGAGTTGATGAAGAAGTTCAATATTCATGACTCCAAACCAATGTTGACTCTGATTGTAGTTAGAAATAAATTGGGAAAGTATGAGGATGGAACACCTGTATATCCCATATTGTACATGAGAATAATTGGAAGCTTACTATACTTGAAAGCGATACAACCAGATATTGTCTTGTGAACATTTTTAGTGGATCACTTTCAGAGTAATCCAAAGGAATAAAATATGGTGGAAGTGAATAGAGTCATGATGTACATTCAAGACACTCAAAATTATTGATTATATTTTGATTCTAGAAGAGATAGTGAACTATCAGGGTGTTATGATGCCGACTGGGTTGGATATGTAGTGGACATAAAGTCCAAAAGTGGAGTAGAATTCATTATTGGCTAGAAGTGTGTGGGTTCGTTAAGTAAGAAACAATAAATCACTTACCTCAGTACTACTGAAGTTGAGTATATCTCTACTACAAAATCTTAAACTCAGCTACTGTGGATGAAGCAACAAATGATCGATATTGGTGATGAGATTAAACAACCTATGATGATTTACTATGATAACAAGAGTGTAATTGATCATATAAAGAATACAATTTATCATTATCATATGAAACACATTAAAATCAGATATCACTTAATCATGGAAAATGTTGACCAATTCATGATTAAAAATGATCATGTGGGAGTTGATGAGCAACTAGATGACATTCTGATCAAGACCCTAGTAGTGGATGTGTTCGAGAAGAATCACATGAACCTTAGTGTTCGTCCACCTCCCAATTCATGAGGAGGTCATGATATTCCCCTCTCCCTAGTTGTGTTAGCTGTTTTAATCTGTTTTGGGAAGTAATGAAGGTTTGTGAGAGAGATACGATGTAGGGAGAGTATTTTCTAAGATCAACATTTTTCAAATACCGATAGTTGGGTTTATTTCCAATAGGGGAGAAGTGGGTAAATTAAATTTGGAATTGTGGAGGATGAAATGTTGAATGATAAAGAATAGAGAAAGTCACAAATTCAATAATGGAGGAGAAAAGAGAAATTCAATGAGCTACAAAGGATAGAATTTTATGGGAGAAAAACTATCTGGTGTTATGAGGAAATAGTCAGAGATTCCTTTAGAACACACGAGAACACAATTCACAAATTATATATTTTTTATACACCGATCTTTATTCTATAGAAATAGAGTGTTGGATGAGTAGATTCTTGAATATTAGGTTTTAACTGTGGTGGCTGTAATATTTAATTTATTTGCAGATTTCCAACAAACCCAATGGGGAGATTATTGGAACTAGGGTTGTTCTTTGCTAGAAAAAGAGTGTAGTTTTTGTTCATTGTCAATCCTATCATGGATGATCAAGAATATTGGAAGTAAAGGGATCATATAGTTAAATCCTTAAGAAATAATAAAGGTGGCGTAATTTCCCAGTGTTCTCCAAATTTTTGGGTTTCAAAATTAAGAGAATGTAAAGCATTGCAAAAAGTGGTTCTTATTGAAGGCCTTATGAAAATATTGAAAAGTAATGAACATCACAAATATGGAATTCATGAATTGTGTTTCACAAAGGATTAAATAATTATTATGGTTTGATCTGTGGTTACGATGAGCATCACGGCCGACTATGAGTTTTGAAGCATTACAACGACGAAAAGGGTCTGATAGAGAGCATCTCAAAAACATTAAATTTCCATGGTGCTTTTTGAATGTAGGAGCTCCATGAATATGTTTTTAACTGATCCAAAAAACTCACTAGAGTTTTTGGAGATTCATGATCGACCGTTCATATAAATAAGAGGCTACCCCTCTTCATTTGTTACAATCTTTTTAGATAAAACCCGAAATCACTCTGATTTTTCAAAGCAAGGGGTTATCCTCAAAATTTGTTATCTTTGTAAGATTGAGTTTTTTGAAAATACTATTTAATCTTGATTTAAGTCTATACTTCTATTTATTGAGTGCTTTGTGAAGATGGGATGTTCAGTGTTGACTCAGTGAGCTTCACAAAGGAAGTTTGTTCTACGAAGATAGTGTGATTTGTAATGGAAGGTCATTCCATAAAGGATAATGACCATTTTGAAGTAGTGTTCAATGAAAATTAGTGATAATTGAGAAAGAGTGATCATTAAGAAGGAGTGAGCTTTGTTAATTAATAGACTTATGGAGGAACTTTGCAAATGATCTTTATGATAGACTGTTTTTTAATATCAGTTTTAAGTGAACATGTTTTTCAGTGTCTGTCAACTCGAGCTTTCAATGCAAACAGAGCCTCATGATGGATAGAGAAAAAGTCTTTAATTCCAAAAAATTTAAGTTCACTTCAAGTTAATAAACTATGTTTTACTTCCCTCAAATGAGTGATCTAGGGGGAGTTAACGAAAGTGTACCAAGGGTCACATTGAGCTATCCCTAAAATCTTGTAAAGGTAGTGTGCCTAACACAGAGTGATTGTTTCTGAACTTCTGTATTCCAAAGCTTGTGAAGATTATTGGATTTTGGTATGACCTACAAACTATCAGTGTATCCTTATTGGAAGTAGCCATTAATGGTGAACCAAGTAAAAGTGATGTATTTTCTTTGTTCTACATGTGATTGTTTTATTACTTCTCTAATCCATTATACAGGTTTAACATGTTCCTATCAACATGGGAACATGATCTGACACTTTGAATGAAAATGTTGACACTATGATTCACCCCTACCCTCTCAGGGTGTCCCAGGGTACTTCATCCACCACATGTAGAGAAACTACTTACAAGAGGAGGAAATATCCCTATCCCCTAACGAAAACACGCAGAGTTAAGTCTAAGTGTAAGAAGAAAATCATAAAAATAAAAAAAATAAAAAATATAATTTATATAAGTAACAAAATAATAATAAACATTTTTATATTATAAGTAAAAATAGGTATTTAAATATATAAACACACACATATATATATTTTTTAATCCTAAAATAATGTAGGTATGTAATTTAAATATCGAATCTTCTTATTTCTTTTCTTGACATTTTTTCTCCTGACTAATCGATTCAAGGTACGAGATCATAAAGAATGGAACAGTCTTGCATATTCAATTTGAGAGAGTTTTCACTTTGGTGACTATCAAGGAGGAAGAGGAAGGATGATTGTGCTAGAAAGGGATGAGAGAGTTAATTTTAGAGACATAAGAAGAACTGGAAACCAAAGAAGAACAATTCATAGGAATCCAAATGGAGGGGGAAATCACAACTTACAGTTACATGAGACATAGAATATCCCATCCATTTAATAGACATTCGGGGCAGTAGAGCCACTACACCATTACAATATAGGAAATTTTTACACCAAACACCACTATAGTAGTAAATTAAAGGGGACACCGTCTAGAAAATTGGGTGTTTCCAAAGATCGAGCAAGGAGAAAGAACATTCTGCACTCTGTTATTCTATTTTCTTCATTTCCTATCAGCATGTACTTTGATGTTTTTAAATTTCCTAATATATTTAATTCAATAATAATTTTTTTATAATATCTTTTGGGAGAATATGCATAGTCATTTAACTCATTTTGCTTTCCTCGTGTATTTAACTTCTACTAGATGATTCTCTCTTTCTCTCTTAAAAAAATCTTTTTTTACAAAACTCAAGAATTAGTGACAACTGATATTTATTTAGATTCACATTAAAATATTTTTAATATTAGGATTTAACTAAAAAGTGAATCATGATCAAGAGATTGAATCACATTGAGTTCAACTAAATATTTGAAATCAATGATTACTGATTTGTTCCTATACAGTGATTGGAAGGTCTTTGTAGTTGATAAACTATAGAGTTCATTCTATTATAGGTCGACCTGACATAAAATCAGGTCATCCACTTAGTATATGATCTAGATTTTAAAATTCCAAATACATGAATAAGGTAAAATTATTGAAAAAAGTAGCTAGCCGATTTCCCTTATCAATTAATTATTTGTACGAACTATTTTTGTTGATCATATTTCGTGAAGCCTATATTCAGTCACAATCACTCTCACACTCACACAGAAATATTCATTCTCTTCACTATTTCACCACCTTGAACCACTTTTACATTAGTTTTTTGTTATAATTATTATTTTCCCTTGTTTTTGGTAATAATGATATCTCAATCCTTTTATTGTGTTTGACAATCATACCATAGTACTAGTTATAGGTTTTAAGTAGGCTTATAAATATTAAATTTTCACACATTAAATGACTCAGAAGTCAATGAGCATACCTGAGGAGTTGATGGAGGGCTCACATGACTTGATATGGTATATTCACCCAATTATGAGTGAGGCATATCATGAAAGTTTTAGGTAGCACTGGAATCCTATAATTAATAGAGATATTACGGATTTCATTTCATTATTCCTCAATTATTAGTAGGTAATGTTTTTAAACCAATGGACCATAGGTCTTCTGTAACTAAAACATATTCTTGAGTGGAAGTTATAAGTGATGATATATTTTAAGAGATGATTATAGAGGTCACATTGAGTGAGTGATGTTGTGTGGGAGTTTATGGATAGGTTGATGAATGTATTATAATTTTTACCAGTTTGTAGGAATAAATCAATGGTTTGACTGACACCTTGATTTTAAAAATACAGAGTTAGAGAATGAATATTTCATCATAGAATAATACCTTATAGTTTTATATTTAATATAATTTATGACTAAACACAATCTTTAGTGTAACCCCAATATCAAATTTAAATATCTACCATGTACTTGATGGAGTAAAACCTCTTTTACATATAGTGGTCAGGTGTTGTAATTGTTATTTAATACAAGGTATTATGTGTTTTCTATAGGTGAAATGTATGAATAAGTAATTCGGTGGGTTTAGTGGTTGTGAGGGTTCACAAAAATCATGAAAATGGTTCTTTTATTAAAAATGGAAAAAATTGACGTTGAGAGAGAGACCCATTTTTTTGATGAGTTGGGTAGGTTATATGGTTATGAGTTGGTCTATCATCATAGTGTTTCATAGAGTATCATATCTGATTAGTTATACCAATTTAAGCCTTTATATTAATAGATATTATAGAAGTAATTAGATATTTAGGTGAATTTGAGTAAAATGTATCACCATTAGACTTATGGGTTATCTTGGTGTACCATTTAGATGAAAAAGGAAGTAAATAGAGAACATATCCTAGATTTTGATGATTCAAGGGAGAGTCATCTTGTGATTTCCATGATTTTATATAGAAATAGTTTTAGGAATTTATTTAAATATTAACTTGGTATCTTGGTTTGGATGATCAGGATGATCAACACTGTAGATGATGAAGGTAGGGGAAAAAGCTATTAATGGAAGAATCATATTCAAGAGACAACAATGAATACTCAATTGATCAATAAGTGACTATAAACTTATAAGTGTGGGATGTGATCATATTTAGTGTTCATACATTGTCTATTCATGATTTAGGTGGGTACATGGGTATTCTTGATGCAGTCTACTTGATTGATACATAAGTAGATTTAGTGCAAGGATATGTCAACTTCCTGGTTTTTGGGGTTATTTGAGATTTTTGTGTAGATAATTATAGTGGTATACCATTTGGTTCTAACTCAGAGATATTATGCCATACATTATGTATTCCATATCTCTCAGCTTTGGATATATCACTTTAGTGATTCTTATATGATCACCATTGATGATATTGGGTTGGATATAGATATGTTGTTTAAGGAATGACCAATTCATGGTGTGGATCATAGTGTGCAAGATCCCAGCCTTTTTATGGAGAATTATCATGATCATTTATAGTTTCCCTTTTATCCTTGTTTTAGTGTTTTTTTGTTGGGTTTTACATTGGGACGTTTTGGGGTGAAATTTGAGAATTTTTGAATGAATTTGGGATGTGCATGGTTGGTGCATGGTTTTCTAAAACCATACTCCCAGGCTAGAAAACTGTGTAATCCAAAACAGAGGGGATTAATGTGGTTGTTTCATGGTTTTTAGACCATGTTCTATCCTAGTAGTTACTTTGTGACCCATAAGAGGAGGCATATTTGTAACATCCCAAGTAAGTAATGAATAATAGATATTTTTATCTATGTCTATTAATGATTAAGATAGTGTTTTAGAGGCTTAAAATGAAAATAAATCCAATCTTAAGCATGGAATATACTAATATTCTTACAAGATTGTTTTACTGCCTTATGATGGAAACCCCTTTTTAAATATATCTTTTGACAATTTTATAAACTATGTTTGTCAAAATAAACTTATTCTTTATGATTGGGACATCAAAATTTACTTTGTGTGAGTTTTTGATATTTTTCTGACAATGTTCATTTTTTAATGAATAGTGAAAAATACTGCATTTTACATCAAAACTGCTTTTTAATCTAATTTTTTTATATGATTAGATTATCTTTTGAATTGGTTTTAATGTGTAATATGAATATATTTTTACCATTTAATCCATTGGTTGTCATTGGAATCAATTTCACTTTGAAATTGGACTCAAACTACTGTCAATCTTTTGATACTTATTGTTTCATAAAAACACGATATTTGCTTTGATAGCGGGAATTAATTATTAAATTAATTAATGTGACTTATATATTTTGAATTTTGTAAAATAGACTTCATTTTTCAATTCGGAATATCGAGTATAACTTAGAGTGAATTTTTGGTAATTTTCTGAAAAACATCAATTTTTGATGAATAGTGAAACCACTAAGTGGTACTTATAAAAACCGATTTTCCGTTTAAATGAAATTTTGTTATCATTGGGTTTTGAATTTCAAAAATCCGACATACATGGTTTTCATTAAGAAGAAAAATGTGGTTCAATGAGATTAAAATAATTTTTTGGTGAATAGTAACTTATTAAGTTCTTAATCACGATTAGTGGTAATTAGGGTAGTTTAAGGTATAAATAATGCTTTAATAATATGAAATGACCAACACACATGTACCAACCTTATTTTTTATGTCATGGCCGACCAAGACAAGCCATGGGTCAACTTGGGGACCCCATGGAGACACTTTGGTTGGGAAATTACATAAATAACTTTTTATTTAATGTAAAAGTAAAAATGACACAAACATAATATGTCTTACGAAAAGAATTTTTACATGGGATTATAAAGCTCATATTTTTGATTATAAATATCCATTGGAAAGATAAAAAGATTTCCTACATCATAGTTTTTTTTTTATAATTTTTAGAAATTAAATATATTAAATTTTTTATGACATCATGATGATGCAGCGATGACCTCATTATTTAACGATTTAAATAAAATGGAAAGATAATGTATCATATATGAACTACACATGTCAAAAACCAATTGGATGAGTGGAGTTAGAACCCTTATCACCTTATCCACGACTTATATCAATGTGGGACCTTTTAAAACCGAAACACATTTTCAAATAAAGTAGTATTTCTTTACTTTCCAAAAGTGCCCCTCCTCTCCTCTTATAAAAGGCCCCCACCTCTACCTCATTTCACACAATTCTCAAGCCTTTTGCTCGGAAAAACCCTTCCCATTTACTCTCTCCACATCCCTATCCTCATCCTAGAGGATTCCCTTTGGGAATAATCCTTTCAATGGAAGCTGTTAGGCTCAAATCAAAAGGAGTTACACTTTTAAAGGTAATTCATTCTCTCATGTTCATTTGTTTTATTTTTCTTCTCCAACCCCCTAAACTCTTTTTATTAACTTCTTTTGTAACAACACCAGTATCTTCAATATACTAGGATGTTGTTATAAAATTTATTTGAGCTACAATCTCACAAAAATACATCAAATGGTTAAAAAACATACGGTTTCCGTGGATGGCGAAATTCTGCCTCCCGAAACGATGATTGTTCAATACTAATTTAACACCTTCAAATGTGGCCATTATGATGTCACTATTTTTATATATTATATATAATATGTTTAGGGTTTCCTTAAGCTTCTGTTTTTTTCATTTTGGGCATACCTTTATGGTTTCCATTATGGGTAAACACGATATCTTCATTTTAGGAAGTGCGGACTACCGCCCCCTGAAAGTGATTTGATTCGTTAATACCATATGTGGGATGTGTAAAGGATAAAGTTAATGATATTATATATGTTATTATACTGGAATTATAATATACTTATATATCATTATGATTCCATTCCAGAAAATACAAAATAGAAATGGAAGTAGCGTTCATGCGTACGTACGGCTTACCGTCTCCATGAACGGTGCATTTCATTTCTTACCTCTAAATGTGATTTAATATTATAAATACATGTATATGATGAATATATATGATATATATGTTATCCAAATCATTAATATCATTCTAGATATAATGAACCTTTGACCAAATTAACAACATGTAAGTGTAAGAAGTCTATTTTTGACTTAAGAACCAAATACCGACAAAATGAACATTATTAACTTAAATGATTACATGATGTTCATAACATGGTATAAAAGGAATAATGAACTTCAAAAAGGTTCATAAGAAATTATAGATTAACTCAAGTTTATTATTTAGGAGATTAAAGAACGGTTGGGTCAAGTCGGATATGAGGTATGGGACTTCGTCTCAATCTCCTTTCGTTGAGGCATATTTTATTTTATACACAACTTTCTTTTATACGGTGTATAAACCCCTTTGACTTTTACGTTTATTCAAAAGGAATCTTTTTTATACGAAGCGTTTACTAAACGAAAAAAGGGAATGTTTTTGTCGTACGTATGCGGCGACAACGACTTCTCCGCCGTCATGACCGTTATTTGAGTTTCTGCTTCCTCTACAAGCCATACCTTCTTTTTAAAAGAAAAATAAATACCATGTTCTACTGTTCTTTTATTTTAGTATTGAAAATGGTTTTCATAATGTTTTTATCAATGTGTTGTATTGATATCTCGTGATTTTAATGTGGAAATTTTATGTTTCCTTTATGCATGTTTTATGTGGTATAATTATGTTATGGTTCTTGGGCATTATTATGAAGATGGGTGGTTCCATGATAAACTAAGGGCGGGTGAGCCCGTTATAGCTCTCCAATGCATTGGGTAACGCGAAGGAGTGAAACGTTAAGGTTTCTCTGAAGATATTTAGGGAATATACTGTGATGGGTATTCCAAACGTAACCAAGAGGGTTACTCCCTATATAAGAATGTTATGGATGCCTCAAGTTACCTTTATGTCTTATGATTTCTATGATTTATTCATGATTTTATGAGGTATGTTAAAATGCCTATGTTTTATGGGTAAAGTATGATTTCATTCTTATGTATATATGAACTCATGTTTCCTTTCCATGTTTTTATAACCCATACTGAGCTTTTTATGCTCATCCCAAGTTTTTTTGAAATGTTTTTCACAGGTCAAGGGAAAGGTACATGATATGATGATAGTGTCAAGGAAGTGTCAAGAAATAATCCATGTATTATTTTAAATGTGTTTCCATTGATGGGAATGAAGAAGTCTATCTTTATGTAACCACTTTGTTTATATGTGGAATGTAATGCAAGTTTTTTGATCTAATTCTCTAAAACTCTAAACCCGAAAAGATCCTCAATGTGTAATCTTGTAATAACTCATGATTAAGTAAGGTTTAATGCTGGGGCCTTATAGTTGGTATCAAAGGACGGTTTAGATAACTTTAGGAATTATAATTCTATTAAATGGTTATCGAAAAATATTTTTTTTTTTGAAATAATATAGCATTTGAAGATTACCATGTTGCTTCATCTAAGACATGTTTGTTCAGAATGGTTTTCCGCAGAGGAAACAAGGAAGCAGTGCTGGGAAGGCATACAGAAGGAAATAACCTTCCGAATCAGCATCCTGAGATGGACGAAATTGGAACTGAACAGTTTTTTGCAGTAATGGCGCAGTTGACTCAGGCTATAAATGGTGGTGGTATCCATGCACGAGATCAGCCAGATCAACCGCAGAGGAACATGTCAGTGGTGGAACATTTCATGAGGCAACATCAACCATCATTCAGAGGATCATCTGACCCTGTGCTATCTGAAGGTTGGATTAAAGCACTGGAAAAGATTTTTGATGTCATGGGGTGTTCAGACAATCAAAAGGTTAGTCTTGCTATTTACCGTTTGGAGGGTGAAGCAGATCAGTGGTGGTCTATGGTTAAAAATATCAGGGACACCGATGAGATTGATGCTCTTGACTGGGATGAATTCAAAGGTATGTTTCTTGAGAAGTATTTTCCTAAGGCTGTTCAACTTAGGATGGAAAAGAAATTCTTGGAATTGAGGAAAGAAGAAGACTCAGTGGATGCCTATGAAGAAAGGTTCACTCGATTGGCAAGGTATGCTCCAAATTTTATCCGAGACCTTGATAGTAAAATCAATCATTTTTACTAAGGATTAAATCCATCATATCGAAGGGAATTATCTTCTCGTGAATTTAAAAGTTATGAAAAGCTTGTTCGATGTGCTGAGAAGGTGGAAATGGAGTTTGCCGATGACCAAGTGTTATATAACAACCAGCAGAAGAAGAGACCGAGGTGGCAGGAGAAAGGTAAGAATTCTTCAAAAAAGTCTAATGGTAAGAGAACTAAGATTCCATTTTGTGATAAATGTGGCAAAAGGCATGCTGGGGAATGTCTTATGAATTCTGGAAAGTGCTACCGATGTGGTAAGATGGGACATAAGGCTCGTGATTGCACTGAAAAGGATCAAGGTGAAGGTAAGAACAAATTTGATTTACAGTTAGTGAAATGTTTTAAGTACAATGAGATGGGTCACTATGCGAATGAGTGTCCGACAAAGAGCTTGAGTGATGGGAAGCAGTTAGACTACAAGCAGAAAGGGGTGGTGAAATCCATTGCAACAACTTCAGCAGATGTCGGTCCATCAAATAGAGATTCGTAGTTTCCTTGGTTTGGAAGGCTATTACCGAAGGTTTGTTAGAAATTTTTCACGGTTATCTAGTCCAATGACTAAGCTAACTTGGAAGGGTGTTAAGATTATCTGGACAAAAGAATGTGATGATTGTTTTCAGGAATTGAAAAGAAGATTGGTGAATGCTCCAGTTTTGGCACTAACTTCCAGGAATGGTGAGTTTGTTATATACAGTGATGCTTCATTGAAAGGACTTGTTTGCGTCCTAATACAGAATGATCAGGTAATTGATTATGCTTCATGACAGTTGAAAACTCATGAGGTAAATTACCCTACACATGATTTGGAATTAGCTACTGTTGTTTTTGCTTTAAAAATTTGGAGGCATCATTTGTATGGAGTAAAGTGTTAAATATATACCGATCACAAAATTTTAAAGTATATATTCACTCAGAAAGAGTTAAACATGAGATAGAGGAGATGGCTATAATTAATCAAGGATTATGATTGTACAATTCATTACCATCCGGGAAAAGCAAATAAAGTGGCTGATGCTTTGAGTCGAAAAAGTAATGCTTCATTAACAATGTTGCGTTTGGAACATGATCCTTTGGTTAAGGATTTGATGAACTTTGGCATAGAAGTTGTTGGTGCAGGAAGTACTTCTGTTATGTTTCAGGTATCAGTGAGATCTTCTCTATCAGATAGAATCAAGCAAGCATAGAAGTAAGACAGTGAGTTGCAGAAAAAGGTAGAGCTGGTTCAGAAAGATAAGTTGCATGAATTCAACATTGATAATGATTGTGTTTTGAGATTTCGTAAGAGATTGTGTGTGCCTTGTGATTCACAGTTGAAGAGAGAATTGTTATGTGAAGCTCATAGTTCTCTGTTTTCAGTTCATCCGGGCTGTACTATGATGTATAGAGATATGCGGGAGTATTACTGGTGGGATGGAATGAAAAGAGACATTGCTGATTTTACTATGAAGTGTTTGACATGTCAATAGGTTAAAGCAGAGCGGCAGTTACCGAAAGGGATGCTTTAGCATTTAACAGTTCCAGAGTGGAAATGGGAGAATATATCCATGGACTTTATTGTCGTATTACCGAAGACATCTCGAGATAATAATGCAATCTGGGTTATTGTTGATCGCTTGACCAAATTTTCTCATTTCCTTGCTATACGAGATACTTTCTCTCTTGATCAACTTTCCCATTTGTATCATAAAGAGATAGTCAGGTTACATGGAGTTCCTCTCTCCATTGTATTGGATCGTGATCCCAGGTTTACTTCTAACATTTGGAAAGGCCTTCAGAAGTCGTTGGGTATTGAATTAAATTTTAGTACAGCTTTCCATCCTCAATCAGATGGGCAGTCAGAACGAACAATTCAGACATTGGAGGATATGCTACGAGCTTGTTCTATGGATTATCAGGGAAGTTGGTACCAACATCTTTCTTTGGCTGAATTTTCATATAATAACAGTTTTCATTCCAGTATACAGATGGCACCATTTCAGGCATTATATGGGAAGCGGTGTCAAACTCCATCTTTCTGGGATAAAGTGGGTGAAAAGAAGTTGATGGGACCAGAATTGGTAGAAGAGATGGCAGAAAAAGTTCAGCTGATTCAGAAACACATGAGAACAGATCAGAGTAGGCAGAAGAGTTATGCGGATAACCGGAGGAAGGATCTATCTTTCGAGGTAGGTGATCATGTTTTTCTCAAAGTATCACCATGGAAAAGTGTGATGAGATTTGGTAAGAAAGGAAAGCTGAGTCCAAGGTTTATTGGACCATATGAAATTCTGGAGAAAGTTGGATCAGTTGATTACCGAGTGCCTTTACCTCCGAGTTTATCTCAGGTACATAATGTTTTTCATGTTTCGATGTTGAGAAAGTATATGCCAGATCCATCTCATGTTTTGAGTCCAGATGTAGTTCAGCTGGAAGAGAACCTATCTTATGAGGAACAACCGGTCCAGATTCTTGACCACAGGGAGCATGTGTTACGGAATAAGGTGATTCACCAGGTAAAGGTTTTGTGGAAAAACCACATGATTGAAGAGGCAACATGGGAATCTGAAAATGCAATCAGGGATAAGTACCCCCATTTATTCGATAAGTAAATAAATTGCGGGGATGCAATTTTCTAAAGGGGGGAAGGATGTAACATCCCAAGTAAGTAATGAATGATAGATATTTTTATCTATGTCTATTAATGATTAAGATAGTGTTTTAGAGGCTCAAAATGAAAATAAATCCAATCTTAAGCATGGAATACACTAATATTCTTAAAAGATTGTTTTACTGCCTTATGATGGAAAACCCTTTTTAAATCTATATTTTGACAATTTTATAAACTATGTTTTTCAAAATAAACTTTTTCTTTATGATTGGGACATCAAAATTTACTTTGTGTGAATTTTTGATATTTTTCTGACAATGTTCATTTTTTAATGAATAGTGAAAAATACTGCATTTTACATCAAAACTGCTTTTTAATCTAATTTATTTATATGATTAGATTATCTTTTGAATTGGTTTTAATGTGTAATATGAATATATTTTTACCATTTAATCCAATGGTGGTCATTAGAATCAATTTCACTTTGAAATTGGACTCAAACTAGTGTCAATCTTTTGATACTTATTGTTTCATAAAAACACGCTATTTGCTCTGACAACGGGAATAAATTATTAAATTAATTAATGTGACTTATATATTTTGAATTTTGTAAAATAGACTTCATTTTTTAATTCGGAATATCCAGTATACCTTAGAGTGAATTTTTGGTAATTTTCTGAAAAACTTCAATTTTTGATGAATAGTGAAACCACTAAGTGGTACATATAAAAACTGATTTTCCGTTTAAATGAAATTTTGTCATCATTGTGTTTTGAATTTCAAAAATCTGACATACATGGTTTTCATTAAGAAGTAAAATGTGGTTCAATGATATTAAAATAATTTTTTGGTGAATAGTAACTTATTAAGTTCTTAATCGCGATGAGTGGTAATTAGGGTAGTTTAAGGTATAAATAATTCATTAATAATATGAAATGACCTAGAAACATGTCCCAACTTTATTGGTTGTGTCTTGGAAGACCAAGACAAGCCATGGGTCAACTTGGGGACCCCATGGAGACACTTTGGTTGGGAAATGACATAAATAACTTTTTATTTAATGTAAAAGTAAAAATGACACAAACATAATATGTCTTTCGAAAAGAATTTTTACATGGGGTTATAAAGATCAGATTTTTTATTATAAATAGTCATTGGAAATATAAAAATATTTCCTACATCATAGTATATTTTTATAATTTTTATACATTAAATAAATTAAATTATTTATGACATCATGATGATGCAGCGATGACCTCATTATTTAACGATTTAAATAAAATGCAATGATAATGTAAACTCTATGAACAAAACATGTCCAAAACCAATTGTATGAGTGGATTTCGAACCCTTATCACCTTATACACGACTTATATCAATGTGGGACCTTTTAAAACCGAAACACATTTTCAAATAAAGTAATATTTCTTTACTTTCCAAAAGTGCCCCTCCTCTCCTCTTATAAAAGGCCCCCACCTCTACCTCATTTCACACACTCCTCAAGCCTTTGGCTCGGCCAACCCCTGCCCATTTACTCTCTACACATCCCTCTCCTCATCCTATAGGATTCCCTTTGGGCATAATCCTTTCAAAGGAAGCCTTTAGGCTCAAATCAAAAGGAGTTACACTTTTAAAGGTAATTCATTCTCTCATGTTCATTTGTTTTACTTTGCTTCTCCAACCCCCAAAACTCTTTTTATTTACTTCTTTTGTAACAACACCAGTATCTTCAATATACTAGGATGTTGTTATGAGATTTATTTGAGCTACACTCTCACAGAACTACATCAAATGGTTAAAGAACATACGGTTTCTGTGGATGGCGAAATTCTGCCTCCCGAAATGATGACTGTTCAATACTCATTTAACACCTTCAAAGGTGTCCATTATGATGTCACTATTTTTATATATGATATATAATATGTTTATGTTTTCTTTAAGCTTCTGTTTTTTTCATTTTGGGCATACCTTTATGGTTTTCATTATGGGTAAACACGATATCTTAATTTTAGGAAGTGCGGACTACCGCCCCCTGAAAGTGATTTGATTCGTTAATACCATATGTTGGATGTGTAAAGGATAAAGTTAATGATATTATATATGTTATTATACTGGAATTATAATATACTTATATATCATTATTATTCCATTCCAAAAAATATGAAATAGAAATGGAAGTAGCGTTTATGCGTACGTACGGCTTACCGTCTCCATGAACGGTGCATTTCATTTCTTACCTCTAAATGTGATGTAATATTATAAATACATGTATATGATGAATATATATGATATATATTTTATCCAAATAATTAATATCATTCTGGATATAATGAACCTTTGACCAAATTAACAACATGTAAGTGTAAGAAGTCTATTTTTGACTTAAGAACCAAATACCGACAAAATGAACATTATTAACATAAATGATTACATGATGTTCATAACATGGTATAAAAAGAATAATGAACTTGAAAAAGTTTCATAAGAAAGTAGATATTAACTCAAGTTTATTATTCAGGAGATTAAAGAACGGTCGGGTCAAGTCGGATATGAGGTATGGGACTTCGTCTCAATCTCCTTTCGTTGAGGCATATTTTATTTTATACACAACTTTCTTTTATACGGTGTATAAAACCCTTTGACTTTTACGTTTATTCAAAAGGAATCTTTTTTATACGAAGCATTTACTAAATGAAAAAAAGGAATGTTTTTGTCGTACGTATGCGGCGACAACGACTTCTCCGCCGTCGTGACGGTTATTTGAGTTTCGGCTTCCTCTACAAGCCATACCTTCTTTTTAAAAGAAAAATAAATACCATGTTCTACTTTTCTTTTATTTTAGTATTGAAAATGGTTTTCATAATTTTTTTATCAATGTGTTGTATTGATATCTCATGATTGAAATGTGGAAATTTTATGTTTCCTTTATGCATGTTTTATGTGATATGATTATGTTATGGTTCTTGGGCATTATTATGAAGACAGGTGGTTCCGTGATAAACTAAGGGCGGGTGAGCCCGTTATAGCTCTCCAATGCATTGGGTAACGCGAAGGAGTGAAACGTTAAGGTTTCTCCGAAGAGATTTAGGGAATATACTTTGATGGGTATTCCAAACGTAACCAAGAGGGTTACTCCCTACATAATAATGTTATGGATGCCTCAAGTTACCTTTATGTCTTATGATTTCTATGATTTATTCGTGATTTTATGAGGTATGTTAAAGTGCCTATGTTTTATGGGTAAATTATGATTTCATTCTTATGTATATATGAACTCGTGTTTCCTTTCCATGTTTTTATAACCCATACTGAGCTTTTTATGCTCATCCCAAGTTTTTTTGAAATGTTTTTCACAGGTCAAGGGAAAGGTACATGATATGATGATAGTGTCAAGGAAGTTTCACGAAATAATCCATGTTTTATTTTAAATGTGTTTCCATTGATGGGAATGAAGAATACTATCTTTATGTAACCACTTTGTTTATATGTGGAATGTAATGCATGTTTTATGATCTAATTCTCTAAAACTCTAAACCTGAAAAGATCCTCAATGTGTAATCTTGTAATAACTCATGATTAAGTAAGGGTTAAGGCTGGGGCCTTATAATATTGTTAGGTTCATTGGTTTTCAAATAGTGCACTATTCTAGTAGTAACCATGTGACCATTGGGAGGACTCATAAGGTTAGACACATAGTTAGGGAAAACTATGCACCATGTATAGGAAACTGTTTGAGTGGAAAACTAAACCCCCTAAAATTAGTTTTAAAATTCATTAACCCCATGAACTTTACCCTAATTTGACCAAACAAGACCCTAAATACATTATCCCATTTTCTAAGGCTTCTGGACAGATTCCAAGGTCTTTTTAACTCCGTTCATAAAAAATTGAAGATTTATTTTTCGGATTTGTACCACTATCGGTAAGAGATCTCATCCCGATTGGTATCTGACCCCTCTCTCATCTTTCTATCATTATTTTAACTGTTGTTTTACATTATTGGTAATGTATCTAGATCTAGATCTTCATGGATCTAAATTGTTTATTCATGGATCTAGGTGTTGGATCTAGATCTCATTCTTTGTCATGATCTTGGTTGTTCCACTTCAATTGTAGATTTCTGTTGGTGAGAATCTGTCAATGATATTGTGGGAGGTTGTATAAATTCAATTACCACAGTCTTGAATTCAAATTACATGTATGTGTTGTGAGATTTCAATTGGTATATTTGGAAATTATATCCTGAAATAAATTAATTATTTGATCAATCAATTTATGGAATCACAGAATTGATTAAATGATTTTCCAAGTGAATATTAAATGATTCTAACTTGGTAAAGTTGATGTTTTGTAATTATGATTATTCAATTTTTTAATAATGGGACATAAAAATTGACTTATTAATGAGGTTATGAATTTTTTTCAATTAATTGGTTTAAATAGGTGGCCAATTAATGGGTTTTTATAATTAGTCAATTGATGGGATTGTGAAATTGATTGATTAATTTAGTGATGAATTATTAATTAATGGAATTTAAGGGGTTTTATGATTAACCTTGAATGTTTAATGAATTATATTATTAAATTTTTATAAAATTTTTAATAGTGATTTGTTCATATTATTTCATGTGAATTAAAGTGATGGATCTTGATTATTTCGATAACTGAAATGGTATACCATGATGTGATTTTTTGATGAAATTGATAATGTTGATTAAAGTTGTTAAATGAGACATATATAATATATGTGATGTTTATGAAAGGTTTAATAGTGATTTGTTCATACTATTGCATGTGAATTAATGTGATGGATCTTGAATGTTTTGATAACTGAAATGGTATACAATGATGTGATTTTTTGATGAAAGGGTTAATGTTGAATAACCTTGTTAAATGTGATATATATGATATAAGTGATATATATATATATATGATTATTCCATAAAGAGAGTGTGAGATAGGGACTAAGGCTTTAAATACCCATGTGATTCAAGACATGGAATTCTAGAACCAAATTTACGTATGTGATAAATGAGTGTGGGACAGGGACTAAGCCTCCAAATACTATCATGCGATAGAAAGTGTAGAATATGGATTGAGGCTCCAAATACCCATATGAAATTGAGGTTTGGGATAGGGATAGAGGTTACAAATACCCATGAGGTGTTGGACACAATGTTCTATGCCCATGATATTAACATTGGACTACGGTTCCAATTGGCCATGATATGATTTGAAATGAAATGATAAATGATATACATGGTATTGTGATATGTCATATCCCTTGGGTATTGTCTATAATTTGAAAATGGCCAAATCATGTATTGATAGTACGAGTGTTATCATGAATTGGGGGACATGTGTGGTTAATTAAAGAGTAATGAAATGTGATAACTGTTTAATTTATGCATAGTAATTTTTTATATATACAACCAGATACACTATTATTAACTAGATATTTTTTAGATACCATTGGTGGTGGACTAATTAGTTGTACACACACCTTACTTATGCTTCCCGTTCAGTACCTAACAATACATCATGTTTGTAGGGCAGGATAAAGGAAAGATCCCAACGCTAGATGGATGAGTCTAGATGGAGCATGGATGAGGAAACTGAACATATTATTGGGACACTCTTGGGGGTTTTCGTATGATAGTATTTTTGTTTTTAATTTAATACTTGAAACATATTTTTCATGAAATATCTAATGTTTTGGTTTGGATATTGTATTCATGTTTTAGTCATCATGTGATACTACTTAGTCATGTTATTGGGTATATCATTTCAGTATTTGTTTTATATTCCTCAATTTTATTACTCTTACAAAGAGGGTATAGTCTCCACATATTTTCATATTATACTCTTGATCCTATCCAACATCCTCTTGCATATGAGGAGGCATGCTTGAGGTTAGGTAACTGCCTGAATCAAGGCACTATTTTGTGGATCCTGGTTCAGGATGTCATAAAGTTGTATCAAAGTCCTATTTTATTTTATTTTCTTTTTTCATACTATTTGGTTAATGTGTAAAGGTGACTCAAAAGATTTAGGCCTTGGAAATGATCTTAAGCATGGGAATAACTAACCCATATATGAGGGAAAATCAAAGTACCAAGAGAGGTATTTATGTTATTGATTTCTATTGTGATACTTGAATGTTATTTCAACTCGATTGATGAAATTTTTATGTGGTGGGATTATTGTTTCTGAGATTTTTTTGAGATTTGAATCATGGAATAATATAGAACAAGAGTTGATTATGAATTCATAATTCTAGGAACTTAGGAATTATTGTGATATACATCATTTTTTGGCACACATGAGAAAATGGGTTTTGGGGAAGTTGTTGAAATTATTTTTTCCCCTTGATTTTGAAATTAAACTGGAAATGGTGTCTTACATGGAGTTGAAAGTTATAAGATGATGAAAAATTGTAAAAAATGTGTTTATAATGAGAAAATTGAGGTTTAAAAGTGTCTTACCCTATGTGAACCATGTCCAAGATCTAGGATGGATAAAGGTTGTGATAGTGCCTTGGTTTTGACCATGTGGTGTAAAATAAGGAATGACTTGTTATGTCTTATTGTGAATCCCTCTTGTTACCCGGGTTAATGTTATGAAATGTGTGCTAAGGTTTTTTTTAGGAATTGTAGATAAATGTTCCATTATGATGTTTTTTGATATGATGACTAGAGGATATGGCTATAATGATCCTTCAACAATCAAACCAGTGGAACCAATAGTGCTAGGAGAATAAGCTAGGGAGTAGTTTTGGGAGAAATTTACTCACATCATGCAGTTTGTGGAAAGAGACACAAAGTGGGTTGTGAAGAGTATGTCTGACCTGATAAAGGGTTTTCAATTACATCACCCTCCAAATTTTACCAGAGAGGGAGGAACTGAGAAATAAGAGTTATGAATTGAGTTCATTCGGACTATACGTAACCATTTAGAGACCCATGCTAGGAAGAGGGTCATGTAGGACACTTATATGTTACAAGGGTTAGTGAATCCATGGAGGGATGTTCAGGTTCATAATGTGTAGAAATATGGTATGGTATGGAAGGACATCAAAGATAGGTTCTTGAAAAACATTTATTTAGAAACACTGAGACAGGAGAGGAAAGCTGAATTCATGCAGTTGACCCAAGGGAGTATGTCTTTGATGGATTATTCTGGTCACTTTACTGACTTATAGTTCTTTTCTGCAGCACTGGCTGGGGTTGATATAGTTATGGAAATGAATTTCAAGGATAGACTTAAATATTAGATTAAGTCACAAGTTAACATCCTTCTGTTAAAATGTTTTGATGAGGTTTTTGATTAGGATCTCAAATGTGAGGGGAACCTAAAGGAGGCTTCCAGTAGAGGAAAAGTGATTTCTACTGGTTGATCAGGAAGTAAGAATTTTGAGATTTGGAAGCATACTATGATAATGTTGACCAAAGAAGTGGAACCATGAGTTTTTAGGGTGAATGATCAGTTACTTAGGATCTCACCCAAGTTCTATTCCACAATTTGGATAGGCCGGGCCACTTCTGTAGAATTTTCCCCTGGCCACCTATAGATTCTCGAGATTCCAGATGGATGGGACATCTAAATTGGTTCTTTGGGAACCCCTAAAAGATGGGTAGTGATAGAGCATCTAGAGAAGAACCAGAGTGTGGGAAGGGGATCTCTGATACCATATTAGTCTGGTAGTTGGACTTTTACTGACACTGGAAGTAGAGGTAATGGATGTGGTACTTCAGGGAAAGAGTGACCATACTTATATAGTGGTGCAATTCATGAGACTTAAACTGCATCACATGAATGTGGGGTAGCCCAGTTGCATGTAGTTCATCATACACTGGTGGATAGTGAGTCTAGACTATCAATAATTAAATGAGTTTTTTCTTATAGCTACTATGATTTCTAGTTCCTTATAAGATATTTATTCTCCTTAATACATTATATTTGTAAAACTTATTAATGGGTTGAAAATGACAGTGGAGTTTGTGAGAGGGGTGTTGAAGATCAACACACCATTGGGAGTATAGTTGAGAGAAATATTTTTATGAAAAGGGTGTTGTCTCTAGGTTGGGGAGTATCATTTACTTTGGGATGTTGACATACTAGATATGTCATACATTGATCTAATTATAGGTATGGACTCATTATTGTCATACCCAGACCACATAGATTGTTACCATAATAAGATTACATTTACATATTTTGAGGGTGATAATTATATTCACCTTAGAGAATATGGTATACATACAAACCATGTAAGGGTAGTTCATCAGCAATTGGTGGATCTCACTGCCCATGTTGCAAGACTATTTCTGGGTGATGGAGGTGAAAAGAATATTTTTTATTCTCTTATAGTGGATAGGTTATAGGACATTTTTCATGAGGACTAATCATGGCTACCACCTAAGAGTGATATGGAATTTAAAATTGAGCTCATGTGGGGGGATACTCCAGTTTATATTCCACATTATATAATAACACCAATTGAGATTCAAGAGCTTAATAGTCAAACAAAAGAGTTGATGAATAAGGGTTTTATCTATCCGAGTATGTCACCTTAGAGTTTACCAATATATTTTTCAAATATGGATTATGGGACCTTGCGCTTGTGGGTTGATTATCAGAAGTTGAAAAAAATTTAGTGGAGAATTGGTATCATATTCCATGTATCGATGATCTTTTCGACCAGATGAGACATTATATTGTTTTATCTATAATTGAATTGGGATCTCGGTATCACCAGTTGAGTGCTCCAACTTCTGACATACCTTGGACTTCTTCCAGATGTAGGTGTGGGCTTTATGAGTTCATCATGATAACATTTGTGTTAATGAATGCACCAACAATGTTTATGGACTTGATGAAATGAATCTTCCATCCATACCTAGACCAGTTTGTGGTAGTATTATTATATGACTACTTTTTGTATTTCAGGACTCATTATGATCATACCCAATATCTTGAAATCATCATAAGTATATTGAGAGAGAATCATCTATACACTAAGATATTAATGTGCCATTTTTGGATTGATCTGGTACATTTCATGGGTCTCATAATCTCATTGGAATGTGTTTTAGTAGACCCATATAAGGTGTAAGAAATTATTTCTTGGGTGTATTGCAAGAATATATTTGATATCCATAGTTTTATAGGGATACTAGGATTTTATTGAAGTTTCATCTAGGAATTTTCTCATTTGGAAGCACCACCACCAGGGAAGAGAAAAAAGGGGATAATGTTTGAATGATCGGGAGCGTGTGATAATGCATTTAAGAAGATGAAGAATAATTTCACCATGACACAATGTTTTATCCTACCTAATCATGTTGAGGAGTGTACAATGTTTTTTGATGCATCTGGGATCTGTCTTGGGGGAGTTTTGATATAGGGAGATCCGTTTGTAGTGTATGGCTCATTCTAGTTGTGGTAAAATGAAAAAATTGCCCTATTCAAAACCTTGAGTTCGCTTCAGTGGTTTATTATTTGAAGTGTTGGTGGAATTATCCATTGTTTGAAAATTTCACTATGTATACTAATTGAAAGATATTAAAATACATAATTTCACATTGATATTTGAATCTTTGATAGTGAAGACGGGTTGTGTATATGAAGTCATTCGAATACGATCTGGAATATATGCCTAGGAATGGAAATATTGTTACTAACACTCTATGAATGAAATCCTAGATTTATGCAGTTCAGTAGTCTAGTTCTGAGTTGAATATGATGACCTCACTGGCTGAGATTCATGTTGTGGTTCTGGAGGATCAGGAGTAAATGGCACTCATATCAATTTTAGTAGAGTATACACTTTTGAGCCAGATAATAGAAATGATATATAAAGATCCATATTTTTGGGCCTTAAGAGAAGTCCTTGAAGGTGGGGAGTCACCTTCAGAGTGGAACATATATAAGGAAAAAATCATCAATGTTAGGAATTAAGTGGTTGTACCTAAAAGTATATGAGAAGAGTTGATATGTGAATTTTATGCCTCAAATATTTAAGTACATCCATGTTTGACCAAAATTTGTCATGATCTATGATGATAGTACTGGTGGTCAGGCATGAATAATGAGATAGTAGGGTTTGTGAAAAGAAGCTACACCTATCAACAAGTGGAGGCCAAGAATCAATTAACTAGTGGTTTATTACAGCTATCTGCCATTACAGAATAGAAGTGGGACAATGTTTCCCAAGATTTTATGGTGGGACTCCTAAGGAAACCTCATAAGATTGATTCTATTTGGGGGATTTTGGACTGTTTGACTATGGTAGCACATTTTTCCACATAAGAAAATTTCTCGGTTGTACAGATGGGAGATATGTACATTTGGGAGATTTTATCTCTTCAAGGGGTTCAATAGAGTATAATTTTAAACTGAGTCATGATTTACTTTGCGCTTCTGATAGGGATTGCATAAAGCACTTGGTAAATGGGAATTATTGAGCAGGGTATTCTACCCAATGTTAGATGGGATGTCAGAATTTACAATAAAAGTTATTGAGTATATGATATGATCATGTGTCCTAGACTTCATGGGGTCTTAGGAGAAGAACCAAACACTTTTTAAGTTTACCTATAATAATAGTTATCAAGAATATATTCATATGGAACCAAAAGAGGCTATTTATGGTAGGCCATGTAGTTCCCCTCTATCTTAGATGAAGTGAGGTTATACAGAGTTGTTCGAACTGAGTCTCATTCAGTAGAATTCAGAGAAGGTGAAACTCATTAGGAATTGTATGGCTATGTATTAGAGTAGATATAATTCATATGATGATTGAAATCAATGACCACTTGAGATTTTAGTGGGTGATCATGGGTTCCTTCAGGTTCCCACTATATTGGGTCACCGTAGGATTCTAGGTTAGGGAATGCTGGAACCTAGTTTTGTTGGACCATGTAAGGTTGTGGAGAGAATTGGGATAGTGGGATACCATTTGGATCTTCCATAGAATTATGATACTATGAATGAAAATTTTCATGTTTCAAAACATTAGCAGTGTCACCCTAAGTATTATCATGTGATTGATGTGGATGATGTTTAGTTTGATATAAATGATTCTTTGAGGATAATCATATACATTTATTAGACAATAGTGTGAATGTGTTGTGGGGAAAATAATATTACAAAAGTTCATTTATTGTTGAAGCATGGGCCTGTTCAAGTGAAAAAACGGGATATAGAAGCAAATATGTATGATTAGTGGCCTGATCGTTTTACCTCGGAATCATAAATATGATTGAGAGTATAGCTTGAGGATGATTTGTTATAAGGTGGGAAGATTATTATATCTTGAACTTTTTTGTAGAAGTCTAGGTCTTGTCTATGTGTACCCTTTAACCAATTTTTAGTTTATTTTTTTGGGTTTAATTTGGGTAATTTTGGGGTGAAATTAGAGAATTTTGGAAGGAAGTGGGGTAGTGAACAATTGGCACATAGTTTTCCCAAACCATTCTCCAAAACCAAAAAATAGTGTAAGCCCAAAAATAGGGTATTTACATGGCCGGTCCACTATTTTTCACTCCCATGTGCCCTCCTTGGGGTAGCTATGTGACACCTGGGTAGAGGCACAAGTTTAGGTTCATGGTTAGGGAAAATTGTCCACCTCGTACAGGAAACTGTGCATGCTGAAACATGTGCCACTAAAAATTATTTTCAAAATTTTTGAAACCTCCATACTTTACCATAATTTGAACCAACTCAGACCAAAATGTTAAATATAGTTTCTGTAAAATTTCAAACAGATTCAAAGATCTTATAAATACTATTATTGATGAATCAAAGACCCATTTTCCAAATCTACACATCTCCTAGTATGAGATATCATCAGGATTGTTTTCCTGCCCTGATTCCCTCTTTCTCTCATCATTTGAAGGGATGTTTTAGTCAATTGGTAACTAATCTAGATCTAGGTTTTCATGGATCTAAAACATTTGATCTTGGATATAGGTTTTGGATCATGATCTCATTCTTCATCATGATCTTCATTGTTCCACTTCAATTGGGTATTTCCATTGGTGTGAATCTATCAAAGATCTTGAGGTAGGTGGTCTAAATTTAATTCCCATAGTCTATAATTCTAATTACATGTATTTGTTTCAAAATATAAATTGGAACGTTTGGAAATTGAATCTTGAAATAAATTAATCATTTGACTAATTAATTTATAGAACCATGTAATTGATTAACTGATTTTCTATGTGAATATGATATGATTTGAACTTGGGAAAATAGAATTTTGGTAATTAAGATTATGTAATTGGGGAATAATGGGACATTAAAATTGATAAATTAATGAAGTTATGAAAATTGGTTAATTAATGGGATTGAATAAGTGGTCATTTAATTGGTCAATTGATGGTATTGTGGAATTGATTGATTAATTTAATGATGAGTTAATTGATTTACATGGACTAATTGGTGTTAGTATTTACCATGAAGTTTTGATCAATTTTATGATTAATTTTTGAAAAATGGTTCAATAATGATTTGTTCATATAATTCCATGTGAATTAAAGAGATAGATCATGATTGTTTTGATAATTGAAATGGGATACCATGATGTGAATTGTTGATGAAAGGTTAATGTTGATTAACCTTTTTAAATTTGATATATGTGATATATGTGATATATATATATATATATGCTTTTTTGATAAATGGGGTATGGGTTTGAGGATTCAAATACTCATGGGGTGCTAGACATGGATTTCTAGAAACAATTGCATGTATGTGATAAATGAGTGTGAGATAGGGACTGGTGCACTAAATACCAATACATGAATAGAATGTTCAGGAAAGGTACTGAGGCGCCAAATATCCATGTGAAATTGAGGTTTGGGATAGGTACAGAGGCTCCAAATACCATGGGGTGTTATACATGATGTTTTATTCCCATTAGATTGGAATTGAACTATGGTTCCAATTTTCCATCTTATGAATTGAAATGAAATGATAAATGATAACCAATGTATTTTGATATGTGATATACCTAGGAAATAGTTCAGATTCTGACATAGGTTGAATGAGGTATTGATATTATGAGTTTCATCATGAACCTGAGGGCTTATGTGGTTAATTAAAAAGTATTAAAAATGAAAACTACTTAAATTATATATAATTTCTGATTAATTATTCAACTGCATACAATTTTATTGACATGATATTGTTTTAGACATCATTGGTGGGGGCCTGCTGAGATATACTCACACCCTACTTGGGTTGCCTGATCATTACCCCAATAGACATTATGTTTACATGACATGATAATAGAAAGATCCCTATGTTAGATGAATGATTTGGGATGAATCATGGTTGAGGGAACAAGACATGGGATCGAAACCCACTTGAGAGTGTCAGTGTGTCTTTCTTTTGGTTTTTCATTTGACAGTTGACATGTACATAACATGAAATACGTATTGTTTTTTTATATATTTTATTCATGTTATAGTCATCATGTGATACTGGTTAGTCTGGTTACTAAGTATATGATTTGGTTATTCTTGTCCTATTATAGAATAATTTATTACTCTAATAAATGAGATATAGTCCCCCCGTGTTTTATATTAGACCCTTGATGCTGGTTTGCAACCTCTAGCATACGAGGAGGTATGCTTGAGGTAATGTAACTAGCTGGCATGGGGAACTGATATGTGGCACCTGGGTCCGGATGTTGTATAATGAATAGTTATTTTAGTGAATATGGGGCCCCCGGTACACGTACTATGATAGAATAAATGTATTTTATTTGAAACAATGAAGCATGATGCTGATGGAAAGTGTAATGCTCATGGATATTTACTGATGGCACTCTTTGAGGCATCTTAGGGAAGAGCTACTACATAGTTGAGAACTTTTAACAACACAAGTGTATAAAGGTCTATTTTCAATTAAATATTTATTTTAAAATATATGTTTTTATATAGTTTATATATTTAAGGGCCTAGAGGAGGTTTGAGATCAAAATTTGGGAAAATAGAATGAATGGAAAAAAATTCCAAAATAGAAGAATCGTCACAAGATGCCTAATGGGAGGATACTAGAATTTTGATATCTATGGTAGGGGATAGGGGTTACTACTTACCCCATATAATTTCTGGTCGGTTTCTACTTGATCATTAGTGTAGCCTAAAACCCCCAATATTAAAGTTGTAATTTTTTTCTTTTTCTCTACTTATTCATCTTTAACACCATCTATAGACATTGACTCTATCCATAAAACAACTACCAACCCCAAAACGTTATTTAGGTATTTTTGGATCATATGTCATTTCTCAACTAATTAAGGATCTATTCATTTAAATTTCAAGCTAGAGGTAAGACATAGGCTACATGACCCTTATTTACTACTTTCTCTTGTTTTTGTCATTTTCTTCACCATAGAGCCCTAAATTGGAGATTTTATTTTAATGTTGGATTATTTTTGAGTGAAGATGAGTTAATTCATGATTTTTGATGATTTTTCATATACTAAGATGTGGTAGGTGGTCCCTAAGATCTTTGATCAGTTTATATGAGTTTTTATATGTCTAGTGATGTGTAGGATATCTGGCCATTGGTGAATTGGTAGGATCATAATCATATCCTATTCCCTTTCTTGATAAGTGATTTCTAGGATGTAGTTATCTTATAATGGATATTTTAATATTGTTTTTTCAATAACATAGCCACATCTGATCATGAATACTTGGAAAATTATCATCATAATATTGGAATACGAGTAGGGAGGGGTGTTCAAGATCATTTTATAACATATATATCCTTGTGATCTATCATAGAGAGTTTATTTTTAGATGGAGTCTTATGTGTGACTTATGATCTAGGAAAAATAGTATTTCTATAGACATTAAAGAAGTTAGTGGCCACTTTTGGCATTAGCTTTGTGAAATAGGAAATTATATAGATCCTTGACCCTTATTGGAGATATAGAAACTTATTCACCTATATTATAAAAGTTGTATAATGAATGATTTACTTTAAATTAGTAAATGTTGATATATTATTCACTTATGAAATTTAAAAATGAGATATAAATCCTTGTAGTTAATCTATTAGTGAGGAATCACACAATTAAATTAATTAATAACTGAAGTATCATTCATTATCTCCTTTTGAATGATATTAGACACCTTATTATGGGTTTAGTGTGGGTGGTTATATATATATTTCACATTCCTTTTTGTATATTTAATATTTTTCCCAATCTTTTCATGAGTGTTAGTGGTAAATTATTCACCATTTTTGGTTTTTCATAGTTATATATATTTTAATATACCTAAATCCTTGGTGGTAGAATGACCACCCTCATTGACTAGTGTAGAAATTCATCATTTAATTTAAATTCTGTTTTGGTGGTTTATTATTCATGCTTTTAGATGATTATGGTGATATATCATTCCACTTAGATATATCTTTATAATATATAATTCACCCAGACAAGCATATTAATGATGCATTTTTCACCCTACTATTGTGTCTGGTGATACCATTATAACCATTTATTATAATATGGTGATATATCATTTAAATTTCATGATGTAATGGGCATGAATAAATCACATTAGAAAACTATATTGTTATAGATTGTTCACCTGAGTACTATTTCACCATTTGGTTATGTTTAGATTATTGGATAATTTTAATATTTTGTAATATACCGAGGTAGGAATAACCACACATCACATTGGTAATTAAGAAATATTTTATGTGACACAAAATTTTTAATATTTTCCATTATAATTTCATATCAAGAATATAGTTATATATTTTTATTTTTTTAGCGGCATAATTGATTGTTGTGGGTGAGACGGATCTATTCTCCCTTGGAAGGGTTCTTTCTCCCGCATTTCAGATACTTCTCTATAGTTTCACCTTTTATATTGTTCGTACATGACCATTTTATTTTTTATATGTATATGTAGTGTTTGTTTTGACTTGATATTTCAGTGTTAGTTTATTCTATTTGTGATATGGTTCCCTCCCTTATCACCTTTTCCATTCTCTATATCAACGATAATATTTTTCTTCTTTTATGATGTTGAATCTGATTTCTCATGATGTTTTTTGCTTTTATTGATTTTTTTCTCATTTTTTGGTTTATTTCAGTCTAGGGTCATTTTTCTCTTTGTTTTGGGTTATCCCTTTCATTTTTTCTTTTCCTTGATAATTTTTCTACTACTAATGAATGTTTATTGGATTCTATTATTTCCATGAACTTCATGCCAAACCCCATTTTTTTCCATGAATGAGATCTGGTGGTTTGGAATTAAGTTGTTAGTGAACTAATAAACTCTTCCAATTAGCCCATTCACCCTCTTATACTCTTGATGCATATCATGTTCTGGTAGATCACATATCAGTATTGCATGATGGTGTTTTTAGTGGTTTGGTGATTGAGTTAGAGGATGATGTTTCTTCTAAGGTGATTATCAGATGGGTCTATTCTATACTTTAATTTAATTTTTTTTAGTGGTGGGGTGTGTTGTGTTTTTGTGTCCATCATTTTAGGGATTTTTTCCTTACCGATATTATTCTATTGTGTAGTGATTTATGCTTTAAGAATTGTGTTTCACATTGGATTTGGACTAGTGAAGGTTGTAAAAATTTCTTCTTACTGAAGATGAGTTTATAAACCTGTGAGGTGTTCCTACAACCATGTTATTTCATATTGGTGTGGTGTTCTTGAGGGAGATGTTTGACTCTGTGCATTGGTACCAGTCTAGGATGGATGTTCTGATTATATTTTTTTTTGTTTTTTTCGTGGGAGGATTTGGTTTGATAGAGATTTTTAGTGGCATATAATTTTCTTAGTGTTATTCTAATGATTTTTGTTTCCTGCAACTAGTTGGTGAAGGCTTCCTCATATCAATAGTGTGTTAAAGTCCATTTATAGTGGTCTACGATTCTCGTTTTCTAGGTGTTAATATAATTTGATGGAGTTTTATTTTTTCATAAAGATGGTGGATTTAGTGATGATATTGTATTGGGATTTGATTCAATTTATCTATTTACAGAGGTGAGGGGATGGTGATGGGCTCAAAACAATGTCCTATATGAAACATGTTCCTACCATTTTGAAATTATTTCATGAAATTTGAATTTATTTTTTGGATTGTTTTTGTTTTTTTCTCAATTTGGTTGGATTGGATAATCGAGGCATTGAGAGGGTTCCTAGTTACAGAAAAAATTAACATTTATAAAAATAACAAAAAATAAATTGCATGTATGGTTGATGGAGGAATATTAAGTTGTACTCACACACTACACATTCATCATTGGACTTGTAATTATTTATTGATCATTAATGTATGTTTCGGAAGGGGATTTACTATTTATGGTTGAGCATGGGGGTGAGTTGTTGAGGGAGACATGATCAGGATATTATTTGTGTACAATTTATTTTTTTGGTCACATCAATTATTTTATATCTTTTGGACCATGTTATACATGAAATATCATAAGGCGATATTACATTTCATATATTCCCGATGACATAGTGTATCAAATATTTTTTATAACATGTTTTGATTATTTATGTATAGTTATCCAATTGTTTAAATTCCATGTTACTGTAGTCATTACGATTAATGTTTTATTATTAACTTTTTCAATTATTTAGGATGATCAAATAGTGGTAACTACTTCCCCACTTGTTGTATATTAACCCTTACTGCTTGTCGGAAGACGTTTTTCATATTGGGAGGTAAATATGAGGTCATCTATAATCTATTCAGGTCGACCAGGTTGAATATATTATAGGAAGTAGTTCCAATCCAAAAAATAAGAGTTATATCTTTCAACACATCATGAACCCTATAATGAAATTGATAATTCATCACAATAAAAACATCCAAAAAATTGTACCACATAATATAATCCATTTTTCATCTAATATATCATCAAAAATGATTGATACACATATCATCATCAAATATATTTGACATATCATTATTTAAATTTCCAAAATGAGAAGTTTTAAATCACCATAGCCATGTAATTTATATATAAAAATTCATCTCCTAACAGGGATAGATATATATTATTTACATAACATGAAAGGGATAAATCCTTTCCTTATCATTAAAATAATTTAATATCACTTATGATTTATAAAACATATACCACCTCACTATAAGTATTGATAGTCATGGTTTTCATCCAATATCAATGTACATGATTCGTGATATACATTGACAATGATATCAATTTTATGGGACATTACATGCACTTGTAAACTCCAATTACACTTATAGTGTATGTAATTCTAATTTTAAGTTTTTTCTCATGAACACCTTTAATAAATACCTATAAGTTAAAACTTTACGAGAAGAGGTCTCATTGATTCTGATCCCCCAACACTTAATAGTAAGATATAATTTCTATTCTATCATTATGGTGTATCATGACAACCTTAGATATAATTTAGTAATATCTTCATGGAATATCCAGTTACACATTAGAGCATGGAATTTCTATAACCCATTGATGTAATCAGCTATCTGGGGGAATTATAACATTTTTGTTACATAAAAAATAATCAATATCTAATAAGTAAAAACATGTCTATTTCAAACCATATACATAAAATAATAATCCAAAGGACTAGACATAATTGTTTATATAGAACCAACTCCAATAAAATACCACATTCAATAGGGAAAACTATTAACATTTCACAAATCTCTAACTCTCGAAAAAAATTCATGATTTCTCTAGAGAAGGGATTTAGTCACTATGACTTTCATGTTTTACTATGTGATTAAACAACTAACAGAAATATCATATCATTAGGCTAAAATAATCAATACATAATATGTCAAAAATATATACTTACTACTTATTTATCTATATCAAATGATATAATATATATATTTATTTTATATAATCAGAAACCTTGAGATACATTGTGTTTTTTCTCATTACACTGTCATTATCCTAAATATGATATCATATCAAAATAATATTTGTAGAAACTAAAATATGTGTAACCCCTAAAAATTAGTTTCTTATCTTGTCCATATACCCAAAAAATATCCACTTCAAAAATATAGAACATTAGTTTAGTTTTTAATTCTTATCAATAAATTTATCCCAAACATTATAGTACATAACATGGAATAAATAATTCATCCAATCATCACATTAAAAGGAAAACTAATAATTCTTTATATCAAGTGATATAATTAAAAACATCATCATTTTTATCGATATTATATCTTTTCATACCTTATCAAGGCATTCACTTTTACATAGTTTAAATACATTCTTAGATCTATTTATTAGATTTCAAGACCTAAAATATAAGAAATTTTATTATTCATTTAAAGGATAACCATTTTTAAAAAAACTTTTAAAAGACTACAGGACTGACATATTGTTTCCATTAATAATATTTCCATGAAATATATTACAAGAAAAAATTTGGAACTTTCATTAACCCTATAGAGAAACATATATCTATTTACTTTATATAAAATATGAGTTCATTTTACTTAATGATTGAGTTTTCACCTTCCTCAATGAAAATAAAAACATATCTCTATAGATATTTAATTTCCTTTATTAATCATCATAACATGTTCTAACTATATAACTCTTCCTCCCACTAACCCTTTTAGTATTTCTATTCCTTTTCCAAATCATGTATATCCGGATCCATAACTACATTGAAGTATAATATTCTCCCACTATATATTTAATAGATACGATCCATTTCTAGATATGATTGTTTATCTCTAGAATCATTTAAGGGCTTAAATTATTTATTGTGGTGTATGTTTTCTTATATTATTTGTGATATCAAACACTTTGTAACCATCTATATGTATATGTAGAGGCCTATCCTTTTATCTCATTATTTAACTCATATGAGATCTGTTTTACCTATTGGGTTGGAACACTAGGATAATTATTATGAAACTATATATAATGCATTTTTATAAATGTTTTATAAAAAAATTTCATGATTCAATATCAATAAAGTCTTGTATAATAAATTATTTTCATAAATATGATAATATTTTCATTATTTTATTTCTATATTTATTATCAATCTTACATTTATATTCCTTAATATCTTGATAGAATCTAATTTATAGTTCAATATATTTATACGTATATAAATTTAATCTATAAAATTAAGTATGAGAATTCACATTTATATTCAACTTAAAACATTACATGTAAACTTTTATAAACTAATTTTAAAATCTATGTAAATCTTTCAACATTAATTACAAACATAATTTTATAAATTTTTTGATATAAAATAGTTTAAAAAAATAAAAATGATTTTAAATTTGATGTTATTAAATTCCCTTCATTGGTTAACATTATTTAATGTTTTTAGTTTATACAAACAAGACAACCATGACACATTATAGCATAATAAAAGTCATTTTTTATTAATTCATCATTAATTATTAAATATTTAATCACAAATAAAATCAAGATATACGATTGATTAGTCTTGGTATTTTAGTTATTATTATAGAGGAAATTATTGAAATAATAAAAATAAATAACCTCATAATATTTACTATTTTTATAATTATTGTTTTTAGAATATTTTTTCTTAAATTCCACTGAAATTTACTCCGTCATTGGTCACTTAGCATTACTCATATTTTTATCCCTAGAAAAAAATGATTTATTTTCTTTCTTGAGGACAATATTATCTTAGAAAGGCAATGTAAAATCATATAAAATTGATTTATAATAGTTCTTATATGAAAATAAATAATACAAAATTAGAAACTTTGAGGTAGAAATAATTGAATTTTATATGTAAAGAACTTCTTGAAAATTTGAATCCTAAATTATTTGAATGCCTAATATACTCTATTATCATGAGTACATTATTTCAAGTAGGTAATACCTCTATTAAAATTAATGTGAATAATTATTTAGGGATTTTTATCTCTCTTTTCTATCTCTCTCCAAGTAATTCTTCTAGAGATGATATATCATGGAATGTTTATATTTTTCTTCATGTTTCTTTTGAAGATTACTAGATAAAGATAATTGTTTAATGAATCATCTAATTAATCTTCTAAATGTTTCCCTTAGGAATATTTCTTATCCTATATCACCTCTTGAGGAACTTTAGTAGGAATTTTGGATTTTTGGTATATAATATTTCCCTTCTTACCCTATTAAAATGCATAAACAGGAATACCACTCCATGACATATGTATTAGTAAAAAAATTCATTTTTCTAAAATAGTTTGTAGTGGTAATGAGTTCATGGAATTACTTTCCATTTTATATAAGAAATAAACATAGTATATTTTTAATTTTTTATCAATTATTACATTATTGATTAATGAATCATTTATGCCTCTCATTATTTTATCAAATCCAAAAAAACAGAATAATTGGGTTTGGAATATATAATTTCATGTACATTCTAGTTTAAAGAATCAATATTTCTCTTTTAAAAATAAAAATGAAGGAATATAAAATTACATGGAGGTATTTATTTATGATTCACCAATTTCAACTACATTAATTCAAAGTTCCTTGATCATTTGAGTGGAATCTCAAATCCAAAAATCCCATTCATTGATTTTCTAATTATTTTTCTCCAAATTACAAAAAAATGACAAGAGAAATTTCTAATGATATAATATGGTTAGGTTGACCCAAATCTTATATTATAATTCCATAATAAGTGAAATTACCTTGATAAAGGTTGGTTAGGTACTTTGGCATATTGTTTAATTAAAATTCAAGTAATAAAAAGAATATAATGACTTCATATTTTCTATGAGTGGCTATTTTATTTTATAATATCATAAGATATCAAATTTTATCCTAACATCCTTATTATTTATCTTATGTGATAAATTTCACAAATAATTTACCTTACGTGATAAATTAAATATCAAACACTTTCATTTTATTTTATCTATCTATTCATGCAAACTTATTTATGTGGTTACATTTTATTACCAAATAAACTTAGTTTTATAAGTATAAATAATTATCCCTGAATTAATAAAGTCAATATTAAAACATGATATGCTTATGAGAATTAAGAAAATTTAGGCTTATCAAGTGATAATAATCCAACCTAGACCATAGAGGGAATAAATCCTTGAGTTTATCTCATCTTGAGTGGTAGCATCATCCATTCTCTTATGATTCATTTTTTGGATTTAATCTTCATTTGTCCCTTGAACTAACTCATTATATATAATATTTGTATTTAAAATCATATACTCACACGTAGGTGAGGTTATCATAGATATAGGGAGTTACCTTTAGCAATAAAATACATACACATAATCCCTTATATAATTTAATGAAAGAGGGCCGATGTAATTATCCTCAAAATTTCTTTAATAATTATTATTATAAATTTAAACTATCTTATAAATAAATTAATGTAAATGAATTAAAAAACATTCATGTTGTTTTAACTCATCATCAATTAAAATTCAATAAATTTTCCAGTGAATAAAACTATAAAATACCTGTCGATGAACATAAAAAAGTTTAAATTAAATTTAATTAATAAATTAATTAAATTAATTTATTATATTTATGGGCCCTCTCATGGTCCTGGAGTCCCATTTAAAACCATTTAAAACCTATTTAATATTTTTTTTTAATTTATATGATTTGAATATATATATGTATGTATGTATGTATGTATGTATATATATAATATAAAATGGGATGGGTGGCCAAGAAGTCCCATGCCACCCAATTTTCATTTTTTATTTTTTAAATGAAACTCTGCCTCCATTTTGGGGGGAGTGTTTGCTAAAATTGGGAGGAGGCACAATGCAGTATGGACCACTTGTTTTATAGGGGCCATGTGTGTTTGGTCTATTGTAATCCCCAATACCAATAATAATAAAAAATTCAATAAATTTAATTCACAAAATAAACTTAATTTGGTCAAACACCCCAATATTTTATCGATTTATTTTATATATTATGTTAATCATAATAAAAAAAATCATTCTTGTGTATAAAATCTGGTCATATTTCTGATGTTATTAACAATATGAACTCTTATTAACACATGGTATCAAACATTAGATTCATAAATAGACCCATGATATGGATTTTAATAATTACAATTACAATAATAGATTAAAATAATTGTGATTACTCTGATTCCACTTGAAACATCCAAGACTAGTGGAACTAGTGGAACATGAATATATTTTTAAAAATTTTCATCTAAACTTAATGAAATAGTCTTAAATACTTAAATATTTACCTCAAGTGTACTTTATTATTAATTATATAGATATAATTTAACTATATTGTGAATTTGTTTTACTTTACTTCCATTCATAGTTCACATCCTTGACTCAACCACCTATCTCTTTAGCATTATCATTTCTTAATGAATCCAAATGAATATTACTATATCACTTACACACTTGTTTTATAAAAATTGAATTAAATTCTTTATATCTTGGGTTATAGTATGATGAAATAAAGGGTTTCACATCATTTTCTCATAATATTATGAAGAAATATATTATTTTGTTTCTTTAGAAACTTGTAACAAGAGGGATGATTCTATCAAAATATCACTCAATGTATTTATAAAATAATAAAAAAAAATGAGACACACATGTAAAATAAATGAAATATCATAGTTTATACACTTAGATAAAAATATTAAAATAATTTTATTTAATTATTTTATTTTAATTTGACTCGAATAAAAACCTCTTTTTATTTCTCTTAAAATAATAATAAAACTATTATTATTTTAGGTGATATATAATTTTGTAATATCGTTACATAAATAAGTACTTAAATACATATTATATTATTAAAATATATTTATTGGATCATTAACATTATCTATATCCCTCATAAATAGTATCAAACCTTGATCAATAATGTTTTGTTCAATCAATAAAAAAAATTAAATATAAATTAAAGAAATATTTATTTTATTCAGTTAAATTTTATATAAATAAATACTATATTCACTCACCAAATATATAAATTTTATAATTATTTATATTGTGAAAAAATATGTGATAAAATATTAATTTATTATTCTTGTCTTTAATAATATTGTGATTGAATTTATTATTAGCATAACTTGAATAAATATTTTTCCAAAAAGTAACAATAAATTTATTCTTGAAATTAGATTCCATTAAATAAAATGATTTTTTTCAATACACATTGCTCGTAACCCTATAATATATTTTATTAATGGAAGTAGGTGTAACCCATAGACCAAGATATATAACTAGAAACCACTGAGAACCCATATAAATAAAAAATGAGTTATTACAATCACAAACTTCCATAAATGATATTGTAAAAAGAAAACAAAACATTAGAAATAGAATTGACATTTTCAATGGAAAACATTGAGATAATAATTAGTGAATTATGAATGAAGAAAATTATAGGTTTTTTTTGTAAGAATAATAATATGATTGTGGAAATAACAATCTTACTGTTGGGACAGTAACATGATCATTAATATGACAACATAATTATTAGAATAATATCATAGAGATAAAATAGTACCATAACTATTGAGATAGAAAATTGGCTCAAAACAAATATTTTTCTAGAAGTAAATAAGTAAATATGAATATTATAATTTAATAAAATAAATACTTAAATAAATTTTACTCAAATAACATATAATTTTATGTTTTTAATATGTCATGTTTTAGAAAATTTTGAAAAAATATTAATTTTTATATTAATACTGAAATATAAGTATTATATATGTTTGAAAATTACTTTTTCAAAATGAAATTAATTATTTGAATCAGTACATTGAAATTATTTAAGAGTGAAAATTTTAATTATTTCCAAAGTATGAATTTTGAGTGGATAATAAAAATATCATTTTTCAAAAACAATATGTTTTATGACATAATATTGATGTAATAAGGACCTAATGAATTTTAGAATTATTTTATAAAAAATATTATGATTAATAAAGTAAATGGTCAATTTAAAAGCAATAAAATCGATATGTATTTGCAAAATGTAAATTTCAATCTCTAAAGAGATAATTTATTCATCAAAAAACTAATTTTTATAATTTTCATCATTTTATTTAATTTATTATAGAAAATAGTTTTTGTGGTGGAAGAGTTTAAGAGTCATAAAAAAATGTATTTTTAATTAAATTAATTTAATATAATAAAATAATACAAAATATTAAAGTCTTAGAATGGAAATATTTTTTTATTTAAAAAAAATACTCCTTCCCTTCATATATATATAAAACCTCTATCCTCCATGGAATATCTCATAAAAAATCATCCAATTGACCAAAAATTTATCGATTCCCTCTAATTTATATTTTTATGAGCCTTAGATATATTCCAGTCTCACCCTACATTAAGCCTTGAAATCATTATGGTGTTAGTAAAAGAGAAAAACTTAAATACTATGTAACATTCCATCCTCTTTGATTCATTTTTTATTAATACAATATTTTATACTAATTTAAATTTTTAAACAAATATTATATTATTATTAATTTTCATATTAATTTTTCATTAATTATATTATTCTAATGGAAATTTTTTATTTATAATATATGTATATATAGATTATCTCCCTCCCTATTTTTACTCCACTCATGTATAGTTAATTTAACTGTCTATGTGAAAATTATCAACTCTTTATTTATCATGGATTTAAATGATTGTTAGAATATCTTGTTTTCATTATAAATATATATTTTTATTATATTTTCAATTTGGTGGAGTTAATTTAACTAAATAAAAAATAAAATTGATCAAAACCACAATATTGAAATTAAAAAGATAATGATTCAAACATACATTTCAACTCACCATTTTATCTCAAATAAAAAAATAATAAATAAATTAAAATGATTATAACTGAAAAACAATGAATTAATTTAATGTAATATACTTTTATATTAATGTTTAATAAATATTACTTGCTTATAAAGCAAACTTAAATGTGGCAACATAAAATGGGGCTTAAGGTAAGGGGACTATCTAATTAATTCATTTTCTTTTGGAATTGTATTCTCTATTATTATCTCTATCCTCTATAATTATTTAATATTTTTATTTAAACCATTTTAAAGGTTAATTATTTAATTTTTCCTTTTCTTATTCTAGGTGTATTCAAATATTTATTTCATTAAGATGAATTATCATCCCAGGTGTTAATATCAAAAACTATCATTAATTTTTATTATATTATTTATTTTTCTCTTCATTTACTATAATATTTTTATTTAATAATTTTCCCTTTAAAAATAAAAAATCATTTACTCCCTTGTACATTTGGGTACCACCAAATGTTTTCATCAATACATTCTTTACAACAATTATCCTCAAAACAAATTTTATTTCCATGAGTTTATTTTATGTTTAGGAATGACATATGCTTCATTTTTATATGACATATATGATTTTAGATATATTATAATCTAATATTTAGACCTTGAATTATATGAACTTGTAATTCATATTGTAAAGGATAAAATATTAGGAGATCATTATGTGTATAGATGATATAGTTATCTTTTTTATATAACAGTTATCATAGTTATGTTGTATTTAGCTTTGTCTATTTGTTTTTATGTCTTTGAAATGAGCCGTGGATTTAGTTTTTTCATTCTTATGCATGTTACATATTCCATGTCACTGTTATATGACTCTTATTATTATGATCCTATATTTATAACTTGATGATAGTTTTTATGATCACCCATTAATTCACCCTTATACTCATGTTGATTTTCAAAACATTTTTATTCCCATTATTCATTCCATTACTAATATTTTAGCTCACCATTTACTTAAGGTGTATCTATATGTGTTCAGATAAAAATATTATTAAATATGATCACTATTTTAAAGGATTTAAATAAAGATTAAATTTATTGTGATGTAATTTTTTATAAATATAAATTTCCAAGAATCCAAACCTATCATTTTAGTGTATTAATATTTTAAAACAATTTGGGAACATGGTTAAACCATGTTGAAAACTCCAATATTGAAAAATGAAATGATTTTATAAATGAATTTATGAAATCAATGAGAGACAGATGTCAAAAAAACATGGTTGTAAATAACCAAATGCCCCCAGTTATAAATAATATCTTAAACTATATATAATATCCAACTTTACCCTATAAGGATGAATCATCAGTTAATTTCTTTATTTGACAATGACCAATTTCATTTAGTGGACCTTACAATCCAATTATTGTGAAAAATGGGCTAACATAATGGAAAATATTTTTCTAGATCATTATTTTTATATGTAAGAGATGGTTATTTTGGATGTCTACTATATTGAAGGATAAACGATTTAATGGTGGGAATTGATCTTGAATATGAAAAATTCATTACATAAAACTACCCATTTATTTGTTATTGGTTGGGGTTGGCATTAATATTCAATCTATTTATACTTTTGTAAATTGGGGTAGATAGTTTGGAACCAATTGTTCTTCAATTTAGTATTTCTAAATATTTCTAGTATTTTATAATTAATGAATTTGAAATCAGTCATTTGTAGGCTGTTATTGTGTTGGGTACTCTCTCATTATTTTTTAATTTCAATATTTATGTATATCTTAATAATATGTTCTATGTGAAAATTATAAAACTATTTTAACTTTCTTAGAAGAGTATGATATTATACAGATTTAATGATACTATTAATAACTAAAAAATAATGGTTGATATTTTCACATCTATTAATGTAACCAACCGACTTCAAATTGGGAATCATTTTAATTATATTAAGTAAAATATTTTCCTCAATGTATTGGTATTGTATGTAAACCAAAACAATTTCACCAATTTTATCTTTTCATTTGGAAACCTCTGATTTGTGGTGCTATTAAGAGAAATATATACTAAACTATGATGTTATTACCATAGTGGTATTATAATCATACATACTATTTTATTAGAGACATCCCAAATGAAGGAGATGTGTGGGAAGTCGTTAAATCTCTTTAAACTAAAAGCTCCTCAGGACATGATTGCGTTCCAAGATCTTTCTATTTAGTATCCTTAGATATTACTAAGAGGTAGATAATTGAAATTATATGTGAATTAATTAAGGGTTGTGATCTTCCAAGGGTTCTGTGTGTCACTATCGTGTTTCTTTGTTTGAACGTGAAATACCCATCTTATCTCAAAGAGTTTATACCAATAAGTATGGGTAATTTTTATTATAAAATCTTTACAAGAATAATCATTATAAAAATTTCCCCCATCTTCTTAAATAGGTCTTAGTAGAGGAAAATGGATTTAATATTTTAAGATCTTCTCAAGTGACTATTGATATAGCCCAATAAATGATTGGTGATATTAATATTAAATAAACATTTTCTAACATAGAGATTAAATTATATATGAAAAAACCATATGATTTTATGGAGTGCAGATTTATCATTAAGGTATTGCCTAGAATGGGATTCTCTACTTGGGTTACATACTTGTGTTTTAGGTGCTTCAATTCCTCATAGTTCTTAATTTCTCTCCTGGGAAAATAATGTAGTTTATTCAAGTTGTTTTGAGGAATTTTATAAGGGGATAATCTATATCCTATCATATTAATAATTGTTCAAGGATCTATAAGAACATATATCTCAAAAATTATCTCAAATAGAAACATCCATTCATATATATTCAGTTCTAGTTGTAATGGTATTTCACATATTTTATTTCCTAATGATATTATTATTTCTATTAATGGGAGTGACAGTTCTATCCAAAACCTCAATATGTTCTTGGATGTGTACATAGAATGGAGTGGACATAAGATTGAAAAAGGAAAAATAATTGTTTACATTGTTAATAGATGAATAGAAAAAAAGGTAAAAAAGATAGATCACCCACTTGTTATTCTCAAAAAATATTTCCCCCATGATTACTCGAGTGCCTTGATTTCTCTAAAAATAGTTTATATTCATCATTTTTAGGGGTTTATCGATAAATTTTTTAATTTAATTACCAACTGGAAAAATAATTTTCTTTTTTTAAGGCTGCATTACTCTAGTAAACTATATTCTAACCTCTATCACCAAGAATTTCTTGTTTAACCTTTGTATTACCAAAGTTGTTTTAAGGATAATAGAGAATATTATGGTAATGTTTTTCTGGTACATGCATCATAACGATCTCTATTACTAAGATTTATGGGAGATTCTAGAAAAAAACAAAGGTGGGAGTTATCTACCTGAGAAGTGTGGAAGAAGTGATGCACTATATACAGGGGAAGTTGTCTTGATATGATTTAGAAGAATGATCATTGTGAGATAAATTCATTAATGGAAGATATGGTATGAATTTGGACATGTCAAATGGATGGACTTTAGGGATGTAGAAAATGTTTCATAGACATGTTAAAACTCTCTTTCCTCATTTTTACTAGATAATCGGTAATAGAGACATACATTTTCAAATTCATAACTTGGAAGGATCTATACTAGGATTTTTGGGGTTCCCTACATCAAATTTATCAATCTCACAAGTGATAATCAATAAAATATTCATCAGGTACATTCTAAATCCTCATCATCTAATTTTTTTTGGAAAATTTTCATGAATAATGAGAAGGATAAACTAGTAACTATAAGTTAAATTTTAGGTCTATTCTTGGCCAAGGATTATAGTTCTCTATGGCATGATATCTTATTCTAAGATGTGTGGGGGGGTATCCTTTAGAGTCATGATATCCCTAAAAACTATTTCTTCATATTATAGTGCATTTGAGCCCATTGCATATCCATATACAATAAGTTCATGGGTAATGGGATCTCCTAGCCTTGAAAATTTTTATTCTATAGAAAACCCTAGGAAGAAACATTGATGTACTTATCTTTTAAGGGGAGTGGGTGGGTGCTATGTAGGTGAAGCTTGGAGAGCTCTTTGGATTTGGTCTTATAAGAAAAATGGTTGAAATAATCACCTGTAGAACTGGTATGAAGTATAATATAGATGGATCATGAATGTATCACATCATCTGGGGAGGTGGAGTGGTTTTTTATTCATTGGGACTAGTGGTGGAGGCTTTCTCACTAACTTATGTTCATGGGGACTCACTCTTGGTGGAGGTTATTACTCTTCTCAATGGGATCCTATTCTACATTGAGAGAAAACAATATCTAGATTCAGTGGAAATAGATTCCATGATCATTTATAACTCTCTCTTTGTTCATGTTGTCATACCATGGCCCATTACCTACCACATACAGAAAAGTATGATCCTTATGAATAACTAGGTGGAGGTACTTCAAACATTGTGAGAAGGTAACAAATTTTTGGGTTTTATTTCTTCTTTGGGTTATTAGGATGATTATGGTGATTCTTTAACTAGAATGTGTGTCCATACTCCTAAATACATTGGTATTATTAAGGTTTATTCCCTTGGTTTTCATTATTTTCATCCTCCTTGAATTGGTTACGGTTCATGTTTCATGTTTTTATAACAATAAAATTTTACTTTTGAGGATGTGTTAAGATATAGTAGAGATATTTAATGTTGAAATGGATATTAACATGTATAATTCTATAAGAATCTTATAATATCTACTAATTTTGGGGAATAAATGGAATTTTTTATCTAAGATATTTGGATTTAAAACTCAGGAATTAAAGAATGATTTGAATGGAGACTGTTTCTACAAACATTGTTCTTCCTCTTAAACTAAAAACTACCACTTTATCTTAGAAATTGGAATATGAATGGGTGGATTTTATTCATTTAATTAATCCTATATATTTTCTTGTATTATATATTTTTATACAAGGTAATTCCTTAGAGAATGCCTTAGATAATATAGTTTTAAATGGCATAATTGTTTTCATTATCACCTCAGTGATTTGGATGGTATGGGTATATGTAACACACTTCTATATCATTTATATATATATTTTAAAAAATATAACATTTATATCTTGGGAATTCTATTATTAATTGTTATATTTATATTTTTTTTATTTTTTATTAAGTGTCTAGTGATGGTTTTTCATTAGATTGTGTGATCACTTTATGATCATCTATCATAAAACTTGTGTAAGAAATGTGACTAAAGGAGGATGAACCACCCCAACATACATAATACTAGAAATATTGGTAATAAATCGGTGGTTGAATGATGATACCACCTAATAGTGGTGGGGTTTTCAAATGAGTAGATAGTTTTGAGAGATTTAACAATGTTATAAAAAGGTTATATATTGGATCTAGATGGGATGATAATAAGTTTCATCAAGAGGTGGGGTAGTGAACATGATTAAGGAGTTTAATAGATAAGTGATATATGAGGGGAATGCTATTTAGGTTTCGTATAGTGTTGGAAAACTAGACTGGTATTAGTTCAAATATTTATGAATCTTGGTATATATATATGTCGAGGCATTGATGCTAATTTATAAATAGATAGAGAAAGAAAGAAGGTGTAAGTTAGATATGTGGTTGATTAAAATTATATATGTGCATGTTATTGTGAGTGATATGAGATAGTATAAAGAGATAAAATGTATCCCTAAGGTTTTTAGGTGTGGTGGTCACTATATGTATTTACAGTGAGATTTGATGTAGATGAAAGTGGTGAGTATTTCATGAGGTTCCTATTATGAATAATTCAATGGTCGATGCACAACTATTCAAGCCAGGATGGCCCTGGTGCTATGAAGAAGTGGGAGAATTTGACTATTTCTCCTTACCCTATCCCATAGTTTAAATTTTCATTACTACTATTATTACTGAAATATAGATTCAAATGACTAGTTATGATCTATGTGATTATTGTGAGGGTGACGTGGTGATTTAATGATATTTTTTTTTGTTTTTCAGACTTAAGAAACAACCTTTTCCTCTTTTTATTATAAAATGTCTCTACTAGAAAACAAGAAAACAAACACAACCATAAGAACATTGTTATTTACATAGTCTACTACTCAATATGATTAGATAGTCATTTTCAAGGTTTGTAACTAATACAAACCACCCAAACCACTAGAAAATAACACTTTTTGGGTGTTATAGTATGTAGATAATATCCTTTGAGTTTCATATCTCTCTATCTAATAGACATTTAATGTACTCCTTGTATAAGTGAATGATATAACAATGTTCTGTGACAAATGTAATAACCTTTACCAATTGGCATTGATATGTTGTCACTATAACTATGGAGAATTCTTCACACTTTCTATTCAAACAAGTACTTATTCCTCCTCTAAAATTTATTTATGAATAACAAGTATGAATCTTCATTAGTCCTATAATAGTTCATCATATAAGTAGATCTAGTAAGTATTCTACGTATACTCCATCTTTTGGCTTTTATTTAACATTTTCAATCTGATGATCTATTCATCTGGTAATCTTGATACATTTTTTATATGACACCATTAAACCTCTTCTATGATAAATCAACTTCCCACACTACTCATATGATAGAAACTACTAGGAAATTTAGTTTGGTATCCTTCATAGAGATGCCTATTCAAATTTTTATTCTTATCCACTATCCAATTATGTAGCACTTTTTCCAGCTCCCAAAAAAACAATGAATAATCGGTACACAAACCCCCTTTATATAGGCATGCTTCCTCCATGTTTTTAGTGTGAGGCACAAACAAAAAATTCATATTCCTACTAAAATATTTGAACCTAACAATATAAATATTAAAAAAATAGACTTCCTTCATTCTTAATTAATGATTGTAAATTTTATTAAGACCAATTGACAACAAACTTTATTAATTCATCGTTAGATATTAGTGAGAATCACAATTTTTTCCTTTTTGATAATTAGTGTATTGAACGTCCATCTCAACATCTTCACATTTAACATCTTTATGAAATATTTTCTAATACCTTTTAATTGTTGAACCTTCCATCTGATAAATTTATTTAACATTCATTATTTAGAAACCTAATCCTTTTTACACATATAACTACATGATTTTCAATATAAATATCTATTAAATAGAACATATAGATTTAAATTCCTATTGACATCAGAGAACTAAGTAGATAAAATTTAAACATCAGAATAAAATATATTTCTTTTAATATTCATAATTTAGTCGTAAATATATTTGATCTCGTATATCTACATGGGATAACCTAGGTGATACATAACCAAAGGGATGAGCTACAAAACCCATTAAGGGAATAAAAATTATATGGAATCATAATATGTGAGTCAATATAATAAAAAGATATTATCAAAGAGAAGTATCATGAGTAATCACATGGGAGCATAACGTAAAGAACATGAAATCATAAGACCATTCAAACATTGGAAATGTTATAGCAATAGAAAACATGACTAACCATAAGTCATGGATAACTACTAAAGAAACATCACATGGTGGGAAAAGTTACACTGTGGATTAGGTTTACTCCATAATCTCATTTAGAACAACTCACAAGACAAAAAATTTACCCAATTCATTGGCGTACAATTTTCCACACCCATCATAACATGTCTTTTATTATGGGTGTCACATAAGGAAATCAATTAAAAGAAATAATCATAAGAATTTAACATGGAAAAAATGGGTTTCCTAATTTTACTAATATCATAAAAAAAGTAAATTTAATAAATATTCCAAATATATGAAGTAATTAAATATTATGTATGTTCATATCTAAGTAAAAAATCTGAGGACTCAAAATAAGGTTTCATTTAAGAATAGAAACTTTAAATGAGCCTTAAATAAAAGGATAAATAGTTTGATAGGTTCCTATTAATTATTAAGGGGAGGGAACTCTTGGGATAACATAAAATATTGAATTCATATAAACTAAATTTCATGGTAAAATGATTTAAACTAATATAATTAAAATATGGGATGAGTGTGGTCCAACTCTGAGTATCCATGATGTATTTATAAATAGAATTGACCATTTTTAGCTTTTATTCAACAATTTTATGTCTCAACAACTTATTTTCACCAACTTCATCAAAACACATAGGTTTTATACATCTCTTCCCAAAAAGGTCATTACAAGGAGACATTTGGATGCTTCAGTGAAAGATATTATTATAAAAGAACTCACCAGAATAATATGTTCATCACATCATCCTTTGAAGTCCATTGATCCTGATCCCAACATGTATTCCATTTTCTAAATAGTATGATAATATTGGACATATTTTTTGGGTTCATTAGTCATAGAGAAGATTAACTCTGAATTTAGGGAATTCTAGAGACTCTTCTAGAACTTAAAGGTAAATTTCAAATCTCATTTAGAAACGATTGATAATGTTGTAACATTTAGCATCACCACTTCAATTATGTATATACTATCATTTTGATTGGGTGAGAAGTCATATCTAATTGTAATGAATGGATAAATATTGTAATATGATCCACTACAACCCATATATAATTATGTACTTTTAATGCCTTCATAAGACCAATGAAAAAGAACATGGCTTTGTTTTCCCATTTCCAAATTGGTATGGGTAATAGTAATATTATCCCTTATGAAATTTACCTTTCATACATCACATGTTAACATACTATGCATTTTTATTTATATTCCATGATCACATTCTTCATATTGTCCTACCAATAATGTTATCAAAGATCTTAATACACATTAATACTCTGTGGATGGATGGAGAAAATCGAACAATCTTAATTATTCAAAAATTATTTATTTACCACTCAGTTTGATGGTAGGCGTATTCATGAACCAAATCATATAACTCCATAAAATTTAATCTTATCAGATTTCCCTTCACTTATTACTTCCTCCTTCTTTGGTATTTGCATATCACCCCTTTGAGAATCCTTAATCATCTACAAAAGAGATAGTTAAACTATAATTTTAGTATGGAATGATGAATTTCCCTCCTTTATGATCCCCATTACCTTGTTCTTCAAGTATAAGATGATTATATCCTTATCAATTATGATCATGGATTAGGTCATATGATCCTTTTTACTTATATCATCTTACACATTTTTTTCATTCTTGAGATTGTAGTGGAGTTTGAAGGTATAGTCCTTGACTAGTTCTAACCATCTTTATTGGTGCATATTCAACTCCTTCTATGTGAATAAATACATAAATCTCATATAATCCACATATATTTCTTACTTTTCCATAAAGAGATAGTGTTTCTGGGTTTTCAATACTAACATCACTGCATCTAACTTATATCATGTAGAACATATTTTTATACCATAATATTCAACTTCATTGAGGTGTATGCTATTGCTTTTTCATTCTGCATAAATACAAAAACCAATCCATTATTTAAGGAATAATTTTATACCATGATATGTTTTCCACTCAAGGGTAGTATAAATATTGGTGCAATGATAATCCTATTTTTTTAATTCCTTGAAGATCATTTTTTATTCATTAGTTCCAACAAAATTTACCCCCTTTTGATTCAACATGGTTAGTGAGTTGTATATCCACAATACGTTTCATATAAATCAACAGTAATACCCAGTTAGTAAAATAAATCTATGGATCTCAATTACATATGATAGTATGAGTCACTTCTGAATTTACTTTATAATATAATAGTCCAGGTATATCCTTTTCTTGTTGATAACATTCCCCAATAATTATACTTACTCCATCGTGAACTCACCTTTACTTCACATTACATATTATTTCTCATTTCACAATGTCTTTAGCTTGGTATTCAAATTATCTTCAAGATCCTAATTTCTTTTAGAGTATATCATAATATGATCTACAAATAAAACAAAAACATTGTTTAGGTACTCTCTAAAGACTCTATTTTTTATGTGTATAAATATTTATGGGGCATTAGTGTTATTGAAGGGAATCCCTATGAACTAATAGAGTCAAAAACTTGTTCAAAATTCAGTCATAAGAACATCATCCTTCTTATCATTTAATTGGTGATATATTGACTAAAGGTCCACTTTAGTGAAATATTAGTCCCTACATAGTTGATTAAAATATTCATCTATCCATGGTAGAGGGTACTTGTTATTTATCATGATTTTTTTAGTTCATGATAATCAATACAAAGGTCCATTAACCCATATTTATTTTTGATGAAAAGGACTGGGACTCTCCATAGTGAACCACTCAGGTATATAAAACCCTTTTTAGATTCTCTTGTAAATGATTCATGTGGTTTGAATGGTTAACATTCTATAAGGAGACTTAGATATATGTAAATATCCATGTATAATTTTGAATTAGAACTCTACCAATCAATCAAAATTAAGGCTATTAAACTCATTGGGTTAATATATTAGTATGTTAACACACAATGGAAATTTCTTAAAATGAGATTCTATACTTTTTCTAAATCATTTGATAATGATATACTTGTTTATAAGGTAATATTATCCCTGATTGATCACAATATTCCAAGGGAGATTCATCATCCTCCCTATAATTGTACATAATTTTAGGACGGCTTGGGATGTGAAAAGTGTTATCCCTTTCCCAATATTTTATATTGGATTTATATATGGATTGAAAATATATGTACAAAATATAATTAAACTCCAATAAAGAAAGTAGGACAATATTTTATAGGAGGTAATGTACTCAAACATTTATTGGGGATGAGTAATATATTTGTGATGGAAGAATTGATCTATTTGATATTCTTAAACATAACACAACCTCTATGTTTTTAGGTGGTTTTTGAATAGTTCTACTAAAAATAAAAGATATGAAATAATGCATAGAACCAGAATAAAAAAAAGAAAATTCACTATTTTTGAATAAATAATAAGAATAAATTTCACTACATCATTTTCAGGATCCACCTAAGTAATAGTGATATAATATTAACTTCTTTTCTCTTTCATCCATATAGGTTGTTTTTATTGATTGTGTATTATAACTCTTATATTAGGGAAAGGATTATAAAAATAGCATGTTCATTATAGTCAAAACAATATAACAAATGCTAAGTTTTGATTTGAAAATTATTTAATTCTATATCATTCATGGTTTTCTTCATCTATATTTGGAATTGATTATCTGGGTGCCATTATTTTCTACACTTGGAGCATATCTCATTTTCTTTTAGAAGGTTTCAAGGATGTTGCTTCCAACATTTTAACATATGAGATGTTGGGTGTTCTTTACTCCATTTAATTTATCTATTGATAATCCTAAATGAAACACTATTTTACACTTTTATCTCTAGGCCCATGAGACCGCTGATAGTCTCTAATCTCCATCTCATCCTTAAAATGGTAATAGAAAATATATTAATAACTGTAAAATGATATAATCATTAAATATTATCATATACATAGATTTAATCGAAAAAATAACCTATCCACATTACTATTTGTCTTCATGATAAATCCATATGCATGTCAGGGAATCCTTGGGAGTTTTTCCTCATACCCCTAATAGAGTTATCTTTTTTTCCATCAGTCTGAGGAACCCCCTCTCTATTTTAAGATGGATAGTTTAGGAAAAATATTTATTTAAAAATATTTTCTTGAATTCTTTCCATTCTAGGGAATCATTGTCCTATTTGGACTTCACATTATTGATAAATGTCCAGCACTGATCATTTTCCCCATCCATGCAATAGATATTCATTACAACATTCTCTAATTCTAATCATTGGAAGATTTATAATATATTCTCAATAGAGTTAATACATATTTTACAATGATGGGTTCAAAAGACCCACTAAAAGAAGGAAGATTTTTTTAATAAAATACTTGACCATAACTTTCTATTTCTTAAGAGAAGGATGGAATTTTACATGATTCAAGTTAAAATTCATATCATGAGTTAGTTGAGCTTATACTTTCATGAAATTCCTAGTTCCTACACCCATAAGTATAGGCATATCATTCAAGCAATTATCCCATTTCCTATCTCCTTGGTTTTTTTCATAGTTTATCCTACTTCACACAATTAATTAAAATAAAGGAAAATAGGATAAAAATACATTTACTAATAAAATATAAAAAGAGAAGATATAAACTTATAAGGAATAACTTATAAATTAATATAAAATCATAGTTTGTGAGTCTTAATGTTTCAATCTTAGTTATCTATGGTAATTTCACTATTAATTTTTTTAACCAATAAATAGCGACACCTGATTTTCATATATGGATATTTTAACATTTTAGATGAATATTAAATACATTAGAAAAACATAAACATGAGAAATATAATATTTTAGAGTCTTTAGAGACAAGTTACACAATATTTTAATTTGGTGAAAGATATTCAACATCACCCACAAATATCTTCTCACATGGTATTACTCTTAAGCACACATTACCGAAACTTTTCTTCATAACCTAAGGAAGGAAACATAATAAAGTGTAAACATAAGTTCTTAGTAAGGGTAAACATAAGATATATAAATTTATGATCATATGAAATCATAAGATAAACATAAGGGTATGAGATCAGGAACATACCTTATGATGTTCATACCCAACCTGTCAAAAATCATAAACAAGAATCGTGGCGTAAAACATTATAATTTCTGAAAACATAGCCCATAAGTATGATGTATCATCATAATTCAATCCTGAACTAGAATCTCATGTCATAAAAGTGTGAAACCGTTATAAATATTAAATACCATTTTATATGTAAGGGTTAACTACCAAGACCATAAACATAGTAGATCATGACCCGTCACTTATTTCCCATTATGGGTCAGGACACACCTGCTTCCCAGAGTGGAACAGGACACACCAGTTTTCCCTAGTGGATCAAGCCCATAAACTTGTTTCCTGATGTTATATTATGATATATAATGCATTATCCAATGCTTTATAGGGAGATATAAGTCCCACCCATATTTATTTATAATTTTACCACCATCATTAGTATTAACATAACCATCATCACATAATAAAGATCATACATATATGTTCCCTAAGATCATAAAACATCATCAAATCAAAAACCATGAAATGAAATTCTTTTTATAAAATTTTTATCATAAATAACCTATGAAAAAAATAGGTTTCATAATAATTTCTTCATTTCATAAAATCATAACTTTGGAAAAAGAAGTGAGTTTCATAATAATTTTATCATGGTATAAACCGTTGAAGAAAAATGAGTTTTATAAAATAAAACCTTTTTAAAAACCTTTTTATTTTGAAATAATTTATTTAAGAAATAAATTTTATCAAATATTAAGGAAAATATTTAATTTGAAAAAAAATTGAAAAATTATATAGGGAATTTTGAAATCATTGAGTGGTCATGACAATAAGAATATTGTTCAGGTTATGCTTGTTAAAAACCAATATTCTTTTCACATTTTCAGTAAAAGCAAAAATAGAATTATTAGAAAATGACATGAAGGTTCCATTAGAATATAAAAAAATATTTGAAAAATTTTCTTTTAAAAACTATATGATAATATAAAAAAATTTAATTTTTTAATAAAACATGGTTTTGGAAGAAAAAGGATTTCCGACAAAAGAATAAAATAAAGTAGAATTCTATTTAAATGATTTTATGTACCAATGAGTGAAAAAATAGAACCATAAAATTAAAATATCATGGTTAACTAGAGTAATATAAAATACATTATTTTATTGATATATAGATCATAATATTTCCTCAATAGAAGAAAAATCATGAGAAATCCCGATAAATGATGAGATTGTAACATAAAACCCTTACCTGTCTGGTAACATTGAATCATAAGAATGATAAAAGAGAGACCCTAACAAATATATTTAAATCCCAATAATATTAAGTATTATAATCCTAAAATAAATTCATGGTTTTTATGCACACAACATAAAAGAAACATGAAGTGAAAATAGCATTTGTCTCGCTGAAAAATAAAAGTGAAATGAAAATCCTTTACCTTAAGTCTCATATTCCTTATTATAGATTAAAAAATCATTTCTAATACACATTATTGTATTAAATATATATATATATATATATATATATATTAGAAAAGCATAATTTTATATATCATATCATATATTATATAATTATGAGTTCTATTACCGTATTATTATCAATCTCATGTTAAAGAAATATTTTGGGCAATAACTGCTTTGTTTTTTAGGTATCTTTTGATTTTTTATTTTTGGTCCACTTACCTTGATCATGGTTACATAAACTCTAGAATAATAATTACAAAATAATTATCATATTATACTTTAATTATACTTTTAATACTAATCATGAAATATGCTTTTTTGAAATAACGTATATTATGATTATGGATATGGTTGGTTGTACGTACATATGAGTAACATTTCTATTTTTAAACGATCATTATGGAAGTGGGGTAAGTAATATATTATTTTTATATAATGATAAAAATATCATAAATAACATATTATTTCATACTGTATACATATACATATCATCCATGGGTCGTGCTGATAAAAAGAGTCACATCACTTTATAAAGGCAGTATTCCAAATATATATGAATGATGTTATCATGTTTTTGTGAGTGAAAATGTAAGAAAGAAAATCTTATATTATATTTTTACAATTTTAAAATGACATTAATATAATAATTATTTCATTTATATCACATATTTTCATTAACATTATCCTTATTATCTTCTATATAAATATTTACTGAAGAAGAATCACATCACTTCATGGGGTGATAGTTCTCCGTACACATGAGCAACATTATTGTATCACCTACAGAATAGAAAGTAAAAATTGTATATATCATATAATAACAAAATATGTATAATTATGTTATAAATATCATATATATACATTATATACATAATCATACCCAACCTTGAGTGGTGATAATAGAAAAAACAAATGACATCAGTTAGCAAGGCGCTAGTCCACAATACACACAAATGAATATTTCATAATACATTTGATGGAAGTAGATAGTTTATTATGTTATTACCTTAAAATAAAAAATATAAATAAATTAAATATAATTATAATATTATATCATTTTGTTTTGATAATAATTAAAGGATATGGGAGAATAAATAAAATAAAAATGCGCATTGAAGAACGCTTAATCTTCTTTGGGTATCCTCCTTAGGTTCTCACCAAAAGCCTTCCTAGATTTTATTTATTTAGAAAATAAGTATTCTAGTATTATAGGATTTAATTGGGGAATTAATTTATGAATTTAATGGATAAAAAATGGGTTTAAGATTTGAATAATAGAGAATAGGGGGTGGCTTTTATATGTGAAGTGAGTGGAACACTAGTAGGTTTTGAAAAGGAAAAGGTGTACCAACATTTTCGCACGCCAAAAGGCTCTAAAATGGATTAATTTTGAGAAATATAATTTCTATAGTAAAAATATGGCCATGAAATATTTTTTTAAATTTTTTATTATTTTATCCCGTATCTTTTTTTAACCCATAGTAAACCCATTTTTATCATTACCGCAATAATTAATTATTAATATTTTTACTATTTATTTTGGAAAAAAATTAAATTAAAATTATTAGATAATATAAATCATTATTATTCAAAATAAGGAATCCATTTTTTCAAATTTAATTCACTAAATTGGAAAATATTTATTAAAAATCAATCCCATAAAAGCGATGAAAAAGTGGGTTTTCAAAGAGAAAATATTTTAAAGATCATAAATTTTATATATCCAATTTCAATAATAAATTGATTAAAATGATATAAATTGTTTTAATAGATATATAATTGAACTAATTTTACTTTTAAAACCAACTTAAAATATTATATAACTTTATGAATAACTTGAAAATGAATTTTTCAATTAAAATGCATTATTTTTCACTATACAGTAAAACATTAATCTTTTCATAAAATTCTCAAAACATAACACTGGGAAAAATTTTATACGATGGTTTATATTTTTTTACTTTTTTAACTAATTTTTTTTAAAATTTATAAAAAATAGTTTTTAAATAATTGATTAAAATTTTAAAATAATACTTTTTAGAAACACACTATTTTAAGCATAAATTTGGATTTATTCATATATATTGTTTAGAAAACACATTATATGAATTTTATACATTAGATTTAGTAATATATATATATATATATATATCATTAATATAATTCCCCAAAACTGATTTTTTTTAATTTATTGATGTATATCATAGTTGTTCAAAAAAATAGTTTTTTTGGGAAAAGATTTCCTTTTATTTTCATTTATAATTACTTTTTCATGGTAGAAATCATTATATATACATGGTTAAACCATATTTTCAAAATTTATTTAACCCTATTCATGCTTTCCTTTCCAATGGCTAGGTAATAACTATTATATTAAATAATAATATTTAAAAAATAAGTCACATTTAATTTAAAACAAAAGTTGCGTGTAATGAAAGCTAAACTAATTGTTGTGTGTCATGAAAGCTAAGATCAATGTTCTATATAATTAACAATGTTGAAAAGATTTTATTTATTTGAAAAATAAAATTTAACAAAATCATAGTGTGTTACATTACACACCACTTAAAATGAATTCTCCCCTCAAAATTCATCACCTTGGTACCAAAAAATGAGGATACTTCTACCTCATTACATTATAAGGTTCCCACTCAGCTTCCTCAAGATGGTGGATTTTCCACAAAACATTCAACATGTGAGTGGTATTATTTCATAGAACATTCTATATTAGATTAAAAATCTCCCATGGTTTTTCCTCATAAGAAACACCCTTTTCAAGTGGTATGACCTATGAGTTTATTAAATATGATGGATCAATTATATACTTTAATAGGATGGATACATGTAACTAATCATATAATTGATTGAGGTTCATTGTAAGAAACAATTGATAATATATAGTCTCAATATGATCAATAATTTTAGTGATCGATATACCTATGGAATAGTTTACCTTTATTTCGTCATCTAAGAAATCCATCTAATGACCTTCTCAGTAACATCAAATTATATATCGTGTCAATGATTATCATCATAACATTTTTGAAAATAATGTGTTCCCTTTTATGTGTTTCTGAATGGATTTAACCTTCTCTTAAATTTCATAATATTTCTCAGGTCCCAATAGCATTCTTTCTATAACTTTATTCTAGTACATTGTTTTTCTACACTTATTTCCATAAAGAGATTCATAAGGGGTCATATGAATGTTTGAGTGAAGCTATTGTTTCAATAAAAGTCAAATAAGGGAAGGTTCTGATACTAACCACCTTTGAAATACATAGTATAATATTTTTTTCATATCCTTTAGAGTTTTAATTATTCTCTCAGAATGAACATATGTATGTGGATGATACTTAGTTCTAAAAAACAAATATTTATCAAAATCATACTAAATAATATAAAAAAACATCAAGTTATACTCTAGATCCTGATCAAATACAATTTAATGTGGTTCCCCATGTAACCTTACCACTTCATTATTTTATATTATGAAAGAAGGATCTAGATAGAAATTTTCTCTGATAGCAGCAATGCGTGAAGACTTAATATGTTGATAAACTATATCCCAAAATTAATTCTACATCAATGATAATATAAACCCAAAAGGTTACTAGTAACGTTAATCATATTTCCATAAAGTACAAATTCATTCCCACATATATAAAATTATAACTAAAACATATAAAAAACTAAACCATTATATTAGCATAAATTTCTCTTAAAACATATAAAAAACTAGAAAAGTGTGTAGAATTTATATGGTGATCAACTACAACCCATAATTACTTCAACATAACGGATAAGAGAAACCCAAAAAGTTACTAGATACTTTAATCATATATCCATAAATTACAAATTAATTCCTTCGTAAATAAAATTTTCACTAAAACATATACAAAACTAAATAGTTATATTGTCATTAATTTAGATACAAATATCCTTAATTATGATAAAATATCATTATAGTAAACCTAAAAAGGGGTTTTAATTACTTTGAACTTATGATCAAACTCGAAAAACCATAATTGTATCCATAATTCTTATGTTAATCTTACCTGGAGGCATATATGCTTCCAAAAAAATCATCCTTTATTCCCTAAAAAAAATCATATATTATAAAAAAACATTCCTATTAGAATCTTGGGTTCAACATTGTACCAATAAAATATAAAATGTGATTTAAGTATTCTATAATCCATACAGTGGTATATAATAAATGCTCAAAATCAAAGGATGATCAATAATTTTATCATAGGGTTTATACATCCAAAATCACACATGAAATTCATATATTTGGAATGAAGGATAAGTATACCCAAATTATAGTTACTCACATCATATATTGTGATTTACTAGGATTTCCCTTTTTCCGTTTTATTCAGAGGTCAATGTAGATTATCATTAACTTTACCCTTTGGATTGGGGAATTTATTTTTTTAATGTATAAACTCCTTGTACTTCAAACACAAGAGTGTGGGTGGTGAATTAGATAGAGTCCCCTTCCCCTCCATTGATTTAACAATACCATTAATAATATTTCAATATTATCATGATTATGACCTTCCTTTCCATATTTTAATCACCTCTCAGTTCCATTCAGTAAATTCCTATGATTCTTCTTCCAACATTATTGGCATGTAGATGGATAGAATTTCTTTCCACCATTTGAGTATTCATGAGACTCGATCAACCCTTTCTTATTAAAACCATATAAATGGTGGGATTGTCCAATTTAAATTTCTACCATCGGTGAATATCTAATTAATTCTTCATAGCTATTTAATTCTCTTATATCCAATGTATTTCAACGAATTGGTTTTAGGCCACCAAATAATCAATCAATTTTTCATTTAGGGATAATGATTAAACCAGAAATGTACCTTGGATGTCTTATAAATTTTTATTCATAGATACGAATAGATTCATCAGAATTTTAATATGTTCAAGTAATTACTTCTCTTTTTTTATAGAATACTAGGGAGTAATTACTGAGAAATATCCCCTTAAACTCTTACCATTCCATAGATTCAATTTATTCATATTTGTTCATATAATTAATAAGAGTATACCATTAAACCATTTCACCTTCAAAACTATAAACAAATAAAATGACTATTTGATTATTTGAATTCTGAATAATAGAAAATAATATTCTAGTGGTACTAATCCATTTCTTAGCAACTGGTTTATCATCTGTAACAATAAAAGAAGGTTTATATTTCCTTATTAAGGACTCCAAAAAAATTGTTTCCTCCTTTTCTTATTTGTAAGTTCAACATTATTCATATCCTGATAAATTTGATTGAGAATATCAATAATATTTTTAATTACATATCTCATAAAGTTTGGTTTCTTCATTGTAAAATCTTTCCAATTTCCGTTTCATTCAACATTAACATGATTCCTTTGATTTCCAACCATTAACTAAAACCATAAATTACAGTGTGAGAAACATTAATCATATTAGAAAACCACAAAATCATGAAAAAAATACTTATATTATGTCTAAATAATGACACCTTATTTTCAATATATGACACATTATGTTTATCCTAAGTTATTTATATTCACCATCTATTTTAATCATCTATGATTTCTTGTAAAGTGCATGTAAATTTATAAATAATACCTTATGATAGTGTCAAAAAAGGTATGTAGAAAGGAATATTCTCATGCACCGAGTGGTTATTAAGTCCATCTCAATGCTTCCTTTTCATATTTGTTACCCCTAGGTACCTATATACAGGATTTACATCCACATGTAGTATCCTGAAGAAGATGTAATTGATTGGAAACCACTCAATCTATCTTTTACCAAAATTGTCGGAAATTTTCATATACATTGACTCATCCTTAGATTTATCCTTAGACATATACCGAGAAATATCTAGATATATCCCTAAGTATTTCAATAAAGTTTACTCATCCTACTTTTTAAATGTTTACTAAAACATTCTTCTGATACCAACTATAAAGATCTATGATTTTCATACATTGATATTATATATTCTTATATGAGTATTCAATACATTACACAATCACATTCATTAAAACTATAATAGTTTAATGTATTTAGGTACTAGGTAAACAATCATTTTATTTGGTGAATGATCTTCAATATCTCCCACAAAAAGATTCTCACATAGTAATCCTCTTATTGATACCCTTCCTAAACCTTTCTTCATATCCTTGGGATGGAAACATATGAAAGGGTCATCTTAGATGCTCAATAAGGGAAAACATAAGCGATGTCAATCTATGACCATATGAGTGTATAAGATAAGTATAAGAATATTTGATCAAGAACATTACTTATGAAGTCCATACCCAAACATCCATAGATCATAAACAAGATTTATCACATAAAACATTATCATTTCTGAAAGCATGGACCATAAGAGTGATAAATCACTATAAATAAATAATGAACTATAATATCATGTCACAAAATTATGGAATCATAAAAAATATTGAAAAAAATTTCATATGTTAAGGTAACTACAAATACCACCAATATATTGGTTTATGACTCATCATCTGTTTCCCATTTTGGATTAAAAAATACATGTTTACCAAAGTGGATTAAAACACACCTATTTACCATAGTGGATCAAGCACACCAACCTCTTTCCTATTATTATATCTTGATAAATAAATATTTAACCCATAAATTGGGGGTAGATATAGGTCTCACCCATATATAGATATAACATAACCACCATCTTTGGTTATAACAAAACCATAATCACATAATGAAAATCATACAAATACCTACCACAAGATAATAAAAAAATCATCATATCAAAACCCCTGAAATAAATGGATTTCATATGTATTTTATCATTACATAACATATGGAAAATAAATAGTTTTCAATATCATTTCATCATTTCATCAAAGCATAACCCATTGAAAAATATGTAGGTTTCAGTAGCATTTTGTCAAGTATAACCGATGGAAGAGAAATGGGTTTCATAAACATATTGTCATCATAAACAAATATAATTTTGAAAACTAATAGTAATTTTATCATTAGTTCATATCCCTAGTATATAATAAGTAAACTCAAAGGATTTCATACAATATGGAGAGTTATTTTAGAAGATCACAAAGAATATTTCTTGAGGAAAATTTTTTTTCTTTGAAAGACAATTTTTAAAACTAAAAATCGATATAATATTTTTAGAAATATTTTTCATAAAAAATAAACTTAAAAAATTATGATGAAATTTTAGGAAATCATTAAAAACATTTGTTGAAGAAAATATACTTTCTAATTTAAAAAATACATTTTAAAACAAAAAACATTTATGGAAAATATTTTTTATTTTGAAAGAATTAATTAAACATATATATATACAAAATATTAGGAAAAAATATTTATTTAAATATAAATTTAAAACAATTTATGGTAATCTTGAAATCATTGACTGGTCATGATAGCTAGAAATACTATTCATGTTATGCATGTTAAAATCATAGATTCTTTTCACATTTTTAATAAAATTAAAAAGAGAAATGTTTGGAAAAATAAAAAATGGTTATTCTTATTTTTTTGTCATAGAAATTAAAAAATGAGTAAAACTAACTTTTAAAAATCATAAGAAAATGTAAAAACCATTTTAGAAACATTTTTATTAAACATAGTTTTGGAAGAGAACAAAATCCCTACTGAAGAGATAAAAAACGTTGGATTTTCTTAAAAACATATAACAATGATATTGAGTACCAAATTTTAAAAAACGAAACTATTACTTCAATATATTAAAAATAAACAGAGGGAAATAAAATAAATGAATTTCTTGAGATACTTATCATAATATTTTTTCATTGGGAGCGTAATCATAAGTAATCCGGATAAATGAAGAGATTGTAACATAAAACCCTTATTACCATGGAATCATTGAATTGTAATCCCCATAAAAGAGAGATCTTAAAAAAGATATTTAAATCCAAAAATTGTTAAGTATTATAATCACAAAAAAATTATTTGAAATTTTATAAGCCTCATAAAAGAATCATGTGGTGAACCTGGAATGTCTCTCACAGAAAAAATAAAAGGTAGATGGAAATATCTTACCTTAAGTATATAATTCCTCCATACACATTCATAACTCATGTATAATAAATATTAAATTATTATAAATATATTAAAAAATAATAATAAAATATATCATACTATAAATTATATACATATAACCATTTATTAATTATTTATTTTCTATTCCATGTTAATGTCATGTTTTAGATAATAACCATTTTGTTTTTTATGTATGTTTTGATTAATTATTTTTTGTCCTCTTACATTGATCATGGTTCCATCATACACAAAATAATAATAAGTACATTGTTATTATATTTATACAAAATTTGTTTAATACTAATCATCAAATGTGGTTTTGAGAAATGAAATATGTTATGATCATGGAGATGGTAGGCCATACGTACTCATGAGCAATGTTTTAATTTTTCAAAGGTCATTATGAAAATAGAGTTAAGTAGAAATTTATCAATAAATAATTTATTTGATATCATAAATACCATATTATTTATTTAAATATACTTATACATATCATACATTTAGTTTTTTAATGAAAATATAGTCAGATCACTTCATGTAGGTGGTTGTCCACACGTACACGAATGACGTTATCATCTATTAGTGAGTGAATAGGTAAGAAATAAAATAATATATTATATTTTAGGAGTTATAAAAATTTAAATAATATCATTACTATGTAATTTATATCACATATATTAATTAAATGAATCATTATTATCTTCCATGTAATGTGTTAGTGAAAAAGAATTATATCACTTCATGAGATGATAGTCCATTGTACGAAGGAGTGACATTATAATATACCCTACAAAAGGGAATGTAAAAAGGATATATATGATATAATTACTCTATAGGTATAATTATTTTAAAAATATAATATATAAATATTATATCCATCATCATAACCAATCATGATAGGTGGTAATGAAAGAAACTAATGACATCGGTTTGCAAGGTGGTAGTCTTCCGTACACACGAATGATTATTTCATAACAAATTAAAGTAAATTAGTGATTATTTTAAGAAATTAAATTAATATAAAAACACATAATTATATTTTATATACACTATTTATTATATCAATATTATTTAAGAATAATTGATGGAAGTGGAGGAAGAAATAAAATAAAAATTCTTATTGAAGAATGTTACCTCTTATTCTTGTATCCTCCTTAGATTTTCCACAAAATAATTCCTATGTTGTCTTTAGGCAAAAAATAAGCCTTCTAGGATGATATAATGGAATTTGGAAAGTTAATGTTTTATTTTTCATCTGAACCAAAATGGTTTTAATATATATAGTAGAGAGGATAGGGGGTGGCCTTTTATAAGTGAGGTGAGTGGCACACTTGTAATGTTTGAAAATTAAAAGGCGTACCCACATTATTCACATTCAAAAAGTATCTAGGATAAATTTTTATATATAATTAGGCATTATAGAGTCTATATATGTCCGAAAAATATTTATTTATAATAGTTTTTAAGTTATTTTACTATTTTATATTTAGTTTAACCCCTGGTAGACCCATTTTTACCTTAACAACGATAATAAATGTTTGAATAATAATTTAGGAAAAAAATAATGTTAACCATATTAGAAAATATAAATTATTATGATTAGAAATATGTAATGAATTTTTTTTTAAAGTTAAATCATATAATTGGGTAAATTTATTTATTATTAATCATGCAGATGTGAGGAGAAATTGTGTTTTCAAAGAGAAAATGTTCAAAAATTTACAGTGCTTTTATATCCAAATTGAAATTTATTACAATAACCTAAATTTGATTAATATTTATATTAATGAACTAATTTTACTTTAAATAAAATTTAAAATATAATTTAAATTTATAAAATATTTTAATGAAAATAAGTTTTCAATTAAAATTCAGTATTATCACTATTCATCAAAAAATTAACCTTTTTGGAAAATTGTGAAAAATTCAAACGAAGATAATTTCGATAGACATAAAATCATATTTATTATTACATATTATCTTGAAAACAGATAATATGGATGTTAAAAATTATATTGAATAATATATATATATATATATTATTAATATAATTCACAAAAAGTTATTTATTTTATTTATTGATGTAAAAAACACTTGGGGGCATAAGAATAGTTTTTTCAAAAAAAATATTTTATTTTGTTTTTAAAAGGATTTTTTTTATTTTCAATTATATTTAATTTTTACCCAAAGAATTAATTTTATATACATGTGTAACCCATATTATCATAATTTAGTTAATCTTATTCATACCCTCTATTCCAATGGAAATGTGATAACTATCATATTAAATAATATTTTTTTTAATAATATGTCATGTTTCATTTAAACTTAGGTTTTCGTGTAATTAAGGATAAAATATATATTCTGTGTCATGAAAGCTATAATTAGTGTTGCGTGTAATGAAATAAAGAAAATATTAATTTTTTTTTCAAAAATAGATTTTCAAAAAATCTTTTGGTGTTACATAACATTTGATTCAAGTCATTCACAATAGTTTATAAAGTGTTTTAGAATTTAACAGAACATATCCAATATGAGTGTTAAAACAATTCTACAACAATACATCTTTGTCACACACCTAGTAATAATCAAGTTAATACCCAATCCATCCTTTTTGGAGTCATTACATATATGTATAATAGTTCTAGAGCTCCATCTATGTTTACTATCTATACGTGGATATAATTTATTGGAAACCAATCACTCTATACATTACCAAAATTCAAGGATATTTTCTTATAAGTAGAATTATTACTATGTTTTTCACTACAGTATTCTAGTCCTATTCCCAAAAAGAAACTAGAACTTACACTTATTCCATCAATAAAAACCCACTCATTTTACACATATTATTATATGATTTTTAAAATTAATAACCATTAAATACAAAACAAGGATCGAAAGACCTAGTAAATTTAGAAGAAAATTTACATAAAAAATAAAAATGTAAATAAATTTAATTTATTTTAATCTCCACAATGAGATCCTAAATCACTTTTCTCTCTTAAAAATACCTGGAATAACCTTGAGAATACATAGATAAAATGGGTGAGATAAAATCTCAGTAATAGAATAAACTTGATAAGGAAGTATAACATGTGAGTCAAAGGTAAAAAAAGATATCATCAAATTGAAGGCTCATGAGTAATAAAAAGGGAAAATAAAATAAATAATATTTTATCATAAGATCTTCAATGTGTTTTAAATTTGGTGGAAACCCAAAAAATGACATAAGAATAAGTCAAGACTACCAGAAGGATTGGGGAAAATCCCTTTTATTAAAAAGAGAAAAAAAAAAGTATGAGACCCCATTTAACTATGTAAGTGAAAAACAATACAATCATATATTACTAGAGGTGCAAAAACATTGAATTGAATGGCTGAAAATCCCATTGGAACAAATCCAATAATATTAAACCGAATGGCCCAACACCAAAATCCCTACAAATCCTAATGAAATTTCAACACGAGCACCATCTGGGCTTTCCTGTAACCATACTGATCGATCATTGAACAAAGAAAAAGCCACAATACCACATATTATCCCATAATCTAGCCCAAACACTCACCACTATCAAAATCCCTCTACGCGTCACATGAAATGTTTTGTGACCTAAATGCATCCCGACATCAATCGCCTATTGCCATCGACCAAAACACACCCCAATGTCCCGCGCTACCATCGAGTTCCCCCCCGTTACATCCAAACCACCCATGATGATACAAACTTAAGGAAGACTATGACAAGATCTGTGCTATTGCCCTCATACACCAAGGGAAATTCACCTCCAATCCATCTGCCGAGGTCTAAATCTGTAGATCCGAATCCAGATCCTTTCCTGCCACCTGGATGAGCCTCCACTAAAGCTTCCAAGAACCACCACTGAGACAAAACATCACTGTAGAGTCACATCCTCATCTATCAACCAAAAAATACTACTGCTACAACTTTACTACCAAAACTATGGTCACCGTAGCTAGACCTCCCGTCACAATACAAGCTGCCTTCCAAGTTAGATTCTGACACCAGTCTAGATGACTGTTGTCACTTCTCGAAACCCCATAGCAAACCACCACAAAATCCATACCCAGCATCACCATAGAAATAATATGCACCTTGATTAGGAAAAAAATACACTTAGAACCCCTAGGTTCTTCCTAGAGCATAAAGAAACCACGATTTCCATAAGTCATGACTGACTATGAAGAAAAGATCACATGGTGGACAAATCCCAATCTAGGATTATGTTTTCTCCCTAATCCCATATATAAAATCTCATGGGACAAAAAAAATACTTACTTCAATCTTATTCTATCTAAGAGAACTCATCATAACATGTTCATGATTATCTGTTTTGTATAAGGAAATCAATTATAAGATAGATATTAGAATTATCCCGGAAGAGAATTATGTTTCATAATCTTGCCCCATATCACAATTAAAGGCAATTTCATAAAAATTCCATAGAGAGGAAGGGGTTAAATATTACTAATTTTTATATATGAGTAATAAATTATATGTCCCTGAAAAGACTATTAATTTGGGAATAAAAACATTTAATGATCTCTATATAAAGGGGTTAAGGGATAGAAAATTTCCCCTTAATCAAGTTTGATTTTAAAGAAAGAAATGGATTTATAAAATTTATTACCATAAAAAGAACAGTAAAATGAGCTAGGTATATATATAATATAAATATAAAAGTAATTTAAAATCAATCTATAAAATCAAATGGATAGAGAATTTGAGTTGGAAAGATAATTGTTATAACCTGAAGAAAAAGTGTGGTTTAGTGAGATCCCTTGCCTTTAGTCTCATATTTCTTCATATATGATAAAAACCCTTGTATAATCAATATAGATTTATTTTACATATATTATAGAAGAATAAATATATATATCATAATATATATAATTTTTTTATAACATATTACCACCTTTTGATTAACAATTATATATTAAAATTACTATTATGAGTGATAACAGATTCATTTTTTTCATACAAAATTTGATTCAAAAGATTGAGTATTTATATAGTGATCATGGTTCTATAATCCTTAAAATCTAAACAATTATATAAATATAATATATATTTATAATATATATATAATCATCCATAAAAGTTATAGATAAAAAATAAATTACATCATTCACGGAGACAACAGATCGTATGTGCACATGAACGTTGTTTCCATATTTGATGGATTGAAACAAAATAATGGTAAATAATAATTTAACTTTCAGAAATCATAATAATATCATAAATAAACTATATATTTATTAAATATATCATTATAACTAGCTTTGATTGGTTATGATGGAAAATGAAATACATCATTTCATAAGATAATAATCTTCCATACACACGAATGACAATATCATTTTCCATTTGATGGAAGAGGGGATATATGTTGGTGATTTCATTAAAATAATAAAATCTAAATATATTGAATAATTTTTTTTTTATTCCATAATTTTTTATGGAATTTTAAAAGATGTATAATTATAAATAAAACTAATCCATTTAGTTAAAGGTTATACCTCTTATTTGGGAAACTTATTTTTCTTTACACCATAAACCCTCTATGTTTGGTAATCTACCCAAAATAAAACCTCTAGGACATGAAGTGGGAGTTTATTAATGGTTTTATCTAGGTCATGGATGAACTAATAGGATTTTTAAGTGATAAAAAATAGTAGAGTATGTGCCTTTTTATATTTGAGGGGAGGGGAAACTTTGGAATTGAAATATTATTTAATTAATATAAATAATTTATCATAGAAAAAATGTTCAAAATGGTATAATTATAAGATTATGTGATTATGGATTGAAATAATGTAATATAATAAAATTTTACTTGTTTTTACTAGGTTTTGAAAATTATCTCTTTGATTTAGCATGCATTAAACCTTTTTGAAAATTATTGTGATAATAAAACATTTTACTATTTAGGGGTGAATATAGTCACAATATAAAAAAAATTTCCATAAAAAGGACCATTGTATAAATTTTAAAAAATATACCAATCACATTGGCTAAGATATGATTTTCATTTACTTTAAATCATATAAGAAAATATTATTTATTATAAATTAACATTAATGTCATTTTTGGAACTATACATTTCATTTTACATCAAAAAATTATAAAAACAATGAAATTCTAATATAATACCCACAAACCTCTCTAATATGTTATTTTTATCTATGATTTTTGTGTAAAATGGTAATTAATTTAAATTATATTTCTCTTAATATTTTTAGAATCATAAATTTTAATTTTCTATTATTTGAATAAATGTTTTTTTGGTGTTGCATAAGTATTTAAGGTAATTATTTCACCTATAAAAAAATTACCATGTTAAAAAATAATTTCATTTTTAAATAATAATTTATAATAAAAAATAGGTTGTATTTCTCTCTTTCGTAAAATATTATATAAGTAAAAAATAAGAATAGGATATTTCTGACGTTGTCTTCTACTTAAATATTATAAAGGTCAAAATCGAAGACATATGAAACCAAGTTACCATAGTTACTAATATTTTATGGAAATGGTAGAACTTATTTCTTCCATTAAAATAATTACAAGAGTTATGATTATTTTTTAGTCCATAGCACATTATTTTTCACCTTAATTACCTAGTTTACCCTTACTGTGGGGGAAGTTATTTTCTATAGTTACTATTCATCGCGACACAAAATAAAAGAGAACTATTTATAAAATTGAGATATCATAATTAAAAATATTTAAACCTTATTTAAATATTTAATTTATCGATGTCGTAGAAATTAATTTAAGGTTAAAATGTAAAATAGAACACAAAATATTTTTTTTTGAAAAATGCCTTTTAAGCATAGTAATATTTGTATACCAAATTCATCCATAATATTGATTCTAATGAACTTAATTAGATTATTTATAACAAAATATTAATAATTATTCATTGAAACTATTTTTAACAAAAATGAAACTCTTTAAATTCTTGAAGAAAAAATATAGGTTCCATAAAAATCATTATTTTTCACTATTTACTGGAAAATCAATCTTTTTAGAAAAATAAAAAATAACTCTGAGATAATTTTTATATGATGATCAAAAAATTAAAGTTCATTTTACCACATATATTTCCTAAAATTATATAAATTAATTAAAATATGTTCTCAAAAAAGAAATAAAATTATTTTTGGAGAAAAAATATTTTTTAGAAAAATACAATTATTTAATAAAAATAGAGTAATTATTTTCTTATAATTAATCAATAAATTTTTATTGAATATGAAATATATATATGTAAATATATTTTATAATGTGGTCAATCATATTCATAACATCCAATTTAATAGTTATGTTATAACTATAATAATATTCCATGGTTTTTTAAGCTCAATGATGAAATATGTATATGCTATTAAACATAGTGTTCGTATAAAATATTTTGTGTAACACTTTTTACTAATGAAACAATAAATGGTTTTCCTGTAAAACTTTATAATAACATCTCACATGTCTTTTACCATACCATTCTTCCATCTGATTACTTTCTTCAGAAATATTCTACAGTTACCTTCGCTAGGAAACATCTATATGATGAACATTATATGAAATGGTCTTTATGATGAATTCATATAGTTATTTATGTCTGATAATTTTTAAAAATAGTTATTTCAGATTAAAATATTTATACAATTCGATTTTAAAGACTTTTTACACAAGTGACCATTTTTTCATCCTTTTACATTCCTCCTTGAAGTCTCTTTAAAACTTAAACAAACATCCTCTAATTAGAAATCAACCTAATTTTTTGTGTGATGAAACATAAAATTGTATCACGTTTAATATTTAACATTAGATCATTAAATTTAAAAAAAACCCATAGCCTAAAAATGATACATGTATACCTTAATATCCTCACTAGGAAATAATCCTACGTCTTGAGATCTTCTAGAACTCATGATATTGGGAACCTTAATAAGGGTAAAGCATAACCATATCTAATTCAATGAATATTCTATCCAATGGTAATTATAAAAAGACTTGGGTAAACATTTTTTACAAAATTATGGTTGAGTAAATTAGATCATAAAAAATAATCATCTAGACACATCTTGACTGACTCAATCTGATAAATGTTTTCCGATCACCATTAAATGAAATCTCAACAATGTATGGAAATTTATGTTATAAAAAAATAAAACTATAACAAAACCAACCTTAATAATTAAATAATATATTTAAAAAAACTAATATTCACTTTCTTACATTCCAAATTTATTTTATTTAGAGTTTTATAGAATTAGGAAAAACTTTTACAAAGTAAACCCATAAAATATAAATTGGGAACTTTTTATAATTATCCATTTTTTCATAAACTATATTTAAAAAAACATGATATCTTTAATGATACTCTTCTCAAAATTCAATATGAATTCTTCCAATCCCTTAATCATACTTCAATCCCCTAAAAACATTAAAATAACCTGGGATGATCCTAAAATGCTCAGTAAGGAGAATAAAATTAAGGAAACCATTAGTCCATTGATAAAAATTTAAACCCCTGAAAACTATATAATAAAGTAATACTTTTAAACCATATTAAGTAGTAAATACGTTCCTTTGTAAATAATCGAATTTCATACCCTTTTTTAATCGAACGTTTACCAAAAAATCGAAAGAAATCATTGAAAATACATAATGGTAGCTTATTAAAGAATTATACTTATAACTCTAATAAATTTAATCACTATGTGGTTGACTTCATTTTATTCCACTCTTGAAAATGAAATATCCATATGACTAACTTCTATACCCTATGCACTAGTGGTTATAATGTAACCACTCATCCTTCATATATCATGGAACCACCCATACTTGGGTTTTCGGAGAATCACCTGTCCAATAACCAAATACCATTACATAAGCTTAAAAAATAAAACATTAAAATTTTCAACATTCCACTCTTAAAATTTCATTTAAACTCATATGAAAACATTTCATGTTATAGAAATAATGAATCCATTTTTAAAACACAAATACCCAGAATAGAAAAAATACGAGTTTCTTTAAAGAAACATAAAGGCTTCTAGAGGAATCCAAATATAAATATATGTATAAAACTTATTTTGTAATCATTTTATATCGATATAAATAAATATTTAAAATAATATCATGAATATTGGCACGGAGAAAATGTTATGAAAGTTAAATCTGTATGTATTCCAACCATCCCATACGACATTGAACATTTAAATCCTAAAACACATGAAAGTAGATAATTTAAAAAAACATTAAATAACCTGAAAATAGATATAATATATATATAGAATTTCAAAGTGTCTTTATATATACTTTATAAAATTATAATGGTTCATATCAATAAAAAATGTTTCAATGAAAGGGGATTGAGATGAAATCCCTTACCTTGAGTCTAAATCATAACGTACAATCTTTATATTCTTGAATAATAAAATTTGGATAAATATTTAATTTTTATAGAATATATTAAATATTTATTATTCATTTCATGTCACTTATTAGCAGGTTATATCAATTACTTAATTATTTTAGCTCACGTCGAATGTTTTGATAATATTCTGTATTTGTGTCCAAAATGACTTTTGGTATGATGGAAATAGTTAAATTGGTCATTAGTTTATCATAAAAAGATTAATATTCATTAAAAAATAGTAACATTCATTAATCAATTATAATTTTAAATAAAACAATTTATGTATGGTCATAAAAATGAACAACATTATGATCAAGAAGACAGTAGGTCGTACACACACATGAGTAAAGGTTCCATTTTTCAATTTTCATTAAATATAGAAGGTAATAAATATTTTATATTATATAATTATGATAATATCATAAAAATAAATTTTAATATTTTATATATACTTATATATATCATCAATGTGATTTGGTGATGAAAAATGAATCACATCTCTTTGTGGATGTGATAGTTCAAACGTACGCACAAACGACATTATCATTTTTTTGTGCATGGAAAAGTAAGAACGTAAATGATATATTATTATTTTACAATGATAAATATTTCATGAATTTCATATATAAACATTAATTACATTACGATATCTATTATTGAGAGGTGGTGAGGGAAAATGAAATATATCGGTTCACGATGTGGTAGTCCTCTATACACATGAATGAATAATTCATTTTCCATTTGATGAAATTGGATATGTATTTAGGTGACTATATTAACATAATAAAATATTCACATATTTAGGATACAATATTTATTATTTCATCATGTTTTTGGATGATTTTAAAGAAGTGAATTAATAATTAATTCATATACAATTAATTAAAAAATATACCTCTCCTTCAGAAAACCTCATTTGATTAAAATCTTAACACCTCTAAGAAAGGTTTTTTGCCTAAAATAAAGCCTCTAGAACATGGGGATGGAATATAGTAAGGTATTTCATAAGATTTTGTAAAAATAATGGTTTTTTATAGTGTATTAAAATTAGAATAAAGGGTTCCCTTTTATAAGAGAGTTGATGGGTACCCTTTGAAATCGTCAAAATATTAAATTATAATAAATTCATTTTATATCCAAATACTACCATATTTCCAAGGATTAGAATATAATATGAGATAAGGTTTAAATTTCATCATTCAATTTTTTCTAAACATTTTTGATTTTCTGTATACCATATCATTTTCATTGACATTAGTTAATATAATTTAATTTTAATTAATTTAGCATTATATTTAACAATAAAAGATGGTAATTTTTATTTATAAAATGTTAATAGAACCATAAATGAATAATTCATTACATTTTAGAGTAATTAATAAGAAATTTTTATTTTTAATTATTTTTTATGATTTTAAAATAATTTAATAAAATATTATTTTGATAAAATATCATTATTGTCAGTTTTGACACTATTCCTTACTTTGGACTTAAAGAAAAAAATACAGCAAGATATCTTCAAAAAAATAATCTTTAATAGACTCATAACATGTGATAATCATACATACAATTCATCTATTACCTAAATTCACTAAAATTATATTTATTTTTATATTTTCAATATTTTTTATTAGATTGTTTCAATAATAAAATAATTTGTGTATCATCATTGTATAATTATTTATGGTGATTATTTATTCCATAAAAATTTTAAAAAATACTATGATATATATAATTATTTTATATTTTAAAATAATATATATAGTTGAAGATATATTCTAAGTAAACCATAGTAAAAATAATATATTTATTAAAATATGAATGAAACATTTTTGTCTTTTCTTAAAATAAAATAATTTAAATATCATAACCTCATATAAATGGTTCCAAAAAATTATAAATAAATTTATATATTCAAAATAAGTTTATTAAGTTCACAATTTACACTTATATTTTTTAAAAACAACTTATTTACTCATGTGTAAAGATAATATATCTTTAACACAAAGAAAGTGATATTAATGATTTTATTTAATTTAAATAATAAAAAAGGTCATTATCATGGACAAATGTCCTATAATAACTCATATTTTAACCTTAGTTTTTAAGGGTGGAATATAAATAATTTAATAATGTTTAGGAAAATTTAAGTGAAATTTTAAAATCCTAAACATTTTATTTTTAACATAAATTCCCAAATTCACTCTTTAATCGTGGTAATAAAATTTCAAAAGTTACTATTCATATTGACCAAAAAATAAAATGAGCCTATTTAATAAATTTGAACCTTTTGATTCTAATATGGAATCAGTTTTTCAAAATATAAAACACATAATAAGATAAATTAATTTAAAATTAATTTTCGCGACAGATTGAGAAAATGAGTTATTAAAGTAAAAAACGTTCAATAGATTCAAATGTTTTTATATCAAAATTAAATGTCAAATTTATTAAAATGACCTAAATCAGATTAAATGATAACTACTGGATTTTACTATACTTAAAAACCATCCTAATATATAATTTTACACAAAAAATAAATTTTATCAAATGAAGTTTTCAATTATAAAGCATTATTTTTTCATTGTTCATCAAAACATGAAACATATCCGAAAGATACCAAAAAAACCAAATTAAAATTTTATGTTCTAGTTTCCTATAATAATATTATTTTTCGAAAAATAATTTATAAATGTGTGAAAAAATAAATTTAAAACAAGCATGCCATCAAAAATATACAAAACAACCCTTTTAGAAAAACATTTCTTTTATATATAAAATTATATTAGTTATTACATCATGTTTAGAAAACACATGAAATGAATTTTAAACATTAAATTGAATATATATATATATATCATTTATATAATAAAACAATAGTTCTTTGTTAATTTATTGGAATAAAACCAAATTGTGGACATTTAAATAGTTTTTTTAGAAAAACATTAAATTTTATTTTAAAAATGTGTTTATATTAATTTATAATTAATTATTCACCAAAAAATTAATTATATATATATATTTGTAAACTATGTTCCTATAATTGAGTTAATAATTTTCATTCCCACCATTTTAATGGCCTTGTTATAATGGTATGATTTAGATAACAATAATATTTAGTTGTTCTCTTAAGCTCGATGTGAGGTATCATGTATGATATCTAACATCATATTTCTTTTCAAAAAAATGAAGATTATACGTACCCCCTAATAAATTTAATCCTTATAAATTAAAATTGGGATTGAAAAGTAGTGGTTTTACATTTAAAAATACCATTATTGAAAACCCAAATCTAAAAAAGGATTAATAAAACATTAAATTTAAAAGAAATATATGGATGTACAAAGGTCACCTGAGATAACACATACTATGGTTCCATGTTGGAAAACATAAACATAGAAGAGAAAACAAAAAATCATGTTTTGAAGGAGAGTGATAGAGAATGAGGTTATTATAATGTTAAACGTAACAAAAGTGTAAACCTATTATGGGTTAAAGGTCATTGACATATTTGTAAGAAAAGTAAATGAATAAAAGTTTTAATTAAAAAATACTTTTCCTAGAGTTTTGGAATTCATTAACTCTCTATGAACATAAATAAATATATTTACTATATATATATATATCTATTTTATAATCACAATTTTATCCTAAAAAAATTAGATGAATTATGATGTATATCCTTGAAGATAACCTTAATAATCAAAGATCATATATACCCTAATATTTTTCAATAACATAAAACTCATTCCCAATAGCAAAGGAATGATTATCATTAAACAAAGGCCATACATACACCTAAAACCAAAAAAACATCTCCCAAAAAGTCCTTAATCACTTTATGACCATATCACTATAAACCTTAGGAGGAGTCTCTAAAACCTTGAACAAATGATTATCCTTTAAAAAAATACTAAGTATTTTGGAGCTTGAATAACTTAAGAATGTGTCTCAACATCAACTAATGTATTAGAAAAATATTTATCCACACCTTTTTTTCTGATCATGATAATTTCCAGCCTAAGTATGTAAATTTGGACACATGTTATCATAATGTATTATCTCCTTGAAACTACAACAGCATACTAATAGTTTTTCATTAATATTATGATCATCTCCCATTCAGTTCTGATCCATATGACTAAACATATCACATTATAAGCACTTAATAGACTTTGAAAGATATTCCCTAGGATTATACTTACCACACTTATCATAATATGGGAATTTTGTTTTCGTAACATAAATCATATTTGATGAATTATTTTCCATTTCTTTCCTATATGATATATTATTTTTATTGTTTTCATAGGATACATGATCGTAATCAAACTCTATTTCTACCTTCTCATCACGTCGAACAAGTTTCTCATTCCTTTTGAACTCATAAAAATCCACTTCCCTTTGATATCTTGTCGTTAATCCTAAGTAAAATTAATTTATCTTACTATCAAGATATCAAATAAAATTTGGGATGTAACTTTACAAATGGATGATGCTTTATTCATAAGCATCCACTAAATCTTCCTCCTTTTGTCTCAATTCCAAGAATTCTTTTTCCATCCTAAGTCAAACAACTTTAGGAAACTATTTATCAAGATATATATTATTAAATTCATCCCACTTCAAGGAATCAATCTATTCACTTATTTGATATTATTAATCCATTAATACCACTGGTCATACTCACCTTCCAAAAAAAATCTAATAAGTCACCCTTTGGGGATCCAAGATACCCTTGACATCAAATATCTTTTCTAGGAATTTAATTTATCCTTCTACTAGCATATGGTCAGATGATCCTCTAAATGATAGTGGATGTTTCCCCATAAAATTATCCACTATTTACATATTCTTTAATGGTATATTGGGTTACTCTCTTGAATTGTTACCATAAAAATTTATTTATTTTTTAAATTAATGAAACATTGAAACAAACTGATCAGTTCCAATTCCAACCATCTCAAAACACTTACTTGGAAGGATATTTTTCTCTTGATTCCTCCCCACTAGAGCATTATTGTTTAATATATAGAAAAACTTTATAAAGATACATAATTTAGATTATGAAATGAGGTAATATTAAAATGATACATCATTTAAACTTAACCATAAATTAAAAAAGGAAATCATTAATGGTATTCTATAAACATAATCCTGACCCATAAATTTATCTAGACCATTCTATGATACCAATTATATTGGAACTATCTTTAAAATTTACATAATAAAGTTAATTAAACTATAATTCACTTTTATACATCCCAAATATCTTTTTAGTTTAGATTTTTATATAATTATGAGAAAATACTACAAATTAAACCGATAAAATATAAAATGGTCACTTCTAGGAAGTATCAATTTTTTGTACTCTAATTTTTTTTTAAAAACATTGTCTCTTTTATGATACTCTTCAAAACATTCAATATGAATTCTTATAATCCCTTAATCATCCTTAAGTCCTATGAAAAAACATTAAAAAATGTGGGATGAGAATAAAATGCTCAGTAAGAGATATATAATAATGTAAACCGTTAGTCCATTGATAAACATAAAAAACCATGAAAACTATATCATATTGTAATAATTTTCACCATAAAGTAATAGTAAATACTTTCTATTGGAAATAATCTCATTTCATACCCCTTTTTTGTAATCATAATATTACCATAAAACCCATAGAAAGCATAGAAAACACATAAAGGTACCATGTGAAATAATTATAATTTTCACTCTTAGAAATGGAATAACCATGTGGTAAACGTCTATTAAAAATTGATTATACATATGGTCGACTTCCATACCTAATATATTGGAGGTTATAAAACAACCACCCATCCGTGGTTTATCATTGAACCTCTTTCACTTGCTTTATCATGGAACCATCCATCCAATGACCAAATACCATTACATAATCATAACACACAAAATCTTTAAATTTTTAACATTTCACTCTTAAAATTTCATTTTCACTCATATAAAAACAATTCATGTTTTATAAATAATCAATCCATTTTCAAAACTCATTATCAATAACAAAGAACCATGAAAAGGAAAAATAAGAGTTTCTTAAAATAACATGAAGTCCCCTGGAGAAATAAAAATATAAAAATACATTTAAATTAATTTTATAATAATTTTATATCCATTTAAATATATATGTAGAATAATATCTTGAATATTGAAATTGAGAAAAAGGTATAAAAATTAAAATTTTAAACATTCAAAGAATCCCATACCCCTTTGAATATTTAAATCACAATACACATTAAATTATAACAATTAAAAAACATTAAATAACATTATGATAGATATATTATGGATATGTAATGTAAAAGGGGATATATATATATATACTTTAAGAAATATTAAAGGTCCATATACTCAATAAATGTTTTAACGATAGGAGATTGAAAAAAAATCCCCTACCTTGAGTCTGAATCATCACATACAATTTTTATAATCATGAATAACAATATTTGGATAATTAATAACTTATTTGAGAACCTATTTATTTTTTATTATAAATTTTATATAACTTATTAGTATTTTATTTCAATTGATTAATTATTTATGTTCACGTCAGATGTTTTCATGATATTCGGCACTTGAGTCCAAAATGAATTTCGTATGATGTCAATAGACATAGTATTCATTAGTCCATAATATCTTGAATAATATTCATGATATAATAATAACTTTTATTAATAAATTACTCTTTTTAATAAAACCGTTTATTTTTTGTTATGAAAAATGAACAACATTATGATCATGGAGACGATAGGTCGTACGTATGCATGAGTAATAATTCCATTTTTCAATGATAATTATGGAAAGAAGGTAATAATTATTTTATATTTAAATAATGATACTAATATCATAAATATAACAATAATAATTTAAATATACTTACATATATCATCTATATGATATGGTTCTGAAAAACGAATCACATCGCTTCATGGAGGTGATAGTTTACATGTATGTACGAACGACATATTCATTTATCTTGGTACAGAAAGGTAAGCATGCATAGTATTTTTTTTAATAATGATAAATATGTAATGAATATAACATATAGACATTAATTATTTCATTATAACTAGTATTGAGAGATGGTAATCGAAAACGAATTATATTGGTTCATGAGGTGGTAGTCCGCCCTATAGACGAATACAAAATTTATTTCCCATTTGATGAAATTAAAGATTGATTTATATGATTATATTAAAATAATAAAATTTATAATATTGAGGTTACTAGATTTATTATTTCATAAAGTTTTAATGATATTAGAATCAAGTCTAAGAATAAATTAAACACATGCACTTAATTAAAAACGATACATGTCCTATAGATGATCTCCTTTGATTAACAACTTAACACCTCTAAAGAGGATGTTCTACCTAAAATAAGGAATCTAGAATAAGGGGAGGGATTATGGGAAGATTTTTGGGGAGATCATGGTTGATGAAAATAGTTTTATATGTTTATTAAAATGAGAATAATGAATTCCCTATTATAGGAGATGGGAGGGGAACCCTTGGAAACACTTAAAATATTAAATTATAATAAATTAATTTTTCTTTAACATACAACCAAATTTCCAAGGATTTGAATATAAGATGAGAAAATTTTTTAATATCATCATACAATTTTTTTTTTAATTTTTTGGTTCTTTAAACCTGATCATTTGGATTGACTTTAGTAAAAATAATATAATTTTAATTATTTTAAGAACATATATAATATTAAAATTTGGTAATTTATACTTATAAAATGTAAATTGGACCATAAATGAATAAATTATTAACTTTTAGACTAGTTCATAATAATTTTTTATTCGTAATGTTTTTTAAATAATTTAATAATACATTATTTTGGTAAAATATCATTAGTGCGAGTTTTGACACTATTAATTAAATTGGACTTAAGAAAAAAATACCAAAAAATGAATAAAAAACATTTAATAGAAACAAAATATGTCTTAATCATCCATAAAATTCATGGATAACCTTAATTAATTCATATTATATTTATTTTAATATTTTCAATATCATTTATTTGATCGTTTCATTAATAAAATAATTATTGTATCATCATTTAATAATTATTTAAGGTAAATAATTATTCCCAAAAAATTTAAAATAAAATACCATGATGTAGATAAATTTTTTTCATTTTAAAATAATATCTATAGCTGATTTTATCTTTTGAGTAAAACCATTGTAAAAATAATTTAGTTATTAAAATTTGAATGTTAGATTTTTGTCTTTTAGTGAAATAAAATATTGTAAATATCGTAACCTCATCTGAATGGTTCCAAAAAATTATAAATAAATGTATATCATTATGATACATTTATTGACTTAAAAAATTGAAACTTATATTTATTCAAAACCAAACGTTTTTTCCATTTGGAAGGATAAGAGATGTTTAAGACAATGAAAGTGACATTTGGGATTTTCATTAATTTAAATAATATACAAGTCATTATCATGGAAAAATTTTCAATAAATAACTCAAATTCATAACTTTGGTATTAATATTTTAGTATGAATCATGAAATAAATTTTGGTAAATTTTTTAAAAAAAATTACAATCTTTATCATTTTATTTTAACTTAAATTTTTAAATTTACCCTTTAACCGTGGTAATAAATATTACCAAAGTTACTATTCATATTTGAAAAAAATAGAAGAATCCTATTTTAAAAATAATTACTATTTGATTCAAAATATGGAATATATTTTTAGAAATTCAAAACACATATTTGGGTAAATTTATTTATAATTAATGCTATTGATGGATCGAGAAATGGGTTTTAAAGTAAAAATGGTAAAAATATTAAAACATTTTTGTATACAAATGCGACATGAAATTGATTCTGATGACATGATATAGATTAAATGATAAAAAATTAATCTAATTATACTGTAAAACAATTAATATAAAATATTTATCACTATAAATATGTTTGATGAAAAAGCAATATTTAAATAAATGCATTATTTTTTCATTATTCATCAAAACATGAAACTTATCAGAAAGATACAAAAAATTCAAGAAAAGTAAATTTTGAAATTCTTATTACAAAGAAAAATTATATCTTTTAATTTGTTTATAAAAGTTTCAAAAACTATATTTAAAACAAGTGTGACATTGAAAGGCTAAAAACTGCCCTTTTAGAAAAATACTTCTTTTATGCGTAAAATTGGATTTATTCTTATATCATGTCTAAAATACACATAAGATTAATTTTCAAAATTATTTAGAATAAATATATATATATATATAATTTATATAATTCAACCTGAGTATTTTTTTATTTATTGGTATAAAACAGACTTCTGGACATTTAAATAGTTTCTCAAAAAAACGTTACCTTTATATTTAAAAAACTGTTTTATTTTAATTTATAATTAATTGGACACAAAATATATAATTGTATATACATGTGTAAACCATGTTTTTATAATTCTATTAATAAATTTAATTCTCTTCATTTTAACAGCTAGGTTATAATAGATACATTTAAATAATTATAATATTTAATTGTTCACATAAGCTCGATGTGGACTATCATGCATGCTATCGAACATAGTCGTTCATTAAAAAACTGTGGATATTAAAAAAACATTAAGAAAAAACTATTATTTTTTTCACTCAAACCATATCGAAACATCTTAGTCCAAAAAATTACCACTTTGGATTTTTTCATCAACCAAGGAATATAAATCACCGAAAATTTGAAACTCAAGCTACATATAACTTTTATAATAATTCTAATCCAACATGAGTAAACATGATGTAGAAAATAAGAATAATTAATCAAAAATACCATACTATCCATAAGAATTTATTTAAGAAAATTTTATTACACTTACAATTTTAATGAATCTTTCCTTAAAAACATGAACACAATTTTTCTTTCCCCAAGAACATCCATAAACAATTATTTCCTTAACCTACTAGAACAACTTTTTTGCATCAACTTCAACAAGTTACTAAAACAGTTTAAACACATTGAAATCACAACATACCCATTTTAATAAATCCTACTCAATATATGCTCCTCCCAGAAAGGAAAAACAAAAATCAATGGACAGATTTGTTATATATATTTTCTCCACCTTTAAAACACTATCCAAAGAAATGACAGAGAGGGGCTGGTTATCACATTCCTAAAACTTGAAGGGAGAGAAGTTTATGACTCATTATCAACCTCATCACATGATATTTTTCCTTCATCAGTGGTTTAGTGAAGATATCAACAACATTCTATATTATAGAAACCTGCTCAAACGTTAGTTCATTTAATTCCATATTTCTTTATATTAATTAATGTTTAATATCGATTTTTGTATATTGAGAATATTGCACTGTATTTTTAGAGTGATTTATATCTCATTTATTATAACAACCCAAGAAAAGTGGTATATTCATACCAACCAATAAATATTTCAACTGTGCCTTAATCCACATTAATAGTATAATAGATTGACTAGAAACTACTTACCCAGCTATAGTCATGGTAAGAGTTACAACGTTTCTATTCCTTTTATGACAATTCACACATAATTCACAAAAGAAGAAAACTACACTATATGTGGATATTTTATCATAAAAACATCCTTTGGAACCTGTAAATTTAACCAAATAGATCAACATTTCCTTCATACTAATAATTTAACTTGAAATTCATTGTGCCTGTTACATATTTTAGAATTATTTTTCCAACCGTGATGTGAGATTATTTTGGAGCAATTTCATGTTGGGAATAAAGAGTAATAGAGTATACTAATTATTTCCATGAAGTCATTAGATATTAAAAGCTTTCAGAAAAATTTCTAAACACTTTAGGATTAACCTCTATTCCATCCACATTTTTGAAAACTTCATTTTCACGGAAATAGGTGTACAAACATACACATATTTTTAATTTCTAAAATTCTTCAGGATATCCCAAGAATAATTCTCTAGTTATATTAAAATGTATTTATTATTTTTTATATATTTTTAATACAAGTATATATTTCATTTATCTTAGAATGATTTTTTCTAAAAAATCAAATACTGAATATTATTTTCATTTTTTAACCATTTTTCCCTATGAATATAATATCACAAACATAAATACTCACAATGAGGGAAATGTTTAGATTTTTTTATGTAGAGGTTATTATAAACTGATAATTTTCTGATTTTAACTTCATTAATAAATTATACAATTTAGAAAACTAAGCTCTCAAAGATTGCTTCAACCAATAAAAATCATTCTTCAACATACACACATTTCATTCATCTTTACTAATATTGAAGACACATGGTTGTTCAATATAAATTTATTCAACTAAATCTCTATTATGAAAACATAATTTGCAATACATATAAAATATCATATATATCTTACTTTTTCTAATAAAAATAAGTATTATGTTAGTTCAATCCTTTCTACCATGGGAAAGGGCTCATCAAAATCAATGCCTTAAATCGGAGAGCACCCTTTACAAACAAGTTGTTCCTTATTTTTAATTAAATCACCTTTTTCATTAAATATATTTTAGAACACCCACTTTATTCCAATCACGTTTTTTTGGTAAATGTTCTCAGGTATTATTCTTCTCAAACTAATATTACTCTTCATCCATGGAATTAATCCACTCTTGATTCTCCATATCTTCTTTAACATCTCTTAGACCAAGCTTTGAATTTATGAAAGTATATGAAACTAACATTAAGGTTATTTTGAGTTGAACCCATTGAATATGATCACCAATGATGTTTTTCAATTCCAAACTCTTCCTCAGCATTGAATAAGATAAATTTAATTTTTCATCATAACTTTAGACAAGTGAGTTATAATCTTCATCTTGTATAGCTTCAACATTATTACTCTTATTAAACAATTTCCATGTTGCAAAACTACAACAACTTTGTCTTAACTTACTTTAATATCAATATTTGTCTATGAAAATTAATTATTAGAATGATAGGCAAAATTATATTTATTGATTCAATAATATTTCATATTTAATTAAAATAAATCCTATATCTTGTACCATTCAAGGGTATCTAATAATCGTTCCAAAAACACTTCTCTAAGTAAAATTCTCAAGATTATCACAACTAACATTGATAATACAGGGACTTCTAAACACTCTTAGGTATTTACAGAATGGGGTTTATTTTTAATACATACTATGAGGTGTTATATAAAAGTTTTTCTTATGGAAATATTCAATATTAATATAAGTTTTAGCTCCAATAAATTTTCTCTAAAAGAATTGAGAAGTATCATGTTCAATAAGCCTCATTTGTGATATCACAACCAAACCTCAATTTATTATATTAGTAGCATGATTTTGTTTTAGTGTGTATAGTATACTAAATTCATGATGAATTTCATTATTTTTAATATATTATGTAAGAATCTCATTTTCATATTCACCACCATTATCAGTTTTAATATTCTTCGCGTAATAACAACATTCCTTTTTAGTACTTCTCTTGAAACTCTCAAGCATTTTTTCGTCCTCTAACTTGTGATTCAAATAAAAAATACATTAAATGAAACTAAATTCACTATAAAAAAATAAATTAATTATTTACATAATTTTATTTATTTAACATCATCTCACATATATCATTAATAGATAAGTTCCAAGGGATCAGTTGAATGTACCTCAAATTTTTCAATACAAATTTTTACTCTTTCCTTTCTAAAAAAATTGATCTATATCAATATCTTCCTCCCATCATATGAAGGATTTCATGAATAATTTTTCTATTTATTACATTTCTCTTATTTCTTTAGCATATAAGTTCTAATAACTTGTTCGATAGCTGATTTTCTTCCATCAAGATATATTAGCATGAACCTTGTGCATCTCCAACATGAAACAAGTTTATCATGGTTCGTTATTCTCTCATAAAATCATACCAAAATTCATGTTTTTTAAGAATGAAACCATATCTTCTAAAAAAAATTATTGCTTTCATAAAAATGTTTTGAAACACTTAACATGATGTGTTTCATCCCACCAACAAACAAAGTGCTTCTAGATTTCAATTTTTCCTTCTTAATGATACCAGATACAATTCCATGGATTCCTAATGAATAATTATTAGAAAAGTAATTTTACCATCTTTATAATATTTTATAAATTATGATATTGGGGGTATAATTACATTTTAACACACACACACACAAAAAAAAGAAAAAAGGAAGGCCAGATTAAAGGACCCTAGAACAACTTGAGAGGTGAGGGGTGAATTAGTGTGTCAACCTTTTCTTTTAAAAATGATGGATCTTGTTCTCAAGTTGGTAGGAACCATTTAAAAATGTCATAAGAATTCATGAAAAGAGATATCCCAACAATTTTACTTACATTACCACAAAGGGCTACATTTAAGGGGAATACAATGAATGTGTGTCGGTTGTATCAAAGTCCACTAATCTTCACTAGCTATGGATTACAGTGGTTTGGTCAAAGTCACTCTATTCCAAGAACACTTCCTTATCAAAAGTTCAGGGATCACTCAATGCATCCCTTGGATCACTTCCATTAACTCCCTAAAGCTTAATACTCTGAGAGAATTCTAACTCAGTTCATCAACTTGAAGGTCGCTTCGATAGATAGGCATTAATTATTTGTATCTATCCTACATGAGACAATACATGAATAAAAGAACTAGGTAGATATACACTGGATACCCTATACACTTGAATATGATATTAAACACGTTAATTTTTAAAGCTCAACCCTTCATAGAGAACAGACCTTCGAAGGGAACACACCTTCGTAGAGTGCACTACTTTACATAGATCACTAGTCTGTAGAGCTCACTGATTCACAGAGCTCAAACCTCCCCATAGCTAGGACCATTGCAGAGCTTTTCCTTTACAGATTAAATACCTTCGAAAAGGTCAACTGCCTTTTTAGATCCCACTGCCATCACAAAGAACAATGTCTTTGCGGAACAAATTTCTTTGCAAAACTTACTACACCAACACGAAAAATCCCATCTTCACGAGGCAATAAACACTTTGAAGCATTGAATTTAGTTATGATGAAAGTAGTCATTTTGAAAAGAACAATCTTTAATAGAAAACTGGCTTCATGGAGTACCCTTTGATTCATGAAATCAGAGAGGTTCCATATTTTCTCACCTATGATTGTGCATAATAAATAGGTGTGGCCTCTTACATATAGGCATGGTCGAATGCAAAGCTCCACTTCATCAGGTGATATTTCTGAATCAGTCAAAATCAACTCTGTGATGATCCTTCCATTTGAAATGAACAACAAAAATTTGATGATTCTGCAAAGATTTCCATCAAACCCTTATTTCCACCACAATTATCTACATCAAACCCTTCATTCCACTGCATTGTTCAAATTCTCATGATCACAGAGTTCACCATCACCGATCATGATGCACCAATTTTCTATCGTTTGTGATGCTCATTGTAATCATAGAGAACACAACCATAATTATTTTATCCTTTTTGAAATATACTTCATATATCCAACATTCAAGAAAATCATTCCTTTAACATTATTTTGTTACACCTTTAAGAAAAACCTCTTTTCGCGATGGTTTCCATTATCCAAATTTTGGATCCCAAAATTTTGGAAAACACTGGGAATCGACAACACCTTCAATACTAATTTCAGCCTGAACTGTATGATATATTCCCATAAACACTTCCAAATCATCCATTAGTATTTCATGTAGGGATTGAGAACAAATATAAACCATGATTCATTTACATCAAATAATAACCTTGGTTCCAAAAATCTACCCCTTTGGGGTTTGTTGTAAATCTAGAGATAAATTCAATAGAGCTCTTACAAAAATCCAAACCTCAAATATTGAAACACATGAATAAGCTGATACAGCACTCTAAGTCTACGTGAGTACTGCTTGGTGTAGAAGACAGTAGAGAAGACATGAATATTTTTCTCATGTGTTCAAACATCCTTAAAATTCCCTCCTCTGTATCTCATTTAATTTCTCTTTTCACCATCTATCATGTAACCAGAAAAACATTTCATCCCTCATCCATTTCAACCTCCACATTTACACATTTTCAAATTTCACATTGAATTTATCCATTTCTCCCCCATTGTAAATAAACCCAAATAATGGAATTTGAACATTATAGATCTTAGAAAAGACTCCCCCTATATCTTATATCCCCATTAAACCTACATCACTTAAATAAATAGATTAATATAGATAAAACGATTTGGTTGAGGGGAAAATCAGCAACCTCATCATGCATTGGGAGGTGGCTATACACCAAGGTTCAACCAATGATTCTCAAACATAGTAGCAGATAATGGCTTGGTCAAAATATCCACCACATGCTCATCATTTCCCACATGATCCATTTCAAACATGCATTGGTCAAATTTTTCATTGATGAAGTAATATATAATTTAAATATTTTTCATCAGAAATGCTGAACTATATTCTTTATAGGATCGATCACATTCTTATTATAATTGTAAATCACCATTGGCAGTTTCACCTCATTACCAATGTCAGATAGTTGTTGCTTCATCCAAAGTAGCTAAGTGTAAACATTATAGTAGATATATATTCATCTTCAATAATACTAAGCTAAGTACATTCCTATTTCTTGATCAACTATCCCCACATTTCTTTTGAGGATAGAATGCTCCACGGCTGGAGGAATTTTTATCTACTACATCTCCAGCCCAGTCAACATCATAAAATACTGATAGTTCACTATCTCTTCTTGAAGCAAAGTATAGCACGTAATTATGAGTACCTTGTATGTACCTAATGATTATTTTCACTACATCCATATGGTTTCCTTCAGATTACTCTGAAAGTGGTCTACTAAGAATATTTCAAATACAACATCTGGTCATGTTTATACTTGGTACAATAATCATCCAATGATTGTCTTGTACATTGTGGGATCCAAAGAAGTACCATACTCATGATTTCCATGTTTTCTCCAACCTCAATAAGAGTCGACAATGGCGTGGAATCATGATTATTAAATTTTTTCTGCAGATCTCTTTCATACTTCTCCTAATAAATGAATTTGTTATATTTCTTTTAAATCACATACAGCCCTAAAATGTATATGATTTCACCAATCATTGAATTTTCAAATTCTGATTTCATGTGATTGGAAAATTCATCCACTGATCCCTGCTTGATTCTATCAAAAATAATATCATCAACGTACACCCATAATATAAAATGATACTTATATTAATTATTCACATAAAGATTTTGATTCACTCCTCCTCTTTTGAATGCATGATTTTTTTGATAAAAATTTAGTCGAGAGTACAATAATTTTAGTTCCTGTTTCAGTTCATAGAGATCTCTCTTTAATGTTCAAACCTTCATTTCATCATTCCCAAGCAGGAGACCCAACAATTTTTCAATGTAGAATTCTTTTTCAAGAACACCATTTAGGAATGATATATTGACATCCATTTGATATAATTTATACGCACATTGGATCTCCATGGCATGAAATAGTCTGATCAACTCAAGTCTTGACACCGAAGAAAATATTTCCTCAACGTCGATGCTTTAAATTTGTGAATATCCCTTACACACCAATCACACCTTTTTTAAAATCACATTACCATGATCATCATATTTTTTCTTAAAGATACAGTTCATATTAATGACATTGTGAACTTCAGGTGTCTTGACGGGACCCCATGTCATATTTTTGTCAATATAATCTAACTCTTCATTTATATATTTTACCCATGATTCATCTTTTACAATTTCATATAAAGATTGTGGTTCCACAACTGATAGGAACATATAAATTATTCTTCCTTCTCCTTGTCTTTATTGGAACATTACAATCCCCACTAATGTTGAATTGATCAATCTATGTTGTTTTATTTCTCTAGTGAGGTTCAGTCAAAATATTTTCATTATCACCATCCATCAATTTATTTACCTTATTGTTTTGGATGAAACATTTACTTTTGAAAACACAAAAATATTTCAAATAGGGATTCCTTCCATGATATGACACTTATAGTGTATTTATCTCACCCATATAAAGACCTATTTGATTTTTAATATACACTTCCACTTGAATGGACTCTTTCCAATAATGTCGAGAAATACGGCTCTCAATCATCATAGTTCTTGGCATGTTCTTCACTTGTTTATTATTTTTCCCAACAACTACATTTTATTGAGGGGTTCTCACAACATCCACCTCATGTTGTATCCCATATTATTTTAGGTAATATTCAAACTCAATGGATGTGTATTCCCCACCATTTTCATACCGCAACACTTTGATCGTCTATCTAGTATCATTATCAGAAATTCCATGATATGTTTTCATGCAATCAAGTACGTGTGATTTCCTATGTATAACCATCAGACATGCAATTATTCTATAATATTCTATGAAAAAGAAGAAGTTATCTTCTCTATGAGTTCCAATGAAATTTATCAGACCATGTACATCTATATGGATATGATCAAGAAGTTTTGATTCCCTTTTCTTCTTTAAATGATAGGAACTTCAGACCAGTTTCTCCCATATGATAGAATCACAAGACTTTTTCTGTTCACACATCAAGTTAGGGATATAAATGACTATCTTTATCTTAGATATCTTTTCCATGCCTTGTTGATTGATATGCCCCAACCATCGGTGCGAAAATTTATTCTATTCTTCAACTTTTAGACAAAAAATATTCTCTTTTCTATCTACCTGATATGTTTCCATCTATTTTATAGCCTTTCATGGGATATCTTTCCCTTTATAGTGCATCCCTTCTTATTAAAAGTAATTTTAGGTCTAGAGTAAGAGAGTTGACTCACACTGAGGAGATTTTCATGAAAACCATCCACATAAAGGAATTAAGGATTCTTTAGCTCTCTATTTTCTACCTCAGTACTTCCCCTGCTTTTGATCTTCAAATCCCAATCATTACCGAACCTCAATGTTCCATCGAACTTTTTCTTAACATTACTCTATAGTTCAACATTACTGGTCATGTTGTATGAACATCCACTATCAAAAATCTAGTTGATGTTGTTCTTTGTGTTTTGGGGGAGAATTTTTCAAGATTGTTTTCTTATTTTACACTTATCATTCCATGAGATAATGGATTGGGTGTAGGACACTGATGGGATTTTAATTATCTCATGTATTTCCTTGGGTTCCTCATATTCATACACTTATTCCAAAAGAGAAAACCTATTTGAGATAGAAACACCTTCTAGTTGGCGAGTGTTCATCTGTCACTAAGTGTTGTATGGATATCTATTATCATTCCTCTACCTACAATGATTAACTTTATAGGAAAAGTTAGAATAATGAAAATAGTATCCATAGAAACTATTTATTCTATAAGATGTAGGATATTGATTTTTTATCTTTAACTAAACTCTTACGTCTTCCCCATTTAGATATCTCCTTACGTCTACACAAAATGACATGGTATGACCTAAATATCCAAAGAACGAAAATTTTATGAGAAGAAATCACTCTTCTATTTCAACTCACGTATTCTTCCTTGGAGAAATTATATGAATGAACATATTTTTTGGAAGCCTGAGTATAATCATCTGTTATCCTTTTAGTTTTATTTAAGGGTTTCTTTTTCAGAAATTTCGGTTACTTTTCAACATGATCAAATTTCATCCTACCTTTATTATAATCCACATTATTTGTAGCATTTGATTTTTTAGCGTCATAACCGATTCCACTATTTCCCATGAATTCAGCTCGTTGATCTCTCAAAATATTTTTAAATTCTATCAGAACCACATTTCCCTCTCTCCAACATCTTATCATTCAAGAAACTTCTAAACTATATTTTCATCATTTCTTATTTTTAATTTTAATCACTTTTGAATTTACTTATAAGATTAAAAAATACTTCTTCAAGGCCATTAATAGTTTTGGAATTTTTCTCTATTTTCAAGGAAAGGTCATTAAAGACCTCATCCTATTCTTTGATTCTAATATTTTTTTCCACTACATCATATATGCTATTATGTATTTATAAATGAAATTTCACTAGCTCTTCCAATCATTCAATTTAAGCCTCATGTTGATAAACAAACTCTAGTGATTCTTCCATAATTTCTTTCCACACAATGTATCTCTTTCATTTATTCTCATGCTTACTAAAATCATCTGTACGTTCCAACTTCTGATCAAAGCTAGTTTTCAAATGATTCTATCTAGTTTTATCTTTTTATGGTTCTGACTATTAAATGTTAGGCATTATGGAAGAATCATTTCTGGTTTTATATTTTGGTTCTTCTTCATCACAAATTTTTTTATCGTCATCTTCCTCTTCCTAGAAAAAGATCTTGTACTATAATTTCTTCTTAGTTTTGAAGTGTCTCTTTTTGGAAAAACATTTTTGAGGCTTCTCAATGTTTTTAGCCTCAATTTCTCTATAATCAAACATTCATGAGAACTAAGATTCAATGTTCCTAACTCTGCCACAAAAAAAACAAGCCAGAGGTAACTTACCGTAAATTTGACTTTTACCTTCTTCAAAATTATTTTAAATGAGAGAATGAATTTTTTCCTCATCATCTTCAACACAAAAATATCCTAAAGTTTTAAGTTTTTACATGGATTTGAATTCCATTTCCATGCTTACATGAGTCGTAGCATCTCTTAGTTTGACTCTAATCTCATATTCCATGAGGCTTTATATAATATCATCTAGAGAAAGTTTAGAAAGATACCTTTCCTCAAGAGATGACACCTTTGTATTGTAAAGGGGCGGAAGTATTATCAATATTTTAATTACAATATCAATGTCTTTTATTTCTTCACCAAGATCTATAATTTCTCTTACCACTTCAGTAATTCGATTGTAGAAGGAATATATACTCTCATTAGGATGCATCTTTAGATTTTCAAACCTATTGTGACAGAATTTTAGTGTTTCAACATTAACATTGTTGTCCCCTTCATATATATTTTCATGTATCTCCAGAATTTACTTGGATGATGTGAAAATTATTACATTTAAATAGATATGATCATAAAGAGCTATAGTGAGAGAATTCTATTCTTTAGCATCTGCATCAAGCAGTTTTCTATCTGTTTCTGTCATAGAAATCCCTTTCAGATAAGTGAATTGTATTCCTTTCATGGTAGAAAATAGGAATTACATTCTTAGATATCCTAAAAGATATCTCATTATATCTTACAAATCTATAAGTTACTTCTATCTAAGAGGAGTAATCCCCTAATATTAGCTAAATTCTCTATGTCGTTAAAGGAAATATCTAATACTAGCAACCTTTACCATATGATACCACTTGAAGGACCTCGGAACACACAGAGAGGGGAGGGGTGAATCTGGGAGTCAAAGTTTTCATTAAACTAATAGATCTTGTTCCCATGTTGGTAGAAACCAATTAAAATTTTCAGAAAAATGAATGAAAATAGAGAGCACAACAATTTTACTTGGTTCACAACAAAGGTATATAGACAAGGATCCATGGATGATAGTGTGTTAGTGGTATCAGATTCCACTAATCTTTACTATTTTTGGATTACTAGGGTTTGTTCATAGTCACTCTATACCAGACACACTTCGTTTATAATAGTTTAGAGATTTCTCAGGTAATCGCTTAGATCACATCCATCGACTCCCCAAGCTCACTGCTCTAAGAGAAGTCTTACTGAATTTATCAACTTAATGGTAGATTCAATAGATTGGCATTGAAGTCTTTGTCTCTCTCTTGAATGAGACACTTCTTTCATTAAAGACTTAAGTAGATGCACACAAAAAATCCTATACACTTGAATATGATATTTGAAATTTTCCTTCACAAAGAACAACCCTTCACAAATAACACACCTTTCCAGAGCACACTACTTATCAGAAATCACTACTTCATAGAGATTAACCCATCGCAGAGCTCTGGGATTCGTAGAGAAAACACCTTCACAAAGCTCAACTGGCATTACAGAACCCACTTTTGTCAAAACACACACTGCCTTCATGGAACAACTATCTTTAATAATATCGCAAATCCTATATGGAAAATCCCATATTTATGAAGTAATCAGCACTTAGATGTATTTACTTTGGTCAAGAATAAATTATTCTTTTCAAAAAGCACAAGCTTTCAAGACAACTGGCCTCACAGAGAACCCCTTTCTTCACAAAAATCAGATAGATTTTATATTTTACCACTCATTTTTGTGTGTAATGATGATGGGTGGCCTTTTATTTATATACATGGTTGAACGGGGAGCTACGCCTCTTCTGGTGAAATTTATAAATCAGTAAAAATCATTTCCATGACATTACTTTCATTTTCAATGCACCACATAAATTTGACATTGCTCTAAATTTTTCTATCAAACCCTTTATATTGCCTCAATGCTCTCCAAAAAACCATTTGTTCCACCATAATGATCAAATTCTTATAATAGTAGAGTTCACCATCACTGATTGCGATTCACCAATTGTCTATTGTATGTGATGCTCATCGTAATAAAAAAGTACACCATCAAAATTCTTTAATCCTTTGTGAAACACACTTCATGAATCCCATCTTCACAAAACTCATTCCTTTGCCTTGGTTTTATTAGGCCTTAAAAAAACCCTCTTTTCACGATGCGTTCCATTCTCCAATGTTTGGACCCAAAATTTTTAGCAAGAACTGGGAACTGACTCCACCTTCAATACTACTTTTGATTTAAACAATATGATCCATTTCCTTGAAATAAACATGATAATCCATTGTTATTCCATGCAAGTATTGAAAAAACACAAACAATGCTCCATTAATTGTAAATAATATCCTTAGTTCCAACACATATACCCTAGGGGATATCCGACCAATCAACCTTATTTATTTTGTATATGGATCTTATGAATAGTGGGCATGAATCCCATTACACAACCTAAAAACCCAATGCAACGTCATTCATGTATCATCCTGAATGTGCCACATGGCATGTATCATACTTATTTCACTTCTTGGAAACATCAAGCCTGGGAAATTGCCTTCCTGCATCATCGTCTGCATCACCACATGCATAGTACTATAATAGTACCTACACCAAACATGAATTTTACCCATAACATCATGGATGCCAAGAAGGATCATTTAACACTCAAGTAGAGACTCTTAGTCTTTTTTAATCATTTAAATACTTGAAAACCCTCAAATATATTGTCATATGTCAATAACACCAACTATATAATATCTATGGTTATTATCCTTTTGTATATTTAAGAGAAATTACAACAACTAAGTCCTTCTCCTATATTTTTCCATCCTTAATACACAAATTTTGAGATTTCATACAAAAAAAATATCGCGTCAGTGACATAATAAGATATCCTTTTGAAATATTTCTAGCATGATCAAAACTTTCAAAAATTGTTTCTTGAGGTTGTAATCTGTTTTCAATCTTCCAACTAACTTTCTCAACTTTTCTTATTTGATTATGTTGAATCCCCTCAAAATTTTTATTCAATTCCTCCAAGATTCATTATAGTTCAGATGATTTAAACAATACATCTTATCTCAATACCCAAATCATTAGTTCTAATATCCATAGAAAGTTTAATTTTCTTTGTAACTTTTTTACTTTTCATTTTTTTATAACTTTTTCCATCAACAATCTTATCATATACCATGTAACTTATTTATATACTAATTTTTTTATAATATCTCAGAATATTCTCATTCTAACTATATTTATTCATAACCTTAATAAAATTTTTAATAGTGCTAACTATTGTTTCAAACATTGAAATATTATAAAATTTAGGTTTCCCATCTTTGTTAGTTTTGGAAACATAAATTTTATTTTTAACATGATTATTCTTATAAATAATCATCAACCTTGTTGTTAACCTCTAATGATGATTTATATAGATCCATCTATGGCTTAAATTTTATATAACTTTCATCATCTTCTAAAGGTTATGTTTTGAATATTTTTTATTCCATAGTCAACTACAAAAGGGTTTCATTGAACTATATAAAACCATTTATATATTACCTTAATATTTTCTTTCAAGTTTGATGTTGAGGTACTTTTCTTTATCTAGTAATTCTTTAGATCTTCAGTATCTTTTATAAAATTTGAATTTTATTTTAGAATAAATTATGTATTATATTTTAAATGATCTTATTCCATACAATTATTGTTTTACTTCTGTATTCTAAAAATCTTTTTAAGACATTTTATCAACTCTATTTTAAGAATAAACTCTTGTTGAGTCTATACTTACTCTTATAAAAAATTACTTATTTCATTACTCGTGATCATTTCATCATTATCTTTTTTATTAATTATTTTTTAGGTTGCATAATCATTTTAATTTTCAACTTCCACTTAAATTTCATCATATTCATCTCATTTGGACCAAAATATTCTCATTTTATGTTTAGATAACTTCTTACATATTCTATTTAAATAATATTTTTATTTTTACACCTTCTTCATAATAGATCTTCTTGATATTCCACATTCTTCATCACTTCTTTTATCTTCCTTTTTATGAGGATAAAATGGGAAAAATATCTAATTGATCTAAATCTATAACACTTTGGTGGTAACTTTACTTCATAATTACTTTTGCATGTTTTAATTTTTTTAAAAAAATACATAAAGTCATAAAATATTTTACTAACCTCATCTTTCGTTTCAGATTCACTAAAATATTCCTTGATAAATTTCATATATTTTCCTTTCATATCTTATTTGAAGTAAATTTCCCAATCAAACTTTTCTTTTTTTTCTGATAGCCTTTTCTCCTATAAATTCTTATGTGGAGATAATAAAATATAGATCATCCAGAGAAGGATTAATAGGATAAATATCTTCCAAATATGATACTTTAGTTTAAAGTAAGTAAAAAATAATACTTATAATCTTTTCATCAATTTTTTAATCTTCCAAATTTTCATTGATAAATTTTATTGTGTTTATAAAATCATTCACCCCTTTAAATATATCACCAAGAGATTCATCATCAACCATATTAGTATCTCCATACATTAATATCCAGATATATATATTTTCTTCATTCAATTTCATATTTCCTCTAAAAATTATCTTCAACTTTTCCAAGATGCATTTATATTTTCCAATAACTTTAACCCTCACAAATTCACATTTAGAGAGAAAATAATTTTTGGAATTTCTAGATCACCTTTAATTCTCAAAATTCATCTTATCAACAGATGTTACAAGAGGACCCTCAGGAAGATGATGAAACAAAGAGATATGATAAGTAAAAATTATATCCTTTCAGATATGATTGATATTACCAATGAAGAAAGGAATACTATTATTGTTCTTATAGTTATGAAAATCCATGGGAACCTTTCTTTTCTTCAAACATAATTATGTATTTGATGAATGAAACCTTAAGGTCTAATAAAACATTATAGAACCAATTAGGATCTATGTAATTAATGAGAGGGTGAGGGGGTGAATTGTTGATCTTTTTTTTGTTTTATTAATTAAGAATTTTTTTCCTATGCTTAGTAAGAAATAGATCTCATAGAAAATATGAAAACAATCCCAACCATTAGAATATAAGTATTTGAAAATTGTAATAATTAATAAGAGTATCCAATCCTTGTTATGGTTTGGATGTAATTCATGACCACAAAAACCACTATAAAATAATACTTTTAGTGGTTATAGAAAACAGTGAATATCTATTTACTTGCATAAAGCTAGAGTAAATTGACAATGTATATACTCCTTATGTTGGTAAAAGGAAAAACAATGTTTTGTAACAACTGTAATAACATTCACCAACATGAATTGATTTATTTTCATTTTTCTTCTTGAACTTTTTTGACACATTCCATTACTACATGTAAAAATTTCTCCATTTCACATTCTTTCATATCAGTGAGAAGGAACCCTATTCAATCCTATAATAGTTTTTATAGTATTTTAATATGGTATACTCTATCCAAAAAGTTCATATGATATACTATATTTGGTTCTTTTGTATATTGATACCAATCTAATTCCTTGTTTTTTCAATTGGATTAGACCCCTATCTTTCTAATACCAACTAACGTCCAGTTTGACTAATCTTGTTTTCACTCTAATTATATGATACCAACTGATAGGATGCCTAATACGGTATCCTTAAAACAGATGCCTCTCAAATTTTTTTATCCGATCGTCCGAATAATTATATATCACTTTTCCTAGATACTAAATTATACAATGACCCCTTGGTTCACAGACCCCATTTATATATTCATTTTCTCTTTCAATTTTTAGGGTAAGGAACAAACATCAAATTCAAATTTATTATAAAATATTTAAGTATACACACAAGCTATTTCAACAAATTCCAACATTCATTGTTCCAAAAAAACATGAACTCTATTTAAGACCCAAAATCAATGAATCCATTTAAATATTCCATATATCTCAGTGAAAATAATTATTTTTCACTTCTGTATAATTAGGTCACTGAACGACGTGCTTAGTGTCGTCACATTTAATATATTTATGAAATATTAAAAAATAAAGTTGGTTCTTATAATTTCCCATTAGATATAATTTCATAACAATATTTTTGCTGATTAATGTCCAATTGGTGTTCCAGAACATCCTCATAGGAACATTTTGGGAGTTTTCAATAGACCCATCTCCCTTTTGGTGGCATACATCATAAATATTTTATTATTGCCTTCATTAGGAAACATAAGTCTTATGAACTTCATATGAAATTATCATTAAAATAGAAACATCCATTAGTGTTAGTTTTTTTTTTGAAAAATATCATGGTTCAAAACACCTATCATTAATAATCATTGGTTTTTTATAACCATCATATTTTTATGCATTGTCGATTAATGTGTTGTGGTTTTTTGGATGTTCAGTGGTTCTATTGATCCTTTTATCATCTGTATTTGGAATAGAATTTGAAATGACCATGAAAATTTATATAATAGTTTTTTAATAAAAAATTATTTATAGTTTGGTGGTGTATAAAACTACAATAAAATAAAATTCAACTATTATTATTCTTCTCATTACTATATATTTATGGTGGTCCAAAACATCTTTGATAATATAACTGGAAATGTTTTACAGGAAATTACCATAAGTAGTAATGTTTATCACCACCAAAAAATCTTTTACAGATGGTTTAAAGAATTTATAGATAGTTTTACAATGATTATATTCAGTTTAATCAATAGTTACATAATTACTAATAGTTTTTTAATTTTATGTTGGTTAAAACCCCTGCTAATTATAAAAAACAAAACAGTCATTAACCCCTAAAATAAAATTCCACCTCTAAGTATAAAAATACACATAAGATTATAATATATATAATTTAATAATTTCAATGGTCAAACAAACAATAAAAATATAACATCCACATACATTCAAAAAATATATAAAAATACAATATATCAGTTAAATGCTGCAAAAACAACATATATTGGTTTCTATGAAAAATAAAACCCATAAAAAGATGAATATAACAAAAATTATACTCTTATATTTCATGTTGAATTCCTCTGCATGATATATTATCTTAATTTCCATACTATCTATTAGCTTCCACATCATCTAGTGCCAACATTAAATAAAATTCGGGATACAAAATATTTTTAATGAGATGATACATAAAACTATTTAAAAAATTAGTATAAAAATATAAACATAATAAAATACCATTATTAGATTTATTATAATTGTTGTGTATCATATTAGGGCTTCAATTTATATAGTAATGATGCTAGTCATACTCTAAAATAACAAACCGAAGGCACTCCCTATCAGTGCAACTTCATTGTCTCGACCTATCAATCATGACAAATATTCCTATAGTCTATTATCAAGAATCACAGTTTTATTCTTTTATTATATATCATTGGTACCAATAACATTACTCCAAGATATAGTATACATCATCATAGTGAATTAATAGTGATGTCTCCCAAAGTTCTGTGAGGGGGATGGTCCAAAACCTATCCCTTGAACCTGACTAACATGATCCTTGCCCAAACAATTGGAAATAGAATCATTGCGAGAGACTAAGAATGACAGTGAATGTTTTTATCCCATTCCTAATTAATTATTTTCTAAAAAAATAAAAAATAAAATATATATATTTCTTAAAATATAATATTTTTATATTCTTCTCACTATCTGGAGTAGGTGATTTTATGTAACTTCGATAAGATTTATTGTCCACATAAAACTACAACTCGTTTCAACCAACCCCAGGAATAACTTCCTTCACCTATCTAAATAAATGAAAAATGGAAACTATAAAAGTTAAACTTGTTAAAATTAAACAATAATATATTTAATAACTACCTATACTGAACTTATAGTGTGTGGAATAGCTCACCTCTCCCAGTTTGATTATTTTAATATGAAAATTCTTAGAACAAAATGTAATTATTAGTAAATGATAAATTATTTTTAATAAAGTATGATATATGTAATAAGAAAATAGAAAATACCTTCTAGTATTAAAAATATTTCATACCCACAAAGGACTTCTACTTATCTCGATGTTTTACATAATGTACCTTTTTACACCCAATGGGTAGGCAAGGAGGAGTTACATAACTCACACTATAACCTATACATAAATTATTTCCACTTTCCCCCAATAATTTCAATAAACATTCATGCACAACCATATCATGCACATCAAAATGAAAAATCATATTCATATTAGATATAAAAAAATAATTAAATTGACATTTGATCATAATAATTGATAAAAAGGAAATGCATATGGATTTTAAATTTCATTCAATTATTTTTCATAAATATAATTCTTAAAACAAGTTTAAATATGTCACCATTCATGATATGTGATGGAAAGGTATTTCATATCATATGATAACTGACCCATGATCTACCCTTATAATCCTCTGAAATCATATGTAGAAACTTAAAAAATGTAAAATTTCACAACTACTTTTAAGTTCCCTTTATAATAATTTATTTTGTATTCATGTTCAATATTACATTCTAATTTTCTAAATATGTTAAGTAAATATATTATAAAATTATTATATAGATGTAAAAAATTATCTTTACACATTAAATATTACATACCAATAATGGTGTCCCTCTATTACCCTTTTGATGGTAATTGTGGTACCATATGCTTAGCGGATGATAATTTATTGACTAATCCACCCAACCCTTCTAATATACTTATAGGATAAGGTGATGTAGTTGAATTATGGTGGTTGTATGATAAACATGAGATCATGAACAATAGAATCAAATGATATAAAGGGGAGAAAATAAAAAATATGGAACATGCATGATGTAGGCGGGAGGATGTATAAAGGTTCATTTGAAACTGAATGATTTGTGTATGATCAACTAATATCATTAAATCATTTTTTTCTTATCATTACTATATCAAAAAATGATACAAAATGAGTTAAACATGATATACAACATAAAAAAGAAAATTATTTGAAGATTTTGTACATAGATAATTAAATTACTGTATTATAAATAAATGAATAATAGATAAGTTAAAGGGATCGGCATGAAATAAATTAATTCTTCATTGTACATATTATTGTTATTATCAATCATTAATGTTATTTTATAATATTTACCCTCCCTTTACAAAAAACTTGTTTCAATATCATTATGGATTGGTATATAAATATCTTATTATTTATGAGGTTTTATGTGACAAAAACATTGTTTTATGTTCATAACTAATATCATACAAGTCTCTTGGTTTGACTTAGACTAAAAAATTGAATCCTTATTTGACTCTTCTATCCATAGAATATAATATTATATCTTGTGAATCCAAAATATATGTACCAATTTATTCACATTCACCAATATCAATCAGTCTTGATAAGTTAACATAATTAAATAGAAATAAATCTTTCCTTATTCCACTATAAATATAGTCCAACGTGTATTTGAATAACATAATTTAAAATTTCAACTTATACATTAATTTAACAATATCAATCAGTGTTCATCCCAAGTCTAGTAATTTTTTTATATGATTATATTTTGTATTTTTATATTATCTTCTCACAAAAGTTATTGAAACTTAAACCATTAATATTGAAATCATCAAATGAAATGAAATTCTTAGAATGTTTTTATCAAATTATCACAAATCATGTAGCACTCCATCATGATTATCAACAAGCATTATATAAATGTATAAAAAGAATTATTAAAAAAAATTAAATAAATATAATTTTAATATTAAATTAATTAAGATCTTAGAATATGTGAAAATCAATCAATAATGTCTTTTCTATTATATTTTCTTGTCTATTTCTCATTTCCTAATTGAATTCAGAGTTGTCTCTTTATTTTCAGCTTCAATTATTCAATAAAAAGATATGAAATAGCTCTATTGAGTAACATATATCTATGTTCTTAAGTGAACAATATTTTTATGTATAAAACTGATCATATTTTCTCAACATGATAACCCAACACTATAGAGTTTGTTGAATTACTATAGTATATCAATTGGTTTATGTTATCATAAACACATCCAACTAAATTTAATCATATCTAAATATTATATAAACACCTTAAACAAATTTGAGACACACTTCCACTATATAAATTTTAATAATTTATCCTTCATACTGATATTTGTTTATAAGAAAACATAAAATGAAATATATAACTAATGAAAAAAAGTAACAAAGCATAATTTTCCATAAATGTAAGGAGTTTGACAATTTTAATGTAGTATTCTAAAAACAATTAATAGAACAATACATCTATAAGGGATATATTAATTGATAATGTATGGGTCCTCCTAAGTTAACTTCCTCATTCAAATGGATAGTTTGATGAATCATCCAAATGAAAAATGATGGGAGAAATATTATCTACAAATGAAAATGTATCTTTTAAAATAATTTGAAAATATTTTCAATCTCAATATGGTATATTTTTTTCTCATAATGTTTTCTGAAGAATGTGAAAAAATACATTACAATTTTTGTTATTTTATCAAGTAATAATTTATACAATGAAAAAGTTAGAAATTTATTCACAAAAATATGTGAGTGGTGAATTTTAAGTCCATTTAAATTATAATGTTTCATGTCAACACATTATAAAATGTTACTGGAATATCCATAAGGTAGTTTCACATTTTTCAATCTTCAAAGGAAAACATATTTTTCTTGTGTTTTCAATGGAAAAACTGTAGTATGATAATTTCCATTATCATTTTCCCATATATGACACATTATAATCACTTATTCCATGTATTGTTAAGAATTAAGATGATATTTTGATTTTATCTACTCGCTCAATAATATAAATACCAAATTACCACATACATTTTTTCAATGAGCCTAATTTCATGACTATGAATTAAAAATTGAAATTAAAAATAATGTATTTTAAGAAATATACATTGTTTCTTCTTTTGTTTGGTACCAACTATATCTAATAATCTCTGAAATATTTTCCCATAAACATTAAACTGACACTCTTTATGAAATTATGTATCAACAATTGATAATTGTGACATGATTTCTAACCTCATAACAATTTGGGAGTTGTATTAAACAAATTTTTCCATTAAATCCTGACTTTTTAAACTAACATCTAGGAGATGAATCCAATAATTGATGATGAAACATGAAAAACCACATTCTAATATACAATAATCTCCAAAAAGTGAATACAAAGTTACAAACTGGACATGCCTAAAGAATTTATGGGTTCTAACTATACAAGATTCATAATCTAAGATAATCATTAATCATCAACATTAGAGAAGAATGAATTGTGGACATTTTGGTTGTTGATTTATCATATATATGTACACCATTTTCCAAAAAGCTCTAACATTTAATCTCTAAGTGGTTAATGATATACATAGATTTCATTTCTAGGAATTTATTTTCTTATAATTATCATCCATATAATGAAATAATTTTGCTGAAAACACATCCATAAAGTCTACTTTAATGGATCAAAGTTACTGTCCATATACATTATGTTGTAATTAGTCTCTTTAATAGAGTAAATATATTTGTAGATAATCACAAATTCACATTTTTGGGATTTAAATATAAATTTAGATGAAATTAATCAAATTATTTCTATTCATTCTAATATCTAGGAGGAAATATAAACCCATCATTACAGTTTTGTATAGAATTCCACTTCATTTTGTCTATAATTTTAAAAGACATGAAAAATATTTGAATTATTTATTTTAATAAAAGGTAACATAAAACCATTGTAGTAGTTTTATTTATCTTCTTAAATATAGTTTTATCATTTATAATTTCATCATGATTGACCAATCTCCATCTAGATATATAAAATATTTTCAACTAAATATAAATCTTCTCCTCAATACGACACGATTTCATTGGGACAATAATGTTTCTCTATATAATTAATATTGATTTCATTAATGAATATCTTAATCTCCTAAAATAATTGAATAATCTTATCTTTAAAAAATGAATCATGAAGGGAATACAATATAATTGACATTTCTTTTTCTATAGTTCCACACAAGCACTTGATATAGAACAACTAACACAAGAAATAATATTTTTATATTACATAACTCTTTCATACAACTCTTGATTTCATTATTCTAGTAATTCATCCCCAAATTTAATTTCTTAGTCACCATATTTCTTATAATAGTCTCTAGAAAACCAGAAAGTGGCTCTACTAATATGTTACAATCTTCACTGTTCTTTTTAATGTTGAAAAATCATTAATCAGGTAAGGAATCTCAATTGGTGGTGTACACTGTTCTTCACGACATTTGTTAGATTTTTAAATTTCTAAAATTTCTAATTCCTCATACCAAATCCATCTAATATATTTATAAACAAATTATTTCAATATAAAGTGCTTATAAACTTCATGTATTTTAAACAACTGTATGAAATTATAGTAAGGACAAGTACATTTTATTCTTCTTTATATATATCAATTTTCAATTTCAAAATATAAAAACACCTCAAACCACTTAATATATGGAGTTGTATATCCGGGAATATTAATCTAAATTTTTTCCAGTGGAAGGATATTTGTAAATATATATATAAAAAACGTAAAACAAATTAATTAAATAATATTATGTTAAAAATATACAGAATTTTATATAATATTAAAACATTAATATCAAAAAAATAGCATTTTAAAATTTTTCAAACATAAAATAATTATAAATAGTTTTGATATAAAATAATCATTATTAATCAAACCAACCTAAAGAATTTATATATATTTGTATACAAAATATATAATACATAGACATTTTAATGGAGTTAACTCAAATGTTTATATAATTTGATATTTCATAGATTAATTAATCTATAAGAGATCATTGAATAATAGAAAACACATATTTTTATAAATGAATATAAAGTAGGGTAAGTTTATTTACATGGTCATCTATATATGATGGTAGATAATTTAAACATGTCTATGCATACACAGACATTTCTAAATTATGTATTACCAAATTTTATAACATCTTGGTTTTAATTCAATGATGTTGGTACCACTAAAACCAAAAGCTGAAATAAGGAATCATGAAATGTTCACTCATAATTCATAGTTGGTTTGGTATTACTGAACTAAATGGTAATAATTTCATTGATATAAAATTTTCATGTTGTTATCCATAATATGGTGTTTATAAAATAACAACTTTTTCAGGGGTATTTTTGTAGAATTATTCCATATTAATGAATATATATAATTTTATTTGATAAAAGATACCAATATAAGGTGACATTTACTCTTCTTATCAAAAAAAATTCTAAATGGAAATAACATCTCCCAAGGGTCATTGTTTTGGTATGACAATAACAGTGAAATAACATGGGATCAAGGATATTGTACAAGAAAATATTTTCTCTAGTGTTTTCCCTTTATATCATTATAGATGTTTGAATAAAATTTTACACTATAAATTCTATTATTTAGTGGTTTCAAGAAGGAATTAAATAATAAGTCACCACATTGAAGGATATATTCTAATAGAGGGTTGAAAATGATTATTAACCATGTTATGCATACTATGACTTTGATTGATAACCATTGCATGGTAGTGTAGAAAAATGTGTAATGAAAATATTTCCCATGAATATTTGAGAGATTCAAAGATATGATTATTTAAGTATACAATGGGAATGGTCTCTTTGGATAAATTATATAAACTTTTAATGGTAAAGATAAGATTAACTTGGCCTCTAGGTAAGGATAACACACAAATGTTAAGAAATTGGTCTATAATAGTTGAAGTACTAAGTGATTCTTGTTGGAATAAAAAACACTATTTTTTCCAAAATAAAATTATCGAGTGGGGATTTCTTATTAGAAGGTTCATTATAAGGGGTTGATGTTTAGGAGGGGAGGATACATTACAGACTTGATGTGAGGTGTATTTATAATTGAGGACGAGTTTCTAGATAGGATGAAAAGTCATTGAGGAGTTTCCACTATGAACAAGACATTTTAGGGAATCATGAAATGGTAAAGGAACAAGGGGTGGGTGTCTATGCTATGATATGAACTCTTATTTAGTGGTGTTTTATTAAAAAAACTACTAATAAATATGTCTTTGTAAGTGGTGATTTTAAAAACACAACTAAAAATTAAATATTAACAGTAAAAAAACACAATCCTTAAAAATGATATATATTTATATTTTTCTTATTAGTAGTATTTATATAATACAACTACCATGAAACCACCATTAATTAGTGTTTTTAATATAGTGAGTTCATTCTATAACATCATACGGTTACTTCAATCTGATTAAACAATATTAACATTACATAATATCGGAAGTTTTTTTACAATTACATCTAATTCACTTCATAAACATGAAAAAATTATTTTATCTGATCAAATTCCTCAATGGTGTCTCTTTAAAACTTTGAAAACTTTCTCAAAATAGAAATATTCATAAATTTCCATTTGGTGAAATTATATTGTTCCATCTTCAACTAGTAACATTAGTTTTGTTAACATCCTAAAGCTTCATATTCTAGTCATTGTACAAGTGTACCTCAATATCCCCTCATGTATATAATCTTAAATAATGAGATATTTTAGTACACATGATATTTACCACTTTAATAATAGTAAATAATAAAAATATTTACATTACTTAAAATTCTCTCTGATAGTACATAAAAGTAGAGTTGGGTAAACATTTATTGAAAAACTACGACTAATTACACATGACCTGTAAACTTCATCCTCCAAACTTGGTCTGATTGACTTGAGGCAATAAAAATTTTATGATTACCTTTAATGAAATTATCAAAAAAAATTAGACATTTATTTAATTAAAAAATAGATAACACATTGAGACAACCTTATTCCTATAGATTCTTCTTAATATATCTCTAGAAATCTTGGTCCCAACAAGTATGTGTGTGTGTGTTTTTATGTATGTAATTTTTGTTATAAATATATTATATTTTTTTATATATTGAGAATTATATTAAAACCAAAAGTAGGTAAGATAAAGACTACATGATAAATAGTTTATAAGTAACACATAGACACATGGGAAATAAATGGTGTATCCACCATGCTCACTAAGTGAACATCATTATTTTATTATATAAATAAAATATATGGGGTTTCTCTATTGTATTCTTTAATAAAATAAATCATTTTTTGACGTAAATTTTCTTTGAATGTCATGATTCTGTGGTTTTGGGGACAATAAATATCGATAAAAATTTTATTTTTGGTATTTTTGATATATAAAAATATTTCTTCAAGTTGAATTAACTTGAAAAAATAATGATATTAAAATTTTATATTTTTTAAGATTAAAATGAAATAGTTTCTCATATTGGGTCATTTGTTTCTAAGAAGATAAAAACTTTTATTAAAAAATATTCTAAACATGAACATTAAATTGGAAAATTTTATGAATATTTTTTTGATAACTATGGATCATGATAAAATCCTGGTAAAACTTAAAATCACTAAGATATATATTTTAATCCACTATGACAAGTTTTTTAACTCGGTAAATGTTTTTGAAAAATACTAGATACCAATAAACTATGATAAAACATTAATGTGTTTACTAATATATGATATTCAATGAGTAATATAATAATATAATGTACATTTTGTACTTATGAGTTGGAAAACGTGATATGACAAATTAGTTCACATGATAGTGTGTTACATTATGTGACATAAATCATTATAGGTATCCAATGTGATATAGATTGTATTTTAGACTATATGTGAGTATTCGAATGGTTCATTACACACTGTGAAAAGATAAATGACTTATGAATGATATATATTGATATATCATCTCTATAAAAAAACAACTAAACTATGATGGTTTTTAAACGTTTTTTGAAATGGTTAATATTTTAAAAAAAATTATAATGGTGTTTTAATAAAACTACTATTTTATTTGAAATAGAAAATGAAGAAACATATAATGTTGGTTTCAATCGAAATTACAATTAACATGAATATATAATTGGTTTATAAGAAATCACTACTATATGTTTTAAAAACAAATTAACCCCAATCATTTCATATGTTCTCTTTATTAATTAACCCAATCACCTTTGTGATCTCCCCATGATCACTCTATATCCCTAACCCACTCCCCTTGAGTTACTTATTTTCACTAAAAAGAATCAACCACAAACATACCTCCGTGAGATATCTCCCTTTTCATTGATTCTAGATAGCCACTCACTCCCTTTTCCCTCCCACACTAAAAGCACATACACTATTCACTAATGTCGGATCTCATGTGTTTTCAATTTGTACATACACATCATTAATATAGTGGACAGTTTCTCCCCTCCACCATGTGATGTCTCCTCTCTACTATTTTTCTAAGGTTCTAATATTCTTTTACAATTATGGATGTTTCGAGAATAATATCTAATATAAATATTTTTTCTATTTTTATTAGTGGATAAAAAAATCATTGAGTAGGTTAACGATGAACTTTATAGATGATTCCGTCATGATGAATTATTTTATTAACTGTTGTTTGTATAAATTATTTTAAAATTGTGTACAAATGTAATATTGTAAAATAATTATATGATTCATAGAATAATGTTTCAGATCTGGTTAATTTCTTCATTTTTAATGATGATTATAAATTATTTTCTGCAAATTTATTTTTGAAGAAGTGATTCTCATACATGTATTAAAGAAGTTATATTATGATGTTTAAGTATTTTTATTTTTCCAAAAATCTTGAGAAGCATCAATTACTTCTATATTTTGTTTTTCATAAGTTCTATGTGATATGAATAGACATAAATAAGTTTCTACAAAATTGAATATTAATTTGGGTGTTTGAGGAAATTTTTTATATTGTAACTTTAATCAAATTTATTTTCCATATCTATTATGCGTTGAGATAAAAAAAATTGTTGATTCCAAAATATCACACAATTTCAATTGGGTTTAGCTAATATAAAAAAAATTATATTTTTTTAACTCAGGGCTTTATTTTATGAGGTGAAAATTATTTTATGAAATATTTTAGAAATTATTTTTGATTAATCAAAAGAATTTTGAGTTTATTAAAATTTTAATGTGACATATCCTTTGAGTGTAATTATATATATATATATATTTACTAGAGTAATGTTTTTATAATGTTGCTATAATTGAATTTTAATTATGTGATTAAACATTTATATCATTCTATTGAATGTATTGGATGGAATGTGAAAATCGAATACATTTGGGTATAATTTGGATTAATTTATTGGTTATGTCCTGGTTGTAAATTTTGGTGATAGTTGAATATAAATAAATTATCTAAGAACCTTATTTTGAAATATTTTCTTACTCAATAGGTAAACTTGATTTTCTATGGTGAATCTATTATTATGTAATTTCAAAGAAGCAATTATTCTTATAATGAAAAACAAAGGGACTTTATTCAAAATAATTTATTTTGAGACATGAGAAATGAAATATTTAGATTAAAAGGATATAATGAGCAAGAGTATAAGGGATTAATTTCACCTTCAATTGATTCAAAGCATTTTAAGTTTTCTCAAAACATCGATGAGAAAATAAATGTGTATTATGAATTATTTGAAAATGGAAGTCAAGAATTTTATGATGGGTGTGCCTTGTATTTGAAGCTATGTTTTCAATTCACTGTAGAGACCCGAAGCCTGACGTACATTGACATTACATTACTTTTGCGGAATACTTAGTACATTACAAAAACACACACACAAGGACCGTAATAGTTTAGTGTCTTTGGAAACTCGGACTATAATCTTCTAATTGTGGTGAAAGATCTTCAATATCTCCCATAAAGATCTTCCTTTTTTTTACCTAAAACCTTTCTTTATATCCTGGGGAAAAGAAAACATAAAAGGGTGAGCTCAAATGCTCAGTAAGGGTATACAAAAGAAATAAAAATCATATCATATCTTTTTGAAAATCATAACCTGCAAAAGAGATCATAATATCTTAACATGGAACAAATCATAGAAGTGAAAATGAGATCACCATAATCATAACATGAAACTTGAAACTTTGTGGCATGCACACATAATCATGGAAAATCATTTCTTGTTAGTCATGACTCATTGCCAAGACTATCTTAGTGGACAGAGTCCCTTTCTGAATCGAGTAACCCTCGTTTCAGTCATGTTTCACTGAACCGGTATAACCTACCATTCCAGCCATGTCTATCTCATGAGATATAAAATCTTTACCCAATGCATTGGAGGGAGATATAGGTCCCACCCATCTTATAATGAATCCTTTCTTATGTGTGCCACATAATCATAAAACATACATCATCGCATAACACATGTAATAAAAATGTGATTCTTGAAACATCATGACATCATAAATCAATTCATATAAGATAAAGGAATTCATAAAAATAATTCCATCACAACATGAACAAATCAATTTAATAATAGGGATAAAAACAGAACCCTTTATTATCTTAGATGGAAAATAATTTTGATAAAACACTTGAACTCCATTCTTGAGGAAAATATCCTTTCTTCTTCAAAAACATTTTTCCTTTCATAACATGTCATACAACTTTAAAATAAAAGAAGTTGATTAAAAATAAACTTGAAAACTTGTAAAGGAAGCTTCTTGGAAACAATGTTTTAAAAATCCATTCATGCCGTATAAGTTAAAAAAACATTCTTCGTACTTTTGTCGGAAAAGTCAAAAAGTACCTCGTACAAAAAACGACAAAAGATTCCTTTCATACGTATTACTAAAAACTCACCGAAGGGTAAAAATGGATTTAAAAAATTGTAGGTGGATGGAAATAATATTACATATTGATGAAACATGGATGTGGATGATAAAATACACCCCAGTAAATACTTACGAATAAACAATCTCGGATAAAAATGAGATTGTGATATTTCCCTTACCTTAGGTCCGACTTGCTTTGTAAGTGTCTGAACCTCCTGTATAATGATTTAAATCATGTTATTGACTTATTACAGAATCATATTCATTGTTATGATATCATATATGGTTCACTTATGACATTATATTACCCGTTCTTTTGTAAATTCCATGTTAAAGAAGCGTTTTGGGTAAAATCGTTTCATTTATCGTAGGTGTTTTGATTTGTTGTTCTTGACATTATTATTACTTATATCATGATTTAATTACTTCCAGAATATAAAATATGATTTATATATCATATATATTCAGTATATATATATATATATATATAATAGATAGATAAATGAAATGAAAAACACCGTTCATGGAGACGGTAGTCCGTACGTACGCATGAACGCTATTTTCCTTTCCTTATTGTCTTGAATGGAAGTAAGTAGATGACATACATATATATATATACATAAATCCAGTAGCTTTATAATGTCATATATTTCATTATTATTTCTTATATATACTTTATAATCATTCTTAAATGGTTAACATGGAGAATGAATCTCATCGCGTCGTGGAGACGGTAGTCCGTACGTACGCACGAGCGATGATATCATTTCTATAAATATTGAATTGAATTGGAGTGGATTATACAATATATCAGAATCAATATGATGTTGTTATAACTATGTATAGTTATTCTTTACACCATTACACCCATCCATGTAAGGTGGTGGTGGAAAATAGATTACACCACGGCGTGGAGACGGTATTCCGTACGTACGCACGCGCGATGATTTCTTTTTCCGTAGGATGGATAGATGGTGAAATAAGGATGTTTCATACTTATAATAACATATCAGTATATGAGTGATACCGATGTTATTACTTCATAATGAAACAACCTAATAAGAAGAAGTGGAAGAAGAAATAAAGATGAAAGAATTGGTAACGGTAATTACATCTTCTTTGAAGCTCCTCTTTGAGACCTCCTCTTAGGGTACTAAAATTGGTCTTTGAGGAAGACCAGAACCTCTAGGATGTTTCTAGGGAAGTGGAGAAGAGATTTTGGCAGGGGTTGGCCGAGCTTGAGAGCTCAAATTGGTGTGAGGAGGAGGGGGAGGAGGTGTCCTTTTATAGGGGAGGAGAGGGGCACCTTAGGAATTCTTAAAAATATTAATTTATAATAAATCTAACCCCACTTAAAAACCTCCAAAAATGACTCATATTAGAAGCTTAGATGAGATAGGGTTGTAATCGCATCAACCAATCAAATTTAGACATGTTTGGATCTTATTTTAAACCTTATCAATTAGATTTAACTCTACGTTAAATAATTTAACTTTTACCGTGTCTTTTTGTTTTCTTTCACTATATGGTTAATACACTTACTATAACATTCCAAACGAACCCCAAATTGTTTATTATTAATATATATATCCTTATCTAAGTCATTTGGCCGAGCCATAGATTTTTAGGAATAAAATAACAATTAATAATATAATATTTGATTTAAAAACTATTTTGTGTCAATTTTGACACTATTTGATATATGATTTTTGTGAAAGTCATAACAGAATTAAATGTTCGAACCAAGTTGATTAAATCAACATTAATATATCATAGTAACCTAGAAAATTAGCGGAATTCATAAAAATTCTCAAATTACATTTATTTTGGTGTTTATAACATCAATTATGTCAATATTTCATAAATAAGATAATTACTGCATCATGTTTGTGTCATAAATTAATTAAATTATTTGATGTCTAAAAATTACAAATAAAATACCATTATTTAGGAACTCTTTTTAGCTTTCTAATTAATATTTATAGTCGAATTTATCTTATGTATAACCCCATATTAAAAATGATTTACTTATTAAACTTTGATTTTAACTATTTTAACCCTTCTTTAAATAAATTAATAATAAATGTCCTAATCTAATCCAAGTGGGCCTAAATGGTCATATTTTATTCCTAAGTTTGTTTTTGGTCGAATTACACTTGTCCAATAGAATTAGGACATGTGTTAGGGTAATATTGATATCATATTTACCCTTAGTTACCCTATTTACTATTAACCGCGGTAAAATAGTAAAAAGTTACTATTCACCAAAAAATTATTTTTATCTCATTGAACCACATTTTACTTACTGATATCAACCGTGTCTGTCGGATTTTTGAAATTCCATTCACAGAAGCGGTAAAATTATGTTTTATGAAAAATTCAGTTTTTTTAACTACCACTTAGTAGTTTCACTATTCATCAAAAAATGAAGGTTTTCAGAAAAATGCCAAAATTTCATCCTAAGCTATATTTCATATTCCGAATTCAAAAATGAAGTCTATTTTACCAAATTCATAACATAGAAGTTGCATTAATTAATTTTATAATTAAATCCCGCTGTTAAAACAAATAGCTTGTTTTTAAGAAACAATATCTATCAAAAGATTGACACTTGTTTATGTCTGGTTTAAATGTGCAATTACATCCAATGACCAACATTGTATTAGATTGTAAAAATATATTCTAAATATACTTTAAAACTACTCCAATTAATAATTTATCACTATTAATTATTTCGATTAAAAAAGTTGTTTTTTAATTATAATTTAGTAATTTTCACTATTCATCAGAATATGAAAGTTATCCGAAAGGTACCAAAATTTCACCTTAGGCTAAATTCGATACTCCGAATCCAAAAAATGAAGTTCATTTTGAAAAATAATATTTACAGAATTTTAAAAAGTGGTTATTACTATTCATACCGGCTAGTTTTAATAATATTTTAATACCATATCGTTGTTTAGTGAAACTCGGTATTGCGTATTACACACGCTATCGAGGAAGGTCGCGATTGCGTGTAATGCAAGGAAAGTCAAGGATGCGTGTTGTGCAAGCTCCTTTTGGTGTAGCGTACAACACAAGACATTAAAAAGAATATTTTTTTATAAAATCTTGGGCTGTTACATTCTACCCCCCTTAAAATGAATTTCGCCCTCGAAATTCGTCGGGGTTATAAATGGTTTACTATTCGAAAGTTTCTTTAATAGAAACCCACATCGTAAAAAGGAATATCAAAACCAATCTTTAAAAACAAAGGTATGAAACGTAACGGTTACCCAAATAAACTAATCATTGGGTTTCCACATAGGTGAAATTATGGATATGGAAGAGAAATCTAACCATCATGTTCTGATGGAGAGGGGTAGAGAACATGGCTATGGAAAATCCAGTAATCACAAATCCATAGATTTGTGATGATATAAGGTACCATCTGATTCATTAGGTATAAGATCACTAGGACAAAATTTTTGGTTTTCAAGATCATTTCCCCTAAAGTTGAAAATTTGAATTAGAATAAATACTTACTTTATTTTGGTACAATCTCACTGTTGTTCGTGCTTTGAACAATTTCCACTTCATCTCTTAAATAAATGAAGTTGAATTTGTTATTCGTGAAGTGTTAGCAGATCATGTGATAGAATGACAGGTCATTCCATCTGTCTCAAACAAAAGGTTAGCAAAACTTATATACATAAGTCGATCTGTAGTGAGATTAATCATATATGGTTCCTAAAATGGACTTATACTTCATATATCATACTACTTAATATAATAAAACTAGTTTCTACTAAACAGGGACTTCCTGTAGGTCAGTGGTAGGCGATAAAGGCCAGTCGCACTTTGGTTGTGGGTTCGATTCCCACAGCCTTGTCCAAAGCGATGGGCTGTCGCCCGTCCTGCAGGTTGTCCTTTTTATAAAACTATATTACTATAACATCCCATCAATAATATCGAAAAAAAACTTCTATCCTTAAACAATACTAACTTATGTCCAACATAATTCATTCCAATCATTAGGCTCATAATACTGCAGTCCATTCTCATAACATAGTGAAAACGATTACCAGAGATTTAATACCATCGTTGATCCCCATATATCATAAGATATATCTTGTTGGTCACATTCCAAACATTCAAAGGCCTTAATCTTGTACTCTCTTGAATACCCATTGAACCTTAGTGAAAACTTGAATGCAGTTAAAAGTTAACACTTTTCACATACCGAAATCCTCAAAATTCTATATACTCAAACCATGATATCACTTAGTCCTTATATCAATCATGAGCTCATGAATACTGTCAAACATTTCATTTTCCCCTTATCCCTTCATTATGCGCATATCATCTTCATTCCAAAAATATCTGAATAACCTTTCATGGATACTGGTAACATTAATCATACAACAATGTTACAATCCTTACATGTCTTTTTATTCCATAGTACCATGAGATTACTTATACAACATTACACATGATAAACATATAATCATTCCACTACATTCTTAAACCATTGACCGAGCTTCAACAATTCTTTCATCTCACATACCATTGGTAGTCTCTTCATCATCATCCACATAAATACTTCCCATATGACCATACTGATTCTCTTCATGAGTCTTTCCCTTAGGGAATTTGTTTGCATAATGCCCATACATTCCACATTTAAAACACTTAACCATTTTTGATGTCGTAGCAATACCATTATCCTCATCCCTGGTATTAACTGAACCTTTTCCTTTGCACTTACTGGCTTTGTGTCCTTCTTTTCCACACCCAAAGAATCTTCCAGTTCCTTTGAAACATTCTCCTTGATTCCTCTTCCCACATGATTTACATAGGGGAAATTGAACTTTCTTTCCTCTATGATCATCATGAAACTCCATCTTTCTCTTATTAGCCGAGTCAGGAAACTTACCAAATTTTACTTTATTGATCATATTATGAGATTGCTGATTCGGCATAATAATGATGTTTGGACTTCCAAATCCCATTTCATTTGGTTTCTCATAAAGAATATCATTCCATTGTCCATCATTTCCTCCATTATCGTGAATCACCTTGTTTCCAGCCATTTTCTAAAACCCAAAAAGAATAGCGTGAGAGGCAAAAATCATGCTAGGGAAAACAACATAATAAAGGGGGAGTACCTTGAACATCTAACATCTTAGGTTTAATTCTATGATCGTTAGCGTAGTTCTAGTACTATAACCTATACGTATACTTAACCTTAGGGACATCCCTAGACATACCTTAGAAATATCTCTAGGGATCTCACTAATGTTTTCGCATCCTAGTTTCCAAAGGTTGACTAAACCTTTCCTCTGATACCAACTTTAGAGACCTGAAGCCTGACTTACATTGACATTACATTACTTTTGCGGAATACTTAGTACATTACAAAAACACACACACAAGGACCGTAATAGTTTAGTGTCTTTGGAAACTCGGACTATAATCTTCTAATCGTGGTGAAAGATCTTCAATATCTCCCATAAATATCTTCCTTTTTTTTACCTAAAACCTTTCTTTATATCCTGGGGAAAAGAAAACATAAAAGGGTGAGCTCAAATGCTCAGTAAGGGTATACAAAATAAATAAAATCATATCATATCTTTTTGAAAATCATAACCTGCAAAAGTGATCATAATATCTTAACAAGGAACAAATCATAGAAGTGAAAATGAGATCACCATAATCATAACATGAAACTTGAAACTTTGTGGCATGCACACATAATCATGGAAAATCATTTCTTGTTAGTCATGACTCATTTCCAAGACTATCTTAGTGGACAAAGTCCCTTTCTGAATCGAGTAACCCTCGTTTCAGTCCTGTTTCACTGAACCGGTATAACCTACCATTCCAGCCATGTCTATCTCATGAGATATAAAATCTTTACCCAATGCATTGGAGGGAGATATAGGTCCCACCCATCTTATAATGAATCCTTTCTTATGTGTGCCACATAATCATAAAACATACATCATCGCATAACACATGTAACAAAAATGTGATTCTTGAAACATCATGACATCATAAATCAATTCATATAAGATAAAGAAATTCATAAAAATAATTCCATCACAACATGAACAAATCAATTTAATAATAGGGATAAAAACAGAACCCTTTATTATCTTAGATGGAAAATAATTTTGATAAAACACTTGAACTCCATTCTTGAGGAAAATATCCTTTCTTCTTCAAAAACATTTTTCCTTTCATAACATGTCATACAACTTTAAAATAAAAGAAGTTGATTAAAAATAAACTTGAAAACTTGTAAAGGAAGCTTCTTGTAAACAATGTTTTAAAAATCCATTCATGCCGTATAAGTTAAAAAAAACATTCTTCGTACTTTTGTCGGAAAATTCAAAAAGTACCTCGTACAAAAAACGACAAAAGATTCCTTTCATACGTATTACTAAAAACTCACCGAAGGGTAAAAATGGATTTAAACAATTTTAGGTGGATGGAAATAATATTACATATTGATGAAACATGGATGTGGATGATAAAATACACCCCAGTAAATACTTACGAATAAACAATCTCGGATAAAAATGAGATTGTGATATTTCCCTTACCTTAGGTCCGACTTGCTTTGTAAGTGTCTAAACCTCCTGTATAATGATTTAAATCATGTTATTGACTTATTACAGAATCATATTCATTGTTATGATATCATATATGGTTCACTTATGACATTATATTACCCGTTCTTTTGTAAATTCCATGTTAAAGAAGCGTTTTGGGTAAAATCGTTTCATTTATCGTAGGTGTTTTGATTTGTTGTTCTTGACATTATTATTACTTATATCATGATTTACTTACTTCCAGAATATAAAATATGATTTATATATCATATATATTCAGTATATATATATATATATAATAGATAGATAAATGAAATGAAAAACACCGTTCATGGAGACGGTAGTCCGTACGTACGCATGAACGCTATTTTCCTTTCCTTATTGTCTTGAATGGAAGTAAGTAGATGACGTACATATATATATATATATACATAAATCCAGTAGCTTTATAATGTCATATATTTCATTATTATTTCTTATATATACTTTATAATCATTCTTAAATGGTTAACATGGAGAATGAATCTCATCGCGTCGTGGAGACGGTAGTCCGTACGTACGCACGAGCGATGATATCATTTCTATAAATATTGAATTGAATTGGAGTGGATTATACAATATATCAGAATCAATATGATGTTTTAATAACTATGTATAGTTATTCTTTACACCATTATACCCATCCATGTAAGGTGGTGGTGGAAAATAGATTACACCACGGCGTGGAGACGGTATTCTGTACGTACCCACGCGCGGTGATTTCTTTTTCCGTAGGATGGATAGATGGTGAAATAAGGATGTTTCATACTTATAATAACATATCCGTATATGAGTGATACTGATGTTATTACTTCATAATGAAACAACCTAATAAGAAGAAGTGGAAGAAGAAATAAAGATGAAAGAATTGGTAACGGTAATTACCTCTTCTTTGAAGCGCCTCTTTGAGACCTCCTCTTGGGGTACTAAAATTGGTCTTTGAGGAAGACCAGAACCTATAGGATGTTTCTAGGGAAGTGTAGAAGAGTTTTTGTCAGGGGTTGGCCGAGCTTGAGAGCTCAAATTGGTGTGAGGAGGAGGGGGAGGAGGTGTCCTTTTATAGGGGAGGAGAGGGGCACCTTAGGAATTCTTAAAAATATTAATTTATAATAAATCTAACCCCACTTAAAAACCTCCAAAAATGACTCATATTCGAAGCTTAGATGAGATAGGGTTGTAATCGCATCAACCAATCATATTTAGACATGTTTGGATCTTATTTTAAACCTTATCAATTAGATTTAACTCTAAGTTAAATAATTTAACTTTTACCGTGTCTTTTTGTTTTCTTTCACTATATGGTTAATACACTTACTATAACATGCCAAACGAACCCCAAATTGTTTATTATTAATATATATATCCTTATCTAAGTCATTTGGCCGAACCTTAGATTTTTAGGAATAAAATAACAATTAATAATATAATATTTGATTTAAAAACTATTTTGTGTCAATTTTGACACTATTTGATATATGATTTTTGTGAAAGTCATAACAGAATTAAATGTTCGAACCAAGTTGATTAAATCAACATTAATATATCATAGTAACCTAGAAAATTAGTGTAATTCATAAATATTCTCAAATTACATTTATTTTGTTGTTTATAACATCAATTATGTCAATATTTCATAAATAAGATAATTACTGCATCATCTTTGTGTCATAAATTAATTAAATTATTTGATGTCTAAAAATTACAAATAAAATACCATTATGTAGGAAATATTTTTAGCTTTCTAATTAATATTTATAGTCGAATTTATCTTATGTATAACCCCATATTAAAAATGATTTACTTATTAAACTTTGATTTTGACTAATTTAACCCTTCTTTAAATAAATTAATAATAAATGTCCTAATCTAATCTAAGTGGGCCTAAATGGTCATATTTTATTCCTAAGTTTGTTTTTGGTCGAATTACACTTGTCCAATAGAATTAGGACATGTGTTAGGGTAATATTGATATCATATTTACCCTTAGTTACCCTATTTACTATTAACCGCGGTAAAAATAGTAAAAAGTTACTATTCACCAAAAAAATATTTTTATCTCATTGAACCACATTTTACTTACTGATATCAACCGTGTCTGTCCGATTTTTGAAATTCCATTCACAGAAGCGGTAAAATTATGTTTTATGAAAAATTCAGTTTTTTTAACTACCACTTAGTAGTTTCACTATTCATCAAAAAATGAAGGTTTTCAGAAAAATGCCAAAATTTCATCCTAAGCTATATTTCATATTCCGAATTCAAAAATGAAGTCTATTTTACCAAATTCATAACATAGAAGTTGCATTAATTAATTTTATAATTAAATCCCGCTGTTAAAACAAATAGTGTGTTTTTAAGAAACAATATCTATCAAAAGATTGACACTTGTTTATGTCTGGTTTAAATGTGCAATTACATCCAATGACCAACATTGTATTAGATTGTAAAAATATATTCTAAATATACTTTAAAACTACTCCAATTAATAATTTATCACTATTAATTATTTCGATTAAAAAAGTTGTTTTTTAATTATAATTTAGTAATTTTCACTATTCATCAGAATATGAATGTTATCCGAAATGTACCAAAATTTCACCTTAGGCTAAATTCGATACTCCGAATCCAAAAATGAAGTTCATTTTGAAAAATAAGATTTACAGAATTTTAAAAAGTGGTTATTACTATTCATACCGGCTAGTTTTAATAATATTTTAATAACATATCGTTGTTTAGTGAAACTCGGTATTGCGTATTACACACGCTATCGAGGAAGGTCGCGATTGCGTGTAATGCAAGGCAAGTCAAGGATGCGTGTTGTGCAAGCTCCTTTTGGTGTAGCGTACAACACAAGACATTAAAAAGAATATTTTTATAAAATCTTGGGCTGTTACATTCACGGTGTACCATATTAAGAGCCTGAATGGAATTTTAGATAGATAAATTAAATTTATTTACTAATTTCATCATTATGTGAGAGGAACATAATCATATTCAAATATGGATTGATTATATATATATATATATTTCCTAATTATTATAATCATTATTAGGGAGAATATTTTGATAAAGAAGAACCCATAATATTCTATAGAAATTGATGAAAAACATTGAGTAGTAGTAGAGTATGAATGAATGAAACATAATGAATAAATAGAAGAAGAAAAATCCCACAATGTTACTGAATAACATTACAATAACACAACACTTATAAATATAATTCATTTTATCAAAAACCATAGATGACTTTTAGTGGTATAATTCGGAATGTAATATTAATGTCTTGGTGATACTTTAAAAATATTTAACATCATATAAGATGTTTGATTCATTATATTCAAATTATTTTAGACCATAGTAATGTAAATTTTGGATTTAATTTCGATATTTTTCACCCTTTAGATATATTAAATACCAATTTTGACATAAAGAAATTTTATCTGATTAATTTCAATCGACTTATTTTGATGTTCGTAAAGAAAATTTATACATTACTCTTCTGGTTATTATAGAAAAACAAATTACAAGAAAATACACTAGAATATATATTTAATACCTAGTCAAATAATTTCAAGAATTATGGATTTATTAGGTGGAATCATTGGATACATAAATGAGAAAAATAATTATCACGTATACTAATTTTATGTTGATAATTATTGACCTCCTTGGATTTGGAAAATTATCTAGTTATACCAATCATACTTAAATTGATTCTATATTTTTTAATTTTTATTATTAACCACAATTATTAAACTATAGAATAAAATGGTGCTTTATGTGTCAGTATTTATTTCCTGATTCATCTCATAAATTTTAATTTAATATGTTAAAATTCAATAGGGAAATCAAATCGAAAAAGTCAATTAAGGGTTTGTCTAGTTCAAAAATATTGTGATAATTAATGAATGTTAGTATTGAATTTAATAAATTTAATTTGTTTAATGAAGGGGGGAAATGGTAATAGGTAAAACCATTTAATTAGTTGGAATTAACAATCAATTATAATGAATATTTTTTTCAAACTTCATTATGGGGAGTAAAACATGCTATTTCATAATCAATACATAATGCATATTATGAAAAATGTGTATGAATATTTATTTAATTTATTAATGATAATGATAAATCAAAGGATCATATTAGTTCTCATAAGTGATTGTATGTAATGAATATAAAACATTATTTGTGAATAAATATGAATGGTAAGTATCATATTGAAGTTTTATGAATGGAAAAATCATGAAAACGACATATTCTTTCAAAAATTAAAGAATGTAAAAATTTTATATGGATATTCAAGTTACATTAAAATTTTCATTGATATAAAATATAAAATTTTATATGGATTGAAAGGTTATGTTTCACAAATTCTTATAAAGAAATTTTTTCCATTGGCATTATATAATGTGCTACTTAAAAAATATTCTGAAGATATTGTTGAGTGGTCCACATTTTTTATATATATTTATAAAACAAAATTAAATCTTAATGATCTATAATTTTTTCAAGATATAATTATTGTGGAAATTTTTTATTTGGAAAAGTTATCTTGAATTCATTATTCACAATCATGATTCATTTGGATATTCATTCATTTGAGGAATCCAATAATGGTGGAGTTATAAATTATTGATGGATTTATCAAATTGATAGGTACATTAATATTTTTTTCAATAATGAATTCAATTTCTTCAAAACACTATGTTAAAAATTATAATATGTTTCGTATAATTACTACATTAGTTACATGGGTGATTTGAGGTCATATTAGAGAAATAATCATCAAATAGAAGGACATATTACAAAATGTTAAATATCCAAAGAGTGTGTGAACATTTATTCTAGGTATTTAGACAACATTGATAAATTAATAAATAATGTTTGATGTAACTCAATGAATTTAAAATTACGTTTTTGAGTAAATTTTAATTGGGTAATGAATGATTTGTTTTTAAATTTGTTTTTGGAAAAGTATTTATCTTTGAATATGACTTGAACAGAGGTCAATGACATTATTTTAAATGGAAGGATTTTCAGGAATGTTTTAACCAATTGAAATGTATTTCATCTAGTAAAATTTTATTTTTGAATGTGTTTGAAAACTAATTATTTTTTTATAATTGATTAAAATAAATTTAATTTGATAATCCTTTTATTATGAAATGAATATATATGATTTTGAGTTGTTATTTTTTGAATCTGTTATCTTTTATGGTTTATGACATTTTTTTTGTGTTAATATAGTTTTATTGATGTGATTTTTGATTTTATAGTTTTAATAATTCCTTTGATGTGTTTTATAGTGGCTTTAATTTTATGAATTTTTAATGTTTAATCCTCCAAATGGAACACATGCCTTATTTTTTTATTTTTTTATACATAATCCCCCTTTTCATGGTTGAAGGGGAACCCGTACATGACCCATAGGCCCAAGGAACAAGGCCCGACCTGACCCGTAATACAAATTTAGAATATTTAATTGTTTTAAAATGGTTTCAATAGAATGTGAATTTTTTATTTTGATGAAATTAAGTTTGATATAATTTTTCATTGAATTATTTTTTTATTAATGATATCCTGGTGTATTTTATCGTATTTTTTATTTAAGATGAAATAGTTTTCATCATTTTTTGTGTGGTTGGGTCATTATGACATGTTTTGTTTTGAATATTTTTTATGTATATTTTGTTTCCTAGTCCTATTATAAAATATTATAGTTTCTCATTGATGGTGATAGATGTTAGAAGTAGGTGGTAAGCCTTCTGACTTATGAGGCACTTTATATGAAATTCCTAATGCTTGTTATTTTTTTTAGTATGGTTAAACAATTTTATAGTTTTTATTGTAATTATTTTTTAGTGTTCCAAATTATCCTAATTTATGTACCATTTCTATTTAATTTGATTCAATCGTGACATGGAGGGATTCATTTATGAATATCTTATATATAACTACTGATGTTTTTAGATGTTAAGAATTGATATAAATGAATGGGTTTGGGTGAAATTTTTTGGGCTTAAATAAATTATCTACATGATAACTAAATTTTTGAATTATGGTTGTTGAATGGTTTTAATTTATATATTTTGTAAATATATTTTTTTAAAATATATTGCTTATTTTTTAAAATTGATTATTATTTATTTACAACCTTATTATTTATATGTAGTATATAATTTTTATATTTTTAATATATATTACTTATTTAAATTTCATTTTGTAATTTTTTTTATTTTTCCATTTTCGTGGAAGTTGGGATAAACTGTAAATAAAAGTAACTACAACTATAATATTTATAAGTGGTCAAGTGAGAATATTTTTTTAAATTAAAATTAATATTATGGTGTGGTTAAACTACTACGAAAATAATTATAAAATTGTATAGTACAAAACACTTGTAAAAGAATGTTAAACTAAAATTCACTTGGGATGAAAAATGATTTAATAAACCATTGAAAAATTAATTCAAACAATCAATAATTGATTGATGATAGTGAAATAAAAAATAGTTTATAAAACTAACACCAAAAAAGATTAATAGTAGTCAAAACCATAACCAATCAGAAGAAAACCACCACTAGACCTTCATTTTAAAATAGGGAATTATTGAACATCATGATTAATGATAATAGAAAACACAGTGAGTGGGATATCCTAAGATTATTTTTACAAAAATGAGTTATAATTATTATGTATTTGTATATAGATTTCATGATATTTTTGAAATTATTTTTATAGATAATGATATGATGATTCGATGAACTATTCTCTTGGGATATTAATTATGGGAGGTCACAATATGAGCTTTTCTCTCATAGTGATGACATTACAAACCTGTTGGGATGTTATTTCATGATGGTATTTTTATTATTTTACTAATAAAACTATAGTTCACCACACCATATAGATTCATTATTATTGCAAACTTGACACTATGAAAAGGGTTTTTACGGACCTGTATTCGGATTTTGATGTAAACTTGGGATAGGTAGTCCCTCCAGATGATCACATTTCAAATGGGGCGTTGGTCCTCCATATTATTAATTGATATCACAAAAGAATCATAATAATTATTTGTAATATTTTTTGTTGAAAAAACTATTAACTTTATAATGATGAAATTAGAAATTATTTTAGGTGAATAATTTCATACTGAATTTATTTATAATATTTCCAAATAGTGTAATGTATATGTTTATGGAAGTGATAAAAGATAAATTTTTATTAATTTCATTTTGTTACTCATTATTTATATCCCCATAATTTTAAAAAAATACAATGGAATTTAAAACATTTTGATATAAATTATAATTTTTGAAAGCCAATTTTTAATTATATTAATTATAGAATTTAATTCATTTAATGATATTTTGGATTAAAAATGTCATATCAAAAATTTAATCTATAGTTAAGATGTTTTACAAGTGGTGAGTGCTTGAGCTAACAACAAAGGAATTAGAAATAAAAAAAAATATTTTTTGAAGTTGGATACCCATTATAATTTATGAGAAGGTGTTATCAGTATAAGATTACTTAAATAAGATTCAAAAATATCCATGTTCTATAAAACCATTGATATTTTATTTAATGATTTATAATATCATATTTTATAATAACTCATAAACTTTAAGAGATTAAACATCCCATGTAGTGTTATGATATTTTCAGTTATTATGAAACTGTTAGAAATAATGATATCAATTTACTACTTTATATGATTGTGTTATTATCCTAGACATGATAATATTGGTGGGAGTGTCAAAGTAAGATTAAAGATAAAGAAAATATAAAATAATGATATACATATGTAACCACTCAACTTTGATGCTCACTTTAGGGGTTTGACTAATAGTGTTATATTATCTCGCATGATATTATGTATTTGGTGACTAAGATAGGGGTTGATTTCATAATGGAGTCTATGATATACATACCATAGAATGACATGATATTTATAGTGGGATATATCTAAAGTAATTATTTTATCATTGTCTATGGTAAGTGACACTATTAATGATGATGCAATTCCAGTATATGAAATGGTATTTTATAAGAAGATCTATAAAATTAAATATAGCACTAATGAAAGTAAGATTTTATCATATAGTGTGACACATCTATTGAACTAAAATAAACTATATCCCTATTAAAATATATCTATAAGCTAAATTATAATCAATTAAACAAGATTATCATAATTTTTTTCATAAACTGATATAAATAAAATTCCGATTAGCTGCAATCCCTGAAACACATAAAATGGATAAAAATGTTATATGAGATTATAGGAGAATAACCAAGTCCATAGAGATGATAATATTTGGGAAGGTAATACACGAATAAACTATTGATAACAAGAGGAATAGTATACAATCCTTGTAAAACCAATTTAGGTAAAAAAAATCCTTTCCAAATTCCATTAAATAAAGAAAAAAGGAATCTTAATTTTCATGGAATGATCATTGTGCCAAATTCCACATGCTAAAGAAGTTTAGAAACAAACTGATAGATAAATAAAGTTGTTTGAATAATATAGAAAAATAACTTTTGATAAATCATCATACAAATTGTAAAATTATCTTATCCCTCACATTCCATGTGGTTGAGGAGGATTTTTATGGTCATAAATAGATAAAAGATCATGAGGTTATAACATTACTAGATTCTAAATCCCAAAATATAGTTTAAATTAACTTTAAATCATTATTTTAATTTTCATTCTCTTTTTTTATTAATATTTTCTTAATTATACAATTATATATATTTATATGGAGTTATATATAATGTGTTTTATATTATTGGAATTAATAACATATGTGATATTGAGTTTATATAATCATTTAATTGTTATTTCACATTCACTCTAATTTAATATGTGGTTTTTTATTATAAAATAATTAGAAATCATCATTCTTCAACTCTTACTATATACTATTTATCATCTGAAACTAAATGATTATCCATTTCATCACTATGTAATCCCATTATTTTTTTATGGAGTTGTGTGGGGTAGTTAGGAGTTGTTTCTTGATCATTGGATATGTATGGTGGATTTATTTCATAAATGGATAGTTGGGATAAGGTTATAACAATTCATTCACTCAATAATGGGATACATTCCACTATTATACATAGGAATAAAATTGAACATTGTACTGTTGATAATGGTCTGTTAGTGATCACAATAAAATATTTCATTAGAGGATTTACCTTAGGATTATTTATATTTTCATTACAAAATTTCTTTTTATTTCTTTTATATTGTTTGGAATTCAAACACATTTATTTTATTTCTTTTTTATCATTTTAAAAAATAATAAATGTATAAGTAATTTTAAATAAGGATGATGTGTAATTTATATCATGATTTTGCGAGTTACCTAATTTTTTCAATTATATTAAATTCTTTAGGGAAACTGAAAAAATATTATAGTCACACATAAATCCCCAATAATATCACATGGTTAAAAATTTTTATGACTAACTAAAAACAAGAACATAAACTCTAAAGATATTCCATCATAATCCATTTTTAATAAACCAAAGGTTCAATAAGAAATTAAATTATAGATCACCAAAGTAACTTCTGAACATTAATGTTATGGTAATTCTGTCAATAAGACTACTAGTAGAATGATGATTAGATTTGGAGTGAGAAGTATACATAACTTAAATATGGTTAATAGAAGGGATTATTTAGACAATCCTATAACCAAATATTGTAGAAGAAAACATAAAAATCCAAACAAGATATTGATTTTAAGGAGAAAAGTTGAAAAAATAATTAACATATAAACAAGTGATACCTCACAATTCATGTTATATCATTTAAAACAACATTCTTTATAGAATAATTTATAATATATATATAAAACCATGCCTCTAAAGTTATATATTATCAAGTAGAATCACTAATCACTTCAATATATTATTTTCTCTTCTAAATAGCATTGTAGAAACAAAAATAATTTTAATTATGAGAAAATTATGAGATATAGTGATATATTTATCCTATTAGAAAGTAATATTTTATATATAAATGTGTATATAAAATACAATATTACCATTATTTCTTTATTTAATGAATTATCCACTTGAAATTAATGAGCTTTGATCATTTTGTAACTACCAACTCTTGGCTTCCACGAATATATTTTTTACAATAAACACATCTTTTAATAGGTAAATTGTTAAAATCCTTTAACATTATCTTAATCATGAAAAAATAATCACATGGTGTGATAAAATATATCATGCTGATAATAACCATATAAGGAGTACCAGAGTAATATCATAAATCATTTATGTTAAACACCATGATGCTGTATAAAAATCATGTAATAACTAAGATGACCCAAGCACAATGATAGTTCATTGGGGTTAATAAATGAACTAATTTTTTGAAACTTTTATTTTATGATTTATATTATAGTGACCTTTTTTATTTGTTATACCTATAAATAAAATTTTTCAATTATTATACACAAAAATTGTTCACTAAAAAAAACAAGATGTATAGGGTTCAAAGATCAAAATGAATTAAAAAAATCCCTAGAATGATTTAGAAAACCTAAGACCAAAAAATATAAAAAAATAATCATGTGGAATACAAATATTAGGGTTTATCCATTAACCAAAAATATTGAAATCAATAATACAATATCCTGACACAATAATATTGAAATTACACCTTGAATCTATCTTTGTTTCAATGTTATATCTTCTAATTCAAAGAGGCATAGATCTCTATATCTTCATTGTTTATATTATTGTCTCCTAAAAACATATATCTCTCTCACACATATTTATTTAATAAAATTTTTATAAAACCATACTATTCCCCAACACACAGTAATGGCGTGATGATCTTTTTTTAAACACAAACTTCTTCCGCTTTATCTCTTATTTTCTCTTATATCTTATAACACTCTAGCCTAAACCATTGAAATGATGATGATCTAGGGGCTCCAAAAGACCTAACAAATGTATCCATGTATTCCATATACTTTTGATTTGTTTAATGGTCCTATAATAAATATGGTAATATTATTCCCTCATGTATAAAGTATCATGTTCATACTAAGATCTACCAAAATAGATTCATGTGCTTTCTTTATAACAGACATAAAAAAACCTATAAATAATAAACACATATCTAAGTGATAATAGAAAATTACATATTATAAAATAAAATAGACTAGATGATATAAATTAATAATAAATATATTTGTATTAGCAATATTTATATAATAATTAATCAACAAACAATAAAATTCATAATTATAAACAACTAGAACATTGGATAATACATGCACAATTATATCAGAAATATAAATATAATGGACTCTTGAAAAAATCATATGTCTATATCCATTTGAATCATTTATCTATAATACCAAACATAACCAATAAGAAACCATCACCAATAATATATTTATACCTATAAGAAAAAACAAAGTTCAACCCACATATATAGAAATCCAAGGTGTGTACTCTTGGAAGGGGCACGTCCAACAACCCAATAAGATTCCCCGTTTCTCTTTGGCATATGACATGTTAGTAATCAATAGTATATATATATATATATAGATGGAGTGAAAGTATGTTATTAGAATAATTCACTATCCCATTAATACAACCTATATATACAAAATATATTCATACATAAGTGATAACATGGCTAGAAGAAACATGGAACAAGGTGATGAAAACATATACTCTCATACCTGGGGATAAAAAAACATTCTATGAATGTTGAATTTAATATAAACTAATCTAATCATATCTTTATTTCACATTATTTTTGTATGTCAAACTTTACAACTAAAAGATAATCACAAAATCTCTTGAATGGAAGGTTTGGTTTCTTTGAGGATCAGCTACATGAAATTATTTTAGGAAACTCATGAACATTTATCCATAATCAAACCCATCAATACTCACTTAAAACTCCTCATATGTTATACTAATCTTTATAACATAGCGGATTGAAATATAATGGAAATATGAGCTTAAATTTTTAGTAATGGGAAAACATATCAACATATCATCAAGGGTAAAATAATAAGTATATGAGAAGAGATGAACATCAGAGAAATATATTATTAAAGTCATGTAATAATAAAATTTATCCACATTAGATAATATAATTATATCTACTCTCAAATTATTAAACATATATCGCGAAATTGGGGTAGAAAAACATGAAATAATAAACATGATCTATTGTAGAAAAACATAATAATATAATATAGAAATGATTCATAAGAGGAAGCATGTGAAACCATTACCTATTATAGTAGTTATTTCTATATAATTACCTTAAAATAGTGGTATTGGGATTATTTTTAACACCCCAATCTTTCTCTGTACGCTTCCTTTTGAATAATACAGTAGCGTGTGTTGTACGCAACTTCGAGATTCTAACACACCGCGATCAATCAAAGTAGCCATTATGAATAGTAAAACCAAATTTTTGAAATTTTATAAATCTTATCTCTCAATATGGACTTCATTTTTGGATTTGGAATATCGAAATTAGACTATGTTGAAATTTTGGTACTTTTCAGATAACTTTTATTTTTTGATGTATAGTGAAAATTACTAAATTTAATTAAAAACAACTTTTTTAATAGAAATAATTAATAGTGATAAATTATGAATTTGAGTGGTTTTAAAGTATATTTAGACTATAGTTTTACCATTTAATACAATTGTGGTCATTGGACATAATTTCATAATTAAACTAAACATAAACAAGTGTTAATATTTTGATATTTATTATCTCTTAAAAACACGCTTTTTGTTTTAACAATGAGAATTAATTTTAAATTAATTTATGACACTTATATATTTTTAATTTGGAAAAATGGATTCCATATTTGGAATCAGGATGTCCAAAATGTGTAAATAGGTAACTTCTATTTTTAGACATTTTGAATAATTACTTCGGTAAATATTTTATTTACCATGGTTAAAGGGTAAATCCAGTAAATAAGGGTAAACAAATAATATTATAATAACAATAAATTACCCTAAAACGTGTCCTAACCTTATTGGTTGATACATGTCTAACCATGTGCGTCTTTGGGTAGATTTTGGGACCCCATTAATCTACTTGTAGGTGATAAGGACACTTTATATTAATTAAGTTAAAATAAATACAAAAATGACATAAGTGTATACATTTTAGAAATTTTTTTTACATAGGGTTATATATGTTGGATTTTTGACAATGAATATTCATTATAAAGATAAAAATATTTCCTACATAATGGCATTTTATTTATAATTTTTAGACATTTAATTATGACACAATAATGATGAAATAATTTCCTTATTTATGAAAGAATCAAATAATTGGTAATATAAATGTTAAATTAAATTTAATTTGAAAGTTTTTTTGACATACATGAATTTTATTGGTTAATATGACATGATAGGACTGATTAAATGAATTTTATGAGAATTAATAATGTTTTTAAGACTTTAACAAAAATAAATTATTAAATATTGCCAAAATTGACAAAAAAGAGTTTTTAAAACAAATATTATATTATTAATTGATATTATGTTCTTAAAAATCTAAGGATCGGCCAAACGACCTATATAATGATAGGTGTATCATTAATGGACCACTTGGGGTCTCTTGGATGTATATAGTTAGTTTATTAACTATATATTATAAAAATACAATGTGACATGGTAAGTGTTAAACTAATTAACCAAGAGTCAAAAATAAAAGATAAGGTTAATATAATGACACAAACTTGTCTAAAATCTATTGGATGAAAGGATTTAGACCCATACCCACCGTATACATTTAATTATCAACTTTTTATCCATTAGAAACCGAATATGAATTTATAATAAATTTATGCTTTATGTTGTTTCTAACGAGCCCCTCCTCCCCCTTATAAAAGGATACCACTTATAACCAATTATTTACACCTTAAAAGCCTTATTGACCGGCCAAAACATACCCAAATATTCTCTAAACTTCCCTCACTTCAACCTAGAGGCCTTAGTTTGATCATAAATCCAACCTATGGAGCCCTTTTGATCAAATCAAAAGGATAAACCTGAAGAAGAGGTAATGTTTTCACCACCCTTTTTCCAGTTCATTTCTTCTTCGACTTCTTTTGTCTTTGTTATTTCATTTATAAAATAATAACTCTAGTATCTTCTATATACTGTGATGTTATTATAAATATGGTACAACCACATTCAGTATTCTATCCATCCTTTGAATGACATGTCACCATACGTGCGTACGTACGGCTTACCGTCTCCACGTCGTGGTGTAACTGTTATTTAGAATATTATTATTTGGATGGGAATAATAATGATGTTTAATTCATGTAAATAATAAACATAACATGATAATGATTCTGTATATATTATATACCATCCAATTATATATTATTTTAATATCAAAAGAATGATATTGTTTCTTGTGCGTACGTACGGACTACCGTATCCACTAACACGATGAGAATCATTCCCATCATATCCATTCAAGTATAATTCTCATTTGATGATTAAAAATAATGTTTAAGGACTTTATACCATTCTGGATATGAATAATATACAAACCTATCCATAACAAACATGGCTTATATAACACAACATATTAAAGAAAACAAGTAAGTTAACACCCGAAACGACGATAATACAAAGATATTATTAACAGAGTAGTGTTAAAAGATCATATATGATATAATATTAATGTATATGATTATTGTATAACTTAATAGCAATTATTTAACCATTATATAGGATGTTAACCTTCCCTCAACCAAGGAAAAGTACAAGGTAAGGGTTTTTCATCTCACTCTTTATTCCCGTGAGATTAATGCCATATTTCCACTATTACCTTTTATGTGTTGTATGTACTTCCCATAATTGTATTTTTTGTGTAATAGACTTTAATTTATGTGTATTTACAGATTCATTGAAGGATAACTCTTTCATGGGTTGTATTTTTAGTAAGTTACCAAATTGGCAAGGGTTATTTCACAATCTCTTCATTATCCGAGGTTGTTTATATGTAATTATCTACTGGGACCTCTTTATCATCCACATCGATGTTTCTTAAAAATGTATTTCAAAACATTTATAATATTTTACATAATAAGGTATAAATTCATGTATACCCCTATTTTACTTTTTATAAGATGTCTATAAAGGAATATTTCAATCATTTTCCAAAAAGGTCCTTTTTTAACCTTTTCGACAAAAGTAAGGTAGGAATGTCTTTTTAACTTATAAGGCGGGTGTGGCTATTTTCTGCCATTATAAAATATTTGTAGCCTCTCTTGAAATATTATAAGAATATTTTCAATGTAAATTTTTTCTTTTATAATTATGCGACTCTTAAATGATTTCAAAAAAAGAGATATTCCTCTCAAATAGTTTTTTTTCATCTATGTCAACATCCTTTGATAAATTTTACACTTGTTTGAAGTTGATACAAATCATCTATATTGTATTTAAGGTTTTGTGATATGTTTGACTATGGATGAGTTATTTTTATGCCATTAATGGTTTATGATTAATGTTTTGGCATTCCGTATGCTAGTTTTAATAAGAATGATTATGTTATATTTCATCCTCTTCTGATGAATGTGTTGGACGAGTATGTTCTGGGTTGGGGACCTATAAAAGTAAGCCCTCTGGGTTGGGGTCCGGTTACAGAAGACCCTCTGGGTTGCTGTCTAGTTATTAGAGGCACTCCAGGCTGGTGTCCAGTTATTATAAGCACTCCGGGTTGGAGTCTGGTTACAGAGGCTCTCTGTGGTGGGTTCCAGTTACAGTTATCCCTTAGGTCTTGGCACGAGGCCTTGAAACAGAAATTAAAGTTCGGCATTATTAATTCCATCATTATGGAAGTCATTATTGATATTTAATGTGATTATTGAATTAGTAGAATATCTATATGAATAATTAAATGACATTATATTATTTGATTTCATCCATATTATGATGAAGTTCATGTTTAAAAGGATTGTGTTTTAATTATACATTGCCTTAAATGTTTATACTTATTTGTGAAAGTTTTTGTTATATTTTTATCCGTAATGGGCATCTGAGCCCACCCCTTTCTATGTATTATTTTTCCCAGGATTTCAAGAATTAATTTATGAATTACCTGCATGGATAGAATGAGGGGATATTAAGACAATATGTTGTTGTATTTTTTACTTTATGATGTAATGTAAGACTTATGAATATTTCTAGTGTTTCCAAGACTACTAAACTAATCGGTCTTTCGAGACATGATATTTTGTGATCATGCCAATGTTATGTAATAATGCACCGACTCTGGGTAATAGGGGTTGGGGCATTACAGTTGGTATCAGATGAAGTTTAGTACAAACCTTGGAAACTTGATTTAGATAAACTCTGATTAGAGCACATATCCCTAAAATATACTTTGAGGATTAGTATAGAAGAAATTTCAAGAATTTTAGTATTGTAGAGATTTTGTGAGTTTTCCAACAAATACATCCCTATCTGGATACGATCAGGTAGAGGCGGCTCTGGAACAGATGTACCTAGGGGTAAAACCTAAAAACACCGCTTTGAGCTAGACTCGAACGGGAACTGGTGCACGAAAATGGGCCTTACTACACTCTTGGTTACAACACTCCTGGGGGATATGCTTAGGATAATTCTCATTTTCTTTACAAACCATTATTAAGGGTTTATGAGTATATACTTCCTCAAGGAAATCATTTTTTTATGATTATGAAGTATATCCATAAATAGTCAATTTATGTTAAGTGTTTTGCAAGTATGTAATTATGATGTTTGATTCATAAATAGATCTAGTTAATGCCATTGTTTAGAAATGTAACCTAGTAGAAGAAATGTAAACTGTATCAATGCACACACTCCCTGTAGGAGTTTACCTCCTGATCAGGAAAATTATAGTGGAGTTGGTGATACAACTGGTGCTGATCAGCTAATCACCGTATTGGGACAACTCACTTAGGTTATGAAAAATAACCTTACCCGTATGGAGCACCCTGATCCGCAGCATGGAGGATCAATGTTAGATCACTTCATGAGGCAACAACCACCAACATTCAATGGGAGTACAAATTCATTAGTAGATGAGAAATGGATAAGTTCCCTAGAGAAAATATTTTACGCTTTGGGGGGTAGTGAAAAGGAAAAAGTTTTCATGGCAGTTTATCAACTCACTGGAGATGCTGATCAATGGTGGTCATTGAATTAAAACACAGAGGAAGATGATGAAGTATCAAATATTAAATGGAGGGAGTTCAAATAGCTTTTCTTTGAAAAATACTTCCCTCGTGACCATCGAGCGGATATAGAGAGACAATTTCTGAGTCTGATGCAAAAAGAGGACGAGAATGTTGCAAAGTATGAGTCTAACTTTACAAGGTTAGCAAGGCATGCTGCAGATTATATATGTAACCCAAGAAGTAAGATTGATCGTTTCTTTGATGGGTTAAAACCATTTCTCCTTCGAGCTTTAGTAAATAAATCCTTCTCATCGTACGAAGATATTGTCTTGTGTGCTATCAAGACAGAAAAGGAATTCTCTAAGTCTAATGACAACAATGTAAAGCAAGAGAAGAAGATAATGGTGGAGCAAAAGGCAGATAAAGGAATAAAGGGAAAGAAGGATTTTCTATTATGTGATAAATATGGTAAGAAATACACAATTACTTGCCTAAAATGAATGGGAGTTGGTTACAAATGAGGAGAAAAAGGTCAATAGACTCATGATTTCAAGGGAAAAATAGAGGTTGTCAATGTTGAATGCTACAATTTTAGATTAATGGAGCATTATGAAAATGAATTCCCTAATCTCCAAGTAAATATACCTCATAAAAGGCCAAGGGAGTAAGGTAAAGCTTATGCTGTTACTACAGATGAAGTTGAATAATTAATGTATTTGTGTTTTTGGACTCAAAGATTATATTCTGGTTATAAGAATAATGTGATATATATAATGATTGTACTGAAGTACAAGTTGTTTTCATTAAGGTTTTAATATGATGAAGGTAATCATATTTTTATAAGAATCATTACTTTGTTTGGAGAATTTGATGTTATAGTTGATTTTGGAATATAAAAACCTTTAAGAGAGAGAGTTTGGACAAAATTATTTTGGATAACTATAAAGATTGGAATGGATTATGTTGAACTTTGGATAGTATGGATTAAGGTTAAAACATTTCTTAAGATTATTTTTTAAATAATACTATAGTTTTAGGAAAAGGACAGCCTGCAGGTCGGGGGATAACCCATCGCGTCGGACAATGCTACAGGAATCTAACCCCCAACCATAGTGTGACATGCCTTTATTACCTACCACTAGCTTATAAGAAGTACCTGGTCATTAAAAGTAGTTTTCTTCATTTTAATGGTAATGTTTGTATCCTTATATGATTAGAATAAATATAATATTTTTGAGTTCTATTATCTTTTGGAGTGAAAGATGATTTTGTGGTAGAAATTAGTTGAAGGATGAAACTGTACTTGTCAAGTATATATATATATATATATATATATATCTTATTCTATGAGTAATATAGTTCATAAACATTAGGTAAGGGATATTAAACATGAAAATGTGTTATCCTAATACCTTATGTTTTGTTGAACCAATGATATTTTAAATCATCATAGATTGATGGCTTTGAGGCCCTCAATTTGACAATTATTTGTAACTGATGACCTCAATCACTCCCTATAAATATTTAGGTTTTTACACTAATTACATGTCTATAATTTCCAACAATTTTATCTTATTTGAAACCCTAATTTGGTGGTGATGTTCTCATTTCCCTTTCCCTCTTATTAAAACTAAATTTTATTAACCGTATTTCTGATATGTGTTTTCTACAAAGGTATTTTCTATTTTCAACCTTTTATTTTCAAATAACAATTTCAAATCGAGAAGACAAAATTTATTGAAGGAAGGGAGAATGTAACACCCTAATCTTCCATGGTACGCTTCTCTTTAAATAATACAGTAGCGTGTGTTGTACGCAACTTCGAGATTCTGACACACCGCGACCAATCAAAGTAGCCGTTATGAGTAGTAATACCCACTTTTTGAAATTTTAAAAATCTTATCTATAAAAATGGACTTCATTTTTGGATTCAAAATTTCGAAATTATCCTAGGATGAAATTTTTCTACTTTTCAGTTAACTTTTATATTTTGATGAATAGTGAAAATTACTAAATTTTAATAAAAAACAACTTTTTTAATCGAAATAATTAATAGTGATAAATTATTAATTTTAGTAGTTTTAAAGTATATTTAGAATATATTTTTACCATTTAATACAATTTTGGTCATTGTACATAATTTCCTAATTAAACTGGACATAAACAAGTGTCCATCTTTTGATAGTTATTATCTCTTAAAAACACACTTTTTGTTTTAAAAACGGGAATTAATTTTAAATTAATTTCTATCACTTCTGTGTTTCGAATTTGGAAAAATGGATTCCATATTTGGAATTAGGATTTCCAAAATGTGTAAATAGTTAACTTTTATTTTTAGACATTTTGAATAATTACTTCGGTAAATATTTTATTTACCATGGTTAAAGGGTAAATCCAGTAAATAAGGGTAATATGATATAATAATAATAATAACAATTTACTCTAAAACGTGTACTAACCTATTGGTTGATACATGTCTGACCATGGACATCTTTGGGTCGATTTTGGGACCCCATGGAGCCACTTTTAGGTGATAAGGACACTTTATATTAATTAAGTTAAAATAAATACAAAAATGACATAACAATATAACCTTTAGAAAAATAATTTTTACATAGGGTTATATATGTTGTATTTTCAACTATAAATATTTATTAGAAAGATAAAACGATTTCATACATAATGGTATTTTATTTATAATTTTTAGACATTTAATAATTAAATTTATTTATGACACAATAATGATGAAGTATTTTCCTTATTAATGAAAGAATCAAATAATTGGTATTATAAATTTTATAGTAAGTATAATTTATAGTTTTGATGAAATAAATTAGATTTATTGGATAATATGACATTATAGGACTGATTAAACAAATTTGGTTCGAATTAATAAAGTTGTTAAGACTTTAAAAAAATATTATTAAATATTGTCAAAATTGACATAAAATAGTTTTTAAAAAAAATATTATAATATTAATTGATATTATATTTTTTAAAATCTAAGTTTCGGTAAAAGGACTTATATAATGTTATGTGTATCATTAATGGACCACTTGGGGGTCTCTTGGATATATATTGTATGTTTATTAACTATATATTATAAAAATACAAAGTGACATGGTAAGTTTTAAACTAATTAACCAAGAGTTAAAACGAAAATATAAGGTTAATATAATGACCCAAACCTATCTAAAATCTATTGGTTGAAATTATTTCGACCCAAAACCACCTTAGGCTTTGAATAATCAACTTTTGAACCATTAGAAACCGAATATGAATTTATTATAAATTAATAATTTAAGTTTTTCCTAAAGAGCCCCTCCTCCCCCTTATAAAAGAACCCCATTTCTAAGAAATTCTTTACACATTAAAAGACTTTTGGATCCGACAAACCCTGCCCAAATACTCTCTCAAATTCCATCAATTCAACCTAGAGTCCTTAGTTTGATCAAAAATCTAAGCTAAGGATCCCTTTTGATCAAATCAAAAGGAAGAACCCAAAGATGAGGTAATGTTTTCACCACCCTTTTTCAAGTTCATTTCTTCTTCAACTTCTTTTTTATTTGTTATTTACATTCTAAAATAATAAATCCAATATCTTCTATATACTGTGATGTTATTATAAATATGGTACAACCATATTCAGTATTCTATCAATCCTTTCAATGACATGTCACCATACGTGCGTATGTACGGCTTATCATCTCCACATCGTGGTGTAATTTTTATTCAAAGTATTATCATTTGGATGAGTATAATAATGATGTTTAATTCATGTAAATAATAAATATAAATTGATATTGATTCTATATATATGATATACCATCCAATTATATATTATTTTAATATCAAAAGAATGATATTGTCGCTCGTGCATACGTATGGACTATCGTCTCCACGAACGCGATGAGATTCATTCCCCATCTTATCCATTCAAGTATAATTCTCATTTGATGATTAAAAATAATGTTTATGTACTCGAAATCATTCTGGATATGAATAATATACAAACCAATCCATAATAAACATGGATTATATAACAAAACATATAAAAAAAACGAGTAAGTTAACACCCGAAATGACGATAATACAGAGATATTATTTACAAAGTAGTGTCAAAATATAATATATGATATCATATTAATGTATATGATTCTTGTATAACATAATATAAATTATTTCACCATTATACATGAGGATAACCTACCCTTAACAATGTAAAAGTACAAAGTAAGGGGTTTTCATCTCACTCCTTATTCTCGTGAGATTCATGCCATATTGCCACTATTACCTTTTGTGTGGTGTATGTACTACCCATAATTGTATTATTTGTGTAATACACTTTAATTTATGTGTATTTACATATTCATTTTATGAAACCTCTTTAATGGGTTGTATGTTTCTTATGTTACAAAATTGTTAAGGGTTATTTCACAATCTCTTCATTATTCGAGGTTGTTTATACGTAATTATATACTAAGACCTCTTTATCATCCAAATCCATGTTTCTTAAAAATATATTTCAAAATATTATTAATATTTTATATAATATGGGTTAAAGTCATTTATACCCTTGTTTGACCTTTTATAATAATTTTATAATGTAATCTTTCCGTCGTTTTCCAAACAAGGTACTTTTTTAACCTTTTCGACAGAATTAAGGTAAGAATGTCTTTTTAACATACACGACGGGTGCAGTTATTATCTGCCATTATAAAATCCTTGAAGCTTCCCTAACAAACTTATAAGAATATTTTCAAAGTAAATTTTTTCATTATTATTTTTGGGACTCTTAAATGTTTTCAAAAAAGAGATATTTCTCTCAAATAGTTTTATTTTCATCTATGTCAACATCCTTTGAAACATTTTACACTTGTTTGAAGGTGATACAAAAATCCATATTGAATTTAAGGTTTTGTGATATTTTTGATCATGGATGAGTTATTTTTATACCATTAATGGTTTGTGATTAATGTTTTTTCATTCTGTATGCTAGTTTTAATGCGAATGTTTCTGTTATATTTCATCCTCTTCTGATGAATGTGTTGGACTAGTATGTTCCAGGTTGGGGACTGGAAAAAGTAAGCCCTCCGGGTTGGGGTCCTGTTACAGTAGACCCTCCAGTTTGTAGTCCGGTTATTATAGGCACTCTAGGTTATTGTCCAGTTATTAGAGGCACTCCGGGTTAGAGTCTGGTTACTTATGCTCTAGGGGTTGGGTTCCAGTTATAGTTATCCCTTAGGTCTTGGCACGAGGCCTAAACAAAAAATTAAATTTCTACATTATGAATTCCATCATTATGAAAGTGGTTATTGATATTGCATGTGATAATTTTATTAGTAGAATATCCATGTCAATAATTAAATGGAATTATTTCATTTTATTTCTGCCATATTATGCTGAAGTTCATGTTTAAAAGAATTTTTTTTAGTTATACATTGCCTTAAATGTTTATGATTATTTATGAAAGTTTCCATTGTACTGTTATCCTTACTGAGCATCTAAGCTCACCCATTTCTATGTATTAGTTTTCCCAGGATTCAGAGAAGTAATTTATAAATGACCTGCAAGGGAAGTATGAAGGGATATGAAGACAATATATTGTTTTAGTTTTTTTACTTTATTATGTAATGTAAGACTCATGAATATATCTACTGTTTCCAAGACTACTAAACTAATCGTTCTTTCGATATTTGATCTTCTTCGATCATGCCAATGTTATGTAATAATTCACCGACTTTGGGTAACCGAGGATGGGGTATTACATAATTATCCATTGACTCACTTGGGCTCGGCCTAACAACCCATGTGTACTCTTAGGATTGGGATGACAACCAGTGAATACTCTTGGGAATGGTCTCATATCTCGTGCACCCTTTTGGGATTGGGTTAATAACTTGGTTACCTTATTGGTATTGAGATCCTATCTCTATACCCTTTTAGTCTTGGGAAACTACCCATGTACCGTTTTTAGTTCGTGATATATAAAACATCATCCAATGCATTGGAGGGTGATATAGGACCTCAATCATGAATAATAATCACTTATGAATTTATGTCCGAAGAGAACATAAAAATATTCATATTTAAAAATCACTTAATTAACTAGTTTAAAAGATATATGGTTCATGTAGTAATCCCTAAAATATTGCATAGTCCATCTAGAGAAAGAGGTTGAATAATAGTATATATAATAACTATTCTCTTTATTTCATATGTAAATATATGTTGTTACATAAAATTTCACTTAATAAAACTCAGAATATCGAGAGTACTAGTGTATTTGGGGCTTAGTAACATTACATAATAACTCAAAACATGAAATACACATCTTTTTTGAAAACATCTTTTATATGACCATAGAATTCCTTCATATATAGAATTCCATGGGATAACCTGAGGACATACATAGGAAAGGGTGAGCTATAAATCCCAGTAAGAATGTAAAAAAAGACTAACATGAATAATACAATAAATGTTATGAAATAGGCATATCAATGGATAATAAGAGAAACATGAACATAAAGGCCTGATATAACATGATTATCATAACATAGAAATGTGCCAACAACATAAACACAACATCATAAACATAAAAGAATTAGGTAAACCCCAATACCAACTTGGTGTAAAAAGTTCATATAAAGTAATAAGTTAAACACCTATCGCATCATGATGTATCATTATACTAAACATTACCCAATATATTGGAGCACTATTAGGGTGCACCCTTCATAATCATTTCAATCTCATGCTTAAGTCTCCACATAGATCATTTATAATTGACTCATTCCACATAATAATTTATTACACTATCATGGAATGTGAAATTAATAAATTCATGTCACCATTTGATATTTATATGCAAATAATGGAGAATACCCTTGATGTAGGAATGAGTATGGTATTCATTACACAATGATTTCGGCATGGAAAATTGAAGTGCAATTTTGGCAGCAGGACGAAGTCATATTGAAATTTATATATTTTGTAAATTATATTGAAAGGGGTATATAATAGTTTACACATGGTATGGATAGTAATGGGATCATGGAAAAAAATATCCCAATATGTGAAATGGAATTTAGATGTATATGTAAATGAAATGCTAGAATGGAAATGAAAAGAGAGAAATCCCTTACAAAATTTCGACATGGTAACAGGTGTATACAGAAGAGATTCATGTGAGATAAATGGATAAATCATCATTAAAACATAACAAGGGATATATGGGAGATGTTTTAAAACATAACCCAACATTTTGAATTGAAAATAAAATGGTGTAGCAATGTAAGGAAACTTGGGAAGAAATGAGAAAGGAAGGAACCCTTACACGAATGTATGACACCAAAGGATGGGGAGAGGCTTTTTAGAAGCTTGGGGGGTACCTTAGGAGGACTCTAGGGATCCAGGGGAAGCTTTTTGTTGATATTAAACGATATTCTTTGAGATAATTGGATGCTTGGGTGGGTTTATATAAGAAAGTTGAGGGAACTTTTTATTATTTTGGTATGGGACACTACACACTAAAATATTCAAAATCCCAAACTATCCCATAGCTTTCCCCATGATTTCTAGAAAATTTGTGTGGTATAAATAATTTCTAAAGGCTAACGGTCAAAGATATTAAAATATTGTGCTTTATTATGTGGAGGTGAGTAGCACTTTCAAGGAAATGATTTTAAAATTTCAAAATATTTTATATTTCTTGGAGGATTCACTAAGGCTTCATAAAATAAAAAAATAAACCTAAAATTAAATTATTTCAAAGGAAAAACATATATTTTTACTCATATATATTTTATTGTATTTGATTACTTCACTATTGGGTCATTATGTTGTCCTAAATCACATTATATATTTATACATTACTTAATTATTTACTCAAAAATTCAATTGTGTCAAAAAATTATTTAAAATTAGCCATTCGATAATTTTGGTGTCCTGATTCCAAAAGTAATATTCATTTCTTATAAATAATTTTCTAAATGCATGAATTTTAAATTTTAATGTAAAACTGACATTTATTTAAAATTTTTGGGTTTTGGTAAAAATTGTTTTCAAACCTTAACAAAAGATAGTTTTGAATTCATAAAAAGTATACGATCATTAAAATTTAATAAATTTAATTTAATAATAATAATTTCTTAAAATATTATTTATTTTAAATATTCATTAATTCGCCCAAATATATTCATTAATTGAATTCATATATTTACTAAAAATACAATTTTTTCATTAGAAAATTATTTACAAGGTAAAAATAATATAATTAAAGTATATTCATTATTCTATAAAAAAATAATGCACATAATCATAATGATATGGTCTTGTTAAATATCCCTTTATTATACCATCATACACCCTAAGAGTAAGGTTTGTGATTTTGGGGCTTTCATTGGTTCGTTCGATGAACATGGTTTGGGTTGTGATCTCGATGAGCCTGAACTTCTCCCATAAACAATTTTGTTCATGGTTATGTTATTATATCTAGGATTGGTCTTGGTCTAGGGAAACCCCTTTAAATTCTATCTCCCTTAAAAGCTCTTATAAATGGGCTTCATAAGGTAAGATCCTATAGGTTAAAGCCATCAATTCTTTTTTATGTGTCAAAAGTATTTCTTAAAACCCTATATTTATACTAGTCAGGTGATAACTGTTCAATGAATATATTTTCAATAATAAGGATACTTAATTTTCATTTAGATACAATTAGATATAAGAAAACAAATGGAGTGCATGCATTTTTTTGTATCGATAAGAAATTTAATTAAAATAAAGGTAATTTTATTGAGAAATGTTTGGGTCATTATAGTATAAGAACATATCCATAGTGTAACATAATGATCATAAAGCATGTTGACATAGATAAAAATACATTTTCAAGAAAATTAGGTAAATCAAATTGAAATATAAGAGGAGGTACCAATTTTCATTTAAAAGTATTTATGAATTAGGTTTACTTAAAAAACTGTTTTAAAACATGAAAATGAATGTTTATTAAAAATAATGGCCATAATAGTGAAGGAATGTTTTCACATATATAAACATTGGGAGAAGAATTTAGAATTTTTTTAACATTATTGTAAACAGATGAATTTTTAGGTCACATTCATAAGTGATTTTGAAAAATGTGACGTGAATATGTTTTAAAAATTAATCTTAAAAAATTAACCATAAATAAGATATCATTGAAAAATATATAAAGTCTATCTCAAGAAAATTTTAAGAGGTAGATAAAAAACTGATCATGGAAGGAAATCCATTTTAATATTTTGAAATGCCTTTGTTAAAACACCACAACAAAAAAAGAGATAATAAAACATACTTTTGAATATATTATAATGGAATTATGATCATCACATTTGATAGAAAATAATTAGTTTTCCAAATTTAAATTTCAAAAATGGAGATAATGAAAAATATGGGCATATAAAAGAAATCGTCCTTAAAGAAAAATGGAATTATTATTAATAATACCATAAATTTATGGGGATGGAATTCATCAATGTGGGATATTTTAATCCAAAGTGTTATTTTACATTGTGATAAATAGAATTTAAAATATAAAATATTGCCCTGAAATAAACCAAGACTAATAGAAATATGTTCATTATGAAAGAATATAACTCCATAAAAGGGGATTTTTAGTTAAAAATACCTTATCTTTAACATCGCTTATCCAAACTTGCTATAACCGCTTTTTATTAAAAATTGAATATCTTAATAACCTTTTCCATAACCTTATTCATACCTATAACCTTTCATAATATTCTTTTATAATAATTTATTAAATTATATTACTTATTTATATTTTATTTTCACCTCAGATATTATTAGATTCTATTATTTGTTTAGTAATAATTTTTTAAATGTGGTATTTATTATTTTTTACAAATTCAATGTTATTATAGTTTAAGATAATTATGTGGGTGATTTCGTAGGGGGATTTAATTTTTTCCTTTAAAAAATCTTGAAAATTTTGAATCTTCCCTTTCGAAATAAATCGATCTTATCCTTCTCTCTTAATATTGTGTGGTGCACTAGAAAATAAATAAAATAAAGATAAAGAAACAATGATTTATAGTGCATCAGTGTAAAAATATCCCCAATTAAAATCCACCAAAACCCTCTCTATTATCTTATAATGTTTAACTAATTAATTATTATTATCTTAGGACCCTGAGAATTGAGTGTGAGTAGTCAAGTCATTTTATTGAGGAATTTATAGGTCCATAAGTTTATTTTGATGGGAGTCCTATTATCTAAGTTTAAGAAGCCAAAAATCCACCATGATTTAGTAAATGTCGTAAAACCTTTAGTAGTAATAATTGATATATTTAAGTTTAAGCATTTTTAGAACACAGTTGCAGTAGAAACTGACAATGGATGGATCTTATTCTTCATAGAATAAGTTCTTCAGGTAAGTGTGGATCCAAATTGATCGTAATTATGTGTGATATTCATGTATCTTTCAATCCAATTTAACATCTATTAAACAATGTAGATGGGTTTTAGATGTTTATTCTTTATATCTTTAGTCATCATTATCTTATTTTATAAACAGTAATTCTCTACCACATTTTCACCCCATTTCCCTCTGCCTGAAAGTTTGGTCAATCCATTTAAGGGCTCCAGTAGTTTAACTTTTTCTTTTTGAGTTCACTGATTCTTTAGATCTAAATTATCTTTCCATGGTTTTTATATTCCTTAATTGTTTTCTTCTCATTGATGCCTTATATAGATTCTATACTGAGTCATGGGTCTTCAAGGAGAATGTAATTGTTGGTTTCATAGATCCTCAACACATGCCTATTAATTTATTGGTTGAAGATAAACTTGAGCTTCTTGGTCCATGAATTCATATTACATCAATGGTTTCTGTTATATTCTATTATGGTATTAATAATATTTTTATATGAATCATGCTGTTATTCTATTATGATTTGGGTAAGGTTCTTGGGTCTGCCTCTCCCTTTTCAAAATCCATCTATCCATCAAATTCAATGTAGTTTGGTGGGGGTAATTTTTATCGTTATAAAGTAGATAAAAAGTGATATATCACCTCATATCTCCTCATATTTGTTTATTATTATTTTTCACTAATCCTCAGGTTGAATCAACGTAGATTAAAAAAAGAGAGGAATATCATTTCATTCAGATGGTATATTTTAAATATTGTGGTGAATTTGTTTATTCATGTAATCATCTGGGTCATCTTCAAAAGATATTTCATTACTGTCAAGATAAAATTGAAACATTTGGTGGTGATGGACAATGATTTATTCATTCTGGGATTGATGGAACCCTCATTTCATTTTCTCTAGTAGTACCACCCTTTCACATCATTCCATAGGAATGTTCATTACATGATCATCAGGAGCTCAAAATGATCAGATAGAAGTTGATCCTAGTTTCCAATATGTCTATTCTGATTTTAGATTGGGTTTCTCCAATATGGGACCAAGGTTTGTCTTACTAATGCAAAATAAATTTCAATTATTGAGTAATAATTTATAGAATATTAAAGAGAAAGGGGGAAAAGAAGATTCAAGTAAGAAAAAGAAGTTGTCACTCACCTCTCCTCAAGGTGCAGGCCCAGTTAAGCTAATAACTTATGGCTAAATAAGCCCTTCTGGATCTGATAGAGATGGAGAGGAATGTACCTAGTGTAATCCAAACTATAATGAGGCCACTAAAACATGTGTTTTTTATATAGGGTATTCAAGTAAATGAAACAAGGGTCTCTCTGCATTAATAGATTTTCTAGTATCACCATGAAATAAATCTATACCAAAAAAGGATTTTTTATTTTTTTAGAAAGTACATTCTCACTATATTAGTAAGGAATTATCTCAGAACATGGATCCCAAGAGGATACCCTTATGAATATTTTTTCCACCAAGTGGATGATCAATCTGACAAAAAAAGACCCAGATTGAATGAATTAACCTTGGCTGTATGAGAGCTGTGTAGAATTTCCCAATCAGATATTCCTAAATTAAACCATGATAATATCATAGTGTTTTAAGAATTTGATCCTATAAATGGTGTTTTAAAGGGGAAACAAGAGGTGAAATATGATAAATTACATTATTTTGGGACAATTATACACTCTATGGAAGTCATGTTGTAAGTTTTTTTAAATATCAATGTTTCAAAGGAGGATACCAACAGAATGTATGAGATAGTGATTTGAGTTGTACCCAATGATAAGAAACTATATTGGATAAAAAATTGGGTCATATTTTGACACATGGATTCAAAAAGTATAAAATATGTTTTGGCTAGTATAATAAGACTCATGAAAATATTTACTACTACTTTGAGGATCACATCAAGGTTGTTCTAAACATGAAGGTCACCTCAATAGAATTGATCTTATACAGGTTGAATGCCTTAAATACTCTAAAAATTTTATGGAATGATTTTTGAAGATCATATATTTTTTTTCTGTTAACCTAAATTTTTTAGGGTTACCACTTTATTCATAATTGTGATCTTTGAAAAAAAATTTAATTTTAAATCAGTAAGATTATTTCTTCAAGTTACAAAAATAAAAAAATAATAATACAATTATTTTTTGTTAAGAGTGTCATCTTTGTATTTCATTAGTTCATATCAATACTCATTAATGACTATTTTTAATATAACTTTTAATTTTTTTTGAATAATTTGTATTCAAATTCAATAATTTTAATGTAATTGAGTTAAAGGGGTTCCACAATTTTCACTATGTTTTTTGAATAGATGTTAAGGCTTCAAAAAATAAATTATAAAAATTAAAAAAAAATATTTGAAAATTAAAATATATATTAGTGCTCCCTGAAAAAATATACAATAATATCCAAGATAATAACCATGTGTTATTAAAAAAAATCCAATATCTATAATTTTTAATTTCCCTAAACATATCCTTGACTTTTTCTATGATAATTCCTTAGCTGATCCACTTGAAATCATGTAGATTTTTAAATTGGAAATTTGAATAACATTTCCAAAATTATTTCCAAATTAATATACACTAAACTTTATCTTCAATTAATTTCTACATAATGATTTGTACATTGAATCTGGTTAAAAATAATCTCATTAAAATTCCTCTACAAATCTTTAACAGCCCATCCCAAGAGACACTAAAATGGTGCCCCGAGCCACTGGGTCACATTTCATCAATCAGGACTCCCTATATTCTGGTGGTTTTTGACTTGAAGTGACCGTCTAAGGTGGTACAGTGGGGCGACATTACCATCATAATTAAATTTTATCACACTGGTGTATTCATAAATATCAATAATAGAAGCATATCAATAAATGATAAGAAATATAAAAAACCATATGAAAACCATATTAAAAAAATAAATCCAAATGAAATATCATATAAAAGATGATTATGTCATGTATCTATACATAATGAAAATAAATACCAGTTAAAAACATTCAGGTGAATATATGTATCAAAATACGAAAAGACTAAAAGATATATCTCTATTTTGCATCATGAAACATAGCTTATTCTTATGCTTACCGACTCATAAGTAATGAAAAATCAAGCATCATAAAGAAGGATTTTTCCCTGGTCCCAACCTATATCCGTGATTTTTGTCCGAGTACCTAATAGTATCTAGAATGGGGTGTGAGATAACACTTAGTAGGCTTCCACCAATAATGTCTATAATAAACCCATTATATGTATATAGGATGATGCAATTTCTAATATATAACAAGAATTAAGTGATACATGTAAATGTGATATTGTTCAGCCTACCAAGGATAACTATAAACAAGCAATCATAAACAAGATCCATCTATAATCCATGATAAAATATTAACAATGAACGATGCTATATATTCAAGTGTTAGGCCTACATGGTCACGATCCAAGGTATAAATGACCATGTCACCCTCCTCAAGCTCATGGATTATATCCATAGAAAAATTGATAGATACTTTAGTGGAGCCCAAAGAGAATATCCATGGAAGTCCAAGAGTTGTATCCAAGGATTTTTAATGTCCATGGAATCCAAAAAAATCAAGATTTATGGAATAGAAACGTCCATGGAATCCCAATCAACTGGACCCATAGAGTAGAAATGTCCTTATGATCCAAAGTAATTATAAGTTAGACCCTCATGGACTAGATCAAAGGAGTAGAAATGTACAATGCATAAAAAATGATCCTATAATTTCATTAATCATTCAAAACCCCATCCATAATAACATAAAATCCCTATGTTCATCAAAATCATTGCAAATTTTCCATTTAACCAATTTAGCTATTTCAATCACATGTAATAAAATTGAAAAGAAAGAATAAACCCTCACCTAATATCACATTTAATTGAGTAAGGCTCCCAATAATACGGAGATCACTCACTCACACACACAAAGGTGATATTCCATAGGGAATATACATAAATATGACTCATAGTTGGTATGGGTAGAGGTTGACAACCTCCATCTATATCATGGTATTAAGTGGGAAACCTATCATGGTTCCAATATTTTAACCAAAGAATTTAATCAATTTTAGGATCAATGAAAAAAATTATTTGCATCAATATTAATGGAATAAATTTATTAAACAACAATAATTTACTAGAAAAGGTATATACAACCTAACTCTGGTTTGTGGTAAAATACCCATCCTGTATCTACTACTAAATTGATACAAATTAGAAGAAATTGGAAGAATAGATGAACACCCACAAAATAAGGCATCAGATCCTGCACCAAAATAACTTCACCAAGGATAAGGGAGATGGATAAAGGAAAATAGGAATATATAACTCATTTATTAACATCCAATGATACCATTGACAAAGGAATTAGACACAAGAATATGTAGATATGAAAATTCCAAGGATATTAACCAATGAGTGCTCCAAACTGAGGGACTACTATGCATTGGAGAAGAATAAAATGAAACATGTTCTATAAATTTATTAAGGTAAAACATTAATTTACACCTTTAAAACTATGTCACATTATTTGGCCACACGACTGGCTAAACTGTGTGCCAACTGTGCACCTCTCTCCGCCTTAAATGTGAACCCACATATTTCTCACACATGGATTGGAAAATAGTGTAAAAACATTGTGATTTTTTTTAAAAATCATGGAGTCTCACACTTGAATGAAGCTCTAGAAACATAGTTTCATCAAACCATTTACTCTAGGTCTGAGCCATGGACCATCACACAGGGTTAGGAGGAACTATGCAACCTAGAATTCACAGTTTCAACTAACCATGTGATCCATCTTCCATTCCGAAAAACTGAGCCTCTAAGCTCCGAACAAACCTAAAAACCCTAAAATGTCTGTAACCTCATTAATCCCTAACTTAAGGCCACAATAAACGAAATAAACTATAAATTAAATGATCTATACCTTAAGTAAAATCCCAAGATCATACAATCTCCCTCTCCTAAGACAACTCATCCTTGATTTTCTATTCTGAGGGTGGTGAAGCATTTGAAATGAGTTTTGAGCACTGCGCATATATTTCAGCCTCCCACTCCCAAATCACATTCTAGAATTGGTTGTGCTACTATAACACTCATACTAGAGGGATATGCCAGCCTTAGAGAGCCTTTGTTATCTGATCAATATTTTTTAAATGATGATCCTTAAAGTATACATATACTTGTAAATCAACTCCATCCAACTGAAGAGTATGAGATGATTATGAGTGATAGTGATATAGTTAAGATACATGGAAGGTGTTGGGCATGACTCAGTACCTCTACGGTGACTGAAATAGATTGTCTACCGACTTAACTCTCTCCAAAATCTTGAATGGACTGACATATCACAATACAATCTTCCTCTACCATTTAATCTGTATATTTCTATTCATCAGTGACATATTAAAAATGAAATCATACCTATCCTTGAACTATAGAGGCCATTGATGATTATTGGTGTAGGACTTCTATCTAGAATATACAATATTCACCATCTTTCTAATCAATTATACCTTTTATAAAGTCTTCTACATGAGACACGTTATGATAATCACTACCTCTCATTCCTCTAACCATCATAAAAGTGAACAACATAGAGTATCATAAAAATCATCATATGGTTCAATTAGTAAAGTCAACTCATGGATATTATTGTAGGTGAATTAAAATAGGGGTATATTCCTCTCTCAAGAACCCCAAAAATCATAGATGCATTCTCAAAGAATGTCCTCTATATCCTGTCTTGTGTGTTCTGACTAGCTGTTAGTCTAAGGGTGGTATGTCGTTCCCAAAATCACATGTATACCTATATCCCATAGAAAGCCTTCCAAAACTGATATATTAATTGGGTGACACCATTTAATAAAATAGTATGAGGAACACCAGAATGGTTCACAATCTCATGGATATGAAGGCTTCTAAGCTCATCTATTTAGGATGTCTCCCTAATAGGTAGGAAATTCATTACTTTCATGAGCCTTTCCACAACAACCCACACAATATCACCACCTAGAGGTGAAATTGGTAACTCAGTCATGAAATACAACATAACATTTCCACATGGGGATGGGAAACTGCTACAAAATCCTTTCCAATCACCAATGTTCTTCATTCACCTTCTGACAGGTGGAACACCTCATGAAAAAACTAGATACCTTCCATTTCACACATAGCCACCAACATGGGTTGCATAAATTCTTATACATCTTTGTTATGTCCGAATATACTTCCCAAGATGAGGCATTACACTCTCGCATCATATCATAATTTATGTCTACTAGAGCCCAATAACAACCATATATGAATAGAATTTCATCCCCACCAATGATCCAACCATGAGGTAGGTCCTCACCTACCATGCTCACCCTTAGGACTAAGCCCTCATAATCTAACAACTACCTCATACTCACCATATCAAAAGAAGTGGAAGTATCTTTTAATGCTGAGATAAAATACTACTTGAAATAATTCTATACCTCTAGGTGAATCTTAGAGAATAATTCCATAAAATTATATTCAATGATGGCTTCCTAAAGTTCATGTGTTTTAGTCATCCATCTCAGAGTTTCCACTACGACATTGTCTTTTGGTGTCATATAAGCTATGTCAAAATAAAATGAATGGAGATACTCAACCCGCCTTCCCTACAGAAGTTTCATGCTACCCCACATAAATATGTATTTTATGACATTTTGATTTGTGAATAACACAAAATTTTCTCCCAGTAGGTAATTCTTCCAACATTTTAAGGCATGAACAACTTTAGCTATCTCAAGATTTCATGTCATGTACTTAAATTCATGAGGTCTCAAGTGGGGAGACTCATACACCATGAATCAATCCCATTGAATCCGCAAAAAACCTAGCTCGATGCCTGATGCATCACACTATAGTATATATATTCTTCTAGAATCTTTTATAATTATGATTTGTGTTGAAGTCAACCTACCTTTTTTCTCCTAAAATTCCTTTTCACACACTTCATACAATACATATTCCACCCCATTCATGGTCAATACCATAAGAGGCAAAACTAGATGTAAAAAATAAGAGATAAAGAACTAATAAAATCTTAAAAAATACCAATATAATCTATATATCAAATAAACTATTGGGATTATCTAAAAAACCCACAGCACTTTTCTTCTATAGGTCTACAAATACTCCTGTCTCTAAGATAATGTAGACTGAGAAGAGAAATTTATCTATCTAGAAATGAAAATTTTAGAGAGTGGCATAAAAACTATGCTCTATCAGTGTATTTAGAATGATGTTAAGGTGATTGGCATGATCATGTTGAGTCTAAGAACACAAAAATATGTTTTCCATGAAAACCACCATGCAAGAATCTAGATACAGGTGAAAACCCCTAAATAATCAAGGCCATAAATAGAATTTTGGTGTTTTCGAGAATGAATAACATAACTAGATACTCATATAGACTATACATTCTATGAAAATATATACAAGGTATGTCTTCATGTTGAAAACACACCTGATGATGACCCATTACTAGATCAATCCTTAAAAAAACATGAGCTCCTTTGAGCTGGTTGAATAAATCATACATCCTTTGTAAAGTATATCGATTCTTAACTGTCAATTGATTAAATTTCTAGTAATCAAAGCATAGCCTAAGGGTTCTCTATAACATTATTTTTAAAAGGGCCAAAAAAACCCATGGAGAAGTAATGTTTTTTACAAACCCATTTTCCTCAAAGTCATATAGCAGTCTCTTGAGATCCTATAACTCAGTTGTAGTTATTCTGAAAGGAGGAATGGATATTGGTTCACCTTATATAACATTCACAATAGAGAACTCCCAATCTATCTTAAGAGGTAAAATAAAATATTCATCCAAATGGAAATACCTAAAATAATCTACCACAAATGGGAACTCATCTTGTCAAATTCCCTGATCATCCAGATATAAACTACAAATCTAGGATGTCATCCCGCCTAGAAATAAATCATCTGGTCTATCTCTACTATCCTAGATATCCCACTCACCCATGTGAATAAAAACTACACTATCTTGAGATGTGATAGTCTCCCTACAATGTTATATTTAAATGAAATCATGAAAGTGTACCAACCAATACATAATGAGAATTATGTTAAACCTATCCATCTCGAGGGGAATGAGGTCCCATACGAAGTGAACCCCACCTATCTCAAGGGGGAATTCCTTGTACTAGTCGATATTCTCTGATCGAATGCCCAGTTGAGTTTCAAGTGTCATAATACCATCTAAATATAAATAATCAATCCCGTGGATCCCCATAATAGGTACAAATGAGAAAAATTGATATGAAATTGTATCAAAAAGGGATGAGACTAGAGAAGAATATACTTTGATCGTACCTCTCACTATAGATGGCCCGGTGCTCTAATCCTTATGTATATGTGATAATGCATATATCTAGCCAAAATAAAAACCCTGTGAAATATCCTGAAAAACCTACGTAGGCCCAATCTACTACTAAGTTTCAACTGGTGTATGTATCCCATGGCCATGAAATCCTCCTCAACTGGAATGAATCATAATACTCAGATCCTAGCCTGAATTAGAGTTGTGAATCTTGATCCTAAAAAAAAGTCAGATGAAACAGCCTCTCACTAAATAATGGTGGAATGGTCCTGAATAACCATTTTATATAGACCATCCTATCACAGGCTTGACACTTTACTAGGCCTATATCACACTAGATCCTCATGAGTCTATTCCTTCCACACTGATGACAGAAGACATAAATACTAACCCTCACATCATGGCTACAATTACCCTCATGGGATGTCTCAAAAAATGACTTACTATCCACTAAATTTGAACCACTAGGTCAATAATCTGAACTACCATGCTATGGCCCCCCATATTAACTCAGGTTATGATTTGTAATCAAAGCTTTATTCAATATTTGAGTAATATTACTCAACCAAAAAAATTCTCTCTATGATTGAACAATATTCTTGAGAACTTCCCCAAATATTCTCACCATAGATGGAACATATTCATGATAGAATGGTACAAACCATATGATCCCGTTAATGACTTTTTAATACTCAATACTAGTAATCACACCCTGATCTAGACGTATAAACCCACTAGATCGTTCAGATCTAAAATTCTCATGAAATATATAATAAAAAAACTTCGATTGGAAACCCCTCTAAACAATATCTTGAAGCCTGTCATCATTGTTCCGAGTATCTTACTAGTTCATAGTGGATCCCCAATGTATATACTTCATGATCATGAATCTATGTTTTGGAGTAGTTTCAAAGCTCTCGAAAATAGACAGGGTAGTCTCAATCTTTAGCATAGCAGCATGTGGACTTCCATCCCCTAAAAATGTGGGTGGATGATGTTATTGGAACACATGCATCAGCTCATTGATAGTTGAGGAAGGATGTGGGGCTCACTGAATTGTCTATATAATTATCATGGAAGTCACTCAGAACAGGGAATGTACACCCATATCATAAAAAATGGGCGGTTCCAAAATTGGCAATACTAGAGGTTCTAATGGTGTCTTATGGCCCACTAACTCTAGATTATGGTCGTAACCGCTATCTTAGTGCATGACTAGAGGCCTTCATGGAGCCATATCTCTAAAAATTCCAAGTACACACCTCAAAAAGTGTCTACAAATAACTAAATAATTGATAGAATAATAAGATAAGTACAGTACTTCTTATAAATGAGCTACACCGATCTACTATCTCCTAAATCGAGGACTAGGTAACATTAACTATCATAAAGAACACTAGAGACACTGCCTATTTCCCTCTACTAATGTTGGGTCTAGGTCAATATCATTGTTTCACATCACGGGTCCCAATATATGGATTTTCAAATGTAATTTATAAAGGAAACACCCTTTAAATTTAAATTATATACACTTTTTAAAGGTGAAATTTATAATGTATGATTCAATTTCTTTTAAGACTATTCTCATTTATATAACAATTCTCTTGAGTGATTCATTTATCTTGATCAATGTTTTCAATTTATAAGTTCCCATACACATTATTAATTAAATTTTGGTATCTATTTATTCTCAACCATAACACAGTCTATCCCATGTTACAAATGGTATAGGACTCCAAGTTCCATAATTGATTTCTTCAGGTGTCTATTGTAGCCTATGATTGAAAATGATGTTTAGGTTATGGTGGGAACTTTAAATACCATTTATGATTCTCAATCTCGTACATGAAAAATTATTCGATAAAAATTATATAACTCAAGGATCACATAATAATGTTATGTAGTAATGCAATGAATCCTATATGGAATGAAATATGTATAACATTTGAATACTCTAGGGTCGCTAAATTATCATATGATCCCTTATTCCTTTTCATAACATTCCTAATATAAAATGAAATTCCCAATAATATTATTAATAACATTACATATCATGTACGTCACCCAATAGTTGAATCCAAAAAAACTGTAATAAGCATAAACTAGAACATCACTTCACATCCAGGAAATTTTGGATTTTTCCTATATGTGGGTCAGCTACTCCCAGGTGAAACTCATTAATAAATTTAAGATAATTCCTAATCACATTTATAATATTCCAAAAGTATATAAAAAATTAAAGAAAAAATTTCTAATACCACTTTTTAATTTCATGACTTTGGAGCCACTGAAATGGTGACCTGATCCGGTGGGTCACATGGTCGGAAGAAGGCTTCCCCATATTCCAGAGGCTTCCAACTAGCAGTAGAGGTCTAAGGTGGTATAATGGGGACATTTTACCATTTTAATCAGAGTGTATAAAAACAATTTAATTATATCAATCAATAGGGGAAGCATATTAGTAACAAATTAGTAGTAGATAAACATCTATATGACAGCAGTAATAACAAAGCAATACAAAGGCAATATCATATACAAGATGTTTATATCACGTATCTATAAAAAATGTAACGAAATAGATGGAAAAAAACATCCATATCAATACATGAATTAAAATAAAAAAATATCAAAAGATCTATATCTAGATAACATCACGAGCCTTAGATCAGTTCAATCGTCACCTACTCACAATAAACAACAATCAAGAACCATACATTGAGTGTTTTCTATGATACCTACTTGAATCCATAATGTCTATCCACATATGCAATGATAGCATGAAATGGGTGTAAGATTAAAATTAGTATTCCACTACCATTGATGTATATAACCAGTACAATATATATATATAATATGGAGCAGTGTAAAATATTTAAAATCAACAAAGTGATTCAAATAAATGTGATAATATATAGCCTATAAAGCCTCACCGTAAATAAGAAATCATAAATAAGAGAAATCAATAATTAAAGTTAAAACATCCTAAAAACAACCCAATCCTTTTAATCTAGTGTCTGGACTTCATGGGTTAGATCCAAGTTAGAAATGACTAATTCATCCTCCTCGAGTCCATGGAGTATCTCTATAGAAAACTCTGTAATGTCTTGAGTAGAGACTAATGAGAATGTCCATGGAGGTCCATGCAATCTAGATACAAGAAGTAGCAAAGTACTTGACATACAAAATAATCCAAATACATGGAGTAGAAATGTACATGTCATCCTAGGCAGTCGGGTCCAAGAAGTATAAATGTCCATGGCATCCAAAGTAATAATAATTCGAACACTCATGGGCCTGATCCAATGATTAGAAATGTCCAGGTCATAAAAAATAATCCTTTAAATTCATTAATCATTCATAAACTAGTCCATTGTTACATTAAAGTCATTATTATATCCATCACATTCTACATTTTCTATTTAACCCATTTAACCATTTCAAAAACATATAATCAAATGTAAAGTGTGGTATAAACCATATCCTAATACCACATTTAATTCATTAATGCTTACACTAAGATGTATAACTCTCACACAGACCCAACAAGGTGGTATATCATAGGGAATATAAATAAACAAACCTCATGGGTAGTCAAGGTTGAGGTTGACAACCTCCAACCATATCATGGTACTAAGTGGTAAACCCATCAAGGATCCAATATTTTAACCAGATAATTTAATCAATATTATGGGAAACACCAAAAGGTATAAAAATATGCATAAGAGTAACATGATAAATACAGCTAGATATTAAGGGAAAATTAATAGATGAAATATCTTATGATTAAGGTAGAACACTCCTTAATTATTGACTCTTAACTTATCCGGGATCAGAAGAAAAAAATGGATGAATTCATTAAAAATCGAGCATACAATCCTATACCAAAATAACATCATTGATTATAAAGGAAATGAAGAAATGAATAATAGGAATATAAAACTCACCAATGTATATCCAACGTGACCATTAGAAAAGGAATGAAACATCAAATCAGGGTTATATATCAAAGCCTATAATTATGTTTCAATGGGATCTCCAAACCAAGAGACTATAATGCAATGGATAAGAAGAAAAAGAAATAAGGGTTATAAGGTTATTAAGGGGAAAATAGACTTGATTTCCCATTTATAACTGGGTCATGTGATTTATCCACATAGATAGACAAACTGTGTGCCAACTATGTGCCCCTATCTACCTCAAAGGTGAACGTGAATGACATGTGGTCACAATTTGGGAAACTTTGAGTAAACCATGTAATGTTTATCCACTAAAAACTTTAGGTGGATCACACAGGCATGTAGCCCTTGCTGTATGGTTTCATCAAACCATGTGGCCCTGGAAAAATCCCTAGATTGGCTAGTAAGTTTAGAAGAAACTATAATCATGTGAAGTATGGTATCTACATACCATGTTGCCCAAGATATAAGGTTCCTTCTAACCCTAATAGCTGGTCTAGGTATTTTTTAAGGGACACATGGTATGATGGAACCATGCAGCTAGGGCCACATACCCATGGGATCCACCTATAGGTTTTAGTGGAGAAAAATCACAGAGTTTACTCGTAGCTTCCCAAACCATGCCCATAAGTAATTCATGTTCTCCTTTGATGTAGAGAGCGGCACATAGTTGGTACACAGTTTGGTCATCCATGTGGGTAAACCAAGTGACCCAGTTTTAAAAGTGTAAAAATTTTGTTTTCATTTAATAATGTTATAACAATTATTTCCTTTTCTTTTATATAATGCATATTAGTCCCTTGGTTTAGATATCCCATTGAAATAACGTCATAGGCTTTAATATATCACCCTAATTAAATGTCTAGTTTATTTTACAAAAGTATCATTTGAATCACATTGATGATTTCTATATTTATATTATTCATTTATTTATTTCCCTTTTGATCAATGATGGTATTTTGGTGTGGGATCTTATGACCTTTTTTTTGGGCATTCATCCATTATTCTATTTTCTTCTGATCTGAGTCATGTTAGGAGTAGATACTAAATGAGTGTTCTACCTCAAGAATAAGGTAGGTGTTCTATTCATTATCCCTTAATGTCTATTTTTTTTACCCTGTCACTATTATTATTTTTATCAGACCTTCTAGTGTTTCGCATAAGATTGATTAAATTCTTTGGTTAAAATATTTGATCCTTGATAGGTTTCCCACTTAGTACCAAGATATGGTCGGTGGTTTTCAACCTCAACCTAGACTACTCTTGAGGTGTATTTATGTAACTTCCATATGATATACCACCTCTTTGGGTGTGTGAGAGAGCTTTACATCTTAGTGGAAGACTTAATGAATTAAATGTGGAATATAGATATGGTTTATGAATCTGTTTACATATTAGTAAATGTTATTTAAATGGTAAAATAAGATAAATAAAAATTGTAGAATGATATGGATGGACACGTGAATTGAATATGATAATTAACTTGGTTCTGAATGACTAATGGATTGATATAATTATTTTTTGTGCGTTGGAAATTTATACTCCTTCGATCAGGCCCATGAGGGTATGACTTATTACTACTTTGGATGCCAAGGGAATTTATAATTCTTTAACCCGACTAACTAGGATGCCATGTACATTTATACTCAATAGATATGGTTATTTTTTATGTCAATTACATTGCTACATCTTATAACTAGCTTGCTTGGACCTCCATAGAGATGCTCCTTAGGCTATACTCAATACAATACAATGTTTACTATAGAGATACTCCATGGAATTGAGGAGGATGACTTTAGAATTTTTACCTTCGATACAACTCATGAAGGATAGACACTAGATTACTAGTATTAGGTTGTTTTTTGGGTGTTTTACTATGATTTACTGATGGCCTATTTTTATGATTTATAATTTAATGTAAAACTTGGTAGGATACATATTATAACATTTATTTTTATCACTTTGTTCTTATTATATATTTCACACTGCTCCAACTGATATACATTGACTAGACTTGTTATTTACACTATTTGTGCCGGAATACTTATTGTCAATAAATTAAATTAAGAAATTAAAATTTTGAATAAAAAAATCACTTCAATATAGATATCCTAAATAAATTCCATAATTATTTGACTTAAATTTTTTGTAAAATTTATAGAAAACAGATATCACATGATTCAATCAATGTTTAGGACCACAAAACACATAATTTAGCCTTTTTAATAGTTGAATTATTTTTAGAAAATTTCATAATATTTCCAAAAAAAAATAATGATGACCTTAATTTGAATATTTTAGCTTGAGATATCTCATAATAATAGTTGAAAACATGTTCTATAAATTGTATAATGATGTAGAAAATTTTCGGCTAAAAATGAAAAAATAAATTGATGGTTCATCATTCATCATTATTTGATGAATTATAGATAATGACCTTATCATTTAAAAAAAAAATAGGATTGGTAAAATTATGAGTATTGTTAGTCAATATATTATAAAAACAGAAAAAACTATTACTAACATAGGATTATAACTAGATATTTCTAATATATGTGCGATATATTAGGAGTTTGATGGTCATG